>OU343161.1:46565024-47815024 GCA_910595825.1 Philhelius pedissequus | reverse complement strand
ATTTTTTTTATTTTCAACTTTTTCATAAACGACTCAACGGATCTCGATCAAAATTTGAATGTGGAAGGTCCTTTGAACTATAAATAATACTGCGTACCAACATTTTCGAAAAATATTTTTTTTTGTTTTGAAATTTCAATTCAATATTCCGGAAAAGAGGAGACAATTTTTTCTAGTATTTCGTTTTTAAACTTATATTTTTAAATAATTAAAATTGTCATTCCAATTTTTTTTTTAAATTACGATATTTTTATAAAGAAAATTAAGTGAAAAAAGACTTAGACTTAAAAAATATGTTTAGCCCTTTCTATTAAGAATCCAGTCGTGCATTTTATTTTGTATTAGGATTCTTAAAGGGGGAAGCTTACAAATAGTCGACAAAACAAATATCGAATGGACAGATCTTAATTTCATCGACTGTTAAAATAACGACTGGAATTTGAAAGACAAAAAAAGTTGTCAATTTAAAACTCAGAATATTTAAATGTTGATTGAAAAGTTGTAAAAATGTCGACTGTAATATAAATCAAGAATGCTCTTTTTTCAATGTTATAAATTAAAAAAATCCCGATAATCCACACTGCGCTTAAGGCGAGGCATGCTACACCCATCAGCTTGCCCAAATATAAGATTTGGGGTTTTCAGGATTTTATTTGGCGGGACTGTGTTCCCACACGAAAATCATTCACTTTGCCACACTTCTGTGAGTCAATATTTTCAAAATATCTTTTATAACAGTCGTAATTTTGACAAAGCGGTATTTTTACTAATCGAAGTTTCGAAATTCGATTTTTTTAAAATCGACATTTTAAAAATCGGCCAATAGTACCCAACTCTTCTTAAGGCCATCATCAAAAAATAGTTTTTCAGTTCCCCGAAAAAGTACCTGATTGTCCAAAATTTATAAAAATTTAAAGCCTTTTTCTAACAGACTCGGACACTCTACGCTTTTAAAAGAAAGTAGTATAGACTTTAAGTTTGACAGTTGTACTCCAATGTATTTGCTCATACATGTTTCACTTGCATCAGTAATCGTGTGCATAGTGCTTGTTAAACACTCTTGTCGAACT
The DNA here is from genome assembly GCA_910595825.1 of Philhelius pedissequus. Taxonomy (NCBI): domain Eukaryota; kingdom Metazoa; phylum Arthropoda; class Insecta; order Diptera; family Syrphidae; genus Philhelius; species Philhelius pedissequus. The sequence goes on along the minus strand of OU343161.1, from coordinate 47,813,954 downwards.
TTAATATAGATTTCGAAGATATCAGACAACATTCCGATTCCGTTATGTTAGGCTAACAAGAACTAAAATATATATTCAAACTGTCGAATTCATACTTAAAATCGATGAAATGCAGTTAAAGGGGTGTGTCGGAACTGCATTCCTTGTTCTATTCTGATCCTTAAGGTGTTTACATATGGGATCTCAGAGTGTAATGATCTGGTGCGGAATCCAGGTTGCTCTTTGCCGAATGTAGAATCCCTAAGCTCTCGGTTATTTTTGTGCTTACTTTCAACTAAAACCTCGGCTATCTAATTGTAGATGGCACTACTGTCACACCGGAAAGCGACTTCCTCAGCCTGTGTTGCGAAGCCATTAATGCGACGTCTTCTGTCATGCCTGTCACTTCGCTGAACTTCTTTTTCTACTATAGTGAGTTTTAATTTAAATTCTATGAACTTCTGACTCTGAGGCTACTGCAAGTTGGAAATTTTTTTCAGTTTTTCCCCAGGTATCTATCTGTCAAGAGCCATTTTCTCTTCTGGTCGGACACTTGAGTAGCAGTTCCAACAATACTCAAATACTGTTCTCCGTTCTCTGGCGTTGCATTGTTGATTGCTTCTGATTCTTTGGCGAGGCGAATCTGTTTTTGGTGCACTAAAGGATCTTGTATTCTGATGATATTGAACTTGGGTATACGGTGGAAATTCTGTCAATTTTCAAGCACAGTCGCAGTTCGAAGTCGAAAGTAATCAAAGATAAGGTGGTGTTCCCAATTCAATCCGACAGCAGCACAAGGCAACTTTAAATAGCTTTCTAATCCCAAAGTGATCAATAAGCTTAGCTGTGCTGACCAGTGGATAAGCAGATAGTGTTTTGACTATCCCGTCTGCGTTACAAAAGTCAGCAAACTGCTCTCCAGTGTCGTTCCGTTTTCCAATGTCAAGGTCAACCAGAATGTGCTTAAGAGGTGTATTGCCGTGTCTAATCTTAAGATTAGGACCCCCTTACGAGATAGTAATATGTATGTACACACTATGACGAAGGCCAAAAAACCCCGCTGAGTCCTTTAAAGTTACTGTCGCATCCTTAATCGGGGCATATGTCATTAAAACAGGATTTAGCAATACAGGATTTTAGTCTGGATAACGCACTAAACCTATTAAGCAAATCATGTAGATGCCAAAAGCCGATTTGTTAAAATAAAATATTGTAACTTATTTCGTTGTGAATAAAATTTATCTGTCAATTACTTTTAATTTTTCGTCTTTTATCTGGCAGCGTTTTGGTTGGTTCAACAAAGACAATGCTGTCGAACATTGAAACCACTTAAAAAAATTATCTATCCTCATTTGATCTGTTTTTTTTTTTTTTTACCTACTCACTTTTGTGGTATAAGCAAGGCACTAAATTCCTTGTTATAAAAATTTGATTTCAAATTCTTATTCCACAGGGTGATACAAACAAAATTTAAAAAACCGGACCAAATGGAATAAATTATATTTTAGAGGCAAACTATTCAATCTTGAAAAAACGTAAACACAAACAGTCTGCGTTTTGGATTCGTGTGTACCTATTAATTTTTTTGGTTTGTTGAATCCTAAAATCCCCCCCTGCTTAAAACATTGAAATTTTCTTTTATGCATTTCATTTTTTGTTCGCCAAATTTATTCAAAGTTGGGAATGGTAAACATTTTATTGACCACCCTATTGTTACGATTTAAGCTCCCGAATTTTACGGTTTGGTTTTGCATATACTGGAAGAGTCATAACTTTCTATTAAACAAAAAATAATAAAAAAAACATCCCCACGTACCTTCAATAAGTAATATATTCGACATTTTCACAAATCCTCTTGCCTGAGGCGTTTTTTGTGTATATACTGTATTGTATAGTGTAAATATGGTTTATGAGAATGAGATGTGCATGTTTGAAGTTAAGCTGCTACTATACGGCCGCGCTATGTCTTGGGAGAAAGGAGGCTTAAGAAGAATTATATATTTATATTGAATTGCGGCATTGGATTATGTATAGGTACGAGTTTATATGTATACTATAATACTTAAACGCAAGGGATTGGCGGATTCACAAGAGAATACATTGAAACAGAATTATCTATAACAAGATGAAAAATGGTATACATCAGAAAACCAAAATGCAATCGATTGAAATAAATAAACTGTCTTCGGTTGAAGTTAATATTTAGAGGAAAATTAATTAAAAATGATGGCGCAAAATTTTAAACAGCCTGATGTTAAGGGCCTAGCATGATACTACTTAACAGTTTGCTAATACTAAAGCACTTTACTAATATTTTCCTAATTTTAAACACTTTTTAACCAGCACCATACTAAATCTATTTTCTTAATAAACTACAACTAAACTAAAAGGGGGTGGCCGCGGCACTATATTTGTGTGTTCGCCTGTCAACCTCATGGTCACAGGTTCGATCCCTGTCGTAGTCTATGTCCTCTTATTTTTCCATTAAAAACCAATTCTAAAATAAATGTCATACAGTTGCTGGTTTACTCATTACATGTTTAGACATAGCACTAAAACATGTGATTGAGTAAAACTAGTATACCGATAAAATATGACAGAAAATAAAAAAATTAATGCGAATTATAAGGGGCATAGATAAATAAGACATTGAATTTTCTCCGCATTAGTTCAGCCGCCATCCCCGGATATAAAATCTGAGACTACAACCACTTAGTCTCAGAACATCGCGCCACACATCTTTCCTATCATTCTTTCTCTTTCTTAACCTCACGCCCGTGCTGTGTTGAAACATTTAAAGGGTGGTATAATCCCTTGAGCTCGTGTAGATTATAAAAAAAACACGCCTAAAATAGTGCAAAAAAGTAAACGAACATAACTTTTTGACGTTTGTAAATGTCAAAGTGGCATCTGCATTTAGCACGATACTAAAAAAAAAAGTATCCATTTTGTTATTTTACCTTTAGTAAAATGTTAAGGAAATAGTACGATACTAAGGCCCGTTTGGTGATACCAATCATAAATATCTATGTTCTACTTAAATAGCTAAAGGGCTACTTTTTCTCCTGCGTAAACAGTCACATAAGTTCTTAAGTAGAACTTAAAGGTTTAAGTTGTGTATCGGCAAACGGGCCTAAATTGGTTTAAGAGTAGCAAAATCCTCTTTTTAGCCTTGTATCATACTGAAAATGATTTAACATATTACTAAATCGACTAAAATTTTGCGCCGATGCTTTTAAAAAGTTTTTGGAAATTTATTTGAGGAAGCTCTTAAAACCAGTTTGCAGTAATTTGGTAAGTCATTCCTGGTGGTTTTTATCTCGAATCATGGTTTTTTATTGGTATCTTTTGCTGATTTAGCTATAAGTTCAATTGTTATCGAAGTTAAACTATCCTTTGTTATTATTCCTTGCGATTATAGGTACTGTAAGGCAAGTTATGTAATCGTAAAAAAAAATATTCTAACAATCAACCATGAAATTACGATCATGGAGAACACCAAAACAGTGGTTCCCGCAATTCCGTCTGTCTGTCTGTAGAACGATCTACAGCCTAAACGGCTGAACCGATTTTGTTCAAACTTAGTGCTTAGGCGTTTTAGGTGATTGTCCAAGATATATTTTTTAATCGTTCTTCTAGCTCCAAAAATAACGGTACTTGCCATACAAATGTTTCTACCACCTTAATTATCTCAAAAACGGCTCCAACGATTTTCATAAAAATTGGTGCCTGTACTAACTTGAGTATGGTCAACATTTCGCCCGAAAAAAAAATTTAAATATTTTGTTTTTAACGGTAGGTACCTGCCATACAACAATTTTATTGATTTTGAATTTTTCATAAGCGGCTCCACGGATTTCGATTAAATGTTTACACAGGATCTCCTTCATATTTTTTTTTTTTGAAAATTCAATATTTTGAAATGGGCGATTTTTTCTGAAATTTTGTTTTTAAATTTATATTATTAAATATTTAAAATGTTCATACCATTTTTTTTTAGAAAGAAATTTAAGAATTTTTATATTTAAAAAATTAATTGAAAAACGGCTTTAAAAATACTCTCCATTAAGATTCTTTTGCATATAATGTCATCGAACATAGGAGCAAGTACGTGCGATCCAGTCGTGCATTTTATTTTACTTTAAGTCACAATTTAATACAGTACAACACGGATATAAGAAATAAAATTTCTTTTAAAAAAGCAATGGGTAAAGGAAAATATTTTGTACGTGTTCCTACAAAATTTCATGAAATCCAAGTAGGGCATGCAAGCTTTCATATAAAAACTTCTCCTTAATATTTTTTAAGATGAAAAGATTAAGTGTAACAAAGTAACAAAAATATATTCTTCTTAAGTAAAAACAAAAAAAAAAAATAAATAATTCTCTTCAAATAAATAACATTTATATTTAAATAAACGCAAAATATTGTGAGCCTGTGAAATTAAGGTTGATATACATATCTACATATAAATGTACAGGAACTGTTTTGTATTACAGGTACATTTATCGTCGAAGAACAACCAGCAAAAAGAAGTGAAGCGCAAATGTCAGAATCACATTTGTTTGCATTGTTGTATTAGCACATTCGACTTTCCATGAAAAGATGTGAAATCGGTGTGTTAAACTGCGCACAAATGCAAAAATATCAGTTTCATAAAGGTAAAAGCTTCTAGGCAAACACAAATAGCTGCCGAAATATTCCATCTTTATATTGCTCATCATCAAATTTTCAGCTGTCATTCATTGGAAAGTGGGAACTTGTAATGAAGATCTTAACACAAAGATGCATATTCAAAAGGTGTTGGCAGAGGTTTGTCTGCCAAAGTAAATTTCTTATAAGCGTACGTTTTTGTTCTAAGAATTTATTTTGGTGTGTAAGAAAGGCTTTCTTATAACATTGTTTTTCTTTTATGCGAGTTTCTTATAAACGATTAATTTCTAAGAAACATATAGAAAAAGGCACGCTGTTTCTCCTTGCGTTTCTTATAAGCGAGTTTTTCTTATATGAGTGTTTCTTTTATCCGTAAGCTACCGTAAATAGTAAATAATTTACGAACTTATTAAAAGCTTCAATACACGAACAATATTATTGTTGTTTGTTGTTGGTTATCACAATCCCCATTTGTTTAAAAAAAAAAGTAATTAGAAGAAAGAAATTAGAGAAGTATTTATTATTGCTTGCACTACCGGAATCTTCTACTCTAGTTAATTTTGAGCTGCTAAAATCCGGTGGAGTCAACTAGGTTCTTAATTAAAAAGCTTCTCACGCCATCTGATGCCAGTGTATAGTGAAAGCATCCATTTCATCGCTCGGAAAGTAAATTTAAATAAAATACATTTATGATAATATTTTGTGTAGATTTGTAACTGTTCATTATGAAAAGTAAGGACTAGATTCTGACAAGGTAATTTTTAAAGACTTTCCAATTGGCGGCGTGGAGTATGTTCAATGCATTCCGAGTTCAGTTTAGTATACCTAGCTCAATTATTGAGTAGGGTGAACTTTCATTTTTTATACCGAAGCTACGGATCGAAAAATGCTGAATGTGTTGAAGATGGATTCAGATCTCGTTTATAGCTCGTTTTCTTTTAACGGACCTTTTGGCCATAAAATAATTCATATCTCAGCTTAAAGAAAACGTCATATTAAATACTGATATCCGCATCTTTCTCGACAGCCAAGCTACTATTAAACCTCTGGACTCTGTCTCTAGAAACATCATAACTGCCCTTATATGCCGGTCATCTCTAATGGAGATTTGCTTGATGCCGGACCAGAGGGACGATCCAGATATCCGACGAATTGGATAATAGTGGAACATATAACTACTACTTTCTTATGTGCGCAAACTGTCAAATAAGTAAGTGCTTATGTTGAACTTAAATGGTTAAGTTCTGTTCATCATTCATTAAACGGGGTGGAGTTGGGTATTATAAAATGACCCAAGCATGCAACCCGACTTTAAATATTTTCGAACGCTCTCTGCAGAACGTGTATCGACGAGGACGATTAGGAAATATACTTTGAGTATCAACAATATCAGGCGCTTTATAAAAATCCCCAAACAGTTGATCGATCAGGGAAAATTCTGCTATATGCATGTGATATTACAATGAACTTATTTTGAGTCAGATACTGACAGCCACGTCAACCTAACCTATCCTGACCTTCATATCTATACCCAACTAATATTTTGTTTCGTAAATGGTTCGTTCAGCCATTTTAACTTCGGTAAGACCTTACCGAAATCTTATACAGGATGAGTAATGTTATGATTGACTTACAGCATTTCTCTTTTTGATTTTATTTAACATTAGTATTTATTTAAATTAAGATTAAAGAAGACTTGTGTCGAACATTTGAGCGAACGCAACGGCCTGAAACCTGGTATTACAGTTCGCGCAATGTTTCAACAACCAACAAAAAAATTCAACATATAATTTTGCCAGATATGTCAAATTAAAAATATTGTCACAATTACATTTCAAATGTACTTTTTATTAACTGTACTGTTTGTGTTCATTTTCGACCCTAGAAAATCCTCAGAATGAAGTCTGGTGATAAACAGTTTCGGAATTTTCCACAATACTTGCTTGCACCCGAGCAATATTTGCACCATTTCCAACTGGGTCTTCGAGCATGCGGAAGATCAAAACCAGGCCCCTTGTTGTTAGACCACCCTGCGCGGTTTTAGCATGAAAGAATATTCAATACCTATGAGGTCTGTGTTTTAATAATTGAATGTCGACTTTCAAAATGATATTAACCAATTTCTGTACTCAGTATTTTCATCACACATTTCTCAAGTTTTTCAAATTTAGCTCTGGAAAAAAATACGCAAGTAAAAAAATTATTCAATAATTAAATCAATCAATAAATCACCTTGTAGAAGCTTGAATTATACTTACGAGTAGTAGACGCAAATCTAAATGCAAATGAAGTAATCAAGTGCATTCATAATAGCTCATATGCTGCCATGCAATCGATAGATAGCTTATATCTTTTTCAACTCTATCATTTAAGCTTCTATAAAATTTCGGTAAAGGTTTCCAATTCAATATTATGCTTATCCACATAACGTTTAAGCCCTTGTGTTATTTAATCGCTCGGATTATCCTAATTAAACACCGCTTATTTTTTTAGAAGTTTGGTAGTTGGAACTAAGGACAACATTGAACACTCAAACGGTCTTCGACCCCAAAATCTGTGATTATTATCTAGTGAGGAGTGAAAACCAATTTTCGTTAGCACAATCAACAGCCTTTTAAATTCTTCACTAAAACAAAAACGACATAAACTTGACGTCATTTGCATTTTATTAAATTATTTTAATTTTAAATATTAAACAAAAAATATCTTCCCCATAACCACTAAAAATATTATAAATACTTTTTCCCTGATTTATAGCCGCATACTTAGCACTTGAGCTCTCTTTATTGTCAGACAACTAAAACACCAATTATCCTGCTGTGACACCTCTTAAGGAATGGTTTTTTTCTTTTTTGCTTTCGTCAGCTAAGAGGAAAACTTTTTATACAAAAACTCATTATAATAAACCACTAAAACATAAAATAGCCACGTTAATTTTTTTTCTCCAAAAATATAATCCAAAACATGCTCGAACACTCTAAAAGTCAAACATAAAAATGAAACCTCAAAAACATGAAAAAAAACTCTAAAAATATACAAACATTGAATATTTTCTCTTTTGCGACTTTCCGACATCCAAATCCAGATTAAATCTGCAATAAAACTCGCACTCTCATTCTTTTGAACAAACAACTCAAAACAACACTTCATCTCTTTAATTTTGAAAGTATTTTATGAATTCAATTGAAAAGTTTAACATCCGCAATTTATTTTCCATAAGTACGAGTTTAGCAAATCTCTTCCAAGCAGACTCCTACTCCCATACTCCTGCCATCATCTTATCGCCTGATGTACCTCCTTCCACAGTTTCATAGCAAACATGGTAAATCCCTGTCTCCTTAGTCCAGGACTCAGAATCATAGCAAGTATTAAAGTGAGAGGAAAATGCTCTTCAGTCAAAGTGAGAGGCTATACTCTTTATAGAAACGAGTACAAATAAAATAGCAATGGCAAACAGCTTAACTCTAGCTCAAAAGGAAAGCAAAAGTTTTGGATTCGTATCCTTTTTTTTTTGTAGGTATTTTTTTTCTGGACAGTCCTTTCTAGAAATGAATCCCTTAGACGAATGGAGAAGGATATGAAAGTATTAGAACTAATAACATAGCCTGTGAACTTTTGAATAACAATAGAGGTTTTAAGCGTTTAAGGCAATCTAACACATACATACACCCACATATTTATTATTATGAAATGCAGACAGATGTAAAGTGGCATTAATAAAAAAACAACAATAACAGCATTAAAAAGGCAATAATGGAAAGAAAATTGAGTGAGGAAGAATAAAAGGACAATTTAATATTATGGCCTGGCACACTGTTTCCATGTGTGTGCGTGTGCTTATATAGTAAAATTGGAGTTATTTCTCTATTTATATTTAAATGGCAATAAAATTTCCATTGAAAATGGAACTGTGGGCTTGGGTCTTATCTCTTGTACAAAAGCAATTTCGCATCCTTTACTTGGGATTTTCCTTCGAGATGACAGAAAAATGTCTTCGTTTTTTTCTTCTTGTTGGAGTATTTCGCCCTTAAGTTGGCTATAAGGGCTTATGTAGGAAAGAAAACTTCTCAATTTTTAAACAACTCTAAATGATGAGAGGAATTTATCCGAGTTTGAACGAAGTTTATCTAAACGGAAGGATAAAGCATAAATAAAAATTGAAAATTATTAAAAAAATATTTAGATATTAAATTAGAGGAGTATGCAAGCCAGGTTATGGGTAGGTAGATATCTACTGCGAGTGCAAGCAATAAAATTGAATTAGGAGTTGGCTACTCTGAAAACTAAAAATATAAGAGGGGAACTGAAAAATTTCAAAGAGATCTTCTACAGTTAAGTTGAACTTTTGTACTAAGTCGCAACAGCGCGGTCAGTCAGCGAAATAAAATAATTACATAGTTAATTATCAGTAATATAATTAATTGGTATTACAACAGTGTTAGCTTTATAATAGTTAAATCGCAGTATCAAACTTTAAGGACATTTAGTAGTTCCTGACTTAAATGTCAGTACGTTGGTTCGAGTCCCATTATACGAGTAGGTACACAATCTTAAATCAAAGCAATGTTTTTTGTACGAGTATTGCTTTTGACAAATCCTCCAAAAGTATCACTTGGATGAAAAAAATACATCTAATTTAAGCCGTTGGCATATTGCAGGCAAAAATAAGTCGGCTCCATTCCCGCCAAACTCCATCACACGCAAACAAATGGTTGAGAGTTGCTTTCTCAGCAGCTATACGCCACAAAGATGCATCAACTATGCTGAAATTAATGGATATGTCAGAAAAAACTTTTTTTTTTTTGTTTCTTTTTTTTTTAAATAAAATCAGAGCTTGCTTATTACAGATGATAAATTTTTCCAATTCCAATGTAAAATATTTTATTGGATCTGAACCGGACACACTTCTCTGGACAATTTGCAGTCATTTCATTCCTTCATAAATTTCATTTATTTTATTCATTTCATTTATTTTATTCATTTCATTTCATTAATTTCATTCATTTCATTCATTTAATTAATTTCATTCATTTCATTCATTTCATTCATTTCATTCATTTCATTCATTTCATTCATTTCATTCATTTCATTCATTTCATTCATTTCATTCATTTCATTCATTTCATTCATTTCATTCATTTCATTCATTTCATTCATTTCATTCATTTCATTCATTTCATTCATTTCATTCATTTCATTCATTTCATTCATTTCATTCATTTCATTCATTTCATTCATTTCATTCATTTCATTCATTTCATTCATTTCATTCATTTCATTCATTTCATTCATTTCATTCATTTCATTTTAAAATTCTCAGTCTTCAAATTCAAATCACCAAATTTTTGCATAACCAAAAATAAGGCAATAAATACTGCTGTTCCCCCAAGGTAGAACAAAATACTATACATCGTCTTCGATTTTAAGGCTTGTCTTCGCTTGTCAGCACAATTCGCTGTTAATTCGATGCTGCCAGCCAGAGTCCTTAAAGACCTTGATATACACAATCCTACTGGTCAGGATAGTATCGCTCTCGTCGTTTTGAAAGTTTTGTTCTTCTTGCTGGCAAAACCACTGTGTAAGATTTTCCATCTATCCTCTTTTTCCAAATGGATGGAAAACAGTATTTGTCCATCCTCTTCCTAAAGAGGGCGAGTCTTCCTCAGCCTCCAAACTATTGCATCCAATTTTACTTGTATCCCTTCCTTCAAAGGTCATGAAAACGCTAATTAATTTATCAGCTGAAGAAATATCTTGAAGAACGAAACCTCCTTATTGAGCGACAGGACGGCTTTCATAGCAATAGGTCTACAGGTTACCTACAGTTGATGGTATACAGTTGCACAAATCTGTGAGGCCCGTTTGGTGATACAAATCATAAATATTTATATTCAACTTAAAACGCTTAGGGGCTACTTTTTCCTCTGCCTTAACTATCAGATAAGTGCTTAAGTCGAACTTAAATGCTTAAGCTGTGTATCAGCAAATGGCCCTAAATTGTTTTGGAGAAAGTAAGATTATTGCGCTTGATATTTCAATAGCATTAGACAGACTTTACCATCAAGCTCTCCAATCAAAAATGCTTGCATTTCGTATCGATGAATCTCTTCTTCGCTAGATTAGAAATTAGCTTTCGGACCGCTCAATTACCGTATTGGATGGCTTTAAGTCTGATATTCGAAATATAAATGATGGTGTACCTCAGGGATCCCTATTGTCCCCAACTCTTTTTTTCCTAATTCGCCAACGATCTATTGTCTTTAACTTCTACTCCATGATGACAATATATCCTGAACTTTTCATAATCGTTTCTAGATTCACACTCATGTCCTTCGGTTGAGAACCTCAGCATATGATAAGCACATTACAATTACATTCTGATCTTGACAGCATTTTCACATGGGAAACAACCGAATTTATTATGTCGAAAACTCAATTTCTGTTTTAATCTTTCCTTTAATATTTGTTGTATATAATACAAACAAAGGAATAATAATCTTAAGACACCTATTTAAACAATATTAAATAAAAATATATAACATGTCTTATAATATTTAAGAATACAAAAAAATTTATTTTTTTTAGGTGAGAAATATATTTTATGAATTAATAACAAATTCCATATGTGTCCTTTTTTTCTGCCCAAAACTGTAATCAGCTTACACTTACACTGACATCCCAAAAAATATATCTACATCTCTACAAATTATTTAAGTGATGACTTCAAAAATTTGGTCAAAGTTAATTAAAATGAAAAACTGTTTGCCTTACCAGCTTTTAAAGGACTACAATTCAATTTGCAGATCCCTTCTAAAATAGACACCCTCCATCCTTTCAGAGACACTTCAAAAGCAATTTTAAAAGTAAACAAAGTTAAAACAAAAAACACTTAAAAAGGCACGTCTTCGCGTACAAAAATAAATTAAAAACAAAAAAAAATTCAAAACACTTATAATCCTTTTCTCGGTGCCTTCTAAACAATCGAATTGAGGCTATAAAAACGTGAATAGGCGTTTGATTTATGAGTCTCATTAATTAGATCCATTTAAATTAAATTAGAATCCAAAAAAAAAGGTTCGGGTGCTGAGCTTGACACAAAAGTTTATCATTACTCCTTCGGCTCCTGTCAAAAACAGTTAACACCCAATGACTGGCTAAAACGATTTCCGACAAAAAACGTATAGCTTTCAGAACTTTATTTTGTATTTTTTTTTTGGAAACAATTTTTAAAGATAAACAGTATATAATTTCGATTTAATATCCTTTTCATTACATCCTATTATACTAAACAGGAAAATGCCAGAACAATAAATACCATCGATACGAGTAGGTATATTAAATGTAGGTATGTCGATATGTATGACGCTTATAATGGCCTCGAGGAAAGTTCGAAATCAACGAATGGCAACGGCAAACAAAAGAATATTAAAACAAAATCAAAAAGGCGATAAACAGTGGGATCCTTTGAATAACAAAAAAAAAATACTAATACAAAAAAGCAACTTTCATTCGTCCTTCTGGCGTCACGTGCGTTCAAACATATAAATTGGATTAAAATCTAAACGTCGCGTAGCACTCACGAAAGTGTGAATCGAATAAATCACAATAGCAATATGGCAGGCATCAAGCTGTTGGTTTCTAGTGGGTGGGGCTGGGGTGTATTCGTATTTCAAAAACAATAGCGAAGGAAGTGAAGTTTTTTTTAAACAAAAATTAGAGAATGTCAAAATATTAGTTTTTGTTGAATGGAACATGTCTATATAAATCACGAATACTTCGATAACGATGACATGCATCAATCGGTGTAATAAATTCAATAAGGACACAAATTAAAATATTTCCCAGAAATAATCTCGTTGACTTCCTTTCTTCTCAATTCAAGTATTTAGCATTTAATATTAAATCAGGATTATGCGATGACTATTCCTTAATATTATGTAGGTAATCCTGTTCTTAAGATCCAATCACCTTTTATGAAGCTGACAGATGAAGGAGATCCTTACTAGGGTAAGACAGATAAATTTCATTACGAATTCCTTGAATAGACACCGAAAGCAAAAATAGCGTAATCTTAATTTTTTTTTAATTCTACAAATCGAAAACAATGAAAGGATGATTCTCTGAGAAAAAAAGGAAAATATTTCATCACGACTTGGAGAATTAATTTCACTAACCGGGCGCACAAAGGAACAAACGAACAATTATCCTTCTGCCGCAACATTTGAATGCTAAATTGTGCCAATTAAAAGGCACAAGGATTCCATGACTTTGATAGAGAGATAGAGACGAAAGTGAGTAAGGTTTTTTTTTTTTTTTTTTTTTTTTGCGAAAGCTCCGTGAGTGAGGGAATGAAGGAAATTCACAATCGCTTTGGATATTACGAGGTAATAATCGATTGTGATGTAGGAAGAATAGAGGAGCTAAGACTCTTCCGCGTAAAATGTCGATGATGATGGTACGGCGTTTATCTTATCGTGTTCAAAGCAGCAACAAGGATTCAAACGAGAAAGCAGAGAAATATTTTTTTATCGTTTTGGTTTGTGTAACCCTTGGGAATATTGTTCTTTAACTATTTTTTTTTGCAGCCACAAGATAGAAGTTTTTTTTTTTTGTTCTCAAAAGGCAAAATGAAAAGGATGGAGAAAGGATGAAGAATAAATCATTTCGGATTTCCATTGCAATTAACGAAGCACTTATCCCCTTGGGTCGATTCGATACTTCCAGAAGGACGACTACGACACCGACGCGACGGACATCCAAGTGATAGTCCATAGACTGTCAGACGAATAGATACTAGATAGATGGTTAGAGGAAGGTATAAAGAAATTAATCTACAAACGATTCCAGGACGAGGATATGAAGATGAGGAAGAGGATGCCACTGTCGATGTCGATGAAAAAGTCATTGAAGAGCTTTTCGATTAGGAGTGTAATTTCAATTACCTCCATGATATAAAAAGTGGTGGGTTTGATAGGATGCCCCCAGGAGAAAAAGGAATTCTTTGATAGATTTAAGTTTATCGTTAGCATGAATAAGGTAAGTTTTTATGTATATATATATATATTTACTTTTTAAGGATGTGGGGAATATTAATGAGTGAGATTTTTTGTATTCTTGTAAAAAAGTTATCTGAAGGGAAATTCAAGGAAAGTGTGCTAATGGGATTTGAAATATTGAAAGTTGGTAGCGTAGTTCGAATTTATAAGAAAGTTCTTGTTTAATTTTGAATTTTCTTATGCAAAAAAGTAAAATAGAATTTTTTTCAAGCAATCGGAATTAAATGAGGTTACTTATGTTATTGAATTAGAGAACTGAAGGAGTCTAATAAAAACCCCATGGGGACTAACTTTGCACGCTCTTTTTTTATTAATTTTCAACTACAAAGGTACAGAAGACTTAACGAAATAATCGTTCTTTCAAAATTATAGGCTTAGGTGGAATTAGATCACTAAGATCGCTGTTGATATTGCTTATTGTTGATGACATTCGTAGAGCTATGTATAAGAACTGTTGTACTTTCTTAACATTGCTCGATTTTTCAAAAGCGTTTGATACCGTTAACCACTACGCACTTTGCAAGAAACTATTAATTGATTTTGGTCTCTCTCCTCTTGAAGTAAGACTATTGTACTCTTATTTAACTCGTCGTCAACAATGTGTGGCAGTGGGTAATAGAATGTCTTCATTTCTAGGAATAACAGCTGGTGTTCCACAAGGAACTGTTCTTGGACCTTTATTATTTCCATATATGTCAATGAGTTACCTGGATTGGTCGAACACTGATCACTTCACATGTTTGCCGTGGTGGCCGTGGCGCGATAGTTGTGTGCTTGCCAATCAACCTCGTGATCACAGGTTCGATTCCTGCCGTTGTCTATGTCTTCTTATATTCCATTAATAACCAATTCTAAAAATTGTCATAAATTGAGTTGCTGGTTTACTCATTACATGTTGTTCAGACATAACACTAACAATATGTGAGTGAGTAAACTAGTATACCCGTAAAATATGACAACGAAATAAATAAAATAATGTGAATTATAAGAGACATAAATAAATAAGACACGGACATTTTCTCCGCCTTAGTTCAGCCGCCATCCCTGGAAATGAATCTGAGACAACAACCAGCTCTAGTCTCAGAAAATCACGCCACACATCTTTCCTATCCTTCTTTCACCGGATGCCTGCGCTGTGTTAAAAACATGTAAAGGGTATTCGTTCCCTTGTGCGCGAGCAAAATTATAAAAAAAAATAAATAAATAAAATCATGGAAGCACAAAACTCCGAGATGAAGTTCTATCGTTTATGTATTTGAGATAGGACAGAGAAAGTGATGGTGCATTTCTTTTTTCCTCATCCTTCTCGCGGAGTAACAAATCTGCTTAAAGTTATCAAACCCTTATAACTGCTCCTTGGATACAATGTTGGCCAGATTTTTAAGGTAATTCAGCTTTGATAAGGGTTCGGTAATTTATTTTAGCTTTGATAAAAGCTTACCGAAACCTTTTAGAAACTGCAATGTTAATTTAGCTGTGAAGTTTTTCAACCTTTTAGAAACTGCAATGTTAATTTAGCTGTGAAGTTTTTCATCCACTAAACGTTTGCATCTTTCAATAGTAACAGCTTACATGTAGCGGACGTATACCAATATTGTCTTTAACTGGTAAAAATAGGCAACTTTGTTTAAATTTTCGGGAGCTTGTCAGCAGGTCTACAGAAATGTCTCTATATATCGGCGCCCACAACTGCTGTGCCATCTCTGTTATCGGCAATTTTGAGCTGTTATTGAGTTCTTATGGCTGTCACGTGTGGAAAGATCCACTTTACCAGGACACCAGCATTTATTTTGTGAACTTCAGACTTGAAACTATCTAATACGACTTGTATTGAGCGTTTCGAAAGGTAATTTCTAATCCAGATAAGAAGACATTCATCGAAATTAAATGCAGGCTTGATGCCAAACTATCAAATGCTTTTGAAATATCAAGCACAATAATCTTACTTTCTCCAAAATGGTGTAAAGATTTGTGCCACTTTTCGGTGAGCTTAACCATCAGACCACCAGTGGAATTATTGCTATGAAAGCCATACTAACGGTCATTAACGAGCTTTCGTTCTTCAAGATATTTCTTGGGCTGATAATTAATCAGCGTTTTCATGACCTTTGAAGGAATGCTTGTGATTGCAATTGGATGACGGTTTGGAGGCTGAGGAACAATCGCCTTTTTTATGGACATTCCATCTACGCGGAAAGAGTGCAGTAGAGTAGGATAGATGAAAAAGCTTACGTTGTAGCTTGCCCGCATTGAAGAACACATCTACAGAACGATGGATGGGATACTATCCAGGCCAACGGATTTGTGTTATTATCAAGGTCTTTAAGGATTTTATCGACCGCGTGAGTGCCAAAAAAGATTCGTCCCATGAAATCATTTACGCTCTTAAGTTCTGTAGGAATCATAATACTTTGTGGAAGCGTAGAATGAAAGATAGATATTTTATTGTAGCAGAATACTTATACATTATTTTCTTAAACTAGTTTGCACAAGTTACAGGGATATGGTATAAATCTACCTTACTACTGATAATTAATATTATTATTTTATTTTAAGGAAAAGCTACTTGAAAACCTTCCTTAAAATAAAAAATTAATAAAAAAAGAACTATGTAGGTATAATAATATATGGAACAGTAAGGAGTAGAAGGGTCGGCGGCGAAGAGTTGGCAAACGCCATAATCACCGACCGAAATGGGCCCAGTCCCCTGTTAATTTTCAAGAATGAGCTCCAGCTCATCTTCGATTCATTAAAGAAAAAGAAGTCTGCAGGAGTCGATGGTATATCCAACGTTGTACTCAACATTTGTCTCAAGAAGCAGTTGACATTTATACCACACTATTTCACAACGCGCTGAATAATGCATATTATCCAGTGCGGTGGAAGACAGCAGTGGTGCATCCTCTCCCTAAAAAGGGAAAGGACAATTCCAATCCGGCGAATCTCAGGTCGATAAGTCTTCTTCCGAGTATCAGCAAAGTATTTGAAAAGGTTATTAATAGAGCTCTGTTCAAGTGGGCGGAGGACAACAAAATCATACCGGATAATCAGTTCGGTTTTAAGACGGGACATGACACAATTCATGCCGCGTCTAAACTAGTTTCTGATATACAATGGAACAAAACTAAAAAGCAGTGTACGGGTGCCTGTCTGGTTGATTTGGAGAAGGCCTTCGACACCGTATGGTTAGAGGGTCTCTATCTAAAGCTCGCCAGACTTGGTATAAGTAAACCGCTATTGTACATGCTTTATGACATGCTAAATGGTAGAAAGTTTGTTGTCAAGAGTGGCAATGTAACTTCTACCACAATTTTTAATATTAACAATGGTCTTCAGCAGGGAGCGGTTAACTCGCCGATTCTCTTCAGCATTTACACCAGCGATCTGATAGGTAGTCTAACTCAGGCAATTGCGTACGCCGACGATCTAATTGCGTACAGAACAGCTCCAACAGTTGAGGTCATCAAAATTCTCTTGCAGCGTGACTTCGACAAGATTCAGCGATATTGTGATGACTGGAAGTTGAAAATCAACTTCCAGAAATCAGAAACTATTTTGTTTAGGACTCCGTTGTCTAGCACCTCAAGGGATACGAGAAAGAACTGGCGCAAGCTGGTGATCGTAGGGCCACATGGACATCCACTGGCGAGTAAAAGTGTAGTAAAGTACCTTGGCATCTGGTTGGATCAATATCTGTATTTCGACAGACATATAGGTGCTGCCTTGGCCAGGGCTAGGGGAGCCTTTGCCTTGACAAAACGACTGTTTTATAGCAGCCGTCTTGACAGCAGGGTGAAGGTGATTTGTTACATGGCCCTAATCAGGCCGATGATTGCCTACGGATGCCGGGTGGGGTTCAACGTTGCCCCATCTCAAATGGAAAAGATTCAGGTGTTTGAGTGGCAATATCTTAGACGTTGTCTTGGATTACACAGAACACCAGAGTCGGAGTACACAAGATATTATTCCAACCAGGTTCTATACAACGGAGCCAACATAAACAGAATATATAATTTTTTGTTTAAGCTACTAAGCTCAACTAACAGCTTAATTTTTGGGGCTTATTACCCCAATAACGAATATTTTGAGAGTGCGCGGTTAAGTGCCTACATCCCTCCCGATGCATTCCTCTTTTTAGACAGTCGAGGGCTGATACAGGATGGAATAGCGGTTCCGCTCATCTACCACATCAGCCGGAAAACTGTAGATAGGCGACTCCTGTATGGTCGAGACGTCATCGCTCACTGTGGAGAAGAGCGCCTTCGGTTCAGTAGGACTGTGTCCGATCGGGACCGAAGGGATAGGGCGAAACAGGAGAACCAGTTCTGGTGGCTCTCTGAACAGCATTATGATACATAAAGTCGATTAGGATGGTATGTCTTGGCCGACTTCGGTAGATTTAGGTAAATAAGATATAAGGAACAGTCGGGGTGGCACAAAAAAAATTAAAAAATATATATGTTTGCGGGAGCATTTGTGCATGCAGGTGCGTGTCTGTGTATGTTATACATACGAATATGTATGTTCGTATGTACATGGCTGTGTGGGTTGCATGTCTCTGTGTATCTGCATGCGTATACAAAATATACAAAAAAAATATAAAAACAACCTAAAAAAGCTACTGTGTCTGTTCTAGTTTTTTAGTAGATGTCAGTAGTTTTAAGTATTTCTAGTTAGTATAAGTTAGTTGTATCTAGATTTAATTTATTTTAGTTTAGCTTTAGGTAGTCTATAAGTAAAAATTAAAAAAAAAGCACATGTTACTACGTTTTTTGTTAAAAAAGTTTTCTTGGTCAGAAAAATAAAATAATTATAATTAATTAAAATAGTTTTTAGGTCGAAAGACATTAGTATTAAGAGATATAGTTTAGTTTAGAGCGCCCGTAAAGGGCCAGTAAATTAGTTGTAAGTTATTGATAATTAGGCTAGTTTTAAACATTTTTGTCTAGCTTTAAGATAGTTATAAGTTAAGATTAAATAAAAATGAATAATAAAAAAAAAGGGTGGGCGGTGCGTAATTCTTCAAACCAGGCTTTATCTTCACAAAAAAGAAGAAAAAAAATTGTATATATATAAATATGTACCAAAGAAAGAAATGAATAAATAAATAAATTAACAATAAATGAATGAACAAATAAATAAATTAACAAATAGATAAATTAACAACTGCATAAATTAATAAATAGATAAATTTAAAAAAAATAACAATTAAATAAATTAACAAATATATAAATTAACAAATAGATAAATTAACAAATAGATAAATTAACAAATAAACAAATTAAAAATTAAATAAATAAACAATTAAATTAACAAATAAATAAATTAACAATTAAAAAAATACCTTTTAACGGCCTTTAGTCCACAAAATTTGCGTTTCATCCCGACAATCTCACTTGGACTCATCAGTTGGTTTGTGAGCGCCTTACCAAAACGAAATTTTTGTTAAGTTCAGTTCAACTTACTTGCATTTTTTGACAAAAAAGCAATTTGAACTATATCCAACAAGATTAAAATTTTAGTCATTCAAATTGGAAGATTTTGTCCTTGGCCAGACAAGGTTAATAAGAAGGTGTTTTTTTTTATAATACAATTCTATATACTACTGACATCTTCTTCTACCTTGTTGAGTAATTTCATTAGTATATAGAATTGTATTATAAAAAAAACACCTTCTAATTAAATAAATAAACAAATAATATATATAAATAAATAAATTTACAAGTAAATAAATAAAAAAATAAATAATGAGAGAAAAAATGTTTTATCAAACACAAAATAAATAATTTATTAAAATTAGTATCACAGAATAAGTCTTATTATAAAAAATATGTAAACTATAAAGCTAGGTTTGAAATCAGAACGTTATCTGACATTACACTAGAAGTGACATAATGCTCATTAAGTTTAACAATTCTGGATGTTACCAATTCAATATTTGAAATTGCGTGAAGTTCAGCTGTTGAGAAAGACGAAGCGTAGAATGAGCAGCAAACATTTTTCCTTAAATTTTATAATTTTTTTTTCTTGCTCTGTTTTACTAGTAGATGTATACAGGGTATCTCGTAAGCCAACGTCAAGCGCGAATATGGTGATAGGGTCGCTTATCCCTGTATTTTGAAAAGTAATAAAAAGTAATTAGAAAAATAATGAAAATGAATACCCTATAGGCCACATTTTTAAGTACTGTGGTCACACATTTAAAACTTTTGAGGTGTTTTTATTTTTTACATAATATGAACCAAAGGAGCAATTTCAAACAAAACTGAAAAATTATACAATAAATAAAAAAAATTGCATAAATGATAAAATTTAATTTTCCTATTTTAGCCTCAAAATAAGTCTGAGTCTTCTGTTGACTTGTGTGGCATTAAGAAAAACAGCAAATTTCAACCAAATCAGTTAAGCCGTCCCCAAGAAATGTCCAGCTTATTAATATATTCAACAATCACAATCATTAATGGTTGAATTTTTGTACAGAGTTTCTAAAATTTCCGGTTATGTTTGAAAGAAAACAGTATTTTTATTTTTTTTTTTATTTTATTCTGTAAATATACCAAACAGCTAAGACTTGACCACTTTATAACTCTAAACCATTGGAATGAAGTGAGTGTGATCTACTTTCTAATTTTTTTTGAGCTATAAGAACTTTGTCTTTCAAATCACAATCCTTAACTTTTAAGGACACAAGAGAAAAGAAAAAAAAAAAAACGTCTTGCATAAAAAAAACATGTAAACTTGTTCACATGGAAAATTACTTTTAAAAAAATGTGCGGGAGTTCTTAGAAAGAATTATGGCTTTGTACTTTCCCCACAAACATAAGTATATGTAGGCACCCTCAGCCGTAGGACATTGCCTCTTCAATTCACACAATCTGCGAAAACGCTTTTTCTTTGCTCATATCTTAAATTCCAAATTGACTTCGAGATGACTCCAGATGCCACCAGAAGAAAGGAAAGGCGCCGCACAAAAAAGTACTTACCTTCACTAAAGAAAAAAAATTGTTAACGACATCACTCCTGGTGAGAGCTAATGGTTGGCTAGGTGGGAAAAGGGCAAGGAAATGCGGTGCTGAAGCTGATACCCACCAGTAAAAAGAAAAATCGCAGCTTAAATGTCACGAAATGGGCGCAACCCCAATTTATAGGGTGCCGCGACCACATTTACGCGAGTTAAATGAAACGTAAAGATACAAACGTGGAGCTGGCTGCTATAGGTAAACGTTCTGTGAAATATTTACACCTTCTCCCGGGGGAGGGCGCTGTGCGATGAGCACCTAACCTCTCCTGCCGCCATCGTCTATAGTAGTGCCTCTACACACACATAAAAACAGGTAATTTACTCACACACTGAGAAGAGTGTGTTGTTGGAAATTGAACTATTTATGAGCTGCTATTTCGCAGGGCGAGTACCATAATGAATACGAGTGTGTGTATGTATGTATATGGTTATCTTCATGTGAAGAGGTGCTTATCGTCCTTAAGTGGCAATAAATATTTTCTCAGCCAGTAAACTTCTGTTCAACAATAATAATTATATGTTTGTTTTTGCTGTCATCATCATCGTCATCACAAACAAAAACCACAACCAGTTCCGAGTACCCAACACATATACCAGACTAACATTCGCCAGGCAGGAGAGCAGTAGAATCTGAACAAAAGAAGATTCAATTAATCTGAGAAAATTTTCTTCGGCAATCCTTCTAGAAATGGTTAAACCAAGCAGTAGAGTCCTGACGGCCCCGGCTCGTTAGAGAAAAGTATTGTATGTACATAGGTTTGCACTTAAGATTTCCAAATTGGGTATGGGCGGAGGTATGTTGAGCTAGTTTTATCGTTTTCGCTCGGTTAAGCAATAAGTCACTTCAGTGGAAGGCCGCTAAGGAGCATATACCCCCAAGTTTTATGGTTTACCTAGATTCTTTGTAACTTTATTTTATAATGACAAAATAAGTTTTCTGTTTTTTTTTTGTTCCTTTTGTATTAATGTATACTATAAATCTTGTACTATATGCGTTACTTGCTCCAATAGTAAAAAATATTGGGAAATTGTATACAGATGGAGCATTACCTTCTGGAATTTTTTTTTTTTTAATTTCAACAATCTATAAGATTCTGTTGGAAAATTCATAACAATTCTTTAAAAAAAAAAAACACTTAAAAGATAATTCATTGAGTCTCTAAATCATGCAATGTGCCTTCAAAGTTGCGCTGCGAGAGCGAGAGCTAAAGTGGCCCATACACAGCACACTTTTGTGCACACAGTGTGGTGTGTACACACTTTCGTTTTTAATATGAGTTGCAGCTCGACTTCATGAGATATTATTATCATCGACGGACATACTGCATCAGTCTTCATTTTGTTGTTTTCTATTCGAAATCAAATGATCAACTCATGTGTATGTACATAGATGTCTACTCACCGCTATGAGCATAAGTGTGGTATGTGTGCGGACATAAAGCTAAATAACACTGCTGTCAAAATAAACTAATCTGATTTTTTACACAATATTTCGATGGGAAAAGAAATATAGTGTACTTATTTGTTAAAAGAGATCGAATTATTTAAAACTTTCACATGCAGTGCAGTGTCGAATTCGAGCTCAAACAAAGAGATCACCCATACAGGGTGGCCCACGAATCGTGCTACAAAAATAAAACCTAATGACTTTTTTCCAGTGTGAGTAATCGGCTTATTTTTTTTTTATTTTATAGGCTACTATTTAGATTTATCAAAATGAATACTTGGGATACTGGAAAAAGGATTTGGATAGTGCAGCGATACCATTATTTGCAGTCCGTCGTTTCCGTCCAAAGGGAATTTAGGCTGGAGTTTGGCGGTACTCCGCCGAGTAGATGGACCATTATGAGGCTGGTAAACGTGTTTGCCGAATCTGGAAGCATCGAACGAATACCATATCATCGAGATCCCAATGTTCGGGTTCAGGATACAATCGTGGCTGTTGCATCGGCAATACAGGCAAATCCAAGTGTTTCGACTCGGAATTTATCGGGCCAAATTGGAGTTAGCAGACGGTCATTGCAACGGATACTTCATGATGAATTAAACTTGTTTCCGTACAAAGTCCAAATTACAAGCAAGCTTAACCCTCAGGATTTGCTTGTTCGCCTGGAATTTTACCGAAAAATTATTGCAATGGCCGAAGAAGACAACACATTGATAAATTGTTTGTTTATGTCTGATGAGGCCCATTTTGACTTAAACGGCAATGTTAACAAGCAAAATTGCCGTATATGCAGTAAACCTAATCCAGAAATGCTCCATGAGACAGATCTGCGCCCAGAACGAGCCACTGTGTGGTACGCAGTTTCATCAAGGTGTATTGTCGGGCCATACTTCTTTGAAGAAAACAATGTAACACAAACTGTCAATGGGGACCATTATTTAAAGATGTTGAAGGAGTTTTTTTTACCCAGAGCTTCGCCGAAGACCTATCCCTTTGAGCAGGATTTGGTTTCAAAGAGATGGAGCAAGTGCACACGTAGCCACACAAGTTATGGCGGAGCTCCAACGAAAATTCCCAAACAAATTGATATCCAGAAACTGCACATTACGCTGGCCCCCAAGGTCACCTGACCTGACTGCACCAGAGTTTTTTTTTATGGGGTCAAGCAGGAAGTGTACAAATCGAATCCTAGGAATTTGACTGAAATGAAGCAGTCCATTAAGACAATAATTGAGGTGATCCCAATTTCAAGATTTCAGGCCGCAATGAACAATTTTCTGATCAGGTGCCGCATATGCGTGGATGAGCGTGGAAGTCATTTGCGGTCTATCATCTTTAAAAACAATTAGTTATTTAAAATAAAATTTAATTTTTAATCCAATAAAAAAAAATTATTGAAATACATCGATTAAAATAAAAGTTATTGAAATTTCTTAATGTAGCACGATTCATGGCCACCCTGTACAATAAAATTAAAGCAAATCAATCAATCTCTTTTTTGTATTTTTGAAGTGATAACTTTTTATGGGAGGTTAAGCCGATGCGTTACGTAACGCGTTACAGGATTCCTTTCTCTGAATTAAATTATGAAATGAAAATACTTGGCGAATTTGTTGGATTTGAACTGGGTACATCTGGATTGATAGTTGTAGGTTCAAGCCACTAGGCTATTTGCAAGTTGAATGATGTGTAGTAATAATTTGTTAACTATTGAGTTAATGCGAAATATAATAATAAATCTGAACTGTGGTACCTATAAAGCCTTGAATCTGGAGCAAGATTATAAGTTTGTACATTAGTTGATTTTCAAACATGTAATTAAATGCCCTATGTTGATAAACAAAACAATTTGTTTCATATCGGAGAACATGAAATTGAAACTCCAGTAGGTTTATATGAACTTGTTGATATTGCATTATACTGTATTGCTAAGAAATTATTAATGCGCAATTCTATTGGAAGCCAATAATAATGCAATGGAGATTGAAATTTACAGCAGAGAGAAAATCTATTTCGATAGGAATCGTACGATTGAAACATTATTGGGTTTCAGTAAACGCAATCTGAAAGCTGATGTCATAAATTTATCTGATTTACATGTTGATATAAACAAAGTTAATGTAAACGCAATCTGAAAGCTGATGTCATAAATTTATCTGATTTACATGTTGATATAAACAAAGTTAATGTAATTCTAATTGAATGCAATATTACAACTACATAGTTCTTATTGAAGTGTTTGCCTGGTTTTATTTTAATTACTTAAATAAATGCAAATTTACTATACAAAATGTATAAAACCTGGTCTTGCCAACCATCGTTCATAAGTTAGGTTGGCCGAGCAGTCGAAGGTGCTAGATTTAAGCTCTGATTCCCGAGAGGGAGCGTGGTTTCGAATCACACATTTGAAAATATATATATAAATTTTTAATTGCGATTATAGGTACTATAAGGCAAGTTATGTATTCGTAAAAAAAAATTGTTTTCTAACAATCAAACATGACATTACGATCATAGAGAACACCAAAAATGTGGGTCCCCCAATTGCGTCTGTCTGTCTGTCTGCCTGTCCTCGAGTCTGCAGCCAAACGGTTCGGTGGACTTGCTTCAATCCGCTATCTAACGTTTTTTGTTCAACTAGTGCTTATTTCGTGAATGATAACACTTAGCTCATGTCTGATTTGACAGATAATTAGTTTTATCCTTCCGGTTGTGTGTACGCTTGAACAACGCTCGCTAAGTGGGCCTGCGATCGACTTAGAGAAGATGCCGATTTTGCCAAAAAATCATCTTTTCAGATGAAGCTCATTTTGATCTTGGCGGGTATGTAACAAGCAAAATTGTCGCATTAGGGGCACAGAAAACCCGCACGCATAAATTGAAAGGGCGATACACCCAAACCGAGTTTCTGTTTGGTGCGGATTTTGGTCCAGAGGCATAATTCGAAAATGAGCAAGGAGTGGCCGTTACAGTCAATGGCGATCGTTATCGGGCCATTTTGAACGAATTTTTGTTCACAAAAATTGAAGAGGATATTGGCAATATTTGGTTTCAACAGGACGGCACTACGTGCCACACAGCCGAAGCTACACTCGATGTTTTGCGCCCATTTTACAAAAAAAAAAAGTTATTTGGCGGACCCTATATATTGTTTTTTCGGTAATATGCCCACACGTTTTTTTCATTTTTTTTAAGACGACAAACAACAGTAGATCCCATACAAAAAAACACTAATTTTTCTCAAAAACGGCTCAAACGATTTTTATAAAAAAAAAATCAGTTCATTAATGACGGGAAAGGTTACCTTTTAATAATTTTTTTTTTGGAAAAAAATTGTTATTTTTGGTACCTCTAGTAGAACCATTTTTTGGTTTTCGATTTTCTCGGAAACGCTTAATCTTTTTTTTTTGAAATTTTTTACGCAGAAGCTCCTAGAAAGTTTAAACACTATTGTGTACCAAAATTTTTCCAAAAAAAATTTTTTGGAAATTAATTTTTTTTTTTTTTTGAAAATTCAAAATTTCGAAAACGACTCAATAGATTTTCGAGAACTTCATATTTAGTGGTTTTTTGACATTATCATGAATAGTTTAAAAAAATAGTTTTCTAAAATAAGAAACAATGGTACTTCCCATACAAATGTTAAAAAACCGTTAAGAAAAACTGAATTTCTCGAAAACGGCTCCAAGAATTTTTATAAAAAAATGTGTGTTTTTAAAATAGTACAGTTCACTTTTAAGTACAAAAATATTTCTTTTCGCGTACTTATTAACGGTACTTCCCATAGAACCCCTTTTCACATTTTCGACTTTCTCAATATTGGATGAACCGATTAAAATAATTTTTATTAGACAAATGCTCCCCAAAATTGTTAAGAAAACTGCATACCCAAATTTTCCAAAAAAAAGTTTTTCGATTTTTAAAAAATAAATAATTTTTTTTTTTTGAAAAATCGATTTTTCAAAACCCAATCACAGAATTTTTTTGAAATTTTAATTTTATATGTATATTAATAATGTCTTCAAAATGGCGTTTAAATTTTTTTTTCTGAAAATGTTTTCAAAATTTTATACATTAAAAGTTAATTTATTAAAAAACCGCTCCAACGATTTTTGATTTTTTTTATATATTCTTATTTATCAATGAATTCAAACTGCATCTTTGTTTTACCTCAAACTATAACGACTAAGCAATATAAGAACATTTGATTATGTGTTTTATCCATTTATTTCTACCTAATTATTATTCCCTTTTTACTAATTTTTGCGTACGTCACTGAATACTAAATACAACATAGGCCCTCATACATTTATATACACATATGTGTCTTTAAGACTCACATGAATCTTATGTGATGCATATTGCACATAAATTATGAAGTTGTATGTATATAGCTACCTACCCACCCACATTCTTCATTTCCATTATTATATAACATGTACATATAATAACGAAAATAAAACATACCTAGGTTCCATCAATATGTAGATACATTTTACCCTCCTAACTTACATAATTACATTCCATAACTTTGATTTAAACATACATTTGAAGGAATCTACCTATGTAACTATTCCTTGAATTATCCGTTCGACAATTCATTATACTAAGAATCAAGGTAATATTACCTACATAGGTTTTAAACCTGCATAGGACAACTAAACCTAACTAACTTAACCTCAATGGTTAGCTACATTAAAGTTGTTAGCTCCAAGAGGAAGTTCGTACGATCCAGTCGTGCATTTTATTTTTTTTTGAAGTGATAACTTCTTATGGGCGGGTAAACCGCTTCGTTACGAAAAGAAAAGAATTTTATCTTTTTAAGAAGTGGACCTAGAAATCTGAAATTTTCAGGAATGACGCAGAATATTGACTTGAATGTTTGGTAAGCATGTTGGATTCCTAGAATGTAACTAACCGTAATAAAACTGTAATATTAAGAAGATTACACATATCAGTCATTTACATTTGACTGGTTCCATAAATGCATTTGGCATTTACAATATGACGATTATTTTCATGTAATAAATCATTACTCTATGTCTATGAGCTATACAAACTTTGCAATCTTTATTTCAAAAAAGAATAAAAACATTCAAGCCGGCTGCGCGGCTATAGGAGGCTTTTCATGTATCTTCATCTTCATCTGCATCGACATCTGCAAAAAAAGAGGAAACAAAATAAGAAATCATACTTGTGCGATAGAGAGCAAATACCAAAATGGAGATCATCTTCATGTATGAAGATTAAAGGAAGTATGAATGTGAAGATTGCAGATTATAGTGAAGATGAACATGTTCATCTGCATTATAGCATTTTCATATGCACCATAATTTGTTCCGTTCAGATAACGAATTTTCAAGTTTTTTACCATTTCACCTCAGTTTGCTTAAAAACAACGAGATTAGCGAAAATGTTCTTCTCTAAACTACATTACTGAATGCTTAGAACATGTGATAGTGAAATGTGTCAAGAAAGTTATAGCAGAGTTCGAGTAAGTTATTAGTGTGTACCCTGTCTTACTTTTGTGTTTGTTTTATATTATGGTCCTGCTCTACTTTTCTTCAAATCTGCAGATGCAGATCCATGTAAGGCCTCCTTATATCATCTGTTCTAATAGTTCAATCTTTAAGGTAAAGGTCTTAAAATTGAGGTAAAACTTGAGGCTGTATGGTATAAAAATAATAAGAATGTGTCTTACTATATGTATAGCTTAATGGTTTTTTTTTGACATTAAATGCAAAAGTTGATGAAAAATTTCAATATTTTTAAAAACCGTATTCCACAAAATTATTGGCTCAACCATCATCTACAAAAGTGCTAGCATAAGTATATGGACAAATAGACGTATACGTAAAGCGCTACGGCGCAAGTCTATCTGGTTTCCATTTCTCTCACGCCTACGGAGAACTTTTGAAATTAATCAAATTAACGAATAGCTTTTAAAACAAGTTAAGCAATTTCAATATTAAATAATTCAACTTAGATTAGTTAAGGTTATCACTGCTGTCGGGCGTCCCAAGACGCACATGTATTTTTTTCACATCAAATTTTCGCTTGAGAATTGGTTTGACGTAAGCTCCAAAAATTACATTTTAAGCTGCTGCTTTATACAGTTTTATGTTTTCTTCAGGTCGCTTTGTCAAATATGACATCCATTTTAACTTGCGATGTAATGTAGGCTCTATGTGTCAAATTTTGCATTTAAAAAAAATCGTACTCGAGATTTCAATAATACTTGACATTACGATGATTGACAACACGAAAAAAGCGGACCTACAGCCTAAGCCGCTGAAGCGATTTTCTCCAAACTCGGTACTTAAGCATTTTAGTTTATTGGCTCGATTTTTCTTTAACATTTGTTTTATTTTTAGCTCCAAAAATAACGGTAAATAGTCGTGTTCTCCAGACAATCAAGTACAGCAAAGTAAAACATTTTCACGAAAACTATCCACACTACAACTTAATTTTATTTATTTTAATATGGAGGGATTTTCCCATCTGTGTTTTTTTTCTGTCAAAAAGCTTAAAAAATACAAGGAGAAAAAGAAATACAAATATACATTATTAACCCCTTCAATGCCCTCTATGATTGAATAGACTTACTAATTATCGGAACTCAATTATACTTCGGATGAAAGGAAAAGTAATTCAGTATGTTCTTATTGCTGTTTTCCTTGTAAAATATTTACTTTCCTGTACTTCCTAGTCTCGAAAACACCATAAATCTCGTGTCACGATGATGTGTTCAATGAACTCCGAAACTATCTAACCGATGTTCATGATTTTTTTTTTGAAATGTTTATTTTGCTGGCGTTCCTAAGATAGTATAGTTTGTAATACTTAATACTTAAAAATAACGGTACTTGATTATTTCGAAAACGGCTTTCCCTATTTTGATAAAAACAAGTGTGTGCACTACTTTAGGTATAGTCTACATTTTAGTGAAATTTTTCTTTTACATAATTTGTTATTAAGATTAGCTCCCATACAATTTTTTTTATTTTCGACTTTCTCATAAACGGATTGACGGATTTCGATCAAAATGTTTACATAGGATTTTCTTCATATTATTAATAATACTGCATACCAAAATTTTCGAAAAATATTTTTTTTTGATTTTTGAAAAAAAATAATTGAAAATTAAAAGAATTTTTTATATAAAAAATTAAGTAAATGAGACTTTAGAAATATATTTAGATTCTTAATAGAAATATTTTGCATACGATGTGATAGAACAAAAGAGTAAGTATGTGCGATCCAATCGTGCATTTTATTATATATTCCATTTACAAATAAAAGAGAAACGTCAAAACAAGAGATACGAGTATGCATGATTCTCAGCGTCATTTTTGTGAGCCAATCAGGGCTCACACTTCATTAATTTTATTAAGTATATAGTTTAATAAAAAATACTTTTTTAAGTGTTGACTTTTGGTCTCAGAATAAGAATAACTCGAAATGTATTTTAGATGCGAAATTCACTTTTCATAGAACCAAACAATTATTAGTACATTTATGTTAAATTCGTGTACATATTTCGTATCGTATAATTCAAGGAAGAAAATTTAATAATTGGCAACACTGATCAGCAGCGATGTTGTTCCATAATACTTGAATGTTCAAGTACTCCCATCTGCTTCTTTACAAAATAGTCATACTTTTGGTGATTATGGACCGATTTTCATGAAACTTTCAAAATTGCGATTCGAGACAACTTACTACTAAAATAATATTCTCATTACAGGGTGTTGGAAAAACGACTCATAGAAACTTTAACTTTTATTTAATTCCATAATTATTTGTTATCTGTTCTTACCAGCATCATCCTCATACAGCGTCTAAACGTAAATTTGAGACATTAAATTTTTTCTTTTCAAATTTGTATTGCCAGGTAATTTGATTAATTGACACTATTATTGATGAAAATGAGATAGTCACTTTTCCAAATAAATTTTTAAATTCTGGGAATATGTCAGGCATGCCGCCACACAAGCTGTGTCTGAAAATTGGTTCACTGCTCATTCTTTTGCGGAACTTAAATCCACCAAAATTATGCAAACTGTGTACGATAGAAGAATTAACGAAAAAGAGCTTGAAGCAACGATATTGTCTGGAAAGTTTAAAGGAGAAGTCGTCCTATTACCTCGAATACCTATCATTCCATCAAAATCAGCAATACCTTTTAAAAGGATATACAATTACCAATAGGTTGGGCTTTCGCGATGACTATGTATAAGCCACAAGGGCCGACAATGACAATTTATGGCTTGGACTTGGAAAATCCGAGTTTCTCCCATGGCCAGCTCTGTGTTGCATGCTCACGTGTTTGAAAACCATCAAATTTATTTGACAATTGAGAACATTAAACAGTTTAAATTTTTTGATTTCAAAAACCTCATATTTGTCTAATACCCTGCCAGTCGGAAGGCTTATGTGGCAGTGCGACATCGTCGATAGAGCATCCATAACCAGTGTTTTTCAGATGCTGGAAAAAACCAGAAGAAGGAACATGATATGTTGAGGCTTTCAGATGTTCCATTATTCTTTTTTCCAGTGATCTTGAAGTTTTTTCGATGTAAATTCAATTACATTATTTACAAATAACTTTGTAAACTCCACTTTTCTTATTTTTATGAACTGGTTTTTTGAATTTGTTGTTGCATAGACCATTTTTAAAGGAAAATTGTTAAAGAACGCTGGCTTAATTTTTGCTTCTAAGAGTGGCTTGGAGAGCTTGTCCGAAACACCGGGAACATAAGGAATCTTGCGCCACATTCCATCATTTTTATCTCTATCCAAAGGAAAAATAGATTGAAGTGTATGTTGTCTGGATTACTTTGGTAACAAGCTGTGAATAGTTTTAGGGTTATATCCATTAGCAGTTGCGATATTTTTTATTAAGACGAGTTCTGTTTTAAAATTGGTTCGACTGACAGGTACTTTTAGAAGGCGATTTAGCATTGAATGGAATGCGGACATTTTAATATTCAGTGGATGGGCTGAAGACATAGGGATAACGGTATCGGTAGCTGTACTTTTTCTAAAGATGTCGAAGACTAGTTTCCTTGATGACATTGAAACTGTTAAATGAAGAAAGTTTAACGATCCCGGTCCATACTCGAAGGTAAACATTAACTTGGAGTCTAATTTGTTTAGTACAATTTTCAACAAAAGCCAGGAGGTTGCCCTGTATTCCATATCTGCTCCAGAAAAAGATATTTTGTAGAAATTGGCTTTTTGATCCAAACAAACGTTGTTCAAAATCATCCATATAAGACTCAGCAGCAAAAGGTGAAAACGAGGAACCCATAGCAAGACCTGACTTTTGACTATAAGACCTCCCATCAAACTCAAAATAATTTTGGTTGATGCATAAGGAGACACGTTTAACCAATTGTAGGCACTTTTGTTCGTCTTTTAGATCGAAGATTCGGCATTTTTATAATTGTTTGAGTTTTGAATTTGATATTGATGGAAATAAATTTTGCGTTTGTTGGTAGAACTAGGTCATTAACCTTATCAATAAACTGAAAGAAATTTTTCAAAGCATATTATAGATGGAAATTTAAGTTATCTTGTAATATGCATGCTAGTTTTTTACTAAGTTTCTCTGATGGAGCATTAAATGAAGAAGTGACAGGTCTAAGTGGAACACCTTCTTTATGGATATTTGGCAATCCATATAAAATAGGGACAGATGAATTACTATTTCGAACTAGAAACTTTTCTTTTGCATCAATTATTAGAGTGCACGAGTTGGTAATATCGTAAATATTTTTGTTATACTTTGTAGCAGGATCATCTGGCAACTCTGCTAAATCCATTTCATTTAAATTCGCACTCATTTTTTCCGCATGTACTCTTGTCTCTCTAAAATTGTTATTACATTTCCTTTGTCAGCTTGTTTACACAGAATTAAATAGTTCTCTTTGATTTTGTTCTGTATCGAGCGTATGTTCAAACTAACCTCAGCAAAGTTATTATTCAACTTATATTAATTTTTTTTTTGTTTTGCTATGACTCTTGCACAATCTACTCTGAATTCCATGTTTTCATCTGATATAGCTGCATCAGTATAGAGAGATCATTGAACAAGTCAAATTTCTTTGCTGCATTTGGCATATAAATCTGGAGGGGAGAGAAATTAACTTAAGAGCTATTCACCACTCTCTCTTTGAAGATAAAATTGTTCGTGAGGTGAGGTGTTTCAATTCAATTTGTCTTTTATTATGCAAGCAGAGCTTGTCAAGTTTGGTTTTCTGCTTAAGGTACTGATCATGGGAGATGCGATTTGCTTTTTCATGCGCATCATCATAAATTATTCAGAATTCAATAAAATGAAGACGAAAAGATAATTGAGAGTGAAGCACTTGTAAATGAACTCCGATATTATTTCCTCATTAATGGAAAGCAATGATTAATACTAATTTGAAACTTGACCAATCACTTCCTTAGCAATAACATTTAATATCTAATGAGCGCAACACAATGAAGTCCCAGCAACGCGTGACCGGGTCTGCTAGTTTCTTATATATATAAAATTGTGTTCTATGATTTGAAGAATAAAGAAAGAATTGAATTTGAATTGAATTGAATATATAATGATACAAATTGCATTCTGCACTTTCATGATGATATTAATTAGATTCAATCACTTTATTAATAAACCAGTTTTATCTGGAAACTTAAAGAAATTTAATCATTCAAGATTTCTTACACAAGAATTTTATTGCGATGGGGATTTCAGCTTACGGCAAATTAATAAGTTTATTTATATCAAATGCTGTGTGGTTTTTTTTTTAACTTATGAGTGTGGTTTGTTTTATTTTCTATGACAAATAAAATCGATTTACTTTGCTTATATATTTAAAAAACTGGTGTTGTCAATCATGTCAGACGGCAACTGGCAGAATCCAGCAAGCATAATTTTTCGACTTCTCAAGCATAATTTTTCGACTTCTCTCGCAATATATCCACTGCGCCATTACCACAGTCTACCTTGTCCACGAGTGGCCTAATTGGAAGACAGATGAATGGTTTGTCTCAAACTTCCAGGAATGCCAACAATATACCCCCAAGCCCACTTGCGTCGACGTTCTGTTAAGTTAATTCATTACCCCAATAAATACCTAGATTCATTTACAATTTATTTAAATAATGTCAAGGCTTGACTACCTAAGACCCATTTCTGTAATTTAAATTTACAATAAATAAGTTCACGTGAAATTAATCAACGGTAGGAATTATATGTAAATAATTCCTCACTGTAATCCTCATTTATTTCATTGATAAAACATTTCGTTTATTATGCGTGTGTGTGTGCTCAATTCTGTCCTTTTAAAAATCCCTCTGGAAGTAGACATCATCATAATTAAATGACCTGTGTTTTTACTCTCGCATAATAACCATAAACAGAATTGTACTTACATATATTTTTTTCTCTGTGCGTACTCCGTATATGTATATAACTGCCGTTTAACCATCGATATGTGGTGCAATATGTATTAAATGTCTATTATACACTTGAGTTTCTTTAATATTACGTAATTTTATTTTGTATTATATTGTTTTTTATGTTAAATGTTTTTTTTTTTATTTTAATTTCTGTTCATATCGATAAAAAACACATCTGATTCGATGAATAATTCGAAAGTAAATATAATCCTGATTTGACTGCAGGGTGATTCGCATAAGATGAGATTGTGTAAATTGTACCCATACAGATGTATATTTCCCACATTTCAAAGATGCAACTTAAAACTCAGAAATTGATTTTTATTTTTATATTTTAGTTTTACAAAATTGTATGCTGGCAATATTGGTCCCCTGCAGTATTAAATAAATAGTTATATCTGGAGTGTTAGAGATCGTAACTCCCCAATGCTTAAGAGCTTAGACGACCACGTCAAAAACATGTTTTTATCACGGGTACCTACTTCTCCCCGCGATGAGTTCACAAAGCATCCAAAAGCGTATTCTGTTATGGAAGAAAATTACTCCCCCACGACTATAACCATACCTAGCTTCTTGATGCATTTTAAGCGCATCGCCCTGTTACACGCATATTTCAAACAATTTTATGTAATTACGCATATGTATTTCTTTCATTAAAGTAAATTTTAATAAAAATGTGATTTAAGTTATTACAGCTTCAAGGTTCGCTTAGTAATATTTTTTTTTGTATAAAGGTAAAGTACAAATAAATTCAATCGGATTGATAGTATGAATGATAAATTGAAATAATTAAAACTTTCCAAGTAAAAAAGAATAAATCTTCTGTTGAAAATAAATTTCTGTAAATAAAACAAATAATCACTTGTATTTATTTTATTTCAAAAATAAATTATTTAAATGAACGATTTAATAATATATTGCCGCAGGTAGTGAAGGTGTTTTTTTCCATTGGCGTTTAAAGGATTTAATTAAATAAATAAATCAATTATTGATTGAAATATTGTGGTTGGTGAAAACGGACCTACTATACAGTATGACTTTAGCACTTACAGTTGAACCATTATACATTTTGTGTACTTTTCGTTGGTGGGAGGGACCTAATTTTGGGCTCTGAAAGGCTATAGGACTATTCACATGTGACATAACAACGATTGACGAATAAATGAATAAATTCGATTTAAAACAATTTACCAACCTAAATTCTTCACAACTTCTAAACAAAATTGTGGAAATATAATTCACATTCATATTCAGATACAAAAATTTACAAAACAAGATGAATTTTAGAAAACAATATTGATCGTCGCGAATTGTATCTCATTGTAACGAATAGTCTCAACTCAACTAGTAACTCAATTCGCGTTGGACATACCATCCACACTTCAACGAATAATTTGTTGGTGTGCGACTAACCTCAACATTATCAATTTACATTCGTAACGAATTAAAAAAAGGCATGTGAACAAGTCAAATTTTGAAAATTCGTTTGGCGCTGTAATATGAATAGTACTTAAGATACATAACAAATAATATTCTTGCAGAAGAAATTAGTAACGCACCAACCACTTTGTCAAGCGTTGTACTCTGTCCACGAAAGATTGTCTTAGGTACTGGGAAGATAAAACGTTTGGCTCTCTCTCACATTGGGGTGCTTGTATTGGCTTGCATAAATCTGTTGCTCTTTAAAGTTCTCACAGGGTCTCCAAAGCCTAAATCATAAGATGCCGCAAATGAGAAGAGCAAGTGTGTAGGGTTGCCGTCTGAGATTTCCAAAAGTATTATTATCTTTTTTTTACTAATAGTTTACTAACTAAACACAAATCACTTCAAAACTATTTATCAGCAAAATCATTTATTTTCATTAACACAATAATAATAATCATTAGACGAATTTGTGTTGATTCCGAATATACCCAATATAACTAAACACCATTGTATCAATGTAATATCACTTTCATGTCTCTTTTTTATTCATGTTTGAATATTATTTCATTTATTTAAAAAATAAATTTCTTCATATGAATTAAAAAAATAATAAAATGCACGACTGGATCTCACGTACTTGCTCTTATGTTTGATTATATCGTATGCAAAAGATTCTTAATAGAAACGACTAAATATATTTTCAAAATCGTTTTTACTTAATTTTGTATATATACAAAATTTCTTTAATTTTTTTCTAACATAATTTGGTATGGCTATTTTAATTATTTAATAATATAAGCTTAAAAACACAATTTCAAAAAAAAATCACCCATCTGTTTCCGCAACATTGAATTAAAAAAAAAAATATGTTGTTTTTTCAAAAATTCAAACAAATATTTTTCGAAAATTTTGGTACCTATTCTTTATAATTTAAAGGACCTCTTATAAATTTTGATCGACATCCCTGCAGCCGTTTATGAGAAAGTCGATAATCAAAAAAATTCTGGTATGGCAGGTACCGAAAAACAATATATGTAAAAAAAAATTGACCAAAATGTAGACTTTACCGAAAGGAGTGCACACAATTTTTAATCGAGATAATTAAGATGGTAGAAAAAATTTAATGGCAAGTACCGTTATTTTTGGGGTTAAAAAAAACGACTCAAAAATCTATTTGAGAAAATCACCTGAAACGCTTAAGTACAACGTTTGAAGAAAATCGCTTTAGCCGTTTAGGCTGCAGATCGTTCTACAGACAGACAGACACATTTTGTTGGTGTTTTCCAATCATCGTAATGGCAAGTTTAATCAAAATCTCGAGTTCGATTTTTTTCCAAATTTAAAACTTGCCTATAGTACCCTTCACTCTGACTTAATAGAAATGCCAATAACTTCGTACTGTTTTAAAGCTCTTACAGGGTTGCAGTAGTAAGCATACTAAATTACCAAATGGTAACTCATGATTCAATGTGTTTATTTTAAGAGCACAAGACTTCTTGGATGTAGGTCATGGTGAGATATAAGCTCACTTTAACAAAGATAACAAAAACAATTTGTAACTTTTTGGAAATTTCTGCGACAGGCACCACTGTATTTAAAAAAGCTCTCCCATAAGTCCTGTTCTGAAAATATAAATGGAACAGAGCATAGTAATCATACAATAAATTCAATGTCAAGACACAAGTCACACAAACAAATCGATATCTCTAATTTAAAGCTCTTTATATCTGCGCAAAAGCTCACCCAATCGATTCTTGTCATTCTCGTTTTGCCGGTAAGGTACTCGAAGGGCGCAGTTTGTTTTGTGAATTGTGTGTATTGTTCTAAGATCATTGCTCCACTCGCAACAACAAATTTAACAAGTATACTTGTACAATCATATTGCACAAGTTAGCATGAGCCCTCTAGAGCATCCACACGGCACACGTATATTGGTGGATTATTGTCAGTTATCAGTGTATCTTTGAATAATTTTGACTGAAGAAATTGAATTAATTCGCAGTGGCTATAATTTAGAAAGGAACAAAAAAAAACGACAGAGACATGGTTCACTGCTTATATATTCTTCCAAAACTTTCCGATTTGTACATTGAAGTTCGATAGACATTGCGCTGGCTGGTGCAATGTTCAGGATATAATTATAAATCTCTTTCTGGAATCTGGACTATTTGCTTTTTTCTTCAAATGTACCTACTCCTTTTTTCAAAATTTTCAAGGCCTAACCACTGTGATTTTGACTGGATTCACTGAGAGCTTACGTAAGACTGAATGATATTTTGCTCTTTTCGTTTTGAATATAAATCATTAAGTAGGAGATAATGAAAAGATGCCATATCACCCGACTTTACACTAAATATTCTACCATTTCGATAAATAATAAAAACAACAGGATTTCAATAAATACTATGGATAATTTAGGTATTTTCTTTTTGTTTATGTTCATTCAAGGTCATATTGTTTATAAGGCATGTAACCTAACAAAATTACGGCTTATTTTCAATTAATCTCGTAAACGTCTTTTTCGACTGTAATACTTCTAAATACTGACAATAGTCATATACTTTTCAAAATTTTGACAAATAATTCGCATAAAAGAGTTAACTATTCAAGTGTTTCGAGAAAATATTATTGTTTTTTTTTTACTTTTTCCTGGCACTTTATATAATTTTTCGAAAACTCGAATGGGTCCCGCAGTTCAGGCTGTCTTTCTGTATGTTTGTAACTATATTACATCCTAATCTTATGGTAGTACTTACTTAAGAGCCTAATAACTTGGCCGCGCAATGAGGGGCAAGCGGTAAAACGGCAGAGTGACAAGTTTAAGCGGGAGGTGGCCATTTAATGAGCGGCAATTCCTGAGCGGCTGAGCGGTTAGTTGTAAAAATCCAATTGTTTAGTACTCTTCGCGATAATTAGGGTTATCCATTTTGCGGTTTCAAAACTATAGGACTGGAATTCGACATCTATCAAACTAAGTTGTTAAACCAATTTTTTTTTTTCAGTTAAAAGTCTGACATTTACAAAAATGGATCGCTTAACTATCGCACAACACATAAAAATTGTTAAAACCTACTAAAAAAATTGTGATTCTGCCACAGCCACATATCGTGCTTTAAGAGGAGATTATGGTTTACATAATCGTCCAACTACGCAAGCAATTGGTAAAATTGTGAAGAAATTTGAAAAGACTGGATTGGTTACAGATATTGTAAGGCCTATGCATCATCGTTTCGCTTGTACCACTGAAAATATCACTGCTGTAAGTGAAAGTGTTGCCGAAGACCCGAATGTGTCGATTCCTCGTCGTTCTCAGGAATTATGACTGTCTTACGGCACATTATGGCGTATTTTCCATTTGGATCTATACCTACATCCATATAAAGTCCAGCTCACACAACAACTGAAGCCAGCTGACCATTCACAACGTCGTAGACTCGTGGAATGTGTGCTTGAACAACAGGCTGTGGACGGCGATTTTTCTAACAAAATGTTCTTCAGCGACGAAGCACATTTCCCACTCGGTGGGTTCTGAGAATATTTAAGTAATTTAAGGGAGGCCATTACATCCACAAAAAGTCACTGTTTGGGGTACTCTTTGGTCCGTAGGTGAGATTGGGCGTTACTTCTTCAAAAACAACGATGGAACGACTGTCACCGTCAATTCGGAGCGTTATGGTCATATGATAACCGACTTTTTTGTTGCCTGCTATTGAAGAATAAGACTTGGAGAATATGTGCTTTCAACAAGACAGTGCCACATGCCACACAACTCGAGCGAATATGGCTTTATTGCAAGATACATTTCCTGGCCGCGTAATTTCTCGTCGTGGCGATATCAACTGGCCACCAAGATTATGCGATTTGACACCGCTGGACTTTTTTTTGTGGGGCTACACGAAAGACCGTGTTTATGCAGATGAACATTTTACTCTTGAGCAGTAGAAAACCAACGTTCGTCAAGTTATGGCTGAGATACCGCCCAATATGTGTCAAAAAGTGGTCGAAAAATACCTCAAATTACCTTCGCGTGGTGGTCATTTAAATGATGTAGTGTTTCACACATAATGTCAACGTTTAAGCTTTATAATAAAAAAGAAATATCATGAAAAAAATATTCTATATGTGTTTTATTTACGTTTACTTTTGAAACCGCAAAATGGATAACCCTTTAATAACCTCCGAAAAAATGAGGATCTCTTCAGTCTTCAGTCAATAAGCCTGCCCTGGCATATGCAGAACCGATTTGAACAGCTGAAATTAACATTTTTGTGCTGATTTTTGCCATAAGTATGCCATGCCGCTCAGCATTACACTAAAATAATACAACAGATTTGAAAGTTGAGCTGCGCCGCTGTTCCGCTAAGAAATGACGCTTGCAGATCAAAGACTGCGTGCCCACCTCAATATAACTTCATGTGTTTTAATTTTTTTTTTGCCGCTCATTCCGTGGCCAAGGCCTTAGGAGAAATTGATTTTTTGTGGGCGATCGGTATATGGCATACAGCCTTCAGAAAAAAGTTTAATTATCTAGAAAACACCTATACCGATTTTGCCATCAGTTCAAAGGGAAGTATATCTAACTACTGCATATTAACATTTTTGAATAAATATTTTTCTTGATGTTTCAAAAAAAAAAAATAAAGATTTTTTTATGAAAATTTAATATTTCAAAAATTGGTAGACGAAATATTTGCCTACCATACAAAGCCACTATCTCAACAGTCTGCTCATGTTTCGAACCACAAAGCAAACTTTTGCGATCCAAGTCGGTTGTTATTTTGTCCCTTCAACACACATCCTTAATATTAGCATCTTTAATAGAATTTCTTGGTTTTTAACTTGTCGTTACTGACCTATTTGATTGTAATAAAACCTTGTTTACAGAAGATTGGAATAATATTTAATAATAAAATCTTTTTATGAACAAAAGAAAAATAAATCAGTCAAATTTCCCTAATAAGATTTCCGTGTCCTTGATATGAAACTTTTTCACCAAAACAGCAATCATAACACAAACCCCGACATTTTGGAATGGAAAAAAGTTAATATTTGACTTTGAGTCCTGACGGATTGGAAAGGGAATTGTTTTCTTTACTGTCCTTTTTTTTTGTTTCTAAATTAAATTGTGACAGAGGTTGTTGTGGAAAAAGTTTCCCTATACAGCTTTGGTTGCTCAATGTGAAAACTGAATGACCATTTCTACATTTTTCATTTTTTTTTGTTTTTGTTTTTTTAAGTTGTGTGTTGTGTCTTTTTTTCCGGCGTCACCGCCGCCACTACGACGGTCCTGCATATAAATACGTATTTTCCAAAATAAAATTGTTGATAATGATAACGACAACGACAATGATGACAATAATGAAGGTGATGACTTACGATATTTTTAAAACACATTAATCTATAGCATCATTGCGGCACTCAATGATATGCGAATGTCCTGGATGCCGAGAGAACTCATGAATTATTAATGACTTCGAAGGGAACAGGACATGGACACAAAACCCCATATACAAAAGGCACAATTTTCTTCATAAATTTGCCGGATATTCCAGAATACCGAATGAAAAAAAAAGGATATTATGTATTTGTGTGTATAAGTATTCTGAAATGAGCTTTCTCTGTTATGAAAAGAATATTGCTGCATGTTTTACAGTGGGGTACACACAATAGGAGCGATGATAAATAATTTTGTTTGTTTGTGTATGTGTGGTGTGTATATGGTAAGTAGGGACTTATGAAGGCAGTGAAGTTACGGGGAAGTGTTGAGCCCACAATCTGAAATTAATTTAGTCATTTATCATTCTAATTGAATTTCGCAGTTTTTGCATTGGCAGCAGAATAAAACAAATACAGATAAACAGACCAAAAACAAAAAAAAAAATGCTGATCCAATTGTTTGACATTGAGGTAGACAATGGAAAATTAATTATTAAATGCACGAGTACTTGTCCAAATGTATCTACCAACCCAACCCCCATTTTGAAGTTTGACTGAACCTGATGAATGACAATATTTACATTGCTCTCAGTATTAATAAAATATTACATCTATGTTGGTAAATTTTTGGTCGGTATTCGTAAATCAAAAAGTTATTGAATGACATGTTTTTAGTGTTTGCAAATTTTACTTAATTAATATTGAAATGTATTTACGTAGAAAGAGCTATACTAGAAAAAAAGTTCAATATTTAGTTTGTCAAATTTTTGTGTATTTAGTATGCAAACACTTATTCAATATATTTAAGTGGATAGACGTAGATGCATGGCATATAGTTTATAAATTTGTTTATTGAAATTTAGTTTATACAGGGTGTTCCTATAGTTCCTACTCATTGATTTTTAGGAAAATATATTCCGCAATTAGGATAGGAAAGACACTGTCTGCGTCCACATTTTCAAGAATTTGTGGCAAAAAGCTGATATATTGCCAGATGTGTGACAACAATTTGTATTTATTGCATGCATTTAAAACAATCTTTTATCAAATCCTATTTCTTAACTTTCTTTTTATTTATTTTATTTATTTATTTCACCATCTATCGACACAATTTTTAAATATTTACAATAATTTTATTAACGAAAAAAAAATAATTGAATTTATTGATCTTACATACTAGATAAATAAAAACAAAAATTAAACTACGAAAACCAGATTCAAAACAGTAGTTTTAAAAACTTCTCTGCTGAAGCACAGGTCTATGTCTTGATAAATCAAATTGAACTCAGAACTGGATCGTGAAATCGGATCAGATCTTCCGTCCTCAACGGCCTTGATGGAGCATATAAAAATAAAAGAGAGAGAAGCTAAGGACAGTCAATACGATTACAGAAAGTATCTCTAGCAAGCATGATTAAATGATACCTACGTCTAGCTTCAAGAGATTTCAAGTTAATTAGGAGACATCTGTCACTATAACTAGACTAAAGACTTAACAATAGAGTTTAGTTGATTAAAATTAAAAGCTAACATTTTGTCAACGAAACTGGACTCAAGTTCATTTACATCATGTACATCCATTTTATATGAGGGAGATTAAAATCTCCTAAAACAATAATATTTGAATTAGGCATACTAAAAACATTACGAATATTATCAATATGCATAAAATAAATACTTATATTCGAATTAGGTGGAATATACGATTAAATAAAATAAATTCGATTAATGCAGAGTGGCAAAGTCACTTCAATACATAATTGTTATAGAAACTTTCTTAGAAGAAAAAAATGAAAATGAATTTTATAAATATTTCAAAGATTATAAACTAACATTTGTTCCAGCAGTTAGATCTAATGTACAGGGGAGAGCGAGTGGAGGAATATTATGTGGCATAAAAACTAAATTTAATCATTTCGTTCAATGCAAATTTATTGAAAATAGGCTTGTTGTTGAAATTTTGACAAACAAATGTAAATTCTTTATTGTACCGGTTTACCTAAATTGCAATAATTGGATGAACGATTTCGACAATTTGCGTAATTTTATTAACAATACTTCCTTGGAAAATATAATGGTTATCGGTGATCTCAACGCCCGCATTGGCGATTATCAGAATTCTCCTGCTTATAATTTGCAAGATATAACGCTCTATAATATGATTCGAAACTCGAAAGATGAAACGCTCAATAGTAATGGAAGGCTTTATTGGAATTGTTGGAGGACTTTGGCTTGTTTGTGTTGAATGGGGTAGCAAATGGTGACAAATGTGGTGAACTTACTTTTATAAGCGGCCAAGGCCATTCGGTTATTGATTACTGCGCGATTTCTGGCGAGTGGTTTAATGCAGTTCAGGATTTCCAGGTGCTCGTGGCCAGCTTCTCGGGTCATTTGCCACTACAGGTTAAAGTCCGTTTTTTCGAGAACGTTCAGCATACCGGTACAGATTATCCTCGAAAACTTAGATGGTTTGAGAATAAAGCCCACCGATACAAAAGTCTCTTGAATCACCATTGCAATCTTCTTCCACTTCAATCATTAAGCGATGTTGATTTAATTGAGGAAAGCATTACAAGTGTAATATATGCTTCAGCTACTCCAACAAGTAGTAATTATTTCTTCACAGCTAAGAATAAATGGTTTGATAAAGACTGTGTCATCCTTCGGAATCTTTCTTTCAAATATTTAAAACTATTTCGATCAACAAACTCCGTTGCCTTCAAAATTATGTACTTACGTGCCAATAAGGATTTCAAGCAAATGTGTTACGACAAAAAAAGTCTTTTCCTCAAACGTTTTGCTATGAGGTTACAACTATCTTAAAACTCTAAAGAATTCTGGAGTAATGTTCGTGAGTTAGGAGGGCGGTGCAGAAGTATGAAGATTACTCTCGAAGCTGATACTTTAGCAGCGCATTTTAAAATTCTATTATCAGCGGAGGAGAATCTTCAAACTTTTAGCTATGCGTTACAGAACGAAGTTGTATCCGAACTAGACCACCCGATCTCTCTAAGGGAACTAGAATCATCGTTACTGGTCATGAAAAACAATAAAGCTCCGGGTAGTGATGGCATCCCAATCGAATTTTTTAAAAATGCAACGGAACAACTCAAACTTTACATAGTGGAATATTTCAATTTGTTATTCGATAATGCGTGTATTCCTACTTCTTTTAATAAAGCACTTATATTTGCTTTATTTAAAAAGGGAGATTCAAGTCGAGTTGAAAATTATAGAGGAATCTCTATTCTTAATTCCCTTAGAAAGATTTTTGCTACAATTCTTTATGGAAGATTTTCTCTGTGGATAGAAAGCAACGATCATCTTAGCATATACCAGGCAGGGTTTCGTTCAGGATTTTCAACCTTAGATCATATTTTTGCACTGACAAGCATTGCCAAAAAATATATTGAAATGAAGAGGAAGTTATATGTTTGCTTCGTAGACTTCAAAGCAGCCTTTGATACAGTCAACAGGCAAGCATTGATTTATAAATTGGCCTCCCTCGGAGTATCAAGAAAGTTCCTACTGGCCTATGCTAAATTTCTCTCGGCATCAAGTGCAGCAGTGTGGGATGGATCCAAATTGTCAGAATGGTTCGACACATCGGCAGGTGTCCCCCAAGGTTGCATTTTAAGCCCAATTCTCTTCGCCCTATTTATTGATTCAGTAAATGAGATTCTCCCTGGTGGTGTAAGCTTCGCGGGCAATCACGTAAAAGTACTGCTTTACGCTAATGACTTGGTACTGTTAGCGGACAATCCTTTTACGTTACAACTCCAAATAAACAAATTACAGGCGTTCTGTAAGACAT
Organism: Philhelius pedissequus; assembly: GCA_910595825.1. Classification (NCBI taxonomy): domain Eukaryota; kingdom Metazoa; phylum Arthropoda; class Insecta; order Diptera; family Syrphidae; genus Philhelius; species Philhelius pedissequus. Next base: position 47,769,666 of record OU343161.1, on the reverse strand, counting down.
GGGATCTCCATATAAACGTTTTGAAGACAAAAGTTATGATTTTTGAGAACCGATTTAGAGGCAGACTACGTGCTGAGGCTTGGCGACTCAATTCGGGACTCAGTTCGGGAGTTTAAGTACCTTGGTGTGCTGTTTTCAAGTAATTTGATCTTCCGGAAGCATGCGAAAGAAAAAAATAGAGAAGCAAAACTGGCACTAAACATGTTGTGGCCGAAATTTTTCGCAAACCAAAACATTGATCTGTCTTCTAAATATCAAGTATTTAAGGCTACGGTAAACACTTGTTTGTGTTATGGTGTGCAGGCGTTTGGGACAATCCCCTTTGAGGAGTTTGAAGATGTTCAGAGATATTTCTTTAAACGTTTGTTTAACTTACCGAATGCAACTCCAACCTATGCAATTCACGTGGAGTCTGGTTTGCCACCCATATATTTGCAAAATCTAAAAGCCCATGCAGACTATTTAATAAGGTTGATGAACCGAAGCAGAAACAGTTTTCATAGAGCCATCTTAGTTAGATTGCTGCAAACCAATGCAACACCTTTCAGTAATTGGAACCAACTGGCGCTATCTCACGATATCAGTATATCCTTGTCTGAAGGTAATGTTAGCGAATGGCACGATATATTTGCAACAATTATAGCTAAGGTTGATGACAAAATATATGACCAACACTTAACAAGAGCATCCTCTTCGGCTTCCAGACTAATCTACCGCAATCTAGATCATCGAGTACTAACCCTAGGAAATTATTTCAATGTTAAATATCCATCTAAAGTTATAAGCACCATTTTCAGAGCCCGAGTCGAATTATTGAATTTAAATTTCATTCCACATAGAACCGATCTTCAGCAAACTTGTAATTTATATAACAGGAGAGAAGACGAAAGTGTCTACCACTTCATTGGGGTGTGTCCCATTTTACAAGAATTCCGACGTTTATACTTCCAAGAAAGTTTTCTGACTGCAAATAATCTCTACGAAATATTAAATGGTTCTCGGGGCTGGCTCGCTCTATATAAATATTGCAGCCATGCTATGACTTATCGTAATAGTTTTTGAAAAGTCAAGAGATACAGCAAGTCTATATTCATTGTGAATTCGAATGTTTATAACCATTTAATTTTGTTATTATATTTATGTTTTAAATCATCAAAATTAGAAGTTTTCTTTTTTTTATGTTGCAAATCATCAAAATTGTCGACGGCCTCCAGGTTTCTCACTTTCCTATCAACTAAGTTTGAATATTCATGTAAATGTATTTAAGTTCTCATTGAGTATTCCATTATGTTAATTTTTCATAAAAATTATGTTAACAAGAATTTAAATCCGTTACTCTTTTTATGTTTTAAATCATTAAAATTAGCAGTTTTTTATGTTGCAAATCATCAAAATTGTTCAAATACCAAAATTTCTCTCTTTTTTTCAACTTTTTTTGTATATTCATTTAAACGATCGTATGTACATTATGTAAATAACTATTAATTGTTTATTAATTTAAATTTACCGAAACATTATCGTAAACAAGATTTATAGTTACATTTTCTCTTTATATAATATTATTTTCTTTTCATCTTACTGAAATGTCATTTCCGGCAGACGGCAAAATTGTCGGGTCCGTATTCTTACTCTAAAAAAAAATTGTAATTTTATCTGAGCAAATAAAGAAAAAATCTATCTATCTATCTCTACATAATTGTTCTACAGCTTTAAATTCTAGAGGCACTTCTCTCAATATTAAATAACATCTTAATGCTAATAACACACTACCTCTTCTGTGTAATCCAGTATAAGCAAACGATCTATCTTTCCTGAACACATTGAAATCAGCAGAACGACACAATTCAGCAGAAAGTATATCATCAGGCAACCACGTCTCTGTCAACGCAACAACATGATAAGAGCAGCAGACAACACCAAGATAGGATTCAATTGTCTTAGACCTCATACCACCAACGTTTTGGTAATACACAGAAAGCATTTCAAAGTCAGTAGGCAAAACAGCAGAACATTTAAAATTATTTATAAATTTGCATTTCCCTCCGGTGATACTTGGTTTTTTTGGAATGTACTGAAAATTTCTTACGTACATACCAGCAGGCCAACAGCTCGATTGGAATGCAGCGTCATAAAGATCAGACGAAACACCAATTTTGAAATTAAAATGTTGAATGTCCTTCCGTTCCTTTCTTAATTAATTTAAAACATTCAAATTTATTCGGTGATGTATTAAGATTGGTAGCGATTAAACTAATTATAGACTGGGCAGATGTCGAAGGCTGGAATTTAGATAAATGTAACCATTTTTTGTTTTGGATTACCTCAATTTCATTGGTGCCAATATTGACATTACTTCCAACAATAGTTATATGTTTACGTTTTTTCTGTTGATTAATAATTTCTTATCAATCTTCATTGAACTCGTCACCCACCTTAGCTATCTTGATGGGGCAACAACTATATCATCGCCAGATTGATTAGCAATCTCGTTTACACAGTGATGTGTTCCTTCTGAAGAAGGAACAGAAAAACTTTCTAAAAATACAAACGCACCACGTTACCCCTTGAGTGCGCTCAAAATACTTGTATTTATTAGAAAGAAGAGTCCTAGTGCGTGAACCACTTTCTTTTAAACTTATGGTGGACCGTAATACGCTGATTAGCCTCATAGACCTCAACAAACTTTGAATTGTTCCGAAGTGTATAAATTCTGGATTTTCTCGAAATGCTTCGATTTTGCTTATTGACTTATACACATTAAGTCAAATTTCTTTGGAAAAAGCACATTTAATTCTAAAAAAACGCAAATGAATGGAAACAATGCATAAATCAAATAAAATACACACGCATGAACATTTTGTAACAAATAGATGTGAAAAATTCAACTTTGTGTCATTTCTTACTGCTTCATATACATATATTCCATTTTATTTGGATTTTTTAATTCAAGTTTTAGCCTTTAATCTGAAGAAATAAAAACAAATCAAGTGTTGATTTTTTGCATCTAGTTATTTGACACATTGTCGGTAATATTAACTTAAAAATACAAAAAATCAGGCTGCTGGGAATCGTTCAGTTTTAAATCCTGCTTTACTGCCGATAGATTTTCCAAAAGAACACAGCAAATGACTGCAATCTTTAAATTCAATTCATTAACAATTACGCTATAGTCTCTGCAGTAAAAATAGTCAGTACAGGCAACCCTAGATGTGTGCTTTTGAACTAAACACATTGAATCGGAGTTACCACTGCTAAGTTTGTGGTAATTTAGTATGCTTACTACGGCAACCCTATGAGCTTTAAGACAGTACGAACTTATTGGCATCTATTACATTCAGAGTGAGAAGCAAGTGTCCTGTCTTTCCTTTATTTTTCTTGGATTTTACTCGCCAAAGATTCTATTCGCAAAAGAGTACACTCAAATAAGATCCCAAAACTGTTTTAGAGTTAGATTGCCACATTCTGCTTAGTTTTGTACTTGACATTCTTACAGTGACCTTATTCTCGGAAACACAAGGATCAATTTAGTAACATTTTGTTGCTAAAGCATTATATACAAACATTTTAAATAATAACAACGTAAGTACACCGTACTAGCCTAAAGTAAAGTATTTTTTTTCCAAAAAATGATTCTTTTGAACCTTAATTGCTTGTTTCATATTTTTTTCCTATAAACAATAAAATCAATTCTCTGAAACCAAAGTTAAAATATAAAAACAAAAAAAAAAATAAAAGGTATCAAAGGGAGCCTTCCACGAGCGCTCTCCTCTACATCAACCACGGGAAGTAGTTTAATTTGCTTCACAATCAATTTTCATCATTTGCGACCATCACTGCCCGGTCGGTGTAAATTTTGTTTTCCTCATGAATAAATTTTCCACTAACTTAATACTGTTGCTTCATGTTGCAGAGTGTATATGCCATATATATAGAACGCCGCCATATCATCCTAGAAACAAGCTGTATAGGTGCAAAGTCCCTCAAGGCTGGCAGCAGTCCAAGTGGTGTACGACCATACACAAAATGTCCACCTGTTTTACACGGGCACGCTTGTCTGGGCCTCACAAAGTAACAAAACGTTATCCATCTCTTTGTGAGAGACCTATACTTTTTGTATGCATATATCCTGAAAGCTGCATGTTGCAAAATTATTTTACCTTAACCCACTACATCACCAACCAAGCTGAAAGGACACCGAATAAAAACTTATCCTTAACTCAGTCACTCACTCACATGCTTCAGCGCTTTTTGGTCAGTTGTTTTTTTTTTTTTTTGAATTTTTATAAGTTTATATTTAAAAGTAAAACTTTATGCCATTTTAAACTTTATATATGTGCATGTTTTGTATGTGGTTAAATGGAAAATAAAATACACAACTGCATCGCACGAACTTGCTCCTATGTTTCAAATTATAGACTTGTAAAATTTAAATAGGAACTAATTTTGTTGTGTAGCATTAACCAAATTTAAAAGGTCATTTGCAAATTAGTACCCTATTCATAAATCTTCTATATTCGTTTGTCAAGCTGACAGCTGATGAAATGACATTTGTGTTATTTTAAAAATTAACAAATTGTTAACTACAATTCCATTTCGATGCATAATTCAAAAGCCGACAAATAATAATAACCGACTAAGGCCTGACATTTATAAGAAATGCATGGGTTTGAAGGGGTTGTCAGAATGACAGTACAAACGCAGCGTTTATACTTAGCTTGTAATGAAGCTTAATGAGTTTTTTTTACTTTAGTTTTTTTAAGGTGAATAATTAATATGATTATTAGTATTTAATATTGGTCTCTAAGACCAATTAAATATTTAAGTCATTTGTACAAAGTTGATTATTGGTTAAACATTTCAATTTCAATTTGAAAACTGATGTTTCTCCGATTATATAATCCCGATAGGATTCATAAAACTTTACTATTTCAAACGTTTGAATTCGCAAGGCTGACTTCAGGAAACTTCTGAAAAGTTGCCGGATTCGAATAATTGCATGTTTAAGCCTACCAAGTCATACTATATTTTGTTAATTTCCACCAGAAGTGTTAAAGCTTGTCACACATTCTACGTAAAAACTCTCAAGTTGACAATAAATACTTGACATTAAACTTTCAGTTTTGCAACAGTTTGGTTGCTAAAGTGAATAGCATGGTCTTATATGAGAGTGCGCACACATGCAAAAACTATTCAGGCCGCTATTCGAGCAACTTAAAAGTTTTTGTTTTGGCACAAATCGAACGATCGCCCCAAATAAGTTCTTCAGTTTGTATCACGCCGAACTATATGTAACTGCGCGCATATTAAATCATAATATTGTCTGTGTGTTGGTTTATCTCGTTGAATGATTTTTAAGTTGCTTATGTGGGCGATAATCGTTCAACTAGTGATTAAACTATTTCGTTTCGGCAAAATTGCATGTGCGCGCCTAGCCTTAGGCTACATGCAACTTTCAGTTTGGCTACAGTTTGGTTGCTAAAGTGACTACCATCGACTTATATGAGAGTGGGCGCACATACAAAAACTATTCAGTCGTCGATTCGAGAAACTTAAATTTTTTTGTTTTGACACAAATCGAACAATCGCCACAAATCTGTTATTTATTTAGTGTCACACCGAATTATATGTATCTAACTGCATGCACATTAAACCAAATAGTTGAATTTTTTTCTCTGAGTGAAAGAGAGAAAGCCGTGCAGTCAGACACTCCATTTTACCAAAAATTCAGGGGGAAGAGAACTACCTTTCATACCAATACCATTGGTTTTCTCTTTCATCTGTTGATTGTGAAAATTGAGCAGTTGCTCTAACTGAAAAAAAAATCCTATATCCTCTGTAATTCAATGTAAATGAGCGCACATGCGGCTAAATAGTTTGTCGGCGATGTCTGTGTAGGTATTAGTGAATTTCATTCCGATGTTTTTGGAAGACGAGCTTAGTAGTTTAAGCGCATTAAATATATTCTTCTCATGTGTTTCTTTTGATTTGACAGTTGTTGTTGTTCTTAGTTTTGGTCTAAATGGTGTTGTCTTCTTTGCTTATAAGAAGTGTGCCTAATGCACTCGCTGTTATTTTTAACCATTTTCAGCATGAAGTTGTTCAACTTGAAGGCTGTTAGATTTCTTATATAAGCCCTGCTTATAATTCAGGATCCCAAGTGAAGTAACTTTTAATTACCCTCTGATTTGCAAAATATCTCCAATACCGAAACTTTTCCAACAGACAACAAATATCAATCATGCCAGATAAACCCATCACAAACATCAAACAAATTATTTTTAAAACAATGAATTCCGGTTTATTTATTATCAATATTTTTAAATGTTGTTTTGTTTTAATGAGCACAACTTTCAGAAAAGATTTGATTAGTATATGCACCCCTTTCAAGACTAATTGATTAAATGACTGACAGTCAACGCAGAACGCATTATCTCAATAACTGGAGAAAGAGAATGAAATTGGTCTGCTTGACGCCTTACACGAGTAGTTGGTACATAATTTTTAATAAAGAATAAACTTATTATACAATATTTATGTTACCTGCCCAAAAGCAAAAATAGTTTGACAAGAGCTTCTTGAAACTTGCTGCGTACTGTTACAGATATTACAGAAATTACTGCGAAACACTTGAGAAGCAAATCGAATTCTTACACCAAAAATCACATAAGAACACGGTTGTAATGCATTTACCCTCAGACGGGAAGACAGACATGAATAATCTAGCAAAACAAACTTGGCTTGGCCTTCTCAATCTAAATGAAAATGCAGAGCTATCTTTTGATAAGTCACAACAGTTTGTTAGCCGACACAACAACAAAACGATTATGGTGTTAAATTTTAACAACAGAGAAACAGCTCAAAAAATAATAGAGGCGGCTCCGAGATTGAAGAACTCCGGAATTGTGGTACACCGCTGGCAATCTTTACTTTTCCAAAAGGAGAGGAGAACACTTTACCAAATTAAAAGTAAGCTAATCGAGATGAAGAAAAATGCGAATGTAAATATTAAAATCAAAGGTGCTAAACTGAAAATCAACTATTTTTCATTTTCACACGACTCGCTCCGAGAATTGAAAATAACAACAAATGACGAGCTGTCAATTGTCAAGAGGAATTTTGGTAAAGATGCAATGTGCTTTTTTGACAACGTCATCGTGGATCAGAAAAACTCTCATGTTACTAAAGGGCCCTCTGTGAGTGGGTTCGCAAATAATCAACATGGTTTGGATACGAACTTTAACCAACATCATTCAACATAGGATAGAGCTGCCGTCTGCCATTTAATTAATTATAATTTAAAGATCTTCTGCTATAATATTACAGTACTCAAAAATAAATTATTAATGCCAGATTTTTTTAAATTAATTTTAAATTACGATATATTTATATTCTTAGAAACTTTTATAGAAGAGGGTTAATAATTGCAATATTCGAAGTATTTTGAAAATTTTAATTCAAGATGGATACCGTGTGTTAGAAATAATAGACTTGGGCGAGCTAGCGGTGGCATGTTATGTGGAATCAAAAACAACATTTCTATCAAACATATTACTTTTAGAGTTATCGATAGCAAAATTTTAATAGATTTTATAATTAATTCAGAACACTTTTTAATAGTTCATATTTATATTAATTACAGTAATTGGAATTCCGACTTTGAGGAACTTCAGAATTTCCTTTTAAACCAAAATAATGAAAATATTTTAATAATTGGGGACTTAAACAGCAGGATAGCGAATTTTCAGAAATACCCCTTTATGAACAATGGATATTTCTCTTTTGAAAGAAACTCTTTAGACTTATGCATAAATGCAAACGGAAACCGTTTGATGGATTTAATTGAAAATTTGGGTTTTTTATCCTGAATGGCATCTCTAAAGGTGATATTAAAGGAATTTTACGTTTATATCGTCACAGGGTTGCTCTGTCATTGATAACTGTCTTATTATATCTTAAAAGATTTGTTAGTATATCCTGCTAACTACTCAATGCACCTGTCTATCTTTGTCTCCTGTGAGCTTAAAACAAAAGAAAATAGTATTAGATGGCAGGACGAAAATTTTAATAAAGGGCTCCGTTGGAACGAAAAGAAATGTCAAGTTTACACAAGAAATTTAAATCAGTAATCTGCGAATCTGAAACAGATTAGTAAAGGTGTGTTCACAGTCTGTTAAAAAAAAAAAAAAATTTTACAATTTTACAAGACTTGGTACACCAGATCGTGAATACCCCTAATGTATTTTTACGGAAAGCATTCGTCTTCCTGGTGGAGATTCTTGAGCGTCTTTAGTTTTTTTTAATGATCCTCCAAACTTACGTACATACCCCTTGCTCTATAATAAATCACTTAAGTATGATGTATGACAAGGTTTTCACTATACATTTACTTTTAAATGCAACAATGTCCAATTTCCTTCGAGCTAAGTTAAGTTTAGTCTGGTTAAACCTGTGTTACCGAAACGAATTTGTAAGGCGCTGGTAATACCCGAAAGCATTTTTTCCTCCAATTCCTCTTGCGCTTACAAAAAAACATTCCGTCAAAATCAAAAGAGCAAACAATTTACTTCTATAAATCTTCTCTAAAAAAATATCCTACCAATAATTAAGTTTTTACCAATTTTTGATAATAAGTGCTTATATAACTTTTTTTCTTTTCAGATTTCATAACGTTGGAAAATCTTTCTAAGGATTTGTGTTTGGACGGTGTTTACATAGGTAAGTAAATGATAAGAGTATTTTCTTCTATACCGAAGTACCTACATACTCATCTTAACAAAAAGCAAAGAAAATTATAATTAATCCCTTGAAATACGTCAAGTCTACACAAAAAAAAAATATTCTTATAAAGCCCTAAGTACCCTAAGTACACATACTCGTATACATACTCATGTACATGAAATGAAAGAGGTATCTCTGACGCCTGTACACTTTTGTGGTTAAACCGACAGAGCCTCTAGTTGATGATGTCGGTTCGGTCGACTTAATTGACTCGTTTATCCAACATCTTCCAATAGTTGCACCATTTGAGCTATTATGCTTCAAGCCATCCATCCACCATCCATTGAATGGATTTGTTTGTAGGTTTTTTCAATTATTTCACTCTCTTTGAGTATAATGCTTCGCCATTGTCTTCTTTTGGTTATGTGTTGTGCCTTTGGTCTCTTAAATAGAGACCTCAAGTTATCTGTTGAAAGACAGAATGATGTAGCCGCATTCAGTCGTGCTACTGGATGATACTTTGAAAAGTGCCGATATATAGCAAAACATGTTGCAAGGAGAAAAGAAAAATTTAAATTAACTCAAATGGACAACGGAAGACACTTTACTCGTATTGTTGATGCACAAAGCACAATGGTTCTTCAGTGATATGGACTTAGTTGAGTAATGAAGAAAATAACGTGATGTGAGGGAAATAGCCAAGACGTTTTTTTTTTTGTTTTTTTTTGGTTGAAGCTTGGGAAACCACTATTGATGTAATCTCGCCGAGAGTGGACTTAGTAATTTTAACGCATCATCAGCTACAAAATCTATTAAGTAAATGAGCATAAGAAGCTATTTAATTATGGAAATTAAGGACGAGAAAAGAGATGTCAGTTTTCAAGTTTCAACAGTATGAAATTTTTAACACACTTTGCGCTGGCGCTGCTGGTTGAAAAAAAATGCGTCTGCGTAGAGAACCTTTGATCTCCAGGTTCTCATAAGCAAACAGCTGTACTATAAACAGTTTTAATGAAGATATTTCCGTTTGGAGAAATTTACTCTACTTGGGGTTTTTTACTTTACAAATTGAGCAAATATTTTATATTCTGGAGTAAAAGTATTGTAAAGAAAAAAATCCTTTGAGCAAAGCTCTCAATGTGCGAGTCAAGCACGCAACGAGGTTTGGCGTTTATTCAAACGATATTTGCAGAAGCTGCATAGACAAAGAAGAGGTTGAATCTATTACTCACCTTCTGCTCTATCTCAGAGACGTAAGAATCAGTTTTAAGACTTTTTCTTGGATGATCTCATTGAACGAAATAAAATATACATCTATAGTCTCTTCCGCTTCATTAGAAGCTCCAAATGGTTCAACGAATAGGAAGCTTATCTCAGGATTCACGTGGTGTTCATGTTTTCACAAGGGACCAACTCTGGTCTAAGTGTGTCAGCTGCAACGCTGACAGCCACTTCAACCTAACCTAACAGTCATCCCATATCTGTAGTTGAATCGATTATCGACATTGATGGTATATTAAGGGCTTAACTTTATCTCCCATTTATTTATTTATTTATTTATTTTTTTCTCTCAACTACAAACTAACATTATGCTAAAGTTGAATCAAAAATGTAGGTATAAAATAATGAATAGATAAGTAAAAACATAAACATTTAATAATAAGAAAATATCGACATTTTAAAAGAAGCATTTAAGAAATGGAAAGATTATATTATAATAATAATTAGGAAGATAACAATTTTTTTTTAAAGACTGTTCTTTGATAAGTTAAAATCTATACAATCATAAAAACAATTAAAATCAATGCACTAACATTTTAAGGTTCATTTAAACCATAATTAGATCTTGCAAAAAAATTATAAAAAAAATCAGAGTTACGATTTATTCTCGATCGAGAATTTATATTCAGCATACTGAGGATGTGAGAGGAACAAATTGATCCAGGAAAAGAACATTATTCACTTCCCTTCTTTTCTTCAGCGTCGATAGGTTTAATAGATTCAAACGATTTTCATAAGATGGAAGACTGTGATTTGGATCCCATGGAAGTTGACGAAGGACGAATAACAAAAACTGTTTTTGAACACTTTCAATTTTATTTATTGAAATATCATACTTAGGACACCATACGCAGCTAAAATACTCCAAGATGGGACGGACGAGGCCGCAGTAAAAGGTTTTCGATATATAAGGGTCATTTAATTCTTTAGAAAACCTCTTAATTAATCCGAGACGACTTCTTGCCTTACTAGTGATAACGTCAATATGGGAGTTAAATGACAATTTTGCATTAAATAAGACTCCCAAATCATTAAATGTGTCTACACGATCAACTAAGCATTCATCAATGTAATACGAGGAATCAATGGGGTCTTTCATCCTGGTGTACAACATCGCTTTGCACTTTTTAGTATTCAGTTCCATTCCATTTGAAACACACCATTCAAAGGCTCTGTCAATATCATCCTGCAGAAACAATTATCCATTTGAGTTCGAAAAGCTATAGAACATTTTGAAGTCATCTGCGAGGACATAATTTCTTAAAGCCATTTCAGCACTTATTTTTGTTGAAGTATGGTCCAAAGAACTCAACATTTGTCCGTAATCTGCTCGAATACTCGGATGTCAAGTATGTTTTCCGTAGCAGCATATTTACGATACCAGAATTGAACTTATTCAACGTCGATTCCTTCGATTTGCTCTTCGAGGACTGTCTTCAAATAATCCTATAGTCATTCATCAATTTTAAGACCGCTCTAAGCCAATAAACTTAATTCACTAGAAGAGCGTAGAAAAATTTGTAAAATGTTTTATCATTCACCGATTTCTTATAGGTTCTGATAATTTTGTCAATCTATCAGCGACAGTTTGTTTTAAATATTTTGTAAAAAAAAAATTACTTAATAAGATTGCAGATTAGACAAAATATGGGCTTCTTATATCCTAACACATTTTGTCCTTTCATTAATATGAACCATTTTGGTTTGACGAATCAAAATCGTAAAAATTATATAAATTGCTCGAAATCGATATTTTTAGAATCTTTGATTGATATAACCATTCGGCCAGTTTATTACAATAAGAATAGTACAAAAGACTAATGAAAACAGTAACTTTAGGAGGAACCAAGCCTTTTTTTAACGCAATATTATTATAAACTTTGATAATTGACATTGGTTAGAACCATTGGCGGATCCAGAGGGTAGGTCGTGGGGGTCATGACCCCTCGACTTATTTAAGACTTTTTGTTCAAAATTTGCAAGAATGTCTTAAATGATGATATTGATACTTAAAGGTCCTGAATCATCACTTGTAATATCAATAATTTGAACGAAATAAAACAACATTGCCATTAACGAAACGCAATTTCATCGAAATATTTACCAATTTTATATTATTCTCGATTGCAAATTGCATAAAAAAACTAATCAAAATCACCGATTAGTTGTAAATAATATTGGATTTGTATATTTGAATTAATTTGGTATTTTTTTTTGTAAGTTAAATTTTTTTTTTACTAAATTCTTACTTTTTTTGACAATATCACACAAAGTGACTGCAATTTTTAAGAACTTTAGAAAGGGGGATTTTTTTTGCATTTCGTCGTTCGTAGCTGATTTTCTTTGTTCTGAAATGTATATAATTGTGACTTGTTTAAAAAAAAAAAAGTGAAGAATAACTTACTCGCAAGCTTTTGATTCTTTGTAGGAATTAATAGATGTTACCAACAGGTCCTGATCTTCTTCCTCAGATTCACTGCCGTACTTGTTGATTTCAACAGGAACTGCAATATTTTCATCCATCAACACAGGTTATCCATACAATCTGCATTCATGAAGGAGCTTGGAAATTTCTCTTAAATTTTCTATAGGTGAATCATCTTCTGGATCGAATTCATTCATTATTCAAACTTGAAACTGCTTGAGCACAAATAAACAAAAATCTAAAACTCCAAAAATATTATTTTATTTACATTTATTTTTTACGTCCACATTTATTTTTTACGTCCAAACAAAATCACCTTCCTCACGTGAATGACAGAAAATAATTTGATACTCGCTATAAAAGACTGCAGCTTAAAAAAAATACCAATTTCAAAATTATCAGCGTGATTACATAATCAATTCTGCTCTGGTGTCCGTCTAGGAGAAAATATTTTGACATTCATATGTGAAATTCCTGTCCGTGTCCGTCCAAGGGAGTGTCCGTCCAAGAGAAACTGAAAACAATGAAACGTTTATGGAGCAATTTCCTTACAAAAAATGTGTCCGCCTAAGAGAGGTATCCGCAAAGGGAGATTTCACTGAAATCCAGTTTATATTTTTGAGTAATAAATTGATCTAATATTGCAAACGAAAATTCAAAAGTTTGTAGTAATTCAAATATTAAGTCGCGGAAGGGACCTGCCATTTTTTAAGTGGCAGAAATCCTAAACTCCTACACACTTATCCTCAAGACTGTTGAGGGGTTATTGAAAATTACATGGTATTATGTAGCTCACCTCAAGTTTTCGACATGCATACATATCTAGTTCTATACATATTCCTTATTGTTGGTACATAATGAAGTAAATATTCTTTTGTTTCAAAGTTCTTCACCCTCATTTTATTCATTTGTACATCGAAAACTAGGGCCATGAATCTTACATCTTGCAAAATTTGAAATCATTCATAAAGGGACATATTTTTGCCAAACAAACAAACTTCTATTATTAAGCTCTAGGAACTTTTTTCTTGTTCTTCAACACTTCTTCTCATACACGTAGTTACATATGCCTTCCCATAAGGACGACACAAAAACAAGATTCACAATGCATTATTAATACTTATTCTATTCCAATTGACACAGGGACAGACTATAACAAGGGTACAATATGAAATACTGTGTATATGTAATACAGTACAGTATCTAGTGAACAGAAAAGCAAACATAATTTTTTTTTGTTAACAAAAAAGAAAATGTGCCTACAGCTATGTAAACCCTTGATAACATCATGTTACAGAGCTTAACAATGTCACTTGTGATTTGCTGGCCTCGTTTTTATCCTTTTTGTGAGAAGTTTTATCCTTGGTACTTATTATTATTTTGTTTTTTTTTTGTTTTTGTGTTTGCTGGTTGTCTTCTCTTTTTATTTTCTCTTTCTCTGACTGTGCATTAACATTTTTTACATTAAACGAAAATAGTCTTCTTTTGCTTTCTTTGCGGTTTCATTTCCGTTTTATGTTTTTTGGGTCGCAGTTTTAATTATCCTATATTAAAATTGACCAAGGAGTTGGTAATGAGTTCAAAATGTTATTAAAAAAATATAAACAATTATTAAAGTGTCCTTTTTCTTTTTGTAGTTGGGGCAATGAATGTGGGGTAGGATGTCAATGGAGATACTTTGACTCGAACCCAATTATGACGAAATTCTTTTAGTTTTAGTTTTTCTAATTTTGTATTCTATTTAAATTTGAAATATAAATTAGATAAATTAGAAAAGTTTCTGTAGTTTTCTTGGCCAAGATAAGGTTTGAGAATTTGAGAGTTTGAGTATTAGTTTATTTTGACTGAGGTAACAATGTATCCTTGCGATATTTCCGTTAGCTCAACTGGACGACTCAGATAAATAAGAACGTCGTCTATTTCTACACTTTTTAATATCAAACAATCATTGATAAACAGCGTGTAAGCAAAGGGGGTCCTAATAGAGAACCCTGCGGAACTTCTTAGTTTACAGCAAATGGTCATGAAACACCACTACCCAGTTAATCTGTTTTTGAGTTAGGTATGTTATAAATGTGCAGCAGTCGTAAATGTAGGCGGAAAGCATTTTTGTGAACAGAAATATTGGCAGGACATATCTTAGAAGTGGACGGAACAATATGCCTTCTTCATTAACTTTAATTTTGCTTCAGTGGATAGAAGATCACTATATTTAAAACTCAGTAAATTTGGTCTATGCTAAAAAATGCTTCGATTACTAGAAAATTTGTATGAAAACAACCCAATTGTGTTATGGGATCGAATATACATTTTCAAACAGGTTTTCTAGCAAATGTCCACTTTTTTATGTTGTTTTTTGATAATCTACCCGGAGGAACAATTTTCAAAGAAGCTCCACTTGCTAAACTGCATCCTTTTATGTTAAGGACACATTTCAAATATATTCTTGAAAGTTATGCAACATCCAGAAAACCACCTTCCAAAGAAAGATATATTCTTTTTCATCTTTTTAGAATAACAACATGCTTATTTGCGAAATGGCATGACTAAAACAAAGAACTTGGAGTAGAGTGGTCTCCCACATGGGAGAATCATTCCACATATCAATCAATAATATTATTCGCAAACTGGGTGGCAAAATTCATGCTGGATTTCTACAAAGAACTTTACCGCAACTTATTAGAATGGAACTACTTCCATGAAGACTTCAGTGCCCTCCTAATTAGCATCATATTTAATACAAGAGGAGGCTTGTTGCCTCTGAACTTCAGACAATCATAGCGAAGACTTGCCCTATTCCGTGGAGATACAGATTCGACTAATCTGCTAGATTCTAGAGATATCATTCCTAACAACTAAAGATACCTTGAAATATAAGATGTCATATCAATATACTAATGAAGAATCTTGATAGCCATTCTAGTGGAACGTTAAGTATTATACATAGGGTTCCAAACGATGCAATAGTATTCCAAAATAGATCGCACTAGACTAAAATATAGTGATCTAAAAAATCTTTTGAATTGCGGTAAATAATACCAAATATGAAGCTAGCTTTAGATACGTTATAGTATATCTGACTGGGGAAAGATATTTTTATGTCAAAATCTTTTTTTCCGTGACTCTAGACAAATTTATTTCACCTACTCTATAAGAGAACATTATTGAAAATTGATTTCGAAAAAATCATATTTTGACACTTTGAAAAATTAATGCGTTAACTACACAGCACTCAAACAAATTGTTCAACGGTTTTTGTAAACTAATACAATCTTCAGTTGACTTGATATCAAGATAAAATTTTAGGTCGTCATTACGTACATTAAGCACCTACAATTATTAAAAAAAAAAACTACGAATTTCATTAATGAAAATAAAAAAACAATAGTGGTCTCAAGTGATTACCTTGTGGAATGTCTGAAGTAAAATTAACAAGATCTAAAAATGTTGCTAATTGAAACCTGTGTTGTTCTAGCTGTAAGGTAGGATTCAAACCGTCTTCAAAAAGAACAAACCTAAGACGGAAAAATATAAAAATGTTTCAGTGAATAAGCTATTGAATGCCATATGACTACATTTAAAACCAGACAATTTTTGAGCCACCAAGTTGAAAAATTGACGAGATCGAGTTGGATGAGATTAGAATCATATGTCGAACATCCTTGATATATTAAGTGTCGTCGGCGTAGAGACAGATAATAACCATTTTAATATCATAAGTAGTAAGAATAAAAAGAAGAGGGCCTAAATGGCTGCCTTGGGGAACTTCAGACATTGCCAGAAAAGGAGTAGAGGATGTAGATCATTATAAAATAAGTTTCTAATACCTGAGGGAATTCTCCTTGATATAGGAATAAACTGAAGATTTTTGATAGAGAAGGAGAAAGCCTTGAGGAACATTTATTAAGAAAACCCTGGTTGTTCCTCGGGGAGAAGAGGTACATGACAGAAATTTGGTAAAAAATTGAAATAAGCATAGGTGTCATACAGGGTGGCCCACAAATCGTGCTACAATAAGACATTTAAATGACTTTTATTTTAATCGATGTATGTTTTTATTGGATTTAAATTAAATTTTATTTTAAATAACTAATAATGGTTTTTAAAGATGATAGACCGCAAATGACCTCCACGGTTATCCACGCATATGCGGCACCTGATCAGAAAATTGTTCATTGCGACCTGAAGGGTTAAAATTGGGATCGCCTCAATTATTGTCTTAATGGACTTCTTCAATTCAGTCAAATTCCTGGGTTTCGTTTTGTACACTTCCTGCTTGACATAACCCCATAAAAAAAGTTTGGTGCAGACAGGTCAGGTGACTTTGGGGGCCAGCGGAAAGTGCAGTTTCTGGATATCAATTTGTTTGGGAATTTTCGTTAGAGCTCCGCCATAACTTGTGTGGATACGTGTGCATTTGCTCCGTCTTTTTGAAACCAAATCCTGCTGAAAGGGATACGCCTTCGGCGAAGTTCTGGGTAAAAAAACTGCTTCAAGATCTTTAAATAACGGTCCCCATTTACAGTTTGTGTTACACCGTTTTCTTCAAAGAAGTATAGCCCGACAATACACCTTTGTGAAACTGCGCACCACACAGTGTCTCGTTCCGGGTGCAGTTCCGTCTCGTGTAGTATTTCTGGATTAGATTCACTCCATATACGTCAATTTTGCTTGTTAACATTGCCGTTTGAGTCAAAATGGGCCTCGTCAGACATGAACAAACAATTTATCAATGTGTTGTCTTCTTCGGCCATTGCAATCATATTTCGGCAAAACTCCAGGCGAACAGGCTAATCCTAAGGGTTTAACTTGCTTGTAATTTGGATTTTGTACATAAACAAGTTTAAGTCATGATGAAGTATCCGTTGTAAGTTTCGAGTCGAAACACTTGGATTTGCCTGTATTACCGATGCAACAGCCACGATTGTATCGTGATTCGGAACATTGGGATCTCGATGATACGGTCTACGTTCGATGCTTCCAGATTCGGCAAACATGTTCACCAGCCTCATAATGGTCCATCTACTCGGGGGAGTACCGCCAAACTCCAGCCTAAATTCCCTTTAGACGGAAATGACGAACTGCAAAGAATGGTATCGCTGCACTATCCAAATACTTTGTTTAGTATCCCAAGCATTTATTTTGATAAATCGAATCTATAAAATCAAAAAAAAAAATAAGCCGATTACTCACACTGAAAAAGTTTATTACGTTTTATTTTTGTAGCACGATTCGTGGGCCACCCTCTATGTTCAGGATTATTTGAAAAACATTACAAAGAAGTTCATCGTTCTCAGACGATGCCTGTGATGGCACTTACGAAGGGGTAAGCGATGCAGGTTTTGTTTCGAGAAAAGGGAACAAAAGGAGAAAACGAATGCAATATTTTTCTGTCAAATATGAAGAATAGGTTATCCAAATTGAAGGACAATTAATTGAGCTTGATTTGCTTTATAGAAGTCTTAAGAATATATATCTTCAGAGGTAAGGAATAAATGCTAAATAAGTGATTTTGAAAAAAAAAATCGACCGACAGACGGAATTAAAAAAAACACAATTTTTTCTTGTTCTCTATTATGGTAAAAAAGAAAACATCACTTTTAGACGTTTTTATATATAAAAATTATGTCATACATGCAAACGTATAAAAGTGAATAGATGATTATAACCATACGTCTAGAACTGGGAACCACAATAACCCATGCATAGCTCCACTCGAAATTTTAAATTCGGGAGACAGCTCTTAAAATTTGATCCAACGAATTTTCAAATAAAGGAAATGACTTAAACATACATCTTGCTTCGAAAATACCCCCATAAACAAGGAGCCAAACCCTAGAATTAAGTACATCACATAGTTTTAGTTTGAAAATGGTCCCAACTCGTCTAAAGAAACTTCCACATGCTCCATAATTGAAGTCTTAAAGTATTATGTACTCTTATGAAAAAGCAATAATATAAATATGACAGATCCTTAAAACCCCATAAGCATAAGCTTCTCGTTTCCTTTTTTTCTCATTTAAAATACTAATTTTCCACACATTGCAGAAACTACTCAGTCGTTAAATTGCACATGAAAACCCCAAGACTTTAATAAGTCGATCAACTTACAAAAGCAATCGCATCATTATATCTCCCACAACCATTCCAGGATAGCCTCCCAGTAGAGTATACCAAACCTTTAGGGTGTGTTGTTGGGAAAGAATACAAGGAATCAGCAACAATAGCAAACAATATGAGCAACTGTTCTCAATAAAGTCTGCCCTAGGTCAGTCAGTTCGGTTTGGGTAGAAAATCATTCAGAAAAATAGAACGAAAAAAAAACTGTAAAAGCATAGAAGTGGTTTTTCAAAACGAAAGTCCGAAAATTCGTAGAAACATTAACCATCACTTAGTTTCACGAAGCAATTTTCCTACACGATTTGTGTAACTTCAGTGAAGTCTCCCTGTCCCTATCCCTGTGTCCTATCCACTTTCACAGACAATAACATGCCATTTGGCCATTGTTAATGTCTTAATTTGTTGTATGTTGCCATGCCTTTACTAGGCCCGGTCGTGTAGGTTGGTCGGTGTGTGTGGGCCGTAAACCTTTAATGGCTGCTCCATCAGCCCACTCCGAAACTACGCCTCACTTTGAGAGTACATCACACATGTACACTTATACTAGCTATAAATTTACGCTCAATTTGTGTTTCAATGCCTTGTAGCAATCATCAGGGTTAACAAACCTGCAACTCGGTCGTTAAAACATACAATGAAAGTTCTAAAGCGGCGCGGCGGAGGCTTGAAGGGATGACTTCGTGCCAAACATTTAATTTCTCAATCAGTTAACTATTGCAGCGCAAAATGCGCCAAAATGTATGCAACCCACACCATAATGCCAATGCCAACGCAACGCAGGCAGTCACCCTACATACTTTCGGAATGACACCATTCGTGTGTTTTTCAAATTGAAGGGTGGCAAAGCGAATTCTGAAAGATTTTTATACCTTGATATGAATTTATGAGTGTAAATGCAAATTAGGATTGCGTGTGGTTTTGCTGCAGCTAGAACTACTGCTAAAAGAGCCTGCAAGCATAAATGGCGCCCGGGCGAGGATCGTTATGTGCATATAATTGAATAGTGTACCTCCGTCAGTGTGGTGCATGCCTTTAGGAGGGTATGGCATTGATTTGTCATGTGTATCCTAGCGAAAATTCCATCAGGATTCTGCTTTGGGATGTATAGGGCGCGATGAGTGGGTTGAAACCGGCGAATCGCATGGTAATGCCATTTCCCATTTCACAATTCCCATTTCACAGAACCGCATATGCGGGTTGAAATAATTAAGTCTAATCGGTTTTTAATTGCTGCTTGCAGAGCTGTCGCCGGCAACAACGAACGGGTGGAATGTTCGTCGCGTCACATCGCACGTCGCATCGGTGGAGTCGTTTTCGTTCATTTAGAAGGATTTCGTGCAATTTGTCCGCTAGTTTGTCCATACAGGCGGCAACGGATGACACTCCTATTTTAAACAAAGATGAATGAGGGTGCGACGTGCCACACTGTGTTCCCTTGTTATTGCTGTTGCTGTTTGTATACATTTATTTATTTTTTTTTTGCTTTTGCTGCCACTACGCCTTTTCCGTTACGGTATTTGGCTTGGCTCGAAGAACCAATAGGTGTCAAACAATGCGGCAGCATTTTGCTGCAGAAGTGTTTTCACATTTTTCATGGAGCATACTATTAATTAAACGTTTTTATTTCAAAACGGCTTTAAGGACTTTGATCGTTGGTATATGCTTGTATGGAATTGCAGCAATAAAAAAAATCTTGTGTAATTATTGGCAAACTGATGACGACAATAATTGCGGTGTGAAAAAGCTTTACCAGAAAAATCGATTTGGCAATTTTGCAAGTTTTTTTTTTTGATTGGGTATAAATAAATTAATTCAAATTTAATTGATACATACATATGTATAATGTAGTATACATTTTTTTGTGTTCACTTGATTTTTAATTAAGTTCCTAGAAATTCAGAAGATTTCTTGTTTTTAATTTTTATTAATTGAAGTTAAATCATGTAAATACGGGATAGTTAGTTTTTAGTTTTTAGTTTCTTGTATTTATTAAAATCGATAAATTCATAATTTTATAATAATACAACAAACTAATGTTTCTAAAAAAATATTGGTACATCAATTTTAGGTCTTTAACAATAGAAGCTTAATAACGTACTTTCAAAAAACTCATCCACTCGTTTCGAAATATTAGCGCAAAATTTTAAGCATTTAAACACTAGTCTTAATGATTTTTAAAATGGAAATCGATTCTAAAAATGAGTTTTAAAAGGAGGCTTGACTTTTTGATAATTTTAAACAATAAAGAGGTCGCCTAACTTTAAACAGATAAAATCGCTTCTTCTTTATGTTTCTTAAACTATAATTTTTCCAGTTGACGTTTGATATTTCATAACAAACAATTAAAGAAAAATGTTTTCTGAAGAAGAAGATTATAATATTTTTGAAGATTTTGATTTTTAAACATAGTGAACAATATATGTGTTGATCAAAAGCAAAACACAGCTTAAGCAATGAAACCATGATCTTAGGTTAAAAGTTTTGAAGCTAAGGCAAAAAGAAATATGGATATAATGGGTTTTGAAATTTACCTCTGAATTTCATAATAAAATTACAAAGCTTAGTAATTTAAAACAAAAAAACATTATTTTTAAATTAAGCTTTATTCATTTTGATGCATTTTAATCCTTTGTAATATTAGTACAGCAAGTATGTATTAGAAATTATTTTTAAATTCGAACGTCTCTGATTTTTTTTTTTTATAACTTTGCACGCGCTCAAGGGATTATGAATACCCTTTATATGTTTTTTTTTCTTAACACAGCGCGGTCATCCTGTGGAAGAAGAGAAAGAAGGATAGGAAAGATGTGTGGCGCGATGTTCTGAGACTAGAGCTGGTTGTTGTCTCAGATTTATCTCCAGGGATGGCGGCTGAACTAATGCGGAGAGAATTACGTTGTCTTATTTATTTATGTCCCTTATAATTCGCATTATTTTATTTATTTTCGATGTTATATGTTATGGGTATGCTAGTTTACTCAATCACATTTTGTTAGTGTTATGCCTAAACAGCATGTAATGAGCAAAGCAGCAACTTATTTTATGACAATTTTGAGAATTGGTTTTTAATGGAATATGAGAAGACATAGACAACGGCAGGAATCGAACCTGCAACCACGAGGTTGACAGGCGAGCGCACAACTATCGCGCCACGGCCACCCATGAGGTTCACAGATAGGATCATTTCCATCTTCTAGCATGTGCCTTGAGTAGTTGACTTCTTCAATTTTTTTGAAGAACTGAATTCCTTCGATGAACCTCCAATCTTCTCCATAATGTTTATGGAGCATGTTGAAGACATCTCTTAGCTTTTCGTCCTTAAGCTGAACCCACATTTTTATTTTTGATGGATCCATCCTCGAAATTTGTATAGTTTTTTAATAACAGATTTTGGAGCTCCTATATCAGATAAATAGTATGGCTCACCACGTACCACAATAGCCCCACTCTTGTCTTTAGTTAAGATGAATCTCTTAGTTTCATTAAATTTAAAATGCCAGGTACCGGTTGGGCGAATACATTCAGCTGTGGATCTTTTCCAGTCGAACACCGGGCAGCAGTCGTCTCCTAAATGAATAACAGTGGATACCTTTTGGTGAATTTCTTGATATTCGGTTGGCGTTATTATTCAATTATCACATTGAAAAATTTTTGTAAAAACGTTCCCTAAAATGTAAAATTACCTGCTTTTCGGCAAGAGCAAAAGCTCGGTCAGGTGGAATGTAAGAATGTCCAGGTACTGGAAAAATTATTTCAATTTTTTTTTACATTCTGTTGAGCTTCATTTTAAAGCCAATATGAGCACATACCGATCATGGTTGAATTTTTGTTTTGACCACCGCATCCATTACAGACTAGGCGTACGGTTGTAATCTCGTTCAAATTTAGGCTGCATAGACGATTGAAAACAGCGGGAGCAATCAGCACTATTCAAGAATTTCTATCTAATCTCCTTACATGGATATAAGGGATTTTGAATTTATTGAAATTGAAAATTTTTAAGGATAATGGATTTTGATACCAAAAAAAAAGTTATCGATATAATGGATTTTGAAACAAAAACTGATGTGGATAAAAGGGGTTTTGAAACTAACTACTGATTTTGGAGACTGATTTCTATAGGATAAAATGTGATTTCGAATCCAAACTAAAGTCCAACGTATGCATTTGAACGATACGAACAAAACCTCATACCCTAGTCTATTATCATGGGTTTTGCTTTTGATCAACACATATAAAGTTCGGGGAGCTTGAATTTTATTCAAGATACCGGATTGAAAAAAAACGGTTCGACTTTTAATTGAAAACCTCAATATAAGAGCGCCAGTAAAAATTGCTGTCTTACTATTTCACCAGAACTGCAAGTCCTCGTCTCAACTTAAACCGAAAAAATCCTAATTTTCAGTATTTCAGGAGTAATTCATGAAATTTTTTCAGTCAACAGTTGGAGAAATTATAAAATAATACCTCAAAATTAATAGCCTAGTCAGTATTTTTCTATAAATGTATGAATTTATTTTTTGTGCTTATGTTTAATTTTCGATCAAGGATATTTACATTAAAATCTCCTAACAGATTCAGATTTCGATTTTTCCCTTAGCAAAAAGTTAGAGAGCTCATTAATAAAATTAATAGGTGATGATGCATGAAGTCTATAGACACAAATGAATGTGATGAAAACATCATTTAAACTGCATTTTACTTTAATAATATCCGCGCTTTGAACATTTAAGACTTCAACTTCACAATCGTAACTACTTTTTATAAATACTCCCACTCCACCAGCTCATCATTTGTTTTAGCAAAAAAGTTGTAGTTAGATATGTTAAAATGATCAACTTCAAGTGAACCACAATGTATACTATTACCAGTGTTACCAAAGGTTTAATTTTTAATGATTCCCAGAGGCTGAAAAAAATGAGTCATTTTGAAAATAAATGAGTTCCAATAAAAAATCTCTAAGTTTATAACAATACCATTTTTTTAAATAACTAAAATATGTAAATATTTTGAAAACATACAAAAAGTATCAAATTCATAATAGTCCAGAAAAATTAGATAAAAAATGGTATTACTTCGAAAATATTCCCACAAAGTTGAATTTTGGTGGGGAGCTTCATGTTTACGTCATTACATTTTCTAAAAAGTACCCTACATTTGGAACGGAGCAAACAAATTTAGAGAGGGTAAAATTCAGTTTTTTTTCCAAATTACTCGAAAACCATATGTTTTTTTGAAAAAAAGTTTTTGATACACATTGTAGATCATGTCATTCTACACAAAGGGCGCTATATTAAGTCAAGTCTGGTTGCTTTAATGAATGAATTAAATCTATATATCAGTTTTGACGAACAATTTCACTATGGTACGCTATAACTTTAGAACGAATTGACACACAGATTTTTTTTTTATATATTTTGCGCGCACTAAAGGGATTTTGACTACCTTTAATATGATCGAGCACAGTGCGGGCGTTAGGAAAATAGGGAAGGATTTGAAAGGAGATACCGATGTAAATTAGTTTTGAAGCTTAGAATATCAGAATGGGAGGGAAAAATCGAGCATGGTAAAGCATTCCACATTCGTGTTGTACGGCTAAAGAAAGAATCTCTGTACTTGACAGTATGTCCGAAATTGGGCTCAAGGGTAAACTGATGAGCATTCCTAGAAGCGCGAGTATTACGGTTGAATATTTTAAGGGGAGGAATGCAACAGGCTACTTCGCTAGAACAGTGTTTATAAAAATACCGATAAAATAGCGAAATACAGGAAACATTTCGACCATGTTTTAGAGCTGTAAATGTTTCTACTATAGTTCTATCGCCAATCATTCTTAGAGCTCTATTTTGAATTCTATCCAAAAAGTTCAAATGAGTTTTAGTAGCTCCTGGCCTAATGTGAGAGTTATACTCAAGTTTTGGTCGGATAAAGGCCTTATTGATTACAGCCTGATCAGACGGTGAGAAGAATTTCTTGCATCTTCGAAGAAAACCTAAGCACTTTGCAGCGTTTTTGGCGACATAGAATATGTGTTTATTCCACAAGAGGTGGTCTGTGATGCACATATCTAGGACTGAAGACTTATCGGTTTCTTCGATGCAAGTGCCGCTCATGGAAAGTGGCATGGGGGTGGGTTCTGCTTTAACGACAGAAGACAGCACGAAGTTTTTGAAGCATTAAATTCTACACGGTTTTTTATTCCCCATTGGACAATGCTGTCGAGATCAGAATTTAGTGAGCTTATCATACACTGCCGTTGCAGTTCCACATCCGAAGAACATGGAGGTGAATCTGAAAGCGAATATGAAAAACTGAGAGTACTATCATCAGCAAAACAATTAAGTGGATTAGAAGTTCCAGATAAGAGATCATTAATGAAAATGAGAAAAAGGGGTCGGAGACAATACGGAGCCCTGGGACACACCAGCATTTATTTTGTGGATATCAGACTTGAAACCGTCCAATACAACTTGTATTGAACGGTCCGAAAGGTAATTTCTATTTCAACGAAGAACAGATTCGTCGATACCAAATGCACGCATTTTCGAAAAGAGAGCTTGATGCCAAACACTATCAAATGCTTTTGAAATATCAAGCGCAATAATCTTACTTTCTCCAAAACGATGTAAAGATTTGTGCCACTGTTCGGTGAGCTTAACCATCAGATTACCAGTGGACCTATTGCTACGAAAGCCATACTGCCGGTCCTTAAGGAGCTTTCTTTCTTCAAGATATTTCTTAAACGGATAGTTAATCAGCGTTTCCATGACCTTGGAAAGAAGGGACGTAAGTGCAATTGGACGGTAACTAGAGGGTGAGGAATATTCCCCTTTTTTAGGGACAGACTGGACAAATGCTGTTTTCCATCCACTCGGAAGGATACCTGGAGAATAGGACAGATGGAAAAGCTTACGCAGTAGTTTTGCCAGCGCTGAAGAACACCTCTTCAGAACGATGGAAGGGATACTATCCGGGCCAGCGGATTTGTGTATATCAAGGTCTTTGAGGACTCTAGCAACTGCACGAGTGTGAAGAGAAGATTCGTCCCATATAATCGTTTATGCTCTCAAGTATTGAAGGAGTTATAACAGTTTCTGGCAGCGTCGAATTAACAGCGAATTGCGCTGCAAGTAAATTGGCTTTTTCACGAGAGCTGACAAAAGAGGTGTCATTAAAGATGTCATTTTGTAGATAATTGTCAAGGTGTTCTTTTTTTTAAGATGGCAGCATTTCCTTTCCGGTTCCATACTTAAAATTTGTTTTTTTTGTATAGAACATGTTTTTCCAAACATAACTAAAAACAAAAAATGTTCCCACTCAAAAACATACATTTATTACATTTTGTTGAAAAAAAATTTACCATTTGTCTCCAAATCTATCAATTCTACGATAAAAAGTGTCTTAATCTTTTTCGTGTAGAAGGATATGATCTACAATGTGTACCAACAACTTTTTTCAAAAAAAAACTCATTCCGCCTCTAACATTTTTTGCTCCACTACAAATTTAGGGTACTTTTTAAAAAATGCTTAGGACGTAAAGATGAAGCTCTCCACCAAAATCAGCTTGTCGGAATTTTTCGAAGTGAAAAATATTTTCTGCAAAATGAAATAATAGTGTTTTAAACTATAAAATGACTCGTTCTTAAAAAAATGAGCCTGACTCAATCTAAAAAAAATGAGTCCCTTTTGACTGAAATGAGTCCAAGTGGTAACAGTGACTAGTACCCCCATTATAATATGTAAACTTATTGTATGAACTTTCCTAAGATATACATAGTGGCCAAAATAGCGTACAAACAAATGTCATAACATAACCTTTAATTTCAATGGATTTAGACAGACCCGCTGAACCATAAAACATGATATTATGAATTCAAAGACAAAAAGATAAGCCATTGCCATCAAATCAAATAAGACTACCAACCGAGGTATATTCCTCTTTATGTGTATTACCTCAATAAATTCTCATAAGCTTTTAGTTACACAATGCCATACAATTTACATACACATATTGTTCCTACCTACTCCAATACATAAAATGCAAAGGATATAAAATGAATCCTTTTTATTGTGAACTTTTTACCAAACAAAGTACCAACATAACCATGTGCGGCACATGTGGTGTGCGTGCCTTAAAGACTATATTACTGTTGCGTGCCACACATCAATGTTATTCACCACATGTGCTTCTGAACTCATTGACTATTATGACGCAATGAATTCATTCTAAGTACGATATTATGATGTGACGCTGTAACATTAGTAATAACAATAAAATTGTGAAATTAATACATGTTATATGTGTCTTAAAGGGTTTTTGTTTTGTCCTTGTTGTTGTCGAGCTGTGAGAATGACTTTTAAATGAGATCAACATAAGTTAATTAACTTAGAAATGGAATATTTGGTGCAGGAGTTTGCTCAATTAATTTAGCGAAATGTTGTGCGGTACCATTTTCTCAAAAAGTAACATATTTCGATAAACGAGAGTTAAAAAGTTATAGTCAAGGAGGTGTGAACAGTTTTTTCAGATTTGCGCAGATATGTTATGAAAAAGATATCGTTTGTATTGATCGATCACTCTGTTAAGCATTTCAGGTTGGATGTCAGCCATAGCTTGCCAAATTATTGCTTCCAGTTGCTCCAAATTTCGTGGTAGGGGGTGGCGGTGGCGCGATAGTTGTGTATTCGCCTGTCAACCTCATGGTCACAGGTTCGATCCCTGCCGTAGCCTATGTCCTCTTATTTCATTTAAAACCAATTCTAAAATAAATGTCATACGAGTTGCTGGCTTACTCATTACATACTGTTTAGGCATATAACTAATAACATGTGATTGAGTAAAACTAGTATACTCATAAATATGACAACGAATAAAGAAAATAATGCGAATTATAAGGGGCATAGATAAATAAGATACGGAAATTTCTCCGCATTAGTTCAGCCGCCATCCCTGGAGACAAAATCTGAGACAACAACCACCTGCAGTCTCAGAACATCGCGCCACACATCTTTCTTATCCTTCTTGCTCCACGGAATTACACTTTTACCTGCTCTACATCTCCAATTAGTCGAATTGGAAAATCATTTAAGCAAACTTCTACACCATCTGGCACTTCTTGGCAAATACCTCCGCCATTTCTATCTACTGCTTCAAGTTTGCCACATATTACGGGCAAAATATTTTGAATTTTGGAAAGCAATTCACGATGGTCGAGAAATCCGACGAAAATATTCTTCGGGATCAGCTTCGTAATTGAATATCTATCCTCTTGCAATTGGCTACTAGTAAATGTATTTCCAAATAGGGAATTCAATTTTCATATATTTCAGTCGCTGGTCCCGTTATTTGTGAGGCAACACTAATTTCCAAATTGACATACCAAATTTACTTACTCTAAAAAAATATTTCTATAACTATTTGCTGCAATTTTGTCTGTAAATATATCGGAGAGATCTAGCTTCGCTTCATTTTTCTATTCAATCTTAATAGGTTAAATTTGAGTACGCTACTATGGGCCCAATTACTGAGCTATTGAGAAGACTCTTTGCAAGAGAATCTAATTCCAACCCAAGGCTAATCCAAGGGGAAATTACTTGTATTTATTGCCCAAAAATGTCGCTTTAAATGGCACACGGCACAACAGTGCACTAATTAAAGTTGACTGAATTGATCACCAAGCTGGCTGCCACTTGGGATCAAGGTGAATCTTATTTCGCAGCAATAACCAAAACCGAAATCAAGGTTTGCTTATAAATGTACAAATTTCCTCCTTTCATAGTCATTCCTTACCTTTACTTGTTATATTTCTTGCTTTAGCCTTGGCTCCGATGAAAGCATCGTTTCCCATATATCAGCGAAATCAAGCATCGTTGCGCGTGGTTAGTACTTCGATGGTGGACCGTCGAAAACCAACCACGTGTTGTTGACATGTGTTTCTTCTGTTGTGTGTTCTTCCCATCTCTGTCTCTCTCTGTCGTATAAATATATGTAAAAGTTTAATCCAATGGTCTCGTTGCCAGTGCTTCAGTGTCTCTACTTCGTAGATTTATCTACGGAGTAGTATAATATGTAATGTAATTTAATTTCTTGCCTTAACGCAATGCGAATCGTAAGCATGACGAACTCAAATGTTGGGTTGGTTGTCTGGTCGAATGTTATTGCTGGTAATTGTACTTCGCAGTAGTCACATAACTAAGTACTGGTAGGGGCGCATAATGCTGCCGTTGTTATCTGCCTTATGGTTATGTAGTGGTCGTGCGGAATTGCTGGAATTTTTGCTCGAGTTATCTCGAGTTATCTGCATTATTGATATGAGCTTGGCGTATGATAACTGACTGATTCAGCGGTGGTCGATAAATGATTAGAGTTCAGCATGGGAAGTGTAGGGCTTCGTTACAATATCTCACCTATATATAAAGCTATACATCGTTTTAGAGAAAGTAAGACTATTGCACTAGATATCACCGGCAAAAAAACTACAGTGTTATTACGAGCTATTCTCTTTGCCCACCGAGGTGAGACATAAGTGCTAAATTAGCATTTTGGGACTTATGTCTCACCTCGGTGGGACATAAGTTCCAAAAAATAATTTGGGACTTAAGTCCCATCTCGGTAAGACATAAGCCGCGCACAAAATAGGTGGGGCATAAGTCCCAAATTAGTTGTTGGGACATTGTCCCACCGAGGTGAGACATAAGTGTCAAATTAGCATTTTGGGACTTATGTCCCTGGGACTTATGTCCATGCGCCCTATAATAAATCTGGAGGGAGAAATGTAAAAAGAAACCTGATACAGCTCTAGGCAGGTGGCACAATAGAGCTTTAGGTCGAAATGCACAACACCCTGTTTATATATTCATTCAAAGGGAGATTATTTTGAAAAACAAAATGTTTTTATGCCGAAAGAGTGTTCTTTATTTCATTTTTCAGGAGCTTATTAACATACCAATAATAAAAAATTTAAATGCTCATTGCGCTCAGTGCTATATTGAAAGATATCATTTAATTTTACACAATCTTCCATATAAGAGATAAATTTTATATTCCAAAAATATTTCAAATATTTCGAGATCGACTTCAATAAAATTATTGAGTGCCTATACCATTAAAATGTTTTCGATTTGTTTTTTTTTTTCTATTGTTTTATTGTATCCAAATATTGTTCCCTATATGGAATTGTACTCGTATAAGTAAAATAAAGTTCAATTTGTATCGACCGTAATAAAAAAAAGAAAAAAAAATAATAATTGTATATGAAGTGGAGTTTGCGAAAAATGAATTTATATTGTTGGCCAGGGTAATATATGGATTGCCTTCCCTTCTAGCACTGAATTAATTTCCAATTGACGAAATTGGAATATTAACTACTGTTCGATCGACCTTGTTGGAGGATATTGAGAATTTATGAATTTTATTGCTTCCAATGTTTGTTTTGATTTGGATATTTATTGGGAAATTTTATGACTTTTTTATTGCTCATTTGTGACTTCATCATAAATACAATTTGGACACTAAATCAATATTTTTGAAATTATTATTGTTTTTATGAATGCTTATGCGTATTTGGATTGCCATTAAAAAATAGATCGACACAAACCAGATTAAAATCATCCTTAAATTGAACACCATTTTCTTTGAAATATGGCAACATCGTAATAAAAACAAATAAGTAAAGCTCGACCAAAGCATTTGTTTTGCAGGTTGTACGATTATTAGTATGGTCTAAATTGGCAATGTTAATTACAAAAAATAATATAAAACAAGTGTCAAAATCGTCTATTCCCATAAAACAGAAACAGAGATTTTTTTCTATTTTATAGGAGTTTCAGAATATCTATTGCAAAAATAGAAAACTATTCAATTGTCAGAAAATTGACAGATCTTAGTACATTTACACGATAAAGTCTTAAATTTAATAAATAAATAATTAAAATAAAATGAACGACTGGATCATACGTACTTGCTCCTATGTAAGATCAAACCTTAATCACAAAATTTATAGTAGAAAAAGGTCGTTTTTGTTTTTTGATTAAAATGTATTGAGCTGTTAATGAGAATGTCGAAAACATTTAATGTAAATTTTTTTGTGGGCCCATTTGTAGTCTACCCGCACACAGAATTTTAAATTATGTGTATTATTCATTTATTTCTACCTTATTATTATTCCATTTTTACGAATTGTTGCGTACCGGTGACCGAATACTACATACAATGTAGATAGACCCTCATACATTTATGTATCTTTCAGAATCACATGAACCGTATGTATGCATATTGCACCTAAATTATAAAGTTATATGCATATATGTAGCTACCTACATTCTTAATTTTCATTGCTATATATGTACATGTTTACATACATACTTAGGTTCCATCTATATATGTATGTAGATACATTTTACTCTACTAACTTACATAACTAAAATCCATAACTTAAATTTAAATATACATTTAAAAATACCTATTTAAATATAGATATGTAACTATTCCTTGAATCATCCATTCGACAATTCATTATACTAAGGCCTTAAGCCTGCATAGGGTGATAACTACACCTAACTAACAAAACCTCAATGGTTAGCCAAGTTGTTAGCTACAAGAGCAAGTTCGTACGATCCAGTTGTGCATTTTATTTTTCCATTCGGTGGAAATCTTTAATAAGCACTTGGTGATACCAAGTAGTACAGGAATCTTTCCGCACTAAAACCAATTAATTAATTTAAAGTCACATTGTGGGAAGCTTAAAGTTTTTATACTTTAGTTAGACTATCAGCTCATGAGGTTTGGGTCTTCTTAATATCTACTTCTCTGCCATTTCTATTAGAAGGTCATGATATAAATCCCTGTATCTTATGGACCAAAGGACATTTAGTATTCCACGAAGGACTTTGTTTTCGACATTTTGGATAGACTCAGCAATTGTTTTATACATCCTCATAATTTGGATAAATAAGTCAGAGTTCTTTCCTAGTAAACAAAAAAACAGTCTTTTGTTTTCGTTTACTTTAATACGCCATTGTTGTGTCAAACTGATTACTTTGTCGACTGTATTTTGCAATTTTTGTTTAGCATAACCTATAACGGATTTATCTGATGCCAGTAATGGCAAAAATATTACAGTATCAACAGATAGCGTGGTTCACGTAGTTCCCCGAACTACAGGGTCCGCCAAATAACTTTTTTTTTTGAAAATGGGCGCAAAACATCGAGTGTAGCTTCGGCTGTGTGGCACGTAGCGCCGTCCTGTTGAAACCAAATATTGCCAATATCCTCCTCTTCAATTTTTGTGAACAAAAATTCGTTGAACATGTCCCGATAACGATCGCCATTGACTGAAACGGCCACTCCTTGCTCATTTTCGAAGAAAAATGGCCCAATTATGCTTCTGGACCAAAATCCGCACCAAACAGTGACTCGTTTTGGGTGTATCGGCTTTTCAATGTATGCGTGCGGGTTTTCTGTGCCCCAAATGCGACAATTTTGCTTGTTATATACCCGCCAAGATCAAAATGAGCTTCATCTGAAAAGATGATTTTTTTTGGAAAAATCGGCATCTTCTCTAAGTCGATCGCAGGCCCACTTAGCGATCGTTGTTCAAGCGTATACACAACCATATTCGTCCAGCGGAAGGATAAAACTAATTATATGTCAAAGACATGAGCTAAGTGTTACCATTCACGAAATAAGCACTAGTTTAAAAAAAAACGTTAGATGGCGGACCCGTTATATGATACACTTAGAAACTGGTATTCCGCCTATGTATTTACATACTCTCAAGCTTCATTTTAATTATAACGGGTGATTTTTTTGCTACTTGGTTTTTGACGTTTATATTTTTGACAGATCACACATGACAAATTCCACGAACATTTGACATTTCGATTCAGTATTGTTTGCCATTTCATCATGAATAGACTTACGCCTGAACAACGTTTGCAAATTATTGAAATTTATTATCAAAATTAGTGCTCTGTGAAAAATGTGTTTCGCAAGCTACGTCCGTTTCAGCGACGAGGCTCATTTTTGGCTAAATGGATACATGAATAAGCAGAATTGCCGTATTTGGAGTGAAGAGCAGCCAGAGGCGATTCAGCGGCTACCAATGCATCCCGAAAAATGCACTGTTTGGTGCGGTTTATGGGCAGGCGGCATCATTGGGCCGTACTTCTTCAAGGACGATGAAGGCCGCAGGGTTACGGTCAATGGAGAAAGGTACCATTCGATGATAACAGATTTTTTTTTGCCGAAAATTCAAGAATTGAACCCGGTCGACATGTGGTTCCAACAGGACGGTGCCACATGCCACACTGCACGCGAAACCATGCATCAATTGAGAGGCGAATTTGGTGAGCAGTTGATCTCACGTTTTGGCGCAGTCAATTGGCCACCAAGATCATGTGATTTGACCCCGTTAGAACATTTTTTGTGGGGCTATGTTAAGTCTATTGTCTATGGGGACAAGCCAAACACGATTGCTGCCTTGGAAGCCAACATTGAACGCGTCATTGGTGAGATTCCGGCCGAAATGTGTGAAAAAGTTTGCCAAAATTGGACCTTCAGAATGCACCACCTGAAGCGTAGCCGCGGGCAACATTTAAGTGAAATTATTTTTGAAAAGTAAGTGGCAGAAATTGATTTATCGATCCAAATAAAAATTTCATTCACTTTTTACAAGTTTCTGTGTTTTTTTGAATTTTCAAAAACCAAGCTCTTAAAAAATCACCGTTTATAATTCGTGTTTTAGCAATGCATGAGGAGAGATTACCAAAAATAGTACTTATGCACTTACTGTCGACTGGAAGAGGATGTGTCCAAGAGTGGATGTAATTATCATCTGAATGTGGAACAAACTTGGTATTTACAGTTGAAAAGGAAGTATAATCGCTAAAACCAAAACTTGATGAATTGCTATAGAAAACAGGAAACCGATTGTACAATAACTTCATGGAAGAAGAACAGAATTCGCAGTACAGAATGTACTATAGTAAATTGGACCATTACTTGAATGGAAGAACTTACTTTTTAGCTAACTATTCAACGGAAATAATAAGCACAATATTTCGATTAAAGGGTGAACTATTAAACATCAATTTTATACCACACCGACCAGATTAACCTATTATATGTAACTTATGCAACCGTAATGAAAGAGAAGATGTGTTTCATTTTTTAGCTGTCTGTCCCGTTTTAAATGAATTTCGTGTGCATTATTTTGGAGTACAGATATTTGATTTTGAGGAAGCACTAAACATTTAAATGGATCTCGAGTCTGGCAATTACTATTTAATTTCACTAGAAAAACGAAATTGTATTGTAAACGAAAATGTTTGAAAAAAAAACATATATATGTACGAGTATTTACATTAGTTTAATAAAATCAAAATCTAATTTAGAACTTAAAGTATGTCAGTCTGGTCGACGGCCTTCGGCCAAACCAAAAGAATTTTGTTAAAATAAGCTAAAATTGTTTGAACAGTTATTATTATTTTCATAAGTCAATAAAACTAAACTAAACTACTCGACCCAAGTACCAAACCTTGTCAAAAGCTGAAGAAATATCTTGAAGAACAGAAGCTCCTTAATGACCGGTGGTATGGATTTGGGATCGATAAATCTATTCTTCGTTTGATTAGAAATTACCTTTCGGACCACTCAATACTCGGACGGTTTCAAGTCTGATATTTATTGAATAAATGCTGCTGTTCCCCAGGGCTCCGTTTTGTCTCCAACTCTTTTTCTCATTTTCATTAATATTCACCCATATTATAATTGTCAATTGCAAATTGATGGTTGATAAATACTGAAATTTACTATTAAATAACCTAATTGATTCGAGTTTTGGTAATTGAGAATGATGCAGACCATTGCAAATTACAAGAAAATCGATAATTGTCATTAAATAGTTGTGCAGTTTTTAAATAAGCCGAGGTTTTAAAATAAAATTTTAGTGTTTACCAATAATCAAATTAATAATTGACAATCGTAATAGGGACCATTCTCTTATCCGGAACTTCTAATTCACTAAATTTTACTGTCTAACGATAAGACTCTCAATCATCTTTCAGTCCTTGGTAAGTGCGACCCAAACAACCTCCAGTTGAATGACCACGAATATCCGATGTCGCCAAAAATGCTGCAAAGTGCTTGGGATTTCTTCGAGGATGCAAGACATTTTTCTCTCCATCTGATTTAACTATAATCCATAAGGATTTTAGTCGTCCAAAGCTGGAGTTTAACTTTCACATTTGGCCAGGAGCTCCCAAGACTCATTTAAATCTTTTGAATAGAATTTAAAAATAGAGTTCTAAGAATGATTGGCAATAGAGCTAACACGGAAGCATTTGCATCCCTCGAACAACGTCGAAAAGTTTCATGTATTTGGTTATTGTATCACTATTTTTACAAACATTGTTTTGGCGAAGTAGCCAGTTGCATTCCTCTCCTCAAAATATTCAACCGAACGCAACTTCGGACGTATATTGTCAAGAACAGCCACCTAACATGTATGTGGAATGGTTTACCACAACAAATCTAAAAAAGGCTATAGCAAAATCTAAGAATAACACAGAAGAAACCTGATTTTTTGTTGTGAATTTTCCACAATATCCGTAATTCGAAGGACTTGGTCTATCGCCGTATGTTCATTTCTAAATCCAAACTGATGGTTCGGAATTAATCTCCTTTCTTCCTTATTTTTGCTAAGCCTTTTCAAGAGCTATTTTCGAAGAAGTTTGCATGTAACCTATGATCGATATTGGTCTGTGTGGTATTATTAGGAATTTGTTGTTACTGCTTTGCTGCGGTATATACTTCCCTTAGATTTGTAAAAATCTAGCTACCTTCTGATTACTCAAGATATATTTCGGTATTTTTCAACAGTACGTATTAATAAAATAATTTTTCTTACCGTATTTTTTAGCATATTCATTAAGCGATTTACTACTGCACCAAGTCTAGAACTGTTATTTGATCCTTTGACTTTTCGTAATGACATTATGTCAATATAATCAATTTAAATATATGGTAGTGGACTGTCCCGATCCATTAGGGAGACACTTTATGTCATTGGTCTTGAGAACATACTTCCTTTGTGTGCATACCCCCTCGTTCCTGCTACGAAACTTCGACTGAAATTTGTTGACTCGGAATTAGCACCCATATTGCATACTATAGTATCTATTATCAATTGTTCACTGACAAATATTGAAATTCGATATTATTGACAACTCGTGATCCTATAATTAGTTAACAATAACAAATAACTTTGTACTACTTTGAGCTACTATAAAATTGATATTTATAAATAAATGGTATATATTTTTTTGTAATAAATTAATGTTTACTATTATATAAAGACGAAACAATTATTACTTATGTCACGGGTAATCTCAGAAAGTATTCAACGGATTTACTTGTAACAAATCTTATAATTTTCCTTATTCTTTTAAGCATGTCTTATACTACGTTTCCACTGAACTTTAATCTCTTGTAGATTTACTAATATCAAAAAGTTCCACCGCTCCAAAAGTAGATTAATTTTGACAGCACTATTTAAAATGCATATATCTTTTCATTTTCTCTTAGGATGCAGAAGTGAGACAGGCAGCTTCATCTGTGTCAACCGAAGAGAAAAATTCACTTTCCCGATGAATGTGTTCATTTCGATATGGAAATAGGGTAATTCGATTGGAGATTTAAATGAGATTTATTTTAAATCTTCATCTGCGAATATTAAAATTTGTATGGGGAATCCTCAAGATTTGTAGGAGATTTAGCTAAATCTACTTAAATCTCGGTTTAGTAGTCGGTGGAAACGTAGTATTAGGATATGTTTTATTTGTTAAATATATTTGTTGAATTAGATTATTAACTTTTTAAAAAACTTTTTTGTTGAAGTTCATCAACATATTCACTTACGCTCTTAATCCTGCTTGATATTTTACAAAACTGAGATTTTTTATTAGAAGTCAATAGTTTTATGCAAATCTTAAGACCTAAATCATTTCCTAACTGCACTTATAGGCTGAGAAATAAATATATTTACAAATTATATATTTATTAAATTTTTGTATTTTTGAATCTATGAATTTTTGTTTGTTTTTGCTTTGTTTCACTTAATTATCGTTCCGTATTTGTTTATATTTTCTTTTGTTTATTTGCTTCTGAATGTCTGTATACTAAATTGTTCGCTCATCGATTAACGTAGGAAGAGAAATTATTTATACACATATTATTTTCGTGGGAACAAGTGCACGCGAGTGATGAAAGTGGTCAAAGTTTTAAATTTTACAATTTAAGGGATGAAGATGTTGTTGAATGCATACTTTCAGTGAAGTCTAATGCAACAGGATTGGACGATATTAATCCAAAATTTTTAAAGCTTCTTCTGCCACTTATTCTGAAGTATATTACTTATATTTTTAACAATATAATTACTACTTGTGAGTATCCTGTTTCATGGAAAAAAGCAAAGATACTTCCGATAATTAAGTCTCAAAATCGACTAAAAACTGAATATCGACCTATATCTATCTTGCCGTTCTTGTCGAAAGTTACTTTCTCACAAATAATCTTTTAAGCAGCGTTCCGTCTGGTTTTCGTGCTAAAAGAAGTTGTAAAACAGCGTTGTTGCTTGTTGTTGATGACATTCGTAGAGCTATGGATAAGAACTGTTGTACTTTCTTAACATAGCTCGATTTTTCAAAGGCGTTTGTTACCGTTAACCACAACGCACTTTGCAAGAAACTATTAATTGATTTTGGTCTCTCCACACTTGCAGTAAGACTATTGCACTCTTATTTAACTGGTCGTCAACAATGTTTGGCAGTGGGGAATAGAATGTCTTCATTTCTAGGAATAACTGCTGGTGTTCCACAAGGATCTGTTCTTGGACCTTTACTGTTTTCCATATATGTCAATGAGTTACCTGGATTGGTCGAACATTGTTCACTTCACATGTTTGCAAATGATGTCCAGCTATATCATAGTTGTCCACTTATTGACGTTGCAAGTGCAATAGGCGATGTCAATGAGGACTTAAAAATCATTCAGCAGTGGGCACTTAGACACAATCTCTCCCTTAACCCGGGAAAGCCAAAAACCCTATGCATATACAAGCAGTGTCTAGACACATCCACCTTGGCTCCAATTAAATTAGGGGAATCAATAATCGAATACGTTCACACTGCGAAGAATTTAGGCGTTGTTTTTAACGAAAACCTTACCTGGACAGACCACGTAGCAACTATAATTGGTAAAGTTTATAGTGGACTCCGAATGCTTTGGTGTACTCAAAGATTTATTCCGACTGCCACAAAAATGTTACTTACAAAAGCTTTACTCCTACCAATCCTCACGTACTGTTGTGAAGTTTACTGTAGTGTAGATAACAACACAAAAAATAAACTGAGAGTAACTTATAATAATTTGGCCCGATAGGTCTTCAACAAAAAATACTTCGACCATATCTCTCCTAATTCCAAGCAAATAACAGGCCTTAAGTTCGAAGATTTAATAACATTTACATCACTTATTCTTTTCCATAGCATCATGCAATCACATTAACCTGAATGTCTGTACAACAGACTAGATTTTCCTAATTCCCAAAGAACAACTGTTATAATACAGCCAAGATTTAATTGCTTGCAATCTGAACGATCATTTTTGGTCCGTGTCACCCGACAGTGGAACTAATTGCCCATACAATTAAGGAGAACCATGAATGCAAACGCTTTTAAAGCCAGTATTTTTAAGCACTTGGCTAGAAATATATAAGCCTATCAAGTAATTACAAATTCATATTATTATTTTAAATTCAATTCAAATATTATAAATAATAAATAAAACAAAAATGTTATGTACTTCACTTCTAAATAATTAGACATTTACCTTTTATATAAAAATGTATTTTATTATGTCATATTTTTTTAAAATTGCATTACAATAATTAAGCCAATCACAAAATATAAGATAATACCTTAATGTGAAATTATAAATTATCCAATAAATAAATTTATTCAATAAATATTCAAAATTAAACATACATGTTTTAATTTTGAATATGTGTGTAGTAAAGGTCTTAATTTCGGTTTATTCTTTCTTTTTTCTCTCTGCGTCTTGAGTAATAAAGCACATATTTAAAAATTTAATGCCTTCTTTATTGACGCTTATGGGTGGAGTAACAATGATTTTATCTGGAGATTTTCCTCAAACGATGCTAATTATTCCCAAGGGGACTCTGGCTGATATCATAAAAGCTTGCCTTAAATCATCTTTTATTTGGAAGAGGGTCCAAAAACTTCAACTTCAAACCAACATAAGAGTAGGACTTACTAAAAAACACTGACTGTGCTCAGTTCGTATCTTTTCTGCTAAAAATTGTTGATGAAAAATATACTATCTCAGGATCAGATAATACAGGGTGCACCAGAGAAACTTACTTATTTGATAGGTCAATAAAAACAAAAGTACTTCAATTATTGTTTTAATTTTTTTTTATTTGAGAATACAATATCCCAATTTTTTTTTCATGCAGTCTTGAAAATGACATCGGATAAATGGCGACCCCAATTGCGCATATACTGATGAAGTCGATTTTTGAAATTTGTCTCCACTCTTTGCAGCATATCAATCGGTATGTTGGCAATAGCGGCGCGGGCAACAAAATCGCGTTCAGTTAATTCTTGCACAATAGCCAATTTATAGGGAGGAAATTGAAGGTCTTCATGGAGAATTCGTCGAACAATGGTGTCAGAAATTCCCATAGCAGCTGCATGTTTGCGAGCCGAACGCCGGGGAGAACGCACAACTGACTGCCTCACTCTTTCGATATTTTCCGGAGTTCTGATGGTCCGTTGAAGGCCATTTCTGGGTTAAGCAACACTTCCACACTCCGGAAATGAGTTAACCCACGACAGAATCGAATTACAGCCAGGAACGAGTCTGTGAGGAGGAATTTCAAAGCGAGCGCGGAAGGCACGTTGCGTAGCAACAAGTGAGCGACCGTTAGAAAAGAAGCTCTCTACTGCGAAGGCCCGCTGCTCTCTAGACCAGAGCATGATGGCAACTGACTGGAGGGAGAAACAAACTTGGGAACTTCCCCCTGCAGATGGGCCCCCTCTCGCTCCTCTAACCACCCAAATCACCCCGCGGGAATTTTTTCAAATAAGTAAGTTTCTCTGGCGCACCCTGTATAATTCAATTAAACGAACGTTTCCGAAAAATCGTTCACATCACACAACAACTCATTCAGTGCGTCTATGGATACTTGAACTCTTTGCAATCGGGACCGTCTTCTTGATTTTGCGAAAGAGCTATTGTGTCACCAAAAAATAGTTTAGTGGATGAAATAAATAACCATGTGTTCCTGAGTTTAAAAACAGAGTCATATCAATACAAACAATAGACAGTGCTGTCGGTGACAATGACATAGTAAACTACCGTCAAGAATTTCTGAATTCTCTCAGCCCTGCAGGTCTTCCATCCTACCAATTGAATTTAAAAGTTGGCACACCGATTACCTATGCTAATAAGAAATCTCAGTCCGCCAAACCTATCCAATGCCACATGTCTGCAAGTCAAAAAGCTTTGTAAAAATGTAATACAAGTTCAAATTCTTACCGGACCTGTAGTAGGAACTCATTCATCGCAGGATACCAATAATACCAACAGATCTTCCCTTTCGATTTAGACGTCTACAGTTTCCAGTAAAACCATACTTTAACATGACAATGACAACAAAGCTCTGGGTCAATCATTTCAATTAATTGGGGTAGATCTCAGAGAAATTTTTTTCCCATGGTCAACTATATGTTGCCCTTCCAAGAGTAGGCTCAAGAAATAAACAGTTTTTACTTCTTCATGAAAATGCTAAAACGGCTAACATTGTATAATCTGGGGCCTTGAAATAAAACAAATTTAATATGTGCAAATATCAGTCTATTTTTTAAGAACTTATGGGACAAAATCAACTGTTTTATTATGCCACGGGAAGCATAACCATTTTATTAACTTTTTACTAAAAATATGCCATAAATCACAGAAAAGGGCTTGGTTGCGTTTTGGTACGATATAACATTTATAGTAAAACTAAATATTATTAGCATTTGCGAAGCAATGCGAGCACGGGTCTGCTAGTGACAAATAATTATCAATTAAACATTGTTAATTCGTAAGAAAAAAGTTATAATTCTTTAAAATCTGCTCAACTCTATAAATTTTAATAAATTTGGATAAGATAAACACAACACAGCTCAACACAAAACAGACTCAAACCAGTTTATCTGAAAGAATCCTTCTCAAGAAAATATATGTATAATCCTTTTTCTATAGTTATGTATTTTGTAAATAAAAATGTGTGAACCAAAAGCTGTTCAAAATTGACTCACTTCAAAATTTATATGCGGCCATTGTGTATAAATATAAAATAAGAATTATCACACTGTCTATTATATCTATCTACAAGAGTATCCGTATCTATTTGTCTGCCAACAAACCAATATTCTAGATTAAAATTATTTTACATTTCACAGATATACTATCTGTAGATCCTCCGGATGTGGAAAGAGTATAATCCTATCACTGGCATTGTTGTATAGACGGTAAAACACAAATAGGGCCACGAGATAGACGTTACAACACCATCATCAACTTCAAGAACATATCTAATGCAATTTTGGGTCTTTTGTGTTCAGAGATTAGGAGAATCATATTTTGGAATATGCTAAACTTCAGCTTTTCTTCTTAGGTATAAATATCTATATAACTCCCTCCTATCCTGATCACCCATATTTTTGAAGTCTGTAATTTTGAATTTCCTCTTCCGGTCCCCTAAGTCGTGAGTTACTAGGAACCCAACACTGTATATGGTTTATATTCATACTCGTTGCCGCACATTAGTTGTGTAGCTTTTTGGTCTGCCACCAACATAGTATGAGCATTCATTAGAGTTTCTATCTACCAACCACTACACATGAGAATTTTAAGTAAATATACATATTCTGAATTTCACCTTTCCAACTACAGGTGAATGAAGAAATATGTTGTTGTAAACATATTTTTGTTTCTTCTTTATATTTTGATGTATCTGTATGAGCATTTACTGTTACAATTGTTAGAATGTACATAAATAAGGGCTTTGTAAAATGTATCTATTTTCCCTGATCCATTTTAGAATATTTTTTTTATTTGTTTTTTTTTTTACTAAAATGGTATAACAAAAAAATACGTATACGCCCCATAGCACTAACGTTGGGTTATTTTCAAGAGTGTTGTGAGATGTGCATTTTGAAAATAATGTTAGTAGATATTTTATGGATATGCGCCAACAATCCTAAGTTTAATTAGGGACTTGTGTTCCACCTAAAGTTGATATTAGTTTCGGTTTTTTTTTTTTGAAGTGATAACTTTTTATGGGAGCGTAAACTGATTCGTTACGTAACGCATAACGCACTATCAACTAAAAGAATTTTATCTTTTTAAGGGGTGGACCTAAAATTCTCTAATTTTCAGAAATGATAGAGTATATTGCGATGAATGTTTGGTACAAAAATTGGATTCCTAGAATGTCAATAACCGTAAGAAAACTGTAATATTGAGAAGACTGAATATATTAGGCAATTACTTTTGACTGGTTCCATGAATAGATTTGGTTTATATTTAATTAATAAGAAGATAATATGATAATTATTTTGATGTATCAAACATTACTTGGCAATCTTAATTTCAAGACAGGAGAAAAACATTAAAAATTGACTGCTTAGTTCGACTCCTATCATCGATGTTCAGTGTAGAAGAACAGTTATGTTTGAAAATTCATTAAAAAGAAAGACATGGTGGCTTTTTTGAGCTTATATCGAGTTCTATTACTCCAATCTTTAAGGTTAAGATCTTAAAATTGGGGTAAGACATGGGGCTATATGCCAGTATAAAAATAGCAATAATGTGCTCTACAATATACATATATATCTTAGATGGGGTAAAAGAACAAATTTATTCGATTTTCATTCGTTTTTTGAAATGCTAAATGCAAAAGTTGATGAAAAAATTCAATATTTTTAGAAACAGTGGTCCACAAAATGATTGCCCCAGTCATCGTCTACAAAAGTCCTTTTCCGATACATATAGATATATGCATCAGAAAAGGTGTAAGGAGGTTTTCAAGTAATATACATACCTACAAATGTGTGAATTAAATTAAAGCAAAATTAAATTGTTGAAGGTGAACACGCTACCTTATGTATATTGCATACTCACATATGTATGTATGTATATGTTTAGATCTTTACAAATGGAGTTGGTATCTCTAATATGAGATATCTATGCAAGTTATAGCTACAGGGTTGTCAGGTTTAAAGAGCGAAATCGCCAAACTTAAAATCAAAACGTCAAGAAATCGACAAATTAAAACTTTTCACCCTTACATCACCAAACTCAAAAATTGTACATTAAAATAAATAGCTAATACTAACTTTGGAGTCAAAAAATGTATTTAAAAAACAAAACACAACAAAAACATATCATATTTATGTACATACAATCATTTGAAAAAGGAACTTCACAGAACAATTAGAATTTGAGTGTATACATATACATGCATTGCACAGATATTCAAATTCAAATTCAAACTGTATTGAGACTTTTATAAAATATTACATTGGTGGTTAATACTGACAGTATTTAATTTGTTATAAAAGTGGCTATAATGTATTGCCTTCCTTACAGTTTTCTGACTCTAATGGAGTAAGAGCTAAGCCTCGTGGGTGACTATTTATACAATGAATATTGTTGTTGGACTGCTTTTGCTCAGAAGCATTATTTGAGTAGTACGAGACGGAGAGTCTCTACATACACTTATTCTAACTTATTCTAACTTATACTAACTTAAAACTAGGTACGATAATGAGAAAACAATCATCTAGTCTCTTTTTTTGAAACACGAATGTGGGCAATTGCGGTTTGGGAAACATAAACGTATGCACGTCTTATCTTTCGTTTGTTAGAGCGAGAGCTGAGTA
The DNA here is from genome assembly GCA_910595825.1 of Philhelius pedissequus. NCBI lineage: Eukaryota > Metazoa > Arthropoda > Insecta > Diptera > Syrphidae > Philhelius > Philhelius pedissequus. The sequence goes on along the minus strand of OU343161.1, from coordinate 47,726,108 downwards.
CTGATTATTGGGTGATAAGATGACCAGAACTGTTGTCTCCCATTATCGATTCCGTTACAGCGTATAACGGAATTATGCAGCTTCTGTCCATTGCGGGCTGCGACATAAGCGATCCTTGCGATGCTTCTAGTTTCTGGGACGATACGGCGTCCCTGTACTTATGCTTTGTCCATGTGCATTACCAAGAAAACTGGGAGTAGGTGGAATTCGGATGGCTTCTATACACGTGGATGTCGTTCGTTTGACTCCCTCTCCAAATTTCAATTTCCCTGGTGTTGTCGACTTGTACAGCATTCAAGTTCAGTAACTATTGCACAATTGCAATTTATTTATGTTACTATAACACACTTTTAATATTTAGTAAATTAAACTATTAATCTTTTTTTTTTTTTGTTTGTTTTTTTTTTTATTAATTTTCCGCACGGAAAAACACGTTCGTCAGCGACCCGGGAGCCAGAAGCCAACCCTTCTGCGAACTATTTGTTAATTTATTTTCCATTGTACAGATATTTGGTTTGACGTTTGACGTACGTCATTTATTTTAGGGAGGAGAAAGAAAACGATCTTTAGTGGTTGCGTTCAGAATTACCATTTCGATGACTTCATTCAGCATGCAGGAATGGAAAAGATATAACGTTTAAGTGCAAATTAGAAAAATAAAAAAGTGTTAGGATTTCGATTCAAAAAATTAAAATCGCCAAAAAAAGAGAAATATCGCTTTTTCTAGGGTACATCGCCAAACAAGTTTTTGAGTCGCAAAAACAAATTTTAAATCGCCAGTTTGGCGATAAATCGCCACATCTGATAAGCCTGTCAGCTAACTGTACCTTTGAGATTAACTTCAGGGCAAGTTTTGCATTTAGAGAAAAAGTCGAACTTAAGATTTTAATCAAACTTGACATTAGGTTGATGGAGAACACCAACAAAGTGGGTCTCACAATTCCGTCGGTCTGTCTGTCTGTAGATCGTCTACAGTATAGACCTCTTAAAAGATTTTCTTCTTTCTTTGGTTTTAATCCCCAAAATAACGGTAATTGTCGTACAATTCTTTATTCTAACTTAACCAAAACCCGATTTAACCATTTTGATTTTAAAAAATCTGTGTACCATAAGGCAGTGATAACTTCTTATGGAATACAAAGATTTAATACGGAAAGCTTTTGAAATTAATCAAATTAACGGAGAACTTTTGAAGCTTCTCTCAAGTTAGACAATTTGAATTATAAGTAGTTCAACTTAGATTAGTTTAGGTTATCACTGTTTTTTTTTTGTTTTCATACTATTTTCTCAGTACCCGCCATAGAACCATTTTTTTTTTATTATTTAGACTTTCTCATTAACAGCTTCGCCAAATTCGATAAAAATTTTTATAAAGGAGGTCCTTCAAATTCTAAATAATATAGCATATCGCGTATGCGCATACTGTAATTTTGCACAGAGTGAGACCCAAATAGGTGAAAATTCTAACTTTGCGATAATATCCTTTTCCCACTAAGTTCTCGCCGTATACATAAGAAATCATGTTGCGTACCAACTTTTAGCACAATATGGTTTGCCACCAAATACTATATTTAATTTCATGTGGTTAAAATCTCGGTAAGCAACCTTTGACCTTGACAAATGCAATGTAAATGTATTATCGCCTCTAGGCACATCAGAACATTGTGTCATATCTGCAAATTTCTCAGTTAAGGAAAAGTCACCTAAAATCACCGTTTGGCGAGTTGAGAAAGCCAACTGGGACGATCGCAACAATTTCTTCAGGAACTTTAATTGGTTACTCTGCTTCCTCAGTGGTGATATAAACTCCAGGGTTTGATTCGGCTTGTAAAGAGGTTTTTAGGATTAGAGAAATAAGTGTCCAAAATTATAAAGTCAACCCCACTAAGGAAAAGCGGAATACGTTCAAGCAAGCTGGAAAGACTTGTAACGTTCTTATTCGGGTCCCGGAAATTACTCAGAATTTTATTTTTTTGGAAAAAAACGTAAGAAAATTCATCATACAAAATTCTGGCCTTTTTTCCTAGGAAAAAAGGACAACATTTTCTGATATTTTCTTGTAAATTTCTGGCCTTTTTCCTAAAATGTAAAAAACGCCTGAAAAAAAATTGTAAAAAAAATCCAGAAAGCAATTTCGGGCGTGAAGTGTTTTTTGCAATTAGGTTCACGGCGTACATGCTTGGCATGATGGCCCCTTGCCCCCTGCAACCCCCTGTTTGGCCAATAAAAGTTTTAGGGTGGATACAAGTTTGGGTATATTGGATTCGAAGATTTCTTTTTTAAAAAATTCAAACAAAAATTACATATACCCAAAATTGTGCCCACCCAAAATTTTAAATTGGGCCAAGCAGGGGGAAGCGTGCGCCCCCTCACATGCCTAGCTTTTTGTATGCTGTGAACCTAATTGCAAAAACACTTCATAAAATCCGAATTTTTGTTCTATCTTTTTTAATTTATTGTTAAATTTGAAATATATTTAATGTTTTGTTTGAAAATACCCTAAAATATTTTATGGCCTTTCTTACAAAATGTTATTTGGAAATTTGGCCAGAATATACAATCCAGTTTTCTATTTCTCTTTTTTCGCACCTATCTGGCATATTTTCGAATATAAAAATCTGCTCTTTTTTTCAAAAAAAAAGAAATCTGGCGCAATTTCCGTTGGCGTAATTTCAGGCATCCTTCCTATTCACAGAACCTAATTTATGTATGATCAACAATTAGGGCAAAAAATACTAAAATGTCCCAAAGGCACTAAGACCTTTTGAGTATTTTTAAGTGGCAATGGCGCAGTGGATAAAGTGCTTGATTGCTAACTTATATGTATGGGTTCCTCCAATTTTAATTGGATGCCGCCCATAGTTTAAAATGAGACAGTCAACCTGGTTCTCAAATCCACTGTTTCAAACTAGTGCCGTGCAATTCAGATTGCATTTAAAAGACCTTAGGTCTTACAGGCATGTAGTTAAATTTAAAAAAAAGATTTGAAATTCAACTTCTTTTTCATTTCTAACGCTCGTCCGCTTTTTTCTGTTAACGTGAAAAAGCCAATTTGCTTGCAGGCGTCGTACGCTGACTCCTCAAGTACTTGAGAGCGTACATGATTTCATGGGACAAATCTTCTTTCGCGCTCGTGCCCTTAAAGAACTTCTTAATATACACAAATCCACTGGCCCGGATAGAATCCCTCCCAACGTTCTGAAGAGGTGTTCTTGAATGCTGGCAAGACCACTGCGTAAGCTTTTTCATCTGGCCTACTCTACTGGTCTCTTTCGGAATGAATGGAAAACCTCATTCGTCCAGCCTGTCTCTATAAAAAAGGCGAATCTTCTTCGCCCTCTTACTACCGTCGAATTTCACTTACGTACTTTCTTGCCAAGGTCATGGAAACACTGACCAATTATCAGCTTAAGAAATATCTTAAAGAAAAAAAGCTCTGGACTAACGACCGGCAGCATGCAATAGTTCCACGGGTGATCTGATGGTAAATTTAGTGCTGGCAACGAGACGAGACCAGGCGAGATTTTGGTAGGACTCGTCAAAATCGAAAAATTTTAGTCCCGTCTCGGTCTCGATCTTGGTCTCATCCTTAGTCTTGGTTTCTGTCTGGTTTTTTGGTTGTAAAAAAATATAAGATAAGACGCATGTTGAATTGAAAAGATGGAGTACAGTATCTCAGAAATGCAAGAAAATGCAGAGTTTCATATGAACCAATTAATAAAATCGGAAAAATTTCGAATTTTCTGGAGCAACATTAAAATTTTATAGATGTTTTTTAATCCATTTAAATAGGAGCCATCTTTCAAAGGATTTTGACAGTTCATGACTTGACAGGTAGGCAACAAACAGTACCTTGACGTTTCGGTAATATTTTTTTCCAAGTATCACCTAAAAGTCTTAAAGTCACCTTTCTCCAGAGGTGGAAACAAAGTCTGAAAAATAAGCTCTTTCTTTTTCAACGAAATCGTACGTATTCTTCCCTGGATTTTCAAAGTGCGCCTATCTGAGTATAACTATGTGTATATAGGGTTTGATATTTTAACGCACATAGTGAATATTATCTTCCAGCGAAAACTGAAACCAAACCACCGAAGCCAGCAAGACTCTTGGCGAATTTCTTTACCAAAAATACGGTCTCGTCTGGGTCTCTCGAATGCTTTTAAAGAGATGAGACCGAGATAGTACTCTCAGCTTTTCATATTCGTTTTCAGATACACCTCTTTGTTTTTCGGATGTGGAATTGCAACGGCACCTTATGATAAGCTCATTAAATCTCTCTCTGCTCTCAACAGCATTGTCCAATGGGGAATAGAAAACCGCATAGAAGTTAATGCTTCAAAAACTAAATGCTGTGTCCTGCTATCTAAGTGGGACGCTCCACCAATGGTGTTGTCCATGAGCGGGTTTTGCATTGAGAAACCAAACAACTCATCCATTCTCAATATGTGCATCAGCAACCACCATTTTTGGAATGACCACATATTCAATTTTGCCAAAAATGCTGCTACGTGTCATATATAAAGGCCTTCATTCGACCAAAACTCGAGTATAACTCTCACATCTGGGCTGGGGCTCCCAAACCTCATTTGAATCTTATGGATAGAATTCAAAATAGTGCTTTTAAATTGACAGGTGATAAAACTATGATGGAAACACTTACATCTCTATAACACCGTCGAAATGTTTCGTGCCTTTCATTTCTCGCAATTTTTACAAAAAAACAATTTGCTGACTAAATAGCCAGTTGCATTCCTTCCCTTAAATTATTCAGCCGTAACACTCGCGCTGAGAGATTATTTCCTTAGCAATACCACACGAATGTTGAAAGATTTACCTGGCTCTAATTCTCCTACCATTTTAATATTCAGATATTTAAAAACCTCTTAAGTCCTTCCCTAATTTTCTTGCACTGTGCGGCATTTTAAGGGTAGTCATCCCCAGTCAACAGTCTGGTTCGACCTATATGCCAAGTTGACTTCCGGGTTGTTTTTCGCGACCATTTCTTTGAAATTTTCGGAAAGTTTGGGAACATAAACGACACTTTTATAAACACATCTCCTCTCTTCCAACTTATTTTCTGATCGAACTTGGTGTTTTTAACGAAGTATCAAGTTCCTTATAACTTCTGTCGGAAAGCTGTTGTCTAAGAGTATTTGCGTAACTTTTTCTTCATTAGCGGAGTGGAATTTTCGGTCACTCAACGCAAAAACTTTGTTTATTAAGTTCGACGCAGTGTTTATACGAATGTGCTTGGCTTCATTAGATCGGAAATTGACAAGTCGCCCAGATGACATATATTTCTGGTACCAGTCGAAAGAAAGTCGGTCATTTTCGCGATAAACTTTAACGTCCAAGAACGTTATAGATCTGTTTTTTTCCCGCTCTACGGTGAATTGTATTTTTTCATTAAATTGGTTAAAGCATCGTAAGACATTATTAATTTCTTCTCTATCCACAATCGCAAAGATATCATTAACGTATTTTGCTATAAACTTAGGTTTGTAGCTTAGTTTAAAACATTCCTCGAGTAAAAAATCTAAAACCAAGTCCGCAATCGTCGGTGAAAGTGGGTTTCCCATTGTACTTGTTTCTACAAATTGTCCTTGCAGTTAGTTGTTATCTTTAAGGCAAAAATTTAATAATTCGATAAATTTGTTTTGGCTCAGCTTGCTATGTTCAGCTATAATTTCCCATTTCTTTTTTATAATGTTGATTGCAAGCTGAACAGGAACATTAGTAAAAAGAGAAACAGCGTCATAAGAAACCAAAATATCTTTTGTGTCAAGTACAAAATCATTTGCTTTAGATTTAAACTCAACGAATTTTTTACAGAGTGACGAGATTTTTTCGTGACACACTGTAATATTTTACCCAGGTACTTTAAAAGTTCGTAACAATTATTTTTTTTTGTATTGTTAAATCAAACAGTCAAATTAAATATACCTAAACAACAATTAGCAGGTTTAAATATCTTGGTATTTAGTGAAATTCACCTTGCAAATTTGCTTCTTATTCAAATTAAGCTCTTTTGAGGATAAAAGCACACGACACCAATTGTATAAATGCTCCTGAAACCTGGACCACAAAAACGGTACACTCTCATGTAAATATGTGCACACGTAGTTATCCTTGTTAATTTGATTCACAACAAATCCTTTGTGATACACTTAGGTTGCTTACTTAGGTTTTATACCAATATACTGCTCTGGCCGCTCATATGGCTTGTCAGGTTTCTGCACTCTGTTCTTAGCCAAAATTCCTTCCAAGATTTGCTACAAGAAGCATAAGAAGAGCAGTTATCTTAGATGCATCAGACAGTCAGAATGCACCCCAAAATGTATGTACTTTGAGGTTGTGCGTATGTCAGGGTTATACAGCTCCTAGACTAGCATCATGTTCTATGCATGTTGTATAAGGATAAAGAAGCACTGTCATATCAAATTGATAACAGCTCCTGTTGCATTTATATAGACTTGTGTCGTGTCGTTCTGACGATGAAAGTTGGTGGGTAATGTGTAGTATAGATGGACCAATGTGATGGGGTGGTATAGTAAATATACATATATGGCAAGCTTACGGTCAGTTAGGTACATATTTATTCATAAGATCCCTTTTTGAACATGAGCCGTAAGTAGATTCCAGATTACAAGTGGTTTTTAGGAGAGTATTCATATAGCCGAATCGGATGTCCAAATGAATGAATCATTTTGCTTGTGTGTATGATCCAATTAAATCAAAAGATTTGCTTTACATTCTGCTCTTGTTGTTTTATGTGCCCTATAGATGATGTGGTAAGACCAGCATACGTTATGTTGTACATCTGGTGATGGTTATCCAAGAGATACGTACTATGCTTGTAGGGACATTTTGTTTTACGGAATCGGATTTGTGCCTTTTGGTTGTTTTTGGCATAAATTTGCATTTAAAATGCTTGCTGATTTACTTCTATCGATTGCATTAATTTTAACAAAAATCTAGATTCTTCTAAGTTAAAGTTGTTAGTATGCTAAAAGTCTAAAAGTGGATTGTGTACTTAATATCAGGACGGGGATTATGTAATTGGGTAATTTTGTTGGTAAGATTTTTTTGTAACATTTGTAACAATTTCGAAAAAAACCTTCTTAACAATCAACTGATTTTAATTAAATTAAAAATTGAAGATTCGGCTTTGAGAACCAAAGTTAAATAAAATGTACGTCTGGATCGTACAAACTTGCTCTTGTAGCTAATAACTTTAGAGTTACTCACTGACGCTGTTGGTAGGTAGCTAGCCTATATAGTTATCCTATGCAGATTTAATGCCCATGTAGGTAATATTACCTTGATTCGTAGTATAATGAATTGTCGAATATATGATTCAAGCAATAGTTACATAGGTACCTACCTACAAATGTATATTTAAATGGATTTTAATTATGTAAATAAGGAGGGTAATGAAAGTCAGTGGTGTATAGGTGGGAAAAAATTGTTTTTTAAACTTATTTAAACTGCCAAAACCATCACTTTAATCGGTTTTTTTTCGAAAAAAACGAAGAACGCCATTAGATGCCACGGATCAATGAAAATTTTATAAAAAAGTATCTCGAAAATTGTAGGACGGGTTTTGATGAAATCCCGATTTTTATTTTTCGTTTTTTTGAAAACAAAATTCTTTTGAAATTTTCGAGACTATTAATGTACATGTGCATATAAAATTTAAAATTTTAATTAAGCTTCTTAGATCATTTCAGATATAAAATTAGACAGAAATCCAATGTACCGTTACCGAGAAAGTCAACAATTAAAAAAAACGTTATATGAAAGGTACCGGCAATAGACTTTTATTGTAATCTAGGTTCATATTAAATGAAAACTATTCCCAACAAAAAAATTCTCAAATTTTTTGTATCAAAATCGTTGGAGCTGTTTTAGAGAAAAATAAGATTTTCCTCCAAGGTCATATCGTAGGTACCGTTATTTTTAGACCTAAAAATAAAATTTCAATTTCTCATCTGAAAAAAATAACACATACCAAATGTGAAGGTAATCGCTTAAGCCGTTTAGGCTGTAGCTCTTTATACATACAGACAGAGAGACGGACAGACAGAAATTTTTTGGCGATCACTTTTTTAGGCTTCTCTATGATCGTAATGTCATGTTTGGTTGTTAGAATTTTTTTTACGAATGCATAACTTCCCTTATAGTTATGGTGACCATATTTCTCTGAGCAAAACCCGAGACATAAATTTGAAAATTGAAAAACGTGTTTGGAACAAAATCAACAAAATTCTCAAAAACCAAAAAAAAATTAAATGCACGACTCAATCGCTCGAACTTACTCTTATGTTCGATCACATCGAATACAGAAGATTTCTGTTAAGAATCTAAATATATATTTAAAGCAGTTTTTACTTCATTTTATATATATACAAAATATCTTTAATTTTTTTCTAAAAAATTGGTATGACAGTCTTAAATATTATAATATAAACTTAAAAACAAAATATTAAACCAGCTTAATCAAAGACAAAATAATTCAAATTCTGAAATAAATACTTAAACTAATTTAAGCTCAAAAAAAGTACGCCATTTTATTTGTTAGATAAATTTAAATGTATGAGAAAAAAATTTTAAAAATCTGTGGAGCGGTTTTTTAAGAACTTTTTGAAATCATTTTACAAAAAAATTTAATGAGCAGTTTTCGAAATATAAATTTAAAAAAAAAATTTTTTTTAAAGATTTTAAAAATACAAAAAAATACTAATTAAAAATATTGGTACGCGGTATAATTTGGCCAACCTAAACCTATATATGTGTGAAATTTCAAAAGAATCGGTTGAGCCGGTTATGAGATAGTCGAAAGCAAAAAAACGGTCGGTCGTAGCTAAAAAGCCGCACTGATTTTTTTTTATCAAAATCGTTAGAGCCGTTTTCGAGAAAAATAGGTTTGAACGTAACGTTTATATGGCAGGTACCGATATTTTTTGAGCTAAAAAATAATTTAATTTCCTCTCTGTAAAATACCTAAAAAACTCTATATGCCAAGCTTGAAGGAATTCGGCCCACCCGTTTGGGCTGTAGGTGTCTATACATACATACAGACAGACATACAGACGGGCAGAATTTTTAGACCATCTTTTTTCGTCTTCGCTTTCATCGTAATGTCAGGTTTGATTGTTATCTCAAAACTTTTTTTTCGACGAATGCATAACTTGCCTTATAGTACCTATAATTGCAAGTAAAAATTATAAAAAAACACAGCACAAACTGCAAAAACTTTATTTTATTTTTAATATACAACCTTTTTTTTATCGAGTCTTTGAAAAATAAACATTAATAATACATTACCTAAAAATTTTTTGGTACTTGGTACTTTTTTCCCTTAAAATTTCTTTGATGATACGAGTATTCCGCTTCCTATAAAATATTTTTTTTTAATTCCGGACAGAGGCCCAACTCAACAATAAGTAAAATATTTTTGAAGTTTATACTTTGTTTGCAAAAATTCTAAAAAATGTTTTTAAATTTCTCGGCCACAGTTATTTTGTTCCCTATCCATTTTGTTATAATATTGTGACAAACAAATTCGTCAAACAAGATCAAATCATTAATAGTTGTATTCTGCTTTTGGTTGACAAAAGATTACCAAGATTCTATTTCCTTTCAGATAGGAAATAGGAATGTTTCGAAGAATTACCCAACTAAGAACTTCATATTCTTTAAAAGATACATACCAATGATTTAAGTATTCGTAACACGTTATATAAAATTAATAAATATTTGCTTTACATTACTTTTGGTCAATTAATTTTTCGAATTATTCATTGATCAATTTGCTTACAAACAAGATTATCAATTGTTCTCCTAATCTAGATTTGAATTTTATTTTAAGGCATTTAATTCCTAGAGCAACAATAGACATGCACATTTTTTTGCGTATCGGCTAATTATATGCTCACATGAAAAATTGAGGCCTCGGATTGAATAGAATGGAGAAATTATTTAAAATTAGAAAAATTCTCTTAAAGGAATATAAAGTTGTACTATTCTCTTAAGAGATGGTTTTGAAGATAGCTAACTAGTTTCGCTGAAAATCTGACAGCTCAACGAAGGTGAAAAATTAATGCATTCAGTGAACATGCTTTTATAGTAAATCCCTTTAAGCGATTTGTTAAGGCGGATTCGCACTGTGGCATACAATTATTGAACGCATAATAAATTATTGGAAATAAAATTGTTGAATTTTTTTAACGTTATAAAAATAATATAAATATATGGTAATACGGGACAAACCCGGGGCAAAAAATAAAATACGGGATATTGGTACGTCCCGGGTTTTCTTAAAATTTACCCAGGACAGTCGAGCGTAATACGGGACTGTCCCGGGAAATACGGGACGGATGGTCACCGTACTTATAGTACCTATAATCGCAAGAAAAATGCAAACATAACGATTTTCTCGAATGATTTATTTAAGTGTTTTTTGTCAAAAATTTAATTTTTTTATTTATTTATTGTTCTTTTTTTTTAAGTTACTTATTCCTTCACAAGCTAATTTCGTTATCACCCCTAATTTTTAAAGAATAGCATTAAATCTCAAATTATGTGTACATAGGCTTCGTTAAAAAAGCATTTGGTGTCAATAAGTTTCTTATTCGCTTAATTACAAAATATCTATAAAGCTGATCAATATACGTTTTATTGGACGGTCTCGAGTCTTAGTCCAAGTCAAATTTATTTAAATTTTGTCTGAATAACTTCTAAGGCATTTAAAAGGGCATCAGCTTTTCATGTTTCCTTTTAAGACTTATATCCTTGCCCTTGTTGAACAAAAGGGAAAGGTCCCTGACTGAGACACTGTATTTATCCACCCCCTGCCATCCAGACAGACTGTTTTCAGTCATCCACGCCAAGCGATATCTGGAATCCACGATAGATAGGTCTCTGAACCAGAGGTTTGGTCTTTCTTGTCATCTCGGATTTGAAGGCTGGGCTTCGAAGAACTTTTTGACTAGAGCATTTTTGTCCATTCGATCGATTTGCCCAAAAAAATGTCGACTTGTTTTGACTTTTTGGACCAACATCCTCATAGAGTTTCCTCTACTCCATTCATTTGCTCCTCCCACAGAGTAACATAAATATCCATCGAAGATTTTTTTTTTTGAAAGAACCCGCTCAGTATCAGTTCCCCACTTCTGTTTATTATTTAGCGTTCTGCTCTGTGAAGCAAGACTGCCAGAATAGGTGTTTTGAAGAGTGTCCGAGAGGAGCTTTAACCCCATTTGCTTCGCCAAACTGAAGCAGCTCCGGCTTGCAAGGATAAGTCTGCATCAGATTTCCACTTATCTGTCATGCGTGGGGCTAATATTCACTCCAAATGAGGTGAACTCATTAACTAACTCGGAATTGCTATAGCAGTATATCACTTGTGACATTTTGTCCTTTCCGATGAGAAGATGTTTCTTGGCAGGTTTTTGGTCTTATCCCCGTTTAATTCAAGACCAACAATTTTCGACTGTTTTTCAATGTCCGTACATTTTTAGTGGCCAATGAGTCAATACCGTTTGAATACCAAGCAACTGGACGGATTTTAAAAAATGCGTTCCGTATTTAGGCATGCTCTATGCACTATTTGCTCCGAAAGAAGATTGGAGAACTCATGATAAGTCATCTCCTTGCTGAAAGACTGTATAATTTTTAATAGTTCCGAAGTACTATTCCACAGTTGTACACTGAACCGTGTATTTTCTAGTGTCACACGAAACTAATTGGATCAGTCTTCAGTTCGACCATCGCCATATAGAGCTCTTGACGATGTATGTTTTGAAGTCGTCGAAGAGATGATGGGTCTTGACTTGAAATTCGTTGCTTTTCAAGAATTTATCATATTTTGAAAATTGGTATATGGTCGATAAGCTGGGCTGAAAACCACACTATACTGATATTTACCGATTTCAGTGTTGCAGATTGGCTTTAGGCGTTCACACAGCATGCTCGATAGGATCTTGTATGCGACGTTTAGCAGCGATATGCCTCGATATTTATTGAAAAAAGTCATTGAATCACCATCTTTGTAGATGACGTATATGGAACTGACTCTTTAATTACCGAGCTTTCACCATCTTCGTAGATGAGGTATATGGAACTGACCATTTAATTACCGGGCTTTCTATACCTCCACCTATATTCGGCTGATAATATGTTGCATGCACCTTATCAAAAAAATGTCTCGAGTTTGAAGAGTTTCCGTAGTATTCCATCACTTAAAGAAGACTTATTGTTCTTCAGCTTTTTATATCTAACTCTGTGGAGGTGGAACTGGGCTTTGATTGATTGAATATGGGTTATTGTCTTGTCTACTGTTAGTCCATTAGTAGCTCATTATATTTTGATCTTGACAGTATTCTGATCGAGCCATTGGGAATTAAAAGTCGCTTAGAAATATCGAAAAGGGTGAATTTCGATCGACACACTCACTTTTCTTATAGTTCGCTGTCTCGCAATGCGACTGAATCGTACAAGGTTGACTCCTCTTACGACACCAATAAATCTATTTTGACTCTGTCACCACACCATCAGCGGATAAGACTTTGACGATCCGATGAATGACGCATTATTTCGATGATGAGACACTGCTGCGGCCCACTTGCTAAACACCGTTTCCAATAACAGAGTCCATGACATGTTCGCTGTTTCGGAAGCACCTTGACTGAATTTTGCGGCGCACATCTTAACAGATTTTTTGGAAAGGTATTCCATTTGTGTTCTTGCTTCCAGTTGATTGACATCTGTGTTGCCGAACTCACATGCAACTTGTACCCAGCACTCAGTTTGTATGTGAACTAGATTATACTTACTGCATCCGCAGTCGTTTTTCAGCAGCTATCAATCAATGTATAGATTCTGCCTCTTCGGAATCTTCTTCTTACATTTAGGGTCTGTCATCACCATCACTTGCTTTTTCTGACGGAGAATAAAATTTTGCTTTGCCAATGTTGCGCTACGGTCTTTCTGCTCACAAATAGTCCTTAAGATTCGTGTCAGCTCGTTGGCAAAATTACAAGATCAACGTACCTGCAAAGCGTTGAGATAAATTTTCGTTGACATTCATGACCGACGTGAAGTCATTTTTATGTCAGTGAATTAACTCGTTGACTATTTTTGTGGCCGTATCATCTTAGCTATACAATTTGAAAGATTTTGTCCATAATTGCAAGAGAAAGGCTTTGGAGCCTTTAAATAAGGCACCTCTACTGCCACGCACTTTTTTCTTATAACTTTGTTCTTCGTTAACTTTTAATGGGTGTTTTTCTTAGCTGCTTGAGAAGTTTCGATGGTTGTTTTCTATGGTTTGGCAGTTGAGAATTTCAAACTCTGATGACATTTCTGATCAGTAAGGTTTGACAATTCATCATGAATCGTTGAACGCCGGAACAGCGCTTACAAATTGTGGAAATTTAAATTGAAAAAAATAAATATATTTGCGAAGGTCATAGAGCACTTGGTCCATTTTACGGTCCTAGTGATGAAGCTCATTTATGGGTAAATATCTTCGTCAATATGCAAAAATTGCCATATACATATAGAGAAAAAGAAGACAATTCTCAAACCTTTAATGAATCACCATTACATCCATTAAAATTGACTGTTTGGTGTGGCATCATCGGTCCTTTTTATTCGAAATGAGAAAAGAGCTGTCGTTACGGTCAATGGGGAACACTATCGAGCCATTCGGGCTGATTCTTGTTTGCAAAAATTATTCAGCTAAACATCTTCGATATTTGCTTCCAAAAAGATGGCGCAACTTGCCATTCAGCTCGCTTAACCAAAAATTTGATGCAAAATCAATTTGGTGACAGCTTCATTTCCTGAAGAGGTCCTGTTGACTGGCCCCCTCGTTCGTGCGAATTAAAGCCTCTCGACTGCTTTTTATGGACTTATGTTAAGTCATTGGTTTATGCCGACAAACCAGCAACTCTTGAAGCATTGTAAGCCAATATTCAAGACACCATTGACACCATACGCCCAGATTTATTGAAAAAAGTAGTCAAAAGTTGAACTGATCGAATGGACTATGCACCTCCTAGCTGCGGCGAACATATACAAGGATATCATATTTTAAAAAATAAATGCCATGAAATTATCTGCCAAAAACTATGACACTAAAAAATTCATTCCTGCAATATTTCTGTCTTGTATGTATTATTACTTAAAGTTCTCAAGCTCTTAAACATTTTTCACAGAATATGGATAAATTCTTAATTAAAAAGGACTCCAGTAGTCCTAATAAAAAAAATACTTCTTTAAGGATCCTTCACAATTGAGACTGCTAGATTAACTAAAACAAATTTTTAAAAAATCACTTTCGTTGCTTTTCTGACGCAGAAAATAAATATCAATTATAAACCTTGCCAATATATAATTAATTAAAATCCCCTGCCTACAAATCTCATGCGCACCTATACCTAAAGCAATATTCATTCACTCATCATCAACCCAAATTACATTCAAATCGTTTGCATTAGCAGCCACTAAAACCAGCAATGGTATCCTCGCACAACCAGAAATAATGCGATCATTATCCTGAATGTGCCAAAGCACTTTCCTATACAAAACATGTCAAACATATTCATTACCAGCACCTCTGGGGGTATAATGATATCAAGTTAAGACTCAAATCAGAGCCTCATTGTCGCTGTTAAGAGCAAAATTAATAATTCCCGCATAATATATAGTTCACTATACTGACAATTGACACTATAAGTACCTACGTAGTCGTCTAGGCGAATACATTAACTAAAGGATTCAATCAAGCGAAACTTAAACCGACATCATCATTATCAGAGCGCTGCAACTGCCATCTGCTGGAAACGAGAACGAAGACCTAGACCGACGAAGACGACACGCTTTGACAACGGCGACGGCGACGAAGTCAACACGAAACAACCTCAGCCAACTTGCAATCTGTTCTAATTCCCAATCGGATGGTATTACAATGAGGAGAATTGAACGTAGGAAGTTAGGGCGGAGATTTAATATCTATTCTTTCTGTTGAATATGTGGTTCTAGCTATAAATATTGGTGAAAAGATTAAACCCAATTTGCTGAGATATATAGCTCAGGCTCCAGATACAGTGGCAAAATTGAAAGGTGAACTTCTTTGGTATCATAATATTCATTTCTGAACAGTGCCTCTCTATAGCGAATTTGAAGGAATGTAATTCGTAGGAAAGAACACAGTTCTTACTTGCGATTATAGGTACTACAAAGGCAAGTTATGCATTCGGCGAAAGAAAAAGTTTTGAGATAACAATCAAACATTACATTACGATGATAGCGAAGTCGAAAAAAGATGGTCTAATAATTCTGTGCGTCTGTATGTCTGTCTGTTTGTATGTCTATCTTAGGGCTGGCAACTAGACCGAGACTAGTCTCGGTCTCGTCAACGAGACGAGACTCCTTTAAAAGTACCGAATACGAGACCGAGACGAGAGCGAGACGAGACCGTAGTTTTTGTACCGAAATTCGACGAGAGTCTCGCTGGTCTCGGCGGTGTCGGTGGTTTGGTTTCGGTTTTCGCTATAAGAAAATTTTGTTTTTATTTCATTATTGTTTAATATATAATCATGTTCAATTTTTATAATATTCACAAGTTTTTTTTGCGAAATATTATATGCGCGTTAACATATCAAACCATATATGTATGTACATAGTTATACAGATATAGGCGCATTGCGAAAATCCAGAGAACAATACGTACGATTTATGTATGCATGGCGTTGCTTCCTTTTGGGTGACATTTGGTAAGACATATTGTCAAAACGTCAAAATATAGTTTGTTGCCTAGCTGTCAAGCTATGAGATGTCAAAATCATCCAATGAAGGATGGCTCCGATTAAAATGTATTAAAAAAAAACTGTACAAAATTCAAATTTTATCTTGGAAAGACGGCTCTTCAAATGTGTCTGATAACGTTACTTCACAACCTATTTTTTACGTTATCACACACCTTTGAAAACTAAATTTGCATAAAATGTAAGCCATTCGGAGCGCTTTCATACGCAACTAATAAAATTCAACTTAAAATCATAGTTTTCGATTTACACAAGTAAAACTTACTCTTTTCAAGTGAAGTCTATGGCCTTAGCTTCATGGACCTACGTAATGCAGAAAAAAATGTCTAGTTTATGATTTGTTTAGTATAAGCAACGTACAAGGATATATCATTATTAGATTCATTCATAATTGACAAGCACAATAAAGTTGGAAAAGACATGCAGATACCAAGTTTGACCGAATTCGTGAGAACCATATTGTACGTTGATTTTCACCTGGTATCCCAAACTTGTTTTTTTTTCTATGGGTTTTGACAGCTAAATGTGAAAATTTGTACCAATTCGTACGATTTTTCGCGCTACCAAACACTAAAATCGGAGCAATTGTTCAATGGATTTTGACAGCTCATGGCTTGACAGGTAGGCAGCGAACTATATTTTGACGTTTTGATAATATTTTTTTCCAAATGTCATACAAGAGGCTTAAAATCAACTTTTGCCGGAGGAAAAAATTTCCATTTTTTTAGGTAAAATTTGAATTTTGTAGAGGATTCTTAATCCATCTAATTCGGAGCGATGCTTCAATGGATTTTGACAGTTCATTACTTGACAGGTAGGCAACTTACTAAATCTTGACATTTGGATAATATTTTTTTTCCAAATGTCATCCAAAATTTCGATTTTTTTGAGGCAAAATTTGAATTTTGTAGAGGTTTTTTAATTCGAAGCGATGCTTCAATGGATTTTGACAGTTCATGACTTGAAAGGTAGGCAGCTTAATATATCTTGACATTTGAGCAATATTTTGTTTTCGAAATTTCACATAAAATGTGTAAAATCAACTTTTTAGGCAGCAATAAATTAAATTGAAAAATTTCTATTTTTTTGAGGTAAAATTTGAATTTTGTAGAGGTTTTTTTAATTCATTTAAATCGGAAACATCCTTAAATTGTTTTTGACAGGTCATGGCTTGACAAAACCGGTTAATTTATTTTTAAAAAAATCGAGCGTTGTACGTGTCGAGTACCTACATACTCTTTTTTTTTAATATTTTATTTGTTTTTGCTATGAAACATATTAACTTACAAAATTCTTCCAAAATGTTATTTCCACTTAACTTAAAAGACAAAACAGACTCACGAGTTTGTTTCATACATTTTCCCGCATTTTACTTACCGACGAACTGCTAAGATACCACAACCATACTCTATATTTGTAATCTGAACAATGCGTCTTATCTTTATCTTACATCTTTTTACTACCAAAAAAAACTAGAAAGAAACCAAGACTAAGGATGATACCAAGACCGAGACCGAGACGAGACCGCACATTAAAATTTTCTCGAGAAAAAGGCAAGACCAAGGCCGAGACGAGACTTGGTTAGGCGAGACCTGGACCGAAACCGAGACGAGATTGAAATTATTCGATTTTGACGAGACCGAGACGTGATTAACAAAAGTCTCGCCTGGTCTCTTCTCGTTGCCAGCCCTAGTCTATCTATACGTCTGTCTGTATGTATGTATAGATACTTATAACCTTCAAACTTGGTATATAGAGTTTTTTAGGTATTGTACAGAGGGCAAATTGAATTTTTTTTCTTAGCTCAAAAGATAATGGTATCTGTCATATAACCCTTACGTTAAAGCCTATTTTTCTCGAAAACGGCTCTAACTATTTTGTGAAAATCAGAGCAGCTTTTCAGGTACGACAGACCATATGGTTGAACAAAAATTTTGTTTAAATGTCTAAAAACGGTACTTTCCATAGGACCATTTTTTTTTGCATTCCACTATCTCATAAATGCTTTAACCGATTCTTTCGAAATTTCACACATATATAGATGTGTGATCGCAGCTTAATTTATACTGCATACCAAAATTCTAAATTTATGTGTTTTTGTAAACATTAAAAGCATTTTTAAAAAATTCAAAATTTATATTTTGAAAACTGCTCATTAAAATGTTTTCAAAAATTATAGTTTCATATATGTATTTCCTGAATACCTGTGAATTGGCGTTTTTGAATTTTTTTTGAAAAATGTTTTCCAAAAATTAAAAAAAAAAAACATTTTTTTAAAATTTTTTTCTCAACAATTCAAATTTATCCAAGAAATAAAATGGCATACCTTGTTTTAAGCTCAAATTAGTTTAAGTACCTAACTATTTCAGAATTTTGAATACTGTTTTCTTTGCTTACGCCGATTTAACCTTTTGTTTTTAGGTTTATATATTCAAGATTATCAAAATAATTTTTTTTAGAAAAAAATAAATAAATTTTGTTAATATTATGTATGTATACGAAATTAAGTAAAAACACGGCTTTAAAAATATATTTAGATTTTTAATAGACATCTTTTGACCTAAGTCCGTGCGACCCAGACGCGCATTTTATTGTTTTTTTTTCCACAAAGACAAATATTATTTTTCTCAAGAACGGCTCAAATGTGTAATGCAAACAAAATTTTTAAAAAAAATTTTTGTTTTGAAATTAAAAAATAAAAACTTTTTTTTTCAAAAAACTCAAAATTTCGAAAACGATTTAATGGATTTTTTTCGAAACTTCGTATTTCGTAGTTTTTTGACATTATCTGAATAGTTAAAAGTTAAAAAAAGTACTATATTTATAAAATAAGAAACGACGATACCTCCCATACAAAAATGTCAAGAAAGCTTTAAAAAAAAGACTAATTTCTCGAAAACGGCTCCAAGAATTCTTATAAAAAAATGAGTTGTTTTTATATTAGTTCTGTCCACTTTCAAGAATAAGAATATTTTGTTTTGCGTACTTATTAACTGTACTTCCCATAGAACCACTTTTCATGTTTTCGACTTTCTCAATATCGGATGAAGCGATTAAAATATTTTTTTTATATAAATGCTATAAATTGTTAATAAAACTGCATACTTAAATTTTCAAAAAAAAAAAGTTTTTCGATTTTTAAAAAATAAATAAATTTTTTTTAAAACTATTTTTTTAAAAACCAGTCACAGAATTTTTTTTTTTTAATTTAAATTTTATATATATACATATATGTATGTATATTAATATCTTCAAAATGGCGTTTCACTTGTTTTTTCTAAAAATGTTTTCAAAATTTTATACATACAAAATTAATTTATTAAAAAACCGCTCCAACGATTTTTGAATTTTTTTTAATATATTCATATTTACCCCATGAACTCAAGTTGCATCTTTGTTTTCACTCAAACTATAACAACTAAACAATACAAGAACATTGAATTATGTGTATTATCCATTTATTTCTACCTTATTATTATTCCGTTTTTAAGATTTTTTGCGTACGTCACTGAATACTAAATACAACATAGGCCCTCATACATTTATACTCGTATATGCATATGTGTCTTTATACTCACATGAATCTTATGTGATGCATATTGGACCTAAATTATGAAGTTGTATGTATATACCTACCTTCCCACCTACATCCTTCATTTTCATTATTATATGTAAATGCTAACATACAATATGTATATATACATATGTAGATACATTTTACCCTCCTAACTTATATAATTATATTCCATAACTTAGACTTAAACATACATTTTTAGGAAGCTACCTATGTAACTATTCCTTGAATCATCCATTCGACAATTCATTATACTACGAGTAAGAATCAAGGTAATCTTACATACATAGGCTTTAAACCTGCATAGGATAACTACACTAACTAACTTAACCTCATGGTTAGCTATGTACATTAAAGTAGTTAGCTCCAAGAGCAAGTTCGTACGATCCAGTCGTACATTTTATTTGTTTTTGTTTTTCGATTTTCTGGATAAGATTTTTTTATGGAGAAGCTCTTACAAAGTTAAAACAGTATTGTATATGCCAAAATTTTTCAAACTTAGTATTTTTTTTTTAAATTAAAACAAAATAAACAATAATCAGTATTTCGAAAACGACTTAATGGATTTTTTTTCGAAATTTTGTATTTAGTATAGTTTTTTTAACATTTTATGTCTTAAGAAATCGTTACCAACAAAAATTTGTTTCCCAAAAACGACTTCGAGAATTTTGATTAGAAAAAATGTGTTGCTTTGTGTCCTCAATAACGGTACCACCCGTGGAACCACTTTTCAAATTTTCGATTTTATATTTTCCGTTAAAAACAAATTCGCTTTATACAGACGCTCCTCAAAAATATAAATAATCTTACATATTCAAGTTTAACAAAAAATTGTTTTTCGATTTAAAAAAAAATATTTTTTTCTTGGAAAATTGATTTTTCCAAAAATAGGTTGGTGAATTTTTCTTAAATTCAAATTTTATACGCAAATCCATAATTACTTTAAATTGACGTTTTTCCATCCATCCAAAATTTTACATTACATTACATTACATATTATACTACTCCGTAGATAAATCTACGAAGTAGAGACACTGAAGCACTGGCAACGAGACCATTAGCTTTAAATATCACATACATTAATACAACAAAGAGAGACAGAGAAAGGAAGAACACACAACAGAAGAAACACATGTCAACAGCACGTAGTTGGTTTCCGATGGTCCTCCATCTTAGTACCTTTTTTTTTTTTTTTTTTTTTTTTATAATCTATACGCGCTCAAGGGATTATGAATACCCTTTAAATGTTTCAACACAGCGCGGGCGTAATGGTGAGGTTAAGGAAGAGAAAGAATGATAGGAAAGATGTGTGGCGCGATATTCGGAGACTGTACGTGGTTGTTGTTTCAGATCTTATCTCCAGGGATGGCGGCTGAACTAATGCGGAGAAATTACCGTGTCTTATTTATCGATGTCCCTTATAATTCGCATTAATTTTTTTATTCTAACCACGCGCAACGATGCTTGATTTCGCTGATCTATGGGAAGCGATGCTTTAGTAGTATTAGTAGGTGTACATGCATACACAATTCAATACAAAAAATCAATTTTCGATTTTTAAATTTTCCCGACTTTTCTGGAGGGGTTTCCCAAAATTTTCTTTCGTAAAAATCTCCTGGATATTACGAGCAACTAAAAAAGACTTCGATCCATTTTTGCACGCCATTTTTAATAGCAGATGCCCGTGCGATTCTATAAGGACTTTCTATCCCACGGGAGTCTAATGTCATCTATCCACCTACAAAATTTCATTAAAAACCGTTCAGTCGTTAAGGCGTGAAAGCGGAGCAAACACCAAAGTATATATTTTTTCACATCTAAGCCTCTCCCATAGGAACCGTTAACTTTTTTCGGGATAAAAATGACCTATGTGATAACCCAGTACCCCATTCATCTACTAATCAAATTTCATGTAAATACGTGTTTTCCGGTATAAAAAGTAGCCTGTTTTCCGTTCCAGACAGTAAACTATCTCTATACTAAATTTCATCCAGATCCGTTCAACCATTCCGGAGTTATTGAGTAACAAACATCCATACACACATCCAAACTTTCACATTTATGACATTAGTAGTATTGAAAAGATATTCCACTTAATCCATGAGTTAAAGATAAACCACCACTAAATCGTGGTTTTTCTTATAATATTGGTGAAAATATTTTTTGGTGAATTCCTCCTTTTTGGAATTCAGTTCCTTTTATCCTAGAAGCATAATAATAATTACTCCATTTATTCAAAGGATCCATCTGAATCAATAATTCAAAGTAAGACACCCCGATTTGTGGATGATTCACAAATGTAACTAATTGCGCTGCTGTGAAAGATCCTCTGCAGAAAGGTTCAATAGACAACACCAGCATTCTAAGATACCTGGATCCAGATAAATTCGCCACGAAATAAGCGAATATATTTCACAGCTCCTGCTGCGTTTGTCCCCATTTCATGGTCGTCGTATCGTTATTGTTGTCGTGTGGTGGCGGCGGCGGCGGAGGTCTTGTGTATTCGTTGTTGTTCTCATTTTATTTATTTGTGTTGTTGCTATCTGTATTTGCATTTTTGATCGAAAGTGGAGTGAAAAACTGAAAATGGGATATTATTTTTTTATATTGAAGATTGGATTTGGACGTTCATCATGCTGCAACGGATGCTGCTTTAGGTATATGGTCGATGCATCCCGCAACTGTTTATGTTTAAAAAGGGACACGCAGGACGAAACGTACTCTACTTCCGCCAATGCCGAACAGTGGGTGAATTTTTGCATGGATGTGCCTGGTTTAATGTTTTCTGCTCTACGAGTATACACATAGATTATGGGGTTTGAATTTTGTTTTGCTCGAATAGACGTACTTGTGGGCCGTTTGTTCACGTTCTTGGTAATACATTAATGGATTTTTTTTTAAACAACATATTCGGACATCGAGAGTTCGGTCTTGTTTTGATAACTAATTTGTTAAATGTAATTGAAACATATTGGTGTATAATTGATAACACATAAAGTATTGATAGATGTTACTCGTATTACCTAAGGCAAAGCTGTTAACAGTCACTAATCAAATTTGTTTTAACATGAAATTATAAGCTCAACTTCATATATTGTTGATTTATATGGAAAAAGAATTAATTCAAATTATCGTTATTTTCGATATGACATTTGAAGATTCATAATGTAGGTACTGTGGTTTGAAAAACATAATAAAGGGATATCGATTTTGCGGTTTCAAAAGTATACGTAAATAAAACACATATAAAATATTTTTGTTCATGATAATTCTTTTTTGTTATAAAGTTTGAACGTTGACATTATGTGTGAAACACTACATCATTTTAATGACCAGCACGCGAATTGTTGCAAGCATCGATTCTTTTGAGGTAATTTTCGACAACTTTTTGACACAAATTGGGTGGTATCTCAGCCATAACTTGACGAAAGTTGGTTTTCAAGTGCTCAAGAGTGAAAGGTTTATCTTCATAAACACGGTCTTTCGCGTAGCCCCACAAAAAAAGTCCAGCGCTGTCAAATCGTATGATCTTGGTGGCCAGTTGATATCGCCACGACGAGAAATTACGCGGCCAGAAAATGTCTCTTGCAATAAAGCCATATTCGCTCGAGTTGTGTGGCACAACGCTCCGAATTGACGGTGACAGGCGTTCCATCGTCGTTTTCGAAGAAGTAAGGTCCAGTCACACCTCCGGACCAAAGAGCGCCCCAAACAGTGACTTTTTGTGGATGTAATGGCTTCTCTTCAATTACTTCAGGATTCTCAGAACCCCAAATACGACAATTTTGTTTATTAACATACCCACCGAGTGAGAAATGTGCTTCGTCCCTGAAGAAAATTTAGTTCGAAAAATCGCCGTCCACCGCCTGTTGTTCAAACACCCATTCGACGTATCTACGATGTTGTGAATGGTCAGCTGGCTTCAGTTGTTGTGTTAGCTGGACTTTATATGGATGTAGGTGTAGATCCAAATGCAAAATACGCCATAATGTGCCGTAAGACAGTTCTAATTCCTGAGAACGACGAGGAATATTCATATTCGGGTCTTCGGCAACACTTTCACTTACAGCACCGATATTTCCAGTGGTACGAGCGAAACGATGATGCACAGGCTTTACAATATCTGTAACCAATCTAGTCTCTTCAAATTTCTTCACAATGTTGCCAATTGCTTGCTTAGTTGGACGATTATGTAAACCATAATCTCCTCTTAAAGCACGATATGTGGCTGTGGTAGGTTTTAATAATTTTTATGCGTTGTGCGATAGTTAAGCGATCGATTTTCGTAAATGTCAGACTTTCAACTGAAAAAAAATTGGTTTAACAACTTAGTTTGACAGATATCGAATTCGAGCCCTATACTTTTGAAACCGAAAAATGGATAACCCTTTATATTCAAACTATTGCATACCTACTCATTAAACCATATACAGCTTCTTATAAAGCGTGCAAGACTTTTTACCAAATTTGCCTGTATTCCAATAATATATATATATAGGTATATATTTACATACTCTTTTATTAAAAAAATTAATTTGATATAGTATTATATATAAGAAAAGAAGAATTCGGTTAGAAATTATATTGAAGAATATTATTTTTGGGTAAAACCGAAATCATATTTTTTGTTGAAGGACTAATCTTGTAGTTTTTCAGTACAGCGCTATTTCAACTCTGTATCTTAAAGTGGCCCCTTAAGTATAGTATAAAAGCCAACTTCATAATCTGGGAGTGGAAGTATAACAAAAACATCAGTATGACAGTACTTACCACTAATGTAATATTTTGCAATTCTAAAATTTTTTATCAACTTTTGCATTCTTAAAAAAGAAAATCAAATTGATATATTTATTATAATCTCCTCAATAATATGTTGCCTGCTTTGTCCATCCTCAATAATATGTCGCCTGAAATTTCTTGTATAGATTTAAGAAAAACCTTGAAAATCAAAAGTGTCTAATCAGAACCGTAAAATCAACATTTCTTGACAACTCTGCACACGGCTTTGAATGATAAGCTTGAAAATGTTATCTACATACAAAAATACATCTGCTTTGGTGGAATTTCAATATATATAAAATTGGGCGTGGCATTTAGCGGATTTTACTTTATCTAATTTTTAATTTATTTTCTCGATCATAAGAGCAAACTATACAAAATTCGTAATAAACCCTAAACAATTGCTTGAAACAGTTTCAGTGGCTTCCGATAAACTAAGTAATTAGATAA
Organism: Philhelius pedissequus; assembly: GCA_910595825.1. Classification (NCBI taxonomy): domain Eukaryota; kingdom Metazoa; phylum Arthropoda; class Insecta; order Diptera; family Syrphidae; genus Philhelius; species Philhelius pedissequus. The sequence goes on along the minus strand of OU343161.1, from coordinate 47,701,472 downwards.
GTGGGCGTGACAGCGAGCGGATCTGACTTATAAGATTTTTGGATTTTTTTTTTGCCAATAAACAAAAAAACTTTAAAATATTCGTCAAAATCATTAGAGCCATTGCATACTTTAGCAAAACCAATGTAATATATTTTTTTTCATTTGGGATGTTTTTGTAGATTATAGCTGTGTTAGCGTCCGCGGTCCAACGGTCTGACCGAAGAAAGCAATATAACTCTGTGCTTAAGGAGTTCAGAACTTTTTTTAATATTACAATTGTTTCACTGTAAATTACTTTAACAAGGCAATTCATATACCTTACAATAGATTTTCTTAAAATAAACTAATACTAACAATTTCATATACATAATATAGGGATGAGTCCCCGACCCTCGTCAAAACCAAAGGCACAAAATTATTATATAATTCATAGACACTTCCCTTATGTACACTATATTGATACATATGTATAACACCTCCTCTTTATATATTTCAGTAACAAGAAAGTGTGAATTGTAAATGTGCAGAAAACTCATCCTATGTAAATCATATGACATGATGTTTGACTTAATGATGATGTTCTGCTTTCATTTTGAATCATATGGTCACGTGTCTGTTTACTGAAGATGCTCTGCATATCTGCTCTTTGACGGTTATAGCTTTTGAATTTGAAAAATCGAGTGAAGCTTAAGTGGCAGTTAGCTTGTCGATGAATGCGATGTGTGGTGGAAATTGGAATGTCGAATGTCGATGTTAAATTTGTAACTTCGTTACAATACAATAAATTCTAAAAATTTCATTGAAATCATTTGAGTCGTTTTCTAAAAATTAAGAAATAAGAAAAGTAAGCGTGGTAGAGGATCTCATTTAAAATATATTTTTATATTTTTACTTGCGATTATAGATACTAACGGGTGATTTTTTTGCTACTTGGTTTTTGACGTTTATATTTTTGACAGATCACACATGACAAATTCCACGAGCATTTGACATTTCGATTCAGTATTGTTTGCCATTTCATCATGAATAGACTTACGCCTGAACAACGTTTGCAAATTATTGAAATTTATTATCAAAATTCGTGCTCTGTGAAAAATGTGTTTTATCGCAAAATTTTCTTCAGCGACGAGGCTCATTTTTGGCTAAATGGATACGTGAATAAGCAGAATTGCCGTATTTGGAGTGAAGAGCAGCCAGAAGCAATTCAGCAGCTCCCAATGCATCCCGAAAAATGCACTGTTTGGTGCGGTTTATGGGCAGGCGGCATCATTGGGCCGTACTTCTTTAAGGACGATGAAGGCCGCAGGGTTACGGTCAATGGAAAAAGGTACCGTTCGATGATAACAGATTTTTTTTTGCCGAAAATGCAAGAATTGAACTCGATCGACATGTGGTTCCAACAGGACGGTGCCACATGCCACACTGCACGCGAAACCATGCATCAATTGAGAGGCGAATTTGGTGAGCAGTTGATCTCACGTTTTGGCGCAGTCAATTGGCCACCAAGATCATGTGATTTGACCCCGTTAGACTATTTTTGGTGGGGCTATGTTAAGTCTATTGTCTATGGGGACAAGCCAAACACGATTGCTGCCTTGGAAGCCAACATTGAACGCGTCATTGGTGAGATTCCGGCCGAAATGTGTGAAAAAGTTTGCCAAAATTGGACCTTCAGAATGGACCACCTGAAGCGTAGCCGCTGGAAACATTTAAGTGAAATTATTTTTAAAAAGTAAATGGCAGAAATTGATTTATCGATCCAAATAAAAATTTCATTCACTTTTTACAAGTTTCTGTGTTTTTTTGAATTGTCAAAAACCAAGCTCTTAAAATATCACCGTTATAACGCAAGTTATGCATTCTTAACAAAAAATTCTAACAATCAAACATGACATTACGATTATAGAGAAGCCTAAAAAAGTGATCGACAAAAAATGTCTGTCAGTCTGTCCGTCTGTATGTATAACGAGCTACAGCCTAAACGGCTTAAGCCTTGTGTATGGTATGTGTGATTCTTTTGGCATTCCTCAGAGGGGAAATTGAAATTTTATTTTTAGCCCTAAAAATAACGGTACCTGCCATATGACCTTGGAGGAAAATCTTATTTTTCTCTAAAACGGCTCCAACGATTTAGATAAAAAATTTTAAGAATTAATTTTTTTTGTTGGCCTTGCTATCATTTGATCAGAACCAAACTTACGGAAGTGTCTATTAACGGTACCTTTCATATAACGTTTTTTTTTAATGTTTGGCTTTCTCGGTAACGCTACATTAGATTTCTGTCAAATTTTATATCTGAAAAGATATAGGTAGCCAAACTAATTCTGCATATCAAAATTTTGAAACACTTTTTTTTTTAATTTAAATCGATTTTAAAATTTTTTTTTTTGAACAAAATTATTTGAATGACTTTAAATACCCAACAATAATTATTTTAAATTGTATGGCGTGTATGTATATTAATAAACTCTAAAAAACTGCATACCAAAACTTCAAAAAAAATGTGTTTTCAAAAAACTAAAAATAACAGGATTTAATCAAAATCCGTCCTACAATTTTCGAGATACTTTTTTATAAAATGTTCACTGATCCATGGTATCTAATAGCATTCTTCGTTTTTTCGAGAAATTGATTAAAGGGATGGTTTCGGCAGTTCTTATCAATTTCAAAAAAAAAAAAAAAAAAACGATTCTTACCAACCTTTACACCATTCACTTTCATTATATACATACATATGTACATATTTACATACCTAACCATAATCTATATAGGTAGGTACATACTACCCTCCTAATTTAAATATATATTTGTCTGTAAAGACAGACTGTCTGTTTTTTTAGGTCCAAGACTAACGGTAACTGCCATACGATTTTTTCTACCATCTTAATTATCTCGAAAACAGGTCTAACGATTTTAAATTTAAAAAAATACATGTACTATAGGTATAGTTTATATTTTGGTAAAAAAAAAAATTATATTTTGTTATTAAGGGTATCTGTCATACAACCATTTTCTTGATTTTGGACTTTCTAAGAAACGACTCTAAGGCTTTCGATCACAATTTTGATGTAGGACGTCATTTGATTTCTAAATAATACTGCATACGAAAATGTTCGAAAAATATTTTTTTGGATTTTTGAAAAAAAAATGGGTGGACGATTTTTTTGTGAAATGCAGTTTTTAAATTTATATTATGAAATACATAAGATTGTTTTACTAAAAAATTGTTTCAAAAAAATGTACGAAAATTTGTAATTAAAACATTAAGTAAGCTGTTTCTACTAAAAATCGAACATATGAGCAAGTACGTGCGATCCAGTCGTGCATTTTATTTTTCTCGCTCATAAGAGCAATTATGTCTCAAAGGTTATGGAATTGCTTTATCATTTAGCTCCTCGCCAGAATAGAAATATAATGCACGACTGGATCGCACGTACTTGCTCTTATGTTCGCTCACATCGTATATGCAAAAGATTTCTATTAAGAATCTAAATACATTTTTAAAGGTATACACATTTTTTTTGTAAAATAAATTGGTATGACAATTTTAAATATTTAATAACATAAACCCAAAAACAAAGTTTTAAAAAAAAATCATCCACCCGTTTTTGAAATATTGAATTTTCAAAAACAAAAAAAAATATTTTTTTTTTCAAAAATCCAAAAAAAATATTTTTGAAAATGTTTGTATGCAGTATTATTTATAATTTAAGCGACCTCCTACGTAAACATTGTGACTGATATCCGTCGACCAGTTTATGAGAAAGTCGAAAATCTAAAAAAGGTTGTATGGCAGATACCGTTAATAACAAAATATTAAAATAAGTGTTTGACCAAAATGTAGACTATAATTCACGCAGTGCACTCACTTTTTTTATTAAAATCTTTAGAGGCGTTTTCGAGATAATTAAGATGGTAAGAATTTAGTATGAATCCGTTATAGCAAACAACAAAAAAGAGAAAACCATTAGAAAAACTTTTCTTACACATTGATGCTCAAATCAAAAATCAAGTTGTGATATTCATGTCGATTATTGAATTCGCAATACTGGATTGCGCTGCGAGTCGTAAAGCGAAGAGACTCATCATTGCGAATCCAGTATTCCGGATTGCATAATTAGCATGATTATTATTCTCAAGGTGCGACATTTACAACAAAAAAAAATACTTTATTCTCAAACTTTCAAAGACTTTTTTTTGTAGAATTATAGCCTAGTAGTTGAGCATTTTATGTTATTAGTTAAATTGACAAACTTCTCGATTGTCGCTATTACAAAACTTTCCCCTCTTAAGCTCCACATCAGACCACGATCCAACCAATTGCCTTTTGTTAACGTGTAATGTAGTCAATGGCGTTGTTCAGCTTTCGAGGCAAATGTTTTGCGAAATGTTATTCCCATTGGGGTGCTTTTGTTCTCTTATGCCATTTGTCCGGCTTAAATTTTTCACTCGAGTGCCATTGGAGCGACAAAAAAAAAACAACAAAAACTATTTAAATTTTTTGCTTTACCAGTGGACCGGTAATATCAGCATCCGAGTGCCCCAGATCTGCGCTTTGTCGCGAGTCATTGTCCATTTCAGCTTCTATTTTAGAACCCCATAACCATAGTTCCGCTACTTTTGTCTTTACTGCAAATACGAGCTCATAAAAAGGGAGAGCATCGTTGATCCACTGTTCTTTTAACTGTTAAGAACCTACAGCTATGCATCCAAATAAAAAGTGAACTCAAAATAGAATACGAATTCCAGCGTTGCGATGAGCTGATGGGGAGCCGACTTGGGGTTACAAGAAATTAGGAGAGCATATCATTTCGGTGTTAGGATGCGAAATTCCAAAGAGTTCTTTTATCATTTTCTGCATTCTCCCCCGCACTTCAGCGACAAACATTAGCTTCAACTTCGTCCAAACACCCCCAATCCACCATCATCGTCCATCATGTTCATTTTAACTTTACTTTTGTTTCAGTTTGTGTGGCGTTTTTTTTTTATGCATATAACTGTCACACCGAAATAAATCAAGTGAATACAAAAGAAGAGCCAACGTTACGTTACTGGTTATGATGCTGCTGCTGGTATTGCTGGTACTGCTGCTGCAGCCATAAATTCTGTGCATAAGTATCTCTCCCTGCCATGGTAATAGGAATGAATGTGACAAGTGTAAGAGGGAGTTCTATGGGGCCGACCGGGTGGAGAGCGCGGTTTGTTGTTGTTTGTTCCGTTTCCGTTTTGGTTTTGACGGAAATGAGTAACATAAGGGTGCATTTGTGTGTTGGATGTGGACCTCTTTTTGTGTTATCATCTGAACTGAATGCCATGGCATAGCATTGTTTTGAGTTAACTTCTTTTGAAAGTAATTTGCTGTAAAGATTTATGAGGATAAATGAGATGCAAAGAAATTTATTTTGCTGCCTTTTTTCTTTTTTTTTTGTTGGTGTTGTTCGTGAAAGAATAGAAAAGATATGACACCAAAAAAAGTGTAGAATATAAAAAAAATGATTTGTGGTCTGGCGAGGGAGGTTTGCTATTTCCGAAAGAATTAGGTGTACCCACAGGATGCTGGGGATGTAAGCAAAAAATTAAAGTAAATCTACTGCTTGACATTTTTAACTTACTTAAAACTTCAATGAAAGTAAGACAATAATTCGTTTTATATTTCATAAAGTTTGAGATAAGGTCTAAATAGCGGAAGTGTGAAAGGCAAAATAGTCGTCAGTAAAATATAAGTTAGGGTTGCTTAAACATCGATAGTCTATCGATAGTATCAATAGTAAGAAACTATCGCGTACATCGAAAGCTTAAAAACTAAAATGCACGACTGGATCGCACGAACTTGCTCTTGTAGCTAACAACTTTAATGTAGCTAACCAATGCGGTTTAGTTAGTTAGGTGTAGTTATCATATGCAGTTATCCTATGTAGGTAAGATTACCTTGATTCTTATTATAATGAATTGTCGAATTTATGGTTCAAGGAATAGTTATAGTATATTATACATTTGTAGGTATACATATGTACATATAAATGTATGAGGGCCTATATTGTATTTAGTATTAAGTGACGTACGCAAAAATTCGTTAAAAGGGTATAATAATAAGCTAGAAATAAATGGATAATACACAGTTTAGGGGAAAACAATGATGCAATTTGAATTCATGGATAAATAAGATTATATCGAAAAAAAATTTCAAAAATCGTTGGAGCGGTTTATTAATAAATTAATTTTTTATGTATAAAATTTTGAAAACATTTTTAGAAAAAAAAATTGAAACGCTATTTTGAAGATATTATTAATATACATATAAAATTAAAATTTCAAAAAAATTCTATGACTGGTTTTCGAAAAATCGATTTTTCAAAAAAAAAATTGTATTTATCTTTTAAAAATCGAAAAACGTTTTTTTTTGAAAATTTTCGTATGCAGTTTTATTAACTATTTTAGGAAGCATTTTATAAGAAAAATTATTTTAATCGTTTCATCCAATATTGAGAAAATCGAAAATATGAAAAGTGGTTCTATGGGAAGTACCGTTAATAAGTACACAAAAAAAATACTTTTATACTTGAAAGTGAACTGTACTAATATAAGAACACACAATTTTTTTTATAAAAATTCTTGGAGCTGTTTTCGAGAAATACATTTTTTTCTTAACGATTTTTTAACATTTGTATGGGAGGTACCTTTGTTTTTTATTTAAAAAAATATTTTTTTTTAACTATTCAAAATGATGTAAAAAAAACACCAAATACGAAGTTTTGAAAAAATCTATTGAGTCGTTTTCGAAATTTTGAGTTTTCAAAAAAAAATTAATTTCCAAAAAAAAAATGTTTGAAAAATGTTGGTATACAATGGTGTTTAAACTTTCTAGGAGCTTCTGCGTAAAAAATTTCAAAAAAATCAAATTAACTGTTTCCGAGAAAATCGAAAACCAAAAAAATGGTTGTACTAGAGGTACCAAAAATAACATTTTTTTTTCAAAAAAAAACTTATCAAAAGGTACACTTTCCCTTCATTATTGAACTGATTTTTTGTTATAAAAATCGTTATAGCCGTTTTTGAGAAAAATAAGATTTTTAGTTTTGGACAAAAAAAAATGTATCGGGGCTACTGTTATTTGTCGTAAGAAAAAAAATTAAAAAAAAGTATGTATGAAAAAATAATATGTACCAAGTTTGAAGCAAATCATTTACCCTGCAGACTCGAGGACAGACAGAAAGACAGACGGAATTGCGGTACCCACTTTTTTGGTGTTCTCTATGATCGTAATGTCATGTTTGATTATTAGAAAAAAACAATTTTGTTTACGAATACATAATTTGCTTACAGTACCTATAATCCCAAGTAAAAACTAGCGATTGTTTTTCCGATAGTTTTTCACCTCACAAGTTTATTAGTGGTGAAACCCATAATAAGCATTCATACGAGATAAAGGATACCGAAATTGAAATATAATGAATTGACAGCAAATCTCACAATAATGCACAAGTATGCGAAAAAATAAGCAACAAGAAACATTGTCGCAAAATTTTAGTCCATTTAGTAATATTTTAAATCATTTTTAGTATGATACTAAGCTAAAAAGAGGATTTTGCTAATTTTAAACCAGTTTAGTATCGTACTATTTTCTTAACATTTTACTAAAGTTAAAATCACAAAATGGCTACTTTATTTTTTTTAGTATCGTACTAAATCCATATGCCATTTTGGCATTTAAAAATGCCAAATAGTTATGTTCGCTTACTTTTTTGCACTATTTTAGGCGTGTTTAGTTGTAGTTTATTAAGAAAATAGATTTAGTATGGCGCTAGTTAAAGAGTGTTTAAAATTAGGAAAATATTAGTAAGATGCTTAAGTATTAGCAAACTGTTATGTAGTATCATGCTAAGCCCTTAACATGAACACTCTTATGAATAATATTTGTTATTATTCTGATTTCTTCAAGTTCGGTGGTCCTGTTCCTGTTCTTGCTTCTGTTTGTTTTAATTAAAAACTAGATATTTCTTCATTCCGGCGAGTTCGGTTTCACCCGAAAGAATTTTTTCTACGGCTGGACTAGCCACGTCTGACCTCAGAAGCTAACTCAAAGTTAAAAATCTGCACAACACACTTTTCATTAAAAGTAATTGTGATATACTTGATGACTTATAAATACTTACATTTGATAGTTATTCTAAAAAAAAAACTATTTAATAACCTATGTTGTTTTTTATTTTACTACTAATTTATGAAGTATTAATTAATTTATGTTATGTTTTGTTTTTAATTAAATATCATATTATTCCAAATATTTTCATCAATTTTTATTTTCCGGATCTTAATAAAAGGATCCGTTAGAGAGTGTTATCACATATTGTTTTTGTTCTACTTGTTCAACGTGATAAGTAAAATCAGATCCAGGGGCCTAATTACCGCATCAGTTTTCGAGTAATACGTGACTGAATTATGTAAGTTTGGCATTACTGCGCACGTTATCACGCCATCATCCCATAGTGTTTACTCGTTCATTCGACCAATGATGATGGAACTCAATCACTCGGTCACTGAATAGGTAATTAATTCGGTCGCTCAGATTCGTATTCGTATGGATAAATTACACACCAACGGCTAGTGATTTTAAAATGAAAAATACTATCGATAGTTTTAAGATAAAACTATCAATACTATCGAAAGCGCCAACTATCGATGTTTAAGCAACCCTAATATTAGTGCAGAATCGGTTGCCATGGTTGATGGTTGTTCGTGTTTAAAAGTGGCGATGTCAAAATACAGATATGTCACCTGAAAGGTCAGTATATACTCAATTCAGAATTATAAAAAAAAGCTGCTGTCAATATTATGGAAGTCTTTAGAGATGCAAATTGATCACTTGAATTCTTTTTTGTTTTAGGTAACTTAAGAGTCATATTAAAAAAGAAAAAAAACCAAACTATTTCATTTTTAATTGGGCTTGTTGAATTATTGATTCGAAATAGCTTTTAACGCCCATAAGTCCACAAAAGTTGTATATAAGTTCCATAGGTCTCACTTGGACTCATCAGTTGATAACACCTCTAGTTACCTATACATATTTATCTAGGCGTCTGTGGCTGAGTTAGATGTAATGATGAGATTTTATTTTTCAATCTAGAAGCTTCGCACAAATATTTGCAGATTTTGCATGAATATAGGTGGATTTCCAAATAGGAAACCAATGCGCTAATATGGAACGAATGAATTGCTTGCAAAATATACATTTTGTATTAGTTTGGAGTATTGTTCTTAAGCGCCCAATTCACACGACTCTCGCGTCAACACCGGTGTGATGACACAAAATATCAATTCGGGCACACACGCAACACAAATCCGCACACATAAGTTGTTTATTTACTATCAGCAAGACAATACAAGCAATGTATGCAGTTACGTATCGCCATCTTAATGTCTATACGCGCACACGATCACAATCGTAATGCAACTGAAATATTCCTGGAATCTGTTATACGCATTCCCACACACAGAACACAAACAGAGACAGAGCTACGAAAAATCGCACTCCACCATCGTGTGCGCCCATTTTCCAGTGTGAAACACGGTTTGCGAAAAATAAAAGTAAATATTTTAATATTTTGAGTCGGTGTCTCGTTCGATGTTATGTGTATAGGGTTGTGTGAACAATTCCATGTTAAATATTATTTTCGGCTGCAAAATAAATCTTGAGTTCACATGAGCGCAGACAAAAAGAAGATGGTAATTGTGAGTTTTGGCGGCAATCAAATGACCAATTAATGTGTAGACAACTTTGTGTACACACAGATGTTCACACAAGCGTATGCTGTGTATGGGTCGCTTTACTCTCATAAGATGGCGTGTTATCTGTTTTAACTTAAACTTTACGAAGAAATGAGCTTCGGCGTATTTAACACTTTGATCGGTTATGATAGCCCTGTTATTAGGAAGAGACAGGGATTGACGCTAAGCGGTTTTTAAACAGATTTATTTTCTTTTTGTCATTCTTGCTTAGTTGAAAGCTCTTGTCAATTAAAAAAAAAAACTTAACGACTAGATCGCACATGCTTGCTCTTATTTTTTGTCACTTTGCATCGTAAGCACAAGATTTTTAATAGAAAAAGCTAAATATATTCTTAAAGTCGTTTTTACTAAATTTTTTATATAATTCTTTTTTTTTTCAATTGTTGTAGCAATTTTAAATATTTAAAAATATGAATCTAAAAACTAAGTTTAAAAAAAAACATCCACCTATTTTCGAAATATTGAATTTTCAAAAAAAAAATGTTTTAATCCAAAAAACATTTTTTCGAAAATTTGGCTGCAGTATTATTTATAATTCGAAGGAGCTCCTATATAAAAATTTTGATAAAAATCCGTAGATCCGTTTATGATAAAGTCAGAAATCACAAAAATGGTGCTACTAACCATTTTGTTAATAACAAAATATCTAAAAAAGTTTAAGCAAAATGTAGAGTATACCTACAGTCGCGCACATAATTTTTACTGGCGATTATAGGTATTATAAGGCAAGTTATGCATTCGTCGAAAAAAAAGTTTTGAGATAACAATCAAACATGATTTCGAACGAAGACGAAAAAAGATGGTCTAAAAATTCTGTCCGTCTGTATGTCTGTCAGTTTGTCAGTCTGACTGTATGTACATATGTATAGACATCTACAGCACAAACGGGTAGGCCGAATTGCTTCAAACTTGGTATACATATACTTAGTATACATATGAATATATCTCTACTTGCGATAAATGTACTATAGGGCAAATAACGGTACTTGCCATACACATTTTTCTACCATCGTAATTATCTCTTTTTAATTATCTCGAATTTTAGGTGCGACCGATCATAAGGTTGAAAAAAAATATTAAAAAATTAGTCTAAAAACGGTACTTTCCATAGGACTGTTTTTTTTTTTTGATTTCGACTATCTCATAGCTTAACCGATTCTTTCGAAATTTCACACATATATATGTTTAGATAGCCCAATTAATACTGTATTTACTGAATACCTATGAATTGGCTTTTTTGAATTTTTTTTGAAAAATGTTTTCAAAAAGTTAAAAAAAAACTTTTTTCTCAAAAACCGCTCCACAGATTTTTAAAATTTCGTTCTCATAAATTCAAATTTATCCAAGAAATAAAATGGCGTAACTTTTTTTAAGCTCACATTAGTTTAAGTACCTAATTATTTCAGAATTTTGAATTCTTTTTTCTCTGATTAAGCCGAATTAATATTTTGTTTTTAAGCTTATATTATTAAATATCAATTAAAATAATTATTTTATAAAAAAAAATAAAGAAATTTTATATATAAAAAAAATTAAGTTAAGAACGACTTTAAAAATATATTTAAATTTTTAATAGAAATCTTTTGCATACGATGTGATCGAACATAAGAGCAAGTTCGTGCGATCCAGTCGTGCATTTTATTTTTTAAGTTAACACAAAAGTTCGAAAAACTGAGAATTTTTTAGTAAAGTCAATGGCCAAAATCTTAAACATTTAATCCCTACTCTAAAACTGTTTTAAAATTGAAGTCGACTCTTAAAATCAATTTTAAAATGAGAGTCGAATTTTTGATAATTTTAAACCGCTACCATTTAAAAGACCAATTGTTTATATTTTGTAAAGTATACGTACTTTATTCAGTTGATGTTGGCATTTTCACAAGAAGATTTCAATATTTTTGAAGATTTTGTGAAAATTCTACATAATTACAGTCAATCAATTCAAAGAACTTGAGGACTTTGAATATGTTTCAAAATACAGATTCGAGAAAACAATGTTTCGTTTTTAGTTTTAAAACTTCAAGAGAGCCAGTAATAAATCGCTGTCTTCTAATTTCGCCAGAACTGTCAAAAATAAGCCCGTGCAACTGAAACTTTCAAAAGTTTGTTTTAAAATGCTTAACATTACTAGAAAGTTAGTTAATGGCTCAAAAATAAACGACTTCTTTAACTAGAGTCGTTTTTTTTTATTAAACCAGTACTTTTTAAAATTTTGCCCTAATATTCTTGAACATATTTTAACTTAAACTTTATTATCTAAATGTTTGGGTAAAAAAAAACATCTTTAGCAAAGAGGCGTCGTTCTAGGGGGTGAATGTTACACCCACGTTTACACCAGGGGGTCAATTCACGATCTGTGAAATTATGAAGTGATAAAAAAAATATCATTTCAATTTTCACAGAGGTTTATCACTTTCCAACTTCACGCACACGCCTAATGCGATTCTAGAACTCATTGTGATAAAGTTTGTACTAAAAAGTACTAAATGATAAATTCCGTCATTTCTGATTAAAATATTTCGTTTCAGTTTCTAAATTTGCTTAAGAATAATGTCCGGAATAATAATTCGTTTAATAAATTAATAAAAGACGTCGTACTGAACAATTGTGGGTTTTATATTATATTCAATAGTATCTCTGTTTTGAGTAAGATTTATTATTTTTTCATGTGAGGATATTGAGGCTTTCCCTTCGAGATAGGCAGAATCTATTCGAAGTTACAACTAGGAACACTTTATTGAACTTTATAGATTCCCAAAACATGTATGCATGGATTTAATACGTGAATTGAGAGCATTATTGAAAAATACTCAACTTATAAGTGAGCTCCAAAGCCATTTAAATATGGTAAAGTACTCTGCATTTTTTTGCAATGAGTATTTTCCAACTATCTGTCGCGGGAATGAGCACCGTCGCGTCGGCTGTTGTGAATCTGTTTAACAATTTGACAAAATGATTTAACAATTTCTTTATTTACTCGAATAAACACAAATATAACTTACTACCAAAATAAATTTGTGTATAGATATAATTGTTGCTTAGTTGTCATGTGACAAATCCTGTTTTTCTTCTTAATATTCGATTAGAAACATTTTCTTCACAAAACAATTTACTGTGATAAAAAATTATCATATAAAAAATGTTTGGCGTTTAACTTCACTTTATCACGAATCGAGAATCGAATTAGACGTGGAAGCGTGATAAAATTTATCACTTCACATCCCCACACCCCAGGTTCACCAGCTGGAAATGCATAAATGAGACAAAGTCAAGCACTTTCAAGCACATTTTTCATAACAATGGCTCAGGCGGCTGCTGTTGTTTCAACAATTTAGTTAAATCAAAATGTAGTATTAATGTTCTTTCCGAATTCGGATCTGCAGAACCCCAATAATTATGTCGATCACTTTCCATGGGCATTGAAACAAAATGGCGCCAAAATACACCCAACCTAAGCAATAATTAAAGCTAGTTAACTTTTCTTTCTATTCAACAAAATTTCCATAACTGGCTTGATACCTTAATTTGTATACTCAAATCTGCAAAGCGTAGAAAATTACTTGTTAATTTGTTATAAAAAACATACGCAATTGAAAAAAAAACTCATCTTGTTTAATCTGATTTTAAGCGGGAATCTAAAAGTTAGTAGAACACAACTAATCGCACCAACTATTGTTACGATGGATATGCTTATGAATTTGAATCATCGGTGGCGCTGGTGTTGTATTGGTTAATATTTAAAGTCACGGTGCACTGGTATGACGTATGTTGTCTTACTGATCTTATCATCGTTGTCTAATGGTATCAAATTAACTTTTCTTCTTTGGGGTGTGAAAGTATCTCCTCGCAAGCTCCCTTATGTAAAACCAGATTGTCAACGTGATATCGTATTATAACAACTTAGGTTAGGTTGTTATAAAAAAAAAACTCGACACTGTCAGAAGATTCTCAGCAAAAAAACATTCAAGCTATCGGGTTAGTAGAACACATTTTTTTTTTTTATAAATATTTCTTCACATGTTGTTGGATCTGCAAGTTTGAAAAAAAGAAGACCCATTCTCTTTTTGAGTTGGTAATTGATGTCTGGCTGGAGTAAGGTATGAATAATTATACTTGGAGAAATCCACTGATGAGTGAAATACACTGTCACGGTTGATGTAGTGCGCCAAGAGCCACTCATAGAATTATTATATGAACTCAAAGTCGATGGTAATTAAGTCATTTGGCTGCTCAGAAGTGGGAAAGAAAAATTCTTCCCAAGCAACAAAAAAAAAAGTTATAGTTTCTTGTTGTTTATTCGCTGACCATGAGATAATAATATTAATTCTATGTTGTTGCATTAGATTCATCGTATTGTCTTTCTTAGAATTGGACTATTATACATGAGTATATCTTTTGGTTGTTGTTGTTTTTTCTGCCCTAGTTACATTTTTGTATGTATTTTTAGTAGTGGCTTGGATTAGTCTTGTTATGTAAGGAAACAAAGAATTAAGCAATTAAGCAAAAGATGTTCTTACCTTTATTGTTAATAAAAAGTATAGATATTTATAAATTCTTTCAAACTGTAATTTGTCCAGTTAACTTGGTCGGTAAAAATATTATAATATACAGTGGTGTGCAAAATAATAGGTGCGAAAAAGAATGTTTAAAAGCTTTGGTTTTTTTAAGAAATAGTGAAACAAGTGCTTCTAAAATGACTTATAAAATATGTGGCACCACTCTTGTAATTTCTTGTTGTTGGTTTACGTGAATCCAGCCGTTGCTTTTGACTTTTAATGATTGCCTTTTTTTTAAATTTTGCTGTTCAAAAAAAATGTTGAATACTTCTAATACTCACATTCGTGGTTTTTATGATTAATAATATGTATAATAATTAATTTAACTATTTTTAAACTGGTAGGAGAAAAACTGGGTCGTAAATCACATTGTTATTATCAGTTAAGAGAAATTATCAAAAATATTCAAAGTGAAAAAAGACATATAAAACAATCTCGAGACAGGTTGGTTGTTCTCAAAACATGTTCACAAATGCATTAAAATGGACCAGCCATCCAAAAAAAAAAACAACTAAAACCACTAATCGACAAATTACAACAGCTGTTAAGACCAACCCAATCCTTACAATTTTTCTTACTTCTTTTTTTTTTAGTACACACCTATTATTTTGCACACGACTGTATGTGTTTTTCTCTTGAATTGCTCTGGAGAGGCTTGAAAGGGTAGAATTTGAGCTCTGAAAATTAATTTTTTACGATTAAAATTATTTATGCAGTAGTTCAGCGAGGGATGTGTTCAACAAATGGTGAATTTGTAAATCGAAACGGAGTTAAAAAATGCAAACGATAATAAAAGTTAGTACAGGTTGTCCTTAGAAATTAATCAGGAATTATTTTGGTATGACTAGACTATGCGCTTTAATATATCAAACCACATTATGCACATAGTTATACCCAGATAGATGGACTGTGGAAATTCACGATTTATGTATGCAAGTCGTTGGAATAGAAATCACTCCTTTTTCAGACTTTGTTTCTCCTTCCGGAAAAAGGTGACTTTAAGAATTTTTGATGACACTTGGAAAATAAATATTATCAAAACGTTTTTTGCCTTTCTATCAATCCATGACTGTCAAAATCTATTGAAGGATGGGTTCGATTTAAATGGATTAAAAAACCTCTACAAAATTCAAATGTTATTTCAGAAAATTCGAAATTTTTCCGAATTTATTTTTTTCTCCGGAAAAAGTTGATCTTAAAACTTTTTTTAAAAAAATATTAGCCAAACGTCAAAATATTACATGTTGCCTACCTGTGAAATCATAAACTGTCGAATTCGATTGAGGGATATTTCCAATTTAAATGGATTAAGAAACCTCTACAAAATTAAAATTTTTCCGTCTACGAATGAGACCAAGACCGAGACGAGACTTGGTTAGGCGAGACCGAGACTGTAACGTATAAATTGAAAAGTTCAATTTTATTTTTGTTGTAACGATTTTTCGCTAAGCTTCCGTTCGCAGCCAAGCTCGTTCTTTTCTGTATACGTTTTTTTATCTGTGTGCCTGTAAGACCTAAGGTCTTTTAAATGCAACCTTAATTGTTATACGGCATTATTTATAAGGAATAGAAAGATAGGAAAGATTTTTTTTTCAAGTTCGGTTGATTCCTTAGGGTCACAAGTGCATGATGATAAGGTCGTATTCACTTTCGTCCATATAACTAGTTTGTCCGGTCGTGAAACGATTGCCAGTATTGCCGGTGGAGAAAGCCATCGATTATAAAGAGCTTTCTCTCACTTCCGTTTTAGGCATAGAAGATGCCTTCAATGTATATGCTCACCGAATCTATTCAAGGCTCACTTAAAAACTATGACATAGCTGACTATACTAAAGACTGGATTATCTCTATGTTTGGTAGCAGGATGATTATAACTTCGTAAGGCAACTTGACCGATACCAAGTATGTTATTAGAGGAACACCGTATGGCGGGGTTCTGTCGCCGCTTCTGCGAGTTTTAAGATGATCTAGTACCCTTAGGCCCAGTTTTACAGTGAGAGATTAAAGTTAAACCCGAGTTAACTCACCAAATATTTTGGGCTAACCATGGGTTTCTAAACTGTTTTTTATTTTGTAAGCTTTTAAGGCTTTACTGCATTCAATTCCCTCTAATATAGTGCTTAGTGAGTAAGCTGTGGATCATTTATTTTGCAGGAGTAGCTAAATCTGGCTTAACTCACTACTGCAAAAATTTCCAATAGTGTTCAGTGAAATCATAAGAGAGGCCTTTGTTTCACGTTACCAACTGGGCCAAGAGTTGTGGACTAGGTATTAACCAAGGCAAAACAGAATTCTTACTCTTCACTATACTAAGACCACGGTACCTTTTTCACCCGACTTCGATCAAGGGACACAATCTGTAACTATCTTCCGGTGCAAGCTATTTAGGAGTCATCCTTGACCATATACTAAACATGAAACTCTACATTTAAAAATCGGTTGAGAAGGCTACCATTGCTTTCTATACGCTTGTAGTAAAACATTTAATACAAAATGGGGTCTTCAATCGAAAATAATCCTATGGACATACACAGCAGAAGTACGACCAATCCTGAACTATGGTGACCCGCTTTCAGCAAAAAATAAAATATTAATACACTTAAGAAAATTCGGAGGACTGTTCCACAGGGGCCTTAATATCTTGTCCAACAGATCCCTTAATTGAAATTTTATATTTTTTACCACTTGAGCTTCATATTAAGCAGCTGGTAGCTTGCAGCGGGCTAAGACTTAAAGATTCAAAACACCGACAACTGCACCCCTAATTTGAGTCTCAGCAAAAGTTTTAAAGTTATCTTCCCATCCAGGAAGAATTTGGAAGATGACGACGTGTCGAAAGATTTCCAGAGATTTGTTACCGACAGAGCCGCAAAAAGTCTCTAGTTATTTCCGTCTTTCCGACTTGCACTCCACACTGGCCTTTGAGTGAGCACGCATCAAAGCTAGATATTCCTCATAAAACGTACTGCGGTAGCTGTAAAAATCAGTTGGGAAAGGAAACAGTGCTTCACTTCCTCTGCAAGTGTCGCGCTTTGGCCAGACTTAAAATGCAATCCTTTGGAAAAGCTTGCCTTGGATCTAAAAATACTATCTGATACAAAAATCAAAAACCCAATCTCTATTCCTCTTGTGTTGCAAATCATTTGAAAAAGTACCAAAAATTAGTACTTGAAATTTTTCTGAAATAACATTCGAAAGTGTTATAAGGCCACAATGCTGACTTATGATACATTGCCAAAAAGTCGAGGTATGATGGCGCCCTCTCATATATTATTGATTTGGGATATTATAGGCCAGTGCCATTTGTCTATTTCAAAGCAAATCACCATTATTCAAAACCAAATGCTTCCGAAATAAAACACAAAACTTATTTGAACTTATCTTCTGTTACAACTCAAGTACCTACCTACATAATCTGAAACTTCAAATCAATTACATTAACTCAGACAAAGAAAAACGTTCTCTCCAACTCAATGTAGTTTCCTAGATGCAGTCAAAACCAACTGAAATTTTCTTCGAAAATAATTGAAATTTCCTTCGTCTATTTATATACTTCTAAATATTTTGTGGAAAATGGAAGAGTATGGGGTTGTGCCGAATGATAGATAGTAAGAGTTAAAAACTTTCCCTTAAATACATTAAACATTAAGCACTTGATATTGCTTTTCGAAAAAAAAAATACGCATACTCGTATATCTCGATAGAACCCTCCACATACATACTTTCAGACTTAAAAGTACATCAATTATACAAAGAAATATTTATCTGGAATTCCAATGCAAAGCAACAAAACAACATTGTTGTAAAAGTGGTTGAAAAGAGATATACCTAACTACTTCGAGTTGAGTATCTATCACAAGTGATTCGTAAAAGCATCTTTTCTCATTCTTATTAACTCCAACTCCAAACGCTTTTCCCTCACATTCCTTATTATATGCAACACTTTGGCGTAATTGAATGAGAAACTTCATCCGTTCTCCCTGTTCATAAGGAAATTCCCTGCATTTTTGATGAAATTTAATTTATTTGAAAGGCGCGAAGGATTTCTCGTGCCTAACTTTGCTTCTACCCCACCACCACACCCCTGCCACAAAACTTCAAAACCCAACTTTGAATATGTAAGAGCTTAAAAAGTATGCCCCTTGTGTTTTTTGTCCTGGAATGGAATGGAATTTTTCAACAATGAACAAAAAAAAAAAAAAAAATAAACCAACAAACCCACTTGAATGAATATTCTTAAGTAAAATATTTAAGGACCCGAGACGAAAGGAACTTTTTCAAGAAACATATCTTGTGCGCTCTCTGTCAAGAGGTTGCCTTGTCCATTGTATGTGATGTGAATGTGGCACAGAAAAGTTTTTGCATTTGATAAAAGAAGTCTTATAATTAAGAATATCACATAATCGAAAGTCCTTTAGACCGTCTCCTCCTACTCCTTCCTGGCTATTGTCCAACAAAAAAATAAATTAAAATTGTGCAAGGCAGTTTAAAACTTTAATTATACGAGTAGATACCTGTCTGGGAATGCACGTTTAGTTTTCAATCACAAAGACCACCTAAGAAAAAGCCATAGTCATGTCGAAATATTTTACTGGTGCAAAGGCAAACTAATGCCTCAAGGCATAACTGAATTATAGAACGAATGTACACACTCAAAGGATAAAAGTCCTTTACTGTAAGTTCCACTTGCACACACACACACCCACACAGCTATATAAACAACACTGTATCCACTTTACTGGTAAAACTCTTGTCCTATGGAGTTTCGCAGGTCGGACACGAGTTGAATTTATTGGAACTTCTCTGGTGCCTTAGATGAATCTTCTGATGACGAGATGACTAGAGACGACAATGATGCTATAGAGAGTGTCGTGCGAAGATTGGAGTGTCGTGTCAACAACTAATTTCAAAGTTTTCGAAAAGGGAATTATTTTATAATTGCAAAATTTTGAAAATGATGTTACACAACTGGACCTTTATTGTATACCTAAAGGTTCTTCTTCATTTTACCTACTTTTAGATTGAGACGAATGGGAACATCATTGTGAAATTGGGAATATTTAAAATAAATCTTGTTCTTTGTTCTTTTATTAGATTTCACTTGGTCTTAATGACAGAAGTTTGGTATAAGTCAATTTGCACAAATAGTCAAAATATTATCTTCTTGGCTGGAAGGAGTTTTTTTTTGCTTTTTTTTGTATTTTTAGAATGGAGATATGGTGCTGATTTCAAGTTTGAACTTAAAGCTCATTATCAGGATTAATTTTTTACGACAATAACTTATTAATGAAAAATAGATGGCGCAGAGGAAGATTTGCATTCGAAATAAGATCCACGACTGGATCGCGCCGTTATTTTTAAAATTTTTAGTAGAAAAAGTTTAATACATATTTAAAATTTGTTTTACTTACTTTTTTATATACAAAATTACTTCATTATTATTTTTCCTAAACAAAATGTTTATTGCAATATTTATCAATATAAATTTCACAACAAAATTTCAACAAAAAATCATCCACTCGTTTTCAATATATTTAATTTTCAAAAAGATTTTTTCACCAAATCTTCGAAATTTAAGAATTCGAAAATTAATTGAAGAAAACGCAAACAATATGTTTATATTATTTTTTGTTTTTGTTTTAGTGGACTGTGTGGATTTAAAGCCAATTGAATGTTTTTGTGACCTTTAGTCCAAAATGCGTTTCGCACAGGTACTACATTTGGGCTCATCAGTTAGATGTTGTAGTACCTTTCTAAGGCGCACTATTTTTTTTAATCAATGTTTACCGAATTTAATAAAATTTACAGCGAAAATAATTTAATCCACATCCATTGAACCTTTAATGCGAAAGTCTAAAACAAAAAACTAATGGCTTAATGGCAGAATTTGTCTGATTTTTTTAAACAAAACTGATGAACACGTTTTCGAGGTATTTAAGATTTACCATTTTAAATAAAATAGAATAAAATAAAATAAAATAAAATAAAATAAAATAAAATAAAATAAAATAAAATAAAATAAAATAAAATAAAATAAAATAAAATAAAATAAAATAAAATAAAATAAAATAAAATAAAATAAAATAAAATAAAATAAAATAAAATAAAATAAAATAAAATAAAATAAAACAAATTAAATTAAAATAAAATAAAATAAAATAAAATAAAATAAAATAAAATAAAATAAAACAAAACAAATTAAATTAAAATAAAATTAAAAGTTGTTATTCCGTTCTTTTAGTTTAGTTTTTTTTAAGAACGAATAAGTTTTTAATTTCAATAAGTTCATAATTTTTTTATTTCATTTAACTTAATTATATTACTTTTGATTATATTAATTTAACTACATAAAAATGATCTATGCAACCGCGAAGCACCAGCCATGCAGATGTGTGAAAAAAAGAATAAAAATGGAATTTTAATTTTAGAAAAAAAAATGCCGGACATCGATAAAGAGACGAGATGATGCCACAGGCTTATTCATTGAAATTTCGCTCTGAAGTACAATAATAATTTTTGGTGTGGGTGCATTCAATATTATGTTACTCATTAAATTCTTCTTAAAAACCTTGTCCCGTTGAGAGATGATCATAACGTGTATGATAATTGCAGTGGTTATTAAGTCTCTATCGGTCTTTCTGCAATATACATTCAACTCTCCGTTTGTGTATTTCCAAGGAATTTCGTTGCCGGCTTTAAAGAAAATTTGTTCGTTGTTTTGCAATTCAGTTTTCACGGAATGCCAACTTCACCTCTACATCCGTGACCTCTTTCATCCTACTGTATCTCTTCTTTTAACGTATAATCCAGCTATTAAAACTAGTTGTATTTTAACTTTCGTAAAGTCAACCTCGATCAACTAAATATCCTTTTAAACTTTTACTTGGATAACTCTCTAGCAATACTTTAAATCATTTAACCATAATATCTGAACTCAATAGTTCTTACGTTAGTCAATGTTTGGCCGACCAAATCGATAGCTTTGTTGACTCCCATTTTTTCCATTTGGAGTTGATTGTAATATTACAAAGCATGTACTTTTTGAAAGCCAAGCCAACATTAAATCAACAATTTTGAGCCAGATGTGTAGCGAATACTAATTTGAAATATCCTAGAAGAAGCATAATTGCTCATATACTCAGGAGGTGATCATTTGACCTCAACCAATTTCAAAATTTCAGGCACCATTGTTTCTAATTTCTAACAAAATGACAGCCATTCATATTATGACTTTTTTCATTTCACCTTTTAGTTTGATATCAAAACATCCTTGGGCATTCTGCTTTAACGACCAAAAGTTCAACTATCGGAGAGCATCGTGACTATAGATGAATTTAATGCTTCAACAGCTTTTTGTCGAAAATCGTTTGCTTTTGAATGAGGTCAAATGAAAAGCATGCTTTCCAACTTAACCCAAGATTAATAAAACAAAAAAAAAACGTTTATTTAATGCTTTCTACTAAATCATCTATTTTATTTTTTTCCAGATAAATTTATTCACCCACAAACCATCAATAACAAAAAGAAGTCCATTTGGAATACCATGAAAAGACCCAATTGAAAGTCTAGCTGGTCGCGCTCTTCTTGCGGATATATATACACAAAGGTAAGCGCACCAAAATAAATATACCAAACGTGAAGTTTTCGCACAACAATTTATTTCTATATAAATTTTTTTTTTGTTTTTTGCAAACAACTTAATTCACGGATTTTTTTTTGTTGTTGTTTGCATTGCGAAAGCCAAAAAATACTAAAACTAAACCAAACACCATGTCCGAAGTCTCGTTTGATGTTGTTTACCAGGGCATGATGAAGTACATTCCGACATATTATACCAAAACTGTTTACATACATATCTATGTGCTACGTACATAGTACATTATTATACAGTACAAGTCGCTATGTGAATTTCGATTTCCTATAATGGTTTTTATTTTGTTTTATCTTTAAAACAAAATGCAGCAATTTATAAAGAAATTAAATGGACGACTGGATCGCACGAACTTGCTTGCATAAATATGTATAACAATATTATTAACGAAAAAATGTTTAACAAAAAATGAACACGAAATCCGTGATTTTTTTTTTTTCTTTTTTTTCAAAAAAAACTATAAAGTAGGTCAAAATTGGACTAGCCATTATCCAGATATACGCTAACGCGATGTCAAAAATTAGACACTATTCGAATGCACTTATGACCAATTGTACAAACGTGACTCAAATATTTTGATCATTTCCCTACAATTAACATTTTGAAGAAAAAAAAACACGTTCCGATAACAAACTCAACGAGTAAAGTTGTTGTGGAACGTATTCCGCTTTTCAAATATTTTCAATTCAATTTTTCTTTGAACAAGAGGTAAAATTTCATTACGTTTATTACCGTATCCGTCGCCATTTTTTGAACAGGATTCAACGGAAATACAGGAAAAAACAAAGATGCCAGCATGGTTTGTTAATTAAAATATCAGCAGATGCAACAATCAAAAAGCAAAAAAAAGTCAACGATAAATATGAAGACACCGTCCTAACTAACACTTAAGCCTTGATAAAGCTTAGGTAAGTCATTTTAGCTTCGATAAGACCTTAGCGAAATTTTTTAGAAGCTAAAATGTTAATAGTTCGTAATTACGCCTTTAAATTATTTTAAAGAAAATATAAAAGTAAATTCAATAGATATGTTTTGTAGGTGTCGTACTAAGGGAAATCGGTCAACCCGTTTAGAAAAAGTGTTTTTTTTTTAAGGTAAAGTAATATAAAAAGCAATAAAACACAGATAAATTGTATTGATTGCCGTAAAATGGACTTAATTTATTTTTATTTGAATATGATTTTTGGCATATATGGCCACAGCGGCTGGGCCAATTTAGGCCAATCTTGGATTCCAATTTTCGATCACTTTTTGCTACATCGTACATTGGTAATAACGCGGCGATTGTTTTTTTCTAAGCCGTCTATAGTCTCTGGCTTATGGGTGTATAAACTAGTGACTTCACATCCCCCCACAAGAAATAGTCTAGCGGTGTTAAATTGCTTGATCTTGGCAGTCAACTCACAGGTCCAAAAACAGGAATCAATATGTCAATGATCATGCCTCTATAACTATATCAATTGATTGTAAACCTCTGGCCGCATCGTTTTTCGACAAGTTAAGACCAATGATTCCACCAGAGCATAAAGCACACCACACTGTCAATTTTTCTATATGTCCCGGCGGTGGGCGTCTTAACCATGACTTGAAGATTATTTACACTCCAATGCAGACGTAGCCATTCAATTAAAAATGAGTACAATATTTTTGTGAAAAATCATGATCACAGAACCATTCGACATAAATCTGCACAACGGCAACAACATGCTTTGTTCAATTGTCAGTCGATTCATGATGAATTACATGTCAGATGACAAACTGGCTTCCTTCATTGACTTAAAAGTTCTATACTTCTAAGAATAAAATACACAAACTTGCTCTTGTAGCTAACAACTTAAGAGTTACTCACTGACGCTGTTGGTATGTAGCTAGCATATAGTTATTCTAAAGCCCATGTAGGTAATATTAACTTGATTCTTAGTATAATGAATTGTCGAATACATGATTCAAGGAATAGTAACATAGGTACCTACCTAACAAATGTATATTTAAATGGATTTTAAATATGCAAATTAGGAGGGTAATAATGTACAACATGTATATAATGAAAGTGAATGGTGCATAGGTGGGAAAAAATTGTTTTTTAAACTTATTTAAACTGCCAAAACCATCACTTTAATAGGTTTTTTTCGAAAAAACGAAGAACGCCATTAGATGCCATGGATCAATGAAAATTTAATAAAAAAGTATTTCGAAAATTTTACGACGGGTTTTGATGAAATCCTGTTTTTTTATTTTTCGTTTTTTGAAAACAATTTTTTTTTGAAATTTTTGTATGGAATTTTTTAGACAGTATAAAATTTAAAATATTTTTTTTATTAGTTTTAAAAATATTGACTTTTCAAAAAAAAATGTCAATAATTAATTTTAATTAAAAACAAAAAGTTATTAAAAATTTTGATATGCAAATTTAATTTAGCTGCTTAGGCCTTCTTAGATAAAAATTTTTACAGAAATGCACCGTTACCAAAAAAGCCAAAAATTAAAAAAACCGTTATATGAAAATTACCGTTAATAGACTTTTCCCGTAAACTTGGTTCAGTTTAAATGATAACTATTGCGATCAAAAAAAATTCTCGAACATTTTTATCAAAATCGTGGAGCCGTTTTCGAGAAAAATAAGATTTTCCTAAACGGTTATATGGCAGGTACCATTATGTTTAGGCCTAAAAATAAAATTCCAATTTCCCCTCTGAGGAATGCCAAAAGAATCACACATACCAAATTTGAAGGTAATCGCTTAAGCCGTTTAGGCTGTAGCTCGTTATAATTGGTTATCCATTTTGCGGTTTCAAAAGTAAACGTAAATAAAACACATAAAACACAAAATATTTTTTTTCATGATATTTCTAATTTCTAATGGTTGAACGTTGATTTTATGTGTGAAACACTACATCATTTAAATGACCACCACGCGAATTGTTGCAAGCATCGGTTCTTTTGAGGTAATTTTCGACCACTTTTTGACACATATTGGGCGGTATCTCAGCCATTACTTGACGAATGTTGGTTTTCAAGTGCTCAAGAGCTATAGGTTTATCTGCATAAGCACGGGTCTTTCGGGTAGCCCCACAAAAAAGTCCAGCGGTGTCAAATCGCATGATCTTGGTGGCCAGTTGATATCGCCACGACGAGAAATTACGTGGCCAGGAAATGTCTATTGCAATAAAGCCATATTCGCCCGAGTTGTGTGGCATGTGGCACCGTCTTGTTGAAACCACATATTCTTCAAGTCGTATTCTTTAATAGCAGGCAAAAAAAGTCGGTTATCATATGACCATAACGCTCCGAATTGACGGTGACAGGCGTTCCATCGTCGTTTTCGAAGAAGTAAGGTCCAATCACACCTCCGGACCAAAGAGCGCTCAAACAGTGACTTTTTGTGGATGTAATGGCTGCTCTTCAATTACTTGAGGATTCAAGTGGGAAGAACCGCAAATACGACAATTTTGTTTATTAACATACCCACCGAGTGAGAAATGTGCTTCGTCGCTGAAGAAAATTTTGTTCGAAAAATCGCCGTCCACCGCCTGTTGTTCAAGCACCCATTTGACGTGTCTACGACGTTGTGAATGGTCGGCTGGCTTCAGTTGTTATGTGAGCTGAACTTTATATGGATGTAGGTGTAGATCCAAATGCAAAATACGCCATAATGTGCCGTAAGACAGTCCTAATTCCTGAGAACGAAGAGCAATCGACACATTCGGGTCTTCGGCAACACTTTCACTTACAGCAGCGATATTTTCAGAGGTACGAGCAAAACAATGATGCACAGGCCTTACAATATCTGTAACCAATCCAGTCTCTTCAAATTTCCTTACAATTTTGCCAATGTAAACCATAATCTCCTCTTAAAGCACGATATGATTTGGCAATTCGTTGTTTTTCAATTTGATATTACTAGTCAATTAAAATTCAAAATAATATTACCAATCAATTAAAAAAAATTATAGAATTGTCTTATTATAAACGTGAAATAAAGTTTTATAAAGAGACATTGAATTTGCTATTTGTTGGTGAAGATGTTTTGAATTTAATCGAAACTCATATTACAATTGGAAGACGCCCTAGGATGATCTTAGGGCATATGGAAGAGTCCTGTTTTATTGCAAAACTCAATGACTAGAATGTGTGTTGATCTTCTTTAGATTATATTATTCAAAGGGTTGGGAACATAAATAGCGCATTTTACAACTTGCAGTTCAGCTGTAGATGCTGAAGTGGAAAATATTTTTGACAACAAAGATGCAGTTGAATACCTTAAACTTACCCCCAGTTTCACAGTGCGAGCTTAAACTTAAGATCAACTGAACCTTAAACTTTAATTTTTTGGTTTAATTTGTGCAGTTTCACAGTGAAATCTGATCTTCAGATCTGTTGAACTTTGTTTAACTACATTTTATGAAAACAGTTGGCAGCAGTTTTCTTGCCTCGTCCTCCCTTTCTCTCTCCGCAACAAAAAAACACGCAAAAACAAGGAGAATAGTAAATAAAATAATATTCAAAATCACTATGACAACTCGATAATATTTGAATACACAATTTTGTTCATAATATTTCTTGAAAAAACAATACAAACTCTGAGCTGAATTTTAAACGGCAGAATAATCTCTGTTAACTTTAAACTGCAAATTGAACTCAGTTCAAGGTTTAAGCGACACTGTGAAACCGAATAAATTGTTGATCTGAAGTTTAAACCAAAAGTAGAGTTTAAACTCGCACTCTGAAACTGCGGGTTAGAATTATAACTTATTTAGGCCCGTTTGCTGATTCGAATTATAAATCCTGTTATTAGCTAAGTTCCACATAACTCTTACGTTATACATGAAACTTAAAAAAGTAACTTATTTAAAATACATCTAAGTTCACTTCGAACCATGCGATATGTCAAAATTTTAAATTGAAACGGTGAAATTGTGTATTTATGCTTATAAAATTAAAAAAATGTCTGAAAAAATAATAAACGCATTCCAAACTTTTCAACGAATGAAAAATCCTTGCTTCTTCATTGTGTCTACGAAGAAAGGTTGGTAATAAAAAACAAAAAAAAACAGATGCTGCTACCTGGAAGGACAAAAAGTGCTTGACGTCGTGTCGAATAAAGTTTCAATAGCCAATCTGGATCTTCCTGTTACAGAAGTAACGATTCCCTAAAAAGATTCTATGCTAACTACAAAGCGGAAACACGGAAAGATGTTGCCCATAAAAAATGTTCAAGTCTTGAAACTGGAGGAGGAAAGCCGTTCAAACCGACAGATCCTAATTTTGATTTAGTTGTCGCTATTATGAACCCAAAAACTGTTCATGGATTGGAAAACGAGTTTGACGGTGATAATGAAATCAATAATCGTAATGAAAATGTAAATTATAAAAAATTACAGCATAATAGTACATATTGCTTAAAGAGTACTTAATTTGATTTTAGATTTACGATTAACTCGAGAATGCAAACGACTGGAGCAAATACAAGCCCTCTGTGCTTGAAAAAGGTATACATCCCAAGTTAAAAACCCCAGTACATTCACCCAGTGATATGAATGACGATAGTACCTCCTCTGAAGTGGATAAAGAAAAACCAACAAATGTAATTCTGTCCAAAGGTTTCAAGAAACAGTTTTAAAGCATTGACAAAGATTCAAATACACCTTGGATTTCGAGGAGAAGACCCGTCGAGTCAAGTCTACCAAGCAGCAAAATAACGGAGCAGTACTCAGAACTTTGTCGCATTAAAATGGAACTCGCAAAGTTGCAGTATGGTACCCTGAAGGAAGAAGGTATTGAGAAAAAGTATCAAAGAAATATTGAACATGAGCTCATGAAAAAGTCCTGGAACTCGATATTGCCATTAAGACTGAAATTTTGAAAAAAAAAAAAATTTATAGGAGCGATGGAGTTATTTCTGAATACGCCAAATTTAATTTATATGTAAAATAAAATATAACTTGGTTGTACCTGTTTGATGGACATTCTAATAAGCTTTCTATTTTCTCTAAAACCACAATAGTTATTTCCTTTGTTAACCGAAAGGATAGGTCATCAATTTTTTTTTTTATAACTTTGCACGCGCTCAAGGGATTATGAATACCCTTTATATGTTTTTCTTAACACAGCGCGGGTATCCGGTGGAAGAAGAGAACAAAGGATAGGAAAGATGTATGGCGCGATGTTCTGAGACTAGAGCTGATGGTTGTTGTCTCAGATTTATCTCCAGGGATGGCGGCTGAACTAAGCGGAGAGAATTACCGTATCCTATTTATTTATGTCCCTTATAATTCGCATTATTTTATTGATGTCGTTATCATATTTTATGGGTATGCTAGTTTACTCAATCACATGTTGTTAGTGTTATGCCTAAACAGCATGTAATGAGCAAAGCAACAACGGCAGGAATCGAACCTGCACCACGATGTTGACAGGCGAGCACACAACTATCGCGCCACGGCCACCCCCATGATGAAGAAAAATATTCATTTCTCTCGTATATTTGACGAGGATTTCCAACCTCTGGAATTTCAAGGATTTCCACGTCATCGTCAAGCACTTCCCAAATATCAAAATTCATTTTTATTTATTTTTTATTTTAAATGCGTAAACATCCAAAAATTATTTTTAATACTGCTTCAATCCCGTACGTCATACTTAAATATTTTATGTGCTACTTTGTCTAAAACATAAACTATATTCCACCTAAGGACTTTTATGTTTAGGTTTGAGTTTGGTGCAATGCGCTATGTAAAGGGTCCGCCATCTAACGTTTCTTTTTCAACTAGTACTTATTTCGTGAATGATAACACTTAGCTCATGTCTGATTTGACAGATAATTAGTTTTATCCTTCCGCTGAACGAATATGGTTGTGTATACTCTTGAACAACGCTGGTAAATATTGCGACATTACTTTGAAAATCATGGTAATGTTGCAGACTGTGTGAGAAAATTGCGTACGGATTTTGGAAGAAGAGGAGCACCGTCAGCTCCGTATGTTCGTTATCTTGTGAAAAAAGTGAAAGAAACTGGCATCCTCATCGATAAACCAAAGCGTGAAAAGCCAAAAACTCTTCGTTCACCCGAGAAAATTTCTGCTGTGGCAGAAAGTGTGCGTGAAGCGCCATCAACATCAATTCACCGTCGTTCTCAACAATTGAACATTTCGGAGACATCATTGAGACGAATTTTGCATAAAGACCTTGGTATGCCGCCATACAAAGTCCAATTAGTTCAGGAGTTGAATGCGTTTTCGCTTCGCTAAGTGGGCCTGCGATCGACTTAGAAAAGATGCCGATTTTGCCAAAAAAAATCATCTTTTCAGATGAAGCTCATTTTGATCTTGGCGGGTATGTAAACAAGCAAAATTGTCGCATTTGGGGCACAGAAAACCCGCACGCATACATTGAAAAGCCGATACACCCAAAACGAGTCACTGTTTGGTGCGGATTTTGGTCCAGAGGCATTATTGGACCATTTTTCTTCGAAAATGAGCAATGAGTGGCCGGTACAGTCAATGGCGATCGTTATCGGGCCATGTGCAACGAATTTTTGTTCACAAAAATTGGAGAGGAGAATATTGGAAATATTTGGTTTCAACAGGAAGGCGCTACGTGCCACACAGCCGAAGCTACACTCGATGTTTTGCGCCATGTTTTTGAAGATCGCATTATCAGCCGCAGAGCTGATGTCGTTTGGCCACCTCGGAGCTGCGATTTGACACCGTTGGGCTATTATTTGTGGGGTGCCGTAAAAGATAAGTGTTACGCCGACAAGCCAGAGACTATTGACGCTTTAAAGGACAATATTCTTGAAGCCATTGGTGAAATACAGCTGCACACAATCGATAATGTGCTTACAAATTGGACCGATCGTGTAGGCTACTGCATGGCCAGCCTAGGCAGCCATTTGAATGAAATTATTTTCCATTATTAACCGGAAGGATTGTACTTTCAAATAAAAGAGAAATTTGAGAAAATATTCAGTAGTTTTTTATAGCATTTTCAAAAAAAAAAGTTATTTGGCGGACCCTTTATTACTTAAGCGTTTATGTGGAACATAAACTCTTAATTTTCGTATCAGCAAACGTGCCTTAAACTATTTTAATTAATTAGTTTTGTATTTGGTATAGAGCCTAGTTAGACCAGAAAGAAGTATTGGGCCCATGGTAACGGGAGCGGAGAGGTAATCTTCCGAACAGATGTGCGGAACATTTTTCCGACAAAATATATAAAACTAACACATAATGCAGAAACATAAAGATTTATTTTCCTTCGACTAATGCAATTACAGTTTATTTACTTAAAATAAATACCTACTTCATTTTAGGCATTTATGTACCTACACATGCATACATAGTAAATAACCACTTTAGTAGCCGTGGAACTGGGAAACTTCCCAAAAGCAATACTAGCCTTTTTCATTTTTCTGAAGAACGAGAATTTGCCGCTTCTTGGCTTCCCTTAACAATAAGAAAATATTAAAATAATAAACTAAATGGTTTGCTTATTTGTAAACTAATTCAAAGGACACAAATTAGTGAACAGCAAACTATTACGCTGTTTAAAATGTATGATAAATTTGACATTAAACTGCTGTATGACTTATAAAAATAAATTCTGTGAAACAGGTTCATACAACATTCAAATTTCTCCAGTCAAGTTTTCGTTTATAAATTGTTGTATGACAACAAATCATTACAACAATTCTGTGAAAGAGAAATCATACAGCAGAATTTTGAAAATCATACATTGTACATCATACTGTGAAGCAGGGCCCTGATTTTGAATCAACATAGTATTTTTTTTTTTTTGGCAAATCTTGCTTTTGAGAAAACCCGTGTTTTCGATTCAGACAATTATTGTGTAAAGTACTTTGGAAATTCTTTAAGAGCATGATTGACATTCAATTCGAATTCTAAGGCCAGAAAATCTTTATTGGGGAGATATTTTAGTAGTTAAGGATCGACAAAATAAATCGCGTCCTGGAGGCGATACAGCACCATTTAAATCCAATGTGCCTAATGAAAACTACTTCTAATAAATACTAATATAAATTACTAAACGTGGAAAACATTTTTTCCATAACTATTGCAAAACAAATCCAATTAAAAAAGCCAGATTTTCCACTTGGATAATTTTGAATTACATTTCCATGTCATCAAACTAAGCCTGCTGCAAAAAAAAATTGAATAAAATTAACACCCCTCCCACTTAATCTACAATTGCAATCAAAAATAGAAAAATAGAAAAAAAATCTTTGATCGAATCAAGCTTTGATAGATAAAGGCAATTAATATGGAACCAAAGCACATGTGTTGCATATTCAAATCCGAATAGTACACAAAAGCACTTATTTTTAGGTAAGCATTCTATTTTTTTTTTTATAATTTGAACCACATCCATGAATTCGCAACCAGAAACTAAATTAAACTTGGTAAGCGGAATCAACAAAACAAAAAAAAAATAATAGCTGCTACAATTCAGTTTCCAGCATGTGGCGGAAGTAGCTCTTCTGTTGCCGAACATCATATCACATTCCGGTACAACGTTGAATATAAAATTAAATTTACGCCTCCATGCGTTCGTCCGTCGGCGTCGCGTCGGGCGGCTGTAGAGTCAGGAGTTGCATAGCATACTCATATGTACCTACTATATATGGAGGGGGGGGGGGTTGTTGGTATGGGTGGATATTATATGTTTATATTGTTGTGCCGCGCACGTTTTTCAAAAAACGTTTCAAATAATATTAATTTTTGTCGTCTACAATGTCAGGTTCTATTCTATGTCAGCTCCATTCCGCATCCGTATCCTTTTTTGTGGAGATTTAACATTTTGTCTGCATCCGGCGCGTCAGCAGTGCGGCAGCTTGTGTGTGGTGCATTTGAAATGATCTTCCTCTTGCGTTGTTACGATACAATGAGGCTGTTAGTTGGAAAAGACTGGGTGGTTTTTTTTTTGAATGGCACGGGCGTTGCTGTATTTTGTGTTTGAAAACAAAAAAAAAAAGAAATTATAGAAACTGCAGGACCGTATTTGGTTATTTGAAAGTTATTTAGCAGTTTATAAAAATTTATTATATTTTCACAAATTTCTAATTAATTTGAAATATTGTAGTGTTTTTCTTCTATGCCTTTTATGAACTACAGTAGAGTCTCGGCATGATAAACGGGACCAGATTTATAAGTGTTTATCTGTCTTAGTTTCTTAAATTGGAGACCGTTAAGACAATTAATTAGAGGTACAAGATTTGGCTATAATTTCGGCAGCCTTAAGGGTTTGATAAAAGTTAAAAATGATTTTAATTCTTCATAAGTTTTTCGAAAATTTCTCGATAATTTATTTTGAAAAGAACACACTCACAGACAGACTGCTTCAAGTCATTTAATCATGAACTCTGGCATCCGCAAAGGCTGGGATTTGAAAACTCTGTTGGACTTGTTTTGACTTCATACCAGCGTTACCACTTTAAAATATAAAAGCGAAGTAGATTTGACCCGAAAAGTGAAGTAGATTCAAGAAATTTCAAAATCATAATTTTAATATTATATTTAATTCCAAATTTGCTTAATGTATTATTTATCAAGAGAACATTTGAAAGGCGAATGAAATAGTAATAAAAATAACCTTACCGAAATATGTGCATCTTCTTCTTCAATGTCTACTGAAGTCACCGCACACACGGATACTTCCTTTTTACTTTCTGGAAATCTTGATTGTGCAGAGCTTTTTTTTGAAAAAAAATAGAAATGGTGCACAACGATATTTTTACTTATCAAAATTTTTGATTACTTCGAATTATCTTTTCATAGCATATTTGGCTATTAATCACATTCAATTTTCAGCACAGACAGACAGGAACGCAGGTAAGCCAAACGCATTCCTTGTTTGAAAGAAAATTAAAAGGAAAACAATTATATAAAAATCAGATAATTTTTTTCTTTGAAGTGAAGTTAGATGCAATTTATTCTTTTGAAATATGAATCTGGACTTACATGAAAGACTGTAAAACATTTTTTTATTATTTTTTACTTGCGATTATAGGTACTAAACGGTGATTTTTTAAGAGCTTGGTTTTTGAAAATTCAAAAAAACACAGAAACTTGTAAAAAGTGAATGAAATTTTTATTTGGATCGATAAATCAATTTCTGCCATTTACTTTTTAAAAATAATTTCACTTAAATGTTGCCCGCGGCTACGCTTCAGGTGGTCCATTCTGAAGGTCCAATTTTGGCAAACTTTTTCACACATTTCGGCCGGAATCTCACCAATGACGCGTTCAATGTTGGCTTCCAAGGCAGCAATCGTGTTTGGCTTTTCCCCATAGACAATAGACTTAACATAGCCCCACAAAAAATAGTCTAACGGGGTCAAATCACATGATCTTGGTGGCCAATTGACTGCGCCAAAACGTGAGATCAACTGCTCACCAAATTCGCCTCTCAATTGATGCATGGTTTCGCGTGCAGTGTGGCATGTGGCACCGTCCTGTTGGAACCACACGTCGACCGAGTTCAATTCTTGCATTTTCGGCAAAAAAAAATCTGTTATCATCGAACGGTACCTTTCTCCATTGACCGTAACCCTGCGGCCTTCATCGTCCTTGAAGAAGTACGGCCCAATGATGCCGCCTGCCCATAAACCGCACCAAAGAGTGCATTTTTCGGGATGCATTGGTAGCTGCTGAATTGCCACTGGCTGCTCTTCACTTCAAATACGGCAATTCTGCTTTTTCACCTATCCATTTAGCCAAAAATGAGCGGAAAAAAAACGGGCGTAGCTTGCGAAACACATTTTTCACAGAGCACGAATTTTGATAATAAATTTCAATAATTTGCAAACGTTGTTCAGGCGTAAGTCTATTCATGATGAAATGGCAAACAATACTGAATCGAAATGTCAAATGTTCGTGGGATTTGTCATGTGTGATCTGTCAAAAATATAAACGTCAAAAACCAAGTAGCGAAAAAATCACCCGTTATAAGGCAAGATATGTATTCGTAAAAAAATTTTGTTTTTCTTAATCAAACATGACATTACGATCATAGAGAATACCAAAAAAGTGGGTGCCGCAATTCCGTTTGTCTGTCTGTCTGTCCTCGAGTCTGCAGCCTAAACGGTTCGGTGGATTTGCTGGAACTTGGTAAATATTATTTTTTCGGTAATATGCCCACAAGTTTTTTTCATTTTTCTTAAGACGACAAATAACAGTAGCCCCATACATTTTTTTTTTTGGCCAAAAACAAAAATCTTATTTTTCTCAAAACGGCTCCAACGATTTTTATAAAAAAAATCAGTTCATTAATGAAGGGAAAAGGTACCTTTTTTTGGAAAAAAATGTTATTTTTGGTACCTCTAGTACAACCATTTTTTTGGTTTTCGATTTTCGGGGAAACGGTTAATTTGATTTTTTTTGAAATTTTTAATGCAAAAGCTCCTAGAAAGTTTAATCACTATTGTATACCAAATTTTTTCAAAAAAAAATTTTTTGAAATTATTATTTTTTTTTTTTTTTTTTTTGTGAAAACTCAAAATTTCGAAAACGATTCAATAGATTTTTGTCAAAACTTCGTATTTGGTGGTTTTTTGACATTATCTTGAATAGGTAAAAAAACTATTTTTTTAGAAAACAACGGTGCCCCCCATAAAATTGTTGAAAAACTGCTAAGAAAAAAATGTATTTCTCGAAAACGGCTCCAAGAATTTTAATTAAAAAAAATTGTTTGCTCCTAATTTAGTACAGTTCACTTTAAGGTATAAAAATATTTTGTTTTGTGTACTTATTAACGGTACTTCCCATAGAACCACTTTTCATATTTACGATTTTCTCAATATTGGATGAACCGATTAAAATAATTTTTTTTTATAAAAATGCTCTCTAAAATTGTTATTAAACTGCATACGAAAATTTTCAAAAAAAACGTTTTTCGATTTTTAAAAAATAAATAAAAACTTTTTTTTTGAAAAATCGATTTTTCAAATACGAGTCACAGAATTTTTTTGAAATTTGAACTTTGTATGTATATTAATAATATCTTCAAAATGGCGTTTCAATTTTTTTTTTGTAAAAATGTTTTTACAATTTTATACATACAAAATTTATTTATTAAAAAACCGCTCCAACGATTTTTGAATTTTTTTTTTAATATATTCTTATTTATCCATGAATTCAAATTGCATCTTTATTTGCCCGCAAACTATAACGCAATATAAAAACATTTAATGATGCGTATTATCCATTTATTTCTACGTCACTTAATATTAAATGCAATGTAGGCCCTCATGTCTATGTAACTATTCCTTGAACCATCCATTCGACAATTCATTATAATAAGAATAAAGGTAATCTTACCTACATAGGCTTTAAACCTGCATAGGATAACTACACCTAACTAACTAAAACTCAATGGTTAGCTATATTAAAGTTGTTAGCTACAAGAGCAAGTTCGTGCGATCCAGTCGTGCATTTTATTTTTTTTGGAGTAGATTCAAGTTTTGTTATATTGAAATTTGATTTAAAAGGTATTTCTAAAAGTGAAGTAGATATAAAGAATTTAACAATAATGTGAAGTATGGAGCAGATTTTAATTTTCTTCCTGAAATAGAATTAAATCTACTTCAATTGAAGTAAAGTGGTATCGCTGCTTCATACACATATTTGTAGTAGCAGTAGGATGACAGGTTTTTAACGATCAAGAGAAAAGCTCTTAGAAAGCTCTCTCTTGTTTGGACTAACTCTCTCCAGATCCCTGATGGAGTGTGTATAATTTTCTTTGGGCGTGCGAGCGTCCAAAAATAGACCCAGATGAGGCACTTCACATTCGCGTTGTACAAATAAAGGAAGCATCTTTATAATTGACAGTTTGTCCGAAGTCGTGTTCAAGGATAAACTGATTAACATGTCTAGAAGCGCGAGTATTACGATTGATTATACTCTGTTTAATTTATATTTTCAGTACATGCCTTATGGAAAAGGGTTTTCAAACACACGAGGGTTTATGGAATATTTCAGTAGCAATTTCTTAAGCTGAGTGCTATGCAAACACCAGCCGGCACCAGTGTGTTTGAAAAAGCTCTCCCATAAGACCTGTACTGATAAAATAAATTGAATAGAGTATAGCTAATCGTATCCGCCAATAACCGCTTCAAAATCAAGAGCAGAAAGAAACACGCAAAAAGAAAAACGTGGAAATGCAGTTGTTTGCGTTTAGCTTGCTTACAGTTCACATTGTGTTAGAGCAAAAAATATAACATAAGGTGGTAGAAAATGACTATTACTGGATCGAATCTTATAGACTCGTAGTGAATACTTGTTATCATTTTCTCTATATTGGAATCGTTGCTGTGTAATAACATTGTTTCTTACCTTGAATTCGGCTTGGGCTGTAATCGAAATCCTTCCATTGTTTTACCTACTTGCTATTTGTGAGTCAGAACTTGTACTATGGTGATTTTCTTCAGATGTTCCTATCAGAGTCCTACCATTTTAGTTCACTTCCACTTCTTCGAAGGGGTTATCTTGGGCCGAGTCTAATCCTGTAACTCCTTTTAACTTACATTTTGCGTTTAGATATTTTAAGAACATAATGAAAATATAAAATTATAAGAACTTTGGCTCAAAATTTTAAACAGCCTGATGTTAAAGGCTTAGCATGATACTACTTAACAGTTTGCTAATACTAAAGCACTTTACTAATATTTTCCTCATTTTAAACACTTTTTAACTAGCACCATACTAAATCTATTTTCTTAAAAAAAATTGAGCGAACATAACTTTTTGACGTTTGTAAATGTCAAAGTGGCTTCTGTACTTAGTACGATACTAAAAAAATAAAGAAGCCATTTTGTGATTTTAACTTTAGTAAAATGTTAAGGAAATAGTACGATACTAAACTGGTTTTAAATTAGCAAAATTCTCTTTTAAGCCTAGTATCATACTAAAAATGAATTAACATATTACTAAGTCGACTAAAATGTTGCGCCTTTATCTTTTAGTAATACCTGTATAAAGTTCTAGCCTTCTCAAACCCGAATTTTATTTGTGTTCTTCAGAATACGCAGGGCACCGACGATATACCTAACGAACATACCCAATTCGAAATAAGGCACCCACAAAGCACTTCTGTGAAATAATTTATCTGTCTTTTATATTCCCTTTAAAGTCAAAATCCTTATTCATTACTTTATGTGACCTTGAATAGTCGCAACATAATCTAAAAGCGTTTGAGTGAGGGTTGTATGGATCCAACAAAAAAATCTTTTTGTATCGAAATGTCATATGGCAACATCCATGCCAAATCCTTTTTTTAAGTGTGGGTAAATGTTTATGTATGTTTATTGCAAAGGAATTTGTATAGCGTCTACATAAGTGTGTATGCACTGCAAGAATTCGTTTAGCGAATTCTAATGAATAAGAATTTGTATAACCTCTCATCTCAAGGCCCCACACATGAAAAATGCGGCATTTATACAAACCACATACCTAAATGTACATCCCCAGTAACTCATAATAATTAAAATCCTAAAATGGGACTCGGGAATTCTTATCAAGAACCCACATCATCTACTCTGAATTTCAGAACATGGAATACTCTTGTTAGGTATTTAAAGCAAATAATATGTAAAATCCTATTTTGGTAGATTTATATTCTTTTTCAGATGCAGTCGAAATTTACAATGTTGCGTTATCATTTTTCATTTCGTCTCTCTAAGGATCCATCTGCTGCTTGATGCAAACATTTCAGAATTATCTCTTCATTTTGTTTTTTTTGCTATTTAATTCTCAGTTTTGCTGTGAATTTTAATTACATATACAAGCTTTTCAAAATGCATATAGATGTGCCTGGTTCTTACACGAGAAACAACTCTAATTGGATTGTATTGTGCTACAGTTAATTCAATTTTATATATTTCATGTGTAAAGTTAATTTTGTAAATTTAAATAGTGTTTTGTATCAACTTAAGCATTGAGGAGGGTTTTCCTCATATCTACAAGTATCTCTTTTCAAGCAAAATGAAAACTTCAATGAAGAACAATGTCAGAATAAACTTTGGAAAACAGATTTTAGACTTAATCACAAATAAATTGTAAGATATCTCAGTTTTGTAATTGGTATCTCCAGGCTTGAGTTGATTTATTAAATTGCACCTCAGTCCAAAACGAATATATACGTATTATTAAAAACACCAACTACTATTCTTACAAAACTTTTGAGTAGCTCTTTACTGAAAATGTGTATCAATAAATAGTTTTTTGTGATATGTTGCATTAACTGGTATGATATCAAATGGAATCCGACTTAGTAATCAATCTCGATCCTTATAACTCCTCACTTTATATATATGAAGATATTGAAATTGTAGACCTCATCCATATCTTTTTGTTCTTTCAAATACAAATGTACAAATATGTTGTCTTTTTTTAAACAATAAACGTATATAATTTTTCAATGGTGTCAGCTACAGCTCTTGGTCAACAACTCAAAAACAATGGTCACATTGCTTCAAGTTTTACATTTTACATATTTATTTTGAAACCTAAATGTCCTTAAAATGGTTTTAGAAATCAATATTTAACATTACACATAATTCGATTTTCATTTGAACCTATACAAACATGTACCAATATTTATTTAAAGGGTGATTTAGAGGAAAAAGATAATTGGGTTAAACACAAAATGCCGCTGGATC
The DNA here is from genome assembly GCA_910595825.1 of Philhelius pedissequus. NCBI lineage: Eukaryota > Metazoa > Arthropoda > Insecta > Diptera > Syrphidae > Philhelius > Philhelius pedissequus. Next base: position 47,662,825 of record OU343161.1, on the reverse strand, counting down.
TTACTTACTTGGCTATAAAGTTTGCCAATCATTCTCTTTGTATGGAAAGGCGGCCATAATTAAATAAAACCTGACCTACCTAAGCGATTTGAAGGAAACTATATGCTTGACTATTATGGCTTAAACTCTCTGACTTAGTTTTTAGTATTAATTTTTTTTATATTGGGCAGCGGATTTAGGGTTAAGTATAGGTATCGCCATATATGGCAGGCCATAAATAAAAAAAAACCATGTTTGTATTAAATGTGGTACAAAAAATCATTAAAATACATTTTTGCTCAGTCACACGTCCAGTGTTTAAAAAAAAAACATAGTTCCTACTCTAGACCAGACAATTTACAAGAATTTGGGTTGTATGTCCAGAAAAATGTTCAGATAATGCTTATTTAACCATTCGCCCATACAAAATTTTCTGACACACCCCTTTTCGTATTTTTTTGGACAAATTTTTAATTTAAAATTTAAGACTTTTTTATCATGGTACTGAGACATTGTAAATAATTGAAACTTTACGGACTCACCCCGATTGTTATAAATTAAAATCAACATACCTTTTTCAATTGTTTATTGTCCGACGTTTCGACGGGGTCACGGATTAATTGAGTTGCAGTCTTAGCTTGAAAATATCTGAAAGACTGGAACGATTTTGATGAAATTTTCTGTTATTAATTACTATGGAAAATTATTTCAGATGATATTTGCCCAATGATACTCTCATTTTTAAAGAAAGTTCATATTAACGGCAAGAAGATGTATGATCGCTTAAATCTCAATTAAAAGTGAATCTGCAAAATTCTGCTGCTGATTTAATTGTGTTAGTGTGCTAGTGTTTTTTGACAATACAAAATTTTGTTGGCGCATAATAGTTTAAATCTTAAACAATAAAAACAGAACGGATTCTTATTTTATTTTCTTAATCCTGATTTCCTATATACAACTACATATAAAATATATATCAATAAATATATAATGGAAGTCTTACCTTCTATTAATAATTTCATTACAAAAAGGAATAGCCTAGCATTAGTATATAAAAAGAAAATAAATAAGTGTAGAAGGACTTACCATTCGGGCACTAAATCTCAAATGCATACCAAATTTCCGATTTTTGAAAAAAAAAAATTGATCGAATATAAGAGCAAGTAATTGCGATCCAGTCGTGCATTTTATTTTTTAAACGATTTGCGGTTTTCGCGATTTTTTTTTTCATTTGGCTGATTTTTTCGATTTTTGTTAACTGCTATATTAACTGATACAAATCTGGCAACGCTGTCTTGCGGTTTAATTGCACGATTTTGGAAGCCAATTTCAGGGGTCAGTCGATTCGTGAATGATGAAATGTTAAATCAAACTAAAGACAAATCACTTAGCAAATGACAAGATGGCTGTCAATAAAAACAGTGCTGCCAACTTCTGTTCTATACCTCTGAAAAAAAAATTGTAGCCTACCCTTTTCAATTCTGAGCTTTATTTGCTTTCTTCGAGATACCCTGGAGACAGAGGAGCTTACCTCAGCCTGAGAAAAAAACACCAGTGTTTATGTACCACGAGCTAATTTGTTTTTTTTTGTACTGCCAATTGAGTTAACTTTTTCTAAATCGACAAGTATTTGAAAAAAGAAGACCAATTAATTTATATAGATTTTTTGAATGACCAATAACAACTTAAGTGTGGTACCACCAAGGTTTTCTCATATTATTTTTGGCTGGAATTATAGCTATTTCACGACTTGCCAAGGTCGATCATCAGATTCCTTTGCTCTAGTGGTGCTGGTCTAGTTTTTCGTTTTAATTGAAAAACTTCTTGTGCCTTCATCGTGTATTGAACCATGAACAAGCTGCTTAAAAGCCAACGCACTACGCATCACGCAACCCAGCCCACATGATCAGATCCAACCCAATTTTTCTGTTTATCAATTGCATTGAAATGACTAGAGATTTTCGACTATCGATTGTGTCTTTCTTACAAGCGATCTGTTTTACGTGCTGGTAAATAAGGTAACCTTCAAATCCTGGGCAAGTAAATACTTGCCAGAAGTTCGGCATGGTTTTTTAAGCGGTTGATATACTGCTACCAGTATTCTACTTCCTACGTCACTAACGTCATGTAACAAAAAAATTTAAGTTAACGCAGTATAACACAGACTCTATAATCACTCCAAAAAAAAACATTCAGTACAGGGAAGATATTTAGGACGCTTGCCTCTCACTCTGCCTGTAATAGTTGACAATAAGTTCGTACTGGTTAAAAACTCTTACAGGGTTGCCGTGCATGGTGAAGGAAGACAAGCAGCAGTGTACACTTGAATACCCAGTAGGTGTAATAGTGGAATATACTGGCTTACTGGCTGGCTTAAACAAGATAACAAAAACAATTTGTATGGAACTAAGTGGTTATTTTCAGTGGGAATTTCATTCCGATTCAATGTATTTCAAAAAGCTATCCCGTAAAGCCTGGAACTGGTTATTTTTGTTGGAAAGAGTATAGTAAAGATTTCGATTCTGTAAACCACCAAACACTTCTAAAAAAAATCGTTCATTATCATATCCTGCGTTGGTTATCCTCATAACTATCTTGTAAGACAAAATAAGTTAATATTCAAGACACATATTCAAAGAAATTTAGTATACAAAAGGTTCCCCATAAGGTTGGCACCTGGGCCCGATTCTTTTTATAATTTTCATTAATGACTGTCTCGATTTTTAAGCATTGCGAATGCTTATTATATGAGGACGATCCGAAACCATTTTTAAAAGTTCCGAGTTTGGATGGTTCTTAAATTATTCAATCTGGCATTGATTCCCTCACTGGTGTCAGATAGATGAGCTAAATTGAATATCAAAAAGTGTAATACGATTTCTTTTTTCCAGAAAATATCGAAGTTTGATATTGAACATTGAAGTAGGCAATAGAGGAAGTTAGTAACACATTACCGCCATCATTTTTTTTTTCATAACCCAGTCTGATCTGATCTTTATCACTTTTACAATTGTCGACTATCAATTAATATTTGGTAAATATTGAAATTTGATATTTAACAACTCAACTGCTTAAGTCGTTTATGTATTTTGCAGAACGGTATGGGAGTTATCTCCGAATAGATCATTATTCTTTTTAAAAAATTCAGTATCCAATTTGAAGTTTTAAGTATTTATCAATTGATATTTGATTACCGTAATATAGGGTTGCTTATAGGGATGGCAATGAGACGAAACCAGGCGAGACTCTTGTTAGTCTCGTCTCGGTCTTGTCAAAATCGAAAAATTTCACTCTCGTCTCGATATCGCCTTCTTCTGAAAATATTAATGTGCTGACCGATATCGACGGTCTTGGTCTCATCCTTAGTCTTGGTGTCTTTCGTGTTTTTTGGTAGTAAAAAGATATAAGATAAGACGCGTATTCAGATTGAAAAGATAGAGTACTGCATTTTAGTAGTTTGTTGGTAATTTCGAATTTTTTGAAGTTAAATTTTAATGTTGTGAAGTTTTTTAATCCATTTAAATCGGAGACATCCTTCAATGGTTTTTGGCAGTTCATGGCTTGATAGGAAGGCAACAATCTATATTTTGATGTTTCGATAATATTTTTTTTCCAAGTGTCACCTAAAAGTCTTAAGGTCAAAGGAAGAAACAAAGTCTGAAAATGGGCGATTTATATTCTAACGACATTCAAACATAAAGCGTACGTTTTCTTCTCTAGATTTTCGGAGTGCGCAGTGTGGTTTGATATTTTTATGTGCATCATGCAAAAACAAACACTTGTGAATATTAGAAAATTTGAACATGAATATTATATACTCATATAAAAGATATTTCTTCTAGCGAAAACCGAAACCAACCCACCGAGACCGCCGAGACCATCGAGGGCAACGAGACTCTCGGCGTATTTCAGTACCAAAAATACGGTCTAGTCTCGGTCTCGGTCCGCAGACCTCTCGCTGCTATCCCTTGTTGATTATCTCTTAGCGTGTCAAAGCATGAAAGGTCTCTGTCATCCAGTATGTTAGTCAAGCTGCGGCATTGGTTGACTCATCTTCAAATTTAGATTACGTCTCAGCCAGTCTTTTAAGACAAAGAATTTTTCCCTTTACTCAACACTGCGATTATAAGCTTAACAATTCAAGTCAGGGTAGTGGTTACCATTCGCAGGTATATAGTGGATATTGACAAAATCTCTCTTCAACACGACTTAGCTGCTGCAGCAGCTGAGTTAATCTTATCTATCATCAGCAAATTATTGAAATTTATTATCAAAATTCGTGCTCTGTGAAAAATGTGTTTCGCAAGCTACGTCCGTTTTTTTTTCCGCTCATTTTTGGCTAAATGGATACTTGAATAAGCAGAATTGCCGTATTTGGGGTGAAGAGCAGCCAGAGGCAATTCAGCAGCTACCAATGCATCCCGAAAAATGCACTGTTTGGTGCGGTTTATGGGCAGGCGGCATCATTGGGCCGTACTTCTTCAAGGACTATGAAGGCCGCAGGGTTACGGTCAATGGAGAAAGGTACCGTTCGATGATAACAGATTTTTTTTGCCGAAAATGCAAGAATTGAACTCGGTCGACATGTGGTTCCAACAGGACGGTGCCACATGCCACACTGCACGCGAAACCATGCATCAATTGAAAGGCGAATTTGGTGAGCAGTTGATCTCACGTTTTGGCGCAGTCAATTGGCCACCAAGATCATGTGATTTGACCCCGTTAGACTATTTTTTGTGGGCCTATGTTAAGTCTATTGTCTATGGGGACAAGCCAAACACGATTGCTGCCTTGGAAGCCAACATTGAACGCGTCATTGGTGAGATTCCGGCCGAAATGTGTGAAAAAGTTTGCCAAAATTGGACCTTCAGAATATCATATGCGAAACACCCTGTTAACAAATAGTCCTTGCCTGCAGTAAAGATGATTTAACAATAACAATAAATTACATTTTGACATCACAGTCACAAACAAGGAGGAAATGGCAAAATTTATGTTTTGTCATACATCTTAAATAACGGCAAAATGTCTGTCAAACGCATTCACGCACGTACGATTCACAAGTGCCATATGAGTAGGTCCGTGCAGATTCCTTATATTGAATGTGAATAAACGATTGGGCTATGTGATGTGCAAGCATTTATAATGCTTGGTCAAGGCTCACCCCATCAACAAAAAATATAAAAAAAAAAAATTAACCTTTTTGGTATATCCAACAATTGCATGAGAAAAAATAAACCCCTTCCAACCCATCGATTTATCCTCCCTGAACCCCAATTCAAGTGTCCATATTTGTCAAATTACTCCGGAAAAAAAAGGCAAAAGCAAAGGAAATATTTAGCTATAGAATTGCTCATGACACATGTTGTCCTGCCGGCTCCTATCTACTACTGCCATCGAAAGGATCCAACACACTCCATGCAATCACATAGATACAAACACACACATAGTAAAAACGTTATATATGTATATCAACATTATATGTATATAGACGATTCAGGAATAAATTCCGATTTTGGTTCGAGGCAATATATGATATAGGAATGAAAAAGAGAAGTTTCAGGAATAAATATCTGGTTGTCAAAACAACGCAACTATAACCGTTCAAAAGTATCTACATACCAGCAAAAAAAAATCCCGCTTTAAACCAGTTGCACTTGTGTTTGAGTTATTATTCCATTTCAGTCAGTTGCAGTTGCAATTCCAAGAATATCTACCTCAATTCAGTATCCGATTTTCGCTATAATCATCATCAGTTTCTATTCAACAGAATGATGCACAAAGCTCATTAAAGTCAGCTCTGACGTTTGTAGTAAATTACAGATTCTCCATGGTACTTCAGGGCGCAATTATGGGCGAGTAAGCTTTTCACAAGCATTCACACCGGAAGATTAATGTTCCTACACGCCTCTGAAATTTTTCTAACTGTCTGTAGGCCAAAAATGTACCAACTCAACTTACATCCAGATATAGCCCGTGAGTCGAGTGTCCGGCCGGCCGGGCGACGGAACAAGGGTTATCCTTTTTAGGGCGCGTTTTAGCTTTTGCGAATTATTTTACAGGAAATTCAATTGATGTCTGTGCTTGGATGGTTGAGAGTCTGATAGTGTATAGTAGAGGAGAGGGAGGAATTTTCGGGTAGTATTTAGGATGCAGAGTGCAAAGGGTCTGTCCATCCCAGCTATCTCTTGGTCTTTATGCCAAGCTCGATGACCCTTTGGGTCAATAAATCCACATTTGAATTGCTGATTTGGTACACACAGGGCTTTATTTATGGTCCAGCTGCTGGATGGATTTTACGGATCTTTTTGGCTTAATTGCGGATGGTGTGGAAGGGTGTATTAGTGTTCAGTGTAAAATGGTGTCCGTTATATTTGTGCAATTCGCCCAAAATTGACAGGGCAAATTATCACTGAATTACAACACGCTTTGAGAATTCATTGGGTCGTTTCGTCCTTGATTATTCCAAGCACCCAACCAGATGACGCTGTGAATTTATTTTTTTTATGGTTAAAAAAGATATACCCATAGATGGTAAGGTTGCTGTGGGGGAGTATTAATGGTGGCCTCTGGGTGAGCATGTTGCTTTTTGTGGTGTAAAATGCAAATCAAAATAAAAGTAGAATATACAGAAAACAAGCGTTATAGCTGATGAATAATTTCGATTTTTTGGGTCCTAATCTTGGAAACAAATTCATAACTCCCACAATTACTCATCGATTTATTTAAAATAAAGCAGCCTTTTAATCAGTGGATCGACTTTATTTTATTCAATGCCAGCTATGCTGTCAAGACTACAACATCTTCCATTTTAACGTAAGTAGCCACAAGGCACACTTATATTTTCGTTAACAGTTCAGTCAAACCTTGAATTTGACCTTAGTTTAAACTATTAGCTCGATGGACTAAGTCGTTGTCGAAAAACGTACTATGAAAAGTAGTGTCCATTTTTAACTAGACAGCCTTAGCTGTCCAAGTAATATAAACTCAAGCTGATAAATGGCGGAAAAAGGCATTGAAAACCGCCGAATGCCGTTGAGAATCGGAAAAAGCGCGTAATAGCCGGCGATGCTTTGAAGCCGGCGAAAGTCGTTGAAAGCTACCGAATACCATTAAGAACGGCCAAAAACGATATAAGCCAGCGTAAGCCCTCGACAGCCAATTAGAACCCCTTGCGGGCCGGTAAAATTCAGTGTTAAAGCCGAAGAAAGCCTTTGATAGCCGGAAAAAGCTTGTGAAACTCTTTACCACTGGGCAAAAGCCGTTGTTGAGAGCCGGAGAAAGGGTTTGATATATAGCGAAAACCATTTTTGATAGCATGCAATAGCCGCTAAGAGCCAGCGAAAGCCATTGTTAATCAGCGGAAATCGTTGATAGCTATCGAAAACTGTAACAGCCGACGAAACCCATTCTATCCTATGACACTCTCTTGAGAGCCGTTGAAATCAACTGTTGAAAGCCGGCGAGAGCAGGAGAAAACTTTTGATAGCTGGCGAAAGCCGTTGAGAATCTTATAAGGATCTCGATCAAATCCGATTTTGAGAGCTTGCGAAAGCTTTTGCTAGCCAGCAAAAGCTTTTGATAGCCAGCGAAAATCGTTGATATCCAGAGACAACCGTTAAAAACTCCGAAACCTGTTGACACTCGATGAAACCCCCTTGAGAGCCTGTGAAAGCCTTTGAAAGTATTTGATAGCCGTCCAAAGCCGTTGAGAATCTGATAGACATTGTAAGAGCTGGTGAAAACCCTTGAGATCCAACGAAAACCTTTGTTGAGAGCCTAAAATTGCCGTTGAGATCTGGAGAATTAACTTGATAGCTCGTGAAAGCTAACAAAAGCCGTTCTTAAGGACCTGCGGTAGACATTACTCTATGTGGCACTAATATGTGGCACCAAAAATTCAGCGTGTGCTGGTTGCCCTTACGACGTCATTGCGGGATGGAGAGCGCTAGATACCTTTCTCAATGAGATGAATTGGGAGCAACGGCGTGGCGCATAATGCATAGGACATATCCGAAATACTGAAGGTTTCATTTCCGGGTTGCCGCAAATTTCTCATTTTGGCGATTTTCACTGGCTCGTAAGATTGAACTGTTCTAGAGTTTTTTTTTTTGAAGTCACGACCACCAAGCCAATGACTTTTGAAACCCTCAAGGAGAATATCCGGCAAGAATGCGAGGAGCTAGGACCGGAAGAGTTGCCACGAGTGATGGAAAGTTACATATGTAAGTCAGGCCCCAATTGTCAGTAATCCAGTAAACAAAATTCAAAAGTAGAACCAAAGCTTTCTTGAAATTTCGGAATGCTTAATGAAACTTATCGGAATGCTATTATCGAAAAGAGAAAGATATGTGTTACAAAACGGAACAGATTCACTAGTAAAGCAAAAGCCACACTTACAGTATTTATTTCATTAAAACTCTTAACATCGAAATTGCCATAAACATCGTAATGGTCTTGATTCAAAGAGCCGTAACAGAATACATCAATCAATGCAACACTTTGAGGATTTTTTGGAGATAACTTCGGGCAATTTTTGAGAACATCTGAAGCAGGATCCTTTATCGCGTTTCGGATGCGGGCATGATGTGGAGAAATGTCCAGTACCAGAGCAATTATAACACTGAACAAGCTTTTTTTCGGACTCACCAGCGGAAAGTTTGACTTTTGGCTTTGCGATTGTTGGATGCTGTATAGCTGTCGTTGAACAAGAAGCGGAATAAGTTTATCTGTGATGAGCGGAACTAATTCTCGTAGTTTAGCATAACGGTCAGCCAATTGTTTTAATTCGTCACGTGCGGGGTACAATACTGCAATATTAGCGAACGATCATGGAAACTATCGATGATTAACTGAACTGTTTGCTTCTCATCAATCACGGCACGCGGCACGTGATGCGAGTTCTTGAATTTTTAAAATGTATCCCATAATCGAAGATTTAGTGGAAACAAACGTGGTATTCCGCATCTGGTCAATCATTTCGGAAATTGAATAGTTGTGTCCAAAATTGACTCAGAAATTGCTTCGAAAATTTTCGCACGTGGTTGATTTGTCAATTTGAAGAAAAATTTCGGCAGGGGAATCAGGCTTCATCAATCTACGAATAAATTTTAATCGGAATATATAATTACCATGAACTGAATCACAAGCTCTTTCAAAAGTTTCAATCCACCCTCTTGCATCGTATGAGTTGTCTCCAGAGAAAAACGGAATAGAATGCTTAATGTCATTAAACATAGGTTGAATCAATGGCGACATAGACGGCATCTTCTAACCTTGTTACTTCTCGGCGTAGGTCAATTAGCTTCAATTTCGTGTGCAGGAAGGATAGGTTAGGTTAGGTTGAAGTGGCCGTCGAAAACAACTGACACACTTAGACCTTAGATAGGTCCATTGTGATACCACATGAAGAGAAATTTACTCTTTAATCAAACCAATTGCAGCCTCTAATGAAGCGGTGTAGCCGGTGAATCTCTATGTGTCTAAGATCACTGGTATCGTCGAAAAAGTATTCCTCCAGGTGTAATCTACTACCTTGGGAGAGAGCAGGACATGAGCACAGAAGATGGAAGATAGTCTGCTCTTCGTCCCCATCCATACGCCAAGTCTCTTGGCGTATCTTCCAATTAAACACTGTCCAGTTACAACACCTATTACGGAGCCAAGATGTTTCCTGCTCAAAGGGAGTAGACCTTTTGAGCGTCTTGGGTCTATTACTGGCCAGATTTGTCTAGTAGCCAGGCAAGTAGTCATGTTTGACCATCTAAAATGAATTTGTTTTATGGAGTTTTTATGTAACCTGAGTTTGCAAGTAGCGATAGGCATGCCGATTTCTTCTTTTTTAGGTAGAATATGTATTTGGGTTCCATTTCTAGCGAATTCATCGGCTTTGCAATTTCCCAAAATATTTCTATGTCCCGACACCCAAATCAGGTGAATGTTAGACTGTTATGCCATCTCCCTGAGAGATGATCAACAGTTGCGGGCAGGTATAGAGTTTGTGGAAACTGTGCCAAGTGATTTGAAAGCTGCTTGGCTGTCAGAGAATACACGGATATCCGATGTGGATATCACTTTTTCCCTCAGCCAGGATAAGACCTATTTAATCGCCAGAATTTCCGTTTGGAACACGCTACAATGGTCAGGGGGACGGAAAGAGAGACTAAGCTCTAGCCTGTCTGAGTGCACACCACCACCCACTCCCTCTTCGGTTTTTGAACCGTCCGTATAAAAGTGGGCTCACTCATCTTTTAAGAACCCCTCATCCTCCCAATCTGATCTTGGTGGGTTGGTAACTTGGAAGTTCTTGTCGAAGATTAGCTTGTGTGTGGTGTAGTCGGATCGTCCTAGGCTTGATCCGACCTTGTTCAGAATATTAGAATAGCCTATCGAATTGTTAGTCCATTGAGAGATGGCCTTGAGACGAATAGCAGTTTTCGCGGTGGAACTTGCGGAAAGTTAGGAATCGTTTCTAGACAAAATCTTCGGAATGTTCTTCATAAAGCTCACGTAATTGAGCTACTTTTGCATCTGCTGCAAATTCAATCTTGCATTCAGTAAACCAGCCTACCAATCCTTGTTTCTTCATAAGTGATGGCGACATAATTTTGCGGAATAATATTAAAGGGCTTATTATTTAGTGCTGCCCACATCTGTAGTTGAAGACTAAGGTTTGATTTTAAAGGTTTTATATTTATTTAACAAAATCAACCTTTTAGTCTTACTGAGAAATAAAAAAGATGTATATTATATATATTTAGCAAGTATGTAAATAAAGTAAAAAATGATAAGGTAACTATGTAATTGATTATTGTTAGACATTAAAAAAAATTGGGCCAATTTAAAACAAGTTATCATCTGCCAAACTTACCAGCCGTTAGGCTTCCGCAATTGAACACATTTAAAATGTTATGGCAATTCCGTAATTAAATAACGCTCAATTAGCTATTCAATTCTAATTGGTAAATTTTGAAAACATTCTATTCTCTCTTGTGAAGGAAAAGACTCTTTTTTTTAGTCAAACTTAATTATAACTTTAGGAATTAGATCGATAAGAAAACAAACAAATTTAAAATGCAAAACATGCAACTAAACATAAAAATTTATCGTGCTAATTCATCATTAGGGACATAACATAACGTAGCCAGGTATTAAATATTCATAACCACAATTTCCCCATTCAAAAGATGCCGGCTTTAAGGGCATTGTCCTCTCACATTTTAATAACATTTACCTTTTTCTGCGTTTGAATTATATTTCTATGTTTTATCATGACAGGTAGTTCCGCTTTGATGCTCTCCACTTGTTTCATCCATCCGTTTGGTTCATATCAAATTTAAGTTCTTTAAACAAAAAATGAAAGGGAAAAGTATATACCTAGGTGTCCTCCATGGTATCTTATAACGCGGCTTGTGGAAGGTAAGACAAGCCCTAACAATCACATTCAACACAACACCTGCAGGCAAAAGGGGACCAGATAGTAATACTTGAAATCGGAATCGGATTCTGGAATTCAAGCCGATATTGAATCGAATGACAAAAATAAAAAAAAAACTTAAAGCTTTTGCAACTTGTTACTTTTCAGCTTAAGGGGGAAAGTATTGGTTTCAAAGGAAATAAATGAAGTTTCTGAAATTGAAATAAAATTAGAATTTTTATGCTGGTGAAAGTTTATATTTTAATCATAAAATATAAAACAGATAAGGGTATTGGTCCAGTTCATACCAAGAAGCCTTTTTGAATCCGTACCTATTAACACGGTTTTTGGAAAAAGAAACATACAACAAGTCCTAAAGCTTCAGCACTAACGACTTACACGTTTTTGTTTGATATTTGGTTCTTAGACAAATTCGCTGGTCCAGCATTTGTGGAGAAAGGACCCCGTCAAAACTACCAGTCCTCTCGCTCCCTGTCTTATGAATCCAATAAATAGCACGGTGTAGAAGTATTACCAAAATTCATTCTAGAGAATTTTAGAGATCAATTCTTTGAACTTAGTTTGTGAAACTTCGCCAATGTCGTCGAAAAGCCCCTCCAAGTGATTGGATTCTGACCCGAGCATGCAGAGTAATTGCAAAGGAAATACTGGACGGTTTTCTTTTCCTGCTGTTCCCCCCATTTCCGACAATGAATATTACGTCGTTTACTCACCTGTTAAACAGTGTTCGCTATACATAGATAGCAAGGATCCTGAGTCTTGCTTGGGTCTCAGAATAAAATAGAATATTGCTCTTTAAATCTCCGAGCGGAATATTGACTGTTTCAGGTTTCGGCAAATGACCTATGAAGGCCTGATCCAGTCAACGATGTGGTTCATTTCCCTTAGCCCGGAAACCAAATATAAGAGTCGCACCAAAGGTACTCAGAAGCTGATTCCAGCATTTCTGGAACATTTGGGATAGTGAAACAATGGATTAAACAGCCGCCTGATTGTGTCTGATAAAAGCCCAATTCCGGCTCTATTGTGGATCATCTTTGACTAGCTTGTATGCGTCGTTGTACCTGATTGACCTCATGCTCATTGTCGGGATGAAGCAGTAAGTGGCAGTCAAACAAATATCAATTGGAATTACATCTGTGATATTGATGTGCCCACAGAATACAAGGATAAATCAGTAAAGCGCTCTAAGCAGCGCGTAGAACGGTGGATAATAATATAGTGTTTTAGATGCAACGCTAGGAGTTCTTTTAAACTTTTAAAGCTATTCTAAGTTCGGACAATCCGGCTTTTATCATAAGATTTGTTACACATGTAAAAAGCTGTGCTGGTCTTCATAATCCTTTCATCAATGCTTATGAGATCTAAATTAGTTTGTGGTCGAGAATACCACATAGATATTTTATGGAGTGGAAAACTGTACGGCCGTTGATTCGGAATAAAGGGTGTATCATAGTTTTGTTATTAAATATCATCAGCTCATTTTTTTCTTCAGTTATTATAGATAATAGTCTATTTTTGGTATAAGAACTTATTTCAATGAAAGTCCCTTCAACATCTACGAAGGTAGCAAGAGTATATTTTTTTGGAGTTGATAGTTTTCTTAATTGTACCCACTTCCTCATGAAAGAACGTTTTAGTGGAATTTCTAACTCTTGATGGCATTGTTGAGTGCCAGCCAACTCGTTTCTTAGCTATATGCCTCCAATTTCGCACTTTCGTGCGCCATCTGAGGTTCTGTCTTCCCCTACTGCGCCGTTCCTCAGATTTTAATTAGAAGATTTTCCAATCCATCAAAGCCATTGTATTTGAGTTCTGCTGGCTTGGCCGGTCAGTGTCACTGTTTGAGTCTTTTTATTCATCATTGTTGTATCACCTCCTCTACACATTTGACCAACAATAACCCCATGGATCTTTCTCTCGAAGCAACTTAAAGCATCATCATCCACCTTTGATAAAGTCCATGTATCTGACTTATAAGGCAGGACGAGGATTATTAGGGTCTAATAAAGGGACTGTTTAGTTGCATGAGAGATTGTTTTGCTTTTTGCTATTCAATTCCCTTTTTAGCCCAAAAGATCAATAATTGGCAAGAGTTATCCTTGGTTTCATGTCAACGCTCGTATCGTTGGTTGTATTTATAGCGAACTATAAGTAGAAAAAGTAGTTGTCTACATCAATATTTCAGTTACCCATGTTAATGATTTGTCCAAGAAATCATTGCTGTACGTTCTCAGCCTAAGGCCACATTAACATGAGCCTTTCGGATTGTTGAGGAACGGCTTTAGCCCTTCACACAATACAGCAGAAAAAATCTAGTATGCAATGTTAAGAAGACTGATACCTTTGTAGTTGGTGCAGTTCAGAGGGTCTCCCCTATTGAGTCATCGAGTGTTAAAGATGAGTTGGACCATACTCCTAGCAAAATGATTTCCTTACGCTTTTCAGAGCTCGGCGGCTAAGCCATCAGCTCCACGGCGTTATCTGGTCGGGTTGGCTGAACTGTTGGTCTTCGCGTATTATGAATTGTTATTTCTTACTGGTATGTTACGTCTTTGACATTATAAGCCCGCAGAAGTGTTCTTTTCAAATCCGTGGACTTACCCTTCGATATGCCTGTTGAGACATTTACAAGGAAATTCATTTAGCCACATGCTATTTTCGAGAATACGCTCTAAATTTTTAGCAGGAAATTCTTATCGCGTATTCACTGCTTCTTCGTTATAAAAACTATTCTTCCATGCCTTCAGGACTCAGATACATCATGTAGTTGAATGAGAGACATTCTTTGAAGATTATCTCCAGCCAATGAACTACCACTCTTTACAGTTTTCGGAGCATAATTTAAGGTATATCGTCTAGGCCCGGAAAATACTTATTACCCCCAAGCAAATTTTCTTTTGCTCTTATAACGGTATTGATATGCCCGCCACTTGAATAAAATTATTGGGCACTGCTGTCCTCGAAACATGGTAATTCTGTTACAAGGATTGATTAATAACCCATATATAATTCTTTCTCAAACTTTTTATTAAATTATAAATGGCGCCCAACTTTTCACACGCTTTGACATGTGTGAATCTTAAACAAATACTTTTTTAGGGCAAGTTTTGCATTTGGAAAAAAATCCAACTCGAGATCTTAATCAAAGTTGGCATTACGATGATAGAGAACACCAAGAAAGTGGGTCCCGCAATTCCGTCTGTCTGTCTGTCAGCCTAAACCGCTGAAGCGATTTTCTGCAAACTTGGTAGTTAAGCGTTTTAGGCGATTGTCTAAAATAGATTTTGAATCGTTGTTTTAGCCTCAAAAAAGCCCCAAATGTTTCTAACATCTTAATTATCTCGAAAACGGCTCTAACGATTTTGGTTTGGATTGGTGTGTGTACTACGTTGCATCTACATTTTGGTTAAATAAATTTTACATATTTTGTTATTAACCGTATCTGCCATACAACCATTTTATTGATTTTCGACTTTGTCATAAACGGCTCAACGGATTTCGATCAAAATATTTATACAGGAGCTCATTTAAATTCCAAATAATACTGCATTTCAAAATTTTCGAAAAATAGTAATTTTTTTGTTTGAAAAAATCAATATTTCGGAAACGAGTGGATTATTTTTTCTGAAATTTTGCTTTTGAATTTATATTATTAAATATTTAATATATTCATACCAATTTTTTTTTAGAAAAAAAATAAGAATTTTTATATATGGTATAAATAAAGTGCACGACTGGTTAGCACGTACTTGCTCCTACGTTCGATCACATTATATGCAAAAGATTCTCAATAGAAACGGCTAAATATATTTTTAATGTCGTGTCTCACTTAATTTTGTATATATAAAAACTCTTAATTTTTTTATAATCAAAAATTGATATAAACAGTTTCAATATTTACTAATATAAATTAAAAAACAAAATTTCAGAAAAAATCGTCCACCCGTTTTCGAAATATTGAATTTTCAAAAAAAAAAAAAAATATTTTTTTTTCAAAAATCCAAAAAAAAACTATTTTTCGAAAATTTTGAAATGCAGCAGTATTTAGAATTTGAAGAAGCTCCTTTATAAAATTTTGATCCAAATCCTTTGAGTTGTTTATGAGAAAGTCAAAAATCAATAAAATGGTTGTATGGCAGGTACGGTTAATCACAAAATATATAAAAAAAAAAAATTTTGCCAAAATGTAGACCATACGCAATGTAGTACACACATCAATTTTTATCAAAATCGTTAGAGCCGTTTTCGAAACAAATAAGATGGTAGAAAAATTTGGGGCTTTTTTGGGGCTAAAACAACGATTTAAAAATCTATTTTCGACAATCACCTAAAACGCCGAACCACCAAGTTTGAACAAAATCGTTTCAGCCGTTTCAGCATCAGTGAGGGAAGTGAAGGATCTAAATGTTTCCATTACAATAAATAAAACAAGTACATACGTATTTCTCAAAAATATCAGAGTTTCTAAGACTTATTTGGTGCAGAACCCTTCCACCGATTGATGTGCAAGTAATGTTCAACTCGTTTTCTCTAATATTTATTGTCTTAGCGCTATATTTGTTATATCTGCCCCTTCAGAGCAAGACTGCGCGACTCTGTATAGACTTTTATGTTGTTTTTCCCCGATGGTCACCTGAAGTAGGCTCGCGAAGTGATTTTCCATTTTACTTTTGTATCTCATTTCTATAGGTTTATACGTGAGTAAGCCACAGAAAAAAGAAAAACAAAAAAATGTCTTTTCTGCAAAAGAATAAAAGTAAATCACATAAATCCTGCAGATAAACAGCACCAATTGGCTTACACGTTTCATTGACCGTACATTATCTGCTTAAGGAGATCTAGAACTCTGAACAAAACGGTCTGCAGAGGAATATCTTAATTAAGATAATTTGCACAATAGGTGATCCAACTGACTGACGCGAAGCGACGCAATCAACGGAGGCGCGACGACGGTGCGGTGTGTGTCAACACGACAGCACAATAAGAGTGCAAAGGGCTCCCAAGTGTTGAATCCACACTAGCACACTAGCCTGGCCTGGTCAATGTGCCTTCGAACTCAATTTCCTCACATTATGCATGACCACTCCAGTGGAAAACATTAATTTCCCGCTGAAGCTCCTCTCGGACCTCCCTACATCATGCTCACTTGCTCATCATGGAATGTTTGTTCTTTTTTCTTTCTTTTGTTTTACTGAATAAATTAAAAAAAAAAAACTGACTTTGCAACAAATAAGACAAAAGAGAATAAAATTAAATTCAGGTACGGAAAGCGAATCTGCTGAAAGAGTAGAAGCGCCCTTCCGTTTTTATCTTGTATTTGTATGCATTTTAATTCTCTATAGATACGAGTATGGATAATGACTGAAAGGGAAATTAGTGTTGCCATTTTTGGTTGAGTGAGCCCATACGTAGAAAACATTTCGATAAAACTTAATGGATTGGAAAGATTGAAATGCACCATATATACTTATTAATATACATATGATACATATAGGAAGAAGAACTTAGTTTATTTTCTTAAGTACAAATTTTTGGTATTACAATATTCCTTAAAAATGTTCTAAAGTTTGCTTTTGTTTTGTTTTATAATGATGCGCGCACTAAAGGGGCTTTGATTACCCTTGATATGTCAAAGCACAGTGCAAGCGTTAGGAAAGTAGGAGAGGATGAAAAAGGAGATACCGATGCACATTGGCTTTAAATTTCTGAATATCAAAATGCGAGGGGAAAATATAGTCGGGTAATTTATCCTACATTCGTGTTGCACGGCTAAAGAAAAAATCCCTATCCTTAACAGTACGTCCGAAGTTGGGCTCAAGGGTAAACTGATAAGCAATCTTAGAAATGCCAGTATTACGGTATAACAGTTGAAGGGGAGGAATGCAACTGGCTACTTCGCTAGAACACTGTTTATAAAAGTAGCGATAAAATACATGAAACATTTCGACGATGTTCGAGAGGTGTAAATGTTTCCACTATAGTTCTATCGCCAATCATCCTTAGGGCTCTATTTTGAATTCTATCTAAAAGATTCAAATGGGTCTTGGGATCTCCTGCCCAAATATGAGAGTTATACTCCAACTTTGGACGAATGAAGGCCTTATAGATTACAGCCAGATCAGACGGGAAAAAAAATGTCTTAAGTCTAACTCGATTGGAGAGGATGGTGTTCCGGTTAAATTTATAAAACTGATAATACCTCAAATTATATACACCTTTACTCACATAATTAATTATTGTATAACTAGCTCATCATTCCCTGACTGCTGAAAACTTGGCAAAGTAATTCCTGTACCCAAAAAGCCGCATCCTTCATCATCTTCTGCTGACTTCCGACCTATAAGTATTCCACACTGCCTGTCCATGGTATTTGAAAAAATCTTAGCGGTACAAATATCGAACCACATTAGCCGACATAGTTTATTCGTATCAGAATAATCGGGTTTTCGCCCTAATCATAGCTGTTCTACAGCAATGTTCCGGGTGCTTGACGACATTCGGATTCCATATGATATTGATAAATTGGCCATATTATGTTTGCTTGATTTTTCTAAGGCTTTTGATAGAGTTAACCATGACATCTTGTGTAAAAAGCTCAATCTGTACTTTGGCTTCAGTAGAAGATCGGTATGCTTAATTAATAACTACTTAGCACACCGCAGTCAGAGGGTTAAAATTGGTGACACCTTTTCTGATTCAATGAATCTGCTTTCTGGTGTTCCACAAGGTTCAGTCTTGGGCCCTTTGTTATTTTGTATGTTCATTAATGACCTCCCCCAAGTTTGCAATAGTGGCAGTTTACATCTATATGCTGATGATGTCCAACTATACCTTTCAAGCCCATTTAACTTGTTGTAGGACCCTATCTGCAGAGTAAATGAAAATCTTTAAGAGATCTTCAATTGGTCTTTGTGTAATGGGTTAAGTCTTAATCCTTCTAAATCACAGATCATTACTATCTCTCCACACTCAATGCAGAAACTAGTTGAAGATCAGACCACGTTTCCCAATACCATCAACTTGTCCTTAGGTGTACGTTCAAGCAATATCTTTATTCAAGATGTTGCTTATTTTTACATAAGATAATTAATTGTAAAACACCACCATATCTGTTTAATAAGCTTTGTTTTGCGCGTTCTGCTCGAACTTTGAACCTCATAACACATTCCTCAAATTATTTAAATTCGTCTAGACTTTTCTTTGTTTATGCCATCAGATTATGGAATTCCTTGCCTATAATGATAAAGTAAATTGTAGGAACAGTAAAGTTTAAAAAAGCATTGTTCTTGAATTTTCATTAATTTACGTATTAAACAGCAATTTGAAAAAAAAACTCTCATTGCTACTGCTTATATTATTTCTTTAACTTATTAATATTTTTAACTTCTTTATCCGTTTAATTACATTAGCTTATGTACTATAAAAGACTACGTCTTATTTGTACACCATTTTTAAATAAAATTGAATTGAATCTTCGAAGAAATCCCAAACACTTTGCAGCATTTTTGGCGACATCGAATTTGTGGTCATTCCACAAAATGTGGTCTATGATGCACAAGCCAAGGACTGATAGCTGATCGGTTTCTTCAATGCAAGTGCCGCTCATGGATAGTGCCATGGGGGGTGGGTTCAGCTTTAACGACAGAAGACAGCACTGAGCTTTTGAAGCATTAAATTCTTCACGGTTTTTTATTCCCCATTGGACAATGCTGTAATGATCAGAATTTAATGATCTTATCATACGTTGCCGTTGCAGTTGCACATCCGAAGAAAAAGGAGGTGCATCTGAAAACGAATATGAAAAGCTGAGAGTACTATCGTCAGCAAAACAATTAAGTGGATTAGAAGTTCCAGATAAGAGATCATTAATAAAAATGAGAAAAAGGGTCGGAGACAATACGGAGCCTGGGGCACACCAGCATTTATTTTGTGAATATCAGACTTGAAACCGTCCAATACAACTTGTATTGAACGGTCCGAAAGGTAATTTCTAATCCAAGGAAGAAGAGATTCATCGATACCAAATGCACGCATTTTCGATAAGAGAGCTTGATGCCAAACTCTATCAAATGCTTTTGAAATATCAAGCGCAATAATCTTACTTTCTCCAAAACGATGTAAAGAATTGTGCTACTGTTCGGTGAGATATACCATTAGATCACCAGTGGACCTATTGCTACGAAAGCCATACACCCAGTCATTAAGGAGCTTTCGTTCTTAAAGATATTTTTTAAGCTGATAGTTAATCAGCATTTCCATGACCTTGGAAAGAAGGGACGTAAGTGCAATTGGACGGTAACTAGAGGGTGAGGAAGATACGCCTTTTTTAGGGACAGACTGGACAAATGCTGTTTTCCATCTACTCGCAAAGAGACATGTATAATAGGACAGATGGAAAAGCTTTCGCAGTGGTTTTGCCAGCGTTGAAGACCAACTCTTCAGAACGATGCGAGGTATACTATCCGGGAAGGTCTTTGAGGAATCTAGCCACTGCACGAGTGCGAATAAAATCGTTTACGCTCTCAAGTACTGGAGGAGTCATAACACTTTCTGGCAGCGTCGAATTAACAGCGAACTGCGCTGCAAGCAAATTTGCTTTTTCGCGAGAACTGACAAAAGGTTTGTCATTAAGGACGAGCGTTGGAATCGAAGACGAAGTTGAATTTCGAATATTTTTTACAAATGACCAAAAATTCTTATTACCTTTGCGACATTGTAGTATTTTTTGCCTTAATATCTGGTCATGCAAGAATTCGGTTCTACGAATGTGAACGTTGCAAGTCTTTCTAGCTAGTTGAAACTCTCTCCGGTTTTCCTCAGTGGGGCTGGCTTTATAATCCCGGAAACTTACTTCTTGGATATCAAAATTTATAAAATTTAATTTGAGTTATCGGAAATACATACAACAATTTATTTTGGGCATAGTAAATGGTGTCTACAAAAAATCACGACTGTCAATTATCAGTTGTCAATTGATGAATACTAAAATTTGTTAAAAACCTGGTCAAATATGATATATGATGACTATCAGCACATTCATAATAACCGATATTGTTTTCAATGATCGAAAATTTTATTAACTAAATTTCAATATTTGTCAATTAGCAATTGATAATTGATAAAATTCGTAGAAGAAATTTACAAATAAAACATTAAGAAACCACCAAAAAAACACAGTGAGATTTATCTCTTTAATGACGTATTGGGGTGCCCTTTAAAGGTGTTCCCAATTACTAATATTTTGCCCTCAATCATCCGTATTTAAATGAATTTTATTATGAAGTAACTGGTGTTTTTTTAAGACGTGTGGTTTTCAAGAAGAAATAATTTAATGTTATTGCCAAGCATTTGGCTTTATTATAAGGACAAGGGTTTGCCATTGTGTTTTCAAAATGATTTCGGGTAAGTGGCCGCCGCGGCTGGATCGAAAAGGTTCCAGTTGAGAGGCCAAATTTTTGACCACTCTTGCAGCAATTGGGACCGTATGTCAGCAATAACGCGCCGAATATTCTCTTCCAGGCGTCAATCGTCTCGACTTCACATAATCCCACAACAAATAGCCCAGCGGTGTTAAATCGCACGATTTTGGAGACCATGCCACAACCCACGACGTGAGATAATGTGCTCACCAAAAGTTTTCAATAAATTGAGTGCTTCGTTGGCTGTTTGGCATGTAGCGTCATCGCTGAACAAAAATTAATTGTGATGCGTCGCGCGAACCGAACCATTATTTTGGTAAGAAATTTGCACTATTTTCAAACGTTGTACAGGAGTAAGTCTATTCATTATGAAATGGCAAACCAAACTGAGAATAAATAAAGTGACAGCTGTCAAAAAGACCAACTCCCATAAATGTATTGCAAAATTCTAAAAAAAACACCCTTTATAAGGCACTATGTGGTAAGTTTTGGATTCGTAAATAATAGAACTCGAGATTTTGATCAAACAATTGATAGCGAAGACAAAAAAAGTTGGTATTATAATTCTATATGTCTGCGAGTCCACAGCCTAAACGGTTCGATGTTTTTTCTTCAAACGCTTTTTTTACAATAAAAGTAACTGTATTTTTTTAGGCAAAAAAGCTAAACATTAATTTTCTGAAAAACGGTTCCAACGATTCTAATAAAAAAAATCAGTGCATTAATGAATGGAAAAGGAACTTTTTCGTATTTTTTTTCTAGTAGTGTAAAACCAATTTGTTGGTTATCGATTTTCTGGAAAACGGTTCATTCGATTTTTGTGGAGCAAATCCTTGAAAGGTAGGTAATACTATTTTAAACCACTTTTTTTTTGAAAACTGAATATTGCGCAAATGACTTAATCGATTCTTCGAAACTTTGTATTGAGTTGTTTTTGACATTGTGTTGAATACTTGAAAAAATTAATTTTCATAAAAAAAAGCATCTACATCACATACAAATGTTACAAAAACCGTTAAGAAAAAGAAATATTTCTCAAAAACAGGTCCAAGTATTTGTGTAAATAAAATGCACAACTGGATCGCACGTACTTGCTCTTATGCTCGATCACATTGTATGCGGAATATTCTTAATAGAAACGGCTAAATATATTTTTAAAGTCTTTTTTTATTTAAATTTGTATATACAAAATTTCTTTAACTTTTTTCTAAAAAAAAGTCCACCCTTTGTCGAAATATTGAATTTCGAAAATTTTTTTTTTGTTTCTTCAAAAATCCCAAAAAAAATATTTTTTGAAAATTTTGTTATGCAGTATTATTTATAATTTGAAGGACCTCCTATATAAAAATTCTGATCAAAATCCGTAGAGCCGTTTATAGTCGAATGGCCAGCGACAAAAATGGTAACGTCATTTCAGTACAAAATTTTTGGTAATAAAACATGGCCTAGATACTAAAAAACATTAAATGAATTGTCTGCTACTTATCCGTTAGTAGGGAAGCCATCAGTACGGGGCTAAAGGGTTAAAAATTAAGGACAAAAACGTGATTTCATTAATAATATTGTATGTAGCATATAAAAAAGGCAGACACTTTGGCTGGAACGAAGATGGTGGCAGATAAAGGGGAAGGTCAAGAAAATATATTTTGAGCCGAACACTCTGGCAGATACAATCTTTATTAATATTTATTATTAAAAAAAAAACAAGTTAAAAAATGCAATTTTCAAAGAAATCATGTTTCTAATTTCGCACATATTCTGCTATGCATAGTTTTGCGCCGTTTGACTGTCCTCATCAAACTTGAAAATTGGAACATCAGGAATGCTTTCTTCGTCATCATAATCCACAATTTTTATTTTTCAAAAATGAGTTTATATTGTATATACATACTTATTCACACATGTAACACTTATATTATCGTCCAAGTGTTCTGGTTGAACTATATCGTCATTAACCAAAGGTGGTAGCTGATCACCTTCAAATCAATGCAATTCATGCCTTCCGTCAATTTTAGTCTATTCATGCTCAGATGGAGACAAATTAGTTGGCTTTTTTAAATGTGCATTTCTCCATAGGCCGCAAATATATTGTGATCTTAATAGCTGCTGATGTAGTTCCGAATGGCATGGAGGTAGATTTGAATCATCAACATTTTTAAATTTTCTATTGAATGCCTCATTAACGTTCTTTGACAAAAATGTTTGCGTAAACACTTTAAAACTTGCCTCATTGACGGTATTCACATCTTTCACATTGTACAACCGGCAGATGTAATTTTTCAAAACCAAAAAAATATCATTCCTTTCAGACTCGGACAGATTATAATTGGCGAGTTTTAATAATGCTTCTTGATACTCGGTATTTTTAAGTAGCAATGTGAAAGGTCTGTTTTTTCGTTTTTTTTTTTAAATGCTGGATTATAATCACAACCAGTCATTTCGTGAAATCTATGTAGGGCTTTCTAAATAATATCACCTAAATTACCATGTAGTGAGGTGACATCAATGAACCTCCTTCGATTGTTACCAACACCCGTATCCAACCAAATATTCGACGAATTACTCAAGTCCCCCATATTTCCTAGCACTAGGACATAAAGGTATCCGTGCTGAAATAAACTTCTTCGACTTCTTGTAGACGACCTAGTAACAGATTTATAGGAGGAACGGAAATCACAGATACGATGAGAACAGCCAAATGATGCAAAACTATTGTCTACGATTACATGTTGACGTTTTGGCGTGACGCTTTATAAAATCAAAATCAAAACAACCGAGTCCAAGGGACTGAAAAAATTACGAAAAGATGAGGAAGACAAAATTAGCTTGACAACCAGAGACGAATTCGAAGAAAAAAAGAAGACATTCGCGTCAACGCATAAAAGTGACCCATGACAATGAGAGAGAGTGATCAAGCTGGTGTAAGTGTGAACTGTTATCAGAATACCGTTCGAAAGTTTTGAAAGTTGTATTTTTCACTTGTTAGTTTTAGTTTTTACTAATAAATATTAACAATGATTGTATCTGCCGGAGTGTTCGGCTCAAAATATACATATGTCTGCCATTTTATTTACAGGACTTATAATGATTTTTTTTTAATTTTTAGCCTTTATTCCAACTTTAATCAAATGGCGTAATTAATCCCTTATTTTATTGACCTTCTTCTTTGTCTGCCACCATCTTCGTACGACCCAAAGAGTCTGCCTTTTTTATATGTTACATAAAATATTATTTTGCGTCGGCAAACCAAATTTCAGCTTTAATGAATTCACGTTTTTTATCCTAAATATTTTTAACCATTTAGCCCCCTACCGACGGCCTCCCCACCAACGGATAAGTGGCAGACAATTCATTTAATGTTTTTTAGTATCTAGACCATGGTTTAATACTAAAAAATCTCTTAATGAAATTACGTTACCATTTTTGTCGTTGGCTCTCCGTCTATTATGATAAAGTCGAAAATAAAAAAAAAATGATTGTATGGCAGTTACTATTAATAACAAAATATTTACAAAAAAATTTGACCAAAATGTAAACTATACCTAAAGTAGTGCTGACACTTTTTTTATCAACATCGTTAAAGCCGTTCTCGATGTAATTAGGATGGTTAAAAAAAATTGTATGGCAAATACCTTTATTTTTGGGGCTAAAAAATCGATTCAAAAATATATTTCAGTCGTTTCAGTCACGTAGGCTATAGATCGTTGTACAGACAGACGGAATTGCGGGATCCACTTTTTTGGTGGTCTATCATCGTAATGTCAAGTTTAATCAAAATCTCCAGTTCGATTTGTTTCTTAATGCGAAACTAGCCTAGTATCCACAGAGTGTATTGTGTATATCACTCTTAAAAAAAAGTCACATACGCCAGAGCCTATCATCTAACTCTTAAAGCCTGATTCTATATATTGACATCCATATAGAAAGAATCTGATAAGAATGGATTACTTTGTAAAATTAATCAGAATGTTCGTTTATCGGACAATAAAACCGTATAAGTACAAAAAATAATATCATGTCCAGGATCTATGCTTCTATTTCTCAACAAGTCATAATGATAGACAACCCGCCTTAAAAGGCAAAGCTTCAGGAGCAACAAACAATTCTTTGTCGATCTGCCTAACTTCAACTTATCGGCATCTTAGTTTGTGTTTAATTTTTGTTCCCATTTCTACATACTCTCGCACAAGTTAAGTAGCTATAATTTCATTTATTTAAATTACAAAAAAAAACTGCGCAAAAAGACTGATGGACTGTTTGTGTAATGAAATGGAAGATAATGTCACTTCCAAACTCAACTATCTGTCGGTTACGTGCAGCGTTTCAAAGAACAACACACTTCTTCATGCCGCATATGGCATCATCATTACAATTCGCATTTCTATAGATTGCATCTGAATGCTGCAGAGATTGTTGGTGTAAACACAATATTCCAAGATACAAATCCTGTTCTCGAGTCGTAGTCCATTTTTTTCTCAACTTAAACCAAACCAAACCACCCATTTATGCGCTTTATTCGTTCGAATCGCTGTTTTTTAATCTGCCGGACTGCAACTTCTGGAATTGGTTTTAGTTCCTTGAACTTATAATGATGTCGGCAACTACTAGGTATATGGCTGTGTAGTGTATGCTCAGCTGGCTGTCAATTGCTAAACATTCTGGCATCCTCGTGGGGAGGACAAAACTCCATGGTTGCAAGTTCATTTGTTTACAATTGAGCTGAGGCTGACTGCTGCTAGCTAACTACTGGTTGCCTTAGCGCCCCATTGAAATAAAGAATAGAAGAGCAGTGGACAGTCAGCAGTCGCAGACTTGGAGCTGCAACTCGAGTTAGATACAAACATCATTTGACAATGGAAACCATTATTACTGTGCCTTTTCTAGAGACATTGAAATGGTCCTTCCTGCAGTAAGTCGGAATAAAATCGCAGAAAAACAGAGACAAAAAAAATTGAAAGGAAAGAACAGTTGAACGACAACGACAGTGAAAGGCAACGATTGTTTGGACAAAAGCTTTAAAGCATGAACAAAAGAAAAATTGTATAAGGTTGCTTACAATTACAACATGCAGTTCTTTAGATGTTTGTGTTTGGTTCGTTGCCGTCACAGATGAGGTGCCTTGCCAACTACATATAGGTACTACGTCGACAAGTATATGTAACTAAGAAGAATTTTTGTTGGTATTGTATAAGTGTTGCCATTTGGGTTTGTTAAGAGTCAAGTTAGAGATTTATTGGTGATACCCAAGTATTTCCTTATATTTGTCTAAATCAATATATTTTAACATGAATATTATGACTTAGATCCTACGGAAGGTAAGTAAATAATCTGTGTTCAAGAAAAATTAATGCCAGATTTACACGAGTGACAAATTGCCATTAATTCGTGTCACTAAACTGTCCAAATAATGTTAAGATCAAACCATTAATGATAAGCATTTACACGGGGCAAAATAATGATGGTTTGATGGATAATGGCAATCTGCCACTAAAGAATGAGCAAGTTCATTCTTCCTCGCGGTGTGCCATTATTTTCAAAATAGTATCACTGTGCATTCACATACATGACTCCATTTTAGTGGCAATATGTAATGCCAGTTTTCCCTATCATTTTTTAATGATGAAAAAATGAAAATTTTTAAACCATTTACACGATTTTGTCATTGATGTCAATAAAATGGAAGAAATAATGACAATTTGTCACTCGGGTAAGTCCGATATTAACCACTTCCAAAATTACAGATCCGAAGTTTAATTAAAATTTTATATCTGTATCCGTTTTTTTTAGTTACTTACTTATCCGACTCCCGATCCATGAAGGGTCGCTGCCTGACATATTGCGGTCTTCCATCGGTTGCGGTCCCTTGCACGCTCCCTCCAGTCGTCGAGACCAAGCCCTCTTGCGTCTGTAACCGCCTGGTCCCTGTAGCGGCGGTTCGGTCTTCCTGGTCGTCTCGAACCTGGAGGCTGGGATTCGAAGATTTTCTTGGCTGGAGCGTTGTTGTCCATTCGCTCGATGTGACCGAGCAAGTGTAGTCGACGCGCTTTGATTCTTTGGACTACATCCACACCTTGATACAGCTCGTACAATTCGCGATTGCATCTTCTCCTCCATTCGCCATCTTCCAATATAGGACCAAATATCCTCCGAAGAATTTTTTTCTCGAAAGTGCCCAGTATCAATTCCCCTTTTTTTAATATCGTCCAGCACTTGGCGCCGTAGAGTATAACTGGTAAATCTAGCGTTTTGTAAAGCGTGCACTTTGTCTTTCGCGACAGGAGTTTCGAACCCATTTGTTAGGCCAAACCGAAGTCGCAGCTGTTGGCTAGGGTAATTCTTCGTCGGATTTCCACTAAGGTGTCTTTGTTCGAATTGATGTTTGTTCTGAGGTAGTTGAACTCCTGGACAACCTCAAAATTACTGCTACCAACAGGGACGTTTTGTCCTAGGCGGTGGTGGACAGATGAGGCTTGTTTGTTGACAGCATATGCTTGGTTTTGTCCTCATTCACTTCAAGACCAATGCATTTCGCCTCTTCATCAATAGATGTGAATGCTTCAAGTGCAGTTCGCTTGGAGCGGCCGATAATATCGATGTCGTCCGCATAACTAAGCAGTTGGGAAGACCCGTTGAAGATAGTGCATTCCAGGTTAACACCACTCTTGCGTACTATCTGCTCCAGGACTATGTTGAAGAAGTCACATGATAGCGCATCTCCTTTTCTGAACCCTGTACATCTGGAAAAGATCAGATGAGCTGTTTCCAATTTGCACGTTGCACCGCGTATTTTGTAACGTCATGCGGCATAGCTGGATCAGTTTTTTCGGGATCCTGAGTTCCGACATCGCCAATAGAAGCTATTGGCGACTTATGCTTTCATATGCGGCTTTGAAATCGATGAAAAGATGGTGCGTCTGGACTTGAAATTCGTTGGTCTTTTTTCAAGATTTGCTTCAATGTGAAGATTTGGTCTATCGTTGATCTGCCTGGCCTGAAGCCACATTGGTACGTGTCGATGATAGTGTTGCAGAAAGGTTTTAGACGCTCACATAGTACGTTTGATAGGATCTTAACAGTTATGTAAATAAGGCTTAGTAATGTGGTCCAATAATACGGTTTCATAATATGGCCTACCAATACATTACCACTTTATTAAAAGAAGGGAGTTGCCCAGATCTCGGTGTGGTAAGAAATTCAGAAGTAGGGAGTTGGCCCAAATCCTGCTAGTTGATGACGGAAGCTTAAGGCGCACGGAGTATCGCCGATGCCCGACCGTCTGCATTACTAAACTGCACCAGTTGAGAAACTTATTCCGTTTTTACTTGTCATAATAAAATTTCCAACAGAATTTCAGATTTAATAGACTTTCCCCTTCTATAGGAATTTTACTTTTACTTTTAATAATTGCGGTTAAAAGTAAATGTGAATTCTAAGAAATTAAAGACCAATGTATAAAATAAACATAAACATTTTCTGATAACATCAAGTAGGTAGTTGGCTGTAGCGATCATTTCTTGTTGGATGATACACTCAGAATCCGCGAATGGGGTCCTTTTTATATTGTTTAGGTACACTCCGGGTCGGTCGATTAGATATATGTTTGGGTGTTGGTGGCTTAATTGTGTTTTAAAGTGTAAAGGTTCGTTACAGTAGATATCCGTTTTAGAAGACACAACATAAAATTCTAATTTGTCTGGAAATACATCAAGAAATAAATCAGTTCACACAGAATATAGATACTTATGCTCTCATTCTCTCTCGGAAGGATCAATCAGGGAAAACAGCAGTATATGGAAGGAATCTAATTCCAGCCCACGACTAATCCAAGCGTAAACAACTTAGATGATACCCGAACGCACCACAGAAAGCAACCTTATTAGATGGGCAAAATCAAGATTAAGAATCACAATGTGATTATCATAATTTCTTACATCCTGATAATGTATTGTTCGTTAACAAACTGTGAACTGTAAAATTGGCAAATGTAAATCATTTACTTGCCATGTTGTCGTTGCATAGATCTTGTATCTGTTCTCCTGTCAAGGGTGACTTGGTGGGTCGATGATGATGTGTTCGGGTAGCTGAGTGATTGTATAATGTTGGTGATAGGTAATTTAGTGGTTGTACGGGCTTGTTGGTTTTTTTGGATGCCGAAATGTATGCTGTGGTCGAGTATTAATTGTTTTTGGTAAAAGGTTAAGTTTACTTACAAGAACAAGTAAAAATCAAGACTGGCTGCAAGTAGAGTAGTCTGAAGTTCAGTGCTGAGTTTTTCTTCCGTGAAATAGATACAAATGCAGCGAAAGCTTTCTCTTAGAACACTTATCTTTGTTACTATATTATTCCAAAATATTTGATGAATATTGTTGATTCAATTGATTGATTTTGTATAGGATTTTGTGGTAAGCAACCTGCAAACGTATTATTAATTCCTTACTTGAGACTTCGGCTCCTGTTAAGTCTGGGTCTGATAAACGGCAGTCATTAGCCTAATCGATCTCGGTCACGCTATTTCTATGGAATTAAGAGCAAGGTCCATTGATATATCGTTCATCAATAGATTATTACTTAAAAAAAAAAATTCGGTCATTGGAATTTTGAAATATGTTGTCCACTTCTTTGACATGTTCTATAGCTATAATGGTAAGGCCCATGATTTCGCATCACTGGCTCAACTCACTACCTGACCCATGGACAGATTAACACCTCAAAATATACTATATTTTCCAGTTATCGTTTAATTGTAATTAGTAAATACATGATAAGATTTACTTACAAATTTGCAACATTACTCTCAGTTCACACTTGCTTCTGTTGGCATAATTCTTAACAGGAGGTTGCAAATAGGACAAGATAAAATGGTATTTTGATCTCTTCAAGTGGGTGGTGACCAATCCAAAGTACTTAGTTAGTGTTGATCAGGGGCAAACGAAGGGGGCGGAATTTGGGGGTTGAACTTTGACAATTAATAGCCGCCATATTGTTGAAGTTATATCTGTCATTTATGATTCCATTTATTCAGTCGGTTTTGCCAAATCACCAGGAACGCATATAGCGTTCAACAGCATGTGCAAATGGATAAAATTGTCTTATCAAAATGGTTATATTCCGTTTGAGTCACGTTCGGAGCTCTTCGCCCATTTTACGGTCGCCAACGTCCTACAGGAATACTAATCGCAGTTTGGTGGAACAAAATTGTAGAATTTGGGACACACATTGTTTGGTGTGTATTTTGGTCTGGCAGCGCAGTATCATTTATGTTAGAACGACGCCGATGCGACGTTGGCCACGGTATCATCGTAAAAAACGATGATTACAAGCTTATTTTGGCCTGAATTAGATGATATAGATACCAGATGTATGAGTAATTCGAGTGCATGTCATCTCACGTGTAGGTGAAGGTGATGTGACCTGGCCACCGAAATCGTGCGATTTGACTTTTTCTTTTTGTGGTTTCTAAAGTCGCAGTCAATCCGAATACTCGTAAGCCACAAACCTTAATGATTTAAGACCCATACACTGGGTATCGGATTGTCAATTAAAAGCACCTACAGAATTTGTTTTCTAGGTTTATGTAGGTCGCTAAAAATATCAGCAATATTGTCTCAAACCAGACAGGCAATTTTCATGGCTATTTGCAATTAAAAGAGTTCAATAGTGACATGGATATCCGCATCCGTCCTTAAAAACAAAATATTTATCAATCGAGGTTAAAAACTTAATTTCACAATACATTAAGGGTCAATGATTCATCACTTGTATGTTTTATCCTTTCGATTAAAAAAGCGCACATTCTTCATATAAAAAAATTGAAATTATGAAATATTGCTCTCGGTGTCTGTTGCACGTCTAATTAAAAAAAAAAAACAGTCCATGTGTGGCAACTCCACAAATAAAAAATCAATAAATCAGTCGGTCTATACGAAGTTTTTTTTCGATTTTGATTAACCACTACAACTTAACAAAAGAATCAGGATCCAAGAACTTCAATATCCAAGTAGGTTTGTAGAGTTTGTTTTGTTTAACAAATAAAGAGTTCCATGCATTGAAGTATAAAAAATAAAATCATTGCCCATAACTTCAGTCCAATTTCCAGCTATGCGGTTAACCCACTCACATTATTATTGTACTGAAAAAAAAACTCCCAAATTGACTCTCGTTAGTTTGAAAAACTTTACGAGGTCAGATATTGAAAAATCATGACTGGAAAACGAGAGTTATTGATGAAATTTAGGACACAGTACGGTTCGAGTACCTATAATTCCTTAAATTCTGCTCCATTTCTTATTTTTTTTTTCTTCTAACTCACTAAGCAGAGGACATTATCAAAAATGGAAAAATACATACAGTCGAACTTCGATAACTCGAACAATCACTTGCCAAAAAAATAATTCGAGTTATCAAGGCTTCGAGTTATCAAGTAAAACAGAAAATTAATAAAAATTACATAATATTTATTTGCGAATAAAAGAAATACAGTTGTTGTGATTATTTAAAATATTCGGTTATACTTGGCTAACAAAAGGATTTGCCGGAATGCTATATATTTAATAGCCACATCCTTCTTTTTTGACCCACTCTCCACCTATTTTATTAATTAAAATTTATCGTCAAACGATGTTTTTAATGCTCATTTAACGACTTATCCACGTTAGCTTTACTTTTAATAAAAACTTCACACTACATTGTTAATATCTACGTCAGTTTCTTTACACTTTTTATTTCGTCTTTTTTTTATTTTTTTAAATAAGACTTTGAACTCGTATTATCATACATACGTATATCAACCTAATAATATGTGTGCTCAATGAGTCTGTTTGGAACAGTTTGGAACACTTTAGGACAGGATTTTCTGCACTTGCTTTTTAGGTATAACAAGTTAGAACAGATTTGTAAGAACTGTCAAAGCCAATTGTTGTTGTTAAAAAAAACATTACGTTGTTAGATTTAGTTGATAAATCAAATTTCGTGTGGGAAGCCTCTCAATTTCATGCAAAATATTTCTTTAAATAAATTCAATTCCATTTCAGATTATTTTTAAGATTGTTTCTGCAAAAATAAACGAATTTGAATTTTAGATAAACAACAATGATTTTTTTTATAATCTCTGTCAGATGACTGACTGTTCTAAGTTGTTCTATATTGTTCTGAAGTTTCTCACGAATCTGTTCTGTTGTATCCTGTTCTGTTCTATTCTGGTCTAACTTTTTCGTCACTGAACAATCTTACTGTGTGTTCTAACACCAGCACATGACAGCTTTTACTCACACTTAATCATCATTTGTATACAAGGTCATAGAACATACAATCACAGTGGTTACAATCGCAATGAATTATGAAATGAACTTGTAAGAATATACAGAATTTGATAATAATATCTTCGAGTTATCGAGACATTCGAGTTATTGAAATTCGAGTTATCAAACAAAAATTTCATTTAAACTTCAGGCTTCGCGCTATTGCCTTCGAGTTATCGAAGTTCGACTTATCGAAGTTCGACTGTATATCCGATTCCGAATTGTATCTTAGGAAGATGGTATATTGAAACCATGTTTTTACGGTGGATGGCGGGGCGTGGGGCTGAAATTTATTATTAATGAATTTTTGTAATTTGGTGAAAACAGTCAAAGACACAAAGGGCATGAAATCTCAAAGGACATTCTACACAAATTTTTCAAATTTCAAGCATTTATTTATATTTCACCGCATAAATTAGCCAAGATGAAAAACTAATTTCATAAAAATCTGATAAACGCTGACGGGCCAAACCGACAAACAACACAAGTTGTCTTCTTCCTTCACAAACACAAAACACAAAAAATACAGATCCTTTAAAATCACATTATTTATAAAAACTAAAGTCACCAAGTGTATTTCTCAGTCTTAATTTAAAAACAATTTAATACATATAAACTGAAATATAGAAATATGTACGAACCTACCACTTATGAACACAAAAAAAAATAACAAAGTTAAAGGAAATTTATCTCTTCGGGGAGAAATAAGCCGAAAAATAATAATAATGGCGAAAAAAAGAACAGAATGCGATGCGACATCTTTTCTTGTCAGTTAATCTAGAGAAATAATTACTTTTTTGTTTGAGAAAAGCGAAGAACAACAACAAAAAAAAAGGGAGAATAAAAGTGAAGAGGCTTTTGATGATGAAGATAATTCTTGGAGGCAAAACGAAATTGGCATATTGCAAATACATACTTACATTTTAATACATTTCAGCAGCAGCTACAGAGGAGCTTTTCGCAGAATCACAAAAATAAAACGACGACAAAAAAGTTAACACAAAATTTGGAGACTTAGCTTAAGCGAGAGTGGGATCGGTATGTGGTTCTGATTATATGGTTCAGACTGTTTTCTATGGTTATTATCAAAGAAAAATAATTATTTTTGAAATACTTTTTTTGTGCTTATGAGATGGTCATGGTTAATTTTGAATTTTAATTGGATTTTTTTATAAGATGTAAATATGAACGTTTTTTTTTTAATATTAAGGCTTTTGTTTCCAAATACCTAATTAAAGTTTCAGTTAAGCTAATTGAAAAATATTCAGCATATTATCACTCGAATATCTGAACTGGGTGTTAAAAAGTTGTGAATATTTTTTATTTTCACAGGATCAAGTAACATCTTCATCGCAAAAAAAAAAAAAAATAAAATGCACGACTGGATCGCACGTACTTGCGATACACTAAGAAATTTAAATAACTTTTATTTTAATCGATGTATTTCAATAATTTTTTTTATTGGATTAAAAATTAAATTTTATTTTAAATAACATGTTTTTTAAGGATGATAGACTGCAAATGACCTCCACGCTCATCCACGCATATGCGGCACCTGATCAGAAAATTGTTTATTGCGGCCTGAAAGGTTGAAATTGGGATCGCCTCAATTATTGTCTTAATGGACTGCTTAAATTCAGTCAAATTCCTGGGTTTCGTTTTGTACAGTTCCTGCTTGACATAACCCCATAAAAAAAAGTCTGGCGCAGTCAGGTCAGGTGACTTTTTGGGGCCAGCGGAAAGTGCAGTTTCTGGATATCAGTTTGTTTGGGAATTTTCGTTGGCTTCGTGTGCACTTGCTCCACCTTGTTGAAAACAAATCCTTCTGAAAGGGATACGTCTTCGGCGAAGTTCTAGGTAAAAAAAAAACTCCTTCAACATCTTTAAATAACGGTCCCCATTGACAGTTTGTTTTACACCGTTTTCTTCAAAGAAGTATAGCCCGACAATACACCTTGATGAAATTGCGCACCACACAGTGACTCGTTTTGGGTGCAGTTCCGTCTCATGAAGCATTTCTGGATTAGATTCACTAAGTCAAAATGGGCCTCATCAGACATGAACAGACAATTTTTCAATGTGTTATCTTCTTCGGACATTGCAATCATTTTTCGGCAAAATTCCAGGCGAACAGGCAAATCCTGAGCTTGTCATTTGGACTTTGTACGGAAACAAGTTTAAGTCATCATGAAGTATCCGTTGTAATGACCGTCTGCTAACTCCAATTTGGCTCGATAAGTTTCGAGTCGAAACACTTGGATTTTTCTGTATTGCCGACGCAACAGCCACGATTGTATCCTGAACCCGAACATTGGGATCTCGATGATACGGTCTTTGTTCAATGCTTCCAGATTCGGCAAACATGTTCATCAGCCTCATAATGGTCCATCTACTCGGGGGAGTACCGCCAAACTCCAGCCTAAATTCCCTTTGGACGGAAATGACGGACTGCAAAGAATGGTATTGCTGAACTATCCAAATCCTTTTTTCAGTATCCCAAGCATTTATTTTGATAAATCTAAATAGTAGCCTATAAAATAAAAAAAAAAGCCGATTACTCACACTGAAAAAAAGTTTTTACTTTTTATTTTTGTGGCACGATTCGTGTGCCACCCTGCACAAAGCAGAACCAAACTTTTACATATGCGAGGGTCTCCGTGGCGCGATAGTTGTGTGCTCGCATGTTAATCTCGTGGTCGCAGGTTCGATTCCTGCCGTTGTCTATGTCTTCTTATATTCCATTAAAAACCAATTCTAAAAATTGTCATAAAAAGAGTTGCTGGTTTACTCATTACACGCTTTTCGACATAACACAAACAGCATGTGATTGAGTAAACTAGTGTACCCATAAATATGACAACGAAATAAATAAAATAATGGGAACTATAAGAGACATAAATAAATAAGGCACGGTTATTGTCTCCGCAGTAGTTCAGCCGCCATTCCTGGAGATAAATCTGAGACAAGAACCAGCTCTAGTCTCAGAACATCGCGCCACACATCTTTCCTATCATTCTTTTTTTTCTTTCACCTGACGCCCGCGCTGTTGTACAAAAAAAAAATTGAGTACCACTATGCAAACCCGATTATCTGTTTTGTACTCTTAGTCATTATCAGTCTTTTGAAACAGGTCAACGACGTCAAGAAATCCGTCGACTCTAGCTTCCATTAGCATTTAATTAACAAATAGCTATTCTTTATTTCTTCGAGGTTTAACAGTACAATTTTTCTAGTAGCAGAACCCGATTCATCATCTCTTTGCATACACTGCCGGCCAATAATATAGCTTTTTTCTCTTTAAAAAGCTTTACAAAAACTTAACATTGCAAAACATATTATACTACACCGTAGATCAATCTACGAATTAGAGAGCCTGCACTCTCAAGCACTGGCAAGGAAACGAGACCATCTACTTAAATATAACATACATTAATACAACAGAGAGACAAAGAAAGAAAGAACAATCAACAGATGAAACACATGTCAACACCACGCGGTCGTGTTCGTACGATAACGCATCGAAGTACTAACCACGCGCAATGACGATTAATTTCGCTGACTGATAGGAAGCGACGTTTTCATCAGATCCATGGACGTTGATAAAAAAAAAGACTTATTTTGGGGACATTGCAAGTTAAAATGTGCAGTTACGACATTTTATTTTTGACTCTTTCTTATCATGAATCAAAGAAAACAATATTACCACACCTCTTTGTTTTTATTATTTTATTGACGGCACCAGAGATCAAAAATCGGTAAATTGTTGTTGTTTGTTGTTTGTGGATTAATGGATTTCAAACTATGGTGACGTCAATAAAATAAGACAAAAAAAGAAGTGTCGTAATCTTGTTTTATTTGATTCATGCTTTCTTATTATTTGATCGAAAAAAAAGGCACTCTTTAAAAGTGCATTCACAAAAAGCTCTTTTTATTGACCACCAATGCTAATATTTTGAGAAATGATTGTCTAATAAAATGTTCCGATGATTACTATTGAAGGCCTCAGCTCGGGCATGTATCCCTGATATGTGTTCTTCTGAGAATTCGGTGTTTCTCTCTCTTTTCTTAGCTTTTATGATAATTCTTCGAAAACAGAGTTTTTTTTCCATAATGTCCAGCTGGCTATAGTTGACCATTAGCAAATTTATCAATTAACTTGACCGATATCCAATCGGAACCACTGCCAAATGATTTTTTTCACATGAACCTACATTGCGTCTTCCCAGGAAGTGATGAATTCTCAAAGAGTATCAGAAAATTGTAGTTTGCCTCAATAATTATTGTAGACTTCATATATAATAAATTCATCAGAGGGTTAGTCAGATTGCTTTAAGACCAAACTCAAAATCCTATAGACATTTGTAAAGGTTTTTATTTCTGTAATCGACATCTTTGAAAGTATATAATCTTTACTTTTCTCATACTAATGACTCGATTTACAAGTCCACAACTTTCAAATTTAATGTACCTATAGTAGACTTCCATTATCGTCTACATTTCCTAGTCTCATGAGTGTTCTCTTAAACAAAGATTTACTCTGCTAATCCCCCATACACTTAACTATATAAGAACATTAATGTCTGCTTCAGGTATAATAAATATATTCCTTCCATTTGACCTGATCCCCGATATCCTTAATTCTTGGTCTTTAAGTCCACTCACACACAAAGTGCTGATACAGCTGCTGTTGCCAACTCTCAAGAAGATAGAACGACCAAATGAAACATTCAATTTGTAGTAACTTATAATAAGCTCAATTGCACAATTTTATAGATATACCTATCTATAGATACATTCTATCAGTACGAAGCTTTAAAATTCTCATTTTCATTCCCATTCTTCTCTTGCAAGCAATCTCCTAGGCAAAGATGTTACCATATCTCTTAAGAGATACGATATATAGACGACGCACGGCGATGACACATACTACGTTGCATTGTGCGCTCTATTTCATTACATTCAATCCCTTCGACTTTTGTTCAATTAAGAAGACCATTAACACGGAAATTACAATTTCCTTAGCTAACACAAAAAGTGACACCCTCTGCATCTGCATCTGGATCACAACCATCACCATCACCAAAGGCATACGAATACTCGTGCTTCCGTAATTCCCTTTGTCTTGGTCTGCATCGACCCAGGATAAAACTTAATATTCAGAATCACAACTGGCAGCAGCAGCAGCAGTGCCACATTGGGTTCGTCGTAGGTATTGGAGCATGATATTATTAGTGCTGTGAATCCATTTCTTGGGATTAACAAGGAATAGAAAATCAGTAGCTGTGTTCTCCTTCGTGTTTTCTGATGAATTTTTATTTTTAATCCACACACACATGCACCACATCAAACTTAATGTATCAGCTTGTCGTTAAGAAAATCCTGAGTTTTGCAATGGTATAGCTGTGGAATTAAATTTAGTTTTCACATTTTATTTACTTGTGCATTTTCTTGATAGCGCATCTAACGTCATTCAACGACGCACGCTTTGCGTTGTACTGCTCCAGTCCGCCTTCACCACAATTCCATGGAATCCTTTGGGAATATCAAAAGTTATCAAAAAAGGATCACGAAACGGTGTTGTATAGAACATACGTTAAATGAATTGCAATTAGTTTGTTTTCAATGGGTTCTGCTCAGTTTTGATGTGTTGGTAGATGGTAGGTATAATATGATATTCAAGGATTTAGGATATTTCTTTTTGTACAAAGATTATATTCCTTCATGCACAATTTGCCTCTTGGTATCATTAAACTGTTCACAGGCGCACTCCCTGCATATATTTATGCATACGAATGCAACATTGATTTCTTTCTCTACCAAGGACAAGATAGGAAAGGTATACAACTGCTTTTCGGGTGAACGCGGGTGGGAGTGGCACTGAACAGGAGTAGGAACCTATGTGTATAGTGTTCGAGCAGTGCTCATTCAGAAGTCCCATCTGCTTTGTTTTACGAAAATGGTCTCATTTCTATTTTTGAGAGGAATCCTTCTGATTGAACAGGGTGTACAAATTGTTTTCACAATTCTTCACTAACATTAAAAATATTGTTTATTTTATTAAGAACGAAAGTCATACCCAAACCAAGCCAAATGGCAACTTAAAAGAATATAGAAGTAAACCACCCTGTATATTAGAAATAAATCATTGTGCCCTACTTTTCAAAGTAGGTACCTATAAACAGTGGAGTTTTTTAAAATCTATCCAGCAGTTTATCAAAAATTGCATATTTTATGCGATAAAATGTTAGACCGCTGCCGCTAGTATTATCGACATATACGATCCGAGTAAGATTTTAGCAGTATTTTTTTGTAGGCCATATGCGTAGAACACACATATTCGTTTATAGTACTATTAACAAATAAAACGTTTATTCAATAGAATAGAAATTAATAGCTTAAAATTTTTAATTAATAAAAATAAATAGTCCGTCCGCAGATCCATTAAAAAATCTACTACAATATGTACAATGCTATGGTTTTCTCCATTAATGTGAATTTTTATTCCCTTGCTGAACGACTTTCTTCGTTGAGTTAGTAAAAGAAAAAATGTATATTGAGTTTAAAGACCTTTGGTTTCCAAATAAAAATTTATTCAAGCTAAATTATAAATGAACGATGTTATTCGATCAAAGCTTAGAATAGGAATGAAAAATATTTTCAATGAAAAATTAATATTGATAAGTGATAGATTGCTTGATTTTCGACACCCTCTTTCATTCGTAACGTTTCTTTTTTAATTCGGCTTTCATTAAAATAAATTTAGTTTTGATCGTAATTCCAAAAATGGTATAGAATCCAAGTTTGTGAGGCGCAGTGTAAGGGAGCGCTGGCTACCAAGTAAGTTCAATAAACTTATATTAGCTACGTTTTATTATCTGCGGGTCTGGGTCTGGGTTATGTTTTAACATGTATTACAAAAACAACACGAGATCCAGGTTTCTATCGGGGTTTCTATCTGGGTTTGCAAATATTAGTATTAAATTCGGCAAACAGAGCTTACATGTAAGTACATAGCCTAGATATCGTTTTATTTTCACGGGGTGAACCATATGGGTTATTGGCGATAATAAAACACGGCTATTGGGTTCAAAAGCAAATTCTGCAGCTGGTTATAATTGTTTAACAGATCCACCTGAAAATGTCAATGAAATATTGAATCGTCCTTATTCGGATCTTTGGAAGAAGGCTATTGATAATGAACTACAATCTATGAAGAAAAATAAAGCTTGGGCAATGGTAGACAAGCCCTTAAAACAAAATTGTTAAAGACAAAATGGATATTTACGATTAAAGAAGATGCAAATGGTAACCAAACTAAATACAAGGCATACGATTAGTCGTTAAAAGGTTTCTTCAAAAATTCGGAATTGACTATAAAGGAACGTATAAACCAGTAGCAAAATTGACCACGATTCGCATTCTACTCTTGGCGTTGGCGCAGTTGGCGTTTACCGAAAATATCACTTTTACCAACGACATAATGACGGTATTTCTTTATTGAGACCTTGATGAAGAAATTTATATGTCAATACCTGAGGGTTTACCAGCAAGAAAGCGACGAGTATGCAAACTTCAAAAATCTATTTATGGCTTAAAGCAGTCACCTCGTTGCTGGAACAATAAACTAAATGAAAGTTTGCTAAGTTTTGGATTTCATCCATCAAACCATGATTATTATCTTTACACGAAATTTAACGACAAAGAAAATTATGTTTTGTTTTTGGTAATATATGTCGATGCCAATTTAATAGTTGAAAACAAATTGTCGTCTATAACAAAACTGAAGATTGCACTATCATCACAATTTGAAATGTTTGACTGTGAACCCTTAAGATTTTTTTTGGGCATGCAGATGGATTCTCCTGAAGGTTGTTTAAAATTTTTCAAGAAACAAGCATTGAAAATCTTCTTCACAAGTTAGGTATGGCGGAATATAATTCTGTGAAAAACCTTATAGAATAAGGATTACAACTAGAAGCTGGCAAAGAACTACACAACCTTACCTTGATCTTCTAGGAAGTATGATGTATTTAATGCTTTGTTCAAGACCAGCCATTTGTTACGCAGTTAGTTATATGGGGAGGTATCAACAAAATCCATCTGAAGTACATTGGCAGCATTTGAAAAGAATTGTACGCTATTAACATGGAACAAACAGTTTAAAATTTAACTTCAGTTGTGGTATTGATCAACCTTTAATTTGTTATGCTGACGCTGACTGGGGATCTAATCTGACATTAACGACAGAAAGTCAGTTAGTGGATTTATATTCCACGTAAAATAAATAAAAGAAAACGCAAATAATACCTATATATTATTTTTGTTTTTGGTTTAGTGGGCTGTGTGGATTTAAGTCAAATTGAAATATTTTATGACCTTTAGTCCAAAATGCGTTTCGCCCGGACACGATAGTTGGGCTCATCAGTTAGATGCTATCGTGCATAGTATACATATATTTCGACGGGCATGGATTTGACCAAATTCCCCTAGAAAATTATAATTTGCAGTATGTATGTGCTATTAGAGTCGGTAGTCATCGACCAAAAAATAGTGCGTCTTAGAAGCACACGATTGCATCTAACTGAAGAGCCCAACTATCATGTCCGGGCGAAACGCATTTTGGACTAAAGGTCATAAAATATTTTAATTTATATTCTAAGTGTTTGGAAATAATGTGTCCCGGTGTAGCAAGAAGCAAACTACTGTGGCAATTTCATCTAGTGAAGCTGAGTACATCGCCTATCGCCTTAAGTTCAGCTGTAACCGAAGCTAAATATGGCTAAAAGGCATTATGCAAGATTTA
Organism: Philhelius pedissequus; assembly: GCA_910595825.1. Taxonomy (NCBI): domain Eukaryota; kingdom Metazoa; phylum Arthropoda; class Insecta; order Diptera; family Syrphidae; genus Philhelius; species Philhelius pedissequus. The sequence continues at coordinate 47,621,887 of OU343161.1, read as the reverse complement.
GGTCAAATAAAGAACGAACGAATGGCTAATAATTTAGAAACAAAGAGAGTTAAACACATTGTTATAAAACATCATTTCATAAGAGACAACATTGCCTAAGAAACCATGTCCACGAGCTTTTTTGGGACTTCAACTACTCTAGCTATAGGAACTAAGTAATTTTATTAAATTAATTAGTCTACAAAAATAAAAGACGATGTTGTCGATTCGGCGGTCAATCAGCAAAGAGACCGATTCTCCATATTTTTATTTCCTCTTTAACGCATGACAGCGTTTCTATTTTACTCTCATTCTATGCTTTGGATATTATCCTAAACAATCAAATATTATTTACAAAAATGGTACAGTAATGGTACAAAATCATAAGAATGATTTAATTAGGTGCAATAAGGTTTTAATTTTCAAATATATTATTTTAAGTTTAAATTAGTTTAAGTTATAATATAACGTGAATGACATCTTAAACGCTCCATTGTAGCTGTTTGACAAGTGTCAAACAAAGTTTGAGACACTATCCCCTTAAACATATAAAAAAATAACAATTGGGTAGGTATGCACTTTTAACACTGCATATCTCCCAAAAGACCCAGCTTTGAAAATCCGAAATATCCATTCGTTCTTATCTACTTTCGTATCTATTCACAGAAAAAAATTCAGCTATAATACAATGACGTATGTCTGCCGGCCATGGGATTTTGGTATATTTATAATTTAGCATAAATAAATTTTTATTTGGAAACCAAAGGTCTTTAAACTCAATAATTTATAAATGTCAAATAGCAGACATTTTGTTTCTTAATGACATATTGCACTTAATCCAAGTGTTAAACATAAACTGTCCCTAAATATGGAAAATGGAAGTAAGTGTTTTTTTTTTTAGCTTAAGAGCAATAAATTTTAAAAAGAAACCATTTTTTAGATGATAGTGATATTTTTATATTCGATTGGAATCGAAATGGTGTACAAAACTCAGAAAATCCAATCGAAAACGACATACAATTCAAACCCGTAAAATTAATGTCGTTCTTGATTTCGATTGGCTGTTCGGAGTTATTCTTTTTCACTCTTTATATTCTATTCCTATAGAATATAGAAACTTCATAGTAAAAAGAGTGACTCTGAAGAGCAAATCGAAAACGGCCGATATACGTATCTTTTAGCTTTTATATTCATTCTTTATTGTCGTTTTCGATAGGATTTTCGGAGTGTTCTTCTCAATTTTGATTCCAATTGAATATTTAAATGTTTAAATTTAAAATGTTTATATTTAAAAAAATGTCTTCTTTAAAGAATTATTACTTTTGACAAACAATCCGACGAACAACTTTCAATTTATATGTCTGTTCCATTATGAAATTGAGAACAGAAAAAAAAACTCCGAAAAGATTATTTGGTACAATCAATCGAACGGTTTTGGAGTAACATGAGTGGAAAAAGTGTAACTCCGAATGGCCAATCGAAAACAACATCAAAGTAGATTTCGACAAAATGAAAAATTTTCAAAAAAATGGATCAAAATCTCTAAGAACACACCATGCCAGAACCCCCTGTTTGTTAAAGTTGTTCAAATGCATGCAACTGCAAATAATTATGTGCTCTATTTGGTTTTGAGTTCGGTATCGTTTTCTTTTCTCATTTTAGGATTTCGTTACTTTGTTCTTGTTTGCACAAGTTTCTATAGATTTTGTGTTTCTTTTCTCGTGTGTATTTTTTTTTTCTTCTTCCCCTCTTCCTCTCCCTTTCTTTCTCATTTTATATTAAACGGAAGACTTTTCAATTTTGTACTTCTTAAAGGCAAATGTTTTTCCGGGCGGAATCGAAATAAGAAAATGAAAAAAAAGTAATAATGATTTTGCTCGGTATATAAGAGCCAGAGGTGGCAGAAGTATGTTTGTGGGGTTGGTTTCCTTAGAGCTCGTTCAGGACTTCCGGCAAGAATGAGTACATTCTCTGCAGAAGTTTATTTTGATAATGGGCAACATTTTGTCGGTAATGGGAATGGATTGTTGCCGAATTCGATGCTCAGCGAAGGATGAAAAGGTTGAAAATAAATACAATAATCGTAACAACCGTGAAAAGTTCTGAATTAAAAAAGTGGCTTTCGATTTAATAATTATTTTTTTTGTGTTTTGATTTTGTTTTTGTATTTGTTTATGAAATTTGGTGCTGGCTAATATAAAAGTGCCGATGGTCTCCAATACGTACATACAAGTATTCAAAATTATCTTTTGACCCACCTAAATAGGTTATGGGCAATTATTGGTTTGGCTTTTGGGGATGTAATGTCAAAACCGACTAAAATAAAATAAGTGCTAAAAATATAAAAATGCACCTACACACATAAATTGTGGCAGTTATTTTATATAGACGCCTATGAGATTTTCGTTAAAATGGAAAAAGGCAAATTTCTAGTGCTCATTAAACTCTATTTTTTTTCGGAGAAAAAACTATCACGCAAACCAAACAAAAGTTTTGGCAAGTAGGCAAATGGGGACTCTTCAGCATTGATTGTTGCCATTCACCACTGCTGTACTCAATTTCGGTTCGGTCGTTCAAGCACAAGTGACGCCGATCGGTCTGGTTGCCCAATTGAGTTCACCACAACAGAAATGGTCGACGAAATCCATGCTTTAATTATGGACGATCGGCGAGTGAAAGTATGCGAGCTCGAAGAGGCTACAGGATTATCACATGGTTCAGTGATTTCGATTTTACATAAATATTTGGACATGAAAAAGCTTTCCGCATAGATGGGTGCCGCATTTGCTCAACTTCAAAAGTGGGTTTGGCGATGTTCCACAACAATTCTACTGAGTTCTTGCACCGTTTCGTAACTGTGGATGAAACGTGGATTCGCCCCATCACACCAGAAAATAAGGAACAGTCAAAACAGTGGACTTATCCTGGTGAATCCAAACAGAAGAAGGACAAGATGGGTTTGTCAGCAAACTAGATCATGACGACAGTTTTTTGGGATACGCGTTGTGTTATTCACATCGATTACCTTGAAATGGGCAAAACGATCACAGGCATATATTACGCAGATCTGCTGCATTGATTCCAAGCCAATTTGATGCAGAAACGGCCGCATTGGACGAAGCAAAAGTTGTTTTTTTTTTTGCCAGGAGAACGCACTGTCGCACAAGTCCGCAGATACAATGGCAAAATTGCATGACTTACTTTTCATCAGGGACTCACTAAATCGTATTATTTGAAGGCCATCAAAAAATTGTAGAAATGTTGGATGATGTGAATCGAGCTAAAAAGAGATTGTTGAAAATGCAATGTTTTTATGCAAAAAATTATTCCTAATTTCATTTTGCATGGACTTATTGACCAACCCTTACTCGCGCTTCAATTAATCAGTTTACTCATGAGCCCAACTTCGGACGTGCAGGTAAGTATAAAGATTCTTTCTTTAGCCGCACTTCACGAATGTGGAATGCTCTACGCGGTCCTATTTGTCGCTCCCATTATGATATTCAAACATTCATCGATATCTCCTAATAAATCCTCTCCTTTACTTATGGGGTTTTCGTTTGGTAACAAAAATTAATTAATTTTTGATCTAGATCTGTGGACAAACTGATTTTGACAATTTTTGCCTTCGATTGGCCAAAAAATTGATTTATTCTTTGATTTTAAATCAATTTTGCATATCTGGATATTTCGGCAGATCTACCCCTCTTTTACTAATACCACTATACATCATAATTGACAGCCATCAGTTTGAAAAAGATAGCCGATAGCGGTAGCTGGTTCACAGACACAAATATACACCAGTACTATAGCAAATAAAAATCAATCTAAAAACGTATTCGATTCGTTACGAAAAAAATCAATTTATATATAAAAAATATAAATTTACCAAACGAAACCCCCATTAATCGCATTGTGTTTTTGACACTTGTCTGTTCTCAGCTGTCATAATTTCTCTTAATTATCAACTGCAACCGGGTTGGTTTTTGTATAGAGAAGTACACTCTTCAATGAAAAAGCAATTTTCAATTATTGCTTTAAACTATTTGACAAGTCAAATATGAGTTGCGCTTGCGATTAATTCTTTTGGAACTATTTGGAACTGTGGAATTCACAGGATAATAAGTTCCACTTCGTTTTGTCACAAAAATAATGACTTATGTTATAACACTTTGGAATATTTGGTCTGGTCCAGACTTTTTTTGGGCAGAAATTGGCAGACTGTCAAGACTTGAAGAGTGGGGATAAAATTCTCTCATTGAGAAATAAAGTCTGGAATAGCTTGAGCACAATTTTGTGCCAATTTTTAAACGTCAACACATTTGGTTTTTTTTTTTTAATTTCTTTATTTGCTGTAAATTCACATTTTTTTCTCTTCAATCTAATTATTTTGTATTTTAGTGTTTCTAAATAAATTTATTTGTTCAACAAATATTATTCCACACTAACCACGAAACGTTTTTTTTTTCGTTTATGACAAACGTCAGTCTGACAATTGTAAATTTTCTGCCCACAAATTGCTGCCTACAAAAATTTATTAGGCAGGAATTGGCAAGAAATTGTCAGGAAGGGGGAAATATTTTATTTTAGCGCTCTGTTCTGTCCAAAACTACCAATTTTGTAAGTCTGGAACAGGTTTTGGCAGAAATTAGTGCCAATTTGTGCCAATTGGCAGAGTGTGGATCGGACCTATTGTTAAACATTATGCCCGTTTCATTCCACTCGATTCATTTTTTTTTTCTGCAAACTTTGTGTTCCTCAGGTTGAATTATTCCTTTATATATTTACACTGCATTGTTTTGAGTTGTAATTCTTTGCAATACAAAAAAAGACCAAGAAATTTAAAGCAACAAGTTCTAGCAGCTCTCGATATTATATATGTATAGGTAAATAAATTACGTTATGGGAGTTATCTTATCTGACGAGTCGACAGCATCGGCGCCGGTTGGGAGTAATTTTACAAATCGATAAGAAAATTCATGCAACGTCAAAAACTCAAAATGGTGTTGTGTCAATTTTACAAAATCTGAACAAATTTACTCCAGATTTTTATGCCATATGTGTAAATTGTTGCCCATACAATTTTTATCAACTCATTAACCAAATGGTTAACTTACGCAAATATGGTAAGCTTATCCAGTGTGTTCATCGTCGCATGAATACGAATTTTTCAATAAAAAAGGACAATATTTTTTTTAAACAGTTTTTTTTTCTTTTTTTTAGAGAACTGAAATTGTGTTACATTTTTACAAGGCCAAATAAGATAACACTATGTTACATAATATTACTCGGAGTTATTTGACGAATTTTCCATTCACAAAATATTAGCAGGTGCAATCATTTTCGGGGCATCAAACGAACCATTTAACCATTTAGCAACTAATTTTGCAAAGCACATGAAACGCTGTCTTAGAGACTAAATTAAAATTCTCCGAAAATTCTTTGAAATTCATTGACATGACAAAATTTTCAGGATCCCCAAATTTTGAAAATTGTAGCATATTTTCAGACTATTCTACAAAATGTACATATAATGCAATGGTTCAACATTCTGTATTCCAAAATTCTATAAATGCATCAGAAATTTTGTATCACCTAAATCTTGTATTAAGATATGACATGTTCGCACATACCCAAAACCCATCAGAGGAATTTTAAATATGTTCTTGAAACCTAAGAACAGAGTTTACATTGTCATTTATTATTTATATATTACATTTACAGAGTTTTGAAAAAATGAATTTTGGAAATCCAATTTTATCATATACATGCAATAATTTGACCCTAACACTTCAAAATTATTGGAATTGAAATTTGACAGTTGTCACGTCACCTTAGCAATTGTGCTTTTACTTTACATACTGTGCAAACTATTTTCATTCTCGGATTAATATCTTAACCCATCGATTTCTGTGGTTATTACTTAAACCACCGTTCAACTATTTGGCTGTGCAAATCATTTGCAACTAAGACCGGAAGATCTTTGCATCGCATTAATACCCAATTTTTGTATCCGCACAAATAAAGTTCTTTTACTATTTTGTTAACCTAATATTGTATTTTATTATTGTAGAAAAAAAGTAAGATAATTCAGTTTAATAGAAAATAAATTGAGAATTTCTTAAAAATAATCATGAATTGCTGTGCAAAACATTTGCAACTAAAAACAATGTCCTACAATTTTTATTTTTTTAAACAAAAAAATACTAATATTTAACTGCATATTCTTTATTGTTTATAACACTTGCATATCTTTTAGGCATTGAGGCAATGAGGTTGTTGATAACAGTTTCTGGTATGTCATCAGAGGCAGTGCTCTGGATTTCGGCATTAAGTTCGTATTTCCGCTGGAAAATTTGACATCCAATCCTTCTTTTTACTATCTCCATCGAGTTCTCATTGGGTTTAGGTCTGGGGACTGCGGCGGCCATTTCAAGACTGTAATATTATTTTCAGAAAGCCAGCTTCTGACCCACCTCGACTTGTGCATGGGGTCATTTTTTTTTTTTATATAATTTTGCACGCGTTCAAGGGGATTATGAATACCCTATATATGTTTTTAACACAGCGCGGCATCCAGTGAATGAAGAGAAAGAAGGATAGAAAGATGTGTGGCGCGACGTAGAAAATTACCGTGTCTTATTTATGTATGTCTCTTATAATTCGCATTATTTTATTTTTATTTTGTTGTCATATTTATGAGTAGTTTACTCAATCACATGTTGTTATAATACTGCCTGAACAGCATGTAATGTAAACCAGTAACTCATTTTATGACAATTTTTAGAATTAGTTTTAATGGAATATAAGAAGACATAGACAACGGCAGGAATCGAACCTGTGACCACGAGGTTGACAGGCGAGCACACAACTATCGCGCCACGGCCAACCCTTATTGTCGTGCTGGGACCTCCAAATAACTGGCATTTCCCAATCCCCATAAGGAAGCATGGTGTTTCTTAAATTGTCAGCATATCGATCAGACGTCATCATGTCTTCTGTTCGTCGAATTGGACTGATTGCTTGACCAGAGAAGCAGCCCCAGGCCATAACAGATCCACCTCCATGTTTAACTATTCCCCTAGATTACTTTGGATTAAGTCTATCAACTTTTGGTCTTCTAACGTGTTGCCTTCCATCTAATCCGTGCATGTTAAATTTCGATTCATCAGAGAACTCGATGGAAATAGTAAAAAGAAGGATTGGATGTCAAAATTCCCAGCGGAAATACGAACTTAATGCCGAAATCCGGAGCACTGCCTCTGATAACATACCAGAAACTGTTATCAACAACTTCATTGCCTCAATGCCTAGAAGATGTGCAAGTGTTATAAACAATAAAGGATATGCAGTTAAATATTAGTAATTTTTGTTTAAAAAAATTAAAATTGTAGGACACTGTTTTTAGTTGCAAATGTTTTGCATAGCACTGTATGTATATATTTTTTTTTAGAGAACACCAAAGAAGTGGGTCCGACAATTTCGTCTATCTCGAAAACGTCTCTACCGATTTTGATAAAATTGGTGTGTGTACTACCTTAAGTATGGTCTACATTTTGGCCGAAAAAAAATATTGTTAACGGCACCTGACATACAACCATTTTACTGATTTTGGACTGTCTTATAAACGAATTCACGGATTGGCGATTTTTTCGGATATTTTGTTTTTAAATTTATATTATTAAATATTTAAAATGTTCATACCAATTTTTTTTAGATAAAATTTAAGAATTTTTATGTATATGCAAAATTATGTGAAAAACTACTTTAAAAAATACTTTTAGCCGTTTCCATTAAGAATCTTTAGCATATAATTTGATAGGAGCAAGTAGTTGCGATTCAGTCGTGCATTTTATTTATTTAAGATATTATGACTCAGGTCGCAAAAAGCTAAGATCCGGCTTTGATTTTCTTTCGTTATTTTATTTCAAAGATTTCTTACCAATTAATTACCAAAATTGTTTCCTCTTCTTTATCTTTACAAAATTATGTAATTTTGTGTTTATCCTCTTTGCACTCCCAAATAAATAAAAAAGCTTAAAGGTTTTTTATTTATATTTACAGTTTTTTTTTTTTTTTTTGTTATTTTTATTGAGAATTATTGTATAAGTTCAGAATTTGCATTTCTAAATAACGAACAATACTGTTTGATTCCAATTCATGCGGTTAATCTTATCTTCCACGCACCAGAAGACCCCATAAAAAAATACAAAATTTAAAATTGTCTCTCGATACTACTTCTTGTTATTTTTCATTCAAATGTATTTATGAAGAATTATGGTGACCATTTGTTATGTTTTATTTAAGAATCTTAAGAATCTTAAGAATTTTAAAAGATCTTTTCAGTAATTCTCAAAACTTTTTATATAAGCAGATAATTGGTTTCGTGAAAGAGAAAATGCGAGCACAGCGGAACTTTTGGTAATAGAAGTGTTATCAAAGCGCAAAGAACACAAGATATTAACATCTGATAGTAAGACTGGTTTCAAATCTCTGGGCTCTGTCTCCACAAACTTTACTTTAGTCCCAAATTATCGATTATCTCTTACGGAGATTGCATAGCAGTTCCACGTTCAATTTTGTTGGTCGTCGGATCATAGTTACATTACAGGAAATTGTAGACCTGAAGAACTCTCCAAAGTGAAGCACCACTACCTACTTTACCCGCCAAAGAAAATATGTGTATACTAACTTGTCGCTACATTGTACATGTTTGTGCTGAAGCAAGACGCCTTACATGAGGTCTCCACGAGCAATATTTTCTAGTTAGCTAGATAGCATTCTATGAAAATTGATCGTGGAGACCACAAATAGCATTCTATAAAAAATTTCATACTAGACATGGCATTCATGGATAGTATTCTATTTGGCTGCCATTTTCACTTTGAAGTTTCGCGTTTGTGGCTGGTGAACGTTTGTGGTGTGTGTTACTTCCTTCTCGACATTTGTGCAATTGAAATAGTATGCTACGAGTATGAAATGCCCACTGCCAAATTTTCTAACATTCTATTTTTCTTTCCTTCTATCAAAATGACAGATACTACACTATAAAATATAGAAGGTGGAGACCAAACTTTGGTGGAATAAACTTATTTCTGCAGAAGTTGTATGGACGAGAAAGAATAAACATTATTCTATTCAAAAGGTGAAGTCTCCACTTTTGGAATTTTCGTACGTTTTACCCTCCAAAACCCATTTGTTTACATTTTTGTATTTTTGTAAATTTGTCTTTCTATCCATGAACAAATGTTAAATCCAACAACAATATGTACGGCAAACCAAATTTCCCATTTTTTAATTGCTCATCTGGCAAATGGTTTTACGAATAGCCAGAAAATCTCTAGATTCATCTGGTATTAAAGAAACTATTTATTATTTTTAAATATTGCTTAAACAAATCTGGTCACACTGCACTATGTTCATCTCAGTTAAGTACTTTTTCTTCATTGCCAGAGGTTTGTTAATGCCATCAATGAGGAATGGGCTAAAAGGAAGTGTTGGTTTTGTGTATAGTATAAAAGCCAACTGGTTATCGTTTGGTTTTATTTTTTGTGTTTGAAAAGGACGAATTTAATATTAAATCAAAATGTAAGACGTTCATTCATTCCTTAATCTGAAAATAAAACAAATTTCCGAAAAAATACTTTTCTTTTTATTTTTGAAAATTGAATTTTTATTTGAATGTGTTCTACTTTCCTTATAAATTTTCGTGTAGGTTAGGTACATATCGCTCTCGGAATGTTTTGCTTCCGTTTCGTAGATCAAAGTTTTTCTTTATTTCTTTTTTTCTTCGCCCACTTAAGCAGCTTATGATAACATTCGCAAGGATAATGTTTCAAAAAAAAAGGAATGAGATACAAAAAATACAAATAAATGAGAATCTGGATAGATGCTGGGGATTGTTTTTATATGTATTGAAAAAGTTTTGTTGTTTATGTATGTGTGCTTATGTTTAAGGATTAAAATCGTCTAGCACCTAGCACCTGAGCTGAGAGCGTCTACGTGTTCTCTACATATGCCTTTGCTGGCAACATCGTATACGAAAACGTGAGAGATTAAAAATTTAATTTGTAAAAACCATTTGAGAAGTAAATACTCGTAGGTATCTTGAATCATTTTTTTTTTTAGTTCGTTTTCGTCCTTGTTTAAATTGTGCATGCGAATATAGAAATTCATACCTATATACACTGTGATGGATTAAGGATTTTTTTATTTCGACTGGGAGCTATTGCACTAAATTCATCTAACACTCAATTTCCACCCAACCATGAGTTTTGTAAGTCGTTACTTTTTGTTCTGTTGGGGGATTTGGAAATTTTGAAATCCAGCAAACACCTGCTGCTGTTACTGGTTCAACCACAACCACAAATACCACAAAATCCCCACAAAAGTCAACAGATGCGACTTTGTGGTATGAAACCAAAATGAGTGAGATTTTTAAAAGTTTTTTTTTCTGTTGTTTGATTAGTTTACATTTTCAAGATATTCGTTTTTGTACCATGCCTTAAGGGCTTCCTTTTAATAGGATTGAAAAGATTGAATTTAGTTGTACCTTTATATCAAAGAAGTATCACGTATAATTCGATATACTCTTGTTGCTTTTAGTAATGTGCAGCTTCAATGGGGATTTATTTAATAAAATAGTTAAACATAACCAGTGGCTTTTAAAAATTGTAGGTCTTCTCCATTCCAGCCGAGCACAGGAGTGGCCGTAAGTCTGTCATTTAGTTGTGGTTCTCTTGCAGCTTTCGCGCCATCAAAGTTGTTTATAAAACTATTTATAATTCTTCAAGAACAAAAATAAAAGTTATGCTAAGACCTTGTTCGGCAGAATAAAATGAATAAATAGCATTCATCTCGATAACAACTAGAACGATTTTGTTCAAATATTATTTACACTAGTTCTACAAGTTGCTTGCAAATTATAGCGGTTTTGGTATTGGAGCTTTAGCACCAGTCTCTGGAATTTTAAACACCATGTTTTGTTTCCTTTGAAAGACAAATTCATAAACAGTCAGTCAATCTATGTATGGTGTGCAATGGAATCTGGTGATGGCATTGGTATAAACTTTCTCAAAAATGAGGAGGCCGTCACCATCAATTCTCATCCCCATACCAACCGAATTTAACCCAATTTTTTTCAACATGAGATCAAAGATATTGGTGTGTAATACATACACACTGCCGGCCAATGGAATAGAATCACCCTGCAAACAAGAAAGAAGAGCTTTTTTTCCTTCTAAAAAGCTTTGTGTGAATACAATTTTAAAGCGTGCTCTTGTTCTGAATGAAATTCTAAGCCAAAACCCGCTTAGAAGAGGTGGTCATTTTTCTATTGTAATGATACACTACATTACTACCACCTCCCTTGCCAGTCTTCAAACAAACCTAAAACCAATAAACAAATGTAGCGATACTCCTCGTGCGTGGCATCTACCACGCCCCATTCTCAGCAACCCTCAGTGGTGAAGTATATTTGAGATAAGCAATGTGAGTTTTTCTACCATGTTACAGTTCACACTCACTGCGAAGAGGAGGTCCACAATTAATGGAAAATCGAGTTCTAAAAAGTTGTACAGTGGTGGAAAGTACGAATTTAGTGTAAACGTAAGATCTCCTATCTTTTGAAGGCCAAAGCACCGCAGCTGGACAGTGGACACCCAGGTCTAAGTAGTTAGTTAATGACAACTGATATTTCAGTTTTGATATTTAGTGACATATCATCATAATATCATCTGAGTTTGTAATCTGCAGTGCATACTGACAATATTTTTAATTTATATAAGTTTATTGTAATATGATATGAAAATAAAATGCACAATGTTCGACCGCATCGTATGCAAAAGATTTCTATTAAGAATCTAAATATATTTTTAAAAACGTTTTTACTTAATTTTTATATACAATATTTCTTTATTTAAATTTGATCGAAATCTATCGAACCGTTTATAAGAAAGTCGAAAATCAAAAAATGTTGTATGGGAGGTAACGTTAATCCTACAAATATTATAAATGTGAAAGTTTGGATGGATGGATGTTTGTTGCTCAATAACTTCAGAACGGCTGAACGAATCTGGATGAATTTTGACATAGAGATAGATTATAGTCTGGAATAGCACACAGGATACTTTCTATACCGGTAAAATATAAGTTTCCCGTGGGATAGATTTGTTTTAATTGCATTGCATTGAGCTCATATAACATATCTCTGCTCATTCTACAAATAGCAAATATTGCTTTTGTTCCCAAGAAGCCAAAAAGCACACATACACACATTCACTCACTCCTTCTCTCTCTCCAACACACTCTCTCTCACATACACACACTTGATGGATTGGGCACTGAATTAACGGTTCCTATGGTAGAGGCATAAAAAGATAAAAAATATACTTGGGTGTTTGTTTCGCATTCCATTGACTGGATTTTAATTAATAAGCGTATGGATGAGAAACTGGATTATCCTTCGGAGAGTTTGTGTATTTGTCGCGTTTTCACCCTTCAACGATTGAACAGTTTTTAGTAAAATTTTGTAGGTAGAAAGATGATGTCATTAGAGTCCCGTGGGATAGAAAATCCGTAGCATCGCACGGGTATCTGCAAGTAATAAAATATGTAAAAACAAATGTTGGCCGAAATGTTTTTTTTGGCGTTCTCTATCATAGTAATGTGAAGTTTGATTAAAATCTCGAGTTCGATTTTTTTTCCAAATGCAAAGCTTGCCCCCCTATAGTGCGTATATCGCAAGTAAGAAAATTATAGAAGAATTGTTCTGTAAAATTGTAAGAAATTAAATTAACAGAAATGTGAATAAAACCAACCTCAACTACACTAAAGTATTGTTGCTTATTTAGTAAAACCATGGAACCCACGAGCTTACCTAAGCCTACGATAAAAAGCTTCTTAGCTCATTGAAAATTGGAAAAAAATGTTGAAATTTATTGGTACTCGTACGATAGTTTTATTATTGACTCTTTATTACCTCATGTGATCTATCGTTTGCCTCATAATATTGCATTCCCGTGGTGGCCGTGGCGCGATAGTTGTGTGTTCGCCTGTCACATTCCAAAATAAATGGCATACGAGTTGCTGGTTTATTCATTACATGCTGTTTAGGCATAGAACTAACAACATGTGACTGAGTAAAACTAGTATACCGATAAAATATGATAAAGAATAAAAAAATTAATGCGAATTGTAAGGGACATGTATTAATAAGACAACGCAATTTCTCCACATTAGTTCAGCCGCCATCCATGGAGATAAAATCTGAGACAACAACCACCTCCAGTCTGAGAACATCGCGACACACATCTTTCCTATCATTCTTTCTTTTCTTAACTTTACGCCCGCACTGTGTTGAAACATTTAAAGGGTAGTATAATCCCTTGAGCGCGTGTAGATTATAAAAAAAAAAAAAATTCCCTCGAAATGTTCCCTGCGATCGTGAATCTCCTAAGGATTAAATTTGTCTCGAACAAAAATCATATAAAATGACAGCAAAACTCCCTGAGAAATTATATTCCCGATGCCAGAAAATCTTTTGTGTATCATTCACGTTCCCTACATTCGAATGAAAGGCAAAGTTCCAGGGGAAATTTTTATTCACGATAACCCCCTATGTGTCGGAAAATAAACGCGCATGAAAGCTCGCCCACAAAAGCTTTTTTGGGAGCTAAAATGTTCTTTGGTTCTTACAGATTGAACTTATTCGAGTGGCCATCAGTGTATAAAACGGTGTCACATTCCACACAACAAAACTCATTTTGAATTTATTACAAAGATTTAGTTTTGTTGGGGTATACACACAATCCACGAACGCTTATCGAGTTTAAAATAAAAATTTGTCGTGTTATTGTCGAGCTATATTGCCCGATATATGTCAAAAACAAAACTCACCAGCAATTCCTTGTAATAATCGAGTCCCTCACGAACTGCCTTGAATCTACTCAACCAATATCAGCATCTGCAATATATATTTAGCACAAAATTGAATATCCTATGCAAATATTAACAATAACCTTACACGTTAATTACACAAGTCTGTTATTTACAGAATGTATTTTTTTTGTTCAAACTTATCATTAAACTCATTTTTGCTTAAAGTTTTCGAAATAAAGATATTACTCGTATTCATCACACTACTCAAGAAGCAACCAATCTTACTTACCAATCTAACAACAACTATAAATTTGCAGGGAAGGATAAAACAGATTTCCAACTCTCTGTTTCGGAAAACAGCTTCAGTGACCATTTCTGAAAAATATTACTTGGAAAAGCAATTAAAATAGTTTACTCGAGAAGTAAACAGAGTTTGCAATTAAAACAAAAACGACTTCATTTTCATTCTGAAAATGCAGACCTTCACTTTGAAACACGAAAGCTGTGGGGCGACTACGGCGGCGGCGGCGATGGTGGCACCTTTAATTATACCATATTTCCTGCAAGGATTCTCTATTCTCAGCTGGGTGTAAAGAAAATACGTATCCTGTTGCGAGAGTCTTACTAACACAAAACACAGCTCTTTTTTTTGTTTTTTCGCACATCAAGAAATAACAATTTTCATGCTGGAGTTTCTCTGATGATGCACATTGTGCACAGTTTTAATTTAAAATTTAATAACTACTCCGACGACGACTCGACTGAAGAAAAAAAACACTCCTCTTCCAAATCTCTTCTCATAGACGACATGTTCTACTTACTGGATTCATATTTCAAGTTTTAATTTACCCACTGTACACAAGTGAAATAAATTTCATTCTGTGATTGACAGATTTCAATAGTCTTCATGTGAATTGTGAATTTAATTGAAAATTATTATTCCGTAATGATGACAAGCATAATGAAGAAATAGACGAGCAAATGATAATGTGAATTCACCTTGATTCTTAAAGTTTGAGTTGGAGTTGAAACAGATAATAATTATTGTAATTGTGAATGAAACATAACTTATACCTTAAAGTCAGCAACTTAATCATAAAATGTATTTTAATTATGATAGGAGCATTTGTTACAAGTTTTAAGAACTCAATCAAATTGAAAATACTAGAATATATAAATGTTTTTGTACTGACTTTCGAAAGAT
This sequence comes from Philhelius pedissequus, assembly GCA_910595825.1. Classification (NCBI taxonomy): domain Eukaryota; kingdom Metazoa; phylum Arthropoda; class Insecta; order Diptera; family Syrphidae; genus Philhelius; species Philhelius pedissequus. The sequence continues at coordinate 47,606,826 of OU343161.1, read as the reverse complement.
TTATATGGAATATTAACTAACTTAACACTGTTCTGTTCAGTTCCGTGTACTAGAGATTCAACCTGCCAATTGTGAATCGTCAGGAATTTTTGACATTCATTCACATATAACATTTTTCTGGTCGCCGACAGCTGCGAAATTGTCGTGAAATTAGTTAAAATTATAGAAAAATTTGCATTTTAATATTTCTCTCTGAACTTGAAACTTTAATTCACAATCCACAATCGGCGAATAAGACCTCAGTCACCCATTTTATGTACATGTTAATTATGATGTATGACAAATTGCAACTGTGAACTGTCTGTATGTTAATTAAATGGCAACATTCACGACCATTTATAATTTGAAGGTTACCTCATTTGAAAATCAGTTCAATCAATGGTATAAATTTTATACACAGTTATGCTTACGCAACGTAATGACTTATGACATTAACAGACAATTTATGTAACAGGAGTCGTGTTTTATTACTTGCGATATAGGTACTATAGGGCAAGTTTTGCACTTGTTCTACATATCAGCTGAAAAAAATGTTGTTATTAACGGTGCCTGCCATACAACCATTTTATTGATTGTCGAATTTCTCATAAACGGCTCTACGAATTTCGATTAAATTTTTTATACAGGAGTAACTTCAAATTTAAAATAATACTGCATTTCAAAATTTTCGAAAAATTGTTTTTTGAATTTTTGAAAAAAAATATTATTTTTTTTTTATTTTTGAAAATTCAATATTTCGAAAACGGGTGTACGATTTTTCCTGAAATTTTGTTTTTGAATTTTTATTATTAAATACCAATTTTTTTGTTGAAAAAAATTTAAGCATTTTTGTATATAAAAAATTAAGTGAAAAACGACTTTAAATATACATTTAGCCGTTTAAGAATCTCATACATATAATGTGATCGGGCATAGGAGCAAGTACGTGCGATCCAGTCGTGCATTTTATTTTTTAATTGCTAGCGAGCGCAATAAGATTTCCCTTGGCAAACAAAAAACAAAATGACTGCCGGCGAAAAAGATGCCAGAAAAAAAAGAATTCGTTTTTGGCTATCGAACTATAAATGCTGAAATGAAGAGGGCGCTAGGTAGGTTTTTAAAAATGTATTTTGTGCCATATGTTGCCAATGCCAGTTATGATGTGCCTATTCGAATAAAATAATACATTCATCGATTCTAACATTATCTCGGGCATCTGAAATCATTCGAATGATTTCAATTCATCATTCGAATAAGGGCTCATCTATCCTACATGGGTCTTCTCAATTTCTACTTCACTATACTACTTCTTGAGCGTAAAAGTAAAGCTAATGTGATACCAAGAAGCAAGGACAAAAGCCAAGAGGTATTGTGATGTGTGGGTGTGTAGTCTAGTGTGGATTGTAGTGTACATGTACGTGTAGGTTCGAATTGGAATTAAGGCAATGTATCCACGGTTGCCACCTGAAAATAAAACTTCTGACCAACATTGAAAATAAAAAGGACCAAAACCAGTAAAAATTGACCACCAAATAATTAAAATCTGAAAACTTCATAGTACACAGAAAATTAAGGTTAGACATATTTTTTCATTTGTTATCATAAATAATAAATAAATAAAATGGTACCAAATAATTCACTAAATTATTCTAAATTTTAAGGGCAGTGTGATCGCCCCTTCTTCATAATAATTTTGAAATTCGAACGAATAGCTAATTCGATAGAATACATCTATTCATTCTAATGAAATTTGTATATTTTGACATCTGAATGAGTAATATTCATTTTCAGTCAATTGCACAAAATTAACTTCAATGAATCTTATTTGCAAAGTCAGCTTGTTTGAAATGTACTGATTTATTTGATTTAGTATGACAAAAGTGACTTTTCTTCGTAGAATTTTTTTTTACGAAATAGTTGATCGGAAAATAAATCCTTATTATTACAGAAACATAAAGTTAAGTAAAGTTGCTTGGTTGATCTAATTATTTAAAAAAAAACAACAAATCAATAAAAAGTTAATTTCTTATTTTGAAGTATTTAGAAAATAATGGCCAGATTATTGATACGAAAAAGAATGAAAATAACTAAAAAACGTTTGTATAATAAAATGTTAGATTTTAGCTAAACTTTCATTTCACTTTAATTGTGTTTAAGAAATTAAAAAAAAATTGTTTTACAAACAACTTCAATCTTTATTAACTTTACACAAACCTGGCCACACTTGTTAATTGTCTGAACAAAAAGTAAAGCCGATAGCAATTGTTTTGTGTGTGAAAAGTAAAGTGAAGACAGCGAGGAGCATCTAAATAGAAAAAGGATAATGGATGCAACAAATCCATTCGAGATTGAATTTTTTTAAAAGTGATAGTTATATCCATGAAGCTCAAAGCGCTTCGGACAAAATCTCTGCATTATTTGTAAGTTTTTTGTATTATTGTAAATAAATTTTATTAAATTTGTAAAGCAATACTCGCTTAAACCATTTTAAAGATAGTTGACCCTTATTCAAAATTCGCATATAGGTACCCAATTTATCGTTAAGATTATTATTTAAAAATCTAAGCAATTTCCATTGCGTTACTACAACTTCAGGATCGGCCTCCACTAAGTATGGAAAACTATCACTCAATTCGAAATTGAAACTTCAAAATCCGACAGGATACTTTTAGATGTTATTATGCACAAATTTCTTAAATGTTAGATGATAATGTACTTCACTTTATGTTAGGCGTCAAATTTTGTAAATTGACCCTTCCAAGAACTAAAAAAAAAATAAGAAAATGATAAATAATCCTCAGTGACCAAGTCTAAACAATTTTTGTTTGTCAAATTCCCGTTGAAAACAACCCTTCACCCTTGTGATTAAAGTTTACAATCAATCCTTAAAATAATTCATATAAGCAACAGTTCTTACATTGAAAAAAGTGGCATGGTCTCTGAAGACATAATGTTTTCTAAATGCGCTATTTCGGCAAAAAAAATATAAAAACTCAGAAAATATTATGTTAGCATTTTCACTAATACCAATCTACTAGTAATTTATGTAATGTATTAATTATCTGTCAAAACGTAGCTCACGAAATAAATTGTTCCTTACGTTTTTTTCATTATTTTTTCGGCAGAAAAACTCACCCATATCCCTTAAATGCATAAGCCGGTTTTTAAGATTCTGTTTTTGAAACTTTAATATTATTTTGAAATGTGTAAAAAAAAAAGGTTACAAAAAATATTAACGATGTATTTTTCTTTTTTTTTAGGTACGTCCGTCCCTACAATAAGAAAAACAACAGAAATTTGACTTAAGTTTATTTAACGGTAAGAAAATATAAATATGTAAAATAATTCTAGTGTGAAAGCCAGCAAAAATTTGTTGACAATTTATTATCAAATAACATTCACTAAAAATGAAGAATAGAAACTTGAAAACCCTATACAGTCTTATGTATGCATACTTATAAACTTATGAACGCTTAGAGCGACTACATAGAGCTTTCGTTCTATGCCAAAACACTTACCTTTCTCAATGCTTTATGACTTATTAATAAGATTGACTAATTTTTAAGTAGGTAGGTAAATTTCCGGTTATAGCTTGGAGCTTAATTATGTTTTTTTATATGAATTATAATATTATTAGTTCTCCTTAAATTCCCTCTACATGCAAAAGCTTATTCATAATAAACGTATGTTATCTACCTCGAATAGGCGCAAAATAAGTAAAAGTCGTTAGGGCCTACCTAAATGTGTTTTTGCATCGAAATGTCTGCATGACGATTTAATAACCTTTGTAGGAACCGGTCTTGTATCGATCTTCGTAAGAGCTAGATATCTTTCGGAAGTAAGGGTAAACCAGACCTACGTAGCTAATAATCCGTTTATTGAATTATAAAAATAAGACTGATCTGAAAGGGTTTCCAACGCGTTTAGCTTATGTTAAATTTATGCAACGTTAATTAATAAAAGTGACAATTTAAAGAATATTTACATGAGAGCAACCAACTAACAATGAATTAACGGATAAACTTAATTTAAAACTATTTATAACCCTAAATTCTTCACAACCTCTAAGCAAAATGGTGGAAATATAATTTCTATGAAAATAAATTTTAGAAAACAGCTTGCAATCTGATTGTTAAGAACTTTCAAACTTTTTCCGCATTCCATAAAAAAATAAAATGCAGGACTGGATCGCACGTAAAGTTTTTCACTTAATTTTGTATATATAAAAATTCCTAAGCTTTTCTAAAAAAAAAATGGTATGAACATTTTAAATATTTAATAATATAAATTCAAAAACAAAATTTCAGAAAAAATTGTACACCCGTTTTCCAAATATTGAATTTCCAAAAAAAAAATATTTTTATTTTCAAAAATCCAAAAAAAACATTTTTCGAAAACTTTGAAATGCAGTATTATTTAGAATATGAAGGAGATCCTGTATACAAAGTTTGATCGAAATCAATTGAGCCGTTTATGAGAAAATCGAAAATCAATAAAATGGTTGTATGGCAGTTAATAACAAAATATTTCTAAAGGCCAAAATGTAGATCGTAATCAAAATAGTACACACACCAATTTTTATTAAAATCGTTAGATCTGTTTTCGAGATAATTAAGATGGAAAAAAAATTTGTATGGCAAGTACCGTTATTTTTGGGGCTAAACCAACGATTCAAAAATCTATTTTGAACATTCACCTAAAACGCCTATGCACCAAGTTTGAACAAAATCGGTTCAGCCGCTTAGGCTGCCGATCGTTCTACAGGCAGACAGACAGACCCACTTTTTTGGTGTTCTCTATCATCGTAATGTCAACTTTGATTAAAATCTCGAGTTCGATTTTTTTCCTATTCAAAACTTGCCCTATATTACCTATATCGCAAATAAAAATTAAGGAAACGAAATGTCAAAAAAAAAGTCGTTATTTGGTTGATCGCCCTCATGTGGATGATTATCCATCCACATGAGGTTTTTTGACTATTTTTTTTCGCTTCACTAGCTTAGCACATATTCGGAATTTTAAGTTTCTGACTACATGGGTAATGAAGATTGGGGAAGGTCGAACATCGTCTTAGTTTGTTCCTATAAATAAAGTATATAGTGCCAAAACTTGGCTGGACATAGGGCACTACCTTGGCCTTCGATTTGCTGACAGAACATCGAAGATTTATCTTCTAAAACAATGTCATAGTGAAAAACGTCAAGCAAACTTAACATTTACTAAAATTCATAATTGTCTTCAAATGCGGATAATTTTTCCAATGAGTGGTGGTCTGAGGCATTTTAACACGGACACTTAGCTTCTAGAATGAGTTGACCTTTACATTCTATTAAAACTTTATCAGTTCCAATAATCATCAGTTAATAAAGGGTCCGCCATCTAACTTTTTTTTTTCAACTAGCGCTTATTTCGTGAATGGTAACACTTAGCTCATGTCTGATTTGACAGATAATTAGTTTTATCCCTCCGCTGAACGAATATGGTTGTGTATACGCTTGAACAACACTGGGAAATATTGCGACATTACTTTGAAAATCATAGTAATGTTGCAGAATGTGTGCGGAAATTGCGTACGGATTTTGGAAGAAGAGAAGCACCGTCAGCTCCGTATGTTCGTTATCTTGTGAAAAAAGTGAAAGAAACTGGTATCCTCATCGATAAACCAAAGCGTGAAAAGTCAAAAACAGTTCGTTCACCCGAGAATATTGCTGCTGTTGCACAAAGTGTGCGTGAAGCGCCATCAACATCAATTCACCGTCGTTCTCAACAATTGAACATTTCGGAGACATCATTGAGAAGAATTTTGCATAAAGACCTTGGTATGCCGACATACAAAGTCCAATTAGTTCAGGAGTTGAAGCCAACTGACCATCCAATGCGTTTTCGCTTTGCTAAGTGGGCCTGCGATCGACTTAGAGAAGATGCCGATTTTGCAAAAAAAAATCATCTTTTCAGATGAAGCTCATTTTGATCTTCGCGGGTATGTAAAGAAGCAAAATTGTCGCATTTGGGGCACAGAAAACCCGCACGTATACATTGAAAAGCCGATACACCCAAAACGAGTCACTGTTTGCTGCGGATTTTGGTTCAGAGGCATAATTGGGCCATTTTTCTTCAAAATGAGCAATGAGTGGCCGTTACAGTCAATGGCGATCGTTATCGGGACATGTTCAACGAATGTTTGTTCACAAAAATTGAAGAGGAGGATATTGGCAATATTTGGTTTCAACAGGACGGGGCTACGTGCCATACAGCCGAAGCTACACTCGATGTTTTGCGCCCTGTTTTTGAAGATCGTATTATCAGCCGCAGACCTGATGTCGTTTGGCCACCTCGGAGCTGCGATTTGACACGTTTGGGCTATTATTTGTGGGGTGCCGTAAAAGATAAGTGTTACGCCGACAAGCCAGAGACAATTGACGCTTTAAAGGACAATATTCGTGAAGCCATTGGTGAAATACAGCTGCACACAATCGATAATGTGCTTAAAAATTGGACCGATCGCTTAGGCTACTGCATGGCCAGCCGAGGCAGCCATTTGAATGAAATTATTTTCCATTATTAACCGGAAGGATTGTACTTTCAAATAAAAGAAGAAATTTGAGAAAATATTCAGTAGTTTTTTTTATAGCATTTTCAAAAAACAAAAGTTATTTGGCGGACCCTTTAGTTACTTAGTATTGTTTCTTTAACGATGTTGCAATTCCAGATTTTAAAACAATTGTTCGTTATGTTTTCAACTACAATATGTTTGTTTAAGCATTTCAATCAGTTTTATGTCGTTGGCCACATTTCTCCTTTACATCCAATTAACTCTAAATACTAAAGCTACTACCTTCGACCCATTTGTGATTTTTTTTTCGAAATAACATTATCAATCATTCCCACAATGTAGCAAAATTTCTAATGTCTATTATATCACATATATAACACTATAATATACCACATTTTGAAGGACGAATTGATTAACAAAAAAACATTCAATTAACATTAAGTGTAACCCTTATCATATACAATATGGCTTTCACAAATAAACCCACAATTTACGATACAATTATGTTTTGAGGAAATTGGTCAATACAAACATACTTATGTCAGTATGTATATTTATGTATGCATTAATGCATTTCCACATTAATGGCAACAACACCCAAATCCTTTCACTTAATTAACCCTAAAATCAAATAAATTAACAAACTTACCACAAAAAGCAATTGTTTAAAATCGTATATTTACACTAAAATGCGGTCTACAAATTTATACAAATCAAAATAACTTTATTTTGTATTTGTGTTATATCAACCACACAATGAAATTCATTTAATTAATTAATAATACCTAGAATTTGTATTTACATAAAAAAAAAACTGAATTAAATTTAACAAAGAAGAGAAGATAATAAAATAGTTGAAAGTAGAACACTCGAATTTGTTTTGAAATTAAAAAACAAATAACAAAATTTAATGGTCAGGGCGAGCGGCTGCCAGGACGATTTAACAATGAGACTAAATATTCCAAATGGAATAAAATTATGTATAAGTATTATTATTTGGTATGGAATTTGTTCATGACCTCATTGGTTTAGTTATATAGCTGTCTACGTATACTCCACATCCTTTAGTTAAAGTCAAATGTTTGTGAACCTTAAACAGGTTAAAAAATCAATGAAAGCTGGTAAATGGGAAGCCAGCCAAACCATCGATTACCAATAAAACGCTTTATTAAATTTTTTGAGCCTTAATTGCAAGAATTTATTAAGCAGTTACTAATCTTATTGGCAATTATATTAGGCCTTTTATGGTTAATCCCCTTTCCAAAGACAATTCTGAGTCTTAACGATAAGTTTGTACAAAATGGCTACCAATTCTGAAACGTCCAATTTTTCTCCTCTAAGAAAGCAATACAAATCTAGACCTAGATGTTCTTGAAGTGTGGTATAAATAATACTTTTATAAGCTTCATTATTAATTTCGTTAATTTTATTCAATTAAAATTATTTGTTCGAACAAAAATGTAACAACATTTGTTTCTCGAATGTGTGGGATTTTTTTTAATTTGCGCGCACTCAAGGGGTTATGACTACCCTTAAAATGTTTGCACACAGTGCTAGCGGTTAGGTAGAAAGAATAGAAAGAAAGGAAGGAATTTTTGTTAGCACAGTAGATTTGAGAATTAGATGTTAACTATCTCATTATAGCCCACGGGTAGCATCCAATTTGAATTGGAGGTATAGAAAAGAAAAATGCTGCCTAGTCTGGGGATCGAACCTACACGTCCCAATTAGCAGTCAAGCAGGAAAAAATAATGCACATTCGCTGAAAAAATACTGAAGATTACTGAACTTTTCTCCTTGTATTGAATAACCTATAATTTAGGTACTAAATAATTCTATAAAAACCTTGATAAACTTTAAACAAAAAAAATGCGCGACTGGATCGCACGTACCTACTTGCTCCTATTTTCGATTACATTATAAACAAAATATTACTTTTACGGCTAAATGTATTTTTAAAGTCGTTTTTCACTTAATTTTTTAATATATATATATAAATTCTTAAATTTTTTCTAAAACAAAATTGGTATGAACATTTTAAGTATTTAATAATAAAATTCAAAAACAAAATTTCAGAAAAAATCGTCCACCCGTTTTAACGGGTGATTTTTTTGCTACTTGGTTTTTGACGTTTATATTTTTGACAGATCACACATGACAAATTCCACGAACATTTGACATTTCGATTCAGTATTGTTTGCCATTTCATCATGAATAGACTTACGCCTGAACAACGTTTGCAAATTATTGAAATTTATTATCAAAATTCGTGCTCTGTGAAAAATGTGTTTCGCAAGCTACGTCCGTTTTTTTTCCGCTCATTTTTGGCTAAATGGATACGTGAATAAGCAAAATTGCCGTATTTGGAGTGAAGAGCAGCCAGAGGCAATTCAGCAGCTACCAATGCATCCCGAAAAATGCACTGTTTGGTGCGGTTTATGGGCAGGCGGCATCATTGGGCCGTACTTCTTCAAGGACGATGAAGGCCACAGGGTTACGGTCAATGGAGAAAGGTACCGTTCAATGATAACAGATTTTTTTTTGCCGAAAATGCAAGAATTGAACTCGGTCGACATGTGGTTCCAACAGGACGGTGCCACATGCTACACTGCACGCGAAACCATGCATCAATTGAGAGGCGAATTTGGTGAGCAGTTGATCTCACGTTTTGGCGCAGTCAATTGGCCACCAAGATCATGTGATTTGACCCCGTTAGACTATTTTTTGTGGAGCAATGTTAAGTCTATTGTCTATGGGGACAAGCCAAACACGATTGCTGCCTTGGAAGCTAACATTGAACGCGTAATTGGTGAAATTCCGGCCGAAATGTGTGAAAAAGTTTGCCAAAATTGGACCTTCAGAATGGACCACCTGAAGCGTAGCCGCGGGCAACATCTAAGTGAAATTATTTTTAAAAAGTAAATGGCAGAAATTGATTTATCGATCCAAATAAGAATTTCATTCACTTTTTACAAGTTTCTTTGTTTTTTTGAATTTTCAAAAACCAAGCTCTTAAAAAATCACCGTTTATAAATATTGAATTTAAAATAAAAATATATTTTTTTTCAAAAACACAAAAAAAAATATTTTTCGAAAATTTTGGAAATGCAGTATTATTTATAATTTGAAGGAGCTCCTGTATAAAAATTTTGATTGAAATCTGTTAAGCCGTTTATGAGAAAGTCGAAAATCAATAAAATGGTTGTACCGTTAATAACAAAATATAAAAAAAAAATATAGACCGTATCCAAAGTAGTTAGACACACCAATTTTCATCAAAATCGTTACAGCCGTTTTCGAGATAATTAAGATGGTAGAAAAAATTGTACGCCAAGTACCATTATATTTGAGGCCAAAAAAAAAAACGATTCAAAAATCTATTTTGGCCAATCACTAAAACGTTTAAATAGCAAATTTGAAGAAAATCGCTTCAGCGTTTAGGCTTTATAGAGTTGTACAGACGGAATTGCGGGCTCCACTTTTTTGGTGTTCTCTATCATCGTTATGTCAATTTTGATTAAAATCTCGAGTTCAATTTTTTTTTCAATTGCAAAACTTGACCTATATTACCTATATCGCAAGTAAAAAGACTTATTGAAATGTTTTCTAACCAATTACTGAAACTAGAAGATATTTTATGACAAACAACAGACCTTTAAAATGGCATTTTTTCGAATATCCCACAAAGAAGGTTCTTCTGAAATCCCGCAAAATATAGGGTTTGACGTCTTAACTTGTAACGAAGTTAAAAATATAACTTTCCCAACCAATCGACATTCCAATTTCCACCACACATCGCATTCATCAACAAGCTAACTGCCACTTCATCTTCAATCGAATTGTCGAATTCAAAAGTTATAAGTATAACCGTCAAAGAGCAGATATACAGAGCATCGGCACGTCAGTAAGCAGACACGCGACCATACGATTTATAGTGAAAGCAGAACAAAGTCATCATCAAGTCAAGCATCATGTCATATGATTTACATGGGATGAGTTTTTCTCCACTCTTACAATTCACACTTTCGTGTTACTGGAAATATATGAAGAGGAGGTAACATTTGTATGGAAAAGCATGGACTTCAACCTTGGGTGTTATATGTGTACCAATCTAGTATACATAAGGAAGTGCCTAGAAACATACTGCTGAGTGCGTGGTGCACTAGTTGGGAGTTTCGCATTTTTTTGGTCTAGTGCTATAAATGTTCTGCCTTTGGTTTCGACCAGGGCCGGGGACTCTATACCAAGAACTTTGTGCTTTGGTTTTGTTCAGGGCCGGGGACTCTATTACACGAACTTTGTGCCTTTGGTTTCGACCAGTGTAAGTTTATTTTTAAGGAAACCTATTATAAAGTATATGAAATACCCTGTTAAAGTATTTTTGAGCGAAATAGATGTAATAATAAAACCCGACTAAAAATTGATATTTAGACGTAGTTTTGAACACTTCATACGCACCTAGTTTTAATGCTTTCTTAGGTCAGACCTTGGACCCGGTGACGCTACCTTAGGTATAAACCAAAAAAGCATCACAAACTCTTTAATCGGAAATTAGAGTATTTGGTAACCAAGTCGATGCATCTCTTCTGCGTTGCAATAGAAATAAATTTTCCGAAGGTTCCAAACAAACAAGTATTTGACGGTTTCAAATATAAAATCCAGAAAATAAATACTGGTGTGCCTCATTGCTACGTTTTATATCCTATACTCTTTCTCATTTCCGTTAATGTCATTATTTTGCTATCCGTGGCACTTGCATCGCGAAAATAGACTAGAATTCAGTTATCGGTGTGTGTATCACTGAACTGCTTTTTGGGGAATGATAGAAGACGTGAGTATAACTCAGGGCCTGGGGCCTATAACACAATATTCGAAGTACTTGTTGAACAATTGAAATTCAACAGGTTTTTAAAAATTGTGTAACACGGAACAACAAGTCCAGTAGAACTTTAACAATTGTTTTGGCTCCATTAAACAAGTGGCAAATTTCACAGTTACTGTGACTGGAAACAATAAGATTTAAAAACAAAGAGAATAAACTTGTTGAATAGTTGATAGATTTCAACCGATGGTTCCGGACGATTTCAAAGACAACAAGTAAGAAATAAACACTTGCAGTAGTGTTAATTAAGTGATTACATCGGACGGATCTTGAGAATTTATTTAGTGGCCTAGAGTTTTGTGAAATTTTTTTTCTTTTTGATTCTGAATCTGACAGTGATAGTGAGAACCAATGACAGGCAAAAGTGTTCAAGGCAAGAAAAAACTTTGAAATAGAACCCCAAACATTTCGAGTGCCGTAGAAGTTGTAGACTATCTTACGTAAAGTCTCTCCCACTTCCTCCACTAATAAAACTAAAGCACTAAGTGCAAGGCAGAAAATATTGATAGCGTTACATTGGTTTGGAACTGATTTTCAACACCATTTTTTTTTTTTTTTTGAATTCATTTTTATTTAATCTTAACTTATAACTATTATCAATAACTTATAACTAATTTACTGGCCCTTTACGGGCGCTCTAAACTAAGCAATAACTCTTACGACTAATGTCTTTCGACCCAAAAACTATTTTAATTAAATATAATTATTTTATTTTTTAACCAAGGAAACTTATTGACAAAAACCTTGGCATCTTATCATTTCTTTTAAACTTATAAACTAAACCTAAATATAGATTAAAAATAATTAAAACTAAATACAACTAACTTATACTAACTAAAAATAACTTAAACTACTTAAAATACCTAATAATACTTAAAACTACCTAAAAACTAGAACAGCCACAGCAGCATTTTTTTTTTCGTTTTTAATTTTTTTTGTTTTGTTTATTTTTTATATGCATGCAGACACACACCAACATGCAACCCACCCATACATGTACATACGCACATACATACATATACGTACGCACATACATGTACAGACACGCATATACATGCACGTATGCCCCGCATACATACATAATTTTTTTTGGTGCCACCCCGACTGTTCCCTATACCAAATTGCCCTAAATATATGTAAGTCGGCCAAGATATACTATCTTCATCGGCTTTAAATATTATGATGCTGTTCAGAGAGCCACCAGAACTGGTTCTCCTGTTTCGCCCTATCCCTCCGGTCCCGATCGGACACAGTCCTACTGAACCGAAGGCGCTCTTCTCCACCTTGAGCGATGACGTCTCGACAATACAGGAGTCGCCTATCCACAGTTTTCCGGCTGACGTGGTAGATGAGCGGAACCGCCCCTCCATCCTGTATCAGCCCTCGACAGTCTAAATAGAGGAATGCCTCGGGAGGGATGTAGCCACTTAACCGCGCACTCTCAAAATATTCATTATTGGGGTAGTAAGCCCCAAAAATTAAGCTGTTGGTTGAGGACATCGCTCTTGCAGTGTGACCCCGAATCATCTTAAATAAAAAATTATCTATTCTGTTTATGTTGGCTCTGTTGTATACAACCTGGTTGGAATAATATCTTGTGTACTCCGATTCTGGTGTTCTGTGTAAATCCAAGGCAACGTCTAAGACATTGCCTCTCAAACACCCGAATCTTCCATTTGAGATGGGGCAACGTTGAACCACACCGGGCATCCGTAGGCAATCATCGGCCTGATGAGGGCCATGTAACAAATCACCTTCACCCTGCTGTCAAGACGGCTGCTATAAAACAGTCGTTTTGTCAAGGCAAAGGCTCCCCTAGCCCTGACCAAGGCAGCACCTATATGTCTGTCGAAATACATGTACTGACCCAACCAGATGCCAAGGTACTTTACTACACTTCTACTCGCGAGTGGATGTACATGTGGCCCTACGATCACCAGCTTGCGCCAGTTCTTTCGCGTATCCCTTTCTCGTATCGCTAGACAACGGAGTCCTAAACAAAATAGTTTCTGATTTCTGGAAGTTGATTTTCAACTTCCAGTCATCACAATATCGCTGAATCTTGTCAAAGTCACTCTGCAAGAGATTTTTGATGACCTCAACTGTATGAGCTGTTCTGTACGCAATTAAATCGTCGGCGTACGCAATTGACTGAGTTAGACTACCTATCAGATCGCTGGTGTAAATGCTGAATAGAATCGGCGAGTCAACCGCTCCCTGCTGAAGACCATTATTAATATTAAAAACTTTCTACACCATGTTATAGGAGATTTTCATGGTGTTCACAAAGATACAGTTTGTCGATGTATCAAAGAAGTCACATTTTCAATAAAGACTTATTTTTTTTTCTTCAGAATTTTAATACTCATCTTGGTAGATTTACTTGTTCAACAAGTGAAGGGAATTTTTTTCTATTGACAATTGTTGCGATTTTTATTGTGTTACGGAAATGATTTTCCCTTGTTGAACAAACATAGTTGAACAAGTAATTTATGACGAGTTGACTTCTTGTGATGTGTTCTAGTACCCTTATAATGGTGCATTTAATACACTTCGCAAATACAATACATAATAGCTATCAACACGTCACGTCACAGCTGGTTGAACACATTTGTCATTTACATTCGACCCTTATATAGTTCACACTCAGTTCTACAGGACCTAGTTTTATGGAGGAAAGTCACTTGTTTGCCACGGTTCAAGCTAACGAGCTCGAATTTAGCTTACAAGGCAGCTGAAATTGTACTACGATTTAGTCACTCAGTTCCCCTTGACTCGGGTAAGGAATATTTGGTTCGAAGCATTAACGTCCTTATTACCACCAGGGGCCTTATATTTCGGATCTCAGTAAACGCCAAGGGCGTAGTCCGAATTAGCCATAAAAGGAATCCAATACCGAATACCAGATAACTAAGTGAAACCAGATGCCAGAATAAACCGTTTGAGTAGAAGAAGAACCGCATGATACAAGGAGATAACTGATATTACCAGGTCTACGACATAAGGATTAAATAAATTGAAGTTCAGACTATTTCTATGATAGATTTTTTGATATATTGTAGAAATAAAAGATTTGTTTTTAATAAACATTTTTATAAAGTTTTAAAGACATTTCTTGCTTAAGTTATGTCTTTTCTTCAGATTGATCTTGGAAACTCGACCATTAAGCCCATATTCAAGCGTACTGTCGGAGATTCCATCTTGAGCCCTACAACACGAATGTGAAATACCTTTACTGGTCCTATTTTTCCCTCATATTTTGATACTCAAATGTTGAAAATCAATGCACTTTTTTCCCTTTTTTCCAACAATCGCAATCTGCTTTCCTTCTAAGGGTATCCAAACCTCCTCAGTGCGCACACAATTATATAAAAAAAAAGACAGTTAAAACAAATTAAATTTTAACTTCTTTTTCAAAGTGTTGTGGGTTACACAAGCTGTTGGTAACTTTTCCATACAAAATTCCTTAATTATGTTCCAATTCTTCAGCAAAAGTTTTAAGTATTTAGCTGTGTCATTCAAGTGACGCGGAATGTGTTCCTTCCTCTCAACTTCATTATTCACAATTTTTTTTTTTCAAAACTACAAGCAAATAAACAAATTAAAAGTTAAGGGGTGCCTTACCGCTGCAAACTAAAACATTCTTCAGGATTTCTATTTCAGAAAAAAAAGATTGAAATTTGAGTTACAAACAAGTTAAACAAACAAAAAAAAAAAAAAACGTTTAAAACTTCGTAGATTCTTGTGAATAAAAGCCGAAAGATATCTTAAGTGTAGTGTGTGTACTGTACATTATGAAAGCCTTTCAGCTACATAGTGAACTTCAGACTTTCATGCCAAAAAATTTAACTCTATTATACATCAAAAACAATACCTCATGTGCTGGTGCTGCTGCATGCGTGGCATGCTGGGAAACAGGAAAATTATATTTCTCTGCTTGGCAATAAGGTATGAGTAATTCACACAACAGGTGAATACACACAAGTGAGGTATTGAAACCACAGCCAGGACTCAGGATATAGCACATATACAATCTGAGTATCCTTTCTGTTTTTTTTTTTTTTCAATTTCAAGCGCATGAACTTTTTCAGAAATAGCACTAGCTCTTGTCATCCGACGGAAAACTGCAAAAAAAGACATACACACTCTTTATTTCTTTTGTTTTTTGTGTAAAAAGAAAATAATACGGAAAACCCCTTGCATTTCCAACGTTTTGCGGTACAGAACTTTATCCTTTTTATGTGAAAATGATGAGCAACCAGCATCGCAGTGATACGATATATATCTAATGGCTCATATACATTTTTACCTTATAATCAAAAGTTTGATAATCATTTTGAAGTGCATACAGCGATGAAGATGGGGAAATCCAGAACCTTTTTATTTAACTTTATAACTTTCTAACACAACCGTAGTGTGGATCAGAGGCTATATACCGATGGGAGTGGTTCCTCTGATGAACTTATCATTCTAAAAATATATTTTTAGCTTAGTGACCTATAGTTGAATTTCTATGTATATATGCATTTCGATTTTACCGCAAAAAAGTCTGTTTTTTTAATTAATTGTATTCATTAATTTTATTTATGTAATTTTTTTATTGAATTTTGGTAATAGAACACTGAATTTATTGGTGTTACATTTAAATTTACAAAACTTTCAACTAAGCTTTTAAATAGGAAATGGGTCTTGCAGTTACTAGACCATGCTGTTGTGGACGCACAGATAAGAAATACCAAGATTTGAAACCTCAGTTGTCAAACGGATTTGCCTAACGCACACAACTCTCCAATACAACTAGTGCAGTAGTCCGCTAGCCATTTTTCTTATAATTTCATCCATCCGATATGTTGAAATCGGTGGGTATGTAAATTAGGGGCATAGAAATTAGAAATAAAACTAATCAAAGAGTCAAAAGACACGAGACAAGAGAATTGAATTTGATTCAACGAGAATTGCTACCTGCTACTCAAGATCAGTGTAGCCACACCCACCAAATTAGTCAACTACTAAAGGTAGGAACATCTACTCCTACAATACAAATTAAATGCACCCCGTAGCAGAAGGGTTATGTAAAATTGTCAGTTTTTTTGTGGAATTCTCACGTCATCATCAATTTTTCTGGAGAAAATCGAAAATTTTCTGAACAAAACCGACTTTATTCCGTCAATACAAATTTTGCTTTTTTAGCCAAATGTTATCAACTTAACGCACATTAGCAAGGTTTGGCATTTCCCTAAACGTCAAAACGTCGGTTAAGTTAGACGGGGTGATGATACAGCAAGACGCATCATCTCACTCGGAATCTATTGGATACATTATGCTGCCCGAGATATAAAGAGAGGAAAAGTATGAGAAAGAATAAAAAGGAGTAACAGGAATTTAGGAGTGGGGAGCATCCCTCAGAGTAAATTTTAGCATGTTCCTTAGTTGAAGTGACGAGATGTCGAAAAATATTCCCCGAGGGATGCTTTTCTAGTTTTGCTACTCTGGGCCATTCACAGAGAAAATGAGAGCAGCCATCCTCCGTCTCTTTTTCCTTTCGACACTTTCCAGATGAGCTGATGCCAATTCTGTTCATGTTGGTTCCCATTTAATTGTGACCGGTTAGAATTCCTCCCAAAAGGGTTTTGTTGAAGCCTGATTATATACAGTCAATATTCTCTTTTCTTCTTAGAAATATCCGGACAGAGATTTCTCGAAATCTGACATGTGTCTGTGCTAACCATTTGTCCATCACAGCTACGAGCAATCCCTGGTAAATTCTCTTTTTTTGTCTTGCTTCAATGGCACAAATATTGAGCATTTTGTTTGGCTCAGATGAAGGAATGATCAATTTTCGGGCAATTTATCAGGCTTGTCATTACCATTATGCATCATTGTTGTCCTACGATTCATCGAAGGGTAACTGTGTTGTTCAGCTGAGAAATTCTAACTTATTGCGACCACGGTCCACTAGTTTTGACTTTGTGTTGAATGAGGAGATGGCTTTCATTACTGCCTGGCTATCTAAGAAGATATCAAAATTATTACTAACTATTTCACATGCCTTAAGACTCTTGAAAGAAAGCTTTTATGATCTGCTTAAGAAAAGATGCTTGACTCTAGCCCATAGTTTGCCGTGGAACCGTCTCGCGTCGTGGGGCGTCGGTAAATACCACCCGGTTTTCCATCCAGAGTCCTCTTGTCGGGAAATCTGTTAGGTCTACTAGGTTAAAGTAGTTTTTTAGTTTTCTTTGAAACTAAGGAACTTGGAACGTCGTATTTTTTTTTCAAAAACGAAATTATTTTATCGAACTTTACTGTACTAAGAAATACACGCATGCCTATGGAGTTCTACGCCAAGAGCTCACATTGAGTGACTTACCATAACGATTAGTCGGAAAAAGAGCAGAGAATGAAAATGAATTCACCGAAAGCTTTGTGTAAAGCTTTTTAGGAAAAAAAGGTCTTCCTTGATGTTTCCATGGTGAACCTATTTAATTGACCAGCAATGTATTAAGAAAAACATTAAGACAAAGAGTGCGCATGAGATCAGTTTAATCTGATATTATCCCTGATCATTTATAAATAAGTGGTATTTGCTTTCACTTGAGACAATAATAGTGACGAGCTTTATTTCCCCGCGACTATATACAGTGCTCCATTTTGTTTGATCTAACATTCAGAACGTGTCACTGTAAGGGCGGGGATGAATTGCCTTAAGAAATAATCGAAACTGAGTAGACTACTTTTTAAAATAACCTCATAATCAGAACAAAAATTAATTTCCTCAAAAACAAACACTATTGGCTTCTACACGTTTTTTTTCCTAATTTACTGATTTAATTAGTATCTATATACATCTATTTCAAAAGGAGATAACCATGTCAGAAATTATTACACTTTTCCTTTTTGCACGTCAAAAGCATACCTGCCGTTAATTTCTCGTTAATACACATTTACTCATAGTTGCATCCTCTATAAAACAAATATAGAATTTCCTTTGAAAGTTCTATTCCTTTTAAATACTTGAGAACCCTAAATTGAAAGGAATATTCTTTTAAAGAAGGAAATTAACTTTTTGGAAGCAAAAAGCAAATCCTTTTGTTTGCGGTTCATGACTATTGAATTAAAGATTTTAGTTAGTCTGCTAACCGCCGGCCGCCAGGGAAATTATAATGATTAATGTGAAAGACGCGTCTGTGATTTTGTTGCTTCTAGCAATTAATGATATAATGCCTTTTTAAGAGGCTCAATAAATTGTAGGAGATTTATTTGTGTAACTCAATCCTTTAATAGGAAAAGGAATTAAATTGATTAAAACCATTAAGAGATTGGATAAATTCAATTTGGTGTGATTTTAGGTATTTATACTAATTATCGAATTAACAAGGAGTTAATCCATTAAATTGTTTTGCAGGCCACAACTCTCCCTCGTCTTATTGTTCGGTGTTGCCAAAAGGAGTGTCCAGTTCATGCTTTTTGCCTTCTGATGTGGATGTATCATAAATTCATTCAAAGATTGAGCATAAGTCCCGGGCTGGTGCTTCAATAACTCAATTGGGTATTTTGAATAGAATTAAAACAAAAGCATTAAAAATGATAGAATTATGACGGAAACATTTTGAATCTTTTGCATTATTTTATCGTTTTGTCAACAATGTTGTAGTTGAGGTGTTCAGTTGCATTCCTTCCTTAAAATCATTTAACTTTATTACTCGTACATCTTCAGAAGAAATGGTTAGCACAACGATTATTTATTTAGCCGTACACCACGAATGTGTAATTCTTTAACTAGCTCCTACTACCTCGCCCGTCCCATTCTAGCTCTAATCTTTTCGGTTGTTTAAAAAAAATAATTTCGCGTGTTTTTAGATTTAGCCAGAAATTGAAGGCATTTTGAGTGTTAAGAGAACATATATCATTACCTCTTAAAATTAAGTTTTAAGGACTAAATAAAACAGCTACGTCGCCAAAAATTCTAAGGTCTCTTCTTCGGTTCGACTCATAGTATATCACATTGTTATACGTTGTAGGGTTTGACGTAAATAAATCTTTGAATCATATCGCTTCTAATTCGATCAAGCTTTCTCACTACGTTATCATGTCAAGCATTTTCTCTTCAGTTGCTCTCAATTTAATATCATACTTTTGTGAACCCTAGGCTTACGAATTAGGTTATCGCGGAGGCCAGAAAACTTCATTTTTCAAACTGGATACAACTGGCCCGTGATCGACAGAGTTGGAAGAGGATGGAACGTGGATTGAAGAGCCCACTAACTTCAGGTGTATAGCTTTCATTTAAACTTACGGGACAATTTTTTGTCACAGAAAAAAGCGACTTTTTCCTGTTATTTCATCCAACCTGAGCCTGATCGATAGTTTGTGTAATCAAAGCTCTTCAACGTCCGCAATAAGAACAAAACCTGAATCAATTTTGACCCAACCATTTTACCTTCAACTAAACTGCAAAAAACCAAAAGGGTTTTTAATAGAAATGGGTAGATTTTGACAGTTCATGGATACTTTATATGTTCTCAATTTTCGTGCAATTCCTGTGTTCTGAAATAGTATTGGAAACCGCAGAACCCGATTTCAGTTTTAAAAAATCATTTGATTTGACGAAAGCCACTATTGGATAAACGGTTTCGACAACAAAAATAAAAAACAAATTGCGGAACTCAGGAAGTTGGTGTATACCAACTTTGATTAGGAGCTTATCGGTAATGGTAAGATATTCATATTCATTATGGAATGATTTTTGTAAAGCCGGAAAACAACCCGAACTCTGATTATCCGATATCGGAATTATCTTCGAAACTCATAAAACCTGCTTAACAATCTTCAGTTTTATATTAATTGATTGGAACAACTTATTAAAACATCTCATTTAAGTTTTACATAATAATCGTGAGATATCTAGTACATATGTTTCCTATCTTTCAGAACTCAACACTGTACTTCAGTAACATATTTGACGTTGAAGTCCATCATTCCTTTGCAGACATATCTTAAGACTATTTCTTATAAAAATCCCTCACAATTCTACTTTTCCACATTTATTTATTTTATATATAGTTGTTGATACTGTATGGTAAGTAACAGGGGACAAGTTTGGTCGGTTGCTAGATATCCAAATTTTCGCACGCAAATTTGTTTGTCTTTGACTTGCGTGCCGTTGTAATTCTGCAGCCTTTCGAATCGAAGATTTATCGGGCTAGCCGACCATCCTTTCTACATGACCCAGTGACCTTAGCCATTCTCTACTTATATTTTTTTTAGGCCAGTGTCAACAGTTCATTAGTCACTTCCACTCACCGTCTTTGCAAACAATACAGACGACCAAAAATCGACCCGGGGAATTTTCTTCTCCAAATAGCGTTTTCATCCACAATATAATAGGATCAGTAAAATTACTAATAGCTAAGTGGAGACTTTAGTTTAGACAATTGCTTCATTTATACGAACACATATACATTAGGATGGTCCTCATTTTTATGGAGAAAAATTAAATGATTTTTATTTTACTGAGGAAACATTTTTTAGATAATATTTTTAGAAATTAATTCAAAAATTGAAACTTAGTTTTCTTAGGGATTTTCTATACTTTAAAGGTTACATCTTGGGTATTTTTGGCGATAATTTCACACAGTTTGAAAATTTAAAAAAAAGTTATTAAACAAAATTTGTATTTTTTATTGTTTTTTTATTATTTTAAAGATAAGCAGAGAATCTTAAAAAACTGAAAAGATACAAAGGGTAAGTTTACAAACGTCAAATAATTACGCAGCGATTCAGCATCACTGCTTTTTTCCGATGTTATTGATTACATAGAGGTTGCGCATCCGTAGCTGATCGTTTATTTTTTGATGATGAAAAACAGTTGTTTGTTTCGATTGACGGATATAATACTAAGAGAAGTTATATATCATTTAAATGCATTCATTTCAATTTCATATGCCATATTTATACCAGCCGATCACTGGCATCAACAAGTAATCACGATATTTCTTGATGCTTTTTACTTGCGATTAAAGGTACTTCTTATTGTAATTAATTTTTATTTAATATAAACTTAAACCTATCTTAAAGCTAGACAAAAATGCTTAAAACTTTTTATCAATAACTTACAACTAATTTACTGGTCCTTTACGGGCGCTCTAAACTAAACTATAACGCTTAAAACTTTCGACCTAAAAATTATTTTAATTAATTCTAATTATTTTTATTTTTTATTCTGCCAAGAAAACATTTTTAGCTATTAACTACCTAAAGCTAGACTAAAAATAATTAAAACTAGATACAACAAACTTATACTAACTAAAAATAACTTAAACTACATAAGATACCTAAAAGTACCCAAAGCCACTTAAGACTACTTAAAAACTAGAACAGCCACAACAGCATTTTTTTTGTTTCGTACGATCGTGCATATAAGGCGAGTTATGTATTCTTAAAAAAAAATTCTAACAATGAAACATGACATTACGATCATAGAGAACACCAAAAAAGTGGGTCCCCCAATTCCGTCTTTCTGTCAGTCTGTCCTCGAGTCTACAACCTAAAAGTTTCTATAGATTTGCTTCAAACTTGTTTTTTCGTTAATATGCCCAGTAGCTCCCATACATTTTTTTTTTTGGCCAAAAATAAAAATCTTATTTTTCTTAAAAACGGCTCCAACGATTTTTATAAAAAAAAATTAGTTAATTAATGAAGGGAAAGTGTACCTTTATTAATTTTTTTTTTTTTGGAAAAAAATTGTTATTTTTATTTTATTCTGATTTTTTGGAATTTTTTGCACAGAAGCTCCCAGAAAGTTTAAACAATACCAAAATTTTTCAAAACAAAATTTTTTTGGAAATTAATTTGTTTTTTGAATATTCAAAATTTCGAAAACGACTCAATAGATTTTTTCGAAACTTCGTATTTAGTAGTTTTTTGTCATTATCTTGAATAGTTAAAAACAATCTATTTTTCTAAAATAAAAAACAAAGGTACCTCCCATACAAATGTTATAAAACCGTTAAGAAAAAAATTATTTCTCAAAAATGGCTACAAGAATTTTTATAAAAAAAATTGTGTGTTCTTAAATTAGTACAGTTCTTTTTTAAGTATAAAAATATTTCTTTTAACGTACTTATTAACGGAACTTCCCATAGAACCACTTTTCATATTTTCGACTTTCTCAATATTGGATGAACCGATTAAAATAATTTTTTTTGGACAAATGCTGTTAAGAAAACTGCATACCCAAAATTTCCAAAAAAAAAAGTTTTTCGATCTTTAAAAAATAAATGAAATTTTTTTTTGAAAAATCGATTTTTCAAAAAGCAGTCACAATTTTTTTTTTTAATTTGAATTTTATATGCATATATTAATAATAGCTTCAAAATGGCGTTTCAAATTTTTTTCTAAAAATGTTTTCAAAATTTTATACATACAAAATTAATTTATTAAAAAACCGCTCCAACGATTTTTGAAATATTTTTTTGATATTCGTATTTAGTAGTTTTTTGTCATTATCTTGAATAGTTAAAAACAATCTATTTTTCTAAAATAAAAAACAAAGGTACCTCCCATACAAATGTTATAAAACCGTTAAGAAAAAAATTATTTCTCAAAAATGGCTACAAGAATTTTTATAAAAAAAATTGTGTGTTCTTAAATTAGTACAGTTCTTTTTTAAGTATAAAAATATTTCTTTTAACGTACTTATTAACGGAACTTCCCATAGAACCACTTTTCATATTTTCGACTTTCTCAATATTGGATGAACCGATTAAAATAATTTTTTTTGGACAAATGCTGTTAAGAAAACTGCATACCCAAAATTTCCAAAAAAAAAAGTTTTTCGATCTTTAAAAAATAAATGAAATTTTTTTTTGAAAAATCGATTTTTCAAAAAGCAGTCACAATTTTTTTTTTTAATTTGAATTTTATATGCATATATTAATAATAGCTTCAAAATGGCGTTTCAAATTTTTTTCTAAAAATGTTTTCAAAATTTTATACATACAAAATTAATTTATTAAAAAACCGCTCCAACGATTTTTGAAATATTTTTTTGATATTCGTATTTAGTAGTTTTTTGTCATTATCTTGAATAGTTAAAAACAATCTATTTTTCTAAAATAAAAAACAAAGGTACCTCCCATACAAATGTTATAAAACCGTTAAGAAAAAAATTATTTCTCAAAAATGGCTACAAGAATTTTTATAAAAAAAATTGTGTGTTCTTAAATTAGTACAGTTCTTTTTTAAGTATAAAAATATTTCTTTTAACGTACTTATTAACGGAACTTCCCATAGAACCACTTTTCATATTTTCGACTTTCTCAATATTGGATGAACCGATTAAAATAATTTTTTTTGGACAAATGCTGTTAAGAAAACTGCATACCCAAAATTTCCAAAAAAAAAAGTTTTTCGATCTTTAAAAAATAAATGAAATTTTTTTTTGAAAAATCGATTTTTCAAAAAGCAGTCACAATTTTTTTTTTTAATTTGAATTTTATATGCATATATTAATAATAGCTTCAAAATGGCGTTTCAAATTTTTTTCTAAAAATGTTTTCAAAATTTTATACATACAAAATTAATTTATTAAAAAACCGCTCCAACGATTTTTGAAATATTTTTTTGATATATTCTTATTTATCAACGAATTCAAACTGTATTTGTTTTCACTCAAACTATAACGACTAAGCAATATAAGAACATTTAAGTATGTGTATTATCCATTAATTTCTACCTTATTATTATTCCCTTTTTACGAATTTTTGCCTACACCACTGATTACTAAATACAATGTAGGCCTTCATACATTTATATATGTGTCTAAAAATCACATAAATATTATGTATGCGTAGTGCACCTAAATTATAAAGTTATATGCATATTGCTACCTACCCACCTACATCCTTCATTTGCATTACTATATGTTCATGTTTACATACTTAGGTTCTATCAATATGTCTATATATGTAGATATATCTTACTCTCCTAACTTACATAATTAAAATCCATAACTTAGATTTAAATATACATTTGTAGGTAAGGTAGGTACCTATGTAACTATTCCTTGAATCATCCATTCGACAATTCATTATACTAAGAATCGAGGTAATCTTACCTACATAGGCTTTACGCCTGCATAGGATAAGTACACCTAACTAACTAAACCTCAATGATTAGATAAAAGCATAAATAGCTACATAAAAGTTGTTAGCTACAAGAGCAAGTTCGTACCATCCAGTCGTGCATTTTATTTTCTCATATTTTCAATATTATCCAAGAAATAAATTGGCGTACTTTTTTTGAGTTGAAATTAGTTTGAGCATTTATTTCAGAATTTTGAATTATCTTTTCTTTGATTAAGCCGATTTAATCTTTTGTTTTTAAGTTTATATTATGAAGTATTTAAGATTGTCATACCATTTTTTTTTAGGACAAAAATTAAAGACATTTTGTATATTTACAAAATTAAGTTAAAATTGACTTTAAAAAGATATTTAGATTTTTGATAGAAATCTTTTGCATACAATGTGACCGAACATAAGAGCAAGTTCGTGCGATCCAGTCGTGCATTTTATTTTATTTATTTAAAATCTTTGCGCACCACTGCACCGTGGAGGTATAGTTGAAGTAGGTGCGCTTGTTTTGAATACTAAACTTTCGAATGGATTTTTTGGTAGTTTTTGGTAGTTTATTTTTCTTCTTTTCCCTCAAACTTTAACAACTTAGCAATCTAAAAGTATTTTAGTAGGCGTATCAATGATTTATTTCTACCTAATTATATTTCATTTTACGCATTTTTGCGTAAGTCACAACATATACATGCATTTAAATATACGTATCTATAAAAATCACATGTATATTATGTTTATTTCACCCAAATTATAAAGTAATATGCATATACCCACCTATATCCTTCACTGTCCTTATTATACCCATCTATGTATAATAGGTACATATTACTCTCCTAACTTAGGTAAGGATAGTATTAATCCATAATTTAGATTTAAATATACATTCTTTGAATCACCTTCTTCAATTTACTAAGAATAAAGGTAATATTACCTTCATAGACTTTAAACCTACCTTATGCTACCTACTAACAGCATCTTTGGTTAGCTACATTAAAGTTGTTAGCTAGAAGGGCAAGTTGGTACGATCCAGTCGTGCATTTTATTTAATATTAAAAAGTATGTAGGCTTTGGGGACTATGTTGAAAATGAAATCCAATTGAAAATTTTGTAAGACTTTACACTCGTCGTTTTTAATTTTTTTACTAATTTTTTTTTTGAGTCACCCCCTCAAATAGTATACTGTATATGCCAGCAGCAATATTTTCCCGAAAATCGATATTTAGACTATAAATTATCCCGCCAAATAGAAGGGGGTCCCAAAACAGTTCTTCATTAATATCTCCCGAACATTAAGTTTCTTGAAAAAAAATATTAAGACTGAGGTTGTAGAAAATTAAATTTCCTACAAGTTTTACTTTCATTATTTTTGTCAGAAACCAAAAATGGCCAAAATAAAATTGTCAGTAAATTCAGAATGGCAGCTGAAGTTCCGGCGCGATTTTCCCGATAAACCAAGACTTAGACTACTAATGACCCCTCTCCCCCCGCAGAGAACTGCGAAAGAAAATTGTACGAATTAATTTTTTCCATTTCAAATGCTTAACCCGACTGGACTTGTTTATGACTTGAGACTTGGAGCTTATGAATTAAAAAACTTTACAAAAAATATAACATTTGACTCGTTAAAACATAATAATTTCTGAAAATCCAAAAATGTCGCCAATATCTATCCACTTGGCCAAAAACACAGCTCACAAATTTAATCTGACACTAATTGTTCATTTTCAAATGTCAAAACAGCTCTCTCTCTTTCTCTCTCTCTCCCATTGAACTACACTTTCAACTATTCTACACTTCCCCAAAAAGTTTACAATTCAAAATCTAGTTAACAACAAAACCAACAGAATAAAATTTAAACGAAAGTTCTCCATAAATTCTCAGATTCTATTTATGTATACATAAGTGTTAACAATCGGTTTTTTCTCACAAGAACAGCTTAATTTCTCGCTATCTGAAGAAATCTTTGAATTTTAAAAGTCAAAAACTGACTAAACGAACCTAGAGAACCTCTAAATTCTTGCTCTATACCATTTTGTATATATGTTCGGGAAGGTAAACTTTTCCTTCATAGCAGTTCCTCTCACTGAAAATGTATTTTATAAAAGTTAAGCCTCCAACCACAAATACCAAAATTCATCACCCTCTGGCAAGACTATACTAAGTACCTATAGTGAACGTCAATTGCTAACAACCCACCACCGAATCTGAATCCCAGAACTAACACCCCAGATACCGGGCTCTTCTATTCAAATTGCGAAAGCTGAAAATGGGTACGGGTATAGCAGCAAACTTTTGCTGTTGCACTTTCCACAAAATAATATTTCCAGCTACCCAAAGTTAAGGGTATTTTCGGAGGTTCTGCATCTGTGGTGGCTATTTCTTAAGAAGTAGACCATTCTGTGAGTTTTGAACACCAAGCTTTAGTGTTGTTGCGAATCGGTTATCTTTCCTACGAGAGAAAACCTATGCAACCAAAGTACCACAAAAACATGAGCTCTTTAAATGGTGTTAGGGGGGGGGGGGGGGGTGGAGTCCATTATGCACTGTGCTGCAACAATCATCACCAAGATGGAATTTCAGCTCGAGTGTTTTTCCAAAAATTGAAAATGTTCAGCCTGCCACCATAGACCCACCCACACTCTTCCATTTAAATGGCAATTCTAAATAAAGTCTCGTTACCCTATCTCGCTGCATGCATGCGCCGGTTCCTTGGTTTTTACTACATTAAACTTTGGAAAACATTAATTACGACATTATGGAATTACACATTATAGAGTTTAAGTACGAAATGTAATTACAAACTTCGTGCTGCGTTTGTATTATTATTTGCTCGCAAAAAAATCACACACTTTTATCCATTTTGTTTTCGGCTGGCGCCACAGGGCTCTGCTGCAGACAGTTTTTAAAGTACGCTTCTGGTAGTAACGAGCATAGTTCGAGGTAATTAATGAGTAGGGAATATTAATTTATTAAATTAATTCCATTAAAATAGTATTTTCCGAAAACAAATTTAACTGTCACAGTCACATAGTAGATTTTTGTTTTGCATGTCGCCATCAGCCAGCTAGGTGCCAGTGCCAGTGCCAGGCCCAGGCCCTTTGTAAGACTGCCCCCCTTTGGTGAAATAAAGCATCAGAAAGTTAATTTTTCACCGCCTGCTATTTTCATGTATTTTCTATATTTTTAAGTGAATGGATGTCTGGGGAGTGAACTTTTATTTTCTTTCTCAAAGACAGGTGCTAGCTACCGCACTAGGGAGGGGTATCATGGGTGTGAGTGACACTGCTTTCCTGATGGAGGAATTTTCTTTCTTGTAAAACTTATTCCTCTCTCTTTTTCATTTGACAATGGAATAGAAATTTACTTAGAGATGAAAAAAGAAAATAAAACTTTTGTTGAACTATTATTTGCATTTATTTAACTTCACAAGTCAGTAACTTTTTTTTCTCACAGATTGTCAAGAAGGTAGGTAAGAATAACAGGAAAGACGGTGTGGGGTTACCTTTCGTCTTATGATGTGCAACTAATTCATTTGTAAAGAAGTCGCATTAAATCACAAAATTGTCAAGCAAAGTGTAGTGAAAGTAAGATTCATCATTATGGCTTAAATCGTGACAACTGACAACACAATAAAAAATTGTAAATAAATAAATGAAATGTAGACATACTAACTGCTACTATGTAGGTACTGTTAATGCCACTTTTTAATTACTTAATTAAGGCGCTTAAACTTAAAATAAAATTAGAGAAAACGAAATGCTTGAAATTATATGGTCATTTTGGTTGTGTGAATATTTAAATTTAACGGTGTTCCTACCAATGCAATGGCCGCTACTGTTTATTTGTAGGTAACCGCGCCAAAATTCTGTGAAGGTATAGTCGGCGTTGAATTCTTTTTATTATTATAAAACTAAAACGAAATTACTTTCTACTTTGCCTAAGGGTGATATATGTTCATCCAATTTGCGCTTTTAAAAGTGAAATTATTTAAATAAAACTTAATATAATAAAAATAAAAAATAATTAATAATAAAAAATTATCTATGGCAGGTACTGTTAATAACATTTTATGTTAACATCTTTTCGACCAGAATGTACATAAACCCAAACTTATGTAGATACCTAAAATAGAGCAAAATTATCTTAGGTATATCTAAAACGTTACAGCCATTTTTGGAATAATTAAGATTTTTTGCACAGTTGTCCAGTAGGTGCCGATTTTTGTGCCTTAAAAAGGGTTTTAGAAAAGGATTTATTGAATTTGAGGAAAATAAATTTAGTGATATATGCTGTACTAAATCGACCTACACACGGATCAAAATTTTTCTAGTTGGATTCTTTTCGCAAATCCATTACTTGACATTCATAAATATAGTACACACTTAAGTCGCAAGTAAAAAATGTAAATCCCATTCCATATTTATTGCATTTTAGTATGACCAACTATGCTTTTTAATAAATCACTACAAATTAAAAATATTGGCACACAATTTTAAACAGCCTGATGTTAAGGGCTTAGCATGATACCGCTTAACAGTTTGCTAATACTAAAGCACTTTAATAATATTTTCTTAATTTTAAATACTTTTTAACTAACACCATACTATCTATTTTCATAATAAACTACAAATAAACACGCCTAAAATAGTGCAAAAAAGTAAGAGAACATAACTTTTTGAAGTTTGTAAATGTCAAAGAGCGATATGGATTTAGTACGATACTAAAAAAGTAAAGTAGCCATTTTGTGATTTTAACTTTAGTAAAATGTTAAGAAAATAGTACAATACTAAATTGCTTACTTATCCGGCTCCCGATCCATGGAGACCCTCCTGCCTGATATATTGCGGTCTTCCATCGATTGTGGTCCCTCGCACGCTCCCTCCAGTCGTCGAGACCAAGCGCTCTTGCGTCTGTAACCGCCTGGTCCCAGTAGCAGAGGTTCGGTATTCCTAGTCGTCTCGAACCTGCGGGCTGGGATTCGAAGATTTTCTTTGGTGGAGCGTTGTTGTACATTCGCTCGATGTGGCCAATGTAGTCGACGCTCTTTGGCTCTTTGGACTACATCCACATCTTGATACAGCTCGTACAATTCTCGATTGAATCTTCTCCTCCATTCGCCCTCTTCGCATATAGGACCAAATATCCTGCGAAGAATTTTTTCTTTCTCTGGGTGGCAATGGCGCAGTGGATAAAGTGCTTGATTACTAACTAGGACGTGTGGGTTCGATTCCCACGCTATGCGCATTCTTTTCTATACCTCCAATTTTATTTGGATGCCGCCCATGGGTTAAAATGAGACAGTCAATACCTGGTTCTAAAATCCACTGTGCCAAACTAGTGCCGTGCAATTCAGGTTGCATTTAAAAGACCTTAGGTCTTACAGTCATATAGTTAAATTTCAAAAAAAAAAAACTGCCCAGTATTAATTCCGCGTTTTTACTTATCGTCAATCACTCGCCGCCATTGAGTAGAACTGGTAAAATTAGCGTTTTGTATAGCGTGCACTTTGTCTTTCGAGACAGGAGTTTTGAACCCATTTCTTTGGCCAAACCGAAGTAGCAGCGGTTGGCTAGGGTAATACTTCGTCGGATTTCCACTAAGGTGTCGTTCGTAAAATTGATGTTTGTTCCGAGGTAGCCGAACTCCTTGACTACCTCGAAATTAATGCTACCAACAGTGACGCTTTGTCCTATCCAATGGACAGATGAGGCTTCGTTTGTTGATAGCATATACTTGGCATTGAGCTCATTCACTTCAAGACCAACGCATTTCGCATTTCGCCTGTTCATCAATAGCTGTGAATGCTTCAAGTACAGCTCGGTTGGAGCGGCCGATGATATCGATGTCGTTCGCATAACCAAGTAGTTGGGAATACCTGTTGAAGATAGTGCCTTCCAGGTTAACACCACTCTTGCGTACTATCTGCTCCAGGACTATGTTGAAGAAGTCACATGATAGCGCCTGAACCCAGTACACGTCTGGAAAAGATCAGATAAGCTGTTTCCCATTTGCACGTTGCACCGCGTATTTTGCAACGTCATGCGGCATAGTTGGATCAGTTTTTTCGGGATCCTTGGCGACTTATGCTATCATATGCGTGTTTGAAGTCGATGAAAAGATGGTGCGTCGCGGCTTGAAATTCGTTGGTCTTTTCCAGGATTTGCCTCAATGTAAATATTTGGTTTATGGTTGATCTGCCTGGGCTGAAGCCACAATGGTACGTGCCAAAGATAGTGTTGCTGAAAGGTTTTAGACGCTCACATATTACGTAGGATAGCCTATGGTGGTCTTCGCTGTTTCCTTAATGATATCACGATACTGGTTCCTCTGGTCGTTGAGGTAGAGAGTTTCCTAGTCAATTGCTCACTGTAGTCTCTGGCTTTCTCAGAAGGCAGGCGATGTTAAATTTCTTCCTTTGGGTGGTATTCGTTTTCTTTTCGTTTGACAGTCGGGCTCTGAACTTTGTCACGATACTAAACTGTTTTAAAATTAGCAAAATCATACTAAAAATGATTTAACATATTACTAAATCGACTAAAATTTTGCGCCATCATTACTACAACTAGGTAAACATTGGAGCGGGTCAAAATTCTGGCTTCAAAATACTGCTTTTCAAAATTTAGCCTTTAAAAGAAAATTCAGCTTTTCCAAATTCTGCTTTTCAAAATTCTGCTTCTCAAAATTCTGTCATTCAACAAAAATGAAAAAAATTCTGCTTATTTTTTTAAAATTTAATTCACTTCTTAATTGCGATATAGGTAAATACTATAGGGCAAGTTTTGAATTTGGAAAAAATAAATCGAAGTCGAGATTTTAATTAAATTTGACATTACGATAATAGAGAACACCAAAGTGGGCCCCATAATTCCGTCTGTCTATATGTCTGTAGAACGATCTACAGCCTAAACGGCTATAACTAATTATTTTAGGTGATTGTCTTAAATAGATTTGTGAATTGTTGTTTTAGCCCAAAAATAACGGTAATTACCAGCAAATATTTTTACCATCTTTCTTATCTCGAAAACGGCTCTAAAGATTTTGATAAAAAAAAAGTATGTGTACTACTTTAGGTATGGTCTACATTTTTATTTGACTTTCTCATAAATGGCCTAACGGTTTTCAATAAAAATTTTTATACTGGAGGTTCTTCAAATTCTAAATAATACTGCATTTCAAAATTTTCAAAAACAGTTTTTTGAATATTTGAAAAAAAAATATTTTTTTTGTTTTGAAAATTCAATACGATTTTTTCTAAAATTTTGTTTTGAAGTTATATCGTTCAATATTTAAAATTGTAATACCAATTATTGTTTTGAAAAGATTTCAGAAGTTTTTTATATAGAAAATTAAGTAAAAAACAGCTTAACTTAAGTATGAAAAAAAAAATTTCAAGAAAAAACTTAGAGCCGATTTTACAATCTCCAGATAAACATGCAGTTAATTGCCAGACAAATAAACTTACTTGTCTTTTAAACAACTCGATAACAACATGGAATTTTTCAATCAAGAATAAACAATCTACAGAATAATTTAATTTGAACGTCAATTTTATTTCGAATATCTAACTTTTCATAGAAATTAATTTTTGTTTAACGTTTTTTTCAAAGCAATCATTTTTCAAAATGTGTTTGACATCGAAAATAGCTATTTATTTTTTTACTAGGAATAACTCGTTATTCCGTTCTGAGCAGATAACTTAATTCCATAGATAATAAATGTATCCCTAGCTTTTGCTCTATCTGGAGAATATGCACTAACTGACTGCTTAACTGCTTATTGTAAAATTGACCCTTAAGAAAGTAAGAGTATATACTCTGCTTATCAAAACTCTGCAAATAATAGAGGAAACAAAGGTTTGGAAAATGTTAAAAATTGCGCGCTTTTTAATATTTTCCAAACCTATATTTTCTTTATTATTTTCAAAATTTTAAAAAGCAGAATTTTGCTTAAAGAATTTTGACCACAACCCGGTAAACATTCCTCAGTTTTATTCCATAGATTTTTAATAATTGCACTAGATACCCAACTTGATACAATTAAGGATCCAACCGCCATTTTTTTAACTCCTAAAAGTGGTTTAATCACATACACATATGTATGTGGTGAGTTCAGTCAGTTTATTTAAGGATTGATTTCAACAAATTTGGTTTTTTTCTTAGTAAAACTTCATTTCCGTCGTTGGGGGTAAAACTTCTATGGACCTGTCAGTGACATGATAAAAACAAATTTTAACACCCAATATATATATTTAAAAAACTATGTTTTTCACGGAAAAATGATAATTTCTGGCAAAAGATCGTTTTTGATTTTGATCAATACCGTCTGTCTGTTACGGCCGCTATACAAATTTGTCCACCATCTTAATTTTCTCGATAATGGCTCTAACGATTTAGATTTTTTAAAAATCATGCCACTTCTATAGTAGATATATAGCCTACATTATGGCCAAACCTGCCATACAATCATTTATTTGATTTTTGACTTTCTCATAAAGCGCTTGACAAATTTCGATTAACATTTTTTATATTTCAAATTCTAAATTATACTTCATTCCAAAATTTTCGAAAAATATATTTTTTTGATTTTTTGAAAAAAAAAACATTTTTTTATAAATTCAATATTTCGAAAACAGTTGGACAGTTTTCTGTTTTTAAATTTGTTTTGTTAAATACTTAAAATTATCATTACAATATTGTATTTAAAAAAAATTGGAAATTTTGTATATACAAAATTAATTTTAAAACGACTTTAAAAATATTATTTTGCGGTTTCTACTAAGAATCTTGTGCTCACGGTGTGATCGAACATAAGACCAAATTCAAACTAACCAGTCAAGCATTTTATTTTATTTAAATCCTTGATTAACTTTTTTAAACTTTTTACTCGTAATAACACTTTTTACTTCTTTTTAAAATTAACTTACAATCTAACTAATCAAAATTAACATATAAATTTTCATAAAATAAAAGAAAAAACAAACATAACTATCAGCATTACCAAATACGAGGAATCGTAAGTCCGCTGAAAAATCCAAAATAGCATTGCCATGTATTTGGAAGAAATCTTTATTCTTGAACAGAATGGATGCGATGAGAAAACGATACACGACTGTGAAGATATCTCGTCGTTCTTATTAAATTACTGTCAAACTATGACGAGGATACATGTAGTAAGGCATTTCATATTGTCACATTATGTCAAATTAATAGATTAAGTAATTGAAAAGCAGTTGGTTTCAATACCACGGATCAACCGACACGATGACGTTTGTTCAATTGGAAGACAGGGAAGTTCTCGTTATTCACAAAAAGTCAACTTCACTTCGTTTTCATTTGACCGATTTCCATGAAATTGAAATATGCTGTGGCTGATCTAGAATTTGGAAATAAAAAATAGTTTCAAAAAATAGGGTGCGTCAAAAAATTAGATTTGTAAAGAAAATAATGAAATGTTTTCAACATTATGCATATTTTTCGAAAATTTTGTTTAAATGAAAAATGGTTTTTAAAAACACTTAGGATACTTATTTTAAAACTCACAGACAAACTAAAGTAAAGATAGTTTTAAAATGTCAGCGTTTTGTATTTAACAGTTACTAAAAATTCAAACGGAAGTCATTATAGTAAAAACTTCCACAGAATCAAACTACATTTTAAGCAGTATATACTATCATCCTTATTCATAAATGCATCATAGCGAGTAGGTACATACGTCTATGTTCTCTTTATAATTTCTCTAAGCTCAAAATTCTTATTAATTACGTTGCATAGGAACAACATAAGCTAAAAGCCTTGGAAGGTTGTATAGAGCCTACATAAAAGGGATTTTGTTTTAAAGAGTCATTTGACATCGCCTATATAATTTCCCTTTTTTAAGGGTCAGTAAATGTGTATTTTTGATATGCACGATACACCAACGACGATGCTCTGTGGCTAATAGGTAGAAAATGTCTATTGTATAAGGATTACATAGCGACTACATAAGTCCTTATGCACTGGATTCTAATAAATATGACTGTATATGATGAATGAATATATGAATTGACTTAGAAATTCATAATGCTGCTCCTTCATAACATTAATTCCGGAATTATCTCTCTTCAGTAACTCCACAAGTCGTTACAGTGTGTGTATGTTAATATCCATTAAAAATTTCACTGAACTCAACTTTTCAAAATTACATTAACTTACTTGCGTTAAACCGAACCACTGATTTTTTTTCAAAATTTCCATTGTATAACAACCTTCAAATCGATTAAATATATAATTCGATCCTTTGCTAAACAAATAAAATTGAATTTCAATTATTGCCAATTTAACACACCGTCCATACTTCCGACCATAACTGCCAACTCAATAGGATTTTGTTTTTAAACGAGACATTATAAAGTTTTGTGTGTTAGCATTAAGTAATCAACGGTTTGTGGTCTACTGATTGTAGCTGGTATGCTTGTGTATCCATTGTATCTGGCACCGTTATCGTTGTCCTGTGGCCTCGGTCAACCCCACAAATGAACCCAAAATGGAAAATTGTTGCAATGCAATGTTTTACCAATGTCCAACCGACCACAGAATCAAAGGCATAGTTAACATAAAAAAAGAGTATCGCTTATATACATGCTTGAACCCTTTTTTTCGATTGTATATCGTTTTGGTTTACCAGTTTAAGTTTATATAAATAAAATTGTATATAAAATAGTTGAAGGGTAAGAGGGTAAGTGGGTGCACCTTATACATGTCAACGTGAACGTTATCAGCCCAAAAAACTACGCCTTTCTGGACACAATCATGTTGTATGTCATTTTTTGGTGCACAAGATGTTTAAATAAAATTAAAAAAACAAGCACGACACTGTAATGAAGCGTTCTGATCGCTACATTACAATTGAAAAAACAACAACAAAATCGTTGATAAATGAATTTATTAAATTTTTAAAACAACTAATTAGTTATTAAATAATAAAAAGAGAATAATAAAGATCAATAAAATAACAATATATATACAATAATAATTAAAGAAAACTTCATAAAAATAAACATTGCCACTGAAAGGCCACACTGTCACATACAAAATCAGCCGACAACCGACCGCAACCCATAAACACATGTGGATAACGTCAGTAGCAATACTGTTGATAAGCCAGTATAGAAATACTGTAGATAAGCCGGTTAAGAGCCGTTGATAAGCCATTAGAAATACTGTTATAAGTTAATTACAGATTTCCCGTAACCTCAATTTAAACTAAATATGCAAATTGCTTTCAGTTCAGTTTAAAAACTTTACGAAAGGACCAATCTTACCGAATAAACCGGGCACCGCTATCAGAAACACCGATACCGCTACAGTCTTCAAAAAAATTACCCGAGGATTAGCCAGCAGTTAACCCAAACGTTCCCAAATTTCTTTCAAACGTCAGAAACTGTATCACATCGAGGGATAGTAATAGTTAAACGCACCGAAATTGAAATAACTAAGCTTAAGATTTTTAAATAAACATTTTGAATTTGAAGTAATAAAAGAAATAATCTTTGAAAACTAAAGTTTTAGTGTGCTTCCTTTAGTTGAACCTTGGGAACCGCTAGTTTTTCCTCAGCCTTATGCGGCCACACCCCGCAATATTATTGCTCAAGATATTGGCCAAAAATATTGCGTGAAAATGCGTCGTCCTTACACGATGTAATATTATTGCACGATGCAGTTTGTTCTGCATCGGTTCATTGTTCAAAGAAGACATGCTTTGTAAAAACGATTTAGTAATTGTGCGGAGTTATGCATTCGTAAAACAAAAATCTAACAATCAAACATGACATTACGATCATAGAGAATCCTTAAAAGGTGATCAAAAAAATGTCTGTCTGTCGTCAGCCTGTCCGTCTGTATGTATAACGAGCTACAGACTAAACTGCTTAAGGTATTATCTTCAAATTTAGTATGTGTGATTCTTTTGGTATTCCTCTGAAATAAAATTGAAATATTATTTTTTGGCCTAAAAATAAAGGTACCTGCCATATAACCGTTAGGGAAAATCTTATTTTTCTCGAAAACGGCTCAAACGATTTTGATAAAAATGTTTGAGAAATTGTTTGTTGGTACTAGCTATTGCCTAATCCAAACCAAGTTTATGGGAAAAGTCTATTAACGGTGCCTTTCATAAAACGATTTTTTTAATTTTTGGCTTTCTCGGCAACGGTATAATGGATCTCTATCAAATTTTATAGACGAGAAAATCTAGTTAGCCAAACTAATTCTGCATAGCAAAATTTTGAATACGACTTTTATCTAATTAAAATTAATGTTTGAAAATTTTTTTTTTTTTTGAAAATTCAATATTTTTAAAACTAAGCAAAAAAAATATTTTGAATCTTATAATACGATGTATAACTATAAACTCTAAAAACTGCATACCAAAATTTCAAAACAATTTTGTTTCTAAAAATAAAAAACAGGATTTCATCACAATCCGTCCTAAAATTCCCGAGATACTTTTTTATAAAATTTTCATAGATCCGTGGCATATAAGGGGGATTCATGTTGTTTTTTTTTTCAAAAAACCGATCAAAGTAATAACGGGTTATCCATTTTGCGGTTTCAAAAGTAAACGTAAATAAAACACATATACATTTTTTTTTATGATATTTCTTTTTTATTATAAAGCTTGAACGTTGACATTATGTGTGAAACACTACATCATTTAAATGACCACCACGCGAATTGTTGCAAGCATCGATTCTTTTGAGGTAATTTTCGACCACTTTTTGACACATATTGGGCGGTATCTCAGCCATAACTTGACGAATGTTGGTTTTCAAATGCTCAAGAGTTATAGGTTTATCTGCATAAGCACGGTCTTTCGGGTAGCCCCACAAAAAAGGCCAGAGGTGTCAAATCGAATGATCTTGGTGGCCAGTTGATATCGCCACGACGAGAAATTACGCGGCCAGGAAATGTCTCTTGCAATAAAGCCATATTCGCTCGAGTTGAGTGGCATGTCTTGTTGAAACCACATATTCTCCAAGTCGTATTCTTCAATAGCAGGCAAAAAAAAGTCGGTTATCATATAACCATAACGCTTCGCATTGACGGTGACAGTCGTTCCATCGTCGTTTTCGAAGAAGTAAGGTCCAATCACACCTCCGGACCAAAGAGCGCCCCAAACAGTGACTTTTTGTGGATGTAATGGCCTCTATTCAATTACTTAAGGATTCTCAGAACCCCAAATACGACAATTTTGTTTATTAACATACCCACCGAGTGAGAAACGTGCTTCGTCGCTGAAGAAAATTTCGTTCGAAAAATCGCCGTCCACCGTCTGTTGTTCAAGCACCCATTCGATGTATCTACGACGTTGAGAATGATCACCTGGCTTCAGTTGTTGTGTGCGCTGGACATTATATGGATGTAGGTGTAGATCCAAATGCAAAATACGCCATAATGTGCCGTAAGACTGTCCGAATTCCTGAGAACGACGAGGAATCGACACATTCGGGTCTTCGGCAACACTTTCACTTACACAGCCATATTTTCTGTGGTACGAGCGAAACGATGATGCACAGGCCTTACAATATCC
Organism: Philhelius pedissequus; assembly: GCA_910595825.1. Classification (NCBI taxonomy): domain Eukaryota; kingdom Metazoa; phylum Arthropoda; class Insecta; order Diptera; family Syrphidae; genus Philhelius; species Philhelius pedissequus. The sequence continues at coordinate 47,568,716 of OU343161.1, read as the reverse complement.
GTAACCAATCCAGTCTCTTCAAATTTCTTCACAATTTTGCCAATTGCTTGCGTAGTTGGACGATTATGTAAACCATAATCTCCTCTTAAAGCACGATATGTGGCTGTGACAGAATCACCATTTTTGTAGTAGGTTTTAACAATCTTTATGCGTTGTGCGATAGTTAAGCGATCCATTTTCGTAAATGTCAGACTTTCAACTGAAAAAAAAAATTGGTTTAAACACTTAAATTGACAGATGTCGAATTCCAGCCCTATACTTTTGAAACCGCAAAATGGATAACCCTTTATATTTTGTTTTGGCGCAAAAAAGTGAAGCACTTTTGCACTTTTTCGATAGTACTAAAATAGTTGCACCGGATCGGGAATACCCCTTTAGTATGTCACCCATTTGTAAGGCCATTATTTGTATAATTTCCCTAAAGGATGGCTACGATGTTGATGGATTAATAAACCTCTAAGAAACTAGACATTTTTGGAGTTTTTTTTTTAAAGGTGATTTTAGGCAATGTGTGCTGACTAGTAAGAAAAGCAAATTTTTCCAAGTAAACCGAACCAAATACAAAATTATTCAAAAACAGCACATGACAAGTAAACTGAATTTGCTTTGTATAAATTTCAACTCGGTTTGAAGAATGTTTGTCTTGATATATCACTAGTCGAAGGGGCCATGATTTTTGTCCACCGTTGAATGTTGGTCTTCGTGTAATGTTTTCGGTAATAACCAAGTGGGAATTCTAAGGTGATGAATGAAAATTGTAACCTCAATTAATTTTTAGGTGACATAATTATTATGTCTACAATGACTGTGAATTCTTTGCCAGTGTAATGAAATTCAGTGGAGGTTAGCATTTATTATGATTACTTGTAATTAAAAAAAAAAAACAACAAATTGAAGCAACATGTACGACTTCGTTAATATATAATTTCAAAAGAAATATTCAACGCTCTTTCCAAAAATTAAATTTTATTTTTCAAAAATCCAAAAACTATTTCTTTCGAAAATTTCAATATGCAGTGTTATTAAGAATTTGAAGGACTTCCTGCATACACATTTTGATCGAAATCGGTAGAGTCGTTAATGAGCAAGTCACAAATAAGAAAAAACTTCTAAAGAATTGTCAGGGACCATAATCAATTTTTTTTTTATGAAAAATAGTTACATCCGTTCATAGCAGTACTGTTATTTTTGGAGCTAGAAAAATAAGATTTTTCGTCTAGACTTATATACTCTATAGATCGAAATACAGATATGCAGACAGCCATGGAAAAGTAAAATTTTCTAAAACTCTATCTAACTAATTTTATTAAAATGGATAGAATCGTTTTCGAGAAAAATAACTAAGTTCATTAATGACTAAACAAATTTTCTAAAAGGTACCATAGTAGTTTTTTTTTTGGATGTGATTCGAGACATGGCAACCGTGTGACAGTGTGATAGTTTGTCAATGTCGGATTTCTTCTGGCTGGCTTAAGTGTGACCGTCTCACAGCTTAGATTAAACATTAATGCAAGCATGGTGCAGTTACAGTGTGAAACTACAACACTGGTACATTGTGACAGTGTAATAGAGTGGAAGGATACAAATATTTCTATGTGACATTCCTGCAATATTAATTTTTTAGTGCGACAGTGTATGAACTTTAATATGTGGCACTATTAAAATCTATATTCTCTTATGAGCCACAGACAGTGTAGAAGTGTGAAGTAAAATAAAGCAGTGTAAAACGAGATGAAAGTGTCAAACTGTCACGCACTTCAACCCGAGGAAATCTGACACACTGGCACAATATAACATGGTTGACATGTTCCGGAGGCACAACACCTCTTTGACAGAAGAGATCAAATCTTTGATATTTATTTCCGAATGATTGTCTTTAAAATGGGCCACATCATGGAATTTTTAAGCTAACGACATCTTCATTTTCCTGCTGGGCCCCATAGCTTCGCTGCATGCTCTCCCATTGTCCACTCTCTTGTCTCTGAAAATAAGCGATAAGTTAGGTTTTTCTAATTAACTCTAACGATTGACAAAAATCTGCTTTGACCTTTTTGACCCGTAGTCCTCCTTATCCCAAGACTCCCCTAGTTTTTTTATTTTTTATTTTTTTTCGCTTTCCAAGTGAACTAAAATTAATGGAAATAGAATTCACATGCTCCATTTGTTTAATTGATATGGCAGTCTTATTCGATTAAGGAGGTAAAGTTATCCCTCATTTTCACAAACTCATTCTCTTGGAAGATTATATATTCCTAAAAGCCCATTTCAATCTCTTTTTTAATAGGTTTATTTTTTTTTTGTTCTATTTCTTGTGCTCCATGAATATTCCTTTTTATTGAGATTTGATTTTGAAATGAAGTAATTGGTAATTTATTAAAAGCATCTATGAAAAATTACGTTTTTATTTTCCTTTTTTTATTCTAAAATGGTTTTCCCTAAATAAATTATTTACCCTTAATAAAAAAAAGAAATATTTGCAGCAAAATAAAGATTGTTTTCGGGATAGAAGAACAATTATTTATTATTTGCTTACTAAGAACTTTTATACGGGTTCACAAAAAGTGTATAAGAGGAATATATATATGCCCCCCTATTTGCTAAATCAGTAGTATCCGAAATTATCCGATAACAAAATTCTTCAGGTATCGATTTTAAATTCCAAACGCTTTTTATCTTTTTCACGTTTCCACGTGCTCAAGAACTCGCATCTTGTGTTATATTAGGTTGTGGAACGCATTCAATTTTCACTTCACCAGAAGTGAGAACCCACTGGGTGAAAAACATTAGACCAAACTTTTCCAATAGTCGACATGGCTGATACCTTCAAAATGCTATAACTTGAGTTCTAAAAGTCTGATTATCAATGTTAAAGTTTTATCCAAACATTTTCTAAGCAATTTAATCCTTAACAAAATTTACTAATACATTTTTATTTATTCTTCTTCTTACAGATCGTAAACTATTAAACCATTGATAGAAGTACAACAACACACGCTACAACATGACCCAACACAACTGCATTAGCAGCATTATGCTGGTAACTGCAATGCTCTTGCTGTCCATTGTTCAACTAACAGCAATCAGTTCATCATCTCGGCTCGCCTTTACAATGAAAATGCGTGAAGATTGTCAAGAAATGTCAAGCACCTCCCAATGCCATTGCTCGCCGGTGCTGAACGAATTCGAAGTCGCCTGTCCCGGCCAAGGTATCGATCCCAAAATAATGGTTCGCATTCAGCAGAACCACCACGTTCAAATCGATTGTCATCACATTGATTCCTCCGAATACAGTCTACTGCCAAAGATGAATATTGGAAGCAATCCAACGGTTCAGATAAGACAATGTCCGCTGCCGCCATTGCAACCGATCCAGAGTATTATTCAGAGATTGGGTATTACGCAGGTGACTGGTCTGCTATTCGAAAGCGGTGAGCTTGGTGGATCTCTATCACGCCTGCACTTCAGAGGACTACAAGATCTCCGTCGGTTAAGACTGAGCTCGAACGGTCTGTCAACCCTCCCCGAAGACGTCTTCACCGATCTTAAGAATCTCACATGGCTTGATCTCCATTCAAATAAAGTCGAATTACCGCAAAATATTTTCGCTACCTTAGAAAATCTGAACGTCCTAGAATTAGGGCATAATAATCTACAAGATCTTCCACCGGGCATATTCCGAAATCAAATGAAACTGGTACATTTGAATCTTTGGAGCAACAATCTAACGAATCTCAGCAAAGACGCCTTCGAAGGGGTTTCCTCAATTACCGATCTTGATCTAAGTGCAAATAATATTGTTACCTTCCGTCCGGATGTGTTCTCCTATCTCAACAATCTCAGCAACATCAATCTCAATGGAAACTATTTTAAATCTCTGCCAGAAGGTCTCTTTGCGGAAAATAAGAATCTCTCTATGTTCCGTTTGAATAATAATCGCGTCCCCTTGAAACAATTACCACCGGGATTACTCTCTAATTTGCCAAATCTTCGGGAAGTGCGCATCAGTTGTGATTTGGAAACAATTCCTCCTAACACATTTGCCAATTCCACGTCCATCAGAAACATTACAATCTCCGGCAATAACCTGGCCCAGCTGCCGTATATACTCTTTGCCGATCAAATTGAACTCATTGACTTGGATCTCTCAAGGAATAAGCTGACTTCTTTGCCGGAGGACATATTCCAGAATACTAGAAACTTGATTGTTCTCCGACTTTCTTTCAATCAGCTAACCAATATAACTGGGTAAGTTTAAAAAAAAAAACTAATAAAACAAAGTCCTTGTTAATTATTTTGGTTTTATTTCCAGTGAAACGTTCAGCTCCTTGGAGAATCTAGAAATCCTTAATTTGGACAACAATAATCTTCTGACTGTAAGTTCCAAAGCCTTCGCTCACACTCGGAAGCTATCTTATATCAATATGGAGAACAACCAAATCCATCTACGCGAATCAATCACTGGATTTTTTGAGGAAGACGATCAAATCGAGATCACATCTCCTTTCCAGGATCTCCCAGAACTACGAATCCTCAATTTGAGAAATAATTCAATCCGTCACATCTTCAACGACTGGAGGCTTAGCAATCTGAAGCTGGAACACCTTGATCTTAGCTATAACAATATCAACATGATCACCGATAATGATCTCTTATACCTCAGTCGACAGATCTTCGTCAACTTAACCCACAATAACATCTCGAGGATAATATTCTCCGGAATCGAATTCATGGATCTGAATCTTTCCGAACAAAGGATTCAAGCTGAAGTCAGTTATAATCCACTCTACTGTGATTGTGAACCCTTGTTCTTTGTGCAGTTTTTGAATGGCAATCTTGGAAGCCAGCTGAAGCAGGCTCTCAAAATATCTGCCACACATCTTGAATGCAGTGGTCCCGAAAATTTAAAAGGTCGCCCAGTTCATGATCTATCGCCAATGGAACTCCTTTGTCCTCTGGAATATGAAAGAGAACGCTGTCCTGTGGGATGCGATTGCTTGGTACGACCATTTGATCGAGTGCTCATTCTGAACTGCTCCAATGCTGGATTCACTGAAATTCCTGCCCTGCCAACATTGAGTACTGCCAGTTCTAACGGAACTGAACTCTATGTGGAACATAACCGACTCTCGAGTCTGCCTAATCTCACCTCACCAGGATATGATGAAGTAGTTCGACTCTATGCAGCTCATAATAATATCTCTCGATTACATTTCCAAAACCTCCCCAAGCACCTAAAGACCCTTGATCTATCTTTTAACAAACTCAATGCTCTCAATTTGAGTGTCCTGGAATATTTTAACAAAAGTAAGACCCTTAGCTCCTTGTCACTGAGTCAGAATCCATGGTTATGTGACTGTGAATCTAAGAATCTGCTAGAGTTCGTCCAGTTGAACTTCAAGAAGATCCCCGATCTCAAACAAATGTTATGCTTGAGTGGGGAGAAGTTCCAGGCTTTGTCAATCAGTGCAATCTGTCCATTCGAGGAGAATCTTGTGATAGCCATGAGCATGCTTGTTGCGGCCATCGGGCTTATTCTAGGAGCATTGGCAGCTCTGTACTATAAATATCAAGTGGAAATAAAAGTTTGGTTATATGCTCATAATATGTGTTTGTGGTTCGTCACGGAAGAGGAACTCGACAAGGACAAGAAGTACGACGCCTTCCTGTCATATTCCCACCAAGACGAGGACTTAGTTGCAGACTATCTGGTGCCAGAGCTTGAGAGCGGGCCAACGCCGTTCAAATTGTGTCTTCACCTTCGGGACTGGGTTGTGGGTGAGTTCATTCCCACGCAGATCGTACGTTCAGTTGACGAATCCCGAAGAACTATTGTTGTGCTGTCGCCGAATTTCATAGAATCTGTGTGGGGCCGAATGGAATTTAGGGCCGCACACACAGCCGCCCTGAATGAAGGCCGCGCCAGAGTGATTGTGATTATCTACGGAGACATTGGTAACGTTGACGACTTGGACCCAGAATTGAAGGCTTATTTAAAAATGAACACATATGTCAAATGGGGTGATCCATGGTTCTGGGATAAGCTCCGCTATGCTATGCCACATCCATCAAACAATATATCCGGACTTGTCAAGACCGCTCTCAAAAGCTCAACAGACGACAAATTAGAACTTATCAAACCCTCGCCAGTAACCCCTCCCCTAACCACTCCACCCGCTGAACAAGCCGGAAAGAATCCCCTGATGGTTAAGCTCAATGGAGCAAACTCTATTGGCAATGGCAATGCAGTCCAACCCTACTATTTAAACGGAAAACTGCCCAATGGTCATAATGGACACATTAACGGCGCATATATCATAAACACAAATGCCAAGCAAAGTGACGTATAGGACATACTTGACTTCGGAACCCATTACCATCTAGAACAGTTGTGAACAAACGTTTATTTTTAAATAAGAGAGACTAAAGAACACCCACAAAAAAAATATGGACACAAACTATCTTTATCCTTGATGTGCATTATTTACAAAATGAAAACTTAAAACTATATAAATTTTTAAAAAATTAAAAAACCATAAAATAATGAGTTATCGTCTTAAAAAAAAAAAAACATTCTTTCTAAACCAAAAGCATGACATACAAAAAAGCTCCAAGAAGCTTGACGAATATTACAGCGCAACAACGTGATAAGCCCTGAAGTTGGTTGCGTGCAGCTTGAAAAGTGCATATTTATGTCGCAAATTAAAAAAAAATTAATTTTAAGAACCGACGCTCAAAATAATATTATTTTTTTTTTAAATATAAATATATTTCCTAAATTTATGTTTTATTCTTTTTTTTTCTTTAAATATTCATTATGCAAAATGTACATCAAATAAAAAAAAATATAATAATTAAAAATAATAAAATATATTTATACAAGCGATTAGATATTTTAAAAGAATAAGTAAATCTCAATTTAAGTGTTAAGAATTTAAAAAATTTAAATATTAAATTTATTTCCTATACACTATAATTTAATATTTTGCATTTTCGACTAGTACATAATTATACTGTATTAATTTTTTGTATGATTTAATTTTTTTTCTACTTATAATTATTGATATCTATAAATTGTTAAAAATGAACTGATACAAGTTTTGATATATTTTATTTTTGATAAATCTGAATTTCATTTAAGAACTAAATTAAGATTTATGAAATAAGACAAAAAATATAAACAAACATATATATAATTTAGGTATGTATATGTGTAAAACATGATGGAAGTAGAAGAAGAATAAAATGATAAATGGCCTTTTTTATATCGAATATTATAGTAGATACGTTTTCTTGTAAATAATACGAAAGAAAAAAAAATAGTAATTTAAAGACTCAATAAATTCAGATATAATGTAAAACATTTTCTTTTTTACTTTGAATGTGGAATTAAAATAAGGTAAGGATAAAGATTACACTTAGTCAGTTTTGGGCTATATATAATGGATTTTGAAAATTTTCTAACACATTTTTTTTAAAGAATCCATTTTGAAAGAGGAGTCTTAGCAATCTAATACTCGTAATAGGATCTAATTGATTTGAAACGATTGGAAAAAACGAGTTTCTTAAAAATCAGGATTTAAAAAAAATGTTACAGTAAATGGGATTACAGGGCCGCAATTTATAATTCAAACAGGATGCTAAATAGCAGTATATTCTATCTAAGCAGCAACGTATCGACATCCTATTTTATAAAATACCTTTTTAAAAAAATATGCATGCGAAAAGAAAATCGTTTTCGAGATTTTGATCAAACTTGACACTACGATGGGTGATATGCATAAAAGATAGTAAATGCTTTTACTTGAGAATTTCTAAGTAATTACTATGCATAAAAATGCAGTAAATGCTGAAAATAAAGTATTTACTTGAGGCCACAGTATTTACTTTTTTCGTATGAACTTTTTCAGTAAATACTTTATTCCGTATGCATAAAAAGTAGCAAGTACTTTTTTTCTGTAGGAATTACTTCTTTTTTTCAAAGTCAAAGGATAGCAACATGAACATTTAAAAGTACATACTTTTTTGATTTAAACACATAACTATGTAGCTTCGAAACCATAAAAACTTCCAGTCTTAACTCTATTCTCAAAGGATTCACGTCGTTGATATAAATTAAAATTAAGTTACTGTACTGAAATGGCGGAATTTGTACGCGTTAGTTCACAAAAAGTCTATAAAAGTCGAAGATCGGGTTCAGAATCAAATTTTAAACAACTCTATCGTTTTGAGATGGAAAACGTAGATTGGTTGAGTGAATACTTCACTGGTAAGTCATTGCAAAATCGTAATTTGTAGTTTTAAGACTTGACACACCCTTACTAATTGGAGCCTTTTGTTAGTTCGCAGAAATGGTGTAAAACTTTCTATTTTCTTATACGCCTGTTAACTTAAAAATATTATTTATAATTTTACAAGAAGCAAACACTTATGAAAACTGTTATATATGTATGTTGCGATACTAAAAATGGTTCATATATAAAATACTTTTTAAGAAGCTCAAACTGAAACAAGAGGAGGGGCAATCACTCATCAAGAAAAGATGCGAATTTTTTTACGATACGTTGGAGATCCTGGATTTCAAGTTGGAGTTGGTGAAGATATAGGTGTTCATCAGAGTACTGTATCCAGAACAGTTAATTTTGTTGCAAAATTAATAAAAGACAAAGCTTCCATCGAGCTATGAAGAACAGCTGGGAGCAAAAAATGATTGCCTAAGCAAATACAGGTTCCCATTATGCATAGGAGCCTTGGACTGTACTCACGTGGAAATATTACAACCTACTCGTAGATTTCATTCGGAAGAATGCATTAACCGAAAAGGATATGCTTCCATCAATATCCAGGCAACTTGTAATTCAGTGTAATATTTAACAAGTGTTGATTACCGATGGCCGGGCTCAGTTCAGGATTCCAGAATTTGGAGAAACAGTGCTGTGGAACCTATTATGAGAAACTCCACTAACATTATTTTACTGGGAGACGAAGGATATGGGATCACACCTTGGCTAATGACACCCTTTAAAAACCCAACGAGTAACCAAGAAAGAGCTTTCAACAAACTGCATTCAAAAGAAAGGGTCATAATTGAAAGAAGTTTTGGCCAAGTGAAGAAAAGATTTCCAATCTTACAAAATTGCATACGCCTTCACATAGAAAACGTTCCAAATATAATTGTCGCTTGTTTCGTTTTGCACAATATTGGAAAATACTTGAGAGATGACAACAATTTCGATTTACTATCAGAAAGCAGAGAAAATGGGAACACCGTTGATGATGAACACGTAATGGCCAGTGTACTTGAAACCCGAAGATCTGGTCAAATCAAAAGATTGGAGTTAGCAGAACTTATTTTGAACTTGAATGCTTAGAAATTTATAGTGCATTAATATGTTATACTAACTATTGTCTTTCAATAAAACTGAAAGTAATGCGTAAAGTGTTTTATAAATTGAAATAAGTAGATCCACTGTCAGTAACTATATTAGTAGTTGAACTATTAAAGGATTGTGAGTTGTCTGCTTCTTTTCCCATGTTGATCTTCATTTCCATTTCTTTTTGTTGCATCCTTAAAAGCTTCAACTGCTCGAGCAAAACCAAGCGTTGAAGCTCTACATTTGTGAGATTTTTTGTCTCATCTGTCTCATCAAACTTCAATCTCCTCTGCTTTGTTACTCGGGAATCTTGTGAGAGATCTTCTGTTTGATCTGGAAAATCTGCTGTTGAACGAACTTCTCTCTCAGTTTCTTCTTGATTGGTATTATCTGCTCCCACAGATAAGCCACCTACATAGGCATGTATGTATGTATACGAAAATTTAGTAGTAAAATTAAAGCATATGTATGTATTATACATCGATATAAGATAATGCTTACCAGGAATGCAAGAGATAGAGGGATTTTCATTATTGACCTTTTTCCAACACCAGTTTCAGATTTATATTCATTTATGAATATTTTCATAGCCTCTGACTTCGCTTTTTTTACTGCCGGTTGCTGCGACTTATTCATAAGAACACTATGTACTCGTACTTTTAAAATACGCACAAAAACAAGGTGCATTTGGCTTATTGACAAACCTTCGTTCTTCATTGTTGCTCAGTCGACTTTCAATAAATTAATGATTGATAAAATTTCATGAACAGATGTTTACAAAACAACAAGAAGGGCAACAGTAATTTAATATAGGGATTAAACGGTTAATCTGGAAAAAAACTATTTGTTTACTAACCCGATAAAAAAAAAAAAGTATTTACTATCAATTTCCGATGAATTCTAGTATTTACTTGGATGAATTTAGTATATACTGAAAGTAATGGGTTTTCCAATAAGAGGTGTTATTTTGATATTCAAAAAAAAGAAATGCGTTGTTGAAGCGTGTATCGTTCCATTTTTATTAATAGCGTAGTTTCTACTTGTCAAATGTCAAAAAATGACAGCTTCAAAAGTGACAGCTACCGAATTAGCGGGCTATTCAAAATAACACCTCTTATTGGAAAACCCCTTATTTGCCAGTTAGTAAATACTAAACTTTATGCATATGGAATGAAGTAAATACTTTAAATTTAACCATTTGATTTAAGTTATAGTATTTACTATTATCTTTTACTTGTAGTAAATACTTCCGTTTTATGCATATCACCCGATGATAGCGAAAACGAAAAATGTGAGTCTCGTAATAATTCTGCCTGTCAGTCTTTCTGCGAGTCTACAGCCTATAGTGAATAGATTTTCTTCATATTGCTTTTTGGGTATAAAAATAACGGTACCTGTCATCCATTTTTTGTTTTGGCCTAAAAGATAAATCTTATTTTTCCCAAAAACTACACCAACGATTTGTATTTAAATAAAATGCACGACTGGATCGTACGAACTTGCTCTTGTAGCTAGCAACTTTGATGGAGCTGTTAATAAGTAGGTAGTCTAGTTATCCTATGCAGGTTTAAATAGAATAATGAATTGTCGAATGGATGATTCAAGCAATAATTACAGGGTGCCTACCTACAAATGCATATTTGATTCCAAATTATGGATTTAAATTATGTAAGTAGAAATAAATGGATAATACACAACTAAGAAGCCATTTGAATTCCTGGCCAAATAAGAATATACCAAACAAATTTCAAAAATCGTTGAGGTGGTTTTTTAAAAAAATTATTTTTTATGTTTAAAATTTTAAAAACATTTTTAGCAAAAAAAAATGAAACTCTATTTTGAAGCTATTAATAATATACATATTTCAAGAAAATTCAGTTCATTCAGGTTTTTTGAAAAATCGATTATTCAAAAAAAAATGAATGTATTTTTTAAAAATCAAAAATCTTTTTAAAATTTGAGCTTTTATTCACACTTTTAGGGAGCATTTGCATAAACAAAAACAATTTCAATAAGCTTATCCAATTGTGAGAAAGTCGAAAATATGAAAAGTGGTTCTATGGGAAGTACCCAAAACAAGTAGGTAAGAAAAAAAAATATTTTTAGACTTATAAGTGGGCTGTAATAATATAAGATCACACACATTTTTTTTATAAAAATTCTTGGAGCCCTTTTCGAGAAATACAACAAAATTTACACAAGTGCCAATGTTCAAGCCTCGTTCAAAACATTAGTAATTTTTCCTATACATAAAAAAGGCTCCTTAAATGATGCTGAAAACTACCGGGGCATTTCATTCATGAAGGTGATAGCGAAAATATTTTGTGGAGTACTAGTTGACAGACTTGAAAGTTGGGTAGAGGAATATAATATCGTATCAGACCTACAAGCTGGATTTAGGAAGAACTACTCTACAATTGATCAAATTTTCTCATTAACATCTATAGTTAAGGCATTTCAAGCACGAAACAAGAAAATCTACAGTTTGTTTGTCGATTTTAGGGCAGCGTTTGATCTGGTGAATAGAAGTGCTTTGCTATACAAACTCTCACAACTTGGTGTTTCAACAAAATTCCTCCGTGTAATACGAAACAAGTATATGAACACAAAGGCAACGGTCTGGGATGGGTCAATTTTTTCAGAATGGTTTAAAACAGATACTGGTGTTAAACAAGGATGCCCTCTCAGCGCCCTACTGTTTTCACTTTTTATTAATGACATTGGTTCACATCTTCCTGGAGGCATTCGAATCGCAGGTGACCTAATTAATGTATTGTTGGATGCCGATGACCTAGTTATATTATCAGAATCACCAGAAAATTTACAACTGATGATAAATCGTCTAGCGGCATTCTGTGACAAATGGGGACTTGTTATAAATGCTGAAAAGTCGAAAAAATGATTTTCTGGCGATCCAATCGAGGTGAAATACGATATAAGTGGATTCTTAATGGGAACCGTTTGGTTATAACGGATGAATATAAGTATCTTGGAGTTTAGCTCAACCCAACGTTGGATTTCAGAAAACACCTTGCAGAAAAATCTAAAGCATCACAAAGTCTCATGAATTTGACATGGAGCAATGTGTTCTCAAACCAACATATAAATCTCTCCATAAAATATAAAATCTTTGATTCAGTTGTCAAATCTACGCTTTGCTATGCAGCACAGGTTTGGAGGTTTAAGGAATATGAAGAAATTAAAAAAGAATTGAGAAACTTCATTAAAAAACTGTTTTATCTTTCAATGAAAACCCCAAGCTACGCAATTTATTTAGAAACTAGGTTACCAAAACGTTTTACTTACACACTTAAGCTTTAAGCCGACTTTATCATTAAAGTATTGGGATACCAGAACTCTCGGTTGAGTAAACAGCTATTACTTTACGAAACAAGAAATAAAAATTGGTGGATGGGTGAGTGGAAAAATATTGGCTCTAATCAGGGAGTGGAAGTCAATTTAGACCCAAATAACACGCAACATTTAAAGGATCAACTTTATGAGATCATACAAAAACAAGAAGACTCGGTTCGAAATCTTATGATGGAAAAGGCCTATAAATCGGAAAGCAGAATATTATACAGCCAATTAGAATTTAACCTTTGTGATAAAAACTATTTTAGAGATTCTTTCAGTATTAAACAAATCTCTTTGATATTCAAAACTAGATGCGAACTTCTAGGTCTCAACGGAAGCCCTTACAATGGAAGTTTTGATCAGTTCTGTAACTTATGTAACATGAAATCAAAAGAAGACGGTTTTCATTTGATAAGCATATGTCCAATCTTCAAACAATATAGAATATCATATTTCGGAAAAGATATTCTAACAATGGGAGAGACTTTCAACATTCTAAATGGATCTGACTGGAGAGGACTTGCTCTTTTTCTGAGAGACACCCTTACTTTCCGAAGACTACTTTTCACAGAATACGCATACCTTTATCTATTTAACATAAAAGTAATACAAATAAATAACAAATTTATATTTAAATTGTCTACTATTTTAAAATATTGCCAGTCGAGCTGACGGCAAAGCCAAGGCTTAAAAAAAACCTTAAAATATGTTCAAATGTAAAAATGCAAATTGTAAATAAATGAATTCTTTTACTTACTTACTTAATTACATTTTTTTCTTAAGGGTTATTTTAAAATTTATATTGTAGGTACCGTTGTTTTTTATTTTAGGAATATAGTTTCTTAACTATTCAAGATAATGTCAAAAAACTACCAAATACGAAATTTCGAAAATATTGATTGAGTCGTTTTCGAAATTTTGAGTTTTCAAAAAAAAAATTTTTTTTTTATTTCAAAAATTGAAAATTTTTATTTTGCATTAGAGTTTAAAGTGTTTAAGAGCTTCTGCATAAAAAAAATTCTAAAAGAAAATTTCTCTTCTCAGAATCGAAGAGGATTTTATTGCCAATGGAAAGGTTCAAAAAGGCTTCCAAACGTTTCGGAATGCTTCTTGATTTCCAATGAAAAACGATATGAGTCGTTGAATTTGTGTGCAAAAAGTACGAGAACATTGCATTTGCTTAAAGAAATTTCTGTGGCTAAAATTAGCAGACTAGGGACATATTTATCTCTCTAGTGAGCGCTCTCTTTCGTGCAAAAACTGCGGAAACTTGAACAGGATATGAGAGTTTTTCTTAGAAATTCGTTTCTTTTCGCAGTTTTACTAAGTACGGGAACATCTCTTCTAATTCGAATCGTTTTTTTTTTGTTAGTAATAAGAGTGAATTTTTTTTAAATTGTCTTAGTCCGAAGAATTTAAAAATTGTTCTCTATTTCCTTCATGATGGGAAAAACACTCATAACCTTATAAAAACCAATAATATCTAGTGTGCAGGGTGCCTAAGTCTTGCACTTATTTCCCACTACCTTCCTTAATTAAGCAAGGAATCATTCACATACTAGTAAATTTGCAAGTGCCTTTTTAAACGTATTTTTTCAATTTAACATTTTAGAGCAAATCCAAATAATACGAATGCACATTTTGAAGGTGAAATATGCTTTTTTTCCAAGTTTGACCTATTTTATTTGTCATTAAAACTGAAATACCTAAAGAAAAACCAGATAAGTAGAACAAGAAAAACAAACAGGCCAAATAAATAAACCAAGATGGAAAAAAAATAGTTTTTTTTCTTTGCTGCATTGGCCAATTTAAATGCAAATACTACTCCAACTAGCATTTATCCTGCAGCACACACATCAGCCAGCCTGTCAATTAAATACAAAGAAGACCTGCTATAGCAGCAGTTTCCCCATTTTTTTTTTTGTTTAATCTCAAGTGAAGATTTCAAGAAAAAGAACTTTAATGATGTCCCTTGAGTAAGCAAAGTATTTAATGGTCTAGAAATCTAGATGTTTTTTCTTGTTAACTTCAATGAAAGTGTAACACTTTAGGACAAGCACCGTCACTTCCAACTGCAATTATTTGTCTACGGTAGTTTTTTTAAATCATTCAATGGAAATAGATTTTCCACGAATTGCTTTCTATTTTCGCTCTCAATATTTCGAGGCTTTAAAAAGACAATGCGTTTTTAATTAATTCTTGAAAATTCTTTCGAGCCGAAAGCTATCTCACACGTGTCATATCATATTTATCAATATGTAAATAGTATGTAAAAATGTTTATTATGACATGAAATAAAAACCTAATTAAAACAAGAGTTAATTTATAATTTTAATATTTATAGCATACAAATATTTCGCATTCATAATGCCTACCGGTTTAATTTCCTCTGGTTTTAATTTTTTTTTTGTGGTAGATAATTTTCAAATTCATGGTAAAAGGCAACCAAGCTGGTGGTGAAACATACTTACATAATATGAATTGAGTATGTAGATGATAGTAAAATTTTACCAAAATATACACATTTCAATTGACTTGAATAAATGCCTCGCAAAAAATATTATTTAAAACCACAGTCAGGCAAAACCACAAACACAAACATAACCCACCTAAGTGGGCTTTATTACAATAAAACTGGCTTTAATAATAATAATATTCATGACGACACCAAAGGCTCGTACAGGGATAAAATGTGCAACTGAAACGGAATTATTAAAATTATGATCTACATTATATTCAATTTCGTGCATAGATTCATATACATTCAAACAGTGCTCAGTTTTTAACTTCTGAAATATTATGTACGGCAAGTTATGGATTCTTAAAAAAATCGAATACGAGATTTTCATCAAACCTAATATTACGATGATAGCGAAGACGAAAAAAGTGGGTTCCGCAATTCCGTCTGTCTGTCTGTCTGTTTGTATGTCCTCGAGTATTCAACCTAATCTGTTGAATGGATTTGCTTCAAAATTTGTACATATTGTTTTTTCGCTATTATGCCCACACTATTTTTTCAATTTTTTTAACACGAAAAATAACGGGCCTGTTACACATTTTTTTTTGCAATAAGAAAAATTTTATTTTTCTCATAAGCGGCTCCAACGATTTTTATAAAAAAAATAAAATGCACGTCTGGATCGCACGAACTTGCTCTTATGTTCGATCACATTGTATGCAAAAGAATTCTATTTAAAATCTAAATATATTTTTAAAGTCATTTTTTACTTTATTTTTTTATATCTTAAATATTTAATAATATAAATTTAAAAACAAAAAATTCTGAAATAAATACTTAAACTAATTTGAGCTCAAAAAAAGTACGCCATTTTATTTCTTGGAGAAATTTGAATTTATGAGAAAAAAATTTTTAAAATCTGTTTTTTTTTTTTTTTTTTTTTTTATAATCTACACGTGCTCAAGGGATTATGAATACCCTTTAAATGCTTAAACACAGCGCGGGCATGAGGGTGAGGTTAAGGAAGAGAAAGAATGATAGGAAAGATTTGTGGCGCGATATTCGGAGACTGTAGGTGGTTGTTGTCTCAGATTTGTATCTCCAGGGATGGCGGCTGAACTAATGCGGAGAAATTTCCGTGTCTTATTTATCTATGTCCCTTATAATTCGCATTAATTTTTTTATTCTTTGCCATATTTTATCGGTATACTAGTTTTACTCAATCAGATGTTTTTAGTGTTATGCCTAAACAGCATGTAAAGAGTAAACCAGCAACTCATTCTATGACATTTATTTTTGGAATTGGTTTTTAATGGAAAAATAAGAAGACAAAGACTACTGTCGCCATGAGGCTGACAGGCGAACACACAACTATCGCACCACGGCCACCCCCTGTGAAAAAAAATTAATTTTTATAAGCTTTTTGACAAAAAATTTTAAAAAAATTCAAAAAGCCAATTCATAGGTATTCAGCAAATAACTACATATAACTATAATTTTTGAAAAAAAAATAATTAAGCAGTTTTCAAAATACAAATTTTTAAAAATTAAAAAAAAAAATCTTTTAAAAATACAAAAAAATATTTATTAAAAATATTGGTACGCAGTATAAATTGGGCAACCTGAAACTATATACGTGTGAAATTTCGAAAGAATCGGTCGAGCCATTTATGAGATAGTCGAAATAAAAAAAACGGTCTTATGGCAAGTACCGTTTTTAGACATTTATTAAATTTGTTTTCAATCATATGATCGATCGTACCTAAAATGCTGCACTGATTTTTTTAATTCAAAATCGTTAGAGTCGTTTCCGAGAAAAATAGGCTTTAACGTATTTATTTTTTTAGCTAAAACAAAATTCAATTTATTTCAAATATATACGAAGTTTGAGCTGTAGGTGTCTATACATACATACAGACAGACTGACAGACAGAATGACAGACAGACGGACATACAGACGGACAGAATTTTTAGACCATTTTTTTCGTCTTCGCTATCATCGTAATGTCATGTTTGATTTTTATATCAAAACTTTTTTTTTCGACGAATGCATAACTTGTCTTATAGTACCTAAAATCGCAAGTAATAATTGGTTTATTAATGAAGGAAAGGGTACTTTTTGGTTTTTTTTTTTGAAAAAAATGCTTATTATTTTTGGTACATCTAGTAAAACCATTTTTTTAATGGATTGATTTTTGCAACATTTTTACATTTTTTTATACAGAAGCTCCTAGAAAGTATAAACAATAATGTAAGCCAAAATTTTTTTTAAAAAAATTTAAAACTACTCAATCGATTTTTTTCAATTTTCCGAACAAAAAAAAAGTTAAGAAAAAAACATATTTCTCAAAAACGACTCCAAGAGTTTTGATAAAATTTTTTTTCTAATATTAGTGCAATCCACTTTTAAATAAAAAATATTATATATTTTGCGATCTTATTAACGGTACCTCCCATAGAACCACTTTTATTACTTTCGGCTTTCGCACTATTAGATGAAGTGATTAATTTTTTTTACTCGGGATTATAGGTACTATATCAATATACAATACAATCAAACATGACATTGCGATCATAGAGAAGCCTAAAAAAGTGATCGGTAAAAAATGTCTGTCTGTCAGTCTGTCATAACGAGCTACAGCCTAAACGGCTTAAGCCGTCTTCAGAGGGGAAATTGAAATTTTATGTTTAGGCCTAAAAATAACGGTACCTGCCATATAATCTCATTTTTCTCGAAAACGGCTCCAACGATTTTAATGAAAATTTTTGAGAATTTTTTTGTTGGCAATAGCTATCATTTAATATGAACCAAGTTTACGGGAAAATCTATTAACGGTACTTTTCATTTAACGGTTTTTTTAATTTTTCGGTAACGGTACATTGGATTTCTTTTAAATTTTATATCTGAATAGACCTAGGTTAAATTAGGTTAGGTAAATGGTCTGCTAGTTGATCTTGTTACCGGCACACTTAGATCAAGGTAGATCCGTTATGATACGCCGAAGTGTCGTACCTTCGAATTGTATAACCTACGATTACTATGGGTAGTCCTTATCGAGCCATTTAGAGGCTTTCATGAAGTTCAACAGGCTTTTTCCTGAAAGATTCGAGAGCTCTTCTAAATTGTTGAAGAAGTAGCTGCTCAAGAATTTGTTCCTTATATGACAAAGTACTGGGCAATGACATAGGAAGTGAGTGGTGTCCTCTTGTTCGCCTGCGTCATTTCAGCCTCTGCATAGGTCATAATTAC
Source organism: Philhelius pedissequus (assembly GCA_910595825.1). Classification (NCBI taxonomy): domain Eukaryota; kingdom Metazoa; phylum Arthropoda; class Insecta; order Diptera; family Syrphidae; genus Philhelius; species Philhelius pedissequus. Next base: position 47,550,280 of record OU343161.1, on the reverse strand, counting down.
TAAGCCCCATTTTCTTTTTATGATAGACCAGTAGATTATGTCCAGTGAGTATGCTTACAAGAGTTCGAGGAATTCTTGTTTATGTGGGTAATACTTTCTGTTCTTTTCTTTTCAAAGTTAGCCCATAGTTTCTTGGTTGTAGCACAGGTGTCGAGTCCGTTCCATCTTTCATTGGTTTTTAAAAGAATCTTCCTTGTAGTGTTCTGTTTTTTGACACAGAGTGGGGTTTTAATCGACAGGTCTATTTGGGTACTGTCAAGTGTTGAACCCTTCCTCGCCAGTTCATCTGCTCTCTTGTTGCCAGCTAGTTATAAGCTTTGACTTGATAACTATAGCATTAATCGCTTTTATTTCTGCTTGGATGTCGATAAAAAAGGTGATGTCAGTATGTAGTATCTCCAGCATTGATACGTGTTTTGCAGCATTTTTCACTGCCAGGACCTCAGCCTGGAAGACACTACTGTGATCAGGTAGCCTAGCGCAACTGGCTACTTTAAGGTTTTCTGAGAAAAAACCTGCACCAACCCCAGTGTCCATCTTTGAGTATAGATAGATACTTTCGACTTATCAGTATGGAGTTCGTTGTTTACCCTTACTTGTCTGTCGGGGAAACAGGTTTTCAATGGTCTTTTAAAATCGGGTTTTGGTAACATGTAGTCTGTGCACACATTGTTGCCTATGATTTTCTGAATAATCTGAGCATGTCCTATGTGTCTATTGCGCCAGGCGAACTGTTAGCTGCTGATTCTTGTACGTATAGGTCAATGGGTTTTAAGTTGATTATTGCTTCTAAGCCCGCTGTTGGGGTACTCTTCATCGCTCCAGTTCTACCTACACAAGACATTCTTTGTACTTTTGTTAGGGTTTTTAGGTTCGAAGTTTTTTCCAGGGCATTCAACCATACCAGATTACCGTATGCAAGTATAGGTCTAACGATTGCCGTATACATCCACATGATAATTTTAGGATTTGGGCCCCAGTTTTTACCCAATATCCTGTTGCATGAATAGAATGTCATCATTGGTTTTTTAGCTACTTCTTTTATGTTTGGGCCACAGTTTAATTTCTTATCTAGGATCACACCCAGGTATTTGAATGGACTTAAGTATCCAAACTCATTCTGCATATCAACATTTTAATAACTTTTTTTTTCTAATTAAAATTGATGTTTAAAACTTTTTTCTTCAAAAATCAATATTTTTAAAACTAATCAAAAAAATAATTTTAAGTTTTATAATAGCATGTATATTAATAAGCTCTAAAAAAATGCACACCAAAATTTCACAAAAAATTTGTTTTCAAAAAACTCAAAATAAAAAACAGGATTTCATCAAAAGCCGTCCTACAATTTTCGAGATACATTTTTATAAAATTTGCATTCATTCGTGGCAGCTAATGGTGTTCTTCGTTTTTCCAAAAAACCAATTAAAGTGAAGGTTTTGGCAGTTTTAAATAGTTTAAAAAGCGATTTTTCCCACCTATACACCATTCACTTTCATTATATACATACATAACACATATTCATGTACATATTTACATTATTACCCCCCATTTAAATTTACATTTGTAGGTATGTACCTATATAACTTTTCCTTGAATCATGCATTCGACAATTCATTATACTAACACCGTCAGTGCGTAACACAGTTGTTAGCTACAAGAGCAGATTTGTACGATCCAATCGTGTATTTTATTTTTTTGGCAAAGAGAAAAATCATATTTTTCTCAAAAATTGTACATTTTTTTGGAAAAAATTAATTATTTGTGGTACCACTAGTCCAGTAGAACCATTTTTTTTTTTTAATTTTCTATTTTCTGGAAAACGGTTCATTTGATTTTTCGATTTTTTTTATGCAGAACCTCCTAGAAAGTATAAGCACTACTCTGTCCAACAAAAATAGTCAGTAGGTACAGGGCTTATAAGCGAGCTTTTTTTCAAACCAATGGTGCTTGTGTATAATGTCAATACACTGAATTGCAAAAAAAACTGCAACTGAAAAAGATTCTACCCACTGACCAACTTTCACAAATTGTTGTGGTTATTTCCTGCAAAATATCGTGTACCCTACGTGGGGTGACCGCATTCTCATCTCATCTACTCGTTTTTACTTTCGCTGTATAACTTGACCAAATATACATTCCAACAGGGTTACCAGAGTATAATGTAAATTTTTGGAAATTAAAAAAAAGAAAACTTTGAAAACTACTCAATCGATTTTTTCGATTTTCGTAACATAAAAAACAAGGGTACCTCCCGTACTAATGGTAAAAAAAAAACGTTAAGAAAAATAAACATATTTCAAAAACCGCTCCAAGATCCAAGAATTTTGATACAAAATTGTGTATTTTCTTATATTTTTAAAATTTTATACTTAAAAAATTATTTTTATTAATTATTTGTAAGTTTTAATTTGTGTTGAAGTTTTTCTAAGACGCCAACCGTCGTTTTTTGAGTCGTGTCGTTTTTTTATTGGCATTCAGTAACTAAAGCGCCAACATTTTTCTCGCTCTTACATTCCACAATACAATCCACCAAAACAGCTGACATTTGACATATCAAATTGCTTACAAATTGAATTATTTGATTTTTGAAAACTATATTTGTGTAAATTTGTTTTAAACACAAGAAAAAAAACAGAAAAATATATATTTTAGCAAGTTATTTTTGTTGGAGTAGCAGTGACGACGAAGAGGAAGAAAAAAAAAGAAAGATTTGATTTGAGAACAGATGCATTCGATCCTTTTGATTTGCTTGGCACAAAGTATATAAAGGGTCCGCCATCTAACGTTTTTTTTTCAACTAGTGATTATTTCGTGAATGGTAACACTTAGCTCATGCCTGATTTGACAGATAATTAGTTTTATCCATCCTCTGAACGAATATGGTTGTGTATACGCTTGAACAACGCTGGGAAATATTGCGACATTACTTTGAAAATCATGGTAATGTTGCAGAATGTGTGCGAAAATTGCGCACGTATTTTGGAAGAAGATAAGCACCGTCAGCTCCGTATGTTCGTTATCTTGTGAAAAAAGTGAAAGAAACTGGCATCCTCATCGATAAACCAAAGCGTGAGCTGCTGTGGCAGAAAGTGTGCGTGAAGCGCCATCATCATCAATTCACCGTCGTTCTCAACAATTGAACATTTCGGAGACATCATTGAGACGAATTTTGCATAAAGACCTTGGTATGACGCCATACAAAGTCCAATTAGTTCAGGAGTTGAAGCCAACTGAGCATCCAATGAGTTTTCGCTTCGCTAAGTGGGCCTGCGATCGACTTAGAGAAGATGCCGATTTTGCCAAAAAGTCATCTTTTCAGATGAAACTCATTTTGATCTTGGCGGGGATGTAAACAAGCAAAATTGTCGCATTTGGGGCACAGAAAACCCTCACGCATACATTGAAAAGCCGATACACCCAAAACGAGTCACTGTTTGGTGCGGATTTTGGTCCAGAGGCATAATTGGGCCATTTTTCTTCGAAAATGAGCAAGGAGTGAACGCTACAGTCAATGCCGATCGTTATCGGGCCACGTTGAACGAATTTTTGTTCACAAAAATTGAAGAGGAGGATATTGGCAATATTTGGTTTCAACAGGACGGCGCTACGTGCCACACAGCCAAAGCTACACTCGATTTTTTTATAGCATTTTCAAAAAAAAAAAAAAGTTATTTTATATTTATATTTATCTTTACATACATAATTTGTGAAAAAATATAATGCAGTAGGTATTCTTACAATGGTTTTGACTGTTAATTTCATCGAAATTGTTAACAGATTCAAATGTTCTTTTATCTGGACAAAGAAGCTTTTAAGTATGTTTTACCTTTGATAGAAAACATTTTCCTCTGTGGCAATTCAAATCGTTTTAAAACTAACTGCTACTCTTAGATTTTTTACTAATGGGAGCTACCAAAAAGGGGTTGGGAACGACTAAGCAAAAATCCCATCCTCCCATAAAATATTTCTTTCATAGCCTCATAAAACTTTTGTCGAGGTACTTATTCTTGTCCATGAGCATGAATGATCAGTCGTCCCATATCAATTTAGGTTGATATTTTTACCCTAAGCAAAGAATTTTAAATCATAAAAACTAAAAGAAGTTCAAAAAATATTACATTCTTACTCCTGTTGTCAACAAATTTCTCGACGACAGATTTCGACGTTTTAACAGGCGTTTTTTCTATAGAAACCACCATCGGAATACGAAAAAAATATAGTCAACGCGTTCCACAAGAGAGAATCGACAAATTAACCCATATTTGGCGTTGAACGCCTTACGTAATACCAAATTTATATTGTCGTTTTTTTTATGGCGTTCAACGCCTTACAGATAAGGCTAATATGTTTCAAGCTATTCCCCAAACCTTAACAAAAAGTAATTTAACAAAATGATTTCACTGCATTGAACGTTCATACCTCCACAGGAACTTTAAACTATACGAGCAAGAGAAAATGTTTAATTTGTTTAATTAAAATTATTTACTTTTTATTGAGAAAAAAAAAGACAAATCCAATTTATTTTTCATTTCTTAGCAAATTAGCAAATTTGCCTACATAATGTGCGGACAGAAGGAACACGAAAAATATCTACTTATTTAGTATATAAAACTAAATGAGTACCGAAGGCCAACACCCGATAGCGCTATACCGTTCAGCAACTTAAACCTTTTCTTATTTGTAATTTGTTAAACTTTTAGTATGCAAGACCCAAAACTAATTAGGGTCTAATTATCGTAGGAGATATCGAAACAAACTTCAGATGAGAAAAATATTTAACAAAGTTGTGAAATGAGATTATAAGATGATTTTTTTAGCATAATTTTTTAGGCATTATTTATTCATGTACTGATGAAAAGATGCACCCTTTCGTGAAACACAATAAATTTTGATATTTTCGTACCTGAAAAAGGTCAAGATTCTTGCAAAATCATTCCAAATCCGATTTGCTGTATAATCTTGGAAATTATTGGATTATGCGTTTTTTTTGTGACCAAAGTTGCAAGCAATGAACTATTTTTTTTTCACCCTGTGGCCCGAATTTGACCAATAAAACACTGATACATAAACACCCAATCTATCATCTATGGTGAAAGCTATTAAAATACTTTTTTTAATGTAAGTAAATTTGGTATGTCAATGGGCAAATTAGTGTTGGGTCGCAAATAAAAGAGCCTTCGACTGAAATATACGAAAATTCACTTGCTTTCTTGCAAACATATTTACTAAAAGCAGGTCGCCAAAGGAACAGAGGTAATTACGAAGGTTGATCTTCGTTCTATATATGTCCCTTTCTTGGGCCATTTATTCATGCAATGAAAAAAAGATTTCTTGACCATCGTGAATTGCTTTACGAAATTCAAAATATTTTGCCACAAAAATGTTTCAAACTTGAAAAAGTAGAAATAAAAGGTCTGCTGAGGTATTTGCCCCAAGAATGGCCAGATGATGTAGCGCAAATGAGTAAATATTAAATCTCATATACATTCCGATTTGTTTCTTAAGGAATGAGACAGTCACCCCTATCAGAGAGTCCCTCGTAGCAAAGTTCCCAATGCTTTAGTCGTGTTTTTTTCTAAGCCCCGGGGAAATTGGACGAAAAAAACGATGAGTAGGATTAACAATTTGCATACTAAATACAACAACAACTAATCCCCGGGGGTGTTTAGCTTAAACCCAGAGAATTCTCGGGGCTTAGCTATTGGAGAGGATAAAAACTGTGCTACCAAAATCTTTTTCACTAAGTTATCGATAGTTATCGAAACTTCAAAGCTGTCATTTTGACATGTCAAATAATTATCAATTTTGTTTGGTTTGGTTGAGCTTTTGGTCTAAGTGTATCAGTTGTTTTCCTGACGACCATGTCAACCTAACCTTACCTACTTTTTAATATACATTCCGCAACACAACACCAAATTAATTTTAACATTTTCCGCTTTTGTATTTTGAGAACAACCTTCTACAGCGATTTTCATTTTTGAGTTTATTTTTATTATATGTATATTAAAACTTGACTGTGAAATTATTATTAAATAAAAAAGTATTTCCTGAAGTTGATATTCGTTTAATTAACAAGAATTGAATGAATTTCAAAACAAAGGTTTCTCTGAGAAAATTGTTTTTGGCTGCGTTTTGTTGTACACGGGAGCAACCCAATATAAGTTCTCTGCTACATCCTAGGCATACTTCAATCTTCTTGATCGTCGTCCGATCTTGCTCAGACCTATATTCCTAATGACATAGGACCTGAGCGTCCCGTCCCGAATAAGCAACTCGTCCACTAATATCATGTCAACAGTGACCGACGAATGGGGTAGTTTTCAAGTAGTTGAATTCCAAAAAGCCTTGATGCGATTTGTAATTGCTTTGTTTGCACTTTGAAAATTAAAATTTATATATTTTCACATTTAATTTCGCAAAGAACTTACATTTCTCTTTTAGTTCAATATTTTTGTGCGACGTGCTTATTTGTCTGCAGTAATTTTTTATTTTTGCTTCCATTTCCACAGGAAAAACAGTCAAACTTCCTATTCATTCGGGGCTATTGATGCCAATTTTCCCGAACTCCGAATTTCGTATTGAATATTTATAGTACGGCGGGGAATAGAATACATTTATTCGGAATTCGTAGTACGAATATATTACGACGGGCCTGTGATAAGGCTGAGTATGATGTAAACGCTGGTACACTTTCCTTTATTGTTCACATCAGTCAAAATTTCCGCTGGAAAATTCAAAGTGAAACTCAAAATTAAAAATACACATGGTAGGTAAATAATAATAATACATTTGTAAATATTTAGAAAATTGTTCAAACGATGGAATAAAAACTTGTGTGGGAACTTAAATATATCCAATTTATGTTGGAGAAAAGAATTGAGATGGAAATTGAATTTTCTAAGGAAAAAAAGTGTTCTTTGGAACTCTGTTCAACGGACCATCAAGACAGATCACGCAAATCAGAGAAAGTGTTCATAAATGCATACTAAAATGCATGCGCAAATAGTTTTTCTGACGTTAATATGATCACAACTGATCGCATGTAGAGAAAGCAACTATGCATTTATGAAAGCACCCTTAGTTGCAGGTAGTTTTTGACGCCAAATGAAAAAACGGCCCAAATACTTTATAGTATCACTTAAATGATTGTTATTCGTCCTTATAAACGGTGATTTTTTAAGAGCTTGGTTTTTGAAAATTCAAAAAAACACAGAAACTTGTAAAAATTGAATGAAATTTTTATTTGGATCGATAAATCAATTTCTGCCATTTACTTTTTAAAAATAATTTCACTTAAATGTTTCCCGCGGCTACGCTTCAGGTGGTCCATTCTGAAGGTCCAATTTTGGCAAACTTTTTCTCACATTTCGGCCGGAATCTAACCAATGACGCGTTCAATGTTGGCTTCCAAGGCAGCAATCGTGTTTGGCTTGTCCCCATAGACAATAGACTTAACATAGCCCCACAAAAAATAGTCTAACGGGGTCAAATCACATGATCTTGGTGGCCAATTGACTGCGCCAAAACGTGAGATCAACTGCTCACCAAATTCGCCTCTCAATTGATGCATGGTTTCGCGTGCAGTTGCGAAACACATTTTTCACAGAGCACGAATTTTGATAATAAATGTCAATAATTTGCAAACCTTGTTCAGGCGTAAGTCTATTCATGATGAAATGGCAAACAATACTGAATCGAAATGTCAAATGTTCGTGGAATTTGTCATGTGTGATCTGTCAAAAATATAAACGTCAAAAACCAAGTAGCAAAAAAATCACCCTTATAAGACAGTTCACTGCTTTATGAAGATCGGTGCTGTACGTCCGGTACCACCTATGGCGTCAAGCGAGCTATTTTTTCCATACTTGCGGCGATTAAAAACCTATATGAGAGGCAAAACATCTGTGGGGATATTCAGATTAGCTATGAGCACGTTAAAAATAATGGGTTATCCATTTTGCGGTTTCAAAAGCAAACGTAAATAAAACACATATAAAATATTTTTTTTCATGTGAAATACTACATCATTTAAATGGCCACCACGCGAATTGTTGCAAGCATCGATTCTTTTGAGGTAATTTTCGACCACTTTTTGACACATATTGGGCGGTACCTCAGCCATAACTTGACGAATGTTGGTTTGCAAGTGCTCAAGAGTTAAAGGTTTATCTGCATAAATACGGTCTTTCGCGTAGCCCCACAAAAAATTCCAGCGGTGTCAAATAGCATGATCTTCGTGGCCAGTTGATATCGCCACGATGAGAAATTACGCGGCCAGGAAATTTCTCTTGCAATAAAGCCATATTCGCTCGAGTTGTGTGGCATGTGGCACCGTCTTGTTGAAACAACATATTCTCCAAGTCGTATTCTTCAATAGCAGGCAAAAAAAGTCGGTTATCATATTACCATAACGCTCCGAATTGACGGTGACAGTCGTTCCATCGACGTTTTCGAAGAAGTAAGGTCCAATCACACCTCCGGACCAAAGAGCGCTCAAACAGTTACTTTTTATGGATGTAATGGCTTTTCTTCAATTACTTGAGGATTCTCAGAACCCCAAATATGACAATTTTGTTTATTAACATACCCACCGAGTGAGAAATGTGCTTCGTCGCTGAAGAAAATTTTGTTCGAAAAATCGCCGTCCACCGCCTGTTGTTCAAGCACCCATTCGACGTGTCTACGACGCCGACGTTGTGAATGGTCAGCTGGCTTCAGTTGTTGTGTGAGCTGGACTTTATATGGATGTAGGTGTAGATCAAATGCAAAATACGCCATAATATGCCGTAAAACAGTACTAATTCCTGAGAACTACGAGGAATCGACACAATCGGGTCTTCGGCAACAATTTCACTTACAGAAGCGATATTTTCAGTGGTACGAGCGAAACGATGATGCACAGGCCTTACAATATCCGTAACCAATCCAGTCTCTTCAAATTTTTTCACAATTTTGCCAATTGCTTGCGTAGTTGGACGATTATGTAACACATAATCTCCTCTTAAAGCACGATATGTGGCTGTGGCAGAATCACCATTTTTGTAGTAGGTTTTAACAATTTTTATGCGTTGTGCGATAGTTAAGCGATCCATTTTCGTAAATGTCAGACAACTTAGTTTGACAGATGTCGAATTCCAGCCCTATACTTTTGAAATCGCAAAATGGATAACCCTTTATAATGGCAAAAGTTCCAAGGCACATGGATTTTATTTTATAAAATATTGTATATATAACTAAAAATGTATTTATTTATTTTTTCATATACATACAAAATTGTTCGTTAATATTTATTTAATATATTTCTTGAAACGAACAAAATAATATAAAAAATTTCGCAACAGGGTGTCCCTAAAAGATGCTGTTTTCCATATTTTTGGACTGAAATTAATTAAACGCGAACAAGCCAATATTTAAAGTATAAAATTATTTGCCATGTACAAACATTTATTTTCACGTTTTGTTCGTAACATTTTTAATCATTTGAAAGATGATTAAGATTTCGATGGATTAAAGCCCTCTAAAATTTTCAATTTTTATACTAAACATTGAAAATATTCAGATATATTTCTTTCCGGAATAGAGTGATTTTAAAGCTTTTCGGAGAAATTTGGAAGGAATTATTTTAAATATAGTTTTTTTTTAGTGTTTTTTTTTGCGTCGTTTATAATTTTCGCCAAAACACGGCTAATCACCGTGATTACGTGACTCGTATCAAAAATGTATGCTGTATGTTGGTCTTGGTTTAATTAGCGCCCATGGGAGTGGCCGTGTTGCGATGGTTGTGTGCTCGCCTGCCAACCCCGTGGTCTCAGGTTCGATCCCTGCTGTCGTCTATGTTCTCTTAAAGTTCCATTAAAATCTTCTAAGAATTGTCGTCAATTGGTAGCTGGTTTACTCATTTACATGATGATCAGGCATTCCGCTAATCTACCACGTCAACCGAAGAACTGTAGATAGGCGACTCCTATATGATCGAGATGTCATCGCTCAATGTGGAGAAGAGCGCCTTCGGTTCAGTAGGACTGTGTCCGATCGGGACCAGTTCTGGTGGCTGTCTGAAAGTGATACATAAAGTCGAATAAGATTTTGTAAATAAAAAAAATATGTGTATTCATGTACGAGTATCTATATGAATGTGCGTATCCATATGTATGTACGTAATATGTATGGGTTGCATGTCTGTATGTGTCTGCATGCGTTTGCAAATTATACAAAAAAAAATTACAAAACCGAAAGATGCTGCTGTGGCTGTTCTAGTTTTTTAATTAGATTTAAGTAGTTTTAGGTATTTTTAGGTATCTTAAGTAGCTTAAGTTATTTTTAGTTAGTGTAAGTTTTTTTATTTTTAGTCTAGTTTTATATAGTTTATAAGTAAACATTTAAAAATGATATGATACCGAGTTTTTTTATTTTTAATATGTTTTCTTGGCAGAATACAAATTATTAGAATTAATTAAACTAGTTTTTAGGTCGAAAGTTTTAAGCGTTGTAGTTTAGTTTAGAGCGCCCGTAAAGGGCCAGTAAATTTAGTTGTAAGTTATTGATAATTAGGATAGTTTAAAACATTTTTGTCTAGCTTTAAGATAGTTATAAGTTAATAATAAATAAAAATGAATTACACAAAAAAAATGTTCAGGCATTACACTAGCAACTTGTGACTGAGTAAAAATTAGTATATCCAACAATTATGACAACGAATAATATAATGCGAATTATAATGGACACACAAAATAAAACACACCATTTCTCCGCATTAGTTCAGCCGCCATCCTTGGAGATAAAAATCTGAGACAACCACCACCTTCAGTCTCAGAACTCACGACCGCTCTGTGTTGAAACATTTAAAAGGGTAGAAAATAATCCCTTGAAGCGCGTGTAAATTATAAAAACAAACAAAAAATTCTTTTTCGGTGTTAACCTTTCGAAACTATAAAAACACATTATGGTAGTATTTAAACTAATTAAATCTACGTAGCTAAAAAAGCTGTACGTCCTTTATTTATCTATCTCATGCCTAATCAGCTTCTCTACTCCAACTAAATTGTTGAACCGTATATAAATGAAGTTTATAAAGTACTTCAATAATGAACGCTAACATTTTCCAACCAATCACTCTATGAACATACCCCTCTATTGCACAGAATGTGAATTGATTGGAAAAAAACGCCAAACACATAAAATTGTTTAAAATCAACATTGGGGCCACACAGATGTGGATAACTTAACTTTCTGTTATTTCTTATTTCTTCAATTTTTAATTCAAGTTCTAAAGTTCTTTTTCGCCTTTAAGCTGAGCTTTAAGTCAGTAATAGCAACTTAGGATATAAAAATCAGGCAATTGTTGTGGGTAGTTTTTTTTTGGGGGGAGGGGGGGGGTCCTGTATTGCTGCTGATAGATTTTCCTAAAAAACACGGCTTATGTTAAATTAGGAAAAGGATATATCTCCTCCGCACTCTTGCAAATTGTAAATATGGGATTTCGATACGAAAACTCACTTCTTCAATATAAGAAAGTAGTACGTTAATTTTTTTTTTGTAAAAATCGTCCAAGTCTTCAAAACACATCTAGTCCAGTTATTTTAGGTTTTATCTGCGGAACAATTCCTAGTGAGCTGAATTTTTGTATACACCTTTATTACGGTGTTGTAATAAAGATGTGAAAAATCGACATCGATATCGTGCCGGCTAAAACATGTTTGAAGGTCACGGAAATCAGTTTTTCGCAAATATCTCGCGACCTGTTGCTCGGCGGTTAATAGTGGCTATTGGCCAGAAATTGTTCCTCGTAAAATTATCTACAAAAAACGTCTTGTGCATTTTTCTGTAACACCAACCGTTTTCGGAGTAGTGCGCTGAGAAAACTACTAGAATGCACTCACATACGGTATTGTACACCGTACACCATGGCGTAAACTCTATTGCTTTTTATTACCGTTTGTGTCTTAAAAACTTTTATCTGATATTTGGACGTTTCGGGCAAAATATACTTAGTATCTTATAGAGCTTTAGGAACTTAGTAAAATCTACAATAACTTATCCAAATGACCTCCACTGGCAGATGTTCCGTATTTCATTGTTCCGAGACCCGTCCCTTAATACCTGCTACTGCATGTCGTTTAGTTCAGTTGAAAATTATTTCAACTGTGTATTTAGTTGTTTTCTGCTCTAAAACAGTTCATAATGAGTGATACATGTTTTATATGTAATGAATTATTGCCGGATAGTGCTGTTGTAAAAGTTAGCCATGGTCCACAAAAGAAACATAATTTTTTGAAATCAAAAGCGCTGATTCTTTTCTTAAAGTATAGTACGCAGCGCGGGTTAAAATGTCGCTCCCATACAAAATTTTCTCCAAAGTTTTTAGTGGAGAGGTACGCAGCTGCGTTACATATATATTATGAACTGTTTAAGAGCAGAAAACAACTAAAATAACGTGTTTAACACACAGTTGAAATAATTTTCAACTAAACTAAACACAGTCCGATAGGCAGTAGCAGGTATTAAGGGACGGGTCTCGGAACAATGAAATACGGAACATCTGCCAGTGGAGGTCATTTGGATAAGTTATTGTAGATTTTACTAAGTTCCTAAACCTCTATAAGATAAGTATATTTTCCCCGAAACGTCCAAATATCAGATGAAAGTTTTTAAGACACTTACAAACATTAATAAAATGCAATAGAGTTTACGGTACACAATACCGTATGTGAGTGCATTCTAGTCGTTTTCTCAGCGCCCTACTCCGAAAACGGTTGATGTTACAAAAAAATGCAAACGACATTTTTTGTAGATAATTTTACTAGGAACAATTTTTATATTGACCACTATTGACCTCCGAGCATTAGGTCGCGAGATATTTGCGAAAAACTGATTTTCGTGACCTTTTGACCTTCATAACTTTTTTATCCGGCACGATACCGATGTCGATTTTTCACATCTTCATTACAACACCATAATAAAGTTGTATACTAAAATTCACCTCGCTAGGTATTTTTCCGCAGATTGGGACTTAAAATGCCGAAAATGACTGGACTAATCAGGTACCGAATTTTAAAAATATCCATTAATTTTTTTGTTGAAATAGTTCAAAAAATTGAATTTCCAAGCACAAATCTTCACTTTAAAACAAGCTTCCCTTCTGAATTATTGTTTTAAATCCGTGAAATTTAAATAAAACACATATTTGTTTTTTGTATTTATTTTTTATAAGTACAATACTTAGGTTTATTAAAAATCACAATTAAAGCTCAAAAATACCGAAACGGCAAAATAGTATTTTCCATTGAACATAAAGTGACTGTTTTGAGACTTTCTTATGCTAAATAAATTATTTATTTTGTTTGTTTGTTTGTTTATCGCCAATGCATTTTGCCCTCTTCCCAAAATTGTAGATACTGGATATTATAGATAAATATACATCTTAATATAGGAATTTATTTATTTAAATTAATTAGCCCACTTGTCTTTGGTTTCAATTCCTCGGTAAATCATCAAGTGAGCTGCAATTTAACTATAACAAAATATTCACTGTTGTCTTAAGCTAAAATCGTGAGTCACTTGCAGCACTAAAGTAACATGTCATCATCACTATCAGTAAAGTGTCCATTTTGATTTAATAGTAAATTAGCTTCTTCATTTGACTCCACCTGAAATACATAGATGGTATGTTGAACTAAAAGTCTATTAAGACATTTTTTTTTAAACTTACTCTTGAATATCTGACAGCTGATGAACTTTTCCGGAAAAATCTTATCAGCTTATCTCTTCGTTGTGGTGTCCTTAATAGAATTCCAATACCAAGCGCTATGCTTAACGCACTGATAATGATCACAAATTTTGCTGAAAAAAATCATTAAAACAATTAAGAGGAGGTCTTGATTGGAATGTATTTAGCTTACTTGCAAATGATCCTGAATTTGGTATTTCGACAGAAGTACTAGTCGAAGTAGTTGTTGAAGTTGCAGGAATAGCTGTCGTTGTTAATAATGGAGAAGAGTTAACAGGAGCAGGAGTTGCTCTTTTTGGTATCTCCAAGCCCAAGAAACTACAGATCTCAGGCGTATATTGGGTGTAAATTAAGTTGCAGTAATCAATCTGTAATAAAAGAAAAAGATACATGTAGTTTTTTGAATATTTAAAAGGTGTTCTAATGGTTGGCACAAGCGTATGGGAGACTTAACCTATTGCACATCATTATTTGCGATTTGGAAGAAAAATCGTAAAAAAAGTTAATTAAAAATTTTAAAATATAAGCAGATTTTTTTCTTTTTTGTTGACGGACAGAATTTTGTCAAACAGAATTTTGAAAAGCAGAAAAAATGAAAAAAGCAGAATTTTGAAAAGAAGAAATTTCATTATAAAAGCAGAATTTTGGAAAGCAGTATTTTGAAACCAGAATTTTGACCGGCTTCCATTTTATGTATAAAAATTATAAACTGGGAAATGAAATCTTGATTACGAATGACAAAATCTGTCAAAATAAATATCTTTTCTGTTTTTTTTACCGTTTTATCCTATTTTTAACCTTTTTTAACATTTTGTACTCTTTAACATTTTTTACGTTTTTTGTTTTGTACGCCAAATCACCCATCACTATGTTGTGTTCATTAGTTATCCGACAAAGCTGAATTTTGGTATAGAGCTTCATTTTTAGGTCCCAAGCATTTCCTAAAAAGTACCCTAAATTTAGAGCGGATCAAAACATTTTAAAGGGGCGAAATAAGTTAAAATTAATTTTTTTTCAAGTAACAACGGTAATTCTACGAGGAGTCCGTTTCAAATAAAAAAATCGCTAAAGGCCGAAAGAAATAATTTCATAAGCCTTACTTTGCATTTGTTGATACCTACATAAATTTCTATTGCAAATTGACGGAAGAAAAGCTTCTCACAGGAATTAATAAAACAGCTTAGAAGCACGTTATCAAGTACGAAAAAAAAATTTTCAACTTCAAAACAAACTTTTTAATGCATCCGATTAAGGTCGCGATAAAACAAATTAACCTGCAACTCCTGTATATCTTTTGTCAAGAGTTCGGCTATAGGGACCTTTTTACATTACTATACAAACCAACTTATGCTCCTTCAGGCGTTCTGCTCCTCCCCACCACAAAGTAACAACGCATCACGAACGACAAACTACCTACATTTTTTTTTGGGAAAAAGCATCTTAAAAGCCACTTTCCAAAAGTGTGCGATATTTATTTGAAAGTGTTCTGGGGGTTTTTATCAAAATTATTAAAAAAAAAAAAGACACACATAACATAAAAAAATGTATTACACGAAAACTGCACACAAAAAGACGCTAAATTGCAAAAGTTTTTCATTCTGCTCTACCTGTGATACCCACAGAGCCAATATACTGCTTGTGCTCACATCCTCGCCCCTTCCACTCCGAAACATAAACGAGGACTTCTAACAAATAAAGAATACCTTCAATTTGGTGTAATTTATAAAATGGCATATCCACAAGTAGTTGCTTTGAGATACATTTTTTTTCTTTTATTATTTCATCCCTTCGCTCTGTTTAGATATCCATTCCAGGTGGGGGCAAAGAAGCGTTAGAGCAAACTTCGACTATAAAAAAAAATCCTACTAAAAAAGTTTGTCGTGCTAGTGCGGGTGCGGCTGGCTGGGACGACTCGACGCAGGGAAGGACAAAATTATATTTTCTATAAGTTTTCCACTTTAAAAGTTGTCTGCTATAGCTTCTTCCCGTTTTGGAATTGACGACTGCACAAACACAAGAACTACACGTACCTATATATGTACATCTGCTCAGCAACAGTAAAGACCAGGCAGATGTTTGGCCTTCAGACCGCACATGAATGCTATCAGGTGATAAAAGAGAGGCTATAGAATGCTGTCAAGGAAGAGTGAGTTGCTGATGTTTTCTTACATCACCACCAGTATGACTTCAATATATCTTAACGTGCATATTCTAGGCTACAATAAGGACTAAAGTATAGGAATAAAAGTCCAATAGTATTTTTTTTACGGCACATAGAGTCTGACTGTCGCGTCGCGTCTCATCGTGTCGATGTGTAGTTCTACTTGAGACTCTAGATTCTAGACTCTAGGGGATGGATTGCTAATTTTCCAAATGGTTCCTCATACCCCTTTTCTTTCCACTTCTAGAAGTGGACTTGCTTTTCACAGCAGTCAGTCCGTATATATGTAGTTATATAGCTTTAACGGTTATTGCGAGAAAAGGGATTTCTTGTTATGTACGAAATTTGCTGCTTTGAGTGTCGCAATATTATGCCGTGACTATTGGCATTTTGACGGTTGGAATGAAGCAACTTAATCGGCTTGGTACGGTGGCAGTTCGTCGGTCGGTCAAAATCGAGGTAAGGATATAACTTTTGAGGGAGAAAATTTATTTATGCCAGACGCGGAATTGTTGTAATTTAGTGAAAATTATAGTTTCCTGCTATGCAAATTGTTCACGAGTATGTAGGTACCTATCTAACACGAAGTAAGTCGGAATAGTATCTGCTTGCAACTGGCTGAATTCCGTCATTAATCTCAACAACAAAAGGGGATAATAAAGAAGATTGTTTTTAATGGAAAAAGTTATGTTATGTTTATTTTGACTTGTTTTGTTTTTTGTTGATAGTGGCAGAGTTTTTAGTTGTGATATTTGATAAGAATAACTATTTTCTTGCATGATATTCTCTTTTCAAGATACAAAGTATAAAGATATTAAAATTTACAGAGTTTATATAGTTATAACTGGAGAGTTTGTCTGATGTAATATTGACATATTGCGAATTGATTTTTACGTGAAAACTAACTCCCCGGCGAACTTCAGTTCCTTATAATTCATGAAAATAATTAATCCGAGCATTCACATGCTGCTTCAATTGATTCGGTCAATTCAAAATCTTTATTAAAAAGTTCTATTAAATATACAATGAAAATAACTGAAGTACAGGGTGGCGCACGAATCGTGCTACAAAAATAAAACGTAATGACTTTTTTTCAGTGTGAGTAATCGGCTTATTTTTTTTTTTATTTTATAGGCTACTATTTAGATTTATCAAAATGAATGCTTCGGATACTGAAAAAAGGATTTGGATAGTGCAGCGATACCATTCTTTGCAGTCCGTCATTTCCGTAGGCTGGAGTTTGGCGGTACTCCCCCGAGTAGATGGACCATTATGAGGCTGGTGAACATGTTTGCCGAATCTGGAAGTATCGAACGAAGGCTGTATCATCGAGATCCCAATGTTCGGGTTCAAGATACAATCGTGGCTGTTGCATCGGCAATACAGGCAAATCCAAGTTTTTCGACTCGAAACTTATCAGGCCAAATTGGAGTCATTACAACGGATACTTCATGATGACTTAAACTTGTTTCCGTACGAAGTCCGAATTACAAGCAAGTTAAACCCTCAGGATTTGCATGTTTATTCAACACATTGATAAATTGTTTGGTCATGTCTGATGAGGCCCATTCTGAATTAAACGGCAATGTTAACAAGTAAAATTGCCGTATATAGAGTGAATCTAATCCAGAACTGCTCCATGAGAAGGAACTGCACCCAGAACTAGTCACTGTGTGGTGCGCAGTTTCATCAAGGTGTATTGTCGGGCCATACTTCTTTGAAGAAAACGGTGTCACACAAACTGTCAATGGGGACCGTTATTTAAAGATGTTGAAGGAGTTTCTTTACCCAGAACTTCGCCGAAGATATATCCCTTTCAGCAGGATTTGGTTTCAACAAGATGGATCATGTGTACACGTAGCCACACAAGTTATGGCGGAGCTCCAACGAAAATTCCCAAACAAATTGATATCCAGAAACTGCAATTTTCGCTGGCCCCCAAGGTCACCTGACCTGACTGCACCAGACTTTTTTGTGGGGTTATGTCAAGCAGGAACTGTACAAAACGAAACCCAGGAATTTGACTGAATTGAAGCAGTCCATTAAGACAATAATTGAGGCGATCCCAATTTCAACCATTCATGCCCCAATGAACAACTTTCTGATCAGGTGCCGCATTTGCGTGGATGAGCGTGGAGGTCATTTGCGGTCTATCATCTTTAAAAACCATTAGTTATTTAAAATAAAATTTAATTTTTAATCCAATAAAAAAAAATTAATGAAATACATCGATTAAAATAAAAGTTATTTAAATTTCTTATTATAACATAATTCGTGCGCCACCCTGTAGAACAAACCACAATTAATAAAGTTTCGGGCAGCCTCTCGCTTTTTACTTGCAATTGTCTGTCTGTCGACCTGTCTGTCTGTCTATCTGCCTGTATGTATGTACAGACATCTACAGTCCAAACAGGTGGGCCGAATTGCTCCAATAACAAGTTTGAAGGTATTATACGAGGGGAAATTGATATATTTTTTTAGCTCAAAAAATAACGGTTCCTGCCATATAACCGTTACGTTGAAGACTATTTTTCTCGAAACGGGCTCTAACGATTTTGATTTTAAAAAAATCAGTGCAGCTTTTTATGAACGACAGAGCATATGGTTAAAAAAAATTAAATATGTACTTTCCATAGGACGGTTTTTTTTGCTTTCGACTATCTCATAAATGGTTTAACCGATTCATTCGAAATTTCACGCCCAATTTGTACTGCATACCAATATTTTTAATTAATATTTTTTTTGTTAATTGTTTTAGAAAAAAAAAATAATTAAAAAACACTTGTTGTTTCCACAGTATAAGAATTGTTCATATAAATATTTATTTAACAAAAAGGCCGAAGCGTTTCCTCTTCTTAGGACATCTTCAGGGCACTGACAATAACATATAAAATAAGGTACTAGAGGTGAATTATTACAATAGCTTTTTTGTTCTTTTTTTTTGAATTTAAAAAATATAAAAACGTTAGAAGAAAAATAAAATTTTTAATTTTAATTTAACAAAGGACTGTTATTCGTCAAATCTATTTGACAATTGAGAACATAAAACAGTTTATATTTGTTGATTGCAAAAGCCTCATATTTGTCTAATACCCTACCTGCCGGAAGGTTAATTAGCAAAGTGACATCGGCGATAGAGCATCCATGACTACTGTTTTTTCAGATGCTGTGAAAGACCAGAAGAAGGAACATGATGTGTTGAGGTCTTGAGATGTTCCATTATTCTTTTGTCCAGAGATCTTGAAGTTTTTCCGATGTAAGCTCCATTACATTCTTTACAAATAACTTTGTAAACTCCACTTTTCTTATTTTTATGAACTGGTTTTTTGAATTTGTTGTTGCATAGAGCATTTTTTAAAGTAAAATTGTTAAAATTGCTAAATGAATGAGATTTAAATTCTTTCTTTTACTAAGCTACTATTTCAATATGAATGAATCCGAGCAAAGTTTGGAAAGGCACGAACTTATCTGCTTGTGATCGCATAAAATGAAAATTAAAGACAAATAAACTGCGAAAGATCACAACTTTTAACAAAAATGAAATTAAAAAACAAAAGTAATTTGTTAAGTCAAAATGATTTGATTTTATTTTGTATGCATTTCGGGTCAAATTCGACCCTTCCTCAGCAATACACTATTTAGTTTTAATAAGGAAAACATAATCAAAACAAAATACAAGAACTTAGAAAATGTCAGAAAGAAAAAAAAATTGATTGATTTATCAGGTTAATTTAAACTAATTTAAATAAGATTAAATAGAGACGACACTATGTTGCCACTATACCCGTTCATCACACTCCAATGCATGGAGTCTTCTTGCATTAGTCACATTTTTTTAGCAATTTGGCATTCGTGAAAATGAAGTCGAAGTGGTTGCGACTTAGGGTATGGGCAGCAACCGAAATTTTTTCAGCTGGGTTGAATTTGATGTGGCTACAATGTATTCGGTAAAACGAACCCCCAGACTCTTCGTTTGGTCTGCCCTATGTAAGTACTTGTCGCCGCAATCACCACACTTCACTTCATAAATACCCGATTATTCTTTAAGTTCGGTTTTGTCCTTAGTTGTGCCAAGTCAATTTTTAATTTTTCCATTGTTGGAGAAAACACAATCTATATTTTTGGTCGAAGTTTCGATTTCAATTTGTTGGTTACTTGTGGAATATACGTCATGACAGCGCGATTGAAATTGTTGTTGTTTTCATTGTATTGTTGTCTAAATAAAGTTGATAATGATGATTTTTGTAATTGTATGTGTGTGTTTTTTTTTATTATATAGTGTCGTCTCTTTTCAATCTTATTTAAATTAATTTAAATTAACCTGATTTAATGTTTTCTACTTATTACTTGCGATTATGCATAACTTGCCTTATAGTACCTATAATCGCAAGTAAAACATGATAAGAATGTTGTTGGATTTTACCAAATCAAACATATTAATTATAGTCTTCTTTATTAAAATAAACTATAAAAAATTATTTAAAATCATTTGGCTGGTGGCAGCGAGCGGATCTCATTAAAAACATTTTGAATGTCTTTCTTGGGCGGGATTTTACTAAATCTGTTTTTTTTTTCTTTTTTTTCCTCCAACGTAGTAGCAACTGCAAAAATTTAATTTAAAGGTTTTAGCCGTTTCCGAAAACCCAAACATATATGTATACACAAGTTTAGCTAGTAATAAATATTAAGTTATAATTAAACGGTCAACGTGCATTGATCCTTTAACGTCACCACAAAATATATTTTCCTACAAATTAATTAACCCTGAGTTAACAAAAAAGCAGTTTTTCAGATGAGAATTACTTCTTTTTTTTCTGTCAAAAATTGCCATTTCAACATTCAAATAGAGATGGCGACACTGTCGCCCTTTAAATTGTGTTTTCAGAAACAGCTTTCGGAAACATTTACTCAGTTAATGCAGATTAAAGTCTAATGAATTTTATGAGATTAGTCGGGATCTATATTGATTGAAAAACAGTTCTTCAACGATAAACTACTGCCTGGCAAAAGAAGAATGGTTAAACTGAATGTCCGACCTTGAAATAGGCGAATACCTGTTCCCCGATCATCTGCCATTATTGGTCACTGCCAACCTCCACACTCAAAATGTTAACACCAAGCAAAAAAGTCAGCTACTGCCCAGGTTAATATGGAATGGAAATTTTGCACAGCGTTACTATTTGATACAAGAGACTTCTCCGATCCACAAAACATTCATGGATTAGATACTTTGACTTCATGCTTTTGCGGCGAAATCTTTCCAAGCGAATGGAACGGGTACATCACCAAAAAACAGACATGGTATGACACTGATTGCCTGAATGCCAGAAACAAATCTTTCGCTTGCTTGTATCTGGCAAAAAAACACCAACTTCTGCTACTAAAATAGCTTACCAAAAAGCAAATAGCGATTACAAAAGAATGTGCAATGAAAAACAAAGGCATTATTGGCAAAATTTAACACAGGAAATATCTGAAATTAGGGACAGTCGTGAGTTTTGAAAACCAGCTAGAATTCAATTAAATTCAGAAGTCTTAGTAGAATACTTTGAAATATTGTTAAATCCTCCAAGTAGCCAAAATCAACACCTGTTAGCTTTTCCTTATACAGAAAATGTGGAACTGGATAGAGTGATCTCGCTGGTAGAAGTAAAAAATGTAGCACACGCATGCAAGATAAATAAGGCACCTGGAGTAGATCGCATAACCTACGAATTTTATAAGTTTTCCAAGGAGAAATTTCTACAACATTTTACTGATTATTTTAATCGGATTTTCGATGAAGGGGTAGTATGCGAAAACTTCAGGAAAAGCATTATATTTCCAATCTTTAAAAAGGGAAGTGCAGAAGTCGCAGCAACTACCGAGGAATATCCTTTTTAAATACAGGAATGAAAATCTTATCTGCAATACTTCTCAATCGTTTAACAAATTGGATAACATATAATAACTTTTTAAGTGAATTTCAAGCAAGATTTCGCAAAGAGTATTCAACGGTGGACAACATTTTTTCACTCACAAGCATAGCTAAGATATAGCTTGATAATGGAAAGAAACTATACGCTTTTTTCGTGGATTTCTAGGCTGCTTTCGATTCGATCGAAAGGAAGATCTCTTCCTTAAGCTAAGCAATTTAGGAGTTTCAACGAAATTTCTGAAAATATTTCCAAGCAACACAATCTACTCTTTTAAATATCTTGAAGTCTACTTTCGGAAGAGCTTTTAACTTTTTTCACTATCTTCACGAGGTCATTAAGGCCCAAAAGGGACCAAGGGTGGAGCCGACTCCATAGAAGGAAGTGTTCTTATTATAGATCTTTTAAAGACGTTTTTAAGATGTTTATCGTTTGAGTGAATAATTTATGGAAGAAAAAAATAATATTGACAAATCTCTATCTCATTTACACAAAAGCAAATTTAATACAATTGAAACAAAAAAGAATTAACTTAAATAAAATGCCAGATCAAGATGAAATTTTTTCATCACATTCAATGCCAGATTTATTTTACACATTATAATAGAAACTAAACTATTTTTTCTGGTGTTGTTTATCTTTGTTTTGATGTGTCAAAAAAGATTTATTTTGAAATCACACATAATGGATATATTCATTAATAAAAAAATAAAAAAAATTCCCCACGGAGTTGACAGGAACTTTATAAAATACAGTCTAAAGTGGTTTTAACAATTAAAAGTGAAGCATTGTCTAGTAAATTAGTGTGTTATTGCTATAAATTCATATTCAATCATAATTTGAATCACATAAATAATAATTTGTACTGAAATTAATTGCAAGTAATATGGCGACATCACGAATATTCCAACAGGGTGCCTCATTTTTATTATTGAACGGTTCCATAATGTGTTATGGGTTTTGAATAATTTTATTTTGTAATAAGTTAATTAAGTGAGAAGTGGATTTTTGCAACAAAATATATATGTACAAATATATCTATGTACGTATGTCAATACGATGTCGATTGATTAAAAAAAACGCTAAAAAATCCATAATTTTTTAGGTTTTATTTTCTGCTGAATATACAAAAAATTGTTAAAATTTAGTTTGAATAGCCATAAATTTGTAAAATTTCCTTGAACAAAAGCTAAAAGTTTTAAAAAGAAGGAACATCTAAGATATGTACATACATAAATAATATTATTCAAATTTAATAAAAACATAAAATACACATTTTACCTACCAATGTTTTATTGTAAGATATTAAAGTAATAAAATATTACAAAAAATAATATTTGTGGTAATAATAAATAATATCTGAAATTTAATTTAACAGTGTCACCCTCTATATAAATGGTTGTGTGTTCGACGTATAAATACACTTTCCATTTTTATATCGACTGCTTAAAAAGTTCGTTAAGAAGTCATGAGCAAGACAAAGATGGGAAATTTCGGCAGCCATATAGGTTCGCCGTACCGCTTGTGAAACTGATATTTTTGCATCTGTATGTAGTTTCATTACACCACATATAATTGTTGTTTGACTTCACATTTATTCATCGATTTAAAGTCAAATTTACCAATACAAGGCAAAGACGAACAAAAGGTTTTTTTTTTAATAACCTTCCTTAAAGGCAAAATATACACTACTAGAGCATTTATAAAGATGTTTTAATAAAACCGTTAATAAAATAGCTTCAATATAATGAGACAAATGAAATACTCTTAATACACTCTGAACTTTCTTCATGTAAAGAGGTTTAAAAGAGGACATATAAAGAGAAATAATAAATATATTTGTCAGAGGTTTTTAAGATGTTAGAAAGAATTTTTTTAATAGTTGAAACAAACAACACTTTCAAAGAGCAAATTAACAGGTTATTAATTGCAATGGTATTAAGAAGATTGATTTAAGAGATTGTTAAGACCCGATAAATTTTTTCGAAGAAATCTTCCAGAGTTTATGTGTTGCTTGGGTTGTCTTACTGGTTTGATACCTAGATGGGAGTCAAGCAAGGATGCTTACTGTGCCCATTACTCTTCTCAATTTTCTTAGATGACATCACTGGCTTTCTTCCAGGAGGCATTGTTTTCAACAGAATGAATATAAAATGCTTAATGTATGCTGACGATATCGTCCTACTGGCTGAAACGCCAAATATAATGCAACTTATGGCCAACAAATTACATCAATATTGCTGCAAATGGAATTTAAAAGTATGCACCAATAAATCAAAAATAATGGTCTTCAGAAATGGCACTGGCCGATACACTAGGGAAGAGAAATGGACGTGGGAAGGCGGCGAGGAACTGGAAAAGTTTAAGGAATACTACGATAATACGACTAAAATAATAGTCCAACGGTGTCAAATCGCAGCTCCGAGGTGGCCAAACGACATCAGTTCTGCGGCTGATAATGCGATCTTCAAAAGCAGGGCGCAAAACATCGAGTGTAGCTACGGCTGTGTGGCACGTAGCGCCGTCCTGTTGAAACCAAATATTGCCAATATCCTCCTCTTCAATTTTTGTGAACAAAAATTCGTTCAAAATGGCCCGATAACGATCGCCATTGACTGTAACGGCCACTCCTTGCTCATTTTCGAAGAAAAATAGTCCAATTATACCTCTGGACCAAAATCCGCACCAAACAGTGACTCGTTTTGGGTGTATGGGCTTTTCAATGTATGCGTGCGGGTTTTCTGTGCCCCAAATGCGACAATTTTGCTTGTTTACATACCCGCCAAGATCAAAATGAGCTTCATCTGCAAAATCGGCATCTTCTCTAAGTCGATCGCAGGCCCACTTAGCGAAGCGAAAACTCATTGGATGGTCAGTTGGCTTCAACTCCTGAACCAATTGGACTTTGTATGGCGTCATAGCAAGCTGTTTATGCAAAATTCGTCTCAATGATGTCTCCGAAATGTTCAATTGTTGAGAACGACGGTGAATTGATGTTGATGGCGCTTCACGCACACTTTCTGCCACAGCAGCAATATTCTCGGGTGAACGAACTGTTTTTGGCTTTTCACGCTTTGGTTTATCGATGAGGATACCAGTTTCTTTCACTTTTTTCACAAGATAACGAACATACGGAGCTGACGGTGCTTATCTTCTTCCAAAATCCGTACGCAATTTTCGCACACATTCAGCAACATTACCATGATTTTCAAAGTAATGTCGCAATATTTCCCAGCGTTGTTCAAGCGTATACACAACCATATTCGGTCAGCGGAAGGATAAAACTAATTATTATCTGTCAAATCAGACATGAGCTAAGTGTTACCATTCACGAAATAAGCGCTAGTTGAAAAAAAAACGTTAGATGGCGGACCCTTTATCTAGGAGTAATCTTGACTCCTAAACTTTCACCTGTAAAGCACTTCAAAGCCAAGCTCAAATGCTAAGATGGCCATCAACTGCAACTGGAAAGGACTTCTTGGCCAGAACAACATCGCAACAAGTGTGAAGTACAAATTATTTGAAGCTGTAGTAAGAACTATAATGTGTTATGCGGCACAGCTCTGGAGACTTTTCCCGCATGATGACGTAGAAAAACTATTAACATACTTTCTTTAAAAAATCTTTCGTCAGAAAATACCCCGACGTATATGCTTCATTTGGAGACTGGGCTTTCTCCCCTCTATTTGCACACATTAAAACTTAATTTTAACTATATAAGAAAGATCATGGAATACCATCCGCAAAGAATACTTAAAATAATTGCATCACATATCGTTCAACGTAAAACTCAATTCAATGGTGAGTGGTCAAGACTGAGCTTGGAACATAACGTGCAATTAGACAGTGAAAACCCTAAAACTTGGGAACAATCGTTGCAAACCTTATGGAATACTATCAAGGAATCGAAGTTTCAGCTCTTCCAAGAGCGAGCAAGACAAAGTGAGTCCAGGAACATATATCGCACGCTGGAGCACAACCTATCAAACAATTATTTCCATGAAAACAACACCATAGATACTATTTCTACAATCTTCAAAGCGAGAGGAGAGCTATTGTACTTAAACTATATGCCCCATCGAAGTGACCAAACCTCCGAATATACATTGTTCAACCATCATGCAGCGGAGGATGTGGCACATTTTATCGGAACCTGTCCCATTCTCAAAGCCATTAGACTAGCCCACTGGGGCAAAATCAGTCTAACTACGGACGACTTGAAAATTACTCTAAACGGAGACAGCTCGCCAACTCTATTCAGCTATATTAAAATTGCCTGGAAATATCGTGTTCAAATAAGAAACGAACGTTTCTGATTAATTTTTAGATGATCTGCGAGCTACTATTCTGTTATATACCAATATATTAACAACTTTTTCTTTTCGATGTTTTAAATTGAATATACACACATGTTCTGCATTCCGAGTGAAAGTGAATTCAAAACGAATTTCAATTTCACTAAAAATGAAATAACGTGTTCTGAATTTCGAGTGGATTCAACTCCTTCCAATTCACTTCGAATTCATTTTCGAACTGTCAAAATCACCTGTTACAGACAATTTGTATAAAAACCGTTCATATTCGGAATGTAGAACACGAATTTTCATATTCAGAACCTTAAAATTCAAAATTCGCAATGAGCTATTTACAAACTTTATTTTATGTGGAATACAGAACATTTTTATGTGGAATACAGAACATCTAAATTCACTTTCGTTCCTCAAATTCACAAAAAGTGAAATACAGAACATGTGCGATTATATTATAGTTTTGTCCTCCTTTTTTGCTCTAATGAACTATGTATGTATCAAATGAAAAAATATTGAATAAAGATCACATCTAACTCACTAACTAACTTGAGAAACAGTTTTAAGGTGTTGACCACGGATACAACTCTAAAACTAAGATGATTTTACTCTGAAAAACAACCATTTTTGACGTTTTGAGTTAAATCGCGAAGAAACATTTTTTTCCGTTGAAGTGTGCATAGTACGTTGACAGTTTGACAGTTCTTACTAATCAATTGATTTTTTTTTTCAAATCTATCTAATCCTGACAAAAAACAAGAAAGAAAAATAATTTTATTTCGTTTTAACTTTTACAATGGTTTGTTACCGCACATTTTACATTATAGAGATTCGATACCATATTCATATCTTTCAATTAAAACATTATTTTTTAAGGGTTCTATAAGTAATTTTGAATTTAAACATTATATTTGGAGGAAACACGATAAAACCTCCATTAGAAAAGAAAAAAAAAGAAAAAAAAATGTTTGTAAGATATACATAATGTATATTACTAAAGATAACTTAATACTAATGACTAGAAGAAATGCATTAAACATGCGTTCAATATTAAATAAATTAGATACATTCAATAAATATATACAAAAAAAATATAATATAATAAGTTTAAATAAATTAACAGTACAAATTTAAATTAACATACAGAAACATAAATAAATAAAGAAATAAATAAATTAATAGTAGATAAATAAATAAATTAACAAAACGATATTTATTTCTTATAAGTAAATTAATTAAATAATAAATAAATACATAAATAAATAAATAAATAAATAAATAAATAAAAAATAAATAAATTAATTAATTAAATAATGAAACAATAATAACAATAAATAAATAAATAAATAAATAAACAAAGAAATAAATAAATTAATAAATAAATAAATACAAAACATGAATACAGAATTTAATAAATAAATAATCACAAAGTTAGATAGTATATGAACAAATGTATTTAACAGTAAATAAAAAAAAAAAAAAAAAAATACATCATGAATCAATATAAAATAATTGTTATGATCATATTAAGATCAATTAGCTAGTTGGCTTACGAGAATATTCTCAGCAAAATCAAGGCGATTTAAAAATGAAATATTTAATTTTTGAATTCTTTCCGAAATCAATTCAACATTCGCTCTCGCGTGGAGATCAGAAGTCGAAGGAAGATCTAGCATCATTTTAAGGATTCTATTTTGAGAAACTTGCAACTTTTGCATGTGACATTTAGCCACATTATTCCAAACGGGACAGCCATACAACAGAATTGCCTGAAAAACAACTTTATGAATAAGTATTTTGTTTTCGTTTGATAGTAATGATTTTCTATTAATGAAAGGAAAAAGCATTCTTATAGCAATGTTGACTTTTCTTATAGTTTGTGTTATATGGTAGTTGAATGTTAATTTGGAGTCAAGGTGAATTCCAAGATATTTAACTTGACGTTCCCAAGAAACTGTTTTTCCAAGGATGCGTAATTGATTGCTTGGAAGATAACAAGCTTTTCTTTTCCGTGTGAAAAAGATGGCTTACATCTTATCAGCATTTAATTTGATTTTCCATTGGTTGTAATATTGTTCCAAAATTGTAATCGCATTATTTAATTTCGTCTCAATATTAAGACTAAGCTTATGCGAAGACAATATGGCTGTGTCGTCAGCAAACATTGCTGCTTCACAATCAGTTATTTTGGGAAAGTCAGCTGTATATAAATTATATAAAATCGGGCCTAGGACTGAACCTTGAGGTACACCATAATTAAAACATACAAAATCGGAGACACCACTGCTGACGTGAACTTTAAAACATCTATTGGACAAGAAACTTTGTACAATTTTACACAGGTAAGTTGGAAAATTGAAAGACTACATTTTATATATCATACCATTGTGCCAGACAGAATCAAAGGCTTTTTCTATATCTAATAAGATCATTCCTGTGGATCTTCCTTCAGCACGGTTTCTTTTAACATGATTAGATATTCGGAGCACTTGATGTGAAGTGCTGTGAAATCTTCTAAAACCGAATTGCTCGTCTGGGTATAAACAATTCTCAGTTATAGTTTTAAGCATTTTTGCTTTTATTATTTTTTCGTAAACTTTACTGATATTGCTTAGCAAACTGATAGGCCTATAACTTTCAAGTCTTACTGAAGGCTTGCCCGCTTTTAAAATTGGCACAACCTTAGCCATTTTCCAGGCATCAGGAAAGTATTGTATTTTAATACATGCGTTTATTACAAAAGTAAGATACAAAATTCCAATTTTAGGTAATTTTTTTAAATAAATGTTCCTTATTTGGTCGAGACCACCCGTTTTCCTTACCTTTAAATTACAAACAATTTCCGCAACATCCTCTTGCGATATGAAACTATCACCAGTTACTTCAACAGTCATCTGTCTTAAATTTTCGACTCTACAATTTACTAAATGATTTGTTGCAATATTACCAAGGTTTTGTGAAACATGATGATTTTTAGAGAAGTTAAGTGCAAGTGCATTTGCTTTCTCAACATCAGTAAAGAATGTGTTTCTTTCGGTTTTAAGAAATGGAACCTGTCTGTGTTTGTTCTTTATAATTTTAACGATATTCCAAAATGGTTTTGCATTTTTTTCCAGAATTCGTAATTTATTGTTCCAATCATTATTTCTTTTGATTGACAGTTCTTTAGAAATAAGGTTATTAAGAAATGAAACATTTTCTCTAAACTCAGGTTGACGGTATCTTTGCCAATTTTTCCTTTAAATGTTTCTATTCTTAATAAGTTCCAAGATATGTGGCAGAAGGGATGAGGAATAGTTTTTTTTTACAACTTTTGGGATGCTTTGGGTAAAGTTATAAACAATATTATCAACGTCATCCTTTCCTGAAACTACTGCTAAGTCAGTATTAATATGTTGAAGCTTTGTTTTAATATTTGATCGAAAACGTGACCAGTTAGCATTTTTTAAGTCTTGGTAATATTGTAATTTTTTTTCTCCTGAACAAAGAAGACGACACATTACAGGATTA
Source organism: Philhelius pedissequus (assembly GCA_910595825.1). NCBI lineage: Eukaryota > Metazoa > Arthropoda > Insecta > Diptera > Syrphidae > Philhelius > Philhelius pedissequus. The sequence goes on along the minus strand of OU343161.1, from coordinate 47,520,658 downwards.
TGATCGGAGCTAAGCTCATTTAAGGTAATTGGAGAAGTTAGTTGACTAGAAACATTAGTAACAAAAATGTCAAGGACAGACGGACACCCACGAGAACTTGCAGGAAAATAAGTAGGACTAGGAGGAAACAAAATAGTTACAGGCAATGTTACAGACAGATAAGACAAAAGACAAAACACAAAACAAGTGTTAGAATCTTAACATTAACGTAAGTAATATTTCTATCTATCGTTGCGTCCGTCGCTCGTTGGTTGCTCGCATGTTAATAGTCCAATCTAAACCCTGAATTCCCTCTTGTTACAAAACAAATCAACTTTTATTAGATACTCTTACGCACCCTTATTTATATTATTTTATTTATATTGTCTACTTTTCAAACCGATTAGGTAACATACGAGTTCAATAGACATGTACACCAGGGCGTATACGTATTTTTTTTTTAAGTTTAATCAATTTTTAATAAATTTAACATAACAATCTGCTCTAAATGGCTAGAATACAAAAACTGCATTTTTTGTCTTGTATTAATCATTTTTTTAAACCCATCATTACCCTTGAATGAAGCACAATATTAACGAATTTTGTTATTTACGATTGAGTGCTTCATGTTTTATTTTTTTTTTTTATTCATTTTTCATTTACACTCCATTTAAAATCAATTCATACGCGTATTACGTGTCGGTGAGCAAGTTGTTGATGGAAATAAATGAGCACTCTAAATGGAGATTTTTGAATTGTCTGCCACCCACTCAATGTATAACAGAGCAAACGATAGTACTTTTATACTCACCCCCTCCCTTGCACCGCGCGCCCGCAATCATGTCCTGTAGCAAAAAACCATAGCCTTACGCATAAATTGCAACTCATTACAATAAACTTGGCGTTGTTTGCTCAAGGGCCACGGACACACGGAGTCCTTCTGATGACGGACAGGATGATAATACCGTCAAGCGCGTATTCAAGGATACGCATTGGCATAACATTAAACATTGTGATTCACTTTAAGGCTCGGTACCTACTCGTACATTTAATTATGGAAAATGCAAATGAACATGTTTTTCAGCGCATGTTGTGATAGTCCTTGCCGTGTGATGAAGGCGGCCGGCAGTTGACCTGATACACACACTCGAGATAAGGGACCTTGTGTAGAAAAACATGTGCATCGCCCCGACACAGAAACCTGAACCCGAAAACTGGATACAAACATTAATTTGCTGCTGCCAAATGCGGTCGTTCCAAAAGGCAGGTATTGAGATAGCTGAAGCATAAATGTCCTTGTGTCTAAGCTGTACAAACAGAATCCACACTTGTTATAGCTTGCCGGTCAAAATTAAGTAGTGAGGCTAAATTATTATTTAAGCAACATGAATCGCTTTTGCGCTGAGGCTATATAATATGTACAACATAATACAAACGAGTATATTATAAAGGACACCATTTACCAAAGGACACTCTATCACAGGTTTAATTTGCTGTAATTGTGACGAGGCATACAACTGTTATTATTCAATTAATACCTTCATTTCACGAGAATGTCTTTAATTGCATATGCTGTTAGTTCATTATGAAATTACTATAACGACTATATGAACGGCAGTCATATCGTAATGGAGCTTTTGGACAGTCAAACTGATGAGACTGTAGGCAGCTTAACTGGGGAATGGAAATGCGTGGTTTAATATTTTTTTTTTATTAGCGAAAAATTATATTACACACAACTGTTGTATATTTATGTGCAATTCATCACTTGCTGAAATTATAAGTTGTGTTATTTTTATTAAGTATTATTGTAAAATTCTTTTTTTTTAAATAAGAGCTTACAGAATACAACAGAAAATATGTATGGGTGATGCCTGTATATATTGGGTCTTAAAGATGAACGACAATTATCGACAGTAGAATAAAAAGAATTTATATTTGGTATTTCGAGTTTCTATTGTGAATGATATTTTTCGATACTATTTTTTTGGCATTCTGTTTGACTGCTTGCAACAATTGTAATTACCAGAACACAATGTGGTTTACTTTATTATTTTAATTGAAAATGTTATTATTTAATTAAATTTAATTATTAATTTATTGAAAATGTTATTATTTAATCAAATTTAATTATTTTTGGGGTGGCCGTGGTGCGAGAGTTGTGTGGTTAACCTCATGGTCACAGGTTCCATCCCTGCCGTAGTCTGTGTCCTCTTATTTTACCATTAAAAACCAATTCTAAAATAAATATCATATAATGAGTTGCTGGTTTACTCATTACATGCTGTTTAGGCATAGAACTAACACCATGTGATTGAGTAAATCTAGTATACCGATGAATATGACAACGAATTAAAAAATAATGCGAATTATAAGGGACATAGATAAATAAGACCTAGAAATTTCTCTGCATTAGTTCAGCCGCCATTCCTGGAGATAAGATCTGAGACAACAACCACCTAAGTCTCAGAACATCGCGCTACGCATCTTTCCTATCCTTCTTTCTCTTTCTTAACCTCACGCCCGCACTGTGTTGAAACATTTAAAGGGTAGTATAATCCCTTGAGCACGTGTAGACACACATGCCCGGTGTCACCTGGTATTATTTCATGTCGCTTTTTCTAATGGTTTAGGTTGTTATTTGGCGTTGAGTCAGTTAGTTCCTCGAATAGAATTGTCAATTAAAGTTGAGTGAATTGAAACCAAACAATTTAATTAATCAGCCTTATTACGATAGGGGGTTTTCTAAAACGTCAACTGCGTTTCGTGTCGTTGTTTTTCTCCCTCTTACATTGCACAATATGATCCACCAAAACAGCTGATATTTGATATATTAAATTGTTTAAAAATTGAACAATTTGTTTCTTGAAAATTATATTTGTGTAAATTTGACTTAAACATCAGACAAAAATATAATAGAAAACAGTTTTCCTCAGCAAAATTTTTTGGCAATTCCAAGGGTTTTAAAATCAGCTGCTACCCTTAAATTTTTTGCTGAACGGAGCGAAGGCCAAGGAGGTTGGGAATGATGTCAATTTGTGACTAGACCAGCCTTTACTCTAAGCAAAGTTTCCATCATCCCATTCAACATTTTTTTCATAACCTCTTTTAAAGCTTTTGGCGAGATGCTCATTCCCCTCTATGAGCTCAATCAGGGGTCGCATTTGAATTTGGGTTATTTCTAGCCTAAATAAAAAATATTAAATTATAAAAACTTAAATAAGTTTAAAAAATTCTTACATTTTTATTCCGTTTCACAAATTTCTCGATGTTTTTAAGGACTTTTTTTCTATGGAAACGACTAACGGAATACAAAAAAAAAATAAAGTGAACGCGTTCCACAAGCGAAAATCGAAAAATTGACGTTTATTTGGCGTCATACATTTATTGGAATTGAGTAAATCGGAATCCATTGCTTGGTGGTAAACTATATTTTGAAAAGAAAACGAATATCGTCAAAGGCTTACCGTAATTCAAGGTTTGTTTCACTCAACTCAAACGATTGGCATTACGATTCATTCATTAATCGTCACCATGGCAAGACGTAAGGTAAACCAGAAACTGGACACAATTACATAATTGACATAGTCGCAATTGATTGAAGTCAGTGGAATTATTGGAATCAGATCTAGCTTTTGAACTTTCCTATAATTGATTTAAGCTGACTTTCAATAAGAAACGAAATTCTGGAATTTTTGTCAGGGCTACCCTTAAAACATGTCGCACAAATTTGAACTTATACACAATCACGAAAAACACAGGTATGTGAGCAATTAACCAACATTGTTTCTATAAAAAAATTTAGGAATAATTATGAGATCTGTCTAAGAAAAATTGACGTATTGGGGAGCTTTTTCCAAATCAGTTGTGGCAGTATTCCTTAGCATGATACTATATTACAAAAAATCGCATAAAAAATTATACCCGCCAATGCTTATATATAAAAAAAAATGTAATATATCCGCTCAATCATGATGATTGTTATATATTATCTTTAATATGTGTTTTTAATCAGCGGACGGTAACCCTACGCACGTTTTTCTCTCATTTGCGGCGATTTATAAGAAAACTCTGGAAAACCTGTGGGAGCTTTAAATAGCGACATATTTATGCAATTCAATGCAACCTGAGTGAGAGGAAAACGTTCTATGTTGCATAATATATACTGACAATTTTTCTTGGACATAGTATAATAGAAATGACAAATTGTTGGATTAATTCACAATAACAATATGATCGCTATTCACAGTAACGGAAATCCCTGTCGATTGACAGCCATATTGTTGAAGCTATCTATTTCCAACTGGCTGTGATTTATTCACTCTGTTTTGCCAAATCACGAGTAAAGCATTCAACGACTTGTGCATATCATAAAATTGTTTTATCAAAATAAGTGGCATGTTCGCGCAAATTTTCCGCGCGCTTCGTCCATTTATGGATTTACGATTGTAGCTTTTTGAAGCTTTTGAAAACAAATTTATTATGGATACCCTGTGAGAGCTTTAAGGAGAGATCTGTCTCTAAGTAAGTCAACTGAAGTAAAATTTGATCAAACATCCTATTACCCCTGTAGATGCATACTTACAGCTAAGGTTATATAATTGATAAAAGTTCAAAAATGTTTCTAAAGAGCATATTCCTAGAAATAAGTGGAAGGGTTTTGAATTTCAACTGTTTTCAACGCCAGAAATTTGTATATTTAATTTTACTTTTGAATCAAGTATGTGTTGTTAAAACTTATTTATTTTTTATTAATTTCATTATATGTTCGTAAGACCTAACCCACACAAGGCACTAGGTAGAAGGAATCGAAAGACTACTAGGGTTGCAGCTACAGCTGATGTCCTCCGGACCGGAAACTGCGCAAATGCAAATAAATATACGCTCAATACAGACTATTTTCTACGAAAATATGAACCTGTTTCACTTCTAAGTTCCAATTAATATTCAATTGGTTAAACCCAGACTATTATATTGATTAAAATAGCTTTTAACAGCCTTTAGTCCACAAAATTTGAGTTTCGTCCCGGCAATCTCACTTGGACTCATCAGTTGGTTAGTGAGCGCCTTACCAATACGCAATTTTTGTTAAGTTCAGTTCAATTTACATGCATTTTTTAACAAAAAAAAAACAATGTGAACTATATCCAACAAGATTAAAATATTATAGGTGTTCGAGATTTAAATACACCTCTTTTGGCTGTTTTGGTCGTAATGTATTTTTAATGAAACAATTTCATTTCCTTTCCCGACGGTTCCGACGGTGGTTGCCGTCTTCTTCAGGGGATCTTTTATTAACAAAAATAAGAAGAACATATTATACACATAAGAACATTTAGTGTAAAATTTTGGCAAACTTACATTTAGTACGTATCACATATAAACATAAATAATACAATAAAAGACAAATATAAAGCAATGATAAACCACAAAAAAAAAAACAGTTCGATTGAAGTTTTGTCGACTTTAAATTGTCACAGATTCTGCTTAGTCACCAAAGAGCAGTAAACTGATGAAATGTTCTGGCTATCTTGTTTACGATTCATATTGTTTTTGTTGTTAATAATATGAAGCGTTTCAAGAGTATACCGCTTGGAGACATGTTTCTCCCTTTCCAGGATTTACACTCTGTCAAAATCTGGTTTGTGTCCATGCTCAATGGAGTGTAAGGCCAATGCTGTCTTCACAGTACTTTTTAAATTAATGTCGGATTTGTGGTTGGAAATTCGTTGACGAAGAAGTTGTTTCCTTGTACCGATATAGGAAAGATTGCAATTTTCTTCCGCATTGCCAAGACAGTTAATTTTATAGACTACGTCTGTGCACTTATCCTTTTCCGTTTTTGTTTTCATGTTGGTGAAAAGAGGTGCCAACGTCCTATTGGACTTATACGCTAAACTGACGTCATTAGTACTATTTTTTACCGTCTCTTTAAAGTTTTCTGACAGTTTGGGAACATAAACTATACTCTTATAAATACCATTCTCTTTTTGCCGATTTTCAACAGGAGCTTTGTGTTTTTGGCGAAGTATCAAGCTCCGTATGATTTCCATTGGATAGCCATTATCTAGGAGAATTTGTGTGACTATTTTCTCATTTGCGGCGTGAAATTCCCGGTCACTCAACGCAAAGACTTTTTGAACTAGATTAGAGACTGTATTAATAAGAATATGCTTTGCTTGATTGGATCTAAAGTTGACAAGTCTTCCAGATGCTGTGTCTTTCTGATACCAATCGAAAGAGAGTCTATCATTATCGCGATGAATCTTGACGTCTAAGAACGTTATCGTTGAGTGACCGGGAATTTCACGCCGGAAATGAGAATGGCTATGTAATTTCAGTAGTATATAGAATGGTATTATACAAAAAATAAACACCTTCTTACCAGACTATAATAGTGAAATTTTGCGAACAAACAAATTATTCAAATGGTGGAAGAGGAGTTAGATTCCAAGAGTCACTGCTCTTCAGATTCATTACCATTCTTATAGTTTGCTTCTCGAAAACGTTTTAAAATACGCCATTATCTTATTACTTTAAATGATCTAAATTTCTTAAGAAAAAAAATTAGATCAAGTATGATCCGCCGGGTAGCATGGGGTGAGGAAGCCCCCATATATCACTCATATTTTTTTTTTTTTCGATAAATTTTGATAAATTTACGGAAATAACTAGGTTGAAACAAATGATCCTCTACACGTTTCTGGATTTCAGAAAACATATATTTTTTTTATTGTAAGTGTTGCCGTTGTTTTCAAATCTTCATTTCTTTAATTTTAATTCGTTTTTTTTAGAAAATTGCTCCTCCCGCCTAAAAGGAAGGAGTTAGACACCCTCCTCTGTAGGCAAAAATGATTGTATTAAACCCCTCTACAAAAATTCGTTCCTATTTTGTAGCACCGTAGTTATCGTACTCACAGTTTTAGTAATTTTCAATTTTCTCAAGAACTACAAGACATGAAATCATATAATTTTCTGTTTTTGATTAAGAATTATTTAGAGCAACGAGTTTTAGAAAAAAAATAATATATAATTTTGCAGTTTTGAAAAATTATACACTTTAAGCTTTGTTTTGTTTTATTATTTTCTTTCCAAAATTTGAGTTTAAAACCAGATTTGTTTTTTAAAACTATGCATACATTTCACTTGATTTAAAGGGTATTGGCTTTACTAACAGTTATAACACTTACATATGTATAGGTATTACCGTGATTTTTTAATATTTTGTTTCCATTGTTAGTTTTTTATGAAATTGCCCCTCCCGCCAAACGGGGGGGTAGCAAAATGGCCAAAAAAATTTATGGGAGCTACTGTTATTTGTCGTCTTAAAAAAAAATGAAAAAACTTGTGGGCATATTACCGAAAAAACAATATGTACCAAGTTTGAAGCAAATGTGTCTAAGCGTTTAGGCTGTAGACTCGAAGACAGAATGACAGACAGACGGAATTGGGGGTCCCACTTTGTTGGTGTTCTCTATGATCATGTCATGTTATGAAACAAAAATTTTTTTTTACGAATACATAACTTGCCTTATAGTACCTATATCGCAAGTAAAAATCAATTCATTAATGAAGGGAAAGGGTACCTTTTGATAATTTTTTTTTGGAAAAACATTGTTATTTTTGGTACTTCTAGTAGAACCATTTTTTTGGTTTTCGATTTTCTCGGAAACGGTCAATTTGACTTTTTTTTTATATTTTACGCAGAAGCTCCTACGAAGTTTAAAGACTAATGTATACCAAAATTTTTCAAAAATTTTTTTTTGGATATTAATTTTTGTTTTGAAAACTCAAAATTTCGAAAACGACTCAATAGATTTTTTCGAAACTTCGTATTTGGTGTTTTTTTTGAGATTATCTTCCATACCTCCATACAAATTAAAAAAAAAAAACGGTTATGAAAAAAATGTATTTCTCGAAAACGGCTCCACGAATTTTTATATTTATTTGTGTGTCCTTAAATTAGTACAGTTCACTTTCAAGTATAAAAATATTTTTTTTGCGTACTTATTAACGGTACTTCCCATAGAACCACTTTTCATATTTTCGACTTTCTTAATATTGGGTAAGCCGATTAAAATAATTTTTTTTGTACAAATGCTCCCTAAGATTGTTAATAAAACTGCATACGAAAATTTTCGAAACATTTTTTTTTCGATTTTTTAAAAATAAATTTTTTTTTTTTTTGAAAAATCGATTTTTCAAAAACCAGTTACAGAATTTTTTGGAAATTTAAATTTTATATGTATATTAATAATATCTTCAAAATGGCGTTTTAATTTTTTTTTCTAATAATGTTTTCAAAATATTATACATAAAATATTAATTTATTAAAAAACCGCTTCAACGATTTTGGAATTTTTTTCTTTTTTATCCGTGAATTCAAATTACATCTTTGTTTTAGCTCAAACTATAGCGACTAAGCAATATAAAATCACTTAATTATGTATGTGTATTATCCATTTACGAGTATTTCTACCTTATTATTATTCCCTTTTTACGAATTTTGCGTACGTCACTGAATACTAAATACAATGTAGGCCCTCATACATTTATATATATATGTGTCTTTAAAAATCACATGAATATTATGTAATGCATATTTCACTTAAATTATGAAGTTGTATGCTACCTACCCACCTACATCCTTCATTTTCATTATTATATGTACATGTTTAAATACTTAGGTCCCATCTATATGTATAGTATACGTATGTAGATGCATATTACCGACCTAACTTACATAATCAAAATCCATAACTTAGATTTAAAGATATATTTGTAGGTGAGGTAAGTACCTATGTAACTATTCCTTGGATCATCCATTCGACAATTCATTATACTGAGAATCAAGGTAATCTTACCTACATAGGCTTTACACCTGCATAGGAAAACTACACCTAACTAACAAAACCTCAATGGTTAGGTACATTAAAGTTGTTAGCTACAAGAGTAAGTTCGTGCGATCCAGTCGTGCATTTTTTTTTTTTATAAAAATCGTTGGAGGCGTTTTTGAGAAAAATAAGATTTTTGTTTTTGGCCAAAAAAAATGTATGGGAGCTACTGTTATTTGTCGTCTTAAAAAAAATGAAAAAAACGTGTGGGCATATTACCGAAAAAAAAACAATATGTACCAAGTTTGAAGCAAATCCACCGAACCGTTTAGGCTGCAGATTTGAGGACAGAAAGACAGACAGACGGAATTGGGGGTCCCACTTTGTTGGTGTTCTCTACGATCGTAATGTCATGTTTGATTGTTAGAAAAAAAAATTTTTTACGAATACCTAACTTGCCTTATAGTATGTAAAATTAATATCTTTGATTTGGTAGAATCCTTCCACTTTTTTATCATTTCGTTTGTTTTTGTTTTGGAAACGGCTCTAAGGTTTGAATGAAATTGTCATAGGTTGCTTCTATGATCGAGAAAAAAAATAAAAGTTAGATTAAGCAAAATCCGCTATGGTGCCATAGTTAATCTAATAAGGTATTATTCAAGGCCGTAGCCAGAGGTTGTCAACATGTTCTCCATTCCTCAATAAATATTTAAGACTTAAATCATAAAAATAACATTTTGGGACAAAACAAATCAAGAAATAAGAAAAAAAAAAAAAATAAATCTTTCCAGTTTGCACGAAACGCTGGCAGAAATAAAAATGCGCTTTGTTGTTTTTACTGTTCACTTTACGCTTTGGCTTATCTTCGCTGCAAAATGTCATCATCTAATACACAAAGAGAAAAATAAAATCTAAAGAAGAAAAAAAAATAACAACAGTTGAGGTTGCATCACACCCTTAGGGGGGTACAAATCATATTAGGTAAAGGACTAAGAAAAACTTCCTTCCACAAGGATATCAAAGGATAGCATTTACTTTTTTTTGTCGTTTTGTTCTCTTTCTTTTATTTCGGAATTTTTTTGCGCTCAGTTTTTCTTGACAATGTCGTTTCCACTTAAGCATTGTTCCATTTTTTTTTTTTTTTTAATTTTCGTACTTGCTTCTTTTTTGTTGTGTGTACGCCCCACATTATAAGAAGCAAAGAACACATGTAGCATTATCCTTTATTTTATCGGTTTTTATATTTTTTTCACATATGAGGCAAAAGCCCCATTCTTCTTTGGGTCTACACGTTTTTTAATAGGATGCTTTAAGTCGCAACACAAGACAAAAAGAGCATCCAAATGAAAGAGGATAGAATAAAAAAAACAAAGGCTGATGTGCGCGTAGCACCGCACCTCATTATGCTAAAGAGAACTGCACGGTGTTTTTTTCTTTTTTTTTTGTGCGGTTTATTGTGTTGGCTTTAAGAACCAAGGACGAACAAACCTGATTGAAAGGAAGCATAGCTAAAAATGTTAGGAATATTATATAGGTACTTACATCACTTGATGAGGAAGCATCTTCTTTCTCGCCGCACACAAGTCGAAGTTCAACGTTCACCGATCCTGTATAGGAAGGAACAAATAAAAACAAAATATAAGACAGGACATTTTGTTGAATAAAAGAAAAATACGACTAAATATACTTAAAAGATATGAGAACATTTTGTCAGTTTTTTTTTGTTGGAAAATTATAAGCGAATCAGGATTTACTATATATTTGTCCTTACATGAATTGCATCACACACATTATACGACATAATACTCCGCGTCGAATGATTGAACTCAATTTTAAAACAAATTTCTTTTCTTTTTTTAATTTGGAGATGTTTTACAAAATTGACCAATTTAGAGAAATGTTACAAAAGAGACCTCAGCAGTCTCAGGAATAAAATTCCGGCGCAAAATTTCTTTAGTTTATTTTGAATTATTATCTTTTAAGAAAACCAAATTGGATTCGAATCCTCACCTTTTAGCGGAAAAAAATTCTAAACTGAACAATTGTAAATTTTGACAATCGCTAGGTCGATGTAGATCAATGAATAGATGACAGATATACTCCCAAATAGATCGCTGATGAAAAATAGTTTTTTAATATGTTTAATAGTCTTAATCTTTCCCCCTCTCCACATCTCCACCATCAACATAATTTTTAGATAGCTATCTGTCTAGTTTCCATTTATTTGAAAAATGACAGTTCTTATGCAAAGAACCATTAAATGTCAAACGGGGCGAACTTATGCAAAGTCTTGAACTTGATATTTTTAGAAATAAAAATATCCCCTCCTAATTGCACTTCGGTTACTTGACGTTTCCCCTCAATTGGACGACAAAAAAGCGTTGGGAAATTTTCTGTAAAAATATAACAATATTTTTGAACCGTTAATAAAACCTTACCTTATATAATTAGTCACTTCATTTATTTTCAAAAAAAAAATTCAGTCAAAAATACAGTCATTTTTCGGTTTATTGAACGTGTCCAAATAAATATTTGGCAGCACTGCTAACTGAATAACAAATGACAACCAAAGACACTGAATTATGAAGACAGAAACATTTCTGCTGTAATTTTTAATTGGTTACAAACTCCAAAAACAGCTGATGCTCACATTTTTTGCAAAAGTGTGCATTCCATCGGATGTTCGGTTATTATGTGAAGTGAATGTGTATGCATTTTTTTCAGAAATTCACAATAGTCATGTTTTGTTTTTGGAAAAACTATCCGAAGCAAAACTGAATTTCCCAAAAAACCGATCTGCAATAGCCTGATTTTTATATTTTAAGTTGGTCTTACTGACCATCTGTCAAATAATTAAATGCAAGAAATCAACATATGGGTTGTTTTTATTTCTTCAGATTAAAGGCAAATAAGAACATTAAGACTTGAATTAAAAAATCGAAATAATATGGAAGCATTATGAAATAACAAAAAGTAAGTTTTCCATATCTGTTCGGTTCTAAATGTTGTTTGACGTGAACATGTTGTGTTGTGCAATTTGCAATTAGAGGGGTATGTTCGTAGAGTGCTTTCTAGCAAAATGTTATCGTTCATTATTTAAGTATTAAGTATTAAATGAACTTCGTTCACATGGTGTCTTTTCTAAATAGATTTAGTTGATTTAAATACCACCATAATATCTGTTTCGAAAAGTGAACACCGAAAAAGGTACCTTTAAACTAAAACATCAACATGCGACAGCATACATTTTTTATACAAATGTCATTTTTTATACAAATTTGATTGAATAGCAGTGTTTTAGTGAAAATTACAAACGTCGCAAAAAATTAAACACTGAAAAAAAAAACAATTATGTTCACTTTTATATTCCCTGGTCAATGGTCAACTTGACTTTGAATTCAAAATGACGTGAAATTCTGGTTTTACACAAATTGTACGGTGAAGTTGATTTGACATTTTCTCGCTGTGAAATATATTGAAATATTTAAAATATTTCTCTCCAAATTTCGCCCAATAGCTATGGAAAAAATGATGTCTGAAAATGTCCGAATTTTTAGTTGAGATTTTTAGAGGGTTTTTTATTTAATCCATCGAAATCTTAATCTTTACGGGTGGCCGTGGCACGATAGTTGTCTGCTCGCCTGTCAACCTCGTAGTCGCAGGTTCGATTCTTGCCGTTGTCTATGTCTTCTTATATTCCATTAAAAACCAATTCTAAAAATTGTCATAAAAATGAGTTGCTGGTTTACTCATTACATTTTGTTCAGGCATAACACGAACAACATGTGAATGAGTAAACTAGTCTACTCATAAATATGACAACGAAATACATAAAATAATGCGAATTATAAGAGACATAAATAAATAAGACACGGTAATTTTCTCCGCATTAGCTCAGCCGCCATCTCTGGAGATAAATCTGAGACAACAACCAGCTCTAGAACATCGCGCCACAATTCTTTTCTATCCTTCTTTCTCTTCTTTAACCGGATGCCTGCGCTGTATTAAAAACATATAAAGGGTATTCATAATCCCTTGCGCGCGTGCAAAATTATTAAAAAAAAAAATATTTCAATGGAATTCGACAGTCTATGGATTGCACTTCGCATAATTGTACTCTCGGTAACACAGACTCATCAGCAGCTCGATGAGCAATGCTTATTTATTCCGTTTAAGTATATGCATATCATATGAACTACTTGTTGCTATCCCAATTGTTAAGCTTTTATAGGGGGCGCTACTCGAGTTTCAGTTAGTTCATTTGTTAAGCGATTTGACACCAGCTGACACAAAGATCGTTAATCATCTGTTATTAAAGTATCTTTAATATGACAGTTTCGCATGAATAAGCGAACTTAAACATTTACTGAAAGCGAAAGAGCGCCCCCTATCTAAGCTTCAGGCACCACAAGGAATTAAGTGTAGAAAAAAGCACTCCATGTTATATAACTCAAAGGCTTGATCTTATGTTCGATCACATCGTAATCGTAAGTACAAAACAAAAAGTCATCTTATGAGTTATTCCGAAAATGTTCGAAAAACTTGCTATCCAACGACAAATGCATAGAACAGATGAGTGCAAACTTTATTTGAGATGTTTTTTGAACGAAGGCCATTGATAGACAAAATAACTCTACGAACAAAATCTTCGAGATTCATGAAATTCATCAGGAGAATCAAAGAAGAGCTATAACTTAATTCGATGCTCGAATAAATGCCATAAGTTATCCGCAGCAAGATTTTGCTTTTGCTTTTATCGGCAGCAAGATCTTCTAATTTTAATAACTGTAAATTTTGCTTTGCTGCGGATAGTGTTTCCCAAAAAACACGGCTAATATGAATGTGAAGAATGTAAGTTTACACTTTTTTTAATAACAAATCCAAGTTGAGAAAAATAATATTATGATGCGAATTAGCCAACATTTTTGCAAATGGCGTCAAATGTCATAGTGATTCCACATCTACGTTGTACTACTCGTATACAGATACACTGATAAATAATTTGTTGAAAATATATATGTGAGTAATGGAGCGTAAGTAACTCAAAAAAGCCGAATTGTTACTATTTATTTTCTTTGTCGCTTGACATCTACCGAAAACTAAATGACCAACGTGATTAATGAATATTCGTCAATTTTGACATTTCGTTGACACAACGTTTTTTTATTTGCCGCGAATGACGTTTTTTAATTGATTATCACTGATTTAAAGTAAGTCTGGGCAATGTTTATATTTTTTGAAGTGTGGATGGTACGTAGAACGCGAACAGATTGCAATTCACAATAGCCAATTTATTTTCTCAAATTTATCCATCGTTTGCTGATTTTAACTCGCCCTAGCCAGTTCACCAGATCTACCAAAATGGCGTTAATTTACATTATGACATTACTTTCGCCCTAAACCTATTAAATATGTACGTACAATATTCTGAACATCTCTTTAATCAATTGACGCGGAGTGTATGATACAGTACATGTTTTTTTTTGGGGTTTAAGATCTACAACGAGTGTAAGGTGACGTGTGTCCTTGATGGTAAAAGGGAGTAGCATACATTTTATTTTTCACTTTCACAAGACAAAATATTTATTTTGATGTTGCACTAAGGAACTATGTTAAACAAACTGTCAGTTATTTATTATTTTAACAAGTACGACTTTTTAGTAATGTGTGTCTTAGTGTTGAAAAATGAGAACTGTTTCGTTCATCTCCCTCATGTTACTAATATATAGAGCGATAAGCTCAGCCAATATAGTCTAGTCTAGAAAAATGGCGTCTTTTTATATTATAAAACATAACGTAAATAATCCTTATGAATTGGATGCTTTTGAATCTCTTTATATTTAAAAATTAAAATAATTTAATGAAAAGTGACGGTGGACCAATACAAAATTTAATTTTCAAAAAGTTTTATATTACACCTTAAACTCACTGTAAATTTGTTTGTGTAGTTTTTTTGTTTTTTTATCAATCAGAATTGAGTTAATTAAATAAACTCTCTAATTTATTAAACTGTATATATAAAAATGGTCTGAAAAATGTATAGTACAGGGTGGCGCACGAATCATGCTACAATAAGAAATTTAAATAACTTTTATTTTAATCGATGTATTTCATTAATTTTTTTTATTGGATTAAAAATTAAATTTTATTTTAAATAACTAATGGTTTTTAAAGATGATAGACCGCAAATGACCTCCACGCTCATCCACGCAAATACGGCACCTGATCAGAAAGTTGTTCATTGGGGCATGAATGGTTGAAATTGGGATCGCCTCAATTATTGTCTTAATGGACTGCTTCAATGCAGTCAAATTCCTGGGTTTCGTTTTGTACAGTTCCTGCTTGACATAACCCCACAAAAAAGTCTGGTGCATTCAGGTCAGGTGACCTTGGGGGCCAGCGAAAATTGCAGTTTCTGGATATCAATTTGTTTGGGAATTTTCGTTGGAGCTCCGCCATAACTTGTGTGGCTACGTGTACACATGCTCCATCTTGTTGAAACCAAATCCTGCTGAAAGGGATATATCTTCGGCGAAGTTCTGGGTAAAGAAACTCCTTCAACATCTTTAAATAACGGTCCCCATTGACAGTTTGTGTGACACCGTTTTCTTCAAAGAAGTATGGCCCGACAATACACCTTGATGAAACTGCGCACCACACTGTGACTCGTTTTGGGTAAAGTTCCGACTCATGGAGCATTTCTGGATTAGATTCACTCCATATACGGCAATTTTGCTTGTTAACATTGCCGTATAAGTCAAAATGGGCCTCATCAGACATGAACAAACAATTTATCAATGTATTGTCTTCAGCAATTGCAATCATTTTTCGGCAAAATTACAGGCGAACAGGCAAATCCTGAGGGTTTAACTTGCTTGTAATTCGGGCTTTGTTAGGAAACAAGTTTAAGTCATCATGAAGTATCCGTTGTAATGACTCAAATTTGGCCCGATAAGTTTCGAGTCGAAACACTTGGATTTGCTTGTATTGCCGATGCAACAGCCACGATTGTATCCTGAACCCCAACATTGGGATCTCGATGATACGGTCTTCGTTCGATGCTTCCAGATTCGGCAAACATGTTCACCAGCCTCATAATGGTCCATCTACTCGGGGGAGTACCGCCAAACTCCAGCCTAAATTCCCTTTGGACGGAAATGACGGACTGCAAAGAATGATATCGCTGCACTATCCAAATCCTTTTTTCAGTATCCGAAGCATTCATTTTGATAAATCTAAATAGTAGCCTATAAAATAAAAAAAAAATAAACCGTTTACTCACACTGAAAAAAAGTTATTACGTTTTATTTTTGTAGCACGATTCGTGCGCCACCCTGTAATTCATCAATTGAGAACGGCTGGACCGATTTGACTCAATTTATTTTTTCAGTTGTTCGTTATTGCCAGTAGAAGGTTTTTACGAAAAAATTAGTTTGGAAATCCCTCCGGAAAAGTCGGGAAATTGAAAAAAGCTAGAACTAATTTTTGTATGGAATTTTGTGTGAAATTGTTCCGGAATGGCTTTAGGAATAGAAAAAAAACCTTAGTGAAAAACTAGTAAAAGTAGAATATTCGATGTGCAGCTGGGAAATATCGGATAGCTGTGAAATTTATTGTGATAAAAGACGTTTTGCGTAAACGTGAAGAAGTTAACAAGATAAATAAAAGATGGCTCTGTGCTGGAATCAAAGCCACACCCCAATAGATGGTTTCATACGTTGGCTTAGGCTGTATGCAATTTTACAGGTATCCTTTTCGCATCATCATCTTCTATTGAGTAAATGTGCTTTTTTCCTTGCTGCAATTGATTCGAGTTTTGCGTATTATTACACTGATTGCAGATAGTCGTATATCGCACATCATTTTATTTTTTTTATTTTTTTTATTTATAATTTATTTGACTTTATAATATGTATAACCAAGTTTATAATTTTACATTTAGGTTTGGCCGAAGCCATAATACAAAAACAAAAAAAATATATGATTGTTACTTCTAAAGTTTCACGTGCTTTTTGTTTAAAATATTTGTATTCATAATGCAAATTCGATACCTGAAAGTAATAACAGTAAACTGATAAAAAAGACCCAGCCTCGTTCTCCATTTAAAATATTGAATGTTTCCTCCAAACTTATGGACTGGGCTCCAAAAAATTTGACTCGAATTTCCTCCAAAATGGGCAAACAGCTAGAAAGTGTAAAGTGTGTAGATTAAATAAGGTGCATATAATAGGTAACTCTGGGCACTGTGGTATAAAGATAAGATTTAAAATTTCTCCTCTTTATCGAAAGATCGTGCTTATGAGATCCGTTTAATGCTTGGATATAAAGTGAGTATTTTCATTTAGGTAGTGGTTCAATTTACAGTAGTATAGTTATACTGCGATGACTGCGCTTCATCCATGAAATTGTCATACATTCTGCTTCCCAGTTTTCAGGAGCAACGCTTCTACAACTCCACTGTCAACTCCCAGTTTCTTCCATTCTAGGACACAACCTCCTTCTGTCGACAACAAATGTTTTAATACTAGTTTTGGAATTCGTTTTTCATTTATCTCCAATATTCTTTTCACGTAGTTAAAGTGAAGCTTTAGAGTATCTAAAAACATTGGATGCATTCCAGTCTCTAAGTGCAACATATAGTTTGGTGAATTAGATAGTAATCTAAAAAACCTCTTGATGAAGAATCGAAAGAACTTCTCTACATCTTCGAATGACATGTATCCCCAAGCTTGCAATCCATACAGTAGTATGGCAGATGCGGTTGCACGAAAAATGGGTAGATTTGATGTGTGCGAAATAGCTTTCCTATTTGTACAGCTTCCCTAAATGGAGCACATACCTCTCTTTGCCTTGCCTAGTTTGGCTCTTAAGTGTTTTTTCATGTTTAGGTTCCATGTAATCAACACCCCAAGATATTTGTATTCTTTTGCAATTTCTATTTCTTCTCTCTGAAACTTCCATTTATCCATTCTTGAATACTTGCATCCACCATTCTTTAAACTTGGTTAAAATCATTATCTTAGATTTGTCCAGGTATACAGACAAGTTCCATTCCTTGCATTAAGTTTCCAATCTGTTGATCATAAGCTTCATGCCTTCAACTGTCTCAGCAAGGAAGACTATATCATCAGCGAATAGTAAACCAGGAATGCTTATTAGACGTAACTCAATTCCACCCCTAACAGCATCTGTTATATGATCATTAATATATAAGATGAAGAATAGTGTACTTAGGACACACCCTTGCTTCACTCCCATGGTCGTTTCAAATTCATCGGAAAAACACTTTCCATCCCAAACACGCGCTACATTATTATTGTACAAGCCTTTAGTGCATTTATCATTTTAGTTGAGATACGAATCTTGTTAAGTTTATAGAACAGAGCCTCACGAGGTATTGAGTCGAACGCTGATCGAAAATTGACAAAGAAATCGACGAAAGATATCACGCATCACATTTGTAAGCTCTTACACGCAAACTTTTCCAACAAAAAAGTTTGCGTGTAAAAATTGATGTTACCCAATTGGGTTGCGGGCATTGATTGCGAAACATTCATTCCGTAATTTTTATTTTTTAATTTTCTTTTGAATAGGATTAGTTAAAAACGACTTTGGTTTTTTTTAGGGAGAGTTATTTGCTTGACAAAACGCAGCTATTAGACGTCAAACCTTCGACGACGTAAACTTCGAACTGAACGTTCCGCTTTGATGCTGCAGATGTTTCTCTCGCGGTTCACAAGCCAATGTGCAACCAACGCAACGGTTGACAGCGACCAAGGATTCGGCGACAGTGAAATTAACGCAATGAATGCAAAATCAACATTTGATTGACCGAACGATGCAGGTTTTACGAGCTAATTCAAGACGATTTGGTGGGGCTATGATATTGCTGTAGAAAGATTTTCATCAAACGCGTCCTTTCCTCCCAAAATCAAGAAGCTGAAATTGGGATTAATATCGCATTTCTCCATTTTTCGCAAGGTCAGCTGTTCGTTTCCTATTCGCGCGTTGACAAACCCTGTTCGTTGTTAGTTTTTGCTCCGGAAAACAAATCGAAAATCATTGCTTATCATATCGCTCTCTACTTATTTTCATTCCATTTAAATAAATAACATTGAAATTTGAACTATTTGTATTTAATTATCATTCTGGAGTTTATCTGAAGTCGTTAAATTGGGGCGAGACGAAGTTTACCGGGTCCGCTAGTATACAAATAAATATACATACTCCAACAAAAAGAAAAAAAATGTGTGGGAACAAACTATGAATATGTAAGTATGAGTGACTCAAGGTTGCCCACGAGTAAAAGACGCAAACACAAGGCTAATTATAACTACTTCAGGACTAAGGGCTGTTGAAACTTTTTTCAGCCCACCAAACGTCCTTTTCGTGACTATTTTCAGTGCGAAATACTTAAAATCATTAAAAAATGTAAGTATGGACTGTTTTTTTTTTTTTTGAAGAAGGAAAGGATCAAAACAAATATTTTTTAACTCTTTTGTTTTCAACAAAATATAAAAATGAATATTGTATTCAACTCATCCGAGACATTAATTTATACAATTGCAATTTTTTTTTTTTTTTGCATAAAATGTTGAGGAGAGGTTTTAAAATGTCTGCTGTTTCAAAAAAAAAAACATCCGCACCGCACACAATACAAACGATCCTTATTCATCTTTCATACTTATATCCTGCCAAAAGAAAACCATTTGAATTGGCAATTTTCCCAATGCGCCTGTTATTATCTCTCGTTGCACAATATGCCGGCTTAAGGAAAGTCTCTCCGCAAAGAACATGCCGTAAAAAAGATAAGACCACAAAACAAAAGCAACAGAAAAAAGGACTTAAAAAGATAAACAAAGATTGGGTGGCGGATTGAGACGAGGCCGAGGGTAGGAAAGAAACAACAATAAACCTTTTGCCAATGCGGTCTATGAATTTTTAATGCAGGCAGAAATAATATGAGACAAAAAAAACTAATGATTTCCATTTTCCAGAAATTTCTAAAAAGCCTCAGCCTTAGGAGCAAGTTGCTGCAGAAACAGACATCAAAGAGCCTGCTTGGGATAAGGATACCTATACACTCGTACCTTAGCTTTTGAATTTGAAACTGACTTAGGATTCTTTTTTTTTGTTGACTCTGGCTGTATAATCTTTTCGATTGTGTGCCGAATTAACGACAAAACAACAATACAAACATCTCCGGAAACTGGGCCATGTATCAGCAATCACAGCACTTTGGATTGGATTGGTGCGGTAAGCATCCTTCCTTTAACGATAATTTATGCATGAATTTCAAATACAAAATATAATTACGAAGAAGGAGCCTTAGCGCTGCATTTGTTTATTTCTGTTTTGTGTAAGCTTTATATCTTCCATAGAACAGAAGGCTATACTCTAAGCATTGAGATGGCACCAATTGAATTTTCATAAAACAAATTTATTCAATAAAACGAAATTCATTAAAATAATTCCTCTCTACTTGGGAATTTCTTTAGAAATCTTGCTGTCGATTTTATTTCACTTTTTAAAGTTGAAATAATTCCCTTTTGATAGAAATTATACTAAAATGAAAACAATAGGTGTGTTTTATTGGTAAATATATCGATAGAAAATATACCCATTTTTGGGTATTTGGCTTAAGTAGAATCCTAATGTAAATTCCTACTAAGGAAAGATTTCCAATAAAACACGCGATATATGTAGGTACTATAGGGCAGGTTTTGCATTTGGAAAAAAAATCGAACTCGAGATTTAAATCAAAGTTGACATTAGGATGACACCAAAAAAGAGGGCCCAGTGGTGTCTGTACAACGCTCTACAGCCTAAACGGCTGAAGCCGTTTTTTAAGGTCCAAAACTAACAGTAGCTGCCACACAATTTGTTCTACCATCTCAATTATCCCGAAAACGATTCTAACGATTTTGATACAAAAACTTTCTCATATACGGCTCGACGGATTTCGATCAATTTTTTTTATATAGGAAGTCTTTCAAATTATAAATAATACAGCATACCAAAATTTTCGAAAAATAGTTTTTTGAACTTTTTAAAAATTCAATATTTTGAAAACGGGTGGATGATTGTTTTTGAAATTTTGTTTTTAATCTTATATTATTAAATATTTACTTGTCACACGAAAAAAAAATGGTTTTATAAGAAATTAAGTAAAAAATTACTGAAAATATATTTATATTATTAATAAAAACCTTTTGCATACGATGTGATAAAACATAAGAGCAAGATCGTGCGATCCAGTCACGCATTCTATTTTTAACGCAGGCGCTCCTAGAAAGTTTAAGCACTTATGTAGGCCAAAACTAAAAAATAAAAAATTTGAAAACTCAAAATTCCGAAAACGAGTCAATCGAAAAATATATTTTTCGAAAACGGCTGAAGAATTTTTATAAAAAAATAAAATGCAGGACTGGGCCGCACGTACTTGCTCCTATGGTCGATTACATTATATGCTAAATATTCGTAATAGAAACGGCTAATGTATTTTTAAAGACGTTTTTCACTTAATTTTTTATATATACAAATTCTTTAATTTTTTCTAAAAAAAATTGGTATGAACATTTTAAATATTTAATAATATAAATTTAAAAACAAAATTTCAGAAAAATTACTCCGCCCGTTTCCGAAATATTGAATTTTCAAAAAAAAAATATTTTTCGAAAATTTTGAAATGCAGTATTATTTAGAATGGGGAGGAGCTCCTGTATAAAAATTTTGATCGAAATCCGTTAAGCCGTTTATGAGAGAGTCCAAAATCAATAAAATGATTGTATGACAGGTACCGTTAATAAAAAAATATTTAAATACAATTTTTGGCTAACATGTAGACCATACCTAAAGTAGTACACACCAATTTTTATCAAAATCGTTAGAGCGGTTTTTGAGATAATTAAGATCGTAGAAAAATTTTTATGGCAAGTACCGTTATTTTTGGGCCTAAGACAACGATTCAAAAATCTATTTTGGACAATCACATAAAACACTTAAATGCCAAGTTTGAAGAAAATCGCTTCAGCCGTTTAGGCTGTAGAGACTTGTACAGGCAGACAGACAGACAGACATTCAGACAGACGGAATTGCGGGACCCACTTTTCGTACTTATAAACGGTACTTCACATAGAAGACTTTTTATTGGATGAACCTATTGACTGTTAAGACTCTTAATAAAACGCATACTCAAATTTTCAAAGAAAAAGTTAAAAAATGTATTATTTTGTTTTTTTGAAAAATCGATTTTTGAAAACCCATTCACTGATTTTTTTTTAAATTAAAATTTTATATGTACATATATTAATAATTACTTCAAAATGGCTTTTCAATTTTTTTTTCTAAAAATGTTTTCAAAATTTTATAAATAAAAAACAATCTTTAAAAAAACCGCTCCAACGATTTTTGATTTTTTTATATATATGTAGTCATCAACTTTAACAACTAAGCAATCTAAAAATATTATATTATGTGTATCATCCATTTATTTCTACCTTATTATATTACATTCTTACAAATTTTTGCGCACGCCACTGAATACCTGCATATATACCACTAGCCGACCAGTGCTCGCGTTGCTTCGCAAGCTTTTAGTATAATTTTTTTTAATATGAGTAAAAGCATATTAAATGCTCAATGAGACTGACAGAAATTTCTACTATATTATTACCTAACAAAAAATGTATATACCTACATAATAACATATGCTTTCCGTAACCAAATAAAATATTTTTTTTTCTCACTGACACAATTTTCAAAAAATAGACGTTCGCACATGCACAGTAGGCATATGTAATTTTAATTTTTTGTTCAACGCTTCTGGATATACAATATTAGCAATTTTATTATTTTAAGGAAGAAGTAAATACTGATTATTTTTCGATCCCACTCTTGAAAAGGAGACATAAAGTTGACCATGAAAAAAACACTTCCCTTCAGATCCTTTTCCCCTAAAGATGTAATTTGAAAAAGTGTATTATATGATCTAAAATTATCGAGGAATTTCCTAGATTGTGGATGATCTTCATTGAGCATACTCTTTAAGAGTTCAGGTGGCTCGGCAATAGAAGCAATTCTTACTTTACCATTAGCAGAACACATGCTCCTAAATTCCGATGCCCATTTTTTGGCTTTGCAAAAATCGAAAAAGTTATCAGTTTTTCCTATATCTGTTATTTTGTTGCTCGAATACGGAAACTGAAGGTGACCGTGGCGCGATAGTTGTGTGTTCACCTGTCAACCTCATAGTCACAGGTTCGATCCCTGCCGTAGTCTATGTCCTCTTATTTGTCCATTAAAACCGATTCTAAAATAAAATGTCATACAGTGAGTTGCTGATTTACTCATTACATGCTGTTTAGACATAGCACTAACAACATGTGATTAAATAAGACTAGTATACCGATTAATATGACAACGAATTAAAAATAATGCGAATTATAAGGGACATAGATAATGAAGACACGGAAATTTCGGCATTAGTTCAGCCCCCATCCCTGGAGATAAAATCTGAGACAACAACCACCTCCAGCCTCAGAACATCGCGCCGCACATCTTTCCTATCCTTCTTTCTCTTCCTCAACCTCACGGCCGCGCTGAGTTGTAACATGGTAGTGTAATCCCTTGAGCGTGTGTAGATTATAAAAAAAAACCTGTGATACATAATTAAAAACCGCTCTACTCCCTAAAGACTTAAAATATTAATATATGCTGTTGCTACGTTAATCAATGAGCGAACAATTGAGTGGACAGAAATTCAGAAGCAAATAAACAAAAGGAAACGCACACGGAACGATAATGAAATGGAACAAAGCAGCAACCCAATCATTGAGATTGCATCGAATTCAAGGTGCAAAAATAGAAAATTTGATGAATTTGTAATTTGTAAATAACTTTATTTCTCATCTTATAAGTACAGTTAAGAAATGATTTAGGGCTTAAAATTTGCATAAAACTATTGACATTATGCAAAAAATTTCATTTTTTGTAAAATATTAAGCAGGTTTAAAAACATAACTAAATATGTTGGTCAACTTCCACAAAAAAATTGTAAAATTTTGTTGTTAAGTTAATAATCTAATTCAACAAACATATTTAACAGATCAAAAAATATCCTAAAACATTCTTAAAAGAAAAAGGAAAATTATAAAATTGTTTTCAAGTAAATCGGTTGAATACTTTGTGAGATTACCCGTCATAATTGTTTTGAATTTATATATGTAGTAGTAAAGATTTATATAGTAGTAAAGATGAACCCACTCATACATTTATAAGTTCTCAAGTTAACCTCGCATCTGTTAAAGATAACCATGTCCTCAAATGTGACGTTAATAGTGTGGAACGTAGCGCCATCTTGTTGTACGAATAGGCAAACCAGTTGGTTTGATGGGGGCCTGCATCGTGCCTGCTCGGGAAACTATTGATTACCCAGAACCTGGTCTGCGCCAGTAGCGCAACAATCAGTCACGGTGAAGTGCTTGTTTTACCTCCTTGTGGTGGTCCCTGGGTAACTATTTGCATATCCCTATATACGTAAATAGGCTAAAATTACAAGTGCGAAAGGCCTTGCTGTCTAGGATAGGTTACGGAGGTTAGCATTCTTCGTAACTGAAATCAATTCCGCTGACGAAACCGACACTACGCCTCGGATAAGGAATGATAACACGTTGACGACTTTTGGCTATTGTACCCGGACAAAGATTGGTTTCTGGAATGTGAAGACGCTTCTTGACAACGGAAGTGAGGGTCCTCAAAATGCCAGATTTCTAGAATTAGAGAAAGAGTTCATGCGGTATAAGATGGATATCTTAGGGATCAGTGAAGTTAGATGGTGGGGCTCGGGGAATTTTAAGTCTCCAACTCGTACTACTGTACTATTCTACTCCGGAAAGGCACCTGGAAGTTCTCGTGAATCTCGCGTTGGATTGCTGCTTTCCAAATCAGCTCTCAAGAGCTTAATTTCCTGGGAGCCTTTAGATGAGAGGATCCTGAAAGCTAGGTTCCCGCCTAGAGTACGTCGCGTCACCATCATACGTTACGCCCCAACGGAGCTCTCTTCTGTCGAGGAGAAGGAAGGTTTTTATAACCGGCTAAGTGCTGCTTATGATAGTACACCTCGTGGAGACATCATAATGGTAATGGGAGACTTAAATGCCAATGTTGGCAATGACAATGATGCACTCAGGCATGTTATGGGAAAGCATGGTGTTGGTGACCGAAACGACAATGGCGAACGTTTTGTCGACTTTTGTAACATCAGCCGCCTTGTAATAGGTGGGACCATGTTTGAGCACAAGACGTGTCACAAAGTCAGTTGGGTGTCGTCCGATAGAGAAGTAGCTTCCAACCAAATTGATCACTTCGCGATCAGTCGGAGATTTAGAAGCAGCTTGCAGGATGTTCGAAACAGAAGAGGTGCAAACATGGGAATGGTCCGGGACCACCATTTGATGGTTGCTACCGTAAGATTACTCACAGCTGCAGTTCGAAGATCGCAAGGAAACACGAATGCCCAAGTTCAATACTGATAGACTTAAGGATCCCACCGTTCGCGAACAACTAGGGAACCACCTTTCACAAGTATTGAGAGCAATCAGTAGCACGGAACCCACCTGTATCGAAAACCATTGGTGTGCTGTGAAAAAGGTTTTTATATCCGGTGCTGAAAGTATAGTCGGTCGGTCGCAAAGAGGAAGCAGTGCCGGGCTTACCGAAGAAACTTGGACTAGGATCGAACAAAGAAAACAACTAAAAGCTCGCATTGCAGCTAGTCCAGCAGCAGGAAGAAATGATCTACAGTCTGCGTATCGCATGAAGATGAGAGAAGTTCACCGTAGCGTGCGACGTGATAAGCGTAACTTCATTAACGCGTTGCCAACAGAAGCAGAAGAGGCCGCAATCAGTCGCGACAGTAGGACCGTCTACAGAATTACTAAAGAGCTTACAGGTGTCCGAAGCTCTAAGCAACACCTCGTAAAAGATATAGACGGGTCGCTGCTAGTTTCGGATGAGGACCAGCTCAAAAGGTGGAAGGAGCAGTTTTGTGTGGTTTTAAACCGCGTTTTCAACAGTGAAGGTATCCCAACACGCAATGACCTGTCCGTAGTAACGAATTCCCGAAAACGCACCGTATCCCCCAGTAGGCAAGGAATCTTAACTGCAATCAAAGCACTGAAAAACAACAAAGCGGTTGGACTTGACAGTATTCCCGCAGAGCTCTTACAAGCAGCGCCAACAACATCGAGTGAGCTCCTGCACCCACTCATTGAGAGAGCTTGGCAAACAGAGAGTTTTCCTGAGGAATGGAAAAAGGGAATGATTGTGAAGATCCCAAAGAAAGGTGACCTTACGCAGTGCGAAAACTGGAGAGGAATTTGGGTGCTGCCCGCAGTAGCCAAAGTAATAGCAAAAATAGTCCTGGAGCGAATAAAAGACCACCTCGCAGAAACACTTGACGCCCACCAAGCTGGATTCCGCTCTGGATCTTCATGTTTGGACCACATCAACACCTTGCGAATCATCATCGAACAGTCTGTTGAATATCGATCACCACTTCACCTGCTGTTCGTCGACTTCGAAAAGGCGTTCGACAGTTTTAATACAGAATTTATCTGGCTTGCTTTGCGCAGGAGGGGATCCCGGATAAATTGATTGCTATTATTAGGGCTACGTATGATGGATCCAAATGTCACGCGCTGCATAAAGGAAGGTTGTCAGAGGAGTTTGAAATCCAAAGTGGGGTTAGACAGGGTTATATAATGTCACCAATACTGTTCTTGTTGGTGATAGGTGATGTGCTGCATGCAGCTCTGTCGACTGCAAATGGAGGAATTCAGTGGAATCTGCAATAATTCCTCAAACATCTGGACTACGCGGACGACGTATGCTTACTCTCTCATAGGATCATGGATCTCCATCAAATGACAATAACGTTAGAGGGAAAAGCTGAAACCGTCGAGCTTAAGATCAATATGGCAAAAACAAAAAGGATCAGCCTTGGAACTTCATCATCTACACAAATAGATATTTCTGGAGAACCAGTAGAGATGGTAGGGAGTTTTCAATATCATGGGAGTATGGTCTCTACTAATGGCGGGACCGAACAAGACATAACAAGTCGGGAAAGCAAAGTCTGCATTCGGAATGCTGTCCAAAATATGGAGAAACAACTCTATAAGCCTTAAGACCAAGCTACGACTGTTCCACTCCAATGTTGAGTCCGTGCTTCTGTATGGGTGCAGCACTTGGAAAGTAACACCCGCTGTCACAAGGAAGCTGCAAACGTTCGTGTATAGATGTCTGCGAAATATCTTGAGGATTTTCTGGCCAAGCCATATCTCCAATGATGAACTTCATGCGAGGTCAGGTCAGGAACCCATCGACTCTATAATACGAAAACGAAAGAGGCAGTGGATTGGACATACGCTTCGAAAAGGTCTAGAGTGCATTGCGAGTCAGGCGATGCATTGGAACCCCCTCACGCAGCGAGGTAGAGGTACTTGGCGATGGACGGTCGAAAAGGAATCAGCACAACTGGGGAAGAGTTGGAGAGAGCTGAAGTACATCTCCAGAAACCGTACACGATGGCGCGTAGGAGTAGTGGAGGCCCTATGCCCCGCAAGGGGAACCTCACGGACATAACAGGTCCGAGGACCTGAGTAAGTAAGTAAACCAGTTGGTTATCATCGATCTGTAGAGCTTGCCTTTGACGTTGATGCCTTGAAGGCCTCGTTTTCGAAGAATAAGGGAACAGCAATGACTCTAGCACGTACCAGCCCCAGGCCACAGGCCCATGACCGACGCGACGTGAGATAATACGCTCACAAACAATTTCCTTCAATAAATTGATTGTTTCGTTGGCTGTATGGCATGTAGCGCCGCGCCGGTCTTTTTGGAACCAAAGGTCGGCCAACGAATTATTATTTTGGTAATAAATGTGCACGATTTGAAAACGTTTTTCAGGAGTAAGTCTATTCATTATAAAATGGCAAACCTAACTGATCGTAAATCAAGTGACATCTGTCAAAAAGACCAACTCCGAAAAAAGTATTGCCAGATTGAAAACCACATGTGTAAAAACACTCGTTATAGGGCAATGTCTACGTTTGTCAACATGACAGTTTTGTTTATTTTATGTTTATCTTAAGAGAATTTATTTGTTAATTTTAAGTATTTAGAATTTAAGTAAATTGTACAAAAATAATCATTAAAAGATTTGTTTAAACATAAAAACATGAATTCTGAACTTATTTCCAAAAATGAATTACAATGGAACAACATAAATCTAAATAAATGGGAGACTATTCAAAATACTGTTGAATTTTGGTGCGAATTAAATATGTTCACCGATGCATCCAATGGAAACCCTTACAAAGACTTATCAAACTTTGTCAATTCGTTTTTGGTTTTGCCTATGTCAAATGCTTCAGTTCAAAGAGTGTTTAGTTGTCTTGTAAAGGTTTCTTGCGAAATGGATTAATAACTATTTGTAAGATTGTTTCCCTTTGTTCAAGATTATTACATTTAATATTCATTACTATTACTATTTTTTAATACTAAATTATCATTTATAAAATATTGTAACACGACAACACTTTTTGTTCAGTTTATGTAATTTAAATTCTTATATATCTACATTGTCATAAATACATAAGGCGCATCACGCCACACAAAACTGTTCTCTTAAAGAAACTCAAACTATTTGTATGTATGCACTTATGTATTTACACTGCTCAAAGCAGAGACAAAAAAAAACTTAACTGTTCAACTTTGTGTGTTTAGTTGATCCTAGCTGATTATGTTTATTTTAAAATCATTCGCAAATTAAAGTTCATTGAATACAGTCCACTCGTTTGTTTTAAGAAAAAACTTTTTGCTTTCTTTTGTTTTTCATGTTTTATCTGAAAACACCTTTTTTTTAAATAAATTTTAACTTTTGATTAGTTATTTAAAATTATACACTCGGTATTTTAAACGTCACACTAAGACAAGTTCGATTGATTCAGGCATATACATATTTACGTTTTTTTGGGTTCTAATTACAGGATTTCCAGAGTTGGCAGGATTTTTGGCAGTTTTTTTTTTCCTATAAGAAATTAGCATTTTTTAGCAGTTTTTGTGGTCAAAAAATCCTGCTAAAAACATTATTTTAGCCGGATTTGAAATTTTTCATTGGCCACACTGTCTACTCAATATGTATCGTAAGTAAAGCATTTTATGTCGAGCATAAGTTGATAAGTTACTTAATGAAGAATCCTTTTTTTAAGTTTTGATTCAAAATATAGTTTTTATACACAAATGAAAGGTTCTTTTATAAAATTACATACTATATTATTCGCCGTTATTCTCTGAAATTTAAATATTCATACTAAACCTATAACGATATCCTAATCCTAAGCAATTTAATTTTTCCGCATCCATAAATCCATATACTTACCATCTACTAGACATGGTCCTGGGGCGTTAAAGAACACTTTGACTGTGCTTTGTGAATAATCAGTTAACGCTTTGCGGTGGTCATCACCACAAACATCAATGTTGAATTCCGTCGCTCCTGGAATCTGCAAATAAAGAGGGATTATGCATACAAGGGGCCTTAGTTTGAACTTTTGCTGGCTAAAAGCCTAAGTAATAAATGGCAGATGGTTTGGAATGGAATGTATTATTGGGATTTGTGGTTACAGTGATGGTTGTATAGAATCAAGGATAATAGTTTCTAACGCCACAATATTGCAGCAGCGGCAGCAGCAAATTGGTTGAACATTTGAAATTTTGCCTTTAAACTATGCATACTCGTACATATACAACCTAAAACCTTCGATATAGATTAGAGTGAGAGAAAGAGAAAATCTCACCCTCTGATAGAGCTGACAAAATGATTAGCATTTGCAATCTAAACTCTACCCCTCCCCCACTCATTCCATCGAACGTAATTTTTGGTTTGCAATGTAAAATTTTAGCTTTTAGGGGGTTTTATAGGAAAATGACAGCAACTTTTTAGCAATTAGACTTACCTTAATTTTGCCTTTATCCGTAAAACTGGCATTCCGCACGTTATATCCTACGTTTAGTTGTTCATTAATAATTTGGCAAGTGTTGACGTCAAATTGGCACACATGCACCGGACAAATCACGTTGGTTGGCCAAATAAATTGGTAATGGCAATCGTTGATTATAGATTTCAAAACCGGAGTTCCCTGTCAAAAATAAATCCAACACAAATTTATTGATTAATAAATATTTGATGACAAAATCGAAATTTCAATGTCTAATATTGGCAATAGTGGTATTTGATCTGAAAACCACACACCGTGTCAGAGGAAGGGACATACGAGTGTAGTGTGTGTATAATGTTGACCTTAATTCAGAAAACATTTTATAATTACCAGTGTTTGTTGACATTCCATGTTTTTAATTTATTGTTCAAATTGAATTACTCGTATTTATTTTTAATGTTAAACACTGGTAATGATTTAAATAGTAGTGTGGTAGAATTTTTTTTGATTTAGGATATCTATACTTACTCTGCCAGCACGAATGTCACACGTGAATTGAACAATCGATGACAGTTGAGTTGATTTATCTTTCGGACAGGGGCTTCCACGAGTATATTTTAACTCGGCACTTGTTTCATTAATGCGAGTGAGCGAACCATCAGGATAACCAAGACTCTGAAATAAATAAATTGAAAAAAAGAAAAGAAATTGAAAAATCTGTCAGTCTGTCAGTCTGTCAGTCTGTCAGTCTGTCAGTCTGTCAGTCTGTCAGTCTGTCAGTCTGTCAGTCTGTCAGTCTGTCAGTCTGTCAGTCTGTCAGTCTGCAAGTCTGTCAGTCTGTCAGTCTGTCAGTCTGTCAGTCTGTCAGTCTGTCAGTCTGTCAGTCTGTCAGTCTGTCAGTCTGTCAGTCTGTCAGTCTGTCAGTCTGTCAGTCTGTCAGTCTGTCAGTCTGTCAGTCTGTCAGTCTGTCAGTCTGTCAGTCTGTCAGTCTGTCAGTCTGTCAGTCTGTCAGTCTGTCAGTCTGTCAGTCTGTCAGTCTGTCAGTCTGTCAGTCTGTCAGTCTGTCAGTCTGTCAGTCTGTCAGTCTGTCAGTCTGTCAGTCTGTCAGTCTGTCAGTCTGTCAGTCTGTCAGTCTGTCAGTCTGTCAGTCTGTCAGTCTGTCAGTCTGTCAGTCTGTCAGTCTGTCAGTCTGTCAGTCTGTCAGTCTGTCAGTCTGTCAGTCTGTCAGTCTGTCAGTCTGTCAGTCTGTCAGTCTGTCAGTCTGTCAGTCTGTCAGTCTGTCAGTCTGTCAGTCTGTCAGTCTGTCAGTCTGTCAGTCTGTCAGTCTGTCAGTCTGTCAGTCTGTCAGTCTGTCAGTCTGTCAGTCTGTCAGTCTGTCAGTCTGTCAGTCTGTCAGTCTGTCAGTCTGTCAGTCTGTCAGTCTGTCAGTCTGTCAGTCTGTCAGTCTGTCAGTCTGTCAGTCTGTCAGTCTGTCAGTCTGTCAGTCTGTCAGTCTGTCAGTCTGTCAGTCTGTCAGTCTGTCAGTCTGTCAGTTTGTCAGTCTGTCAGTCTGTCAGTCTGTCAGTCTGTCAGTCTGTCAGTCTGTCAGTCTGTCAGTCTGTCAGTATGTCAGTCTGTCAGCCTGTAAGTCTGTTAGTCTGTCAGTCTGTCAATCTGTCAGTCTGTCAGTCTGTCAGTCTGTCAGTCTGTCAGTCTGTCAGTCTGTCAGTCTGTCAGTCTGTCAGTCTGTCAGTCTGTCAGTCTGTCAGTCTGTCAGTCTGTCAGTCTGTCAGTCTGTCAGTCTGTCAGTCTGTCAGTCTGTCAGTCTGTCAGTCTGTCAGTCTGTCAGTCTGTCAGTCTGTCAGTCTGTCAGTCTGTCAGTCTGTCAGTCTGTCAGTCTGTCAGTCTGTCAGTCTGTCAGTCTGTCAGTCTGTCAGTCTGTCAGTCTGTCAGTCTGTCAGTCTGTCAGTCTGTCAGTCTGTCAGTCTGTCAGTCTGTCAGTCTGTCAGTCTGTCAGTCTGTCAGTCTGTCAGTCTGTCAGTCTGTCAGTCTGTCAGTCTGTCAGTCTGTCAGTCTGTCAGTCTGTCAGTCTGTCAGTCTGTCAGTCTGTCAGTCTGTCAGTCTGTCAGTCTGTCAGTCTGTCACTCTGTCACTCTGTCAGTCTGTCAGTCTGTCAGTCTGTCAGTCTGTCAGTCTGTCAGTCTGTCAGTCTGTCAGTCTGTCAGTCTGTCAGTCTGTCAGTCTGTCAGTCTGTCAGTCTGTCAGTCTGTCAGTCTGTCAGTCTGTCAGTCTGTCAGTCTGTCAGTCTGTCAGTCTGTCAGTCTGTCAGTCTGTCAGTCTGTCAGTCTGTCAGTCTGTCAGTCTGTCAGTCTGTCAGTCTGTCAGTCTGTCAGTCTGTCAGTCTGTCAGTCTGTCAGTCTGTCAGTCTGTCAGTTTGTCAGTCTGTCAGTCTGTCAGTCTGTCAGTCTGTCAGTTTGTCAGTCTGTCAGTCTGTCAGTCTGTCAGTCTGTCAGTCTGTCAGTCTGTCAGTCTGTCAGCCTGTAAGTCTGTTAGTCTGTCAGTCTGTCAGTCTGTCAGTCTGTCAGTCTGTCAGTCTGTCAGTCTGTCAGTCTGTCAGTCTGTCAGTCTGTCAGTCTGTCAGTCTGTCAGTCTGTCAGTCTGTCAGTCTGTCAGTCTGTCAGTCTGTCAGTCTGTCAGTCTGTCAGTCTGTCAGTCTGTCAGTCTGTCAGTCTGTCAGTCTGTCAGTCTGTCAGTCTGTCAGTCTGTCAGTCTGTCAGTCTGTCAGTCTGTCAGTCTGTCAGTCTGTCAGTCTGTCAGTCTGTCAGTCTGTCAGTCTGTCAGTCTGTCAGTCTGTCAGTCTGTCAGTCTGTCAGTCTGTCAGTCTGTCAGTCTGTCAGTCTGTCAGTCTGTCAGTCTGTCAGTCTGTCAGTCTGTCAGTCTGTCAGTCTGTCAGTCTGTCAGTCTGTCAGTCTGTCAGTCTGTCAGTCTGTCAGTCTGTCAGTCTGTCAGTCTGTCAGTCTGTCAGTCTGTCAGTCTGTCAGTCTGTCAGTCTGTCAGTCTGTCAGTCTGTCAGTCTGTCAGTCTGTCAGTCTGTCAGTCTGTCAGTCTGTCAGTCTGTCAGTCTGTCAGTCTGTCAGTCTGTCAGTCTGTCAGTCTGTCAGTCTGTCAGTCTGTCAGTCTGTCAGTCTGTCAGTCTGTCAGTCTGTCAGTCTGTCAGTCTGTCAGTCTGTCATTCTGTTAAAGACTATTTCTTTTTCGGAAACGGCTCTAACGATTTTGATTAAAGAAATCAGTTCAGCTTTTTAGGTACGACCGATTGAAAAAAAATGATTGAAAAAAAAACAGATTAAAAACGGTACTTTCCATAGGACCGTTTTTATTTTGTTTCGACTTCTCATAAATGGCTTAACGCATTCTTTCGAAATTTCACACATATATAGGTTTGGGTTGCCCAATTTATCCTGCCTACCAATATTTTTAATCATTATTTTTTTGTATTTTTAAAAGCTTAAATGCTTTTTAATTTATATTTTGAAAACTGCTCAATAATTTTTTTTCAAAAATTATAGTTATATGTATTGGCGTTTTTTTATTTTTTTTTATTTTTTTCAAAATTTTTTTACAAAAAAACTGTTTTTTCTCAAAAACCGCTCCACAGATTTCTTATTTTTTTTCCCAATTTATTCAAGAAATAAAATGGCGTACTTTTTTGAGCTAAAATTAGTTTAAGTATTTATTTCAGAACTTTTATTTATTATTTCTTTGATTAAGCCGATTTAATCTTTTGTTTTTAACTTTTTATTTAAGATAGTCATACCAATTTTTTTTAGAAAAAAAATTAAAGAAATTTTGTATATATAAAAAATTATATAAAAAAGGACTTTAAGAATTTATTTAGATTTTTAATAGAAATCTTTTGCATACGTGATCGAACATAAGGGCAAGTTCGTGCGATCTAGTCGTGCATTTTATTTTTTAATAGGTTCAGGACTGTCAGGCGAAAGGGATAATTTCGTTGCACGGAAATTCCTTCTATAAAATTATTTGAAATAATACTTACCTTAAAGGTATAATGAACAGCTTTTCTTGGTTTTTTAAGCATACTTGTAATGAATAAATAAATACAAAACGAAAATATCGCATCTCATCTGAAGCTCAATGGTTTCGACTTCAAATCTTTTTCAATAATATGAACAATTCGGAAAACTTTTTCAAATGCGGAAATACTCATAAATGCGATTAGGATATTTTTCAAGTTGATTAAACAAGGGTAAAAATTCTTCATCTTCGAGGCTTTTATCTCCTTTTTACTTGCGATATATGTAGTTCCAATAGGGAAAGTTTTGCATTTGAAAAAAAAAATCGAATCCGAGATTTTAATCAAACCTGACATTACGATGATAGAAAACACCAAACAAGTGGGTCCCCCAATTCCGTTTTCCATTTTCTTGAACGGCTTTTGAATGAACTTCGTGTCCACAAAACAGAGGGTGCGTATCGGAATCTCGCATTTTAAAATCTCGTTTTTTTTTTTGCAAAAATCCCAAAAAAGTTTTTAAATCCCGTCTTCTTAAATACGTTTTTTTTTCAATCCCACCTTTTAAAATCACTTTTATTCAAAATCCTAATCTATTATAATCCCGCTTTTTAAAATCCGGTTTAATTCCGTTTAGCATGGTGTGTTTTGTGAAAAATGTTACGAGGGGGGTTGCAGGGGGCAGCAAATTGCGATATACATACATAGGTGCTATAGGGAAAGTTTTGCATTTCAAAAAAAATCGAGATTTTAATCAAACTTGATATTACGATGATAGAGAACACCAAAAAAAATGGGTCCCGCAATTCCATCTGTATGCCTGTCTGTATTTATGTAGAACGATCTACAGTCTAAACGGCTGAACCGATTTTGTTCAAAATTGGTGTTTAGGCGTTTTAGGTGATTGTCCAAAATAGATTTTTGAATCGTTGTTTTAGGCCGAAAAATAACGGTACTACCATCTGAATTATCGCGAAAATATTTTGTTATTAACGGTACCTGCCATACAACCATTTTATTGATTTTCGACTTTCTCATAAACGGCGTATAGGATGTCTTTCAATTTTTTTTGTAGGAGGTCCTTCGAAATAATACTGCATACCAAAATTTTCGAAAAATATTTTTTGGGATTTTTTGAAAAAAAAATATTTTTTTTTTGAAAATTCAATATTTCGAAAATGGGTGTACTATTTTTTTCAAATTCAGTTTTTAAATTTATATTATTAAATACATAAAATTGTCATAATACATTTTTTTTATAAAAAAATTTACGAAATTTTGTAATGAAATAAAATGCACGACTGGATCGCACGTACTTGCTCCTATGTTCGATCATATTATATGCAAAATATTCTTAATAGAAACGGCTAAAAGTATTTTTAAAGTCGTTTTTCACTTAATTTTTTATATATTAAAATTTTGTTTTAAAAAAAATTTGGAACATTTTAAATATTTAATAATATAAACTTAAAAACAAAATTTCAGAAAAACTCGTCCACCAGTTTTCGAAATATTGAATTTTCAAAAAAAAATTTTTTTTTTCAAAAATCCAAAAAATTTATTTTTCGAACATTTTGAAATGCAGTATTATTTGTAATTCGAAAGAGATTCTGTATAAACATTTTTATTGAAATCCGTTCAGTCGTTTATGAGAAAGTCAAAAATCAATAAAAGGCTTGTATGGCAGGTACCGTTAATAACAAAATATTGTAATTTTTTTGGCCAAAATGTAGACCATACTCAAGTTAGTACAAACACCAAATTTAATCAAAATCGTTAGAGCCGTTTTCGAGATAATTAAGATGGTAGAAAAATTTGTATGGCAAGTACCGTTATTTTTTGGGGCTAAAACAACGATTCAAAAGTCTATTTTGGACAATCACCTAAAACACTTAACCGTCAAGTTTGAACAAAATCGATTCAGCCGTTTAGGCTGTAGATCGTTCTACAGACAGACAGACAGACAGACGGAATTGCCGGACCCACTTTTTTGGTGTTCTCTATCATCGTAATGTCAACTTTGATTAAAATCTCGAGTTCGATTTTTTTTCCAAATGCAAAACTTGCCCTATCGTAAGTAAAAATGTATAGGCGCTCTGTTATTTGTTTTAAATGAAAAAAAAAAACCTGTGGACATTTCACCGAAAAAACAATATCTACTAAGTTTGAAGCAAATCCATAGAAATGTTTAGACTGCAGACTCGCGGACAGACAGACGGAATTGCGGGACTCACTTTTTTGGTAGTCTGTATGATCGTAATGTCATGTTTGATAGGTAAAAATTTTTTTTTACGAAGGCATAACTGTCCTCGAAGTACCTATAATCGCAACTAAAAATCCCAAAGGGTAGGTTTTGTGTTACAATGCTTTTTATGGTTAGCTTGAAAATGTATTCTGATTTGTGTGGTTCAATTTGGTTTAAAAAACATATCATTGTTCAGGGCTCGCTCTATTTGGAACAAGTTCAGTGCATAATCTATGTGTTGAACTCTGTTCAGTGCTCTGCTCTGAACGAAAAAAATAAAACGCCTAAGGTTTCCCTTTAGCAATTGAATCAAATTTAAGGAAAATTAACTAAGCTGTATTCATGCTGGCAAATAGGTTGACCGAAAGATAGAATTCTAATAGCCATATTTTGTTCGTCGTAATTGTAAATTTGATCAAAATCTGAAGTAATTTTGTTTACGAATGCATTATCTGCTATATACTATGTAAGACATAGCATTTTGCAATCAAATTAAGCGTTTAAGCTTCTAACAATAATTATATATGTAGGTTCCAAATGATTTTATTTCATACAAATTACAAAAGTTTATTCATTCATTTTTTAAACATGGCTTACGCCGTCTGTCAGTTGACAATTATTAATACTTAATGAATTAATTTTGTTTAATATACAAAATTGAAACATACTATTAAAAAAGTTCTTCTAAGATCCGTTTTCTGTAGTTAAGTGCTAGCTTGGTGTAGTTGTAAAGGGATTCCCAGTCTAAAACTCCGTTTAAAACATCTATGACTTCCTCTTCACTGAGGTAGTTTTTTCCAAGTGTACTACTCCTGGTTTCCACCAAAACAGGACATCTTCCCATGAAATGGAACACATTTTCGCGTTCTCTAGTGTTACATAATCCACACATTTCTTCCAAATCACTCCTATGAGGAACATAGTTCCGGGGAAGTATCTCCCCTCTTGCTTTTAAAACCAGTGACATGAGATCGGTTGGATACTCCGCCCTGAAGTAGTTATTTCGTAACAGGTTATAGTTTAGCCTTGCATATATGTCCCTGTGTAATGAACTTCTGGCTTTCATAGTATAATCCTCTCTCTTTCTTTCGTCCACTAACGATATGAGGCTATAGAGTTCGCTTTTCCACGTTTCCATCCTATCGCTTCGGAGTAATAGTGGATGTCCACAGTACTCTGCTAGATCTCTCCATGACTCGAACCATGATATTTCAAACAATCTATTGATCATCAATTGGAGACTACCAGGCGACTCCGCTAGCATCACAATATCATCGGCGAACATTAGTACCTTGATTAAAAGATCCGCTGAAACACGTGCTCCACCCTGCAATACCTCTTCTAAGTCATCTATAAATAGAGCAAATAATAAAGGACTCAGATTACATCCTTGCATCATTCCTATTTCCACTTCGAATTGTTCGGATTGTTTGGATCCAAAAGCGACTGCAGAAGTTGTTGAGTTATAGAGGTTTTCCAAAACGTTCAAAAACTTTGACGATACTCCTTTGTTACACAGCTTCAGCATAAGTGCTTTCCTGCCTATGGTATCGAATGCCGCCTTGAAGTCGATGAAAAGCGAATAGATTTGATCTATGGTCGAATAATTCTTTCGAAACCCAGCTTGCGACTCCCTTAGTAAGTTGTTGTTTTGAACCCAATCATAAATCCGTTTGCAGAGAAGTTTTGTAAAAATGTTCATAGTTGAATACAGCAATGATATTCCTCTGTAGTTGGCAGCATCTTACTTGTCACCTTTTTTAAAAACTGGGCAAATGATGGCTTCTTTGAAATAGAACGGTAAATAAGCTGAACCGTATGCGTGGTTTAAAGCTTTTGTTAGAGTCACTATACAAATAGAAGGATCTATTTTATAGAACTCTTGAGGTATGCGATTCGATCCTGGAGACTTGTTGTTGTTTTGGAGCTCTTTCAATACAAGTTGAACCTCTGCACAGGAAAAAGGTACATCCAACTCTTCGTTCTCATAAAAAGGTTTGGCAAATTGGAATGTGGAAGAGAAATTGTCTTTTGTTAACGTTTTGAAGTGTTTTGCAAGGTCTTCGATTTCAATGGGTGAACTAACTTGATTGTTACGCTTTTTACTAATTTTTCTAACTACTGTCCAAAACTCAGCAGCATTTCTGCAGTCTGCAAGGTCTTGAGCAGGTTTTCTTGAGTAGGTTTGACGTTTATAGCTTAGTAGCTCTTTGTATTGTTTGTTAACTGCAAGATATTGCGCTTTAAAAAAGATATTCTCTGGAAAACTTCTTAGTAATCTTAGCCAAGCAAAAGATTTTCCACGAGCTACCATACAATCATTATCAAACCATTTTTCGTGGTAGTGGATAAAATTGTTTTTTACCTGACATTGCACCGGAATAGACTTAATGTTGAAGATGATGTCGCTTGAAGGAGAAGACTATTATTCAAACAATGTGAGTACCTTTCGGCAAAAACATTTTTCCACCTGAATTTTTCCCAGAGTAACTGAGTCTTATGGTTGCCTCTGGTTTCTGTTTAGGTTGATTGTTAGTTGGATTGGGAGGTGATCGGAATGTATTTCTGTTATGACTTGAAAATCGTCCATCACAGCACTCCAGTCGATTACTGAGTTTCCTTGTGGTCCTATAAAAGTGAAGTCACCTAATTTGACTCCTTCCGCAGTACCATTGCATACACTCAATCCAAAGAAATTACATAGATCGATAACTTTTTTACCTTCTCTTTTAATTGTTGTATCTTTTGAACTACGATTCCTATTTTCTATAAGCTTACTTTAACTTTCTAGCGCTCCGGTTCGGGCATTGACATCTCCAATAAGCATTAAATTGTTAATGTCCATATCAAATAAAATGTCTCCAAGCTTAGTGAAGTCACTTACCCAGCTGTTGCAATTTAAGTATATAGGGATGAGATTAAGTAAGGATCGATCAGTTTTAATTTCAATGAAATGTGTGTCTACTATTTGCTTGTATTTGCAACTGACGCCTTTAAGATTATGTTTAAAACCCATGAGAATTCCTCCACTAGCCCTTCCTTTTCGGTGATTTTTAAGTGCTGGTATCCATTTTAGTTTGTATTCGACGAAACTTGATTCAAAAATTTGTGTATGCTGTTCAGCTACATGTGTTTCAATTAATATAATAATATCATACTCATTTATAAGTTGAATAAAACCTAAAACTGCAATCTTATTTTTTAAGCCTCCAATATTAAAACTTATAATTCTAATTTTACTTAATTTAAAAATTT
Organism: Philhelius pedissequus; assembly: GCA_910595825.1. Lineage (NCBI taxonomy): Eukaryota > Metazoa > Arthropoda > Insecta > Diptera > Syrphidae > Philhelius > Philhelius pedissequus. The sequence continues at coordinate 47,481,331 of OU343161.1, read as the reverse complement.
GACAGACGGCTTTATATATATATAAAATCTGAAAGCGTTATGTATAAATTCCCAGTGAAATAATCAATATATTCTCTATAGTTCAACTTTTGTACAATTCTTCAAACTCCAATATATATCAATGGCAATGGCTTAAATATTAATCTACCTGCATAGCAAATTACTACATTGAACGCATTTTACACTTCATTCACGAGAATGATGATGACGGGCATAATCTCCTGCAAGCCCTTCTGTTTATAAGTGAGTATTTGGCTCATTGATGATTCAGCTCGCACACCAAAATGCATTGAAAATGCCAAAGATTCTGATTCTGGATCTCAAATATATATAGATATTGTAAAATAGCACTTACACCACAAACCCATAAGACCTTTTGCCGCGGCTCTATGCACTTTCGTTTCGACTCCTATATATTGCCACAATTTAAGTTGCTGTAACCGCTGCTGATGTTGCTGCTCTAAACTGCATGTAAAATTCATTCATTTCCTGCGAGATGCACTTTGGTAAGCGATTTTTACGATTTTCACAGCAGATACACCGTGAAGAGATTTTATGTAGCCGCAGTGGCTTTGGATATACATATGCAACCAAAGTACAGACACAGAATGTGGCTATATGGTAGTGTGTAGCTCATAAAATATACACTCGTACGTGAATGTTTTATGAAATCAAAATCTGCTGCAACTTTTCAATGCACATGCCACGGAGGTGGGCGAATATGAATATAAGGGAGCACGTTACACGAAGCAAGGATAGACGAAAGTATGCATATATTTTAGACTGTGTTTCACGCGTGGCCATAAGAGCAACTACTAGTCGAACATTGGCGGCGCATATAAGAAACAAAACATCAAATTTTTTTAAGCTACAAATTTGTGAATTTTTTATTTTTTTATGTTTTCTTGTGATATTTTAAAAAGTTCAAGTGAATCAAAATAATCAGCCATTTTTATTCTGGTACCACATCGTCAATGCGTTGACCAGAAAATTCGAGTCAATAAAGTATCGACATTTTCGTCAACGCATTTTTTATAACGATGAGCACACTAAAGGGGTTTTATCTACCCTTAAAATGATCAAGCAGAGTGCAAGCGTTAGGAAAGTATCGAAAAATATGAGAGAAGATACCATTGGTTTGGAATTTCTGAATATTAAAATGGGAAGCTGAAAATAAAACCGGGTAAAACATTCCACATTCGTGTGGTGCAGCTAAGGAAGGAATCTCTATGCTTACCAGTGAGTCCGAAGTTGGACTCAAGGGTAAGCTGATGAGCATTTCTAGAGGCGCGAGTATTGCGGTTGAAAAATTTAAGGGGAGGAATGCAACTGGCTATTTCGACGGTGTTCTAGAGATGTGAATGTTTCCATTATAGTTCTATCGCATATCATTCTTAAAGCTCTATTTTGAATTCTATCTAAATGACTCAAACGAGTTTTGGGAGATCCTGCCCCAATGTGCAAGTTATACTCCAACGTTGAACGAATGAAGGCCTTATAGATTACGGCCAGTAAGCCACGTTCTGCTTTAACAACAGAAAACAGTGTTTTAAGCTCTAAATTCTACACGTTTTTGTTTCCCCTTTAGACAATCCTGTCAAGATCAGAATTAAATGAGCTTATCATACTTTGCCGATTTAGATCTACGTCCGAAGGACAAGGGAAACAAATATGAAAAGCTGAGAGTATTATATCGTCAGCAAAACAATTGAGTGGATGAGAAAAAGAGTCGGAGACAATACGGAGCCCTGGGGCACACCAGCATTTATTTTGTGAATTTCAAACTTGAAATCGTCCACTGCGACTTGTATTGAGCGGTCCGAGAGGTACTTTCCAATCTAACAAAGAAGAGATTCGTCGACACAAGATCTTGATCTTGATGCCAAACTCACTCTATCAAATTCTTTTGAAGTACTAAGCGCAATAATCTTATTTTCTCGAAAATGATTTAAAGATTTGTGCCACTGCACAGTGGTCGGATTCACCAATCTAGGGGGACAAAATACAAAAATCAAAGCCATGCCAACCGTTTCAAAATCATGTGGCTTACTTCTCAATACAGTAGGTAACTGTTATTCATATTTTGTTTTTTGATCTCTTTCACTGATAAGAAAATGTTAAGCTTTGAAGTTAGTAGTTGATGAAAGCAACTTAACGCTAGCAGATAAAAGGTGTTTTTTATGCAATTTCGTTTAGCTATTAAAAGTGTAACATTGCGTCTTTTGGAATAATTTTTTTTACTTGTATAGAATTTTTTGTGGGTAATAAAAAATCGATTGCAGAAGATAATTGGTTTATTAAATAATTTTTTTAATAGTTTCTTAAGTTTAACGTGAAAAATTGGACTGGATTTTTTTTTTTTTTTTGAATTTTCAACTGGAATAAAACTAAATAGTTCCGCCGAGTTCCGACTCGAAAATTATAAAAAGTAATTCTGTGAACTGTTGGCTTTAAGGTAAAACAAAAAGTTTTTGCGCGTTTTTGTGACACCCATACAATTATTTTGAATTTTCAGAATGGCCTCCTTAATAGCACGAAAGTAAATTTTTGAAATTTGGCGGCAAATGGATAAAAAAAAAGGGTTGATATGGTTAGAGCAATAATTATAGATAAGATAAGCTTCCCCAGCTGTCTGAAGATTCTAATAAAATACTTAATACTTCCGTAAAAAGTTTGCTGACCAAAATTGGTGAAAAGCGGTAGGCATGCTAACCGATTTTCAGCTGCAAGTCTTTTGAGGAATGCTGTGATAAATCTAAAAAAACACAAAGTTTAAAATTTAATTACATCAACTAGCCCTAGGGAAATAATAAAAGCTAGTGAAGTTGTACTTCGGAAAATGGGTAAACGGGATTCAGCAAATATAATAAAGGAAGCTTCATCCAGAAAAGGTACTGAGGGAAAAACATTATTTAAAAATCTCATATACCTCTCTCTCCCAATGAAGCATTGGCTTTAATGCCATAAATCTTTCCAAGCATCAAGGTCATATGCCAAAATATCAACGCTAAATGAAAATATATTTTCTCTTCTTTTAAAAAAGTTCTAAACGCAAAGAAGAAATGTTATCCCACAGAAATTGAGGTCACTGAAGCATATGCTAAGAGTCAACTTCAATCCTTGGTTGATCATATTTACCATAGAACGACTTTACTACTTTGGTCGGGAATTGTAAGTAAGTGAACTTCAAAGTGGTAAAAAATATCTTAAAATTTTGATCAAATGGAGCTGCGATTTTTTTTGTATTGAACGTATAATAATGGTATAAAAGCAATGTCTTAAAGTAATGGGTTATCCATTTTGCGGTTTCAAAAGTAAATGTAAATAAAACACATATAAAATATTTTTTTTCATGATATTTCTTTTTTATTATAAAGTTTGAACGTTGACTTTATGTGCGAAACACTACATCATTTAAATGACCAAAACGCGAATTGTTGCAAGCATCGATTGTTTTGGGGTAATTGTCGACCACTTTTTGACACATATTGGGCGATATCTCAGCCATAACTTGACGAATGTTGGTTTTCAAGTGCTCAAGACTTAAAGGTTTATCTGCATAAATACGGGCTTTCGCGTAGCCCCACAAAAAAAGTCCAGTGGTGTCAAATCGCATGATTTTGGTGGCCAGTTGATATCGCCACGATGCCATATTCGCTCGAGTTGTTTGGTATGTGGCAACGTCTTATTATCATATATTATCCGGATTGACGGTGACAGTCGTTCCATCCTCGTTTTCTAAGAAGTAAGGTCCAGTCACACCTCCGGACCAAAGAGCGTCCCAAACAGTGACTTTTTGTCGATGTAATGGCCTCTCTACAATTACTTGAGGATTCAAGTGGGGAGAACCCCAAATACGACAATTTTGTTTATTAACATACCCACCGAGTGAGAAATGTGCTTCGTCGCTTAAGAAAATTTTGTTCGAAAAATCGCCGTCCACCGCCTGTTGTTCAAGCACCCATTCGAAGTATCTACGACGTTATGAATGGTCAGCTGGCTTCAGTTGTTGTGTGAGCTGGACTTTATATGGATGTAGGTGTAGATCCAAATGCAAAATACGCCATAATGTGCCGTAAGACAGTCCTAATTCCTGAGAACGACGAGGAATTGACACATTCGGGTCTTCGGGAACACTTTTACTTACAGCAGCGATATTTTCAGTGGTACGAGCGAAACGATGATGCACAGGCCTTACAATATCTGTAATTAATCCAGTCTCTTCAAATTTCTTCACAATTTTTCCAATTGCTTGCGTAGTTGGACGAATATGTAAACCATAATCTCCTCTTAAAGCATGTGGCTGTGGCAGAATCACCATTTTTGTAGTAGGTTTTAACAATTTGTATGCTCCATTTTCGTAAATGTCAGACGCTCAACTGGAAAAAAAATTGGTTTAACAACTTAGTTTGACAGATGTCGAATTCGAGCCCTATACTTTTGAAACCGCAAAATAGATAACGCTTTATTATTCCAATAAACTTTAATTGAATTGAATTTTAAATCCAAAAACGTATTTTACAAGAAAACAAAAAAAATCATCTTTTTTTTCGTATCACGAAATCGATAATAGTTTGTTTATTTTTCGTTTAAACAATATTATTTCTAGGAAGGATCATATAGTTTATCTATAATTACCTATAAAACATCAAATCATTAATTTAAAATATGATTTTCATATTCAAAGTAATGTTGTTCCGCTAGATTGGTGAATCCGACCACTGGACACTTTTCGGTGAGATGCATTCATTAAGGAGCTTTCGTTCTTCAAGATTTTTCTTAAGCTGATAATCAGCGTTTTCACGACCTTGGGAAGAAGGGATGTAAGTGAAATTGTGCCATTTTAGGGATCGGCTTTACAAATGCAGTTTTCCATCAACTCGGAAAGAAACCAGTAGAGTTGGACCGATGGAAAAGCTTACCCAATGGTTTTACCAGCGTTCAAGAACACCTATTCAGAGCGATGGGAGGGATACTATCCGGTCTAGCGAATTTGTGTATATCAAGATATTAAAGGACTCTATTCGCACGAGTGCGAAAGAAGATTCGTCCCATGAAGTCATTTACTCTCTCAAGTACTGGAGGAGTCAGAACACTTTCTAATGGTTGGCATTGGTTTTGGCAGCACTTTTCGTTACAATCCCACGACATAGCACAATTAGGAAACATATTGGCATCGTTTTTACCTCCGAGATTCACCGCGATGATTATTTACGTTGCCACTCTAATTGCAATTCAGCTCGCTGTATATGTATCACAGACCTTCATTTTTGGATTGATCACATATTTGCTATTGTAGCAAGTCCGGCTAAGTGTGGGTTTCCTTCAACGCCGCGCCGACGATGCGAAAAATACTTTTCTGATATAGCTGTATAATAAAGATTCCTTTTTAACCGCACGACACGAATGGTTTACATAGTACCATTTCCCCCTCCTATTCAAACATTCATACGTTTCGATTGATATTCTGGATTATTTGCCACCCTCAGCACATCAAGGTTTTTAGAGTTTATTTAGAGCCTTAGAAATAAGAGTGCAATGAGTAAAAAAGGTGAATTATAGAAAAAAAAAAAAATTTATGCTACGCCCGTGGCCCTGAGTTTAAAAAATAAATGAAAGTTTCAGTCTTTTAAACCTTTAAATGAGTTCTATAAAAGAGCATCAAATCTATGGTACTAAGGCAAAACCCGACATGTCAATCTTCATCAGGCAACCATTTTCAGTGTTTACTGAAAATATAATTTTTCATCGAGAAGACTTTTAAGACTGAAAACTGCATCTGATAGCAAAGACAAAAAGGGTTTAAATTTAATTTTACACAGAAGAACCGATTTTCTCAATATATATAATATAAATTATTTTAACTAAATGCCTGTAAGACTTAATGTATTTTAAATGCAACTTGAATTGCACATCACTAGTTGTTGTAAGAGGTGAATATGAATGTTAGCACTTTTAAAAACATTCCTTAAGCTTCAATTAGATAGGCAACGTAGGCAGGTCATTGTGTTGACTTTCTGACGTAATCAAAAAATACAAGTTCACTCTGCCACCACACCGTCAATGTGCTGGAAAAAAATTCGTGTCAACGCAGGCCGTGGCGCGATAGTTGTGTGTTCGCCTGTCAACCTCATGGTCACAGGTTCGACTCCTGCCGTAGTCTATGTCCTCTTATTTTTCCATTAAAAACCAATTCTAAAAATAAATGTCTTACAATGAGTTGCTGGTTTAGGCATAGCACTAACAACATGTGATTGAGTAAAACTAGTATACCAATATATATGACAACGAATAGAAAAATAATGCGAATTATAAGAGGCATAGATAAATAAGACACGGAAACTTCTCCGCATTAGTTCAGCCGCCATCCCTGGAGATACAATCTGAGACAACAATCACTTTCAGTCTCGAAACATGCGCTACACATCTTTTCTATACTTCTTTCTCTTTCTTAACCTGACGCCCGCGCTGTATTTAAACATTTAAAGGGTAGAATATTTCCTTGAGCGCGTGAAGATAATAAAAAAAAAAAAAAAAAACCCTTCTCGCCAACGTATTCACAAACGTATATTGACAATCACACGATTTGGCACAAGAAGGAAAGATTTTGACGTAATTTTTAAGTCAGAGGCAATTTGTGTGCATTTAATATCTGGTTGATCCAATATATTAATACGTGGTGGTCGTACGTTTTTACTTAACTTAATCGCAGCGAACCAAACATACCCTATATCAGTAGAAAGGTAATTTCGAATAGATTTGCAGAATATAGGTTTTAGGTTTAAATGTTGCATTTAACGCAGGTAAAATCTGGGTAGAAATCGCATATGAATAACAGCACCATATACAGGGTGACCCTTAATTCGTCAAGAGTATTTCAAGGGCTGATTCTGGGATATAATTTAAGAAAAAAACTATTCTACAGTAAGACCATATCCTCAATTTGTATAGCTCTTATCGAGGATTTAAGAAAAGTCGTACAATTACCGTTGACATGGGGCAGGGTAAGACTTTTCTAAGATCCCCGATAAAAGGTATCAAAATTGGAGATAGAGAATTACTGTAGAACAATTTTGTTTTTAGAATATATCCCAGAATCAACCTTTAAGATACTCTTGACGAATTAAAGGACACCCTGTATATCATAACTCTTGAGTTTGTAGCATCGCACGGGTATCTGCTGGTATTTAATAATACAAACTTAACAACAAAATTAAAAAAAAAATCATTCATCCGTTTTCGAAATATTGAATTTTCAAAAAACAATCCAAACAAATATTTTTTGGACTCACAGCCTAAACATAACCCGCTGAAGCTATTTTCTTCAAACTTGGTCCTTAATAGCCTTTTCACACCAAACCCAAAACACGGTTTTCCCGAAATTATCGGTTTTGGCTGAAAACCTAAAGCAAAAGTTTCCCATAGATTTTTTTATAAACCACAAGTTTTAAATAAAACCTGTCGAAAACATGTTGGATGATGAACTAAACAAACACACCCTGTGAAACATTCAGCGCTCAATTAATCGTCACATAAATAACTGACGGGTTGCTGCCAGGAAAATCGAAAAAAAAACAGCTGTCTGGGGTAATTTCAATTTCAATTCACAAAGTATTTGTTATTGTCTGGGGTGTCAAAATAATTGAAATGTCAAATTAAAACTTGTAAATGTTCAGTGTGAACGGTTTTCGAGTTTTCGTAAACTTTTAGCTGAAAACCCTGTTTTGGGTTTGTGTGAAAAGCCGTTCCCGTTTTTTTTTTTTTGATTTTCAACTATTTCATTAACGGCTTTACGAATTCCGCTCAAAATTTTTATACAGGTGGTCGGTCCTTGGAATTCTAAATAATACTGCATACTAAAATTTTCGAAGAATATTTTCAAATGGATAGACGATTTTTTTGAAATTATGTTTTTAAGTTTATATTATTAAATACTTAAAATTGACATTTTTTAGAAAAAAAAAAACAAAGTACAAACAAAATTAAGTAAAAAACCATTTTAAAAATATATTTAGGTATTTTTACTAAGAATCTTTTGGATATGGTCGTGATCGAACATAAATGCAAGTACGTGCGATCCAGTCGTGCATTTTATTTTTTTTTCTCTGTGAGAAATAAAAAGAATACGATCTGTAGGAAGTAGAAAATGTGAATTTTCGGATTGGTAAAAGGGATTTTTCTTACAAAAAAAAAAAAAAACAGTTGAATTAAAAGGGAATCTTGAAAATTTTCTTGTAATAAGACAATTCTTTAAATCAATTTTCAAACTTATCTTAGAGTACTCTGGCGGTAGGGTTTACCTATTACAGCTGCCACAAAATAAGAATTAAATAGATTAAAAAAAAATTCTTACAGGGTTAGGCTGGACTTATTGATCTACCTAGGCTTTAGTAGACGCCCTTATTTACGGTTTGTTTTTACTGTTAATTTTATTTTAAGGCTGGACAATCTACTCAATTATTATGCATTACATTTAACATTTAGCACATTATTCCGATGAAAACTATTTTAAACACCCTGTAAAATATTCTCAACAAAGTTCTACTTACTTGTTCATCTTCCGGTGTTGACTGCCCCATAACATTGGCCATACACGCAGCTGAGCCACCAGGGCATCCTAAGCCATATTTCGACACCAGCGGTCTGCACACATTCAAATAGAACTGAAAATAAGATGAAATGATAACACACACACACAAAATTGAAACCACAAATGGGTTAATAAAACTTCAAAAATGCTCTACTATTTTTTTTTTCAGGTGCGACACAAGTTCGACCATGTACTATTGTACGAAACGTACCTTCATTGATTTGCCAACTTCCGATTGAGAAATGAACGGACTGACTTCTGCCTCGTAGTTATCCATTGTACTTATCAGGGGTGTCAGGTCCATGTCATGTCCAACGGAACTTGTATACCCGTCTATCACGGAAGTTACTGATCCATAGCCCCTAGTTTTGCATGTAATCTGATTTTGACATGCCAATTTCGTTTGATAGTGAATCAGTAGTTGACAATTGGAATTTTCAATTATTTTCGGTCCACTCGATGATGATGTCGCATCACCAGCAGTCTGCCCTGTCCCATCACCACCAACATCGGTCGCACAAACAAATTCAATTTTCGTTGACCAATATGTTGTGGTCGCTGTATTGTCCTTGGGTTGACATGATGCACCGGTTACGTATAGTAAATACGGTGAGCCGGTTGGATTGAAAAGCAAGCTCGAATTGGCATTGCCAAGTGATGTTGATTGGCCATTGATACTCTCACAGGCACCTGTTTGAATCAAATTTAAAAAAAAAAAATATTAAGGAAACAGAATACCTACACATATTTGAAATATTGTGGGAAATAATTGGTTCGATTGACAAGGAACATGTCTGTGATGATTTATCGTAAGGTCTGTGTCTGAGCACACGAGCGGGGATGTCACTGGTCACGTTCAGGAGATATGTATAAAGGACTTCAATTATTGGCAATGGTATTCATTAAACACAAATTTGACTAAAGAAAGTATAGTAAATCGTTCACTTTGGAACTTTACTTCAAATATTTACCTTTAGTTGAAAAATAATTACAAACATTAATTTTTAGTGATATAAAATTAATTTTTTTTTGTAAATTGAACACATTTCTGAACAGTTCTTCAGCATTCTCGGCCTTTTTCAGTCATACTGATAACAGAATCCAATAAGTGCCCTGCGGACTAAATTTTAACATTTTTACTATTGTAGAAATGTCAAAATTGATTTCGCTTGAATTAATAAGTAAATAATGTTTTGATAGTTCAATCAGAGACTAGAAACTTGCATTACATTCATTTCAACTATGGGCGTTTTTCTTTTTTCATTCAGAGCAGAGCACTGAACACAGCACGAGCATGTCGAACATGCTCTTAACTTTCTCCGAAGCGAGCGCATTCTAAGAGATCCGAATTATTTTATGAACACACTCGAGCACTAGCTGTCAGCAAATGACATTTGTAAAATCGCTGATGTCACAAAAAATTGTGGAAAATGTCGTCCCTAGATTTTCCGACAACAATGATTTGTTTGAATTCTTGTGTTGTGAAATCATCATCTTCGAATTTCTTAACTCGCCGTTTCCTCAGATTTGTGACGAATTTCTTTTCGAGATATCCATAATCCTTCTGTTTATCTGCTATCCAAATATTCCACTGTTTGTACCACGCTGTCTTCCGATGACATGACTTCTTCATCGGCCAGAGACCTACTCTTAAAGTATTTTGGAAAAGTAAAAAAAAATCGATCGATTTACGACTTGAGTGGAACAAAATCGAAGAACCATAAGTATCTAGAAGACCGTCGTCTCTTGTCGATGTACCAGAGAAGTAATCAAGTCAGGCGGACTATTAGTTATGGAAACAAAGCATCATTTACCTAAATTAACATATCTTAACTTAAATTCATATTTTGTTACAAAAATGGCTTATTAACTGTTTTATAATTCTTTAAAGTTAATTGCTTTAAGATATATCGGAATTGAAACAGAGTAGATTTCAGCATTTAAAGAAATGTGTTTCTCACCTCACGGTATTGGTTCTGGAAAGAGTACTTAGCGCTTCGAACCACTCGTGATTTGTTAAGAGTAACTAGGAAAATGCCTTGAAGAAACTTTTTCTCGATTTTGGTTCTTTTAGATTGTCTGGTATAATTTTAGTTGAAAGGTGTCTCAACTCGGTCATTTGGATTCGGCAAGTTTTAGATAGACATCCAAACAACTTGCTGAATCCTCGTATGTGTGTTTGAGAGTAAAAATTCGATGAGATTCGACAACGGAGACATGGGTGTTTTCGAAGAGAGCACGTAGCTTTCCAGGAAGCCGTGATCCCGTGACTGAAAATCTCGAAAACGATTGACTGGTCGTATGTATGTGGGAGAGACTGGAATGGCCTAGATAGACGTGGACTTTTCACACAACAGGTTTTGTTTGGTAAAAGAAAATTCGAGAAGAGGAAAAAGAAAGAAGTTGAGAAAAAGAAATTTTATTTTGTGGACAAGGATAAGTTTCAGAATAATAATTTTAAAACTAAAATTGAGTGGTTCAAGGCAGAGGAGGAATTAACAAGAGGCGATAATAATAATCTAGGTGACAGAGGGAAGGAAGCTGATAGCAGGCAGATAAGGAGTCTTGTGGTTGATTTAAGGTTTTCGTTTCAATTCTGATTAATCGGATTTCGTTTTATTAATTCGAATTTTTTACCGGTTTTGTGGGACACGGAAGTTCTTTGTTAACGACCCATTTTCTTTGAGTTTTCTTTCGGCTACGTTTTACCGTAGCCCGATAAATATTGTTATATACTTACCATATTTACCTATACATATATTGAACAAGTTCAGGTAAAACTGTCTCAGAGAGCAACAGAATTTCAGAACGGGAATTTATTAAACAAAAATGTTAGCCATTTTTGAAAATGCACGACTGGATCGCACGTACTTGCTCTTATGTTCGATCACATCGTAAGCAAAAGATTTTTAGTAGAAAAAGCTCAATATGTTTTTAGTCTTTTTTACATAATTTTTAATATACAAAATTTCCTAAATTTTTTTTTTTAATTTTTTTTATTATGACAATTTTAGTTATTTAATAATATAAATTTGAAAACTAAAGTACAAAAAAAAATCGTCCAACCATTTTAATATCATTGAATTTTCAAAAAAAAAAATATATTATAAAATTTTGGTATGCGGTATTATTTAGAATTCAAAGGACCTCCTACAGAAAAATTTTGAACGAAATCCGTTGAACCGTTTATGAGAAAGTCCAAAGTCAAAAAAATAGTTGTATGGCAGGTACCGTTAATAACAAAATTTGTAAAAAAAAATGCTTAATCAAAGGATACTTATATTGGTGCACATATTTTTTTATCAAAATCGTTGGATCCGTTTTCGAGATATTTAGGATGGTAAAAAAAATTGTATGTCAGGTACCTTTAGTTTTGGACCTAAAACACGATTCAAAAATCTATTTTAGATAATCACCTAAAACGCTCAAGAAAATCGCTTCAGCCCATTAAGGCTGTAGAGCGTTGTAAAGACATACAGACAGACAGACAGACGGAATTGCGGGACCTACTTTTTTTGGTGTTCTCTATCATCGTAATGTCAATTTTGATTTAAATCTCGAGTTCGATTTTTTTTTCAAATGCTAAACTTGCCATATAAAGGGTTATCCATTTTGCGGTTTCAACCGGCTGGAATTCGACAGCTGTCAAACTAAGTTGTAAAACCAATTTTGTTTTCAGTTGAAAGTCTGACATTTACGAAAATGGATCGCTTAACTATCGCACAACGCATAAAGATTGTTAAAACCTACTAAAAAATTGGTGATTCTGCCACAGCCACATATCGTGATTTAAGAGGAGATTATGGTTTACATAATCGTCCAACTACGCAAGGAATTGGAAAAATTGTGCAGAAATTTGAAGAGACTGGATTGGTTACAGATATTGTAAGGCCTGTGCATCATCGTTTCGCTCGTACCACTGAAAATATCGATGCTGTAAGTGAAAGTATTGCCGAAAACCCGAATGTGTCGATTCCTCGTCGTTCTCAGGAATTAGGACTGTCTTACGGCACATTATGGCGTACTTTGCATTTGGACATACATCCATATAAAGTTCAGCACACACAACAACTGAAGCCAGCTGGCCATTCACAACGTCGTAGATACATCGAATGGGTGCTTGAACAACAGGCGGTGGACGGCGATTTTTCGAACAACATTTTTTTTCAGCGACGAAGCACATTTCTCACTCGGTGGGTATGTTAATAAACAAAATTGTGCTATTTGGGGTTCTGAGAATCCTCAAGTAATTGAAGAGAGGCCATTACATCCACAAAAAGTCACTGTTTGGGGCGCTCTTTGGTCCGGAGGTGTGATTGGACCTTACTTCTTCGAAAACGACGATGGAACGACTGTCACCGTCAATTCAGGGCGTTATGGTCATATGATAACCGACTTTTTTTGCCTGCTATTGAAGAATACGACTTGGAGAATATGTGGTTTCAACAAGACGGTGCCACATGCCACACAACTCGAGCAATATCAACTGGCCACCAAGATCATGTGATTTGACACCGCTGGACTTTTGTGGGGCTACGCGAAAGATCATGTTTATGCAGATAAACCTTTAACTCTTTAGCACTTTAAGACCAACATTCGTCAAGTTCTGGCTGAGATACCGCCCAATATGTGTCAAAAAGTGGTCGAAAATTACCTCAAAAAAATCGATGCTTCCAACAGTTCGCGTGGTGGTCATTTAAATGATGTAGTGTTTCACACATAATGTCAACGTTTAAACTTTATAATAAAAAAGAAATATCATGAAAAAAAATATTTGTTATGTGTTTTATTTACGTTTACTTTTGCAACCGCAAAATGGATAACCCATTAGTACCTACATAATTTATATCGCAAGTAAAAAACGATATAAGTGAAAACCCCGATTGGAACCCATTTAGAAATTTTTGGGAAGATTTTTGTATGGTAATGTCAAAAATATTAAAAAGAAAAGTAGACATAGAAAAGAACAAAAGCAGGCTATTGAGACGGCCAATTGCAATTAAAAAATGAATGAACTGTCAAATGTCGTTTTCCAGTGTACGTTAAGAGTGACTCCTTTTACTCATAATTTTTCATATATTCTATAAGAATAGAGCAAAGAGAATAAAAAAGAAGTAACTCTGAACAGCCAATGGAAAACGGCATATCTTTGACATTTTGATAGATCCTATTTCGCAAACCGTTACGTGAGAAATATTTGAGTTTTTAACCTTAAAGTAATTGACATTATAGTAATTATGGAATAAAAGGAGAATAACGTATCTAAAATCGATTTGAAATGGATATTAGGAATTCGAAATACATAATTGATAAATTGTTCAGATAACAAAATCCGGCCGTACAAATAGTGCATCATTTATTCAGCACGCAATAATGGATGAATCTGACACGCCATAAAGAATAACCCATAACCAAAAGCTGAAGAACTTGACATAAGGTACATTTCACCACCGACCGATAGTCAAACATGGCTGTGGATCAATGGGATCAATCTGCGTTTCTTGAAACGCCATGAAATCCATATTTATGGTATTGACGGAATTCCCCTTTTTACCTAGTTTAGAGCGACCACAGGTCTCAAAAATACAAAATTTTCTGACCAGAGTGAGTGTAGCTGTCATCATCAAAAAACTAAGGGTGACTTCAGAGCTTAACGAACAAACTTTTTGCAAAAACGATGTGCAGCATTAACCATTTTACAGCAGAAAATATTTGTGTTATTTTTTGTTTGCTATTTTTTCTAAGTGTCTAATTATGTAGGTTGGCTCAGCCAAATCTGACATTTAAGTATGCAAAATGTCGTTTTCGAATGGTAATCTGGAAGAACTCACCGATCTCGAACACATACAGCCACAACTAATTAGAAGAGATTGCATTGTTGCTGTGTTTACCCATATTCTGGTTGATTTCGATATCATAACGGTGCATTTATTGTTCTTATCTTCTTTATTTTCGTCTCTTTAAAATAATATGCATATACGCACTTCACCTTTATTACATAACGGTGAAATTATTTTAGCTGAAAATGGGAATTTTTGGTTGACAATAAATTAGAAAAGATTCAATTTAATTTAAGCTTTATCGATACATTTTAGAGTATACACAAAAATGTTGGTAAGTATTGTTTTGTTTTCCATTAATAAACACAAAATTATCAAAAATCTACAATGTTAAGCAATTTAAAGATGGGAAAAGGCAAAAGTTACACTACGGAGACGCTGAAGGCTACTGTTGAGTTTAACAGGTCTGCCATCTTCTTATATATAAAGAACAATCCAAATTATGTTTGTGTTTTGTTTTGTATACGAACACTTCATTTTGGTTTCTCTTTGTTTGCCGCGTGTATGCACACAACTACAGCATTTGATTCCCATTAAATGTATTTCGATATTTTATTTTTTCGGTTGTCTAGAATGTTCCATGGATTTGTTGGACGACTTAGAGGTAGTTAATTCGTTGTGAAGCTTGGCAAATTTCGATTAATTGTGAAATTCATTGTAATAGAAGACGTTTTGCGTTCATTTTGGAGGAGAGGCTTATGAGATATATATTAGATGACGCTGTGCTGCGATCAATGCCACAACCCGATAGATTGCGTTATACATTGACTTAGGCTGTGCGCGATTTGCCATGTGTCCTTTTCACAATATAATTTTCTATCCTCCCTCTTACCTTCTACTATCAAAACGTTCGAGGTCTTCGTTCAAAAACTCATACTGTTTTACAACAGTCCTACGCTCTATCCTTTGATATCTACGCCCTGACGGAAACAAATCTGGTCACTAGTATAAACAACCAAGAACTGTTTCCTTCTTCTTTTAACGTTTATCGCGACGATGAACTTAACGGATCTTCTGATGAATGCCCATGTCGAGGTGTCCTAACTATCTATCAAAAACACACTAGACTCATCCCTCATTGCAGTCTCTTCTTCCCCTAATCTCGACTATGTCTCAATTAAGATAAGACTACCCCGTAAGTCGCTTTTTGTGATATGTTGCTATATTTTGCCGTTGCAGCCTATTGCATCTTATAAGCTTGCCATTGAAATGGTTAACCACATAATAGCTTTATGTGACCCCAACGATGACATTCTTCTTTTCGGCGACTTTAACCTTCCCCATCTTAAATGAACTTCATCTGAAGATCAATCTTATTATATTGTTTCAAATCCCACTTCTGCAAAGGAATGCCTTTTTATAGATCGCCTAGCAGATTCAAGCCTCTGTCAAGTTAGTGGTATCCCAAACTATATGGACAGGCAACTAGTCTTATTTTCACAACCGATCCCATTAACTCTTCAGTATCACTCTCACCTCTATCCTTATCTACTATCGACAACTATCATCCTCCCCTAATTCTCTCATTCTATCATGATTGTCCACTACCAACTAATCTCCCTACAAATCAGTACTCCTTTGATTTTCATAAGGCAAATTTCCGTCATATTAATGAATATCTCAACAGAATTTCCTTTAATTTCGATAGCCTTATCGTGAAAGATGCCACAGAAAAATTGTACAGGGAAATATCTAATTCTATTTCTCGCCCCCTGATTATTCTAACTATTTTGGTTCTTATCTTCACTTTTCCGAGCTATACAACACCCTTTACTAACGCTATTTAATAGAAACACAAACCAACCTTATAATTGATCCTAAGTCGTTCTTTCAGTTCGTCAATTTTAAAAGAAAATCGGATGGTTACCCGTCCTCTCTTTCCTTCAATACCGAAACTTCGAATAATCCGCAAGATATTGCCAATTTTTTTGCCACATTTTTCAAGCAATCTTTCACCGACGATTCCTTCGTACCTGATTCAGATTATTTCGATTATTTGCCAAATTTCTCACTAGGCCCCTTTCTTCCTCTTACCATTGACCTATATATCATCGAAAATAAGTTGAATCAATTTAACGATGAATATGTTCCTGGCCCTGATGGCCTCCCCGCAATATTCCTAAAAAAATGTTCTTCAGCTCTCTCTTTTCCGCTCTCCAAATTGTTCAGGCTATCATTATCTCAAGGAGAATTTCCTCAGGTATGGAAAACCTCTTTCATAACCCCAATATACAAAAAGGGTACTAAAATATTTGAAAGTATTTTGTACGAAATTTCAAGTTTCCGTTGTAAGTCGCTCATTTCCCCTAGACAACACGGCTTTCTCAAATGTAGCTCTACAACAACTAATCTAGTTGAATTTCTATCGTATACAGTCTCAGCTCTAGAAAGCGGAAGGGAAGTAGATGTTATTTCTACTGACTTTAGTAAGGCTTTTGACAAAATTTCACATAGACTTATACTTTTCAAATTGTCCATTCTCGGCTTTGAACCTATTTTCTTAAAATGGATTTTTTCTTATCTGGAAAACCGGTATTACAGTATTTGTTTCAGATCTGCCTTCTCCAATTCATTCCTAGCTACCTCCGGGGTCCCCCCAAGGAAGTCACTTAGGAACTCTCCTTTTTATTCTTACAATCAACGATATTGATTTGGTCATTAAACATTCCCATATCTTATTATACGCTGATGATACCAAGTTTTTTAAGACAATTTCTTCCTCACACGACTCTTCCCTTATTCAACTAGATCTCAAAAGTTTCTCAGTCTGGTGTATCCAAAACTGCTTAGAGCTTAATATCTTTAATCACTTTTTCACGCAAACGCATAAAATCTTGTCCCAGGAGCTACTTTCTTTACACTCAACCCGTACCCATAGTTGAATCGATTCGAGACCTCGGCATATTATGTGACCGAGAGCTCAATTTCATAACACACATCAAGAGAAATAACAGAAATTCTCTTCATTCATCGACTTCTCTCAGGTTCCGTTGACTCTGAAGCCCTCTACAACTCTATCTTTCTGAACACTAACCCCCGTAACCTAAGAAACCCTCGCCTCTTCTACCTGCCTACTCATCGTATCTCTTATGGCTTCAATGAACCTATTACCCGAATGCTGCGAAGGGTTGATTTAAACGAAAACTGAAATAAATCGTCCGCCCAATAAGTTTCATAGTTTTAAGTTAGGTTAAGTTATGAAGCTTGTGTTAAGCCAAATAAATGAGGGTCTTGCCCCCACCAAAACTAAAATTAAAATTAAATTAAATTAAATTTCTATTCAGAAAATTGATTCGAGTTTTACGTATTATTACACTGATTCCGATCTAACCTTAGATTACGTACACGTCTTGCAATAATTAACTGAATGTCCGTGATAAGCAAATGCAAGAGTTACGTGCAGAAGAAATAAATGGAGACATATCACAAATTCGACAAAAAGTTATTACAAGAAGAAAAGTGGTAAACGTAGACTTCAATCGCGCTGCTTTGGAATACGATTCCACAATCGCATTCACTTTCTCGATGCTACCGGTGGGGCATGCAAGACATTCGTTATTTAGTTGATTCTAGCAACAATTTGGCCAACATCTCTTTCGTTACCTGGTACATCCTGTGTATCTATGGCATTGCTGTCACACTCTTTGAAGGCGGCTGAACTGCACATTCCGATCTGAAGCTGTTGGCGATGATTTGTCTCACGGTTGACACAAGCCTTCGGCGACATCGAAATTGATTCGAGAATGCAAAATCATAATTTAGGATGAATACAAGATGGCACATAAACGAGCTTTGAAGGCAGTTGACCGAACAATTTGTTTTTTTAATTTAACTATATGCCGGTAAGACATAAAGTCTTTTAAATGCAACCTGAATTGCACGGCACTGAAGGATTTACAATGTGATTCCGCTATCCCGAAATCTACTGCTGCCGATGAATTTAATGCATTCTTGAAATCGTCGTCTTTGTGCCGGCATGTCAAGAAGTTGAAACTGACCACAAATGTGAGTGTCATTCCAGAACGACCCATCAGCTTCTGAATTCTCACGACAACTGCTGACGCTTGGCAATGCCAAATTTCTGTTGATGTCTCTACTGGATTGATAGCATTCCCGGCAAATTTTTGGGAATTAACAACGTCGAATGAGAAATTCATCACCAAAGTAGTGTTCCCCGGCATTGCAAAAAAATTTTAAAAATCTCGATTGGATTTGTGAACGGGCAATACTAGCAGCGAGGAAAAAGGACGTCGTTGATAGCTTGCTAAAAGGTCTTTGTTGTTTGTTTTTGCGCCGGAAAACAAATCGAAAAACATTGTTTATCATATCACTCTCTCCTTATTTTTATTCCATTCAAATAAATCACATTGAAATTTGAACTATCTGTGTTTTATTATAGTTCTTCAGTTGATTTGAAGGCGTTAAATTGCGGCGAGACGAAGTTCGGAAGGTCCGCTAGTATCATATAAAAGTACCAATTGCAACAAAATTAAATTGTTCCAAAAAAAATTATCTTCAAAACATGAATATCATATTAATAAATATGAGACCACACAAAATGTCCAAGGTCAAAAAAGATCACGCAAAACATCAGTGCACATTGCCAAGAAAATTGTACGGCTGTTGAAAGCAGACCCCAGAAAAGACGCCCAGGTTATTTAACGTGAAATTATGGATGGAACTGTTGTCAATATAACTAAAAGAACTGTCATTTTTCCCTAAGTGAACACTTTCAGAAAAGTCCAGAAAGCTTCCATATTGCCAAATAAAAACGTTGCGTTTGTATGTTTATACACAGCGGTTATGTCAAAGCACCATAATTATTTTATTCTGTAAACATGGCCGACACAAAGTTGAATTTAAGTTTGACATTTACTCGTACTTGGTGTGAGTGTTCCCGTGTTTCTGGTTTTGTTTCTGACTTCAAATTAAACACAAAAAAAATTCTCTTCTTTCCAAGAGAAGAACTGTCATTCGATGCAAATGGAACACTTTCAGAATTATTCGAAAGCATTACGGGACGACCAATCGAAAACGTCGTCAATGTTCCTTATTGTGTATATTTGGAGATTTGAATAAGAAAATCCATATTTTTGTTTTAAACACAACAACGATTCTATAATTAGGTGCCAACGGCTGTTTGTAAACGGTGATTTTTTAAGAGCTTGGTTTTTGAAAATTCAAAAAAACACAGAAACTTGTAAAAAGTGAATGAAATTTTTATTTGGATCGATAAATCAATTTCTGCCATTTACTTTTTAAAAATAATTTCACTTAAATGTTGCCCGCGGCTACGCTTCAGGTGGTCCATTCTGAAGGTCCAATTTTGGCAAACTTTTTCACACATTTCGGCCGGAATCTCACCAATGACGCGTTCAATGTTGGCTTCCAAGGCAGCAATCGTGTTTGGCTTGTCCCCATAGACAATAGACTTAACATAGCCCCACAAAAAATAGACTAACGGGGTCAAATCACATGATCTTGGTGGCCAATTGACTGCGCCAAAACGTGAGATCAACTGCTCACCAAATTCGCCTCTCAATTGATGCATGGTTTCGCGTGCAGTGTGGCATGTGGCACCGTCCTGTTGGAACCACATGTCGACCGAGTTCAATTCTTGCATTTTCGGCAAAAAAAAATCTGTTATCATCGAACGGCACCTTTCTCCATTGACCGTAACCCTGCGGCCTTCATCGTCCTTGAAGAAGTACGGCCCAATGATGCCGCCTGCCCATAAACCGCACCAAACAGTGCATTTTTCGGGATGCATTGGTAGCTGCTGAATTGCCTCTGGCTGCTCTTCACTCCAAATACGGCAATTCTGCTTATTCACGTATCGATTTAGCCAAAAATGAGCCTCGTCGCTGAAGACCATAAAACGGACGTAGCTTGCGAAACACATTTTTCACAGAGCACGAATTTTGATAATAAATTTCAATAATTTGCAAACGTTGTTCAGGCGTAAGTCTATTCATGATGAAATGGCAAACAATACTGAATCGAAATGTCAAATGTTCGTGGAATTTGTCATGTGTGATCTGTCAAAAATATAAACGTCAAAAACCAAGTAGCAAAAAAATCACCCTATACAATGTCATATATTGCGACTTTTTAATAAATATATTTAACACAAAATCGGAGAAAATAAATAACTGGGGACCATAATAACATCGAATATCCCTCTAAAGATCTCCATTGTTCGTTCTTCTCATGTTTCCAGAAGTTCGACCCAAACCCAATCTCCATTAAAATATTTGCTACAAATTCCTTTTCATAACTTCCTCAGCATTTTTCTTCCTACATAAAATGAATATAAAATGTAATAAAATGCTCATATCATAACCTCCTACAATTTACCATTTCAGAAAATGGAAGCAATAGCAAAAAAATGCGATTGATTGCACAAAATTGCTAACTTATTGGCTTTTTTCACATTTCAATGGTTATTGCACTTCATAGTATGTATGTCTATGGAAAGAGAGATGCGATGTTATAAGGGAAGGGATTTTTGCCACTGTCTGTAGAAGTTTAACTGAACTGGGATTCATTCGAATCCCAAACACTAACATGAAGAGAGAGAGAAAAATCAAAATCTTTTTTGAAGCAAACACATTTCATTTAATATCATTGCACATAACTTGGATTGAAAATCCCATAAATATTTTGGTTTGGGATGTGAAATTGTTGAAACGTGTTAAGAATTCGCAATCTCTAAAATAAAAATAAAAGTCTACAAAAAAAAAAATAACAAGGATACACATTCTAACAAGTGTACGAGTATAAAGCAAACGTCCTGTATCTAATACATACATGCATATATGTATCAATCTATACTATATGCGCCCTATGCCCATTTTGCCATGTGAAATAAACGAATTTGTTGTCGATTAACCTAAATTGGGATTAAATTTTTAGAAAACCAATTTTTCTCTCTAGTAAATGTACGAGTTTGTATATAGATACCCCTGCATCATTTCCGCCAACACATGGTGGATCAGGATCGAAAATCCGGCGAAAAAATATATTCAATTGGAAAATACCTATACAAATATGTATATATTTCTGTAGTATCTAGGTATTCCCATTTAAAAATCGTATACACACATGTACCATATAGCGCCTCGTTCTAACTCTGTTGTGGTAGTTTGGCAGATCCTTATAAGCGACTGCTTCAATTGGAAAAAAAATACCATCATCAAATCGGTTGATTGGACAATTTTGTTGATGTCGCAAAACGGATTGAAATTACCAATATGTTTAATTTAAAAAAAATATTAATTAAATTTGTTAACTACATTTGCGGTTCAATATAATATATATGCATCTACGGTCGATAAGTCTTCTTCCGAGTATCAGCAAGGTATTTGAATAGGATATTAATAGGGCTCTGTTCAAGTGGGCAGATAATAATCAGTTCTGTTTTAAGGCCGGACATGACAGAATTCATACCGCGTATAAACTGGTTTCTGATATTTATTGAAGAAAACGCAAAAAATATGTTTATATTATTTTTGTTTTTGTTTTAGTGGACTGTGTGGATTTAAAGCCAATTGAATGATTTTGTGACCTTCAGTCCAAAATGCGTTTCGCCCAGGTACTACAGCTGGGCTCATCAGTTAGATGCTGTAGTACCTTTCTAAGACGCATAATTTTTTGATCGATGTTTACCGACTTTAATAAAACTTACAGCGATTACTCACCGTAAATTATATTTTTCTAGGGGAATTTGGTTAGATTCATGCATCTAGAAGGTACTACAGCATCTAACTGATGAGCCCAGCTGTAGTACCTGGGCGAAACGCATTTTGAACTAAAGGTCACAAAATCATTCAATTGGCTTGTTTCTGATATCCAATGGAACAAAACTAAAAATCAGTGTACGGGTGCCTGTCTGGTTGATTTGGAGAAGGCCGTATGGTCAGAAGCTCTCTATCTAATGCTAACCAGACTAGGTATAAGTAAACCTCTATTGTATGTGCTTTATGACATGCTACATGGTAGAAAGTTTGTTGTCAAGAGTGGCAATGTAACTTACCGCAATTTTTAATATTAATAATGGTCTTCAGCAGGGAGCGGTTAACTCGCCGATTCTATTAAGCATTTACACCAGCGATCTGATAGGTAGTCTAACTCAGGCAATTGCGTACGCCGGCGATCTAATTGCGTACAGAACAGCTAATACAATTGAGGTCATCAAAAATCTTTTGCATAGTGACTTCGACAAGATTCAGCGATATTGTGATGACTGGAAGTTGAAAATCAACATCTAGAAATCAGAAACTATTGTGTTTAGGACTCCGTTATCTAGCGCCTCAAGGGATACGAGAAAGAACTGGCGCAAGCTGGTGATCGTAGGGCCACATGGACATCCACTGGCGAGTAAAAGTGTAGTAAAGTACCTTGGCATCTGGTTGGATCAGTACCTGTATTTCGACAGACATATAGGTGCTGCCTTGGCCAGGGCTAGGGGAGCATTTGCCCTGACAAAACGATTGTTTTATAGCAGCCGTCTTGACAGCAGGGTAAAGGTGATTTGCTACATGACCCTTATCAGGCCGATGATTGCCTATGTATTCCCGGTGTGGTTCAACGTTGCCCCATCTCAAATGGAAAAGATTCGGGTGTTTGAGAAGCAATGTCTTAGACGTTGCCTTGGATTAGACAGAACACCAGAGTCGGAGTACACACGATATTATTCCAACCAGGTTCTATACAACGGAGCCAACATAAACAGAATAGATAATTTTTTGTTTAAGCTGATTCGGGGTCACATTGCAAGAGCAATGTCCTCAACCAACAGCTTAATTTTTGGGACTTACTACCCCAATATCGAATACTACGAAAATGTGCGGCTAAGTGGCTACATCCCCCCCAATGCATTCGTCTATTTAGACAGTCGAGGGCTGATACAGGATAGAATGGCGGTTCCGCTCATCTACTACGTCAGCCGGAAAACTGTAGATAGGCGACTCCTGTATGGTCGAGACGTCATCGCTCAAGGTGGAGTGGAGCGCCTGCGGTTCAGTAGGACTGTGTCCGATCGGGACCGAAGGGATAGGGCGAAACAAGAGAACCAGTTCTGGTGGCTCTCTGAACAGCATCATGATATTTAAAGTCGATTAAGATGGTATGTCTTAGCCGACTTACATACATTTAGGGTAATTAGGTATAGAAAACAGCTGGGAGGCACTAAAAAAAATTAAAAACATGTGTGTATGCGGAGGCATATGTTCATGTATCTGCGGGTCGGTACATGTATGTACGTATGTACATGTATGTGTGGGATATATGCAATGCAGCCTTTGTTCAACTTCCGTCAATCTTTATTTAATTGTTAACCGTACACGTGGTTTAAGCTGAATGTTTACGTCACAGTACACAATTTGCAAAACGGCAGCATTCAGCAATAGCTGTGTTTTATTGGGTTTTATCCTTTGTAAGTTAATCCAAAAAAAATGAATCGACCGAAGCATGGCTTTTAGTTTTGTAAAAATGGTACCCCTGCACAGCAGTCACAAGCAATGAAAGAGTCTTGTGTAAAATAAAATCAAGAAAACATCAAGATTATGAGCTTTTTTTATAATTGTGCGCGCACTAAAGGGATTTTGACTACCCTTAATATGTTCGAGCACGAGCATAAAGCCGGGTCAACACGCAACTGCAAAGTTGACAAGTACACTTGTACAATCATATTGGTGGATTATTGTCAGTTATCAGTGCATCTTTGAATCATGTCGATTGCAGAAAGTGAATTAATTACATTAGCTGCAGTCGCTGTAATTTTAAAATAAAAAAAAAACGCCAGAGATATGGTTCACTGCTGTAAGTACTTATAAATTCTCCCAAAACTTCCCGATTTTTACTTCGAAGGTCGGCATTTGGATGGCTGGTGCCATGTTCACGACATGATCATAAACTCTTTTTTAATATTAAAAAAAAAACACTAACGGATTATTTCTTGAGAACTCCTAAAACTCGATTTTACGAAAACATTAGAATTTGATTGAGATCTAACTCATTTCTTCAACAAGTTTTAACGCTTTAGAACTCGAATATACGTAGAAATTTGTTTTAGTTAGAACTTCGATTTATCAGCAGCCTCAAAATTGGGAATCTATAACGCGTTAGAACTCAAAAGTTTAAAAAGTTTTCATTCAGAGCACATGTGTTCAAAATAAGCTCTCTATCAGGGTTACTTTTGGGACTCATTTGCGTCATTTTGGATCTTTTTTAAGGTCTGGACCCCAGGATGCAACTTTTGTAAAATAGTGAATCCTTTAAAAATTCAGGACTCTTTTTAAAAATTTAAATAATTTTGTTAATACTAAATCTTCGTTGAAAACTTCTGAATTTGGTCGGATTGTTCTCTGAATTTAGCCCTCTGTGAACTCATTCAAATCTTTGTCTACATTTTCTGTTGTTTAACATTCAACTTCATGTGCCTTGCCTGTGTACGAGTGCAATAATTCCTTTCTCATAACAGATAACAGTATATACAATACAGATACCTACCTGCAATCTACATTTGTTCAATCTTGTCAACCCATGTTTTCTACCTTTAATGTTTTAGAAGATGAGCAGCCAGGTTTCCTGGCCAAATTTTAGTTCAGATCTATAGGCAAAATATTCCCAACAATTAAAATTTTAAGATTTTTAGTTATTAACTAACTTTGTTAATTTGTTTTACATATTATAAAGAAAACTGGATTGTTTATTTATTTAAGTAAACAAATGAATTATTTTAAGTTTTAACGTTTATTTATTTTGAAAAAAATATTGTTTTCTTATGTTTACAAAATATATAAGAATATATTTGTTGATAGAATGTGTTTTTATTATAGATTTTATGGGACTCCATTTTTTAGCCAGGACTACCTTTTTGGACTCTTTCATAGGTAAACCTGCTCTCTAGAGCCGGCTGTTCTTTATAAAGCTCGAGGAACTAGCTCCAGAACTTTTTTACTTGCGATTATAGGTACTATAAGACAAGTTATGTATTCTATGACATTACGATCATAGAGAACACCAAAAAAATGGGTCCCGCAATTCCGTCTGTCTGTCTGTAGAACGATCTACAGCCTAAACGGCTGAACCGATTTTGTTCAAACTTGGTACTTAGGCGTTTTAGGTGATTGTCCAAAATAGATTTTTGAATCGTTGTTTTAGGCCCAAAAATTACGGTACTTGCCATACAAATTTTTCTACCATCTTAATTATCTCAAAAACGGCGCTAACGATTTTGTCAAAAATTGGTGTGTGTTCTACTTTGGCTATGGTCTACATTTTGGCTAAAATTTTGTTTTAATATTTTGTTCTTAACGGTACCTCCCATACAACCATTTTTTTTTATTTTCGACTTTCTCATAAACGGTTCAACGGATTTCAATCAAATTTTTTATACAGGAGCTCCTTCTAAATAGTATTGCATTTCAAAATTTTCGAAAATTTTTTGAAAATTCAATATTTCGAAAACGGGTGGAAAATTTTTTCTGAAATTTTGTTTTTGAATCTATATTATTAAATATTTAAAATGTTCATACCAATTTTTTTTTTAGACAAGTTTAAGAATTTTTATATATAAAAAATTAAGTGAAAAAACTTTAAAAATATAAGGGGTCCGCCATATAACGTTTTTTTTCAACTAGTGCTTATTTCGTGAATGGTCACTTAGGTCATGTCTGATTTGACAGATAATTAGTTTAATCCTTCCGCTGAACGAATATGGTTGTGTATACACAAGCAAAATTGTCCCATTTGGGGCACAGAAAACCGGCACGCATACATTGAAAAGCCGATACACCCAAAACGAGTCACTCTTTGGTGCGGATTTTGGTCCAGAGGCATAATTGGGCCATTTTTCTTCGAAAATGAGCAAGGAGTGGCCGTTACAGTCAATGGCGATCGTTATCGGGCCATGTTGAACGAACAAAAATTGAAGAGGAGGATATTGGCAATATTTGGTTTCAATAGGACGGCGCTACGTGCCACACAGCCGAAGCTACACTCGATGTTTTGCGCCCTGTTTTTGAAGATCGCATTATCCGCCGCAGAGTTGATGTCGTTTGGCCACATCGGAGCTGCGATTTGACACCGTTGCACTATTATTTGTGGGGTGCCGTAAAAGATAAGTGTTACGCCGATAAGCCAGAGACAATTGACGTTTTAAAGGACAATATTCGTGAAGCCATTGGTGAAATACAGCTGCACACAATCGATAATGTGCTTAAAAATTGGACCGATCGTGTAGGCTACTGCATGGCCAGCCGAGGCAGCCATTTGAATGAAATTATTTTCCATTATTAACCGGAAGGATTGTACTTTCAAATAAAAAAAGAAATTTGAGAAAATATTCAGTAGTTATTTGGCGGACCCTTTATTTAGACGTTTTATTAAGAATCTTTTGCTTATAATGTGATCGAACATAGGAGCAAGTACGTGCGATCCAGTCGTGCATTTTATTTTTAATTATCGGGGAGGAGGTAATAATCTCCGTGGACTCGACTTGATTAAAGTCCCAACACATAGGACCAACTATGGGATGCATGAGCCCTTGACACGTATGGGTAGACTTTAAAATTGGAATTCAAACATTTTTGATTTCAATATCAGTAAAATTAAATTAAAAAATCTACTCAAAACCAGTGCTCCACGCGTCTAAATGTTTTTGTTTCATATTATGTTCTTGTTTTGTTTTTGACGTAATATTATTTGTTTATATTTTCATTTTGTACTTGTGTAAGTGTTATTTGTAATAGAGTTTGTCTGCTAACAACTAAGACTGCACTAAATGATGAGCCGGGGCGTGGTATAACACAGTTTTCTGTGTTGGCAAAGCATTGGTCGGAAGACGGAGCTTGCTATAAGCTCTCTTCGTCCATTTCTGATTGTGTGAAAAAAACATCAGAAACATTTAGAAATTAACATCTCAAAACTGTATTTTATGTTAATACCGGGCATGTAAATCTATAAATTGATTTTAAAATTAAAAATAAAGGTAAGACCGCACTGCAACGGAACTACACCTCGAAACGTATTCGTATGGAATTTGCCACTTAGTGCGGTATAGCTCAAAGAAGTTCATACCAATAAATATTTTGCAGCGCAATTCATATGAAGTGCAGTTCCGCCCAGTGCGATTTCACATTAAATCAATATTTTCACAAAACCAAACTTATCAAATTACTTTCTTGTAGAACGAAATAAAAAAATAATTTCTTTTTTGCTCAATTCGTTTTATTTGGAATTAGCTATATAAATTGAACACAAAACGAAAATGAGAAATACCAAGATGGGAAT
Source organism: Philhelius pedissequus (assembly GCA_910595825.1). Lineage (NCBI taxonomy): Eukaryota > Metazoa > Arthropoda > Insecta > Diptera > Syrphidae > Philhelius > Philhelius pedissequus. Next base: position 47,453,605 of record OU343161.1, on the reverse strand, counting down.
CCTCGGCTGTCAATAGGGTTTGTCTAAAAGCTGCTAACGCACACAACTATCCCTATAGAACGCTCATATAGAGGCTGTCATCCAGCCGTCAGCCATTTTTCTTATATTTTCTGTCCAATATCATAAATCAAAGAAAACAAGATTACGACACTTCTTAGCTTTTCTTATTTTATTGACGTCATATGTGAAACAAAATCTGCAAATTGTTGTTGTTTGTTGTTTGTGGATTAATGGATTTTGTTTCGCATATGACGTCAATAAAATAAGAAAAGCAAAGAAGTGTCGTAATCTTGTTTTCTTTGATTCATAGTACAATATGTTGAAATCTGTGGGTATGTTCAAAAACTATGAAAACGCAATGCACTTCTTTCAAACTCAAATCATGTGTTTTAAAATAAAATGCATATTATGCTTTTTTTATAATGATGAGCGCACTAAAGGGGTTTTGACTACCCTTAGAATGAAAAAGCACAGTGGGAGCGTTAGGAAAGTAGGGAAGGGTCCAAGAGGAGATACTGATGCACGTTGGTTTTGAATTTCTGAATATCAAAATTGGAGGGGAAAATAGAGCAGAGTAAAGTATTCCACAAGTATTCCGAAGTTGGGCTCAAGGGTAAATTGATGAGCATTCCTGGAAGCGCGAATATTACTGTTGAACATTTTCAGGGGAGGAATGCAACAGGCTATTTCGATAGAACATTGTTTATAAAAATATCGATAAAATAATGAGAGACATATGACATTTCGGCGGTGTTCTAGATGTGTAAATGTTTACACTATAATTCTATCGCCAATCATTCTTAGAGCTCTATTTTGAATTCTATCCAAGATTTAAATGAGTTTTGGGAGATCCTGCCCAAATGTGCGAGTTATACTCCAGGATGGATAATGGCCTTATAGATTACAGCCAGATCAGACGAGGAAAAGAATTTCTTGCATATCTTCGAAGAAAGCCCAAGCACTTTTCATCATTTTTGGCGACATCAAGACAGCACTGAATTTTTTTTTCATTAAATTCAACACGGTTTTTTATTTCCCATTCGACAATGCTGTCGTGATCAAAATTGAATGAGCTTATCATACGCTGCCGTTGAAGTTCCCGAAGAACATGGATGTGAATCTAAAAATGACGAATATGAAAAGCTGAGTGTACTGTCGTCAGCAAAACAATATATTGGATTAGTGGTTTCAGACAAGAGATCATTATGAGACAAAGATTTTGATATATATAACTGGTGATTTTTTTGCTACTTGGTTTTTGACGTTTATATTTTTGACAGATCACACATGACAAATTCCACGAACATTCGACATTTCGATTCAGTATTGTTTGCCATTTCATCATGAATAGACTTACGCCTGAACAACGTTTGCAAATTATTGAAATTTATTATCAAAATTCGTGCTCTGTGAAAAATGTGTTTCGCAAGCTACGTCCGTTTTATGGTCGTCATAATCGACCCACCGAGCAGGCTATTCAGCTCATTGTGACCAAATTTCGCACCAGTTTCACTTTATTGGACATTAATCCAACAAATCGTATCCGTAGAGTGCGTACCGAAGAGAATATTGCTGCTGCATCCGCCAGTGTTGCTGAAGATCGCGATATGTCCATTCGGCGCCGATCGCAGCAATTGGGTTTGTGTTATTCGACCACCTGGAAGATTTTACGCAAAGATCTTGGTTTAAAGCCATACAAAATACAGCTGGTGCAAGAATTGAAGCCAGACGACCTACCACAATGTAGAATTTTTGGTGAATGGGCCTTAGAAAAGTTGGATGAGGATCCGTTTTTTTATCGCAAAATTGTCTTCAGCGACGAGGCTCATTTTTGGCTAAATGGATACGTGAATAAGCAGAATTGCCGTATTTTGAGTGAAGAGCAGCCAGAGGCAATTCAGCAGCTACCAATGCATCCCGAAAAATGCACTGTTTGGTGCGGTTTATGGGCAGGCGGCATCATTGGGCCGTACTTCTTCAAGGACGATGAAGGCCGCAGGGTTACGGTCAATGGAGAAAGGTACCGTTCGATGATAACAGATTTTTTTTTTGCCGAAAATGCAAGAATTGAACTCGGTCGACATGTGGTTCCAACACGACGGTGCCACATGACACACTGCACGCGAAACCATGCATCAATTGAGAGGCGAATTTGGTGAGCAGTTGATCTCATGTTTTGGCGCAGTCAATTGGCCACCAAGATCATGTGATTTGACCCCGTTAGACTATTTTTTGTGGGGCTATGTTAAGTCTATTGTCTATGGGGACAAGCCAAACACGATTGCTGCCTTGGAAGCCAACATTGAACGCGTCATTGGTGAGATTCCGGCCGAAATGTGTGAAAAAGTTTGCCAAAATTGGACCTTCAGAGTGGACCACCTGAAGCGTAGCCGCGGGAAACATTTAAGTGAAATTATTTTTAAAAAGTAAATGGCAGAAATTGATTTATCGATCCAAATAAAAATTTCATTCACTTTTTACAAGTTTCTGTGTTTTTTTGAATTTTCAAAAACCAAGCTCTTAAAAAATCACCGTTTATATGTAAATATATTTGGGGCACAACAGCATTTATTTTATGAATTTCAGACTTGAAACTGTCCAATACAACTTGTATTTAGCGATCCCAACGGTAATTTCTAATCCGACAAAAAAGAGAATCATCGATATCAAATGCACGCATTTTTGGCTTTACGCCAATCGCTATTATATGCTTTTGAAATATTAAGTGGAATAATTTTACTTTCTCCAAAATGATGTAAAGATTTGTGCCACTGTTCGGTGAGATATACCATCCACAAAAGGGACGTAATTGCAATTGGACAGTATGTAATTAGAGGGTGAATAAGATTCGACTTTTTTAGTAACAGGCTGGACAAATGCTGTTTTCCATCCACTCGGAAAGAAGCCAAAAGAGTAGGATAGATGGAAAAGCTTATCCAGTTGTTGTGCCAGCGTTGAAGAACACCTCTTCAGAACGATAAGAGGGATACTATCCGAGGACTCGAGCAACTAAACGAGTTCGAAAGAAAATTCGTCCCATGAAATCATTTACGCTCTCGAGTACTGGAAGAGTCATCATAACAGTTTCTGGTAGCGTCGATTCTCGATGTGATTTTTGTTTAACTGAGAAGTGTTGGCATGAGAAATACACTTACAGTGTATTTATTGTAACGAGGCGTTACATTTACGCACCCCATCCCATGCCAAACCGGAATTATGTACCTGACCACCGCCAAACCAGTCAACTCACCAGTCATATATATTTATTTTCATTATAAAAAATAAACAAATCCAGCAAGACCGCACGACCACCACATAATAACCTAATCATTCGACTACAGTGGAGTGCCACTGCCAGCAACAAACGCTAGCAACAACGTACGACCTTAACACCACCCTAACATTTACGTTCGTCATCCTTACAATTCGCACTGCCTTAAGGTAAGAATTATAATGAGTGGATGAAAGGAATGACGATACGAGATGAGGAAACTTGTACACTCTGAAGCATACCTTGATCCAGGTTTTGGTGATTGCTGAGGAATAAGATTCCCATTGATCCCCAGTGGTAGCACACTTGGTGGTCAATTCCGTTTAACTTTAATTGGTACATTGTTGTGCCATTTAAGGCGGACTTTTTGGTAAACAAAAGGTTTTCGTTTCGGTTAGCCTTGGGCTGGAATTAGATTCCTATAAACCCTTCGATTTCCCTACTTTCCCCTTCAGGTTTAGTTTAGGGCAAAGTAATTTTCCCTTGGGTTAGCCTTGGCCTGGAATTAGATTCCTATAAACCGTCGATTTTCCTAATTTCCCCTTCAGGGTTAGCTTAGGGCAAAGTAATTTTCCCTTGGGTTAGCCTTGGGCTGGAATTAGATTCCTAGAATGTACTATTCCCCGGTTCGCTTCTTCAAAGTGAACGTCTTGTGGCTGAGCTTACTATAACTCAAATAAACTAGCTTTGTGATTATATGAAATACCTTCTTAGTTATTTTAAGAAAAAGAAAATTTTAATATTGTAAATCACCCGCTTTGAATTTAAATAAAGAAATAATTATAGCTGATAACTTGCGAGTTCTTCCTTCTACATCCGAGTTTTACTTTGCTTTCTTCGGACAACCCCTGCACACGACGAGCTTACCTCAGCCTTAGACAAAAAAGCATCACATTATCAGGATTAGAATTAAGAATCATGTTTAGAGTGCTTGCGGTTTGACCTGCAACGTTAGGAATTCGAGTTGGCTTATCAACAAGCTGAGTCAGTTGGTTTAACTCGGCAAAAACCTCAATATACCTTCCTTTTAATATTATTCAGTTGTATATATGTATCTGCTGTATATATGTGCGTAGCGTGTAGTGAGGCCTCACCGTGTACAACACTATACATAGTGCATAACAGCAACGTGAGTTTAGTGCGCACAGCGCACTCCGACCATACTTAGGTGTTAACACGCCTAACTGTATGCAACAAAAACGCTAGCGCGCACTATATACGCCTATACCACATAAACGAAAAGAGACTTTGAAGTTTGAACATTAAAATAGATAGAAATACCTTCTGTTCTGAGGAAACTCATGTGGTGACGCAAGTCATCGAACAACAAAATGCTGAACAATAAAATTTATATTTTAATTTTAAGTAGGTTAAGATATTTGTGCTGAACCATAAGAAATAGTAAATTTCGTAAACTATTAATTATTAAGAAATATTGTAATAATTTTAAGTGAGGACAGAAAGAATTTAGTATAAAGGTTGAAATAAAGTCCGAATAAAAATTCAATTTGTGTTCAAGTAGCAAAACGAACTCAAGAGTTTTCTGTTTATTTTGTATTCCCGGCTCGATAATCTGTGGATCATTAAGATAAATGCAAAACGTAAAAACAAGGCCTTTCAAGGCCAGAACTAGTTGGCCACCAGGCACGTTTAAGAAAACTGGAGCTGGAAACTTCCTTTAAATACAGGGTGGCACACGAATCGTGCTACAAAAATAAAACGTAATAACTTTTTTTCAGTGTGAGTAATCAGCTTATTTTTTTTATATTTTATAGGCTACTATTTAGATTTATCAACATGAATGCTTGGGATACTGAAAAAAGGATTTGGATAGTGCAGCGATACCATTCTTGCAGTCCGTCATTTCCGTCCAAAGGGAATTTAGGCTGGAGTTTGGCGGTACTCCCCGGAGTAGATAGACCATTATGAGGCTGGTGAACATGTTTGCCAAATCTGGAAGCATCGAACGAAGACCGTATCACCGAGATCCCAATGTTCGGGTTCAGGAAGCAATCGTGGCTGTTGCATCGGCAATACAGGCAAATCCAAGTGTTTCGACTCGAAACTTATCGGGCCAAATTGGAGTTAGCAGACGGTCATTACAACGGATACTTCATGATGACTTAAACTTGTTTCCGTACAAAGTCCAAATTACAAGCAAGTTAAACCCTCAGGATTTGCCTGTTCGCCTGGAATTTTGCCGAAAAATGATTGCAATGGCCGAAGAAGACAACACATTGATAAATTGTTTGTTCATGTCTGATGAAGCCTATTTTGACTTAAACGGCAATGTTAACAAGCAAAATTGCCGTATATGGAGTGAATCTAATTCAGAAATGCTCCATGAGACGGAACTGCACCTAGAACGAGTCACTGTGTGATGCGCAGTTTCATCAAGGTGTACTGTCGGGCCATACTTCTTTGAAGAGAACGGTGTTGAATGAGTTTTTTTACCCAGAACTTCGCCGAAGACGTACCGTTTCAGCAGGATTTGGTTTCAACAAGGTGGAGAAAGTGCACACGTAGCCACACAAGTTATGGTGGAGCTCCAACGAAAATTCCCAAACAAATTGATATCCAGAAACTGCACTTTCCGCTGGCCCCAAGGTCAGCTGACCTGACTGCACCAAACTTTTTTGTATAGGGTCATGTCAAGCAGGAAGTGTACAAAACGAATCCCAGGAATTTGACTGAATTGAAGCAGTCCATTAAGACAATAATTGAGGCGATCCCAATTTCAACCCTTCAGGCCGCAATAAACAATTTTCTGATCAGGTGACGCATATGCGTGGATGAGAGTGGAGGTCATTTGCGGTCTATCATCTTTAAAAACCATTAATTATTTAAGATAAAATTTAATTTTTAATCCAATAAAACAAAATTAATGAAATACATCGATTAAAATAAAATTTATTTAAATTTCTTATTGTAACACGATTCGTGCGCCACCCTGTAGGATATCCTTATCCCACTCACATTCCTATACCTACATTCACATTCCTTCCTAGGTGTATGGAGGAATTGTACCAATCATCTTTTTCTATACACATTCTATAACATCTTACATGGCTAACGCCAGAAAAACTGCATTAATTCTGCGTTCATTCATACGTAGTATGAGCACTTCTGTTTCCCCAGTGGTTAGGATACAGTCGAGCAGTTCAAACTCGTCTGCCTACGACCGCGACCCCCGAATAATTTCTCTAGCCGAATACCAGCAGAGAGCGGCCGTCACTCTACAAGAGGCGATCCAAAATAGCCCGTCGGCATCGGCCGGAACCAAGCCGTGTTAGTCCCAGTCCACTCTACAAGGGGCGCCGCACAGCCGAGACACAAAACCCCCACACATGGAAGCCAGCGAGATACCCCAACTCAAAAAGAAGCAACGAAGTTTATACCGAGTGCGAGTTCGCCAACAGCTTGGCAAACTATACAGAATGGCGGGGCTCAGTACCGGAGCCTTACGAAGAAAGTTTTTTGTCGAAGCTGCGAAATTGGAGAAGGCCGCGGCGGCGTATCGACAGAAAAAGAAATTGTTGAAATAACCCAATAAAACTAAAATAAAATAAAGAAATTTAACCATATGTTGTTTTTATTTACCATTTTGTATGAAGCAAGTTCCACTCCCTCATGTGTCAAAAAAAATTACACAACTGATTGGTCAGCTGTCAAAAAATGTCATTCCCATTAATGAAACTTTTACTGGAGGAATGTTCAATAATATTTTAGGCTTCTTGGCTATATTCTAAGAAAAAAGTCGTTCTACAGTAAGGCCTTAGCTCACAAAACTCTTTTGGTCAGAACTCGATCTAAAATAAGATTGCACATCAGCTCCGTAATTGGTGTCATAACCCGACACTTTCTCATAGCATGCACGCAACGAGGCTTGGCGTTTACTCAAACGATTTTTGCCGAAGCTGGATGGACGAACAAGAGATATCATCGACTGTGTACATGACCTGGCCCCATGTTCTGTAACTCAGGCGATAACTTTTCCTAACTGAACGCCTCGGGAAAAAATGGGTTTGGGTAAGTTGAGGCGATACCTTTTTAATTTGTTTGACTGGGATTTTCCAATGGAAAGCGATAAATTGAAAAAGTCATTTTGGCCTCATAACAACAAAACATATTTTTTTTTTCTTCTCGACAACTTTTATCGATTCGAAAGTTACAGAACATGGGCCCTGCACTATCTCAGAGACGTATGCTCCATATTGGAGACTGTTTCTCCGATGATCTGGGCGATCTAAACAAAATAGACACCTACATACATTCTCCTACGTTTCATTGGGAGATCCAAATGGTTCAACGAATAGGGAGATTATCTCTGGATTCATATCTTGAAATATATTTCCCAAGAGCAATCACCTAAAAAGTTTAAGTACGAAGTTTGAACAAAATCTCTTAAGACGTTTAGGCTGTAGATGAACAGTTAGGCAGACAGAGAGACGGAATTGCGGGACAACTTTTTTGTTCTGATGGTGTTATGCCGGATTTACACGAGTGACAAATTACCATTAATTCATGCCATTAAACTGGCAAAATAATGGGAAAATCAAATCAATAATGATAAGCATTTACACGGGGTAAAATAAAGACTATTTGATTGATAATGGCATAAAGAATGAGCAAGTTCATTCTTCCTCGCGGTGTGGCATAATTTTCAAAATGGCATCATTGTGGATTTACATGACTCCATTATAATGGTAATATTTAATGTCAGTCTTCCTTGCCATTTTTTTAATGACGAAAACAATGACAAATTTACAAACCATTTACACGATTTTGTCAGTAACGTCAATAAAATGGAAGAAATAATGGCAATTTATCACTCGTGTAAATCCGGCATTATGGCATTAGTAAGAGGGGTAAATCTGCCGAAAAATCCAGATCTGCAAATTTGATTTCCGATCAAAAAATAAATTGATTTGTTTGCCCATTGGAAGGCTTTAATTGTAAAAATCTGTGTTTTGACAGATCTGAAGGGGAAAAAGATTAATTTTTGTTACCAAAAGAAAACCCCATAATTATCATCGTAATGTCAAATGCAAACTTTCCCTATAGCACCTTCGAATATATCGCAAGTAAAAATCGTAAACAGGACTAAAACTACTTACACTACTTACGTTGACAATTTAATAAAAAAAAGTATTCATATATGTATGTACATATGTTTAAGATTTTTCCTTAAAAAAAACTTTTAGATTACCAAAGTCAACTCCCAATTACATGCTTCTATTTGAAACCGGCCTCCCGCCTATATATCTGTATACTTTAAGAATACGCTTTAAATATGTTACAAAAGCTATAGATTCGTGCGTTGAACTTTGCCTAGGGTCGACCCAGGTTTTTTTGACAACTCTTGGGCTTGGTTTTTCGGTTCTCAAAAAACACCCGAGGGTCATTAAATTTATGTTGCAGAAAAGCAAATTATGTCATTTAATAATGAAAACTAAAAATATGTTAAATTTAGGTTCTTAGTACATTTTTTGTGACCCTATGCACAATCCACAACTTCAAAGCTTTCCATTTATCATGTCTGTGTCTGAAAATTAATTTGAGTATTATTTTATTTCCATTTTAAATAGAGCAATTTGCATGCAAAACGAGAATTCAAAACAAAACAAATGCTTCAGATTAGGGATGATGGATAATGTCGTTTTTATTTGGCAATCCGGAAGCCTTCCGGACTCTTCTGAAAGCATTCATTTGGGAAAAAATGACAGTTCTTATTATGAAAAGAAGTGCATTTTGCTTCCGGATTTGAAATCAGAATCAGAACCTGAAGCACTCACACATTCATATATTTGAACGTCAAACTCGACTGTTGTCATTTTTTGTATCATAATTGTGCAACAAACATTTTTTTTTTTGAATTTGAATATTTTCACGTACACAATTATTTTCACACATACAATCTGATTAAAATTCAGAATCGTCAATATCACACAAAAGTGTTCAGTTGGGATCCCGGATCGGAGAACAATTCCGGATTGCCAAAATAAAACCCCATAAGTCCATCTATGTTATTGAAACATCGATATTAAAACGAAAAATCGATTATTCAATTTCGATGTTGAAGGAATAATAAGGCAAAACACTTCAACACATCGATGTTTTCGATTCGATAACTATTAACATCGATGATTAGTACTCTATATTCTCCTCAATATCGCCCATTCCTACCTAATATCTCATGTGACTTTGACGTTCTTTCATTTACCTCAAGTTGCCCCTGCTAAAAACCTAGTTCTACTTCAGGGCCAGTTGAGGGCGAGTTGAGGGCGACCCTAGGTTTCAAAAAACACAGAATTTGTTTATCAGGGTGACTTTAGGTTTTCCAAAAACGAACAAACCTACTGTCATATGATGATAGCCGTCTCCCGAAAATATTAGCAAAACATAGCATATATAAAAATATTAGTTGGTTTGAAAAGTGGGATGATATATTTTTGCTGTGCGGGGTCTTTGAACAATCTTAAGATATCTTTAATATATATCGAAGGGAAAAATTAATTAACATCCTTAATTTAATAGATAATCGGATAAGATCAGATCTAATAGAGGAAGCTAAAGGCTCGTCTTAGACTTGAATACAATTTAAACGATCTAAACTATTTCGCTGATGAACTAAGCTTGTTTGAAATTTCTTATATTTTTCGTATAAGAGGCGAGCTCCTTGATTTAAATTATAAACCATATTTTAATGACCGGAGTACGTTTTGTTGAACAAGAAACATCTTACCACTTTTTAGCTGTATGTCCCATTTTAAAAGAATTAAGATTTCTATACTTTCAAAAGTCAGTTTTAAATGAAGCAGATTCGATAAGAATCTTAAATGGAGATAACTGGAAACTTCTTGCCCAATACTGTATTGAAACTATTAAATATCGGAAAGATTTTGTTGATTATAATTAATTTCACTTTCTTTTAAATTCTATTTATTTCAGAAATAAACCATTTTTTGTTTGAGCAAACAATAGGCATATACAAACATGGAGATACATATAAAAATGTGTATTTAAAGCTTAAATTAATAGCATTTGAAATTTATATTCACATTAAATAAAAATCTTTTCTTCATACATAAAATTTAAAAATTATAAAATTATAAAATAAAAAATTTTAAAATTTGTTTATATTATAAAAGCTGTTATATATTATTTTTGTTTTTATATTTTAAATTGAAAGCAAACAATTTATAAAAAAAATAAGTTGGCATCTCGCAGACGGTTTCAATCAAACCATGTCCAGATTTTATTTATTATGTTCATAAATTGTAAATCGAATTGAAAAAAAAAAATAAATACTACTACTATTACTATGTATGTAATTGGAAATCCTTGTCATTGCTTAAATTTTAGAACGATATTTTAGATATTGATGATATAAATGAGTAACAGAAGGATATCGAAAGTGACCATATTTGTGATTCTCACAATTTTTTACATATGTCGTATACATATACATTAGGATATAATTTAATTTGAATTAAAATATATTTATATAATTTTGTATATTTTTGTTTGTTTATTATTTACATAACCAAATAATAGCTTTTTTGTTTTGAAAGACAATCTATTCCGCAAAGAAAATTTCAAAATAAAATGCTTTGCTAAGTAGTTGCAAGAAGTTTTAGCTGCCAATAAAAAACGATTTGCATTATGAAATGAAAACCTAAGCAGAAACATAAAAACGAATTTATTTCTATAATCTTTAAGCCCACATCTTTCAAAACGGTTATTTTTTTAACATTTCAAAACTAGAAAAAGTTTTTTAATCTAGTTGACACACCTTATTCTAATCAAAGCATTGGTTCCTATAATATAAAACTAAATCAAAAACTTACCAAACTAAAACAAAAAAAAAGGGCGATAAGAGCTATTTTAAGTAAATAATTACAGAGCAACAAGTCCAATACAATAATGTTGAGTCTTCTATTTGCCTGATTAATTGCAGTAGTATATATTTAGAATTTCAATTAAAAAAAGCCTTCATTTATACGAATTGCCGGTAACGCTTACTTCTGTGGATAAGTCTTTCAAACGTTGAATGTGGATTTTCACTTCCTCATATGTGATACTTTCTTATTTGTTAACATATCAAAAGATTTTAAACGAGCCTTATCGCTGAAGAAAATACTGTACATATGCTCCATCCATTCCGTGGTCAGCAGGCTGATTTGGATTTTCTTCAACACTTTTAAGATGCAATTAGACATTCAACGAAATCGGTCATGGCGTTGACTTTCTGATAATAGATATCAAAACAAAATTAATCTTGAATCTGTCACTAACATCACACGGCTTGAATACATTCAAATCCGTTGACTATATGAAAATGCACAATCTACAATACAGGTGACAGAAAAACAGGATGACATCAACCCATACGAAGTTCACCAGGTTGCAATGCGAATTTTAGCCGCAGTTATTTTCTAATTGAAACGAATCTGAGTTGTTAAGTCATCAAACATTGAACCTCCAGAGTTAGAATCCTTTTCAGCATGCATTAACGTAGCGACTATTTGAAAAGTGTCATATTTCTTACATAATGGCATTCATGGGTCTTTCACAAAATTAAAGGATTTGGTTAATACCTAATACACACACATCGTTTTATTTGATTACAACATTGACCCGTCCTTATTTTAAACCGCTTTAAATTACACAACAAAACAAAAGTGATATGTGTCAACTAAACTCTCAAGGCGGGCATTGATCGGGTATAAAATTGTTTCAATGTTGGGGTACGGTCAATGCGATGACGAAAAGTTCTTAAAACTCTGTCAAAATGTACTAATGGCGTTGACCAAATCATTACATCAATATTGTCAACAAAATTGACAATATTTTTCGTTGACAATCACACGCTGTAAAACAATTAGGACATATTTTGAAGTCAATTTTAAGTCAGACACTCAAAGCGAAGACCAATTACGTTGACCGTCTAATTGTTGCTTTAGAAATATTTCGTGGATACCTTGCATTTAGATGATGGATACGAATTATTATCTTGGAATTTTTTGTTTATATTTTTGCATATAGTATGCTTGGATGGGAGATTGTGTAGACCATGTACTGCTCACAATGCGCGACACTTATCTACCATAGATTCACTATTTTGTATAGTATTTGTTCACTATTTTTACAGATTCAATTACTTAAATTATCAAATCGCATGCTTTAAACTAAACTTAACTCAGATGACCGAACAAGAATTAGATGTAATTTTTTCCACAACAATACATCGAAGTCGAAAATACTGATAATAGTTAGTAACGAGATACAACATCAAACACGAGATAAGACTGAAACAAAATCACCTGAAATTTTGTTCACGTAATCTTATACACGACTGAAAGATCGATTGGAATATCTTCCAATATTGGCAGATTTTTCGAAATAAAATTGACAAATTTTCTACCAACCATGAAAACATCCAATTTTATCTGTCGCAAGTGAATTTTCTATCAAAAAATTGGCAGACTTCTTCCAATCGCTTGAACTCGTCTAAGCACACAATTTTTCTTATTTTCAAATAATTGGACTATTGTTGAATAAGAAGCTGCTAAAGTCACCGTCCGTCAAAATAGCGAAAAAGAAGTCTTATAAAAATAAAGTCGAAAAGGAGTGGAAGCTTGAACAAGTTTGCAGTTCATTCAGGAGATCGAGACCAGGCGACGTTTATGGGATGGAGGTTGTGCAGAGTAAGTACACAGTTTGGAAAGACTTTGGGGACGCTATTGAGATGGCAATCAACGAATGCAAATGTTCGAACCCCCGCACTATCTTCAACTATAACTTATGGGGTTTTATGTTTTGATCTATAAATTGATTGATTTCGTAACGATTCGAATACGTTTTCAGATTGATTTTTATTTGCTTTAGTATTGGTATACGAGTATATTTGTGTTTTTGAACCAGCTATCGGCATCAGATGTCTTGTCAAATTGATGGCTGTCAATTATAATGCATAGTGGTGTTAGTAAAAGAAGTGTAGATCTGCCGAAAAATCCAGATCTGCAAAATTGATTTAAGATCAAAAAATAAATCAATTTATTTGGCCAATCGAAGGCAAAAATTGCCATAATCAGTTTTTTGGCAGATCTAAATCAAAAATAAATTGATTTGTGTTACCAAACGATAACCACATTAGAGAAGATGCGAACAAAAATCGGGCCAGGGAACGAGCGACACTATTTTGTAAAAGTTTTTAAAATAAAAATGAACCAATTAACCGATCAAATTTGATAAAATCAACCAACCGTATAAACGGACAATTTTCACTTGGCAATTGGCAGCTCATTGATTGCAATTGGGAGACTTTTGACAGTTCGGTCATTATTGGAAGAGTGTCAAATCGTGTATATTAAGCTTTAGTACAGATTGTATTACAAGCGAAAATCACACATTATTATTTATTTATGATTAAAACTTATTGTCTTTTTCGGCAGACGGTTTAGCAATCCTTAAAAGTAAATATACATACATTAAATAAAAATAAAACTTACCGTCATGTTCCAGACATGGTGATCCCGCATCTGCACAAATTCCAAAAGTATAATTTTTGCCATTCAATGCGAGACTATATTTTTCATTTTGCAGGCTTTTCATGTTGTACCTAGTCGTAAAATATTTCTTTTAAGTAACAACGTTGGTATTAATTTGCATTTAATCTCACTTAAAGCCAGTTTTTGGGTCAATAGTCACACATGGTTCTATAGTATTACAAGCCATTGCATTAAGCCAAGAGAACTCATACGTGCATCCTTTCTTTCCCATAAAATCAGGGACACCATACTAAATAAATACAAAATTCAATTGCAAACACAAAAATATAATAAGAAGCTTGAAAAGAAAACGAACCTCAATATTTTTATCGCAATTAAAATAGATAACTGATGTATAGTTGTGTGTAGAGTTGCATTGAGTATCAGATTGATGTCGAATGAGTAACTGGCCATTTTCAACTTTTGGATTAGGTTCAACTGTTCCGTAATTAATAAACCTTTAAGCATAAATTAGAATAATATAACCAACTGACTAATCAGACTTTTATTACTTAGACGAATTATCCGAAGAGTCCATATTAAAACGACAAACACTGCTTCCAGGCGGACACATAGCAGCTTCCCCATAAAGAACCGGCTTACATATATTTATCACAAACATTGAGCCATTTCTGTCCACTAATCTAGAAAAGAAATAAATCATTTAAACAACTGCTTTCACAATCATAAAATCATAATTATTCAAACATATAAACGGACAGAGGCGTGTTAATAAAAAAAGATTGTTAAAAAAAATACAATTTACCTATAGTTATAATCACTAAGAGGAAGTAAATTATACGTATGTCCTGTATTGGGATCCTTTGCTTGGCACAAGTTTGACTTGACCGCATCCGGTGCTGGGAGACATGCTTTAGAAGTTTCCAACACTATGTAAAACGAACAATCGTTTTCATTCTAAAATTCAAAACATTGCACTAAGCCCAATTCAAATAATAAATTTGCATTTTCAAAACTTACATAAGGAGTAACCTGCGATTGAAGTTTATCCATGGTGTAATCACAACCGACAATCACATTGAGTTGATATAAAGTGCCATCCTTGCACTTGGAGCCATTCGTAAATGTAAAGAACATTTTACCACTCCTGTAGGTTAACTGCTGTTGAGTTCCTTAAAGAGGTGGAATGTGGGTATAGAACATATAAAATTGTGGATTTGGGATTGCGATGGTTGTAAGATAAATTTTAAACCAAAATCAATATTTGATATGTCTTACCTAAAATGTACTCTTTTGTGCCTCGTTTCATGCAGGCTGAAACCTCTTTTTGACCATCACATGTTTTTGTTAGATTACGACATATATTGAATTCGAAAATGTCACCAAGATTACTTGTTGCAGTGAGAGCCAAATCAGAACTCAATGAAGTGAAATTGAACGTGTAATTGTAGACGGGTTCAGTTAGACCGCATTCGAATTCCTGAATGAACAACAATGTGTGTTTCATTTATAAAGTTTTTAGTATTTAAAGAAGTAGGTCAGAGTTTATTTTTTTTAGTAATTCGGGAAGTATAAATAAATAGAAATTGTTTGTTTGCCATAAAGAAATTTGTTCAATTGGTAATAGAGTACTTTGTTAATAGAATCTAATTTGGCTATAAATTCGAATACTAATACAGGTTTTTTGCTGACAAATCCACAACATAAATGACAAATTAGATTAGTAATAATCTTAAAAACATAAACATATGCACACACAAGCCGGTGTAATTTTTAAAGTAATTTAAAAATGTTAGTTAATTAAAAATATGTGCATGAGTTTCATCAGTCGACCATTTGTCTTAATAGTCGTTTGGGGGGGATTATTAGTCATATTATTTTTGTTAATGAGGAATGACACGTGGGCTCAAGTTGTATAGCAGGATAATGGCTTGTTTATTTGAATGAAGCTAATTAATCTAGCATACAAATTTGTAGATTTTGTTTGTTACATGATAAATTATAATAAACGTTATATTAGTTCAGCATATTATTTAACCGTGAACTCAGTTCGTATTTGTTAAGATAATAGGTAAAGGGTCGGGCATGACCAAAAATTAAGCAAAAAATACTACAATGTCCCAAAGGTAGTTCAGTACTTGGGAGCGTAAATAAATTTATGGGACGAATCTTTTACAACAATAGTGCAGTTGCTGGAATCTTAATAACACAGAAATACACAAATCCTAAGGCCAGAATAGTATTCTTTCCAATTCCCATCGTTCTGAAGAGGTGTTCTTCAAAGCTTTTCAATCTGTGAGTGACGTGAATGTAAAACTGTATTTGTCCAGCCTGGCCCTCAAATGACACAATTTCACTTAAATCCCTTCTTCCCAAGGTCATGGAAACGCTGATTAATTATCAGCTTAAGAAATATCTTGAAGAAAGAAAGCTCCATAATGACCGGCAGTATGGCTTTCGTGGCAATAGGTTCATTGGTGATATAATGATATTTTAGAAGTTTTGACCAAGTTGGTTTTTATGTGGACTTTGGAGAATTTTTAAAAAGTGATTCTCAACGGCTTTATTGGTCGTTATGATGATTAAATGAAAGCAATTTTCATATTATTTTTCCAACGTTTCGACGGTGGTTGCTGTCTTCTTCAGGGGTGTCTTTATTTACAAAATACAAAATTAAAAAGAGATATAATGTTTGAACATACTCGTATGTATACAAGTAAACGAACAAAATATGACTAACATAACGTTAAATTTAAAGATTGTACTAAACTATACAATAATTAGTTTAAATATTTAAGAAACAGATTAAAAAACAGATTTTGAACACTTTTCATTTGAAGATTAATCTATGTTTAATGATATTTACTGTCAGAAACTAAGGGACAGTAAGCCGCTGATATATTTTGTGTGTCTTGTTTGCGGTTCATATTATTTTTGTTGTTAATTATATGTAGTTTCTCTAGTGTGTAACGTTTAGATGTATGGTTTTCTGTTGCAAGGATCTTCACTCCCTCGAAGTTTGGTGTGTGACCGGTATCAACGTTGTGAAAGGCCAGTGTCGTCTTCTCAGAACTTCTTAGGCGAATGTCTGACTTCTGGTTCGCCATTCTCTATATAATGGTATATCTCACCGAACAGTGACACAAGTCTTTACATTGGTTTAGAGAAAGCTTGATATTTGAAAAGCGTTTGATAGAGTTTGGCATCAAGCTCTCTCACACAATGTTCTAGCAAAATAGCCAGCTGCATTCCTCTTCTAAAAATATTTAGCAGTAATACTCTACTCTACATCTAGGAACGCTCATCAGTTTATCCTTGAGCCCAACTTCGGTCGAACTCTCAAGTACAGAGATTCTTACTTTAGCTGAACAACCCGAATGTGGAATACTTTTGCCGGCTCTATTTTCCCCTCCCATTTTGATATTCAGAAATTCAAAACCAATGTGCATCGGTATCTCTTCTTAAATCTTCCTAACCATAGCACTGTGGTTGATCAATTCAAAACCCCTTTAGTGCGCGCATCATTATTTAAAAAAAAAGAAAAAAATGTAGTTTAGAAAGAAAATGTTGCCTGGGCTGGGGCTCGGGGCATCACCTATAAGATAGTAGTCAACATTATATCCATTCACTACGCATTGACTCCCGGATCTTCATAGGAATTCATTACGACAGGACTAGCAGGTAATTTCAACGCATATTGGCGACTCATTTGGAAGAAAAACCATTAGAACCACACATTTCGAATAACACCACTCCCACTCATCTATGACTTCTAAGTCTTAATGGCACCCATTTCAAGCACGGAAATTATGTGTTAGACAGTCAAAGATCTAATAAAGCTTTGTTCCTGCCTAAATAAATACTTCCGTTGGAAATACTTGAAATGTATGGGGTTTTCGTTTAGTAAGTTTATATTTTGATCGAACACGTTATAGTATTGGTGCATATTTGTGTCTGTGAACCAGCTAGCGATATCAGCTTCCAAATATTGACTCGAATGTTGTTTTTAATTTCAAGTTTGTAAGTCCGAAAATGAGCTAATGGTCTGGACGAATAAATTAATTCACTTAAAACTGCTTCAATTTGAACTCAAACTATTTTAATTCATTCTTTCAACTGAAACAAATTATTTTAAAACAATACATTGTCCAAATGATGGCTGTCAATTATGATGCATAGTGGTGTTAGTAAAAGAGGTTTAGATCCGCTGAAAAATCCAGAGCTGCAAAACTGATTTAAAATCAAAAAATCTGTTTTTTTCGAAGACAAAAATTGTCAAAATCAGATTTTTGTTAGATCTAAATAAAAAATAAATTATATACGAAGAAAACGCAAACAATATTTACATATTATTTTTGATTTTGTGCACTGTGTGGATTAAAGCCAATTAATTAAAGCCAACAAATAAATTGATTTGTGTTACCAAACGAAAGCCCGATTAGAATTTCAAAGAAGTAGGAATATGACAGTGGATAGTCGGAATATTTTACTGATTATAAGTTTTTTTCAGTACATACATACATATATGAATAGATACAAGACGTATACGTTAAACCCTACGTTTTTTATTTAACCACTGATCTCTATAATACATTGGATAGTGTATTCTCAAAGTTGAAACAATTTGAAGATAAAATAATGTGCGCTGGTAACATCATTGAAGTCTAAACGAGTAAAAAAAAAGTAAGTTGACATTGTGTTGTGTACAAAGTAAGATATATTTATGTATTTCGCAGTTTTATACAAATAAATAGTACCTATACTTTAAATAAATGTGGCTGAATGTGACCTCTAAAAGTGATTCAAGTATTATAAAGTTATACTGGTATGGTACCATCGCATTTATAACAGTCTTTATTTTTACTCATCTTTTTTTAATGCGCTATCCAGTGTTTTATAGAAATTAGTGGGTTTACCCTTCAGCCAGCATATACGTTTACAAATTAAAAAAAACACCCTGTCCACATGGTACACTGAAGCAATTGAACTACTGCGTCATCTAATAAAACCAACGAAGTAGAGAATAATGCCATTTACGCTGATTTATAATCAAATATAAGGAAAATTACAATATTAGCCACCATATTGTGCCAACATACGAAAAAATCTTAAATCTGTGGAATATAAGTGTTTGTGGTAAGTTAATCACCCTTATTACGATAGGCATTTCGCTTAAATGACGAATGTCATTTTCAAACATTGGTATTACGATTGGCGTTTTATAGTCATTTTTCTCAGCGTAACGCCTTAATTCGAGTGGAACTTTTTTTTTGGGAAAAACGTCACTCATCGTTATTACAATATGCGTTACGCCTTGTTTATACGCCAACTAAAACGCTCATTTTTGTCGAACAAAAATATTTAAACGACTCGTCGCGAAATTGCCTGAAAAAATATAAGTTTTGTTGTTTTGAATATTCTTTTTTAACACTTTTTATTAAGTTTGGGTTTATTAAAGGGTAAAAATTACAAATGCTGAACAAATAAAGCATTTCGTGGACTCATTGCAACGAAATCCATCTCTTGAAACTAATTTTAAGGGAGCAGGAGGTATCACAAAATGCACAAAACAAAACGAAATTGGAATCAAACATTGAATTAAGACCGAATTTAAAACACTTCTTTTTTGTGGTATTTTGACCTGCTATTTTTTTAAATAAAGCAAAGCTAATTTCTTCAGCCTAAAGTATGCATTACAAATCTGGAAAGAAGAGAATAATCTTTATTGAAAATATTAGGAACTTGATTTGTCAATTTATTTACTTCGTTTCTGGTAAATCTCACGATTTTAATTTGGATCTAATTAATCTTCTTTCTCTAATTATATGAATTTTGTTGGTTTCTTTTCCTCTTTATTCTTTATTATTTTCGATGTTCGCATTTCTTGAAAATAAATGCAGCCGCACTATTTATTTTGTTATTTTTATTAACCAAATCGACAAAAAATGAATATGAATTTAAAAATTATGACAGCTGTTTTGAAAATTATTTTTTCAAAATCAACTGCTTATCTGGAACGTATTTCGATCGACAAGGAGTGGCGTTTTAGTTTCGTAATACCGACACTAAAACGCCTAAAAAGTGACTCGACACAAAAAGTGAGAGCTGTCGTTCAAGATAAACGCCAATCGTAATTAGGGTGAATTTTTGTTTTAAATGATTGCAGATATTTAAAATTTTGTTATAAAAAAGAACAAACAAGTCCAGTGTACTAGGATGTACACTGTACAGTACAACTGTCAATAATATTTATGACAACAAAAACAGAAGTTACAAAAAAAGAAAAACAAACATTTTCCA
The DNA here is from genome assembly GCA_910595825.1 of Philhelius pedissequus. Lineage (NCBI taxonomy): Eukaryota > Metazoa > Arthropoda > Insecta > Diptera > Syrphidae > Philhelius > Philhelius pedissequus. The sequence goes on along the minus strand of OU343161.1, from coordinate 47,433,520 downwards.
ACAAGAAAATTCCAAATAAAAACACTTTCAAATGACGAAAAATTTCAATATTATTATTTACCTCCATGTTCACAGATGCAAAACAATTACCGCAAATAATAAAACCAAAAGCAAAAACAGCTAAATAAAATTTGCACGACATAGCTGCAGTTTGTAGTTTTTTTCTTGTTAGCTTTGTCGCAGCAAGGTGATTGATATTTTACACTTTGGGGTTTAAAATTTGATTTAAGATTAGGAAAATGATATTAATCATCGATTTGTTATAAACCGAAAACACTTTAATATCGAAAATAAAGGTAAAAACGCACATTAGTAATCAAAATTCACGACGATTGCAAAAATTCTTTCTACTCAACAGTCAAAAGTGAAAGGTATGTTTGTTTTGTACATTTAGAAATGTCAGTTCGAGGACTCATTATAATGGGGCAAACGCAATTGGCGCGTCTCTAATTTCGATAAGGTAATGTCGGAATACATCAATGGGAAAAAAAATGGCAGATAAATCACTTTGAGGCAAAACATTGTTGGATTCTCTATATCAAATTGTTTTGATTTCCCTCAAAGTGTCACTAGATGTATAGAGAAAGGGATGAGACACTTTAGAGAGAGATAGCTTGACAAAAAGCCCTATTCCGACGACATGTTAGTTATTAACCCCTTGGCTACATGAGCAAGACTCGCGTTTCGATTTTTGTCTCACTCTGCGCATCTACGCTCATCGTGTTTTTTATTTTGCATTCACTTCATCTGAAATCAAAGTAAATAAAATAAAGTCTTCGTTATTGTTATTAATTTATATTTTATGTTTGTATTAATTATTTATGCTCTAAATTGTTCCGTTTTATAATAAATTAATCATACTTTTATAATCTGGTGTACTTTTGGTGTATCTTTCTTGGTTATATTAAGTTAATATATGTGATTTTATTGTGAAAAGTAGAACCTCCTGTAAACAAAAAAATTAAACCAATAATTGATTTAATCTGCAATAGTATATTGCATTTATTTTGTTGAACAAAACAACCAAGAAATGTGAAATTTTAGTTTGTAATTTCCTTGTATTTTCGTTTTTTACTCTTCTTATATTCCACGATTTCTTTATTTAATTTTCTTTTAATTTTCTAATGAGAAAATACATTCGTGATCTGAAGAAAAGTTTCTTTATCCGGTCATCGCAATCAATTTTGGCCTTTTCGGACACGTCCATCATGTGGTTTATGTATTGTCCATAGATATAAAGCCCTTCAACTTGTCCATTCACAGCATTGAACACTGTTTGCAACGAAATCATTTGTGCAATGATTGCTTCAGACAGCTATGAAAGTCCATATTCATCCAGATGATGTTCCCATGAATTATCATTTTTGTTTACTTCCTCCAGAGGGTCAATTCCCGATCTGTGAAGATGTGAAGTGATAAATTTTATCACGCTTTCACGTCTAATTCGATTCTCGATTCGTGAAAAAGTGAAGTTAAATGCCAAACATTTTTCATATGATAATTTTTTTATCACAGTCAATTGTTTTGTGAAGAAAATGTTTCTAATCGAATATTAAGAAGAAAAACAGGATTTGGCACATGGCAAGTAAGCAACCATTATATTTATACACAAATATATTTTGGTTATAAATTATATTTGTGTGTATTCGAGTAAATAACGAAATTGTTAAATCAACAGATTCACAACAGCCGACGCGACGACGGTGCTCATTCCCGCGACAGATCGTTGGAAACTACCCATTGCAAAAAAATGCAGAGAACTTAACCATATTTAAATGGCACTTATAAGTTGAGTGTTTTTCAAGAATGCTCTCAATTCGCGTATTAAATCCATGCATAAATGTTTTGGGAATCTATAAAGTTCAATAAAGTGCTCCTATTTGTAACTTCGAATAGATTCTGCCCATCTCGAAGGGAAAGCCTCAATATCCTCACATAAAAAAAATAATAAATCTTACTCAAAACAGAGATACTATTCAATATTATATAAAACCCACAATTGTTCAGTACGACGCCTTTTATTAATTTATTAAACGAATTATTATTCCGGACATTATTCTTAAGCAAATTTAGAAACTGAAATGAAATATTTACCTTTCCCAACAAAAAATCTAATCAGAAATGACAGAATTTATCATTTAGTACTTTTTAGTACAAATTTTATCACAATGAGTTCTAGAATCGCATTAGGTGTGTGCGTGAAGTTGGAAAATGATAAACCTCTGTGAAAACTGAAATGATATTTTTTTTATCACTTCATAATTTCACAGATCGGGAATTGGCCCCCTGATTAGGGATGGTGTTCTTGCAGCGGTGTCAAATGTAACCAGCCTAATTCTCCAGACCGTCCTATTCCATGGGTAAATCCTTTTCCTATGGGTCGCTGTATATACATTTGTCAACTTTTATAATATTGAAGATTTTTCTTTAAAAAAAGAAAAACACAGAAAAGTTGTAAATATGGATAGTTAATTAAATTATCTTGCAATATCCTCTTCCGCCCAACGTGCTCTTTTCATATTCATTTTAAGTTTCCTTATCTGTCCGCGTCGTGAAAATTCCAAGCAGTTTGCTTTCCAAGTTTGACCGTTGGAAGTCAGCTTTTTTTACTTTGACGTTCAAAGTGTTTATTTCAGCAAGCAGTAATTTTTTTTCCAAAACTGCTTTATTATCACGTAACATTTTGCTAAAAAATAAATAGTATAAAACTCTGAATAGATAGAAAATAAAAAATAAATTTTATATAAAGGTATTCTTATTTCTTTTAGTTCCACTCATGAAAATGAATGTTTTGATAAAAATTAATAGAAAAATTATAGGCTTACATTTGTTCCTTCAAATCATTAATTTAAGTTGGTAAAAACTGTGGATGTTGCTAATTCAGTCTGAAGATTTCGCTTTCTTCATCCTGATTCCCGCACACAATATGCGGCTCAGGTTGAATAGTAATGAGGTTTCCATCACCTCATTCAACAGTTCTTTATTATTTTTTCAACTGCATTCTCTTTGGTCGCCCTGTTGATTCGGGCCATGAGCTTAAAAAAACCGAAGAAACTGCATCTGGGTTTAACTGACGCAATAACTGACAATACTATCTTAGACTGATATCTAGTTTAAACTTACTCATTTCAGATTTTATATTATCAATGAAATCATCTTTTGAAAAAATGCAAACTGCAAATTCTTGTAGTTATAACATCTTTTCTTTTACAAAAAGTGATCAATTGCTTCATACGATATGGATTTCCTTTTGGAAATACCAAAAAACTTGTTTCCGTTGTAAAGTTTTTTCCGTGTATTATTATTGCACTCAAAAACTGAACAAACACCCATTTTGTAGTTTAGTTTTGTTTAAATCTAGGTTTAGTTGAATTTTCGGACGTTGATTCTTTTTTTAAGTTTATCGTTTCAAAATATTTGAAGCTAGTAGTAAAACAAACTAATAATCTTATAAAAATATAGAACCAACAATTTGTACGGTCTATATTCATTAAGCCAAAATTGTCTTAAACTGTAATTTAGTAAAACCTGAGGTTATCTTCAGCGACTCTGTAAATATGCCCCATTATGCCTTGATACCTCTTATACCGATTTCACAGGAGAAAACTGAGCTGCCAGCAGTTTTTTATGTTTAGGAAAGAAGGTTGAGAAATATAATACTTTACATAATATAAATGAATTCTATGACAGGCACGCAATTACACGACCTTTTTATAGTAATTAATAAAAAACGCTTAAGATCTTGAGATGCTCTGTGTGAAATGGAACTATCACATTTGGTAAATAAATCGAATGTAATTTCAACTATAATTAACAGTACTTTTATTTAACCATGTACAGTGGCGTATACATACGGAACCGCAAAATATAGTCTGTGTATATTAATTTCGTATATTTCAACTTCGCCAATATAACTACAACTGATAGCTGCAGCTACCCCAATGTGTTTAGTCATTAACGCAGTTTTTCGACAAATCGAGCTATTAATCACTGAATGTTACCAATATAAAGAAATACCTAATCTAACTGAACACACTCTTATCGAAATGCCAAATTTATAAGAACTCAAAAGTCAGCCACAAAGTAAAGTAGGGCATTTTTGTTCTGTCTGTTCTCATCCAAATTTGGACAACAATCGAGGTAGCACTGATTGTTACGTATTTTTAAGATACCAAATGGCCGCCGCAACAGAACTTGATTCTTCTCTTAAACAAGCCCTTAATTTTCTCCATTCCACAAATCCGCAATCTGCTGAAGAAATACGCAACTGCCTTGACGATATAATTAAACAGCGCTATGGCAGCTCAAAAATGCTCGCTAATACAATCAGTCAAAAACACCTTGACGAAGAGCCGCAGGCACCCGGAACTATAGCAATCCCAATAGAGGTCGAAGACCTTACACTCACCCAATCCCCTAAAACAATCCCAGATTCCCCCAATACCATTGCCGAATCTGATGACATGGCCGGTGTTTTGACTATATCGGAAGAAGTGGAAAATCTAAAAGAATTTGGCGACTTAAAGTGTGTCGTTTGCAGAGAGATGATTGTTACTGCAACGAATCGGCTTATAGAATGTTCCAAATGTGGCTCGCTTTATCATCAAAATTGTCACAAGCCAAACATTACCGACGAAGAAGCCGACGAACATGAACTCTCATGGAATTGCAACACCTGCCAAAGTAGGGCAGTTGTGACCAAGGTTATTCTCGATGATCCTATTCCCCTTCTCAAACCAAAGTCTTCATCCGCTTCTTCATCAAGGTCGTCGTCTTCGTCCACCTCCTCATCACCATACTATCGACAAGAACATTCCTCGTCATCATCAAGTAGGCACCACAAAGGAATTTCATCCAAGAAGTCTAGTTCATCACGAGATCCAGCCCTTCCTGGGATATCGTCGTCAAAGTCCAGCACTTCATCATCTGTGGTTACTCCATCGATAAATGTTATAAGCGCTGACAAGACTGGTTATTCGAGTAAAAAATCCTCACATTCTAGTGGAAGTAGCAGCAGTAAGTCCAAGTCCAAGCACCACGAGAGTAGTAGTAGTAGTAGTGGCGGGAGCAGTAAAAGAAAGTCTAGCAAATAAGTTACAAATGTACATTCTTAACAATAAAGTTTCAAATTTTCTAAGAAAAAAAAAAGCAATTAGCTTCTTTAAATGAGACTCAATAGTAATGGGAATGCCAAAATTAACAGTGACAGTATTTGTCGTAGACTTTTTCTTAACATTTAGTGATAGCGGTATTTTGTGTTCGCTTTTTTTTTAGATTACATCCGGTGCCAGTTATAGCTTTGATTAAAACTCGTCATTTAAAACTTTGTCCACCAATTCTGAGGCGCTAGAGATGGGTCGTTTCTTAATGAAGAAAAAAGTCGTGATACGGCGGAACAATTCCGTGCATAAATTTCAGATGTGATGCTGACAAAATAGGAATTGTTAATTAAGTCGCAATGTTGAGGGAAAACTTTCCTATTATTTGTAGGTACCACATAGTATACGTGTACAAAATGCTGGAATACCAAGAGACTGTCCTCAACGACCAATCGGTTTTAAGGTAAAATGTGAATGCTTAAGACACCCACACACAACTTTAAATACTTATGGTATTTTTATATGGAATCTTTGTATATAGATATTAATAGTATTATCATGACGACGAAATTCATCCAGCCTGCAATAAGTTCTACTACTCATCATGGGTTCCACTACCAAATCGGAGGTTAGGTAGTGTTGGTGTTTTATGAAAATGCGTATGAAGAGAAATAGTGTGATAATAAATTGATGCGAGAACTATATAAAAAATTTATTATAAGTTAGAGGAGAAAAGGAAAACAATTTATTTCATAGGTTTTATTTTTTGTTTTTTTTATGAGGATTTTTTTTGTTGAGTAGGAGCGGGTTGTGTGTGTTTTTTTTATTCTACGGGCAGATAGAATGAAAATTGTTTGATGGCTGTAGGGAATATTTAAATATTCAGGTATACACTTGTGTGCAACGGTCACTACTCAATAAAATATACTGTTTTACCAAATGAACAAACATGATAATAATTTAACAGTTAAAATTTCAGATTTCTGTTAATCGTTGTGCAAAAAAATATTGTTCTTGTGACATATTTTTTTTTATTTTATATTAATATTTTTTTTGGATTTTGAAAAAAAAAATAATTTTTTTGAAAATTCAGATTTGATTAGTAATTTCGTAAAAAATCGAGTTGACGACTTTTCAAATAAGAATTGTTTATTAATAGGTATTATATATTTTTTCAAGTCGTTTTTTACTTATTTTTTTTAAAATGAGTATTCAACAATATATACATATATACATTTGAAAATATTATTTAAAAAAATCTTCAAAACATTTATATTTATTTGCAAAATATTGTTTTTTTTTCAAAATCCAAAAAATAAAATAAAATTTAATAACAATTTTTTTTTTGAAAATTCTTGGAGCCGTTTTTGAGAAATACATTTTTTTCTTAACGGTTTTTAACATTTGTATGGAGTTACCGTTGTTTATTATTTTAGAAAAATAGTTTTTTTAACTATTCAAGATAATGTCTAAAAACTACTAAATACGAAGTTTTGAAAAAATATATTAAGTCGTTTTCGAAATTTTGAATTTTCAAAAAAAAAAAAATGTTTCCAAAATAATTTGTTTTGAAAAATTTTGGTATACAATAGTATTTAAGCTTTCTAGAAGATTCTGCGTAAAAAAATTTAAAAAAAATCAGATTAACCGTTTCCGAGAAAATCGAAAACCAAAAAAAATGGTTCTACTAGAGGTACCAAAAAAGCAATTTTTTTTCAAAAAAAAAATTATTAAAAGGTAGCCTTTCCCTTCATTAATGAACTCATTTTTTTTATAAAAATCGTTGGAGCCAAAATAAAGTGTATGGGAGCTACTGTTATTTGTCGTCTTAAAAAAAATGAAAAACCGTGTTAGCATATTACCGAAAAAAACAATATGTACCAAGATTGAAGACATCTATCAAAGCGTTTAGACTGTAGACTCGAGGACAGACAGACAGAATGACAGACAGACGGAATTAGGGGACCCATTTTTTGGTGTTCTCTATGATCGTAATGTCATGTTTGATTGTTAGAAGAAAAAATTTTTTGAGAAAAATAATATTTACCTTTTTGGTCAAAAAGAAAGTTTGGCAGGTACCTAGATAGGTACGTCTTAAAAAAGCTGATAAAAAAAAACTGGGGACATGTTTATGATAAAACGTTTAGGCTGTAAACTCGAGGACAGTCAGACAGAGAGACGGAATTGCGGACCCATTTTTTCGTCTTCGCTATCATCGTAATGTCAAGTTTGATAAAAATCTCGAGTTCGACTTTTTTCGAATCCATAACTTGTAATATAGTACCTACATTTATAACATCGCTAGTCAAAAAAAATTAAAAAACTACTGCCTAGGTATACCTACTTTATTTCCTAATAAAACTGTCTGGAGAAAAAATTAAATTATTCTCAATAGATATTATATTTGAAAAAGAACAAGAAGTACCTATGTACATACTGTGCATCACAAAAGTCATGGGACAAGAGCAATTACATTATGTATCTAGCAATCTAATTAAAAATTAAGACAAAATTAAACACTATAGGCAATAGATTTACTGCTAAGTAGTAGCGAAGATAATCAAACAAAGAAAATTGTCAATTTATTAACTAACGGGAAAGTTACAGTACATAATATAAGCAAATACATAATTTTATCTCACAAAAGTCATGGGACAAGATTAGAAATATCGGCATTGTTTGTTTGTCTTTGATTTTTCATTCTGATTATTGCTTTTAGTTAATACTTCGTGGGGTTTCCCTTCGCTTCGATAACCTTTTGGAGTCTTCTTGGAACCGATTTTACTAAATTGGTTGTCTCTTCGGTGGTAATAAGGGACCATTCCTCCATTAAAATTCTCTTTAACTTGGCCTTAGAATTAATGGTGTGCTTCCTTACTTTTCGCTCAAGAATATCCCAGAGATGTTCAATGGGGTTAAGGTCTGGGGATTGAGGTGGTGTTTCGATGACCTTAGGACAATTGTATAGTAGCCAGGACCGCACAGTAAACGATTTGTGTTTGGGATCGTTATCCTGGTAATAACTAAATGTGTTGCGAAGTCCCATTTTTTCAGCGCTTTGGTGCAAATGGTTTTTCATTATGTTTAAATACACCCACTGAGTCATTGTCTCTTCAATAAAAACCAAATCGCCAACACCACCAGCCGACATACATCCCCAGACCATAACTCCACCTCCTCCATGTTTGACTGTTGGAACTAGGTTCTTCTTTTTAAACTCTTCATTTGGCTTTCGCCATACTGTAATACGCCCATCACTCCCGAAAATATTGAATTTACTTTCGTCTGCGTATATGTTATTTTGCCAATAGGTAAAATCGAAATTTTTATGCGTTTGAGCGAATTGCAATCTTTTCTTCCTATTTATTTCGCTGACATAAAATTTCCTCCTTGCTGCTCTTCCATTGTAACCTGCCTTTCGTATAGTTCTCCTTATTGTTTCCGGATTCACTATTTTTCCCGTTGTTTCCTCTAAGTTTGCTGCCAGTTTTGGTGCACTAATCCTTGGGTTTTGCCTTATTTCTCTTAGGATCTTCCTCTCATCTCGAACATCTAACAGTTTTGGTCGGCCACTACGCGGTTTGTTTTCTAATCTCTTTTCTTCTTTTATCTTTTTATTATATTGAAAACTGTCGAATGACTTCTTTTCACTATACTTGCTATTTCTCTTACAGTTTTATGTTCCTCGTAATTTAAAACAATTATTTTTCGAATTTCTTCCGATGTTTCTTTTCGCGACATGTTGTTTATTAAAAACTGCACTATTACATTGACTTTTAAGCACCGGATTATTTTTTTACGACTAGCTAGCCAATATGGGAGTAGCGAAATGCACTAATCATAATGAAAAATCAAAGACAAACAAACAATACCGCTATTTCTAATCTTGTCCCATGACTTTTGTGAGATAGAATTATGTATTTGCTTATATTATGTACTGTAACTTTCCCGTTAGTTAATAAATTGACAATTTTCTTTGTTTGATTATCTTCGCTACTACTTAGCAGTAAATCTATTGCATATAGTGTTTACTTTTGTCTTAATTTTTAATTAAAATCCTAGATACATAATGTAATTGCTCTTGCCCCATGACTTTTGTGATGCACTGTACATATTGTATGTAGGTGGGTATCTGGGTACACATGTACCTATCTTAACAAAACATATTGAAATATCTCAACATTGCTTTGCTATTTTCGCATAGAAAAGGTGAAAATAGCAACGTTGCTACAATTCAAAATCCTAAAATCCACCAAATATCTAAAATTTGAAAGAAAAATTTAAAATAAATTCTATAATAACCTATACATGCATGTATATCCATATACATTCTTACTTCAAATTCATGTATACGCCAATAGCCTTGATATATTTTGAAGGTTGCCATGGCAAAAACATCGTATTCGGTTTTCTCCCTTACCCTCTATATTGTTGTCAGAACTAGTAAGTTTCGACCGTCTCCCTTGCTTTTTTTCGTATTTGCCTCTACATTTACTTCTTCCACATCAACAATTCACTATCAAGAAAAGAGAAACTAGCGCCCTAAACGATGGAACTACTAGCTAAAAAATTCAGTCTCATAGTAGTACTATAGGTTTCATATACAAAGATAGAGCTCAAAATTTTGCGAAATTTTGTCAGCGTGAGTTCAGGATCGAAAAAAAATCGAGGGAATATTCCGAGAACAAAAAATTTCCTGGGGATTTCTGATATGACCCATTTACTATCACCGCCATCATTATTTGTTTTAAAATGTACATATATAAAGTTTTATATTTAAAATAATGTAATTACATGTGGAAAGAATATGAAAAAAATGTTTGAGGAATTTTGACAGTCTTTTCTGGCATGGCCTATTTTTGAAAAAAAACCGTCTTTAAAATAAATTTTAAGTAGTTTTTAATTTCTGAAGAGGTTTCATATTTTTTTTTTTTTGTAACTACATATATGCCTGTAAGACCTAAGGTCTTTTTAAATGCAACCTGAATTACACGGCACTAGTTAGAAGCAAAAGAAATATGGGAAAGAATTTTTTGATGGCACAGTGGATTTGAGAATTAGGTATTCACGTGATTCGAATATTCGATCCACCCATTCGATTCCCTTTCACACTGCTTTTGTATTCTGCTATCCATCGGGTGAACTGCACTATCCCAAGTTCATACTACCATTTAAAACTGATGCTCATGCGAAAATCGTCTGAAGTTTGGATAAAAATGTGTATGTATGCATGTATCAGACATTTTTTCCCTTTCACAAACATAAATAAGGAAATTCCCAAATTGATAACTACGGAAGAACGACATAAAGAAAAACTTAATGAAACGTAGTATGATGTTTGTTTTTAATGCTTAAATAGAAAATTTGTTATTTGAAGCTTATGATGTATTTATAAACAACTCCATCAGAGTTTTCTAGCAAATTTATTACATTTCAACCAGACAACCAAATGCCAAATCCGCAACAATTGATATGCGGGTTTGAATTGTATGGAGTGATTGGGTTCACGTGAATAGCAGAACACCGCACAATATTATCGACATTACCAATGTATACAAGATTCACTTCGAATGAATAGCGGAATAGTGATGAGAGAAAATTCAAGAAAAATTCCCCCCGATGAATAGCAGAATAGGGCTGATTTACCATCTCATTTTAACCCACGGCATCCAATTAAAATTGGAGGTATATAAAAGAATGATGCCTAGCATGGGGATCGAACCCACACGTCTAGGTTAGCATTCAAGCACTATAAACACTGTGCCATTGCCACAGGTTGGGGCGCATAGATTTAAAAAAATCATTAAAATGCAAATTTATATGGTTCAATTGCTAGAAATCGTTTGAAAAATACATTTGCCCCCAAAAAAAGAAAAGGCGTATCTATTTGGTGACTGAAATCACTTGCTAAAGACAACCTCCCACCATCGTCTTAGGAACCACATCACTATTTTTCAACCCTCAACGACCGTTTAAAATGGAGCAATGCTTTATGTACCATATTAGGTAAGACTGCTTTTAGTTGAGTTTAAGACAAATGTTGCATACTTAGAGGAGTTACTTTAAAAATCCTCTGCTGAATGATTTTTTTTTTTGAATTTTTAAACGGAATTTGAAAAATAAACGATACAAATAAAAAAAATGGAAATAAAATGGGGCGTATTCATAGTCATTTTTAAACTCTGTGATTCTATTTTGTTAAGCTTATCATTCCAAAAATATATATAAATATATAAAGCTTTGTGTAGTGAAACAACTTAATAATCTTATAAAAAATATAAAATCAACAATTAGTAAGTAAGATCGGTCTGCATTCATTGAGCCAAAATTGTCTTAAAATGCGCAATTGTTACGTATTACGATTATCGTTCAAAATCCCTCGTTTTCGTTGATTTGCGATTACGTTTTACGATAGTCGTTTTTTTACAACAATACTCGTTTTCACTTACGACTCCGTTTGGCTCCACAGCGCCACTGCCACCCTGCCAAATATTTATTATCGTAAAGCATAATCGGGCCATGTCATAAATATCGTTGTCTTGTGTATCGCTTTTTTCCTTTCGTTTCGTAATACGTAATAAGGGCCCTGTAGTTTAGTAAAACCTAGGTTTATCAGCGACTATGAATATGCCCCCAATAACTTTAATATTTTTTGTGGGATGAAACATCCCCAAATTTGAAAAAAAAAAAAACAATTATAAAGAACAATTTTAATCTTGTGTAACTTTCAAATATTACAAAATAATGATCCGAGCAGGCGGCATAAAAAGGTCACAAACGTTTCCAGTAAAATTATTCAACCTTATAGTAAAGGGTGTTTATGCAACGAGCTAATTTTCCGCCTTGCAGAAATATATAACTTTCTGCTAGATGTTACCATGAACACCCCTTAAAAATATTTTTGTAAATGTGGGAAATAATCAGCTGTTCTTTAAACTAAACTTTATGAGATTTAGTCTTCTCTTTAAACTCGATTTGCGTATTCGTAATCTAGGGAGTGCCACCTTTCTATCGATGTATCGCACGATGCGAAGAACCAATTTTTAAAAATTGACATGTTTCTTTTTAAACTTATAAAAATGCTTTGGAAAAAAGTAAAAAAAAAATAAATGAAATCTCGGATGAATAATTTAAAATAGAAATTTCAAAAAGTATTAAAAATGTTGTCAGAAATTATTTTCTCATATTTTCCAATAGTAGCGAAAATAATTCCAACGGGATTTCGTTACGATCCCGGTTTAGTATGGTGGTTGGTTAAGGGTTGAGATGGGAAACGGAGTACTACATGGATGCGATTTATAAATGGTTCTTTTAAGAACTAATAAAAATAAACTGTACAACTGGATCGCACGTACTTGCTCTTGCTCGAAAATCAAAATCCATTTATGAAAGCACCAGTTACCCGGGAAGTCGCCTAATAATTTTTCAACAAAGCATCGCTCTGTCCGGTTATTAAAGTTTCGCGTCCGGTTATCGAAAAATAGAGAAACTATACTGAAAACGGTCCTTCCGTTTTTTTTGGTTGTTTGATTTGTTGATAAAAAAATAATCCATAAATAAAATTGTCCGCTTATGGGAGATTTTCTATCTAAAATTAGCATGAAGTCTCTGCGTCCGTTTATACGAAAGTAATTTGAATGAGAAATTCAAAAAAGAAGTTTGTTTCCGAAAATATATCCGTTCAAGGGAATTGTTCGCTTATTTGAGCTGTCCGCAAGATCTTTCACTGGAGATGCAAAATTTTGTGGTAGGTAGGTGATAGCGCTTAAGTGTTCTTTTTTAAGCGTATGCGAAATTGTTATTACGCTTAGAAACATTTTATTTTTCGTTTTCACTTACTAAAGCTGCTTGTTGGAGAGGCGGGTTCGTTAGGATGCTTTCAATTAAGCGGTCTAAGGGAGTTTTGGGATTTTTTTAAAACGCTTAAAATGCCATTTTAAAGCCTAACAAGAATTTTGGTGATTTTTTTAAACGCTTAAAAGCCACATTAAGCGTTTTCAAACTTACAATTGATTACCACAATTTTCCATTTGAAATGGCCCCTCGCAGCTTTGAGTATGCAAATTTGGCATACGGATTGCAAACACATAACATAGCACATAATATTTTGTTTTTAAATTCAAAGAAAGTTATTCCTTTCTTGTTGATACGATTTACGAGTAAAAAAAATGCCCAATTTTCCAAACAAAAAAATTACATTAAAATTTATTTATTCAATCGTTTTAAAAAAAAGAAGTGATTGTGGTCGTTTTTATTTTCATTAGAAATAAAAAATATTTATGTAAAATATTATTTAATTATTAAAAGTACGTTAATTTTATCATAACAATACGGAAATAAGCTTTAATACCCTTGGGACAAAATGACAGTATTTTTTCGCTGAGAGTCTTGAACATTGTCCTCCTGTAAGTTTAATGAAAAAAAAAATAGAAAACGTTAAAAATGGATAAGATAATAAAATAAAATAAGTTCAACTTTCCTTTTTTCCAATCAATGATTTGTGAATATGTGGAATGACACCACCTCCGGCAATAGTGGCTTTGATCAGACTGTCCAATTCTTCGTCTCCACGAATGGCCAATTGTAAATGACGAGGGGTGATACGTTTAACTTTTAAATCCTTTGATGCATTACCAGCCAGTTCAAGAACCTACATTTTAGTTTAATTAATTATTTAAGGTTTTAATAATTTCAAAATGAATAAATAAAATATTATGTAAATGTATTCTGCTTCCTCAGTAGTATTCACTTTTGTTCGAATAATTTGGTGTTGCGTCGGTCGGCCCGAAAAATAAAACGCATGTATATTTTCAATGTTGTGAAGTTTTATAATTAACAACACACACAAATCAGTGGCGTAATATCGATATAACACAGCCGCTACTATAACTATTTACAAGATCACTAAAAAGGAATTTGGGAGGCCGTGGGTAACGATATGTATGAATGAATTAAATCTCCAAACTATAGCGAAATCGTCAAAGAGGACAAGGAATTAAAAACATTCCTGTAAACAAGATAATAAACAAAAGCCCCAAATGCTAGCATTTTCCTCCATGGGGAGCTCTGCCGATTTCTCGAGCAGACTAAGCAACTACTTTGTTTATAATCTAAATTCTGTTACGATGTTCAGTCAAGGAAGTTGGAATTTTAGTAGCTATTACATTTTAAGAGAAGTCCCCACTAATTAAAAATTAAATTTAAAAATCAATTACATTTTAGAACCAAAAATAGCCTTTCAACTTTTTCTGTCCGTGATGTTAACTGGCAAGAATTTAAGGGCCTACATTTTATTTTGTCGAACGCTTATGAGAGAATTTCGGTAATTGTGTTTATTTCTTTTTCGTCAGTAAAACCAATTGTACGCTCTTGCGATAAATCGTATTAAAACAAAACTTCCAAATAGAAACATATTTGGCCCCGGGCATAATTTTAAAATTTAACAATTTTATTAAGAATTTCAATCTTGTTGGATAAATTTGGCTCGCACCGATCCCATCACTTTCTTCAAGAGAAAATTGTAACCAGTGGCCTGATTAGGGAATACGAAGCGAATCGTTTTAGGTGTCGAAAATGAGATTTGATATTACTGTTTTCGCTTTCGTCTCTGTCATTTTACATTCGCCCCATTTTCGAATTCGAAACCGAATTTGATTTGACATTTCAATTTTTAGCGCGTGCATTTCCGATAGGGTTTCTTTGGCGGATTGGTTTATCGACACGTTCGAAAGTGATATTTTAGTGGATTTTTTTCATTTAAATAAATAAAAATGTGAGTTTAACTATTATTTTTTTTTCATAAAAACAAACTAAAGAAATAAACAATCATTTTTTTGTAATAAATGTGTAATCGCCCAAGACAGCAAGACACCAACCAGCAACAATTTTCTCCGCTCATCGAATTTATTACGGAAAACGAAGGGATAGCCAAAGGACACAACATACAACGTTCTCTGCAATATGTCTAGCGCTTCGGACATTGAATTGCATACTGTGGGTTGCGCCACTTTCTGGTATGATCCGTCTGCAAAGAATCTCAATGTTGCAGGTAATTTTATAATTGGCTTAGCAAAAACACTGACTCGAAGCAAGGAAGATCAAAAGGTGAAGAAGCACTTCTTAATAATTTTCTTCTCAAGTTTGAATTTTAAGATTCTTTTTCTTCCTCACGTTAAGCATTTATATAAATAACATTTGAGTTCATTTTTTATTTAAATAAATATTTTATTACAAAGTTAATGCACATCGGACAAAACACAACTGATTTTGATTGAAATAATAAATATTCACTGGCAATCAGCTGTCAATTATCTGGAAATCTTGGAAGTAGCATTTGCGATTTGCTTCGAAATCGTTAATTGATCAAAACGAAGCGAGTCGAAAATGAGATATCGAATTAAAAACGATTCGCTTCGTATTCCCTAATCAGCCCGCAGATTCAATTAAATATGCTATCGATTATTAGAATGGCGACTTGCAGTTTAAAAATTTCAAACCATTAAAACAAAATTCTAAGAACATTTTTTTTGTTGTGAAATAACTATTAACAACACTGAATAAAGAGTAAGTACTCGTACATATACCTACTTTCTTTCAACAAATGAAGTTTTTTTTTTAAAGTTAGACATGTATCTACCTATCTAATCTAAAAATGTTTGAAAGATGATTTATACTTTGAACATTTGTAGGGAGATGACATGAAAGGTCGGCAACTTCGGTTTAAAGTACAGCGTAAAAGTAAAAATTTACGTTAAGCTTTTAGTTAAATAAATATTTTGAATCAGATTAACGGTTTTTCTGTCTGCAAAATTTTATTTCATTGTACCTGCTGGTTTTTTTTGTAAAAGGAAATGCATTATTCACACAAGTTTTCGTCTGTTTTTTTCGATGAACAAACAAAAAAACTATAACTAACTATGAACTTTCGAGCCTAGTTACACGAGCGTAAAAAAGAATCAGTTTTGTGGATATACACAAAAAACAAATTGAGTAGGTATGCAAGGGAATTGGACGATAAACTTGGAACCCTTTCTGAAATTGATTACTTTTTACGTTTGTGCAACCAGGCACTTTGTTCACATTTAAAGTTTATGGCTAAAAAACGTAAACAAAAAAATGGGTGTTTTCATAAACGTCACAAATATGTGCTAGTACAATCGTCTTTCTTCTTTGTTGCTTTAATGAACACACTATGCCCAGAAATTTTAGCCAAGTTTACCAAACTTGGGTTTTCTTTCTATGTGTTTGACAGCAAAATGTGAAAATTTGTACAAATTCGTACGAATTTTCAAGTTACCAAACACACCTACTGATTTTGCAGAACGTATGCAGGCCTGCTTAACTACAATTTTAATTAGTTATTGAATATTTATAAACATCAGAAATGTCCGCAAAAGAAGTTGTGCTCAATCTTATTTGTGAATTATTAATGAATGAAAAAGACAACAAAAATATAATTTCAAAAAATATTTCCTGGATAAAGAAAAGTTAAAAATGAATTGTCGAATGATTCATAGGTACCTAACTTCAACCTAAACAGATGTGCAGCATTTTCACATGCAGCGAAAATAAATTACACAGGTTCTTATGAGGATTGACACATTCCAAAGGCTGCATGCAACACACGATGTCTATTTCTAAATTGGCTGCCAAGTTTCATTGCAACCACAACAGCAAAGAAAAATATCCGACATAATTCGACTTAAAAAAATTATTTTTTGTTTATGATTTTAAAAATGGTAGAAAACCTACGAATTGGTTAAGAAAAATACACTCTTATATGATAAAGTTCTTGTTATAAGAATATTCATGAGGGACAAAAAGAGCATACGAATTTGTTTTCTCTTTTTATTTCATTTAACATCCATTTTCAGTAAATTCAAATTTTTTTACCACACAATGACTGTTCTCATAGGACTCGTTCGGATGTTGGTACGATAGCCTATCTAAGAAAGGTTACTATCTATCTAAGTTCCTGAATATCAAATACCAGATAGATTAAATTTGTATATGTATATTCATGCATATATTATCACATTTCTCATGGGATACTAGAGTATACCAAAGTTTTTCGAATAGCTTTAGATTTACTTTTTGGTATATTTGCTGTTTTGTCAGCAGATGTATTTTAAGGCGGGATTACAACAACACCAAGCTATCCGGATAGCTTTGGATCGATTTCTGAATGTGGACATAATTTTGGCACAACTATGTATCATAAACATGAATCACTTACACGGCACTTCTTCGATTTTCTTATTTTATAAACGGCACCAGAGATAAAAAATCTGCAAATGGTTGTTGTTTGTGGATTAATGGATTTCGATATCTGGTGACGTCAATACAATAAGAAAAGCAAAGAAGTGTCGTAATCTTGTTTTTAATATGTTCATCCAATAGTGAGAAAGTCGAAAATATGATAAGTGGTTCTTTGGGAAGTACCGTTAATAAGTACGCAAAGTAAAATATTTTTCGACTTAAAAGTGAACTGCACTAATTTAAGAACACACACATTTTTGTATCAACATTTTTGGAGCCGTTTTTGAGAAATACCTTTTTTTTTATGTTTTTTTTAGCATTTGTATTGAAGTTACCGTCGTTTCTTATTTTAGGAAAAATTTTTTTCGTGGGTTGGCTATGATTTCCCGGAAAACAATTTTCCGAGTGGCGATTGCGCTCAAAACGAATTCCCGTATCACGATTGTTAATTTCTCGCATTTGCTACCTTTATCTGTGAAACTTAATACTATTTTTGATTTTTAACAGTACGCAGAAATAAATTATTGATTTTTAATTTAATTGTCATCAAAAGTTGGTAAAAAAAGTTTTTTTTTTTAATAATATTTTAAGAAAAAAACTAAAATATTTAGGAAATAAATAAAATATTTTTCCAAATAGTTTTTAACGACCTTAAGTCCACAAAATTAGAACGCAAATTTTGTGACTAAAGGCCGTTAAAAGCTACTTTGAATCAATAATTCGACAAGTCCAATTAAATTAATGCTAAGTTTTCTACTTGGCTGAGTAATTTCAGTAGTATATAGAATTGTATTACATATATAAAAAAAAATTAAAAAAAACACCTTAAAATATTTTTGATAAGTACGAAATAGTACTTTTTTCAAAATTTCCGGGCATTCGTTACTTAGCCAATCATGAATTAATATTTTTTTATGCGGGAAACTATTCTAAAAAAAATTTAAAAAATGTGCGGCAATCGTTATTCGGGCAATTGTTTTCCGGGAAAAAGTTACGCTCTCGTTTTCAAAATTTATTAATTAAAAAAAAAATATTAAGGTGTGATATTAAATACTAAACTTAATTTTAAGCAACGCTTTGAATATGTAACCAAAAAAATTGCCAAATTGCGTTTGGTTTTAAAATGTAGTTGATATGCATTTATTCTAAGTAGTTTGGAAACGCTTTAATGGTTAAATGTAAAACAGAGAGTAGTTATGAGCACTTATTTTTATTTTTAAAATAAAAAAAAAACAGCATAGGCATAATATTACCTACGTATATATATTTAAGTATAAGACTTACAACCAGAAGTAGTTTGCACACACACAATTTAAGAAATAATAATAATCTGAATGTGCAGTTTTTTAGAAATTCAAGAACACAAAATATGTTATTTTATAAGCGTGTACAAATTTTTAATGATCTTTCAAATAACTTGAAATGTGAAACAAATTTAAGAACATTTAAAAAAATGTAATTAAGTTTTGTAAGATTATTAACAACTTGTAAACAAAAATAATATATTAAGAATTCAAACAATGTAAAAAATTATAAATAATGACTAACTTTGAATTTTTTTTTTTTTTGAGTTTTCAAAACAAAGTTTTTGTACTTTCAAAAAAATTAATTTTTTGAAAAATTTTATTTAAACTTTCTAAGAGCGTCTGCATGAATAATTTCAAATAAATCAAATGAACCGTTTTCCAGAAAATCGAAAATAAATAAAATGCACGGCTGGATCGCACGAACTTGCTATTATGTTCGATCACATCGTATGCAAAATATTTCTATTAAAAACTAAATATATTTTTAAAGTCATTTTTAACTCAATTTTATATATAGGTATGTATATACGTATGCAAATTTTTTAAAATTTTGTTCTAAAATAAATTGGTATGACAATATTAAATATTTAATAATATAAATTTTAAAACAAAAGATTAAATCGGTTTAATTAAAGAAAAAATAATTCAAAATTCTGGAATAAATACTTAAACTAATTTGAGACCAAAAAAAGTACGTCATTTTATTTCTTGGATAAATTTGAATTTACGAAAAAAAATTAAAAATCTGTGGAGCGGTTTTTGAGAATAAGTTTTTTTTTTTAAACTTTTTGAAAATATTTAAAAAAAAAATTCAAAAACGCCAATTTATAGGTATTCAGAAAATACATATAATTTTTGAAAAAAATTAAGGAGCAGTTTTCGAAATGATTTTAAAAATACAAAAAAATATTAATTAAAAATATTGGTACGCGGTATAATTTGGGCAACCTAAGCCTATATATGTAAGTGTGAAATTTCGAAAGAATCGGTTGAGACGTTTATGAGATAGTCGAAAGCAAAAAAACGGTCCTATGGTACCTTGTTTAGACATTTTTCTAATTTTTTTTTTCAACCATATGATCGGTCGTAGCTAAAAAGCCGCACTGATTTTTTTTATATCAAAATCGTTAGAGCCGTTTCTGAGAAAAATAGGTTTGAACGTAACGGTTATATGGCAGGTACCGTTATTTTTTGAGCTAAGAAATACAGGCTTTTTTCGTCTTCGCTATCATCGTAATGTCATGTTTGATTGTTATCTTAAAACTTTTTTTTTCGATGAATGCATAACTTGCCTTATAGTACCTATAATCGCAAGTAAAAAATGATTTTACTAGAGGTAAACTTACAACCAGAAGTAGTTTGCACGCACACACACAATTTCAGAAATAATAATAATCTGAATGTGCAATTTTTAAGAAATTAAAGAACAAAAAATGATATTTCAAAAGGTGTACAAATTTATGTAAAATAATGATCTTCCGAATAACTTGATATGTGAAACAAATTTCAAAACATTTAAAAGAAATGTAATTATTTTTTTTTTTTAATTATTAACAACTTGTAAACACAAATAATACATTAAGAATTCAAACAATGTAAAAATTTATAAATAATGACTAATGAAGCTAAATAAACTTTAAAAAAAATTATTTTTTCAGTTTTCAAAACAAAAAAATTAGTTTTTTTTTGAAAAATGTTGGTTAACTTTAGTTTTTAAACTTTCAAGGAGCGTCTGCATAAATAATTTTAAAACAAATCAAATGAACCGTTTTCTAGAAAATCGAAAATAAAAAAATGATTTTACTAGAGATAACCACTTTTTTTCAAAAATAAGAAAAAAAAATAACAAAATATAGGTACATTTTCTCTTCATTAAAGAACTGATTTTTTTTATAAAAATCTTTGGAGTAGGTAACGTTATTTTCGTCTTAAAAAAATGAATAAACTCGTCGGCAAATTACCAAAAAAAAAAAACAAAGTTTAGGCTGTAGACTCGAGGACAAGCAGACAAAATTGCGACACCCACTTTTTTCGTCTTCGCTATTACTTTAATGTCAAGTTTGATCAAAATCTCGAATTCGATTTTTTTACGAATACATAACTAGCCATATACATATGTTTGTATGTATGTAGTACCTATATATCGCAAGTAAAAAAAAACATACATATATGTAGGTATATCGTATATACATTAAAACCTATTAATTTTTGTTTTGAATAAAAGACGCGTTTCTATTATAAAACTATATAAACTATTATAACTATTTGTTTGTTAACATAAAAACTAATTGGTTACCTATCAATTTATCCATTAAATATCAATATTAAAAATTATTTTCACATCTGTATTAATAAATGAAACAAATTTACTTAAAATACCGCTAAATCTAACGTTTATATTTACCCCCTTCAAAATAAAATCCAAAATTCGAATATAAATCTCACCTAGTTATTACGGTGAGTAGAAACTGTAGTTTTAAATATTTTCCTAAAGCTACATACATACATACCTACTAACTTAGACAAACTTCACCAAAAACGTAAAATAGACCAAATTTATGTAATAAACCTTTTTGTATTTCGAAACGTTTAATTTGAATTACTAAGCATGCATCTTCAAATGGCAGGATACGAGTGCACTTACCTTGCATAAATTAGGACTTTAGTTTATCACGAAAAATACTTTATTGAATACTAATCCATTTTTAAATTATAAACGTTCGCAAATAAAGAACAAAAGGTACCTACTCCCAATCAAAGCCAATTGTATTCATTACATTTTTCTTTTTGAAAATTACATCAGCTTTTATTTTCCTTAAAATGCATAGGCAAGGACAAGCACGACATTTCAACATTTCAACATTCCCAATAAAACAATACATTTCCCCAAAATACCTACAGCACACCTAAACATTTGAAAAAATAAACGAATGCACTTTAACGTTTAGAAAATGGCGGCATGACGCTACAAAAAAAAATTACCGGGCCAACGCACACAAACGAACCGTGTCATAGAAAATGGACAACATAAATGTTCAACATAAAGTAAAAAAAAAACAAGCGTTTGAGCAGAAATCGGAAAATTCAAAACACATTTGACAAGGACCTCAACTTAACTTAATTAGAATCGAAAAACTTACCTCGGCAGTTAAGTATTCTAAAATAGCAGCAGAATATACAGCAGCGGTTGCTCCAACGCGTCCATGACTTGTGGTTCGGCTCTTCAAGTGTCTATGGATCCTACCCACAGGGAACTATGTATAAAGAAAATCAAATTTCCATTCAAGACGAAAAATGATGCAAAAATGTATAAATTTTAAGGAAAATTATGTTGTGGAGTGGGAACAGCGCGTGTTATCATTTTCGGCGAAAATGAAAAAGGCGCCAAAATGTATTCGCCTTTTCTAAGCGCCAATTAGTTTTTAACAAAATCAATAAAACTATAATTACCTGAAGTCCTGCTCGTGCAGATCTTGATACTGCCTTTGCTTTTGCTTTCCCAGAATCTTTGCCAGCTTTACCTCCAGCCTACGGTAATAATATTCGTTTTCGTCATCATCATAAATTCGAGCATACAGCGAAGCGAAATGGAATAAAAGAAATGTGTTTAGGTTAGGTTTCACAGAAATGGGGAAATTAATTTTTTTTTCATTTCCATTTAATTTATAGATCAAATTCTTTTGTTGGAAATGAAAATTTACAATGGTTTTCTTTATACACACATAAAAACTAAATGTTAAATTACCATTTTTTAATAATTGTAGTCAAAATTGAAATAATAAAATGATAAATCGAATGAAATAAATTTCTCTCTCAAGTTGAGTTTTGGAATGAATTTGATGGTGGCAGAGAAAACAATCGACGTTCTGTACCGCACGATTTTTTTTTAATAAATGAAAATGAAAAATGACTAGGAGAGAGACGCCACGATTATAAATTATAACGACGAATGTGGTTGCTTGAGTTGGCCGCCAAATATGTATTCGTTGAGTAAAATGTATGAGTGATACCAATTTTTTTGTGCTTTAGACCAATTACAAAAAAATAATAAGCGTATTTATCGAGATTGCTAGTTTTATTTATAAAAAAAAAGTGTTAACTCAAATTTGAATACTTTACTACTGATTTGAGATTTTTATATAGCTACACCTGAGCTAGCCAAAGGTATACTTATACTCAAAATAACCAATGTAGGAGTAATAAGAGATATTATTTAGGAACGCACTCAGTGGGAATCAACACTTAAACGGAACTGCACGACACAATTAGTGCTCGTAAAATATTATTTATATTAAAATATAATGATATATTGAACAAACGACAAATATCTCATCACAACGAGGCACTAAGTGGTAAAGTTGTCAGTATAATTCCGTTGCTATTAGTATTTTAGTCCAAAGTCTTTATAGCTCACCCAAATTTGTATTGTAAGATGTTATAACCAGTCATAATAACTGGACATTTTAAGTGATGTTCAGTTATGTTTTTAACATGTTATTGTGCTTAACACTGACTTGAACCCTGAACCATTGATAAAATTCAGTTAATCCACAAATATTCGCTTGTTAAAACTCTTTAATTATAAACCACCAATTATAAACTACTTGGCCTCAATATTTGAAAGAAATAATGCTTTGGAATCAAATCAATGAGATTGGTGAGATGTGGTTTCTTATCGATCATATTGAGTGCAAAAGAGCATGAAAGGTTGTACTGAAAACTAACTGGAGAGAAGTTGGGCGACATAATTCGAAGATCATTTTTGTAATCTCTGTTTATATTTTAAAATTTATGATTCTTTAGTTTTCTTTATTTGCTTTGCAGAACACAATACTTATACCTGTATATGTTTTCTAAGAAATAGAATGTTAAGCAATTTAATACAGAATAGAATTTGAGTTTTAAATATGTATTATCAATCCTTCGTTCAACAAAACAAAAAATAATTTAACATAACTGATTGGTATACATTAAATAGATATTGGCATCATTTTATTTCAGGTTTGAATTTGAACGAACATTTTTTCAATATTTATCTTTCCTTCCTTTTCATACAAACGTTGTAAAACAACACAAACTTCAAAAACCAAACAAGAAACAAAATGCCAACGAATTTCAAAACGGCGCCTTTGAAAATCAAAACCCACAAATAAAATATAACACAAGAAGATTACATGAATTGAAATCTATACATTGCATTTATTTAGCATTTAATAATACATTCCAATTAATATAAATCTGCTGTTCAAAAGTATGCCTCGTGTAGCAAAACCCAAAATTGGCGCTGCAGCAGTGCCTAAAAAAAAACCGGCAGCAAGAAAAAAGAATGACCATGTTATGCCAGAGCCTATTCCAGAAGGTGAAATCATCTCTGATTTGACAAAAACCACCTGGAAAATTGGACCATCTATAGGAATTGGAGGCTTTGGTCAAATCTATTCAGCTTGTAAAGCCACTAATCCGCCAAAGAAAACTTCAGACTATGAGTATGTCGTAAAAATTGTAAGTTAAAATCTAAATTTTCCGATGTACGTTGCTTTAAGTCTGTTTTATTCTTACAGGAACCCCATGGCAATGGCACCCTCTTTGTAGAGATGCATTTTTATATGCGAAACGCTCGCCATGAAGATATAACCCAGTTCAAGAAGGCACACGGCCTTAAATCATTTGGAATGCCCTATTTGGTTGGCAGTGGTTCACATGACATAAACAATGTGAAACATCGTTTTGTCGTGATGCCTCGATATGGCAGTGATATTTGGAAATTCTTTCTCGAAAATGGAAGGAAATTCCCCGAGCATACTATCTATCGCCTGGCATTGCAAATGTTAGATGTCTATGAATATATCCATGGAAGAACCTATGTCCATGCAGATTTGAAGGGAGCAAATATCCTTCTGGGTTATGGAAAAGGTGGTGGTTCTCAAGCGTATTTAGTTGACTTTGGCTTGGCCAGTCATTATACACAAAAAGAATTCAAGCCAGATCCGAAGAAAATGCACAATGGAACAATTGAATACACTTCAAGAGATGCACATCTTGGTGTGGCAACGATGCGAGGTGATTTTGAAATTCTGGGATACAATCTCATAGACTGGTCGGGAGTTATGTTGCCGTGGGAAAAAGAAAATTTACTTAAAGTTCCGATGAAAGTTCAGAAGGCAAAAGAAGCATTTATGGCTGACGTTAGTGTATCTCTAAAGAAATTGTATTCCAAGGGAGTGCCTGGTAAGATGATTTTTTTGATTTTAGAATATTTTATGTATGTTTTCCTTTTGTAAAATTTTTACTACTTTTTCGTTAAAAGTGATTGTTTGGACGTTCGATGTAAGACGTTATTGTATCTTGTCGGAAGAATGTCTAGGCAGAGCTATTCGTTTTCTAATTTATTGATGTTATTTTCCTAAACTGCCTTTCGAGAGATCCAATTTAAAAAGGACCGAAGTGTCGCCAAACTGTAGGTTTTTGTTTGTGTATGCGTTTTTTTTCCCTATACATATACCTATTTTGGCAACAAAGTATGAGCTCACATTTAGATCCTCATAACTTCCAACATTCTTCTAAACATTTCGTAGAGGCATTGCAAAAAAAAAAATCAATACAAACGGAAGTATATTCCAGAAACTCGACCCAGTTCTACTGGCATATTTTCGATTCTCTTTGCGAGCAGAATCGGATAGAGCAATCCTGTTTCGATACGACGTAGGTCTGCACGGAATCGAATCCTCATTCAATACTTGTAAACGGGGTAAATAGCAACTCTAATTTTGTATGAATATTTTTAATCAACGGAAGAACAGAGATCGTGATTTGTTTTCATTGTGACCACGATGCGCAGATAAGTTATTTTAATTACAAAACTAATGTAGTATTTAATGGCAATTGTGATTATAGGTACTATAAGGCAAGTTATGCATTCGAAAAAAAAATTCTAACAATCAAACATGACATTACAATCAAAGAGAATATCAAAAAAAGTGTGTCCCTCAATTCCGCCTGTCCTCGAGTCTGCAGCCTAAACGGTTCGATGGATTTGCTTAAAACTTGGTACATATTGTTTTTTCGGTAATATGCCTACAGGTTTTTTCATTTTTTTTTAAGATGACAAATAAAAGTAGCTCCCATACATTTTTTTTTTGATCAAAAACAAAAATCAAATTTTTTCAAAAACGGCTCCAACGATTTTTATAAAAAAAAATAAGTTCATTATTGACGGAAAAGGTACCTTTTTATGATTTTTTTTTTTGAAAAAATGTTATTTTTGGTACGGTTGATTTGATTTTTTTGAATTTTTTTACGTAGAAGCCCTTAAAAAGTTTTAACACTATTGTAAGCCGATTTTTTTCAAAAATTTTTTTTTTGAAAATTAAAAATTTCGAAAACGAATCAATAGATTTTTTCGAAACTTCATAGTTTGTAGTTTTTTGACATTATATTGAATATTTGGAAAAAAAAACTATTTTCATAAAATAAAAAACAATGGTATCTCCCATACAAATGTTAAAAAACCGTTAAGAACAAAATGTATTTCTCAAAAACGGATCCAAGAATTTTTATAAAAAAGATGTGTGTGTTCTTTTAAGTGCACTTTTAAGTATAAGAATATTTTATTTTGCGTACTTATTAACGGTACTTCCCATAGAACCACTTTTCATATTTTCGATTTTCTCAATATTGGATGAACCGATTAAAATAATTTTTTTTTATAAAAATGCTCCCTAAAATTGTTAATAAAACTGCATACGAAAATTTTCAAAAAAAAAACGTTTTTCGATTTTTAAAAAATAAATACATTTTTTTTTTTGGAAAATCGATTTTTTTGAAATTTGATTTTTATACGTACGAGTATATTAATAAAATCTTCAAAATGGCGTTTCCAATTTTTTTTTCTAAAAATGTTTTTAAATTTTTATACCTACATAAAAAATTATTTTTTTTAAAAACCGCTCCAACGATTTTTGATTTTTTTTATCTATTCTTATTTATCCAGGAATGCAATTGGTATCTTTGTTTTTCCTTAAACTATAAGAAGTAAGCAATATAAAAAACATTTAATTATGTGTATTATCCATTTATTTCAACTTTATTTTTATTCCGTTTTTAAGAATTTTTAGCTACGTCACTGAATACTACATACAATGTAGGCCCTCATACATTTATATAATTCTTTTGCGTCTTTAAAATTCACATGAATCGTATGTAGGCATATTGCACCTGAACTAAAAAGTTATATGCATATAGCTACATCCTTCATTTTTATTATCATTAGTACATATGTATTTACATACATATGTTCCATCTTTGTATGTAGATACATATATCTAGATTTAAATAAATACATTTGTGGATAATTATGAATCATCCATTCGACAAGTCATTATACTAAGAATTAAAGTAATCTTCCTTAAATCGGCTTTAAACCTGCGTAGGACAACTAGACTACCTACCTACTTAACAGCGTCAATGTTTAGCTACTTTGAAATTGTTAGCTCCAAGAGCAAGTTTGTACGATCCAGTCGTGCATTTTATTTGTTAGTGCCTTGAGAATTCGGTTGGTCCCAATGAATTAAAAAAAGCTTTCCCAAAAGCCCTGTACTGAATTTTTTTATTGGATAGAGGATAGTTTTTAATAGTATTAAGTCGGTTATTAGATTCAATTAAGTGTTTTTTTTTAACTTCTTCGTCGCATCGGCAACAGCTATGAAGATGTATTTTTAAAAATATTTAAGAAATCATTTTAAAATTTGCGAATAGTCTCGTCATTATAAACATTTCCTTTGAATTATACAAATATAGTTTTGGTTTTATTTGATTTTGCCAAAAAAATTCATCGTAACTTATAAATTACAGAGACAATTATATACATTATGTATGAGAAAAAAAAATAAAAATAATAATAAAATAAGAATTTTCCTGCATTAAATTGATTTAAAAGGTTAAATTACAAAAAAGAGATAATAGTTAATAGTCGAAACGTCACGAAGATCTTTCAACTATCATTCGGGCAAATTTTTTGTTTTTTAAAACAGTTTCTGCTCATTGTTATATCAAACAAGTCACAGTACTTATTAAAAGCTCTCGAACACCGATTAAAGGATTCGTGAGATGCATAATTAGTCTTTGATGTTCTTTCATTTAAAAGTTTGGTGTGTCTCAAGAGTCGAATATTTTGGTATACTGACACCTTGGACTCAATGTTAACTTTCAGAAGCTCAAACGCAAATAAAAGCTCAAATAACTCTCTAAGATTAGCAAGAACACACATATTGCCAAGCTTCAAACGGTGGGAAAACAGTCTGTCTTCCTTGCATGACCTCTTAAAGCGAACAACAGAAATTGCTTTTGGACGGATTCAAATTTTTTCACATCAATATTATATAACGGAGACTAAATGACACTACAATATTCTAATATAATTGCTGGGTTTCATACATTTCCGTTGAAGCTCTATCGCATTATTGGAAAATACGAAAACTCTGTGCGGAGTGGTTTAAAAGCTAGCACTCGCAAATCCATTAGTAGATTCCTCTACTCCCAACTCAATATGAACTTAAATCAACCAAATTACTTACAAGGCTCACTGAATTACAATGAAATTTCCTTAATTTTTAAAGCAAGATGTGACTCAACGGAGTACCTTATAATAGAAGTTTCAACTAGTTCTGTTTTTATGTAATGTTAAATGCAAAGAAGACTGCTTTCATTTTTCATTAGTAAATGTCCAATATTTGTATCCCAAGGTTATCCTATTGTGAAAAACGATCTTTAACAACAAACCTTTTGAACGAAGCTGACTGGTAAACTATAGCATCATTCTAGAAAGATATTTCCAAGTATAGAATGTAGCTGGTATCACAATTTTAATAGTAATACTTATTTATTATTTTGTAATGAAAAGAACCATTTTTATACATTTATTCAAAATTGCTAACCGCTGCTGTCGGCAATGTCATAGCTTTGATTTAATTCAATTGTTTTTTTTTTTTTGTATTTCATTTATTTGGCGGAAAACTGCCATTTAAAATACATTACAATTTTATAAATTTTCTTACATAACTAAATAAATCTATTTTTTACATAAGATATTAATTTTTTTTTTAAAGCTTTTAAATTGTTTTCTATTTTAAAATCATTTGGCAACTGTCAATTCAATCCTCTGTGCAGTACCATATTTTGTGTTCTTCTGTTCTTATACATAGGCAACCTAAAATCTCTAGAATTGCGTAGTGTAAATGCTGTACATCACTAACATATATTATATATTCATTTAAATAATTTGGAAGTAAATTGAATTTTATTTTAAATACAAAACACAATAGCATTAAACATAATTCTTCGGTTTACACTCATCCACGACAATCTTAACAACATTTCAGTTTTTGGAGTAAACCAATTGCACACTAATACAGATATCATGGCTCTATTCTGTAGTTTCTGAAGTCTATTAATCATTTGATTATTACACATAAACAAAATACTTGAACAATATTCAAAGTGAGGTTTTATCATTGTGTTGTAAACTTTAACTTATGTATTTGTTGTCATTTTTTTCCTGATTCTACTAAAAAGGTACATTTCTTTTGAAATCTTTTTACATAGATAGGTTACATGAGCATCGAGACTTAATTTACTATCAATAATAACACATAAGTATTTAATTTCATTAACTGTCTCAATATTTTGATCAGATATACTTATTCTTCTTTTAGTACTACCGTTAAGTATCATAGCTTTAGTTTTATTTATATTTAACTTTAACATATTGCTGTCGAACCAATCTTGTAAGATTTTTAAATCAAAATTTATATTATCTATACACTCATTAACATTATCATTAGATATATACAATAAAGCGTCATCAGCAAACATCACAATGCTCGAAAAACGAACAGCGTTCTCCATGTCATCTATATATACAAAAAACAGCAAAACACCAAGTAAAGAAGCTTGAGGCACACCATGAAGTACAGAAACAGGGTCTGAGGTATTATCGTTTAATTTAGTTCTTTGAGTTCTATTGTTTAGGTATGATTTGAACCATTCAAGTTCTGTGTTTTTTACACCATACATTTTAAGTTTTTCTAACAATATGAATTTGTCGACTGTCTTTTTAGATCTAAAAACACTGCCTCTACCACTTTTTTGTCATGAATCTCAATTTTCCACTTAGTAATGACTAGATTAAGAAGGGATTCACAGTTATGATTTTTTCTAAAGCCAAATTGATAACAAGATATAAGTTTGAAAGATTCTAAATAATTTTGTAATTGATTATACACAATCTTTTCGATAACTTTGCTCTCTAGGTTCATCATATTGACCGGTCTGAAGTCTTCCACTTTATTTGAGTTTTTTTATTTTAGGGATTGGAACAATCAGGGACTCCTTACAGTAATTTGGAAATATTCCACTCGTTAAAGATACATTCACAATTTTCTTTAACATATGACCACATAAATCAAAGGCATCCAAATACATATTAACACTTATTCCATTTGTATCTTTTTTATTATTCATCGATTTTAAAATAGTTTTTAAATCCCCTTTATTTATTTCTTTAAATTTTAAATCTAAATAATAATAGTCCCGTATTGAATTTATGTAAGGTTTCTTAGGGATATCACTTCGTATTTCATCTATACTATCGACAAAGAATAAGTTTAACACATTTGACATCTCTAGACCATTGTTATAACGTTTTCCTCTTAATTCAACTTCACTAATGCTTTTTTGACTTTCCTTTAGAACTAGTCGCTTTAAAGTTCCCCACATCGTTTTCTGATCATTACAAATTTCTATTTTCCTTTTAATATACTCGTTTTTCGCACAATTAAGAGAGCTCTTATATCTGTTTCTACAAATTTTATAGCTTTTCCAAGACAAGAAACTTTAGCATATTTGGTCACTTTTTCGTTTTTAATTAATCTTAGCCGCTCATTAAACCAAGGGTTATAATTATTGGCGCAACATTTTAAACAACCCATTGTTAAGCGCCTAACATTTTACTAGTTAGCAATTTCCTAAGTTCTTATTGATTGAATAACTATTTCAAAATTTGTAAAGCTTTTCTAAACTAGTAAATTGATAATTAAGCATGTTCTCTAAAAAGTTATTAGTTATTTCTATTTTCATCATTTAAACTTCATTATTTACAACAAAAAAAAAACAACAAAAATTGTGCGCCAGCAGGAGTCGAACCTGGGCACCCCGCGTGCAAGGCTGATATACTATCAGATTCCATAATGGATTTAGCAAATTGCTAAAAGTTAAAGTAGCCATTCCGTGATTTTAACTTTAGTAAAATGTTAAAATCGTTTAAAATTAGCTCAGTAAATTTCTTAAAGTGGCTTTAACATTTTACTAAATCGTTTAAAATTTTGCGCCATTATTTTTATGTAAATAATGTGTTTTTAAACAATCAACAGATTTTATACTGTTAAACTTGATTTTGAAATGAATTGCCACTTAATAAATTTATGTTTATATCACCCATTAATATCACAGTTTTATAATCACAGTTCTGCATATTTAATCAGTTGGAAAATTGGTTCAAGAAAATCGTTGCCGAGTAACTAGGTGATCTATAAATTCCTCCAAGAATATACATATGTTAAATTAAATTTATTCACTTTTACCAAAAGAAACCAAATTTGTTTTTCAAAGGCGAATTTTTTTATTATTTTAACTTCCCATCCATCTTTAATATAAAAAGTTAATCCACCCGTATGTGCAGATAGAGAATCGCATCTGATTAATTGAAAATCATTTAATTCTATTTTACATTACTTATATTACATTGATATTTTAATTTGTTTTAGCACTTAAGCGGCTAATATTGTACATTGTTTTAATTTTTTGTTAAAATTATTAAAAAAATTGTACTTGAATTTCTTGTATTACTTACTAAAACCTGTGTGGATAATCTCGGGTTGTTCAAACCCGGCTGTTTTCTGGTGATGTGTGGGTTAATGTGGCATCTAGCAACGGTGGTAGTTTGACGCTGCGTCCTCATAGAATTGGATTGCTTCGTCGTCGTTGATATAAATAAGTCTTTCGTCCAGTATCGCTGTCACATCCGGATATCTTGGCTCGGGGTATCTCTCTTCGCTGGTCATGCTATTCACTAGGGTGTTTGGGTGGTTTATTAGGTTGCTCGTCAGTCTTTTGGCAGCACTGATCATGTACTTGTCGAGGGGCGTTATTCCGGACGCCTCGAAAAGTCGTTTGTTGCTGAAGTGCTTTTCTTCGACAAATTCTGATGTATGAGTTTCAGTGGCACATATAAAATCAAACTCATTGTCGTATACTAAAGACTCTAATTCATCGAAATTGTTCAATAGGCCTTCGATATTTAAACTAAAACATTTCAATTCAGATAATTGCTAATAATTTAGTCTTAGTTAATAGAATGCTCTAAACAGATGAATAGTTAAACAGTGAAGTGAATAAGGTCTTATGTAGCCCTGCCATAAATTCCTATTTATAAAACATTTTCCCATAAATTATAGTTATGCAGGGTTTTATATCCAAAAAGTACCAAAAACGGGTAATCTATCCCATTTGGCTGTCATGATCAAATCAGCTGTTTGTCAGAAAATGCAACTAGAACTTTTGTTGGTGTTATGATTGTGATTTAATGAAAACAAAATAAATAGGTTCGTTCGTTGAACTTTACCTAGGGTCGACCCAGGATTTTTTGACAACCCCAAAAGTTGTCAAAAAACCTGGGGTTTTCGGTTCTCAAAAAACACCTGAGGGCCATTAAATTTATGTTGCAGAAAAGCAAGCTATGTCATTTAATAATTAAAATTTAAAATATGTCAAATTTAAGTTCTTAGTACATTTTTTGTGAACCTATGCACAATCCTCAACTTCAATACTTCAATGCTTTCCATTTTTCATGTCTGTGTCCGAAAATTAATTTGAGTATTGTTTTATTTCCATTTTAAAAATAACAATTTGCATATAAAACGAGAATTCACAACAAAACAAATGCTTCAGATTAGGGATGATGGATAAGTCCATTTAAGTTATTGAAATATCGATATTAAAACAAAAAATCGATGATTCAATATCGATGTTGAAGGAAGAATAGGGGAAAACCCTTCACCACATGGATGTTTTCGATTCCATAACTATTAACATCGATGATGAGTACTCGATTTTCTCCTCAATATATGTGACTTTGACGTTTATTCATTTACATCAAGTTGCCCCTGCTAAAAACCTAGTTCTACTTCAGGCCGAGTTGAGGGCGACCCTAAGTTTCAAAAAGCACAGATGTTTATCAGGGTGACTAGGTTTTTCAAAAAACGCTTTAGGTCGACTCTAGGTCGACTTCAGGGCTCAACGAACAAACCTAATAATAATACAAAATAATAATAAATATTGGATCGTAGTTTTTCATCCCTAAGATCCTGTTTAGATTGGTAGTACCGCCACTATATCATATGTCGAGTATTATGTGTAAGAGTAGTTTCACCTCTCTCACAGTCAGGTTCTGAGCAGCAAAACACACTTTTTGGTTTTTGTATTTATTCTAGAAGTTGCGAATTTGTTTTTTTAACCACAGCAATTTTAGGTTTACCTTTAATTTTTGCAGGTTGGCTACCGGCTATCGCCGTGGACAGACGTGTGCCTCGTCACACAACCAAAAAAGGTCCAAGCGAACAATTTCAATAATTTAAGCATATTTGCTTTGGAAAACCTGTATTTTTTGTTTAATGGCGTTTTTATTTGGCAATCCGGAATTCTTCTCCGAACCGGGATTCCAACTGAACAGTTTTGTGCGATTCTGACGATTCTGAATTTTAATGAGATTGTATGTGTGAAAATAATTTTGTACGTGGAAAGATTCAAATTAAAAAAAAAAACTGTTTGTTGTACAATTATGATACAAAAAATGACAACAGTCGAGTTTGACGTTCAAGTATATGAATGTGTGAGTGCTTCTGGTTCTGATTTCAAATCCAGGAGCAAAATTCTCTTCTTTTCAAAATTAGAATTGTCATTTTTTCCCAAGTGAACGCTTTCAGAAGAGTCCGGAAGGCTTTCGGATTGCCAAATAAAAACGACATAAGTCTCCATTTCTATGATTCATTCGATTGAATCGTTTTTTATACAGTTCTTCTTGGCGTTGTACGTTTTGCATTTTAATTATTGAAATCATTTAAAAAGGATACACAATTTAAAGGCATTTTGTTTCGTTTTTTGTTTTATGTCCAAACTCAAAATGACATTTCGAAACTATAATTTCTTTATGTGGGCTCTATTCTAACTATAAGCGCGTTAAGCTTATAATTTTTTTTTTTTTTTTTTTTTTTTTTTTTTATAATCTACCCGCGCTCAAGGGATTATGAATACCCTTTAAATGTTTCAACACAGCGCGGGCGTGAGGGTGAGTTTAAGGAAGAGAAAGAATGATAGGAAAGATGTGTGGCGCGATATTCGGAGACTGTAGGTGATTGTTGTCTCAGATTTTATCTCCAGGGATGGCGGTTGAACTAATGCGGGGAAATTTCCGTGTCTTATTTATCTATGTCCCTTATAATTCGCATTAATTTTTTTATTCTTTGTCATATTTTGTCGGTATACTAGTTTTACTCAATCACATGTTGTTAGTTCTATGCCTAAACAGCATGTAATGAGTAAACCAGCAACTTATTGTATGACATTTATTTTTAGAATTGGTTTTTAATGGAAAAATAAGAAGACATAGACTACGGCAGGGATCGAACCTGTGACCATGAGGTTGACAGGCGAACCCACAACTATCGCGCCACGGCCACCCCCTAATTCTAATGGATCCATTTGATGTTGCATAAGTTTTATAAATGAGATTTTCGAGTTCGGAGGCATTATAAGGAGTGCATAGCGCTATATACTCATTGTAATGCAATTATAAATAAGGCTGCTAATTTACTGCGCTCATTGAGCAATTGCCTTCTATAGATTGGGCAATCTAAACTACGCACATCATGTTTTATATCCTTAAGTACAATACACATGAGAGCGACCATCGACCAACGAATTGACGAATATTCGCTCATTTTGACATTTCATTCACATGGCTTTAATTCTATTCGTAACGAATAAAGTTGAAAGTCTGATTTTGAGGTTAGACGCAAGCGAACAAATTACTCGTTGAAGGGTGGATGGCATGTGGAACGCGATTTCCATTTCCTGGTGTTAGTGATGGGTACATTCGAAAGATATGAGAACTTGAGCGAAAAGTTCATTATTTGTGAACCAGAATGAAATATTTGTATTGAAAACTAGAGACAAACAGTAATAAAGAAATAAACGCAGTACGGAAAACACAAATAATCGAGAAGAGGACAATTTTAATATTTGTTCACTGGAATTATAGAGTATTTTCTCATTTTATTCTATAGAATATTTTTGTTGTGTGCGCTATTCTTTGTATTGCGTGTTGTGTTTCTCTTTTTCTATTATTTTTTTTAGTTTATTTTTGTTATGTCTGGAGGGTTAATTCAATTATGCCCATCGATACATTCTTTCTTTGTGTCCACCGACGTTTTGTACACAAATGTAGCCAATTTGCGTTTGTTTACTTTGGTGCTAGATTTACAAAATTTCCCCCACTCTTGAAGTTTGAAAGTTGTTAGACTTCTTAGTATAAAAAAGATACCAAGCACACCTATAATCCGCGTGACAAAAGAACTCTGGAGGTAATCTTTCCACTGCCGAATTTTTAAAATGTTCATGTTCTTAGCGAAAATTCTTTCAATCAATAGCTTTTTAGTAATTTTAGCTATTTTCTTCTTTTAAATATAAAACGAAGTACACCGTCGAAATGTTATTTGTCTCTTATTATTGTATTGCTACTTTTATAAAAAATGTTCTAGCGAAATGGCCAGTTGCATTCCTCACCTTTAAATATTCAACCGTAATACTCGCGCTTCATTAAATGCTCATAAGTGTACCTTTGAGCCCAACTCTGGATTTATTGTCAAGCACAAAGATTCTTTCATAAGCCGTACAACGCAAGAGTGGAATGCTTTACCTAGCTCTATTTTTCTGTCCCATTTTGATATTCAGAAATTCAAAACTAATGTGCATCGCAATATGCACGACTTCTTAAAGTAGAGTCGTGTTTTCCCTTAAACGAGTACCCTTTAAAATTTTGCGCTAATCCATTTTCTACAAGAGCACTTATTAATATAAAACCAAACTAATAAAAAAATATTTTCCTTCCTTCTTAAGGTCCAATCATGGAGTTTATGAAATATGTTGCGACTTTGGAATACAACGAGACACCAGATTATGATAAATGTCGAAAAATATTTCAATCAGGCTTAAAATCGCTTAAAGTAGCGAATTCTGGTGATTTGGACTTTAAAATAAAGTCAACCCCAAATTTCAAAGCAAAACTTAAGCAACCCGATGCTCCTGATCAAGATGATTCCGAAAGCGACGAAGTGTTTGAAAAAAAAAGGACACCACTAAAACCTAAATTGAAACCTGAAAAATTAAACGTGAACAACAATCGGCCTTCTCCAGAAAAAAATTCCAGCGCGAAGAAGAAAACCGACAAGGAATCTCCAAAAAAGAGACCCAGAATATCACCTTCGCATCGCTCATCGCCAAGAAACACTTCAATTTCGGCAAATATAAATTTCAGTCCAGTTGTATCAATAAGGAAGAACGTGCATTCAGGAACGCCGGGTAGTTCTCGCAAACCAGGTAAAACCATTGTTAATGACAATCTCACTCCGAATCCAAAAACTGGAAAAACTTATGAATTTAATTTCGAGTTAGACGTCAGTATGGACGCTAATGTTGTAGTTAATGTTAAACGCAAGAAAAAAGCTGAAAGTACGAGTAATGCAACTGACTTGACTTCAGTGAATTCAAATTTAGATTCACCAAAAACCACAGTTAAGGTAAGAAGGATGAATATGAAGTCGAAAATCGCATCAAATTCGCCGCGGCCATAATATTAACAATTCTTTCTGTTGGATATATCTTAGTGTGACTTTTTATTTATATATCATAAAGGATCTTTTACTGTTTTCCAACTTTTTCTAATTATATTATTAACTACTTTGAATTTTGAGTTGTTTCTGTTTTTCCTTCAAATAAAATCACTGTTATCATGAAATTTATATACAATTGTTTTAATTTACGAGATAACACGTTACATTAAATGGAATGTTGCAAGAGATCATAAATATGTCTACGTATTATATTTATATCAAATATGGTGTTGTTTTTATTTCACATAAGGCAAACTGGGCTTTAGTCCGATCTACAGTTCTTAAAGAGAAGTCTCTTCAAACGTTAATAGAGAACGTGCTCTGATTCATAAATCAATACGCTCCGCAGCAAACCACCTCGTTATCCCCCAAACTAGCGACAAGGG
Organism: Philhelius pedissequus; assembly: GCA_910595825.1. NCBI lineage: Eukaryota > Metazoa > Arthropoda > Insecta > Diptera > Syrphidae > Philhelius > Philhelius pedissequus. Next base: position 47,396,471 of record OU343161.1, on the reverse strand, counting down.
CCACAAAAAAACATCCCTTGGTGAAATAAAGACATAAGTTCTCTGCGAATGCAAAAATAAAAGGCTCGGTACAACTGCCAAATATCTCCCACTGACCCTAAACTTATTCTGTATCGTAAACTAAATGCAAAATTCTAAGAAGGCAAAACACCGGGCTTCGACCGCATTTCATATGTAATGTTAAAAAACTCTGCACAAGCCCTAAAAACACGCCTTCTAAAACTGTACAACTGCCTGAAAAGTTGCGAATACACCCTTATTGCGATAGTCGTTTCACTTCATCGACAATTGTAGTTTTTGTAGTCGTGTCGCTTTAAATCGGCATTGCGTAACTTAAGCACCAGCCTCTTCGTCGTTCTTATGTTGTTTTTATTTGGCAATCCGGAAGCATTCCGGACTCTTCTAAAAGAGTTCACTTGGAAAAAAAATGACAGTTCTAATTCTGAAAAGAAGAGAATTTCGCTTCTGGATTGAAATGAATCGGAACCAAACGCACTCGCATATTCATATACTTGAACGTCAAACTTAACTTGTCATTTTTTGTATCAGAATAATTGTGCAACAAACAGTTTTTTTGAATTTGAATCTTTCCACGTACACAATTATTTTCACACGTACAAACTCATTAAACTCGTCAGAATCATCAGAATCACACAGAAGTGATCCCGGATCGGAGAGAGATTCCGGATTGCCAAATAAAAACGCCATTAGATTCCACGTGAGATCCACTACAACAGCTGATATTTTGACAAATAAATCTTAATTGCAATTGAAATCATGGCCTTTTTCGATTGGGCGTCCGGAACACGTTTCCCCAATAAAACACCCAGAAACAATTTGACTGATTCTGAATTGTATGTATCACTGTATTTGTAAAAATTAAAATTTAAAAAAATCACATCGGCTAAAAAGAATTTCCAAAACACTATTTCAATTAAGATACACATTTTCTTGTATCAATTATATATTACTTGCTTCTTTTTATGTTGTTTTACCAGAAAAGTAGTTCAGATTCAATAAACACCGAAATTTCACAAAACAAATCAACCCGATGATTTTTCTGTTTTGTTTAGAGTAACAACTGTCATTTTTTGGGGTCAGAACAGTTCTGGACGGCCAATCGAAAAGGCCATCAGTGAACAGCACTTCGGTGTTTGTAAGACCCCTTTCACACAAGGAAACTGAGTTGCCGGCAACTGGGAGTTTGTTGGTGAGAAGGGCAAGAAGTAAGGGGAATGAAAAAAATCTCCCCGGTCAACGATTTGAAGAGATTTTTGTGACGTTATGCTTTGAAATTTTCTTAGGTTTCCATTTTGACTTCTGTATCTGATAGATGTCAAACATATTTTTTTTTAAAGAGAAATTGTTTCCTACAATTATATTATTACATTAACCAAACCAAGTGAGCTACTTAAATAAATTCATTGTGAAAGAAAATTTCAAGTTTTAATTCTTGTAGGCAAGGCATTTAATTCAATCCATCACGAGTTGGTACACATTTCATACATACAATTATGCGCCTAGACATGAAAAATCGACAACAAAACGCACGGACCAACTAAGCTCTCGGCTTGTGGCTTCATCACATTTGGTTTATAATGATGTTCCTGTATTAGCGAGCAGCAGCAGCAGCAGGCAGCACCACAGGTATCAGTCATATCATCCAGTCAGTGGTTTATGTGTCCAACTGTACCAATAAAGCTTCGGTGCATTCCAATAAGTCCAATATAATCTTCCCATCATCACTATCATGTGTTGGGTCCAAGATTTGGATGGCAAGAGAAACGCACAACAAATCAATTTTCTCCTGGTTCATTGTTTTTCCGTGACCTTTAAATATATTAATTTATCAAACCATTATTAACAACCACAATAAAAAAAAACAACATTTACCTACATAATCGCACCAGGTTTCTTTATTTTGAATTTATTTTTCTAAAAATAAGCTGCGGTTAATTTATAACTCAAAATTTGCGAAGCAAATTGTTTGTTTATAAAAAGCGAATGTCAAATCAAAAGCAATACAAAAAACGAGCAACTCAGTTTCCTCATCAATATCTTCGTGTGAAAGCTACAAGGCAATTAAACGAAAACGTCAAAAAAATCTCCAGCAACTGGTTTGAAACCAGTTGCTGGAGATTTTTTTTGACGTTTTCCTTTAATTGCCTTGTACCTTTCACACGAAGAAATTGGCACCAGGAAACTGGGAAGATTTTGTCGGGCTAATGGAATGCAAAGCATAACGTCAAAAAAATCTCTTCAAATTGTTGACCGGGGAGATTTTTTTCATTCCCCTTACTTCTTGCCCTTCTCGCCTACAAACTCCCAGTTGCCGGCAACTCAGTTTCCTCGTGTGAAAGGGGACTAAGACCCCTTTTACACAAGAAAACTGAGTTGCCGGCAACTGGGAGTTTGACGGCGAGAAGGGCTAGATGTAAGGGGAATGAAAAAAATCTCCCCGTTCAACGATTTGAAGAGATTTTTTTGACGTTTTGCTTTGCATTCCAATCAGTCCAACATCACAAATAAGCCAAATAAGATTGGAAACTTTCGTACGTTTCACCCCCCAAAACCCATTTGTTTACATTGTTGTATTTGTAGCTTTGAAACTCTATCCATGAATAGATGGGAAATCGAAAACCAAAACAAAAACAAATTAATAGGGCTGTGTTGTCTATGTGTTTATAGGAAAAGGAACAGAAAAGATTCTTGGCTGCGTTTTTATCAATGTGTCTATTGGAAGAGGAACAGAAATGTTACTTGTGTGTGTGTTTCAGCTTGTAGGCAAATGTCAAATGAAAGCAGAGGTTTCTGGTCTTTAAGTTATTAGTTTATGTCCAACATAATCTTCTCAGTTTCCTCCTCAGTTTCCTTGTGGAGAAAACTGGGAAGATATTGTTGGGCTAACTTACTTCTTGCCCTTCTCGCTAACAAACTCCCAGTTGCCGGCAACTCAGTTTCCTTGTGTAAAAGGGGACTAAGCATAGTTTTATTTATTTAGATTTGATCCAAAATATTAATGTAGATATAGGACAAATAAAACTAAAAGTTTAAAGTTTATTCCCTAAGTAAGAAATTGCATCACTCCGCAATTAAAATAAGCACGGTTCGGTTGTTGTTTTGGTTCCATAAAATTTGTTCTTAACTATTTTGTGAAAATTTGTTTACCACAATACAAATGTTTGAAAAAAAAATGTGCAAAATGTAGGTACGTGTGGCCAGCTATTTCTCATGAAGCAGCAGTGAGCACGGGGAAGAAAGAAGGAAAAAAGATTTAGTTCTGCAGAGTCGATGGATTCGATACAAAACAAATCTAATGGATTTGCCTGGATTAGTAATAATTATGCCCACAAAATGTGTATACCGACTTAATAAGAATAAAACGAAATTAAAGCCACAGGTGGAGGTTTTTTTTTTATAACGGGTGATTTTTTTGCTACTTGGTTTTTGACGTTTATATTTTTGACAGATCACACATGACAAATTCCACGAACATTTGACATTTCGATTCAGTATTGTTTGCCATTTCATCATGAACAGACTTACGCCTAAACAACGTTTGCAAATTATTGAAATTTATTATCAAAATTCGTGCTCTGTGAAAAATGTGTTTCGCAAGCTACGTCCGTTTTTTTTTCCGCTCATTTTTGGCTAAATGGATACGTGAATAAGCAAAATTGTCGAATTTGGAGTGAAGAGCAGCCAGAGGCAATTCAGCAGCTACCAATGCATCCCGAAAAATGCACTGTTTGGTGCGGTTTATGGGCAGGCGGCATCATTGGGCCGTACTTCTTCAAGGACGATGAAGGCCGCAGGGTTACGGTCAATGGAGAAAGGTACCGTTCGATGATGACAGATTTTTTTTTGCCGAAAATGCAAGAATTGAACTCGGTGGACATGTGGTTCCAACAGGACGGTGCCACATGCCACACTGCACGCGAAACCATGCATCAATTGAGAGGCGAATTTGGTGAGCAGTTGATCTCACGTTTTGGCGCAGTCAATTGGCCACCAAGATCATGTGATTTGACCCCGTTAGACTATTTTTTGTGGGGCTATGTTAAGTCTATTGTCTATGGGGACAAGCCAAACACGATTGCTGCCTTGGAAGCCAACATTGAACGCGTCATTGGTGAGATTCCGGCCGAAATGTGTGAAAAATTTTGCCAAAATTGGACCTTCAGAATGGACCACCTGAAGCGTAGCCGCGGGCAACATTTAAGTGAAATTATTTTTAAAAAGTAAATGGCAGAAATTGATTTATCGATCCAAATAAAAATTTCATTCACTTTTTACAAGTTTCTGTGTTTTTTTGAATTTTCAAAAACCAAGCTCTTAAAAAATCACCGTTTATAATCTAGACGCGCTCAAGGGATCATGAATACCCTTTAAATGTTTCAACACAGCGCGGGCATGAGGGTGAGGTTAAGGAAGAGGGAGAATGATAGGAAAGATGTGTGGCGAGATATTCGGAGACTGTAGGTGGTTGTTGTCTCAGATTTTATCTCCACGGATGGCGGCTGAACTAATCCGGAGAAATTTCCGTGTCTTATTTTATCTATGTCCCTTATAATTCGCATTAATTTTTTTTTATTCTTTGTCACATTTTATCGGTATACTAGTTTTACTCAATCACATGTTATTAGTTCTATGCCTAAACAGCACGAAATGGGTAATCCAGCAACTCATTGTATGACATTTATTTTTTTAGAATTGGTTTTTAATGGAAAAATAAGAAGACTAGACTACGGAAAGCATCGTACCTGTGAACATGAGTTTGACAGGCGAGCACACAACTATCGCGCCACCGCCACCCACAAAGTTGATGTTGAGGTAGTACCTAGTATAAACTTCTATTTAACCTTAAATTTGGCGTCAAGTTAAACCTAAGAAAAAGCATTTATTTTCAAGCGTTTAACAATTCCACTACCTAATGCCGGATTTACACGAATGGCAAAGTTGCCAATATTTCTGCCAAAAGAATGGCAGAAATAATTTTTTAATTACATACACTACATTTGTTTTGAAGTTTCTCAATCGTTGTGTTGTCATTAATTTTTATTTTGTAGCAGTGTACTGAAAAGATAAATTAATAGTACAGTCTTTTCAAATCAAATTCAACTTTTGCAAATCAAATTAAAGTTTTTGCAAATCAAATTAAACTTTTTGCAAATCAAATTAAACTTTTTGCAAATCAAATTAAACTTGGTGCAAATCAAATTCACGTTTCTGGAAATCAGATATTAGTTTTAAGAAAAAAAAAACATCAAACAATGTGAATATATAACAATTTATTTCATGCAATTTAAATAATTGCATAATAACATGTTTTGGATATAAAAACAGATATAAATTTAAAATTATTTAAGACCAAATGATTTTCAAAAACGTGAATTGGATTTGCAAAACGTTTAATTTGATTTGCAAAAAGTTTAATTTGTTTTGCATAAAATTTAATTTAATTTGTAAAAAGTTTAATTTGATTTGCAAAAAGTTGAATTTGATTTGTAAAAACGTAAATTTGACTTGAAAAGACTATATTAAAAAATAAAAATATTGTAAACAACTTCTTGGAAACAAATATTTTAAAAGTACAAGTGGAATGAAAAAATAAATTTTTTGTATAAAAATTTCACTTCAGGCTAAGGAAAAAGTAAACAAAAATCGGCACAAGTCATTTTTACATCTTACGTCCATTTAAGCGGTGCAATTTGCAGCAGAATACGTTTCAAATGAATACAAAATACTCAATTTTAATAACATAAAACGGTTGTTTTAGTTTTGCGTTCAAATTTGATGGTTGGCATTTTGTCGACCATGCTTGCTTGGAGGAAAAAAAAGCCAAAGAATATAAAACAGTCCTAAATGTATTTTTATTAAATTTATTTTTTAAAGCTATAAAATTACAAACTTATTTATAGAATAGAAATGGCTAGCATTTCGCTTTGGCTGTTTATAATTAAAGGAAGATTTCTTTACATTCATTTCGTGTTATATTTGCTTATTATTTAAAATATGTGCAACTTATAGTTGTGTTTTAATAGTGTTTAACCCAAAAGATGAGGGATATTTTTTTGGATGTCATCACATCTTTCATTAAGCTCGTCCTAGAAAAAAAATAATATTTAATATTAGACAAAACTTTTGAGAAAAAAAAAACATATTTACTGGTTCGAGTTCTAAGCAACTGCCCCACTCAGTTAACGTCACCCTGTGGTCGTTGTTTGCATCGCAGTCTTCTAAAAATGGAGCAATGCAATGTTCTAAGCTAACAAGTGGCGCCCTAATCGGGAACAATTCGTGCCGTGATACAGAACGATCGGTATCACCATCTAAATCACACCACTTCCAAACAGCAGCATTAGCCCAACGACGAGTCATATTGGTTTCAGCTTCCATTTGCATTTGCATATAATGTTCGGTCAATTCATCACGTTCTGCCAAATCACGCATAACGTTGAAAAGCCAATCGCGCATACGACGTGGGAAGTCTTTCTTCTCTTCCTCTGAACAGCCCTACAAAAAAATAAATATGTAACGCATAACTAAAAACCCTACAAATTGTATTCGCCAAATTATGTATGTTTAAACGTACTGGCAAGTCCTGGCAAGCTCCGTAGTAGTCAATATGTAAATGACTGTTGGAAGAATTAGTACACCGCTTATCCTTAGTATCGCAGAAGCATCGCTCTTGGTACACAGAGCAATCTGATGGCCAGGTTACATTTTTGTTCGTGCATACATGACGACGGGTATCATTTTCCTCAGGGCAATCCTGAATGCAGATACACTCGGCTTCTTCCCCAGTACTATGGCAAACACGACCGGCTCCACAATGCATTTTCTCACATGGATCAACTAAACAATTTGACTGATTCTGAATTGTATGTATCACTGTATTTGTAAAAATTAAAATTTAAAAAAATCACATCGGCTAAAAAGAATTTCCAAAACACTATTTCAATTAAGATACACATTTTCTTGTATCAATTATATATTACTTGCTTCTTTTTATGTTGTTTTACCAGAAAAGTAGTTCAGATTCAATAAACACCGAAATTTCACAAAACAAATCAACCCGATGATTTTTCTGTTTTGTTCAGAGTAACAACTGTCATTTTTTGGGGTCAGAACAGTTCTGGACGGCCAATCGAAAAGGCCATCAGTGAACAGCACTTCGGTGTTTGTAAAGACCCCTTTCACACAAGAAAACTGAGTTGCCGGCAACTGGGAGTATTTAGTGAGAAGGGCAAGAAGTAAGGGGAATGAAAAAAATCTCCGGTCAACGATTTGAAGAGATTTTTTTGACGTTATGCTTTGAAATTTTTTTAGGTTTCCATTTTGACTTCTGTATCTGATAGATGTCAAACATATTTTTTTTTAAAGAGAAATTGTTTCCTACAATTATATTATTACATTAACCAAACCAAGTGAGCTACTTAAATAAATTCATTGTGAAAGAAAATTTCAAGTTTTAATTCTTGTAGGCAAGGCATTTAATTCAATCCATCACGAGTTGGTACACATTTCATACATACAATTATGCGCCTAGACATGAAAAATCGACAACAAAAACGCACGGACCAACTAAGCTCTCGGCTTGTGGCTTCATCACATTTGGTTTATAATGATGTTCCTGTATTAGCGAGCAGCAGCAGCAGCAGGCAGCACCACAGGTATCAGTCATATCATCCAGTCAGTGGTTTATGTGTCCAACTGTACCAATAAAGCTTCGGTGCATTCCAATAAGTCCAATATAATCTTCCCATCATCACTATCATGTGTTGGGTCCAAGATTTGGATGGCAAGAGAAACGCACAACAAATCAATTTTCTCCTGGTTCATTGTTTTTCCGTGACCTTTAAATATATTAATTTATCAAACCATTATTAACAAATACAATATAAAAAAAAACAACATTTACCTACATAATCGCACCAGGTTTCTTTATTTTGAATTTATTTTTCTAAAAATAAGCTGCGGTTAATTTATAACTCAAAATTTGCGAAGCAAATTGTTTGTTTATTCCCCTTTCACACAAGGAAACTGAGTTGCCGGCAACTGGGAGTGTGTAGGCGAGAAGGGCAAGAAGTAAGGGGAATGAAAAAAATCTCCCCGGTCAACGATTTGAAGAGATTTTTTTGACGTTTTGCTTTGCATTCCAATTAGCCCAACAAAATCTTCCCAGTTTCCTCCTCAGTTTCTCGGTGCCAGTTTCTTCATGTGAAAGCTACAAGGCAATTAAAGGAAAACGTCAAAAAAATCTCCAGCAACTGGTTTCCCTGTGTGAAAGGGGACTTATAAAAAGCGAATGTCAAATCAAAAGCAATACAAAAAACGAACAACACAGTTTCCTCATCAATATCTTCGTGTGAAAGCTACAAGGCAATTAAAGGAAAACGTCAAAAAAATCTCCAGCAACTGGTTTCCCTGTGTGAAAGGGGACTAAGGCCCCTTTCACACAAGAAAACTGAGTTGCCGGCAACTGGGACGGCGAGAAGGGCTAGATGTAAGGGGAATGAAAAAAATCTCCCCGTTCTACGATTTGAAGAGATTTTTTTGACGTTTTGCTTTGCATTCCAATCAGTCCAACATCACAAATAAGCCAAATAAGATTGGAAACTTTCGTACGTTTCACCCCCCAAAACCCATTTGTTTACATTGTTGTATTTGTAGCTTTGAAACTCTATCCATGAATAGATGGGAAATCGAAAACCAAAACAAAAACAAATTAATAGGGCTGTGTTGTCTATGTGTTTATAGGAAGAGGAACAGAAAAGATTCTTGTGTGCGTTTTTATCAATGTGTCTATTAGAAGAGGAACAGAAATGTTACTTGTGTGTGTGTTTCAGCTTGTAGGCAAATGTCAAATGAAAGCAAAGGTTTCTGGTCTTTAAGTTATTAGTTTATGTCCAACATAATCTTCTCAGTTTCCTCCTCAGTTTCCTTGTGGAGAAAACTGGGAAGATATTGTTGGGCTAACTTACTTCTTGCCCTTCTCGCTAACAAACTACCCAGTTGCCGGCAACTCAGTTTCCTTGTGTAAAAGGGGACTAAGCATAGTTTTATTTATTTAGATTTGATCCAAAATATTAATGTAGATATAGGACAAATAAAACTAAAAGTTTAAAGTTTTTTCCCTAAGTAAGAAATTGCATCACTCCGCAATTAAAATAAGCACGGTTCGGTTGTTGTTTTGGTTCCATAAAATTTGTTCTTAACTATTTTGTGAAAATTTGTTTACCACAATACAAATGTTTGAAAAAAAATGTGCAAAATGTAGGTACGTGTGGCTAGCTATTTCTCATGGAGCAGCAGTGAGCACGGGGAAGAAAGAAGGAAAAAAGATTTAGTTCTGCAGAGTCGATGGATTCGATCCAAAACAAATCTAATGGATTTGCCTGGATTAGTAATAATTATGCCCACAAAATGTGTATACCGACTTAATAAGAATAAAACGAAATTAAAGCCACAGGTGGAGGTTTTTTTTTATAATTTTATAATCTAGACGCGCTCAAGGGATCATGAATACCCTTTAAATGTTTCAACACAGCGCGGGCATGAGGGTGAGGTTAAGGAAGAGGGAGAATGATAGGAAAGATGTGTGGCGAGATATTCGGAGACTGTAGGTGGTTGTTGTCTCAGATTTTATCTCCACGGATGGCGGCTGAACTAATCCGGAGAAATTTCCGTGTCTTATTTTATCTATGTCCCTTATAATTCGCATTAATTTTTTTTTATTCTTTGTCACATTTTATCGGTATACTAGTTTTACTCAATCACATGTTATTAGTTCTATGCCTAAACAGCACGAAATGGGTAATCCAGCAACTCATTGTATGACATTTATTTTTTTAGAATTGGTTTTTAATGGAAAAATAAGAAGACTAGACTACGGAAAGCATCGTACCTGTGAACATGAGTTTGACAGGCGAGCACACAACTATCGCGCCACCGCCACCCACAAAGTTGATGTTGAGGTAGTACCTAGTATAAACTTCTATTTAACCTTAAATTTGGCGTCAAGTTAAACCTAAGAAAAAGCATTTATTTTCAAGCGTTTAACAATTCCACTACCTAATGCCGGATTTACACGAATGGCAAAGTTGCCAATATTTCTGCCAAAAGAATGGCAGAAATAATTTTTTAATTACATACACTACATTTGTTTTGAAGTTTCTCAATCGTTGTGTTGTCATTAATTTTTATTTTGTAGCAGTGTACTGAAAAGATAAATTAATAGTACAGTCTTTTCAAATCAAATTCAACTTTTGCAAATCAAATTAAAGTTTTTGCAAATCAAATTAAACTTTTTGCAAATCAAATTAAACTTTTTGCAAATCAAATTAAACTTGGTGCAAATCAAATTCACGTTTCTGGAAATCAGATATTAGTTTTAAGAAAAAAAAAACATCAAACAATGTGAATATATAACAATTTATTTCATGCAATTTAAATAATTGCATAATAACATGTTTTGGATATAAAAACAGATATAAATTTAAAATTATTTAAGACCAAATGATTTTCAAAAACGTGAATTGGATTTGCAAAACGTTTAATTTGATTTGCAAAAAGTTTAATTTGTTTTGCATAAAATTTAATTTAATTTGTAAAAAGTTTAATTTGATTTGCAAAAAGTTGAATTTGATTTGTAAAAACGTAAATTTGACTTGAAAAGACTATATTAAAAAATAAAAATATTGTAAACAACTTCTTGGAAACAAATATTTTAAAAGTACAAGTGGAATGAAAAAATAAATTTTTTGTATAAAAATTTCACTTCAGGCTAAGGAAAAAGTAAACAAAAATCGGCACAAGTCATTTTTACATCTTACGTCCATTTAAGCGGTGCAATTTGCAGCAGAATACGTTTCAAATGAATACAAAATACTCAATTTTAATAACATAAAACGGTTGTTTTAGTTTTGCGTTCAAATTTGATGGTTGGCATTTTGTCGACCATGCTTGCTTGGAGGAAAAAAAAGCCAAAGAATATAAAACAGTCCTAAATGTATTTTTATTAAATTTATTTTTTAAAGCTATAAAATTACAAACTTATTTATAGAATAGAAATGGCTAGCATTTCGCTTTGGCTGTTTATAATTAAAGGAAGATTTCTTTACATTCATTTCGTGTTATATTTGCTTATTATTTAAAATATGTGCAACTTATAGTTGTGTTTTAATAGTGTTTAACCCAAAAGATGAGGGATATTTTTTTGGATGTCATCACATCTTTCATTAAGCTCGTCCTAGAAAAAAAATAATATTTAATATTAGACAAAACTTTTGAGAAAAAAAAAAACATATTTACTGGTTCGAGTTCTAAGCAACTGCCCCACTCAGTTAACGTCACCCTGTGGTCGTTGTTTGCATCGCAGTCTTCTAAAAATGGAGCAATGCAATGTTCTAAGCTAACAAGTGGCGCCCTAATCGGGAACAATTCGTGCCGTGATACAGAACGATCGGTATCACCATCTAAATCACACCACTTCCAAACAGCAGCATTAGCCCAACGACGAGTCATATTGGTTTCAGCTTCCATTTGCATTTGCATATAATGTTCGGTCAATTCATCACGTTCTGCCAAATCACGCATAACGTTGAAAAGCCAATCGCGCATACGACGTGGGAAGTCTTTCTTCTCTTCCTCTGAACAGCCCTACAAAAAAATAAATATGTAACGCATAACTAAAAACCCTACAAATTGTATTCGCCAAATTATGTATGTTTAAACGTACTGGCAAGTCCTGGCAAGCTCCGTAGTAGTCAATATGTAAATGACTGTTGGAAGAATTAGTACACCGCTTATCCTTAGTATCGCAGAAGCATCGCTCTTGGTACACAGAGCAATCTGATGGCCAGGTTACATTTTTGTTCGTGCATACATGACGACGGGTATCATTTTCCTCAGGGCAATCCTGAATGCAGATACACTCGGCTTCTTCCCCAGTACTATGGCAAACACGACCGGCTCCACAATGCATTTTCTCACATGGATCAACTAAAAGATAATCAGTATTCAGGAAGTATTCAAAAACTGTTTTTTAATTTGACTCACTTTCTAGAACTGGAATGAGGACATTGTTTGAATCTTCGACAAATTTCGTAGCTATTTCATTTTCACGGTTAATGTCCTTTGCCTGTAATATATACCAAAAATTACGTTAAATGAAACAATTAACTGCAATTATTTATCTTTACGTACCATCATCTTTTCTTCCAATTCTCGGAGAAGTTGCTCCGCACTCTCGTCAAATCCATCCAAGTCATCTAAATCTAAAGATTCGTCAACATTTTCCTCAGATTTACCCTTTATGTCAAACCAACTTATAAATGTGTACGTCCTTGAATTTTAATATAAATTATGTAATCTTACCTGAACTGTAAAGGCAAAGAATACCAAAATAAGTAGTAAGCTCCACTTCATGATGGTGCCTGAAATTGAAATAAAATTCAAATGAAAACATCGCCAGACAAAAATTCTTTAAAAGCGGAAAATGAATTGTGATAAGAAATGTCGCAAATGTATGACCTCCGCCTTATCGTTGCGTAGTACTTGATGGACCATAGAAACTAATCTTTGTTCCATTTTTTTTTATTTAATTGAGAAAAAATCATTCGTTATTTGAAAAGAGGTCAGCAAAGTCAAAAATTTATAATTGGATTTGAAGATTTGGCTCGTGTTTTGGCCATTTTTCGGTTGAGTATATAAGAATCCCTGAAATCGGCGATAAGATTAGAAAACGGTCAGACAGCTAGTTTTGGTACTCAATTTGACCTTCGTTTATCGAATAGTTTTATTAATAATTAAAATGATAAACATTTTTTGGGAAATTATTTCAACTACTATTTACCCAGTGAATAAAATTCAACCATGGGGTTTATCGTAAATAAAAATTTCGCTGGCCATTTTTCTCCAATCCGAATCTTGGGAACGTAAATAATGTTCAAAATTTTCCCTCGGAATTTATTCGTATCGGGAATAAGCTTTCCCCAAGGAATTTTGCTGTCATTTCTTACGATTTTTTGTTCGAGAGATTCACGATCGCATGAAAAATTTCGAAGGAATAAAATGTTCCGTGGGAAACGAATTCGCTGTGAGGTTCAATTGACAATTTGAAATATGTCCCATTTTGAATCCAGGGAATATTTTAATAGAATTTTTTTGGTCTAGTTTGCGTTGCAGTCATCTACAAGATCTGCCAAGAAGTAGGTACATATCTGCGAATTTGTAATCAGAGTTTCATTGCAACAAAAAGAGCAGCTCTAGATCAAATCTCAACACGAAAGATTTGTTCTCTGATGGGTTGTCTGTTGGCAGAGAATTTATCTGAATACACACATACATGTAAAAAGTCTTTTCTGCCAAACGTCAAAGAAAATATTTTGTTATTAATGTCGATTTCGTTTCAACAAAAACATCGATCTACCGTCGATCCGCCGTCAATTTTTTTCTGAAAATCAAATTCGTTTCAAATTAAAACCAGTTTTTTTTCTGGAAAAACAGATCCGTATTGAATCTCTTTTTGGAGACGGATTCAAAACGGATTTGTGCACAGATTCTTAAACACACTGCAATATTTGTTTTGAAGTTTCTCAATTGTTGTGTTGTGAATTAATTTTTATTTTGTGCCAGTGTACAGAAAAAGTAAATTAATATATTAAAAACTAAAAAAAAATCTTAAAAACTTCTTGAAAACAAATGTTAAAAAAGAGCAAGTGGGTCTAGGAACTCCCCCGCGTCGGAATCGGGAAATTAAAACGAAATAATGATGTTTTAACGAATTGAAGATTTGTTTTTTTTAGAGCTGCCAAGCAACACACACAGTCCCAAAAAGAGATTCGGTCCGTAATCGTTCGTTTCAAAGCAAAAAAGTATTGGTTTTAGTAGCGAATCCTAATTATTGAAACGAAATCGAATGTGAACTTGTGCAGGCCATGCTAAAAAATTGCAAAAAATAAAAGAATAATGGACGAACAAGTTAATAATTTCGATTCGATATCTTAGTGTTCCTCATAAGCTGATGATGACGATATTTTTTTTTTCAGAAATGTGTGTGTCAGTCATTCACAAATACTACAATTAAATCTGGAAACCAATTTCATTGAAAAGATCAAATCTCTATTTTGAGAGATCTGTGAAATTTGAATGAAACTCGATATAAGTATACACGATAAGACGATGTTCCAATATTGACCGAACTGTCCAAAGTTATCCAATAGCAACTAATGAGTTGACATTTGAAAATTGTCCGTTATACGGTTGGTTAATTTTATCCAAAAATTAGACAATTTATTGGTAGAAAATTTACATGTTGATAGAAAATTGATGAAAATTTTTTTGTGAAAAATTTGCCAATATAGGAAGATGTTCCAATCGTGTATACTTAGCCTTACACTTGCGCAAGTTTATTCGGATAGTAACAGTTGTGACTTGTGAGCTTTGACACTCTTTTGGAAATTATGTCGTTTTTGATTTGATTTTCGGAAAAAACCGTTATATGGCCTGTATCGTTAATAATATTTTATGAAAAAAATTTTTAACCAAAATGTAAAATATACCTAAGATGTTTAATGATTTTTTTTAAAATCAAACTAGTATACGCAACAATTACGACAACGAATAAAATAATGAGAATTATAAGGGACTCAAAAAATAAGACACACCATTTTCTCCGCAATAGTTCAGACGCCACTCTTGGAGATAAAAATACGAGTCTCAGAACATCGTGCCATACATCTTCCTTATCCTTTTTTTCTTCCTTCACTCCACGACAGCATGCCCAAAAACATTGATATAACATCGAATACTACTGATGTTAATATTTATGGAATAGAAAACATCGATGTGTTTAATGAATTTGCTTTATTCATTCTATGTTTTAACATCGATTTTTCGTTAACAAATAACATAAATGCAATGGTCCTCGAAAAATCCAGGTCTTATTGACAATGATTGGGGTTGTCAAGCAAACCTGGGTCGACTCTTGGCAAAGCTCAACGAACGAAACTTGTATCTGAGATCAGAACTGTCCAGATGTAATAGGCGCTTTTCTTTTTTAGCTCCGAGTAAAGAACTGGGCTTCAAAAAAGATATGTGTTTCTTTTTTAGCTCAGATACATCTAATCACTCAACTTGGTTTCTTTTTTCAATCAGAGCTAAATCGGGGCATGCTCCATTAGCTCAGAATAAAATGACCGATCAAATGGAGTAAAAAGTTGAGCGCGGCTAACTTTATTCATAATTTTGGCAATAATCACGAAAGTAAAATATATTAAAAACAAAAATGAAAGCCTTGGAACTGCTGATATAAAATAAGTTTTAATAATTAAAACAAAATTATAATACCTTATGACAGTTCTGCGCTTAAGTTTATTTCAAAATTAAATCGCAGAAATCTGATCATATGCTCTGCTCAGATCTAACTAAGTTCGCTTAGGCTCAATAATCTGATCGGTGATAAAAAACAAAAACGCCTAATGTGTAACTAAGGTTCTTAACAGTGATCGTATGCATAAGTACAAAAATCTTGTGTGCTTCTTATTTTGCTGCTGGAGCTAATTTGACCTCAAATTTGATTCCACCTTTGGAGTTCTACAATATTGTTTATACTGTTAAACATTTTTCTAGTCTCGTCCGTACGTTTAAATTCAAACGACGTTAATTATAATTTAGATATTTAAACCTTTTTTTTTTTAATTAAAATCAATTTTTCTCATAAATCCGTTATACACGAAAGGAGACAAAGTCAGCACAAAATCAAACTACAGTTTGCAATCAAAAAAGTTATCTGATATTAGGGTTTATCGTCGAACCTTACACATGGTCGAACAAAGTTTTTTGACAACCCCAAGAGTTGGCAAAACAAAAACCTGCGGTTTTCGGCTCTCAAAAAACTCCGGAGGGGCATTAAATTTATGTTGCAGAAAAGCAAGTTATGTCCTTTAATAATTAAAACTTAAAATATGTTTAAATTTATTTATTTATTGCATTTGATTTGACCCTATGCACAATCCACAAATTCAAAGATTTCTGTTTTCTATTTCTGTGTATTGGAAATAAATTTGAGTATTCTAATTTCCATTTTAAAAATAACAAATTGCATACAAAACGAAAATTCACAACAAAACAAATGCTTCAGATTAGAGATGAGCGATGTTCATCTATCTTAACGAAACATCGATGTTAAAACAAAAAAATCGATACTTCGATTTCACAATTATTAACATCGATGATGAGTATTCAATATTTTTCTCGACTTAGCTTTGACGTTTATTAATTTACCTCAACATTCCCAGCTAAAAACCTATATCTACTTCCGGGCGACTCTAGGTTTCAAAAAACACAGAATTTGTTCACCAGGGTAAGTTCAGGTTTTTCAAAAATCGCTTTAGAGCGGGCACAATGAACAAACCTAATTTAAAACATTTCGACACCGTATAAAAACATTTAGTTATTTTTTGTTTGTTTTGTCACTTTAACTGTCAAGATCATATAAATATAAACGATGACATAATAATTTTTTATTCTCAAAATTGACATATACATACAACCAACAACAACAACAAAAATTACATAAATGTTCATATCACTCAAACAATAATAATTATTTAAAAAAAAAATCAACTTAAAACAAAAAAAAAAAATGTGTAGAGATTACAGTCACAGACCTTTGTGACATTTTTGTTGGACCATATCAGAATACAAAGCTTCCGTTTTCTTAAGCCGAACATCGTCATTGTTTTTGTAATCATTTGTTCCATATTGCGAAAATATCGGGTGGCAAGATTAAGTTGAATATCTTCTGAACACTCTTATTGCGAAGCAAGTATAGCATACATTATGTAGGTAAATATAGGTATACCTACTGCATGTAACATGCACATACTCGTACATTCATATGTAGTTGAGAATATAATATCTACATACGTGATTATAATCCAGATTAATTTTTTTCAAAACAATATATTCTTATTGCACTATAAATTTCCAGATGTTGTAATCTAACACATACAGTGTAAATGTAATCCAGGGCTGGTCTTAGTTATGAAGATGCCCTAAGTCAATAGTAGGTTAAATAATGGAACGGCAATCGGCAATGATTTAACCAACTAACTGGATACCTGTTTTGGACTAAATTTTACGGTGGTTGCGGTTGTATGGAGAGACCGTCATAACTGAGCGAAAACTGTGATCAACATTCTGGGGCCAATTTCACAGATCATACATAACATACATTGTATGATTTTGACGGCACTGATACATCAATTCTGTTTCATGGAATTGTTGTATGATTCACTGTCATACATACAAAAATTTAATGGAATATTTCCAGTGATCTTCTGTTTCACAGAATTGTTGTACGAATTGTATGACTAGAATGTATGTCATCTTTTCATACATTTAATACAATAGAAAAAATTGGTGTCGCTCGCTGGCGCAGTTGTGTTTATACATATATATCTTGATTTGAAGTGGTTATTATTGTTGTTCGAGTTCTGCAGTTAAAATAAGAAATTTCAACATCAGGCAATCAAATAAAAGAAAATATACCAAAGTAAGTTTTTCCACTTCTTTTATAAATTAGCAGCGGTCCTTTCCGGCTAATTTTTTATTTAAATAACTAATTTGTTTGTGTAATAGAAAAATGGTTAATATCTTTATGGATTTCTTTTGAAATCCTCTTGAAAATTGCATTAACCATTTTCCTTTTAATTATTAGAAAATTCCTTTCAAATTGTTATTGAACTTTGAATGTTTGAGGCAAATTAATGCTTGTCCTCGTCCACAAGATACGGCTGCACCTAGAAGAATGGTTAATGCCTTTCTAGATTCCCTATAGGATCCTCTTGAATATTGCGTCAAACATTTTTCATTTTAATTGTTAGAAAAAATAATTACACCCAAGTGGTCATTGAACCTTGACTGTTTGGTGCAAATTCAAAAAAAAACATGAACAAAATTCCGCGTCCACAAGAAACGACTACACCTAGAAGAATGGTTAATACCTTTTTAGATTCCTTATAGATCCTCTTGAAAATCTGCAAATTGTTAATGCTTGTGGATTAATGGATTTTAATCTCTGGTGACATCATAAGACAAAAAAGAAGTGTCGTTCTTTAAAATGTCATATTTCATTTGACAGTTGTCAATCAAACGTCAAATCATACATTTTCATGGAAGGTATAAACGAATCATACACTACCTTCCAATGGTATCTGTGAAACAGACATTTTGATGTAATGTATGATAATCGATTTGGTGTTTGATGTATGAAATGTATGAAGTGTATGATCTGTGAAATTGGCCCCTGGTATGATCATGGTATACAAAATCTTTAAAATACATTTCCATAAAATCCACAACAATTTGGCTCGTATGCTCAGAAAAATTTGCAGATAATGCAATTTTAACCATTTGCAAATAAAAGGTTTCTTGACACGCCCCCTTTTTTTTACAATTTTTACTTGCCATTATAGGTACTATAAGGCAAGTTATGTATTCGTAAAAAAAAAATTATAACAATCAAACATGACATTACGATCATAGAGAACACCAAAAAAGTGGGTCCCGCAATTCCGTCTGTCTGTCTGTAGAACGATCTACAGCCTGTACGGCTGAACCGATTTGCTTCAAACTTGGTGCTTAGGCGTTTTAGGTGATTGTCCAAAATAGATTTTGGACGTTGTTCTAGCCCCAAAAGTAACGGTACTTGCCATACAAATTTTTCTACCATCTTAATTATCTCCAAAACGGCTCTACCCATTTTGCTAAAAATTTGCGTGTGTACTACTTTGGGTATGGTCTACATTTTGGCTAAAATTTTTTTTAAATATTTGGTTATTAACGGTACCTGCCATACAACCATTTTATTGGTTTCCGACTTTCTCCTAAACGGCTCAACGGATTTCGATTAAAATTTTTGTACAGGAGCTCCTTCAAATTCTAAATAGTATTGCATTTCAAGATTTTCGAAAAATAGTTTTTTGAATTTTTGAACAAAAAATATTTTTTTTTTGAAAATTCAATATTTCGAAAACGGGTGGACAATTTTTAAAATGTTCATACCAATTTTTTTTAGAAAAAAATTAAGAATTTTTATATATAAAACATTAAGTGAAAAACGACTTTAAAAATACAATTAGCCGTTTCTATTAAGAATATTTTGCATATAATGTGATCGAACATAGAAGCAAGTACGTGCGATCCAGTCGTGCATTTTATTTTTCTTGATCTTGTCAAGATATTATTATCTGAATGATTTAAACGATTAATGACATTTTCTTTCATGATAAAACATTATATGATAAATGATTCAGAATAATATTTACCCACTGACACGCCTATTTAAAAATAAATTGCAAAGCCAAAAATTTTCATTTTTTTTAGGTAAAGAAACCAATTTTTTTTGAAAACTTAAATATTTAGAAAACGCCTCAATCGATTTTTTCGAAACTTCGTATTTAATTGCATCTTGTGTTGACTCCAAAATCGGGAATTTAATAAACGGGATGGTAAAAAACGGGATTTAAAAAATAAAACGGATTATAAAAAGCGGGATATCAAACCCAATCCTTCGGATTCTAAATAATGGCAATGTCGCAGTGGATAAAGTGCTTGATTGCTAACTAGGACGTGTGGGCCACGCTAGGCGCATTCTTTTCTATACCTCCAATTTTAATTGGATGCCGCCCAAGGGTTAAAATGAGACATTCAATACCTGGTTCTCAAATCCACTGTGCCAAACTAGTGCCGTGCAATTCAGGTTGCATTTAAAATACCTTAGGTCTTACAGGCATATAGTTAAATTTTAAAAAAATACTGCATACCAACATTTTCGAAAAATATTTTCTTCCCTTTTTTGAAAAAAAAATCGATTTTTTTTATTTAATTCAATATTTTATGGCGTTTTTATTTGGCAATCCGGAATTGTTCTCCGATCCGGGATCCCAACTGAACACTTTTGGGTGATTCTGACGATTCTGAATTTTAATGAGATTGAATGTATGAAAATAATTGTGTAGGTGAGAATATTCAAATTCAAAAAAAAATGTTTGTTGCACAATTATAATACAAAAAGTGACAACAGTCGAGTTTGATATTCAAGTATATGAATGTGTGAGTGCTTTTCAAATCCAGAAGCAAAATTCACTTCTTTTCAGTATTAAACTGTCATTTTTTCCCAAGTGAACGCTTTCAGAAGAGTCCGGAAGGCTTCCGGATTGCCAAATAAAAACGACATAAGAGCGAGTACCTTCGATTCAGTCGTGCAATGTGTTAGAGGAAAATGTAGGCTATACACATGAACCAAATAAACAAGATTACGACACTTCTTTGTTTTTCTATTTTATTGACGTCATATGTGAAACAAAATCTGCAAATTGTTGTTGTTTGTGGATTAATGGATTTTATTTCACATACGACGTCAATAAAATAAGAAGTGTCGAAATCTTGTTTTGTTTGATTCATGGGCTATACCTACCTAATTCGAGATAATTTATATTTGCCTTTATGCTTCATAAAATTGTAAGCTACCGTTATTTTTGGGGCTAGCAAAAATTAAAAAAACGGAATATAACTTTTTGACGTTTGTAAATGTCAAAGTGGCATATGGATTTAGTACGATACTAAAAAAATAAAGTAGCCATTTTGTGATTTTAACTTTAGTAAAATGTTAAGAAGATAGTACGATATTAAACTGGTTTAAAATTAGCAAAATCCTCTTTTTATCCTAGTATCATACTAAAAATGATTTAATATATTACTAAATCGACTAAAATTTGGCGCCATTGATCAAATATCACTCTACCCGATTCGACCCCTGCCAAACACGAAAAGATTAAAAGAGGGCAGAATTCGTTTTCCGAAAAGAAGAGCGACTCCTGGCAATATATTCACTCTTAAACGTTTCCAAAGGTGAAAAGATTTTACGAACTGCTTTACATACTCAACCTAGCTTCAAATCACTCCATATTACAAAAAAATTTTATGAATTGAAAAGGGCTAATCCCTTCTAATATTTTTTGGAATCGTGCATGGTTTAGTTCGTTCCATTGGGGCTTGCGAAGTGCTTTTAACGATTTTATTCTGTTGAGGTTGATGTATATAAGTATTCATTGTTTATCACAATTTTAAGAAAGAAAAACAATACTAAAATAAAAAATACACCGGTTTTTCAATATTGCACATGCAGTGAGAAGTAACTCATGAACAAAATGAGGTTAGTTTAAACTAAATGTCGCATACAGACCGCTTTAATGTTACATAATGTATAACTATTTAAGTACAAAGCTAACACTTAAAAAAATGACCTTCATTTCATGAACTGTGTATATTGTTCCTATATTACATACCACAGAATAATTTATAGTTTAAATGCTCGTAGGTTGTTTGTAACAGGCAAATGCATAATATGCCTTATGTACATATATGCTCTCTCAGTAAAAGTGTTTAATCTTTAGATTAAACCAATTAAAATAAATTTGCAACTTTGATGAAATAGAAAAGTCGTGATAAAACTGTATATGGGTCGTATGTTAAATAAAGGTAATGCGATTTTTTATAAAATTCTTTTTAAAGCTGAATAAAAGCTATGGCTGGTGGCCACGTTCAGAGGACTTTGGTGACTTGAAATTAAAGAAAGTTTCTAGTCTCTGTCATATAATTGTTGTTTTCAATTGCTCGCCAGGAAGGTTTCCAAATGCTCCTGCAAGTATTCGATTAGTATCTAAGTCAATATCAAAATCAGAAGCACATAAACTTTTACACCCAACAAATAGTCGAGGAAAATTAGATAAAAAATAATGAGACTTCGAAAAAAATTCCGACAAAGCTGAATTTTGGTAGAGAGCTACATTTTTATTTCCTTATGGCCTTTTCGATTGGTCGTCCGGAAGGCTTCCGAAGTCTTCCGAATGCTTCTGAAACTGTTCGATTGGTATCAAATGACAGTTCTTCTCCTGGATAGAAGAGAAATTTCCTTCTGGATTTGAAGTCAGAATCAAAACCAGAAGCACGCACACACTCACACCCACTAAATTTCAAATTCAAATTAATTTATTCACATCACAATTTTGTTTTGGTTTGTCTGAAATTTTGTAGTTTCAATTTCTTCTCTTTAAAGAATTGAAATAATGGATATCTGTTCCGAAGACAACTTTTCCCTTCAATAACTGTAATTTCGCATTTTCATCAGGAATACCTTCGAAATATTCTACATTTTTGTCAGCCATGGTTACAAAATAAAATAATCACAAACGTGCCTTTGACATTTCCCGTCTTACACATACACTGAAATAAATTTTCAGAATCTAGAATCTAGCGTTTACTTGTTCGATTGGAATCCCGGATCGGAGAGTTCTTCCAGATTACCAATCGAAAAGGACATTAGTATTTCCTAAAAAGTACCTTAAATTTGAAGGGGAGCAAATATATTTAGGGGGAAGGGGCGAAAAATTCAGTTGAAATTACTCGAAAACTATAGGTTCTTTTGAAAAAAGTTAGTACGCATTGTAGCTCATATTATTCTACGCAAAAAAGATTAACAATCTTTTTATCGTACAGTTGATAGATTTGGAGAAAAATGGTCGAAAACATTGGGGTGTAATACATTTTTTTAAAAAATGTAGTAAATTTATGTTTGTGAGTGGGGAATTTTTTTTTTTAGTTATGTTTGGACAAACATGTTCTATTACAAAAACCAAGTTATAAGTTTTGAACCGGAAGGGAAAATGCTGCCATCTTAAAAATAATAATTTATGTTATTATGTTCAACAACTCCCAAAACCTTTATTTTTCTCAAAACTTTCTAAGAACTGCTTGTAGACAGTACAATTATCTTACAAACTGATGTATTAAAGACTTCTGTATATCAATTCGTTCTTAAGTTATAGCGTACCATTACCATAATTTTTTACATACATTATACATATTACGGTTCTAATAAGTATTACTGGCAATAAGGAAAGCAATTGAGGGCGTTCACTCAATTATTCTGAACAATCTGGAATAACATTCTGTTGTTGTAAAGTATGCAAAAGCACATCTGATGAAATTTATAGAAAAGCTGACTGCAAACTTTATTTGGTATGTGGTTTGTTTTGGTTTTTGACAGCTTTCAGGTTCTTCGTTCACATTTATATTCGGATTGTTTGGTATCCGAGATAACATATCTAATAAATAAGTGAACGCCCCCATTGATGAAGAAAAGGCAACTTTTTTGATTCTCCTTGAATTTTCTAAGCCGTTCGACACGGTCAACCGCTTAAAATTGTGTTCAAAACTTTTTCGGTACTATTAAATTCTCTTTAATTGCTGTCTCTTCAACTGGTTTCTTCGTATTTAACAGGAAGACAGCAAGCGGTAGAATTTTACAAAACTTAGTCCAACTTGTTACCATTCGAATGTGGAATTCCCCGGGGATCAATTTTGGGACCACTATTATTTTCGCTCTACATAAATGAACTTCCATCAGATATCCAACACAATACTCCTTTCGCATGTATGCTGGTGATGTTCAGATGTACCTATATGTAAATTGTCCCTTGGGGCTTATCGAACACTTCTCCGCTTGTGTAAATGACGATTTAGTAAAGATCGTACAGTGCTCACAAAATGTTGGTATAATACTCAATTCCAATAAGTCCAAGTGTTTAATAGTAGGTATCCAAAAATATAGTTCTCCTTTATTACCTACTTCAGAATTTTGTCATGGAAGGATCATAAAGGGTGGCCCACGAATCGTGCTACAAAAATAAAACGTAGTAACTTTTTTTCAGTGTGAGTAATCGGGTTATTTTTTTTTTTATTTTATAGGCTACTATTTAGATTTATCAAAATAAATGCTTGGGATACCGAAAAAAGGATTTGGATAGTGCAGCGATACCATTCTTTGCAGTCCGTCATTTCCGTCCAAAGGGAATTTAGGCTGGAGGTTGCCGGTACTCTCCCGAGTAGATGGACCATTATGAGGCTGGTGAACATGTGTGCCGAATCTGGAAGCATTGAACGAAGACCGTATCATCGAGATCCCAATGTTCGGGTTCAGGATACAATCGTGGCTGTTGCATCGGCAATACAGGCAAATCCAAGTGTTTCGACTCGAAACTTATCGGGCCAAATTGGAGTTAGCAGACGGTCCTTACAACGGATACTTCATGATGACTTTAACTTGTTTCCGTATAAAGTCCAAATTACAAGCAAGTTAAACCCTCAGGATTTGCCTGTTCGCCTGGAATTTTGCCGAAAAATGGTTGCATGGCCGAAGAAGACAACACATTGATAAATTGTTTGTTCATGTCTGATGAGGCCCATTTTGACTTAAACGGCCAATGTTAACAAGCAAAATTGCCCTATATGGAGTGAATCTAATCCAGAAATGCTCCACGAGACGGAACTGCACCCAGACTGAGTCACTTTGTGATGCGCAGTTTCATCAAGGTGTATTGTCGGGCCATACTTCTTTGAAGAAAACGGTGTAACACAAACTGTCAATGAACCGTTATTTAAAGATGTTGAAGGAGTTTTTTTTACCCAGAACTCCGCCGAAGACGTATCCATTTCAGCAGGATTTGGTTTCAACAAGATGGAGCAAGTGCACACATAGCCACACAAGTTATGGCGGAGCTCCAACGAAAATTCCCAAACAAATTGATATCCGGAAACTGCACTTTCCGCTGGCCCCCAAAGTCACCTGACCTGACTGCACCAGACTTTTTTTATGTCAAGCAGGAAGTGTACAAAACGAAACCCAGGAATTTGACTGTATTGAAGCAGTCCATTAAGACAATAATTGAGGCGATCCCAATTTCAACCCTTCAGGCCGCAATGAACAATTTTCTGATCAGGTGGCGCATATGCGTGGATGAGCGTGGAGGTCATTTGTGGTCTATCATCTTTAAAAACCATTAGTTATTTAAAATAAAATTTAATTTTTAATTCAATAAAAAAAAATTAATGAAATACATCGATTAAAATAAGTTATTTAAATTTCTTATTGTAGCTCGATTCATGGGCCACCCTGCATAAGCTATATAATAAGCAAAACATATGGCGTTGTATGGGCAATTCATTCTGACAAAATGACGGACTGGCACAAGTTCATAAGTTCACAACAAATTAATAACAACATATTTTCTATTTTTAGTTAGACAGAAAAGATTTTACATCTAATGGGGTTTTCTTTTGGTAACAAAAATTAATCTTTTTCCCCTTCAGATCTGTCAAAACACGGATTTCTATAATTAAAGCCTTCCAATGTGCAAACAAATCAATTTATTTTTTGATTGGAAATCAATTTTGCAGATCTGGATTTTTCGGCAGATTTACCCCTCTTTTCTTATACCATGACACCACCAGAACAATTGACAGTCGTCGTTTTGACAAGATTTTGTTTTCAGTTATTATGTGAATAGTGAAATAAGGCTGTGAAAACATATATACATACATTTTAAAAACATAATAGCAATTATGTATTAACAATTATATAATCCTCCAAATTAAGTTCGGCATTCATTTTTTTAACATTGAGATGGCTTCATGTTAAAAAAGAAAAAAACTTGTATGAAGAAACAATTTTCAAATCATTTGCCATCAGATACCTTCTGGTTCCACAGACACGAATATACACCAATACCGTGATTAAAAAAAATAAATCTGGAATCGTATACTATTCGCTACGAAAAAAATCAAATTTCCGATCAAAATCTGAAATTACCAAAAGAAAACCCCACAAGGATGTGTGCATTCAGATCAAATCTGCCAACCCATCAGAGATCAAATCTTTCGTGCTGAGATTTGATCTAGATTTACTCTTTTTATTGCAATAAAACTCTCAAAATTCAAACAGATCAAATCTTTTGACAGAAAGAGGAAATCTTTTCTTAATGAAACTCGTTATAAATATATCTATGGAGAAAATTTTAAGCTTGCTTATAAAATTTCCTTCATTTTTTATCTAATATAACTTCTCAATAGTTTATGTATCGAAATTTTACTCAAACATTTTAAAACATAACCTGTCATATTTTGTTTGTTTTTATAGCTTAAAGAGTTCAACGAATCATTGAAAAAAAAAACGAGCTAGTATGCACAATTTGGTATACATTTTATGAAAAGCTAAAGTACGTAATATTATACCTGGCGGCAAGCGCATTTAAGTATCTGCATGCCGTAAGCAGTGAATCAAATTCCATATTGAGCGTTTAATAGCTCATTTAAATAGAGGTTAATGGTTTTACATACCTTCTTGATTTTGGCAATGATTCATGGAAATCGTTGATATTAATACAGTATGATTATTTTATTTTAAACATAATATTTTACACAGTTGTTTTTTTGTTTTTTTTTGTATTTTTTTCTTATAAATTTAAATATCTTTAGAAAACCCACAAGTATTTGTTCATAAGGCTCATCATCAGCCTTGAGTATTTCAAATTCTAATTCCAGATGTGAAAATTGACATGACATTGTACTACTTTATCTACTCCAGCAGCACACATATGTATTAATGGATGAAACAGAAGAGAATAAAACGCATTTTCCAAGGCCAATAATAATACTATATTGAAGTTAATTTCGCAAACAAAAATACATAAATTAATTTGGAACACACATCAAGTTGAGCGCGGATTGAATATTAGTACAGTCGAACTTCCTTAATTCGAATTTCTCTATAACTCAAACTTTTATTAAGAAGGTGTTTTTTTTATAATAAAATTCTATATACTACTGAAATTGCTCAGCCAAGTAGAAGATTTAGCATTATATTTAATTGGACTTGTTGAATTATTAATTGAAAATAGCTTTTAACGGCCTTTAGTCCACAAAATGAACTATGTCTGGCCAATGACAAAATCTTCCAATTTTAATGATTAAAATTTTAATCTTGTTGGATATAGTTCACATTGCTTTTTTGTCAAAAAATGCAAGTAAGTTGAACTGAACTTAACAAAAATTGCGTATTGGTAAGGCGCTCACTAACCAACTGATGAGTCCAAGTGAGATTGCCGGGATGAAACGCAAATTTTGTGGACTAAATTCCGTTAAAAGCTATTTTGAATCAAACTTTTATTGTGAGTTTTGTGTACTAAACTTTGTTTGCAAAAAATGTGCCCTACATAATTCGAACTTCTGTAACTCTAATTTTTCTCTTCTTCGATTTATTTTATATTGGATTTGATAGCAAAATATCTCCTTTACTCGAACCTTTTGCTCTGAATTTTGAATATCCTTTTCATGTATTTCTTTTAAATCTGTTTTTGTCTACTGCGATTAGGTTTCACTGAAAAGTGTTATTTCTTTTTAATTCTTTTAGATGCTGATGATTTATTTTGGAAATTTCTTTGAGAAGAAATATTTCACAAATCGAAATGCAATGAAAAAATGTCAGCGATTGCAGTAAATTAAAATTTTTTTTTTCTTTCATTGAATTGCAATATATTAAATAAAATAAAACAAATATTATTTTTTGATTTCTTTACGTGGAAGTTTAAATATTTTCTTTCATTTTGAAAGTTCGACTTATGGAAGCTTCACTGTAATTATACATATTTCTGTAGATGTACATCTACATATAAAGCGCCATTTAATTATTATTATGATCGTCTCAACTTCGATATAATTAAATATCTACATATTGTGAATTTAAAATACATTATACGAGTAGATGATAGAAAAATAACGGAAAAAATTGCACCTCTCGAACACCGCCGCAATTTGTCATGCATTTCATTGTTATTTTTATATACAATATTCTAAAGGGAGCCTTAGACGACGAACATGCAATTTGTACTGTTCCACTTGGTTTCCAGAATGAATAATGTTTTTTTAGGTAAAAACTTATACTTTTTAATTGATATTTTATGGTATTTTTCATACACAAAAAAAAACCATTTTGTTGAAAATAAAAATATACATTTATCATGTGTTTTATATGAGGGCGACCTGTCAAATAAGAAATTCTCGCACAGTGACGGATTTGTTTTAGTTGGTGATGGCAAGGCGCTCAAAACCGTTGAGTGCCGGTAGTGTAGTGTTATTTGTCTACGTTTTACTTTTGGATATAAGCTATGTATTTTAAATAGAAAATATTTGTTTAAGTTATTTCTGCGGCTTTCCCTGTCTATCGGTTTTGTATATTCATCAAGAAGTGTTTATAGATAGTTTGTTGTTGACATTGAGTTTGTTTACAAAAAAAATAATTATGAAATGTGAGAGTGGTAAGAACGATGTCAAGGGTAGTGAAAACCTTGAGGGACAAAGGGATACCTAAAACACCTTTTAAAGATATTGAAGAAATATAACGGGAAAAGAGTTAACAATCCGATCGAAGCTCATAGACAAAGAAAAAAAACAATGTTGAAAAAAATACAGATGTATATGATTATTATTAATTCTCATCAAATTCAATTATTGGAAAAACGAGTTTCGAAGGACATATTAACCACTCGGGTCACTTTGGAATTATTTCAAAAATGATAATTGAAATACAACATATTTGTTCTTTATATTGCATAAAGAAGTAACGAAAAGTTATCAAGTACTAAAACTAAATTGACGAAAACTGTTCATTTCAGAGGAATTAAAACTTATTTGAGTGAGGAAAATATAGTCGAACTTCGATAACTCGAACCATCATTTGCCAAAAAATATAGTTGAGTTATCAAGTAAAACAGAAAATTAATATAAATTACGTAATATTTATTTGCGAATAAAAAAAGTCCAGTTGTTGTGATTATTTAAGAAATTTAGTTATACTTGACTGACGAATAGATTTGCCGGAATGCTATATTTAATAGCCACATCCTTCTTTCTTGACCCACTCTCCACCTCTAATATTAATTTAAATTTATCTTCAAACGATGTTTTTAATGCTCATTTAACGACATATCTACGTTAGCTTTACTTTTAATAAAAACTTCACACTGCACTGTTAATATCTACGTCAATTTCTTTGCACTTTTTATTTCGTCTTTTTTTTAATTTTTAAAATAAGACTTTGAATTCGTATTATCATACATACGTATTTCAACCTAATAAGGTGTGTTCTAACACTGGGACATGACAGCTTTTACTCACACTTAAGACACTCATCATTTGTATACAAGGTCATAGAACATACAAACACAGTGCCCACAAACGCAATGCATTATGAAATGCACTTGCAAAAATATACAGAATTTGATAATTTCCCTCAAAAATTCGACTTATCGAAGGTGACGCCAAATAATATCTTCGAGTTATCGAGACATTCGAGTTATCACGATATTCGAGTTATCAAACAAAAATTACATGTAAGCTTCAGGCTTCGCGCTATTGCCAACCAATTTCATTCGAGTTATCAAATATTCGAGTTATCGAAGTTCGACTTATCGAAGTTCGACTTATCGAAATTCGACTGTATTTTTTATAGTATTTTTTAAAATTAAAATTGAACTTCAAACTATGGCGCATAATTTTAAGCGTATTAGTACGATGGTAAAAGTAGTTTAGTATGATACTAAGCTAAAAAAAAGGATATTGCTAATTTTAAACAAGGTTATCATGGAACTAACTTTTAACATTTTACTAAAGTTAAAATCGCCAAATGGCTATTTTATTTTTTTAGCTTCATACTGAATCCATATGACACTTTGGCATTTAGAAACTCCAAAAAGTTATGTTCGCTTAGATTTTTGCACTATTTTAAGCGTGTTCAGTTGTAGTAGTTTATTAAGAAAATAGGTTTAGTATATGTTGCTATTTAAAATGTGTTTAAAATTTGAAAAAATTTGTAAAGTCTTTTAAAAAACTCTTAAGTAGTATGATACTAAACCCTTAAAATCAGTCTGTTTAAAATGTCGCTGCTATATTTGTATTTATCCTTTTACAATTTTTATGTTCTTAAAACTAGAGTAATATCTTCAATTGTCTGGTTTAGTAAAGTCGTGGATTAGTGATGAAATAAGCGTTTTTTTTATTAGGACTGGTATTGTTTAAGCAGGTAAATAATTCTTAGAACAAACCACATTTTTGAATAACCAATAAATAGTATTTACTGTATTTCAGAAACAAGAGTTCGGAATGGCTAACTTGGATGGTAAACGAATATTGTAGATTTATAAAAAATCAGTTGCCTAAAAAATACGAGGCGAGTCGCAATAGTAAATTATTTTTCCATCAATTTCAAAGTAACTTTTTCTTTTTAACCAAATGTTTTTGTAGTGAATAATTTTTACATACTTTGATTGAGTAATGGTTTTTAAGAAGAATTTAGGAGTCACAGAGTTCCAGAAGCAAACTCATATTTGCATTTCATGTAATATTCATAATAATGAAAGGCGTACATCAAAATTATTATAGTTAACCTTATTAATTAAAGTTAACAATTCGAAAAAAAATTCAATTTAATTTTTAAATTTACAAAAATTTATTTAAATGAACAAACATAAGATTCATCGCGGTATTTGGAGTAACAAGGTGGCATATTTTTGAGACTATTCTTCGATCTTACCAATCGAGCTGAAAAGAGCTATAAGGATTCTTTGACCGCATTATCAAACTTTTTGTCATTATTCCTCTACTATAATGCCGGTGCATTTGTCACAAAATTACAAATTTCATTATTTTTTTAGACAAAACTAGGGAACTAATGGACATTTTTGCGGACATGACCAATACGAATTGACACTCTCTCAACTTTTTAACATTGAAATTTATTATAGGAAGGAGTAGTGCATATTATGGCGACCACAGATTTGCCCCTTTAAATTTATTCTCCTTTTGGCATTAGAAGTATCTAGTGTCGAGACAAGTTTAATCTTTCGCATCCCATCTCATCTTACAGACCTTTTTGAAATTTCAAACAATATGAAAATAATTCACAAACAATTGACTTACAACACAATCATTCACTTCACATTCTTCTACACTTCAATCCCAAAACTATTTAAGGAAAACTCATTTATGTACACTTACTTATTTTCTTCGCCAATAGGACCAAGCCGACACACAGATACTTAAATTATTTAAAAATAAATCTACTATTATCCTCTTTGAAAATTCCTCACGATCACTGAACAACACGACTTGGTTTCTCCACACTTACTGAAATAAATCCAGTTCAAACAGTGAACATAAAGCGATCTGCCACTGGAGCTGGTGCTGGAGGTATGAAAGTGGAGGAAGAGCATGATTTTCTAATCGAAATTGGGAAAAAAATGCACGACTGGGTCTCACGTACTTGCTCTTTAGTTCAATCACATCTTAAGAACTACATATGTATACATGGGACCTAAATTTTCACAAATTCAAAACAAATTGTAGAAATATAATTTATATTAATGTTCAGATTCAGACACAAAAATGTACTTTTTAATCGCCAAAATAAGACACATTTTAGAAAACAATATTGGTAGTCGGAATTGCATCTGATTGTTATGAACAGTCAAACTCTATTCGTGTTCCACATACCATCCCCCCCTTCAACGAGTAATTTGTTCGCGCGCGTCTAACCTTAAAAATCAGACTTTCAACTTATATTCTCTCTCTCATATGAATAGTACTTTAAGCACAAGATTTTTAGTAAAAAAAAGCTCAGTGTAGTTTTTTTACTTAATTTTTTATATAAAATATTTAGTACATTTTTTTCTAAAAATATTTTTAGTATGACAATATTATGTATCTAATAATATAAATTTAAAATCTGAATTTCAAACAAAATCGTCCACCCATTTTTAAAATATTGAATTAAAAAAAAAAATGTTTTTCGAAAATTTTGGTATGCCAGTATTATTTATAAGTCGAAGGACTTCCTTTTTAAAAATGTTTTGATCAAAATACGTCCAGCCGTTTATGAGAAAGTCAAAAATAAAAAAAATGGTTCTATGTAATGTACCGTTAATAACAAAAAATGTAAACAAAATTTGAAGCAAAATGAGGACCGTACCTAAAGTAGTGCCACAATTTTTTATCAAAATCGTGAGATCCGTTTTCGACATACTTAAGATGATAGAAAAAATTATATGGCAAGTACTGTTATTTTAGGGAATAAAACAACGATTCAAAAATCTATTTGAGACAATTACCTAAACCTCTTAAGAAACAAGTTTGAAAAAAATCGCTTAGGCTGTAGATCGATCTACAGACAGACAGACAGACAGATGGAATTGCGGAACCTACTTTGTTGGTGTTCTTCATCATCATAATGGCAAGTTTGATAAAATCTCCAGTTCGATTTTTTTTTCCAAATACAAATGTTACCCTAATCACAAGTAAAAATCTCCACTTGTACATAGCGTACGTCATCGTTTTTTTGCAAAAAAAAAATTAAAAACAAAAAAAAACAGGAGAACCAAGAACTGATCTCGAGCATCAGGGTTTGTCTGATACTTGCTGTGCTGGTGTTTAGTGAATGCTAGTGCTACAAATATAGCAGGTTTCCGTTGATGTAATATTTTTATAACTGATGCATTTTTCACCTCCTTCGTATCCTCTATCGTTATAAAAACTGCGGATCATTAAAGATGAAAGTATCATCTTTAATTCACTATACAGGGTGTTTTTTTTTATTTTAAACTATTTTCATTAAAATTAATATAATAAAATGGCATACACAATGTAACACATTTTAGAACTGCACAAGATATGCTAAGCAAACTGTCCCTAAACGCGAACATCAGAATCCCTGCAATGCAGACTGTACCAAAACATAAAATATTTTTTTTTGCGCTTAAACAAATAAATCTTGCAAATCGTACGTCGTTTTCGATTGGTAATCCGGAAGAACTATCTGATCTGGTATCCCAATCGAACAAGTAAACACTAGATTCTCGATTCTGAAGTTCATTGTGAGTATATGGCCTACACAACATTGAATTCGTGTTTTACATTTAATGGGTGTGAGTATGAGTGTTTGTCTGTGTTTTGATTCTGTTTTCAAAATTAGAATCGAATGTCTCTTCTTCTTAGGAGAAGAAACTGCCATTCGATGCCAATCAAACACTTTCAGAAGCATTCCGGATGACCAATCGAAAACGATATTAGAGTTATATAACTTACCTACTTCACTTGCTTTTATATTTTTGCAAATCTTTCGTTAAGGAATTTGGTCCTAGTTCTTCAGATTAGAGAACGTGATAAAATGTGTTACAAACCTATGATTTTGGTTTTAAAAACAATGTTTGTATGCAACAAGCAATTGACGCCAAATATTTCAGTAAGAATACCATTATCGTTAAGTTATTTCTGATCAAACCCTCGAAAATTGTACCCTACACGAAACCAACAATTTCTCTAAGGAAGAGTAAACAAATTAACTTTGTGATTTTATGTATGCCAATCATGGATCAAAATAAGAAACACCCTTTGCTTTATTATGTTCGACATACAAAATATTGGTATGGATATGTATCGTAGCTACAAAAATATATAGAATGTGGATCTTTTTCCGCTGAAACTTGTAGGAGATGTATTCATCAACATTTATATACATACCTAGATCTATATGTCTGCAAGAAAATGTTTACATAGCTCGAAAACAAAAGTATTATATAGTCATGCACAGATTCTGGATTGGATCATTTTAGAAACACATACTTACCTAGCGGTTGCAAATGAATAAAATAATGTTTTAATTGGAATGCAAAAACTTAGATAAATTTCTTTGATTTAACTAAAACTGTTTAGGCTTCATACAGCTTAACACAAAACCTAAAATTATGTTAGTATATTTTTTAAACCAATCTCAGAGGACCTTGATTAATGTATCTAATAATAATGTAATATAATAAAAATAATTATTAAAGTAATTCAGAGCAAATACGTACATAGTTATACTCCGTATACATACATTCAATTTGAATAGTGTATTATCCCCAGCAAACATTTTAATTCAGAAATGAAGGATAATTAATTCATAAAAGTGAAGAAACCGGCCGAAAAAGAGTTCACTTTTTATGCAATTTGAATCCTTTTACCTGGGCTCTTAGACACCAATTTGAATCATTGTAATGTTTCATTTATGATCTGAAAATTCGTCATTTAAATGAACGTATATAAGAGCTCCATATATTCATTTATATGATTAATGCCTGAATCTTTTCTAAATCATAAAAATAATTCCAATAAAATTCAATTAAGTGAAGGATTTCTAAGTATATACCTTCACTTTAATTAATCGTACAGGAATCATTTTTGCGATTCAGAAAAGGTTCAAGGATTAATCATTTAAAGGAATATATGGAACCCTTATATACGTTCATTTAATTGCAGAATTTTCAGATCATAAATGAATCATTAAAATGATCGGTGTCTAAGAGCCCAGGTAAAAGGATTCAAATTGCATCATAAGTGAATTTATTATTTCTGATTCATTTATGATTGAATATTTCATCGGTGAGCCTCTGGAACATTTTTTGATTTGCCTCTTGATTGGCTTTTATAGCTTCCAGGACATCTTAATTGTTACACGATGCTATAATTAAAGAAATGATTTTTATATTTCTAAGAAAATTTAACACCATTTTGTACATACCTTTATGTTTTACCATTTGCTTTTTTATATATAGTTTTTGTTAAGTAAGTAGGTACCCATTTACTATTAAAACGCAAGCTGATGGTTATATACCTATCTAATCCGATCTTTCGAAAAACTTTTCCGAACTGATAATCGACTATGCAAACGAAACTTTTGTCATTACAATGACCCGTCATCATTACCCCTTGGTAAAAATAAAAATAAAAGGATGAACAAAAAAGGATCTCCATATGAAGGATCCAACAACAAAATCTGAGTTTGTATTCTTTTGACACAGTATACATATCTCTTTGTGTCTCTGTGGTAAAAATTTGTAGGATCTTTGTATATATTCATAATTCATTCAAAAAACTGAAGGTTTCCTGAATATTATTCTTCATTTTTGGTGATTAGAATCTGAACCTTCAGATAAATGTTTGTTGGGATCAACATTATAGGTATACATATAAACGGTGATTTTTTAAGAGCTTGGTTTTTGAAAATTCAAAAAAACACAGAAACTTGTAAAAAGTGAATGAAATTTTTATTTGGATCGATAAATCAATTTCTGCCATTTACTTTTTAAAAATAATTTCACTTAAATGTTGCCCGCGGCTACGCTTCAGGTGGTCCATTCTGAAGGTCCAATTTTGGCAAACTTTTTCACACATTTCTGCCGGAATCTCACCAATGACGCGTTCAATGTTGGCTTCCAAGGCAGCAATCGTGTTTGACTTGTCCCCATAGACAATAGACTTAACATAGCCCCACAAAAAATAGTCTAACGGGGTCAAATCACATGATCTTGGTGGCCAATTGACTGCGCCAAAACGTGAGATCAACTGCTCACCAAATTCGCCTCTCAATTGATGCATGGTTTCGCGTGCAGTGTGGCATGTGGCACCGTCCTGTTGGAACCACATGTCGACCTAGTTCAATTCTTGCATTTTCGGCAAAAAAAAATCTGTTATCATCGAACGGTACCTTTCTCCATTGACCGTAACCCTGCGGCCTTCATCGTCCTTGAAGAAGTACGGCCCAATGATGCCGCCTGCCAATAAACCGCACCAAACAGTGCATTTTTCGGGATGCATTGGTAGCTGCTGAATTGCCTCTGGCTGCTCTTCACTCCAAATACGGCAATTCTGCTTATTCACGTATCCATTTAGCCAAAAATGAGCCTCGTCGCCGAAGACAATTTTGCCGGATGTAGCTTGTGAAACACATTTTTCACAGAGCACGAATTTTGATAATAAATTTCAATAATTTGCAAACGTTGTTCAAGCCTAAGTCTATTCATGATGAAATGTCAAATAATACTGAATCGAAATGTCAAATGTTCGTGGAATTTGTCATGTATGATCTGTCAAAAATATAAACGTCAAAAACCAAGTAGCAAAAAAATCACCCGTTACATATGTACATACATGCATCTGAGACTATAAAAAATCAGTTGAAAGATCTTGAGTCGTCATATTTGGTTAAAAAAAATATATGAATTTAATAAAATAATTGCTTATTTTAAAATCCAATTAGTTGGGTTGGGTGGGATATCTGCCGTTTATCGGGAATCTCAAGGGGAATTTAATCCTCTCGGAATATTTTATTTCTTCGAAATATTTTTTTGCTATACCCACCTTCGTTCTGGAAAACGATAATATAAAGTTTTCATAGAAAACTGTTGTGTATAGAGGATCATTCACACGTTCCATATATTCGAAGATCAAAGGTGAGAAAGGGAACAATGCAAGGGAAATTTTTGTTCAATATTCCCATTACATACCTCGCAATATTGTATTCCCAATATTTTTTCTGCTATCTCGAAATTCCCTATAATAATAATAATAAATAATTTCAAAAATCTTTAAATTGTTGATAGATTTACTAATTTATATGTACATATATAAAATTTAATGCGCGACTGGATCGCATGTAATTACTCACATGTTCGATTACATAGTAAGTACACGATTCTTAGTAGAAACGGTTAAATATATATTTAAAGTCGTTTTTCATTTATGTAGGTATATATTTTGGCAGACATCTTAGACAATGCTAAAAATTTTAGTTTAGTATATATGTATATACATTTTGTTAACACTTTAAGAAAAATAAAGCATTTATTAATCTAATCTAATCTATGTAATATTTAGTTTATAAATGTATGTGCATATATTTTTTTATAAAATTTTTAAAATCGTTGGAGCGGTTTTTAAAAATATATTTTTATATACAGTGCCGGTAAAAAAAATAGCACTACTGGTACAAGTTTCAATTGAAGTTCTTTAAATGAGTGAATAGAAAAATATTTACAGCTCCTACTATTATTATGTTATTGCTTGAACTATCACCTCCCTCCATTGTATATCTCTGGCGTTAAAATAGTAACGGTTCTTTTCTTACGAGGCCATAATGCGAAAATCATATTTTTTGTGGGGTAAAAATAATAGCACTGATCGCAGTTTTCGTAACAAAAAAATATTTTTTCTTGTGCATATTTCAAGGTAAGGCGGTCAAGTGTTAGAATTTGCTTATATTTATTTGGTATCTTCATTTAAAACACAAAATTTACAGTTTTTCAAAGAAAATGGGTCGTGGAAAACATTGTACCAACGAAAAACGGGAAATTATTTAAAAAAAAATAATATCGAAAGGTAAAACGATGGAGAAATTCGACGGTTTGTTGGCTGTTCAAACAAAATGATTCGAAATGCAATAACATACACACCTAAAACCGAATCTACTGGACGAAAATCTGTTATGACGACAACTCCCATCAGGCGCCTAGTTCGAGAAAGCTATAAGAATTACTTTATGCCTGCAACTGAGCTAAAAAAAAAAGAGCTGAATATTACAGCTTGGGTGGGAACCGTTCGCCACAGATTAAAGGAACATAATTTAACTGCTTGTTGTACAAGAAAAGTCCCTCTTTTATCTACAAAACATGCTAAAAAGCGTTTAATATTTGCAAGACATCATTTGAATTTGCCAGTAGAGAAATGGCGCAACGTTCTGTGGACGAAAGTAAAATCGAATTTTTTGGCGGTAAAGGATCTCGTTCATACGTGAGAAGACTTTCGAAAGTCCCAAATACACAAATAAAGTATTTAATAACCTCCGTGCTTAAATACTTTAGCATAATGGGGTGGGCTTGTTTTTCCTACTATGGAGTTGGAGATCATTCAATTAATATGATGGAGTGGCCAGCGCAATCGCCTGACCTAAATCCGATTGAAAATCTGTGGTCTGACGTGAAGAAAGCAGTCACTGAAACCAAACCGACTAGTAACACAGAATTATGGGCTGCAGTAAAGGTCTCCTGAGAGAATATTCCGGTAGAAGGGGCCAACATTTGGTAAATTCAATGACCAGACGTTGTGAAGCAGTATTAGCCAACAAAGGCTATTCAACAAAATACTAATTTTGCTGGACTACCCCTAAAGAATAAAATCATAGAAAAAGATATTTTTATTTTTATGATGTTTTAGTTTTAAGTTGTATGATGAAGCAATGGTGCTATTTTTTTTTACCGCTTATTTATTTCAGTTTTTCGAAAAAAAAAATAATTTTTTTAATAAGTTGATGAATAAAAGTTGAAATTCTTTTTTAAATGTGAATTTTTGGACTTAATATAAGCTTTTCGCATATTCAAACTGTTCCTCAAAAGATTATATTAAACTTCATTTTTAAACGAAATCTGGTTTTCGTAATGGTGCTATTTTTTTTACCGCAGCTGTATATAATTTTGCACATTTTTTACGAAAAAAAAATTGACCGCCAATTTAAGGTAATTTAATTATTAATTTTTGCATGTAAAACTTTTTATTAAAGAAATTCATTCGTTTCTGAAAACTTGAATTTTCAAAAAAAAAAAAACGGGTTTTGAAAATTGGAATTCCTATTTTTCCATTGAATATTATTTATACTTTTACTTTCTTAATACGAAAGCGATTTTCTTCAAACTTGGTATTTAAGTGTTTTAGGTGATTATCTCAAATAGATTTTTGATTTCTTTTTTAGCCCCCAAGCTAACCTAACATACAATTTTACATTAACTCGAAAACGGTAAACGATTTTGATGGAAAATAAAATGCGCGACTGGATAGTACGAACTTGCTATTGTAACTAACAACTTTAATGTAGCTAACCACTGACGCTGTTAACAGGTAGGTAGCCTAGTTATCCTATGCAGGTTTAAAGCCGATGTAGGTAATATTAATGTGATTCTTAGTATAATGATTTTTTAAATAGATGATTCAAGAAATAGTTACATAGGAACCTACCTACAAATGTATCTATATTTAAATCTAGGTTATGGATTTTAATTATGTAAGTTAGGAGATATATACATACATATGTACCTACAAACATGGATGGAACATAGGTATGTAAATATGTACTTCCCAGCAAACATTTTAATTCAGAAATGAAAGATAATTAATTCATAAAAGTGAAGAAACCGGACGAAAAAGAATTCACTTTTTATGCAATTTGAATCCTTTTACCTGGGCTCTTAGACACCAATTTGAATCATTGTAATGATTCATTTATGATCTGAAAATTCGTCATTTAAATGAACGTATATAAGAGCTCCATATATTCATTTATATGATTAATGCCTGAATCTTTTCTAAATCATAAAAATAATTCCAATAAAATTCAATTAAGTGAAGGATTTCTAAGTATATACCTTCACTTTAATTAATCGTACAGGAATCATTTTTGCGATTCAGAAAAGGTTCAGGGATTAATCATTTAAAGGAATATATGGAACGGTTATATACGTTCATTTAATTGCAGAATTTTTAGATCATGAATGAATCATTACAATGATTCAAATCGGTGTCTAAGAGCACAGGTAAAAGTATTCAAATTGCATCATAAGTGAATTCATTATTTCTGATTCATTTATGATTGAATATTTCATCGGTGAGCCTCTGGAACATTTTTTGATTTGCCTCTGGATTGGCTTTTATAGCTTCCAGGACATCTTAATTGTTACACGATGCTATAATTAAAGAAATGATTAGAGTCTGAACCTTCAGATAAATGTTTGCTGGGTTATTATAATGAATATGAAGGATGTAGGTTGGTATGCAGCTATGTATAAGCATATAACTTTATAATTTATGTGCAATGCATACATACGATTCATGTTATTTTTAAAGACACATAATATGTACATTTATATAAATGTATGAGGGCCTACATTTTGTATTTAGTATTCACTGCCGTACGCAAAAATTCCTAAAAAGGAATATTAATAAAAGTAGAAATTAATGGATAATACACATAATTAAATGTTTTTATATTGCTTAGTCGTTATAGTTTGAGGGAAAACAAAGATGCCATTTGAATTCATGGATAAATAAGAATATATCATAAAAATTCAAAAATCGTTGGAGCGGTTTTTAAATAAATTAATTTCTTATGTATAAAATTTTGAAAACATTTTTAGAAAAAATAATTGAAACGCCATTTTGAAGATTTTATTAATATACATATAAAATTCAAATTTAAAAAAAATTCTGTGACTGGTTTTTGAAAAATCAAATTATTTATTTTTTAAAAATCGAAAACCTTTCTTTTTTTAAATTTGAGTATGCAGTTTTATTAACAATATTAGTTAGCATTTGTGAAAAAAAAAATTATTTTAATCGGTTCATCCAATATTGAGAAAGTTGAAAATATGAAAAGTAGTTCTATGGGAAGTACCGTTAATAAGTACGCAAAAAGAAATATTTGTATACTTAAAACTGAACTGTACTAATTTAAGAACACACAAATTTTTGTGTAAACATTCTTGGAGCCGTTTTCGAGAAATACATTTTTTTCTTTACGGTTTTTTAACATTTGTATGGGAGGTACTGTTGTTTTTTATTTTAGAAAAATAGTTTTTTTACTTATTCAAGATAATGTCAAAAAAGCACTAAATACGAAATCTATTGAGCCGTTTTCGAAATTTTGAATTTTCCAAAAAAAAATTTTTTGTTAATTTTGGTATTAGTGTTTAAACTTTCTAGTAGCTTTTGCGTAAATAAATTTAAAAAATTCGGATTAAGCGTTCCGAGAAAATCGAAAACCAAAAAAATTGTTCTACTAGAGGTAACAAAAATAAGAATTTTTTTCCAAAAAAAAAAATTATCAAAAGGTACCATTTCCCTTCGTTAATGAACTGATTTTTTTTATAAAAATCGTTGGAGCCGTTTTTGAGGAAAATAAGATTTTTTTTGGCCAAAAAAAATGTATGGGAGCTACTGTTATTTGTCGTCTTAAAAAAAATTAAAAAAACGTGTGGCATATTACCGAAAAAGCAATATGTACCAAGTTTGAAGCAATTCCACCGAACCGTGCAGGCTGCAGACTCAAGGACAGACAGGCAGACAGACGGAATTGGTGGACACACTTTTTTGGTGTTCTCTATGATCGTAATGTCATGTATGATTGTTAGAAAAAAAAAAATTTTTACGAATACATAAACTTGCCTTATAGTCAGCGCTGCCGTTTTGAAAATCTAGATGGGAGTATTTCAAAGAATTAGAGGGGAGTATTTTATGTTCGTGGAGAGTACCCAAAAAAAAACTGACGAAAAAAAGAGATTAAACTTATTAACAATATAATTTTATTAAAATATTTTATAAATTCGTATTTCAAGTCCTTGTATCACCTAACGGTGAAACAAAAGAACACCCTGATTAATTAATTGCATAAGAACAACAAAAAAAGTTTTA
Organism: Philhelius pedissequus; assembly: GCA_910595825.1. Taxonomy (NCBI): domain Eukaryota; kingdom Metazoa; phylum Arthropoda; class Insecta; order Diptera; family Syrphidae; genus Philhelius; species Philhelius pedissequus. The sequence goes on along the minus strand of OU343161.1, from coordinate 47,355,242 downwards.
TTAACTAAAACAAACTTAAGCAAAGAAAAATAACATCTATTAAATAAGGAACTTACATAACACACATTCAATGTGAAAAAAAAACAGATTGTATTGTTACGCAATCGGCAGTGCATATCAGACTTTTTTATATTATTTGTAATAATTACACAAGAGCTCTTTTGAGGGTACCCATTGCGATGCATGTTCATTTTTTAATAGAGATTTTGCCAATAAAATTGAATTTACTGTGCTAATGCTTAAGCAGTTTCTATTTTGTGTTTTCATTAAATGCAACTGGGAAAAAATGCGTTCAGCATTGGCACTGCTGTGAGGTAAACAAATTAGATAACCAATAAATGCTTTCAATGCGCCAAGCATTGGCTCACCAGCGCATTATTAGTTGCCAACACATTTTGCCAAAACTCTTCCAAGCTGCAATTTCGATTGAAGGATTCATTATTGTTCAAAACCCTCCGGTACAAGATGTGGAAATATTTTTATAAGAGGAACTAGAGAAGGACATTTCGCTTTTTGGTCAATAATGTTAAGCGCTTTTAACACTTCATCATCGGAACTTATTCTCGAGCGTATTTCCTTACACAGAATTACATAGTATTCACGACAGTTGTCAAGAATACCCTTAATATCATCTGGTGAAAGCTGCTCTCTAGACAGCAAGGTACTCGCTTTAGCACTTATGTACGTTTCATTAAGGAAAATCGCATTATTTGAAAAGTCAAGATTATTGAGTGCTTCATTGTCAATATAAAAAGGCTTTATAAAATTTGTTAAAACCATCTCATAGTACATTTTAACTGTAGGAAGGAGAACATGTATTCATGCTCTTCATATTGAAACTCCAAATTCAACTTATTTATTATTTTTAAGATATATGAAAGAAAATGAAAATAAATTTTGTTTCCTACAGTCATATCCAAAAAAATCTGCTAAGCCATGCTTCCAGTTTTGTCAAATAATCAAAGAAAACAAGATTACGACAGTTCTTTGTTTTTCTTATTTTATTGACGTCATATGTGAAAACAAATCTGCAAATTGTTGTTGTTTGTTATTTGTAAATTAATGGATTTTTTCACATATGGATGATATCGGAGATGCCAGCTTTAATGAATGTTGCAAAAGTTTTGGACATTTTCGAGGGGCGTACATTTCGAGTGAGGGGAGTACGGGAGTACGGTAAAGACGAATACTCCCTTAGTACCCACTTCGGCTGCCCTGCTTATAGTACCTATCGCAATTAAAAAACCTCTGCACTACTATGGCATAGTCTACATTTTAGTTTTTTACATATTTTGTTATTAACGGTACCTGCTATGCAACCATTTTTTTTTTATTTTGGACTTTCTCATAACTAGTTTTAAATAACAATTAGAGTGAGTTGGAATGAATTCCAAACGATTCGTCGCGTATTTCATTATCACTCCTCAGGACTAGATCGAGTAATAATTAAACGTACTAATATAAATAAATAAATAATAATTTAACACTAATATAAAATATAAATCTAATCTAATCTAATAAAATATAAATATATAAATTATTATTATTAAATATAGTATTAGACTAGACTTAAGTTTGAATTTCATAATGATAAAATTCAATAACATTTATTTCAATATTAAATTAAATTCCCTTTTTTAAATAACTTATACTTAAAAATCCTTGCGAAACCCAAAAGTAAAACTGTGAGCTTTATGAGTATTGCTATAGTCAAAATATAGAGTTCCTCGAGGAAAACAAAACTATATGTACATATCAACCTATATCTTTGGGGAGTGATTTTTCCGCAAAATAAAATGTTTGAATTTAACTTTTTTAGGTTTATTCACGATCCGGTGTAACTGGTCTAGTATCATTGTAAAAGTGAAAAAGTGCAACTTTTTTTTGCACCACAACAACAACTTACACTGACTAAGATCTTACTACCCTTTTACACTTTAGCTGTACCCTAACCCTATTGCATAAGAAACATACAATGGTGAAAAATTTGCCTGGTGCCGTTGAGGTTTGGCAGCTGTTATTTTCTTTCAGAAATGTTTGTGGTCAAACTGATGTCATTTTTACTTCAGAGTTGCAATTGCAAAAGATTAGGAAAAGTGCTTTCACGATTTACAACAAAAAAAATCTCGCAATTTTACAGCTTTTTGTTGCATCGTAAATACCCCTATAATTTGATTTTTATGAGCTTTATGACATGCTAAATGGTAGAAAGTTTGTTGTCAAGAGTGGCAATGTAACTTTTACCGCAATTTTTAATATTAAAAATGGTCTTCAGCAGGCAGGTAGCGGTTAACTCGCCGATTCTATTTAGCATTTACTAATACAGTTGAGGTCATCAAAAATCTTTTGCAGAATGACTTCGACAAGATACAGCGATATTGTGATGACTGGAAGTTGAAAATCAACTTCCAGAAATCAGAAACTATTCTGTTTATTACTCCGTTGTCTAGCGCTTCAAGGGATACGAGAAAGATCTGGCGCAAGCTGGTGATCGTAGGGTCACATGGACATCCACTGGCGAGTAAGAGTGTAGTAAAGTACCTTGGCATCTGGTTGCATCAGTATTTGTATTTCGCAGCCATATAAGTGCTGCTCTGGCTAGGGCTATGGGAGCCGCAAAACGCTTGTTTTATAGCAGCCATCTTAACAGCAGGGTAAAGGTGATTTGCTACATGGCCGATGATTGCCTGTGGATACCCGGTGTGGCTCCATCTGAAATGGAAAAGATTCGGGTGTTTGAGAGCCAATGTCTTAGACTTTGCCTTGGATTACACAGAACACCAGAGTCGGAGTACAAACGATATTATTCCAACCAGGTTCTATACAACGGAACCAACATAAACAGAATAGATAATTTTTTGATTAAACTGATTCGGGGTGACATTGCAAGAGCGATGTCCTCAAGCAACAGCTTAATTTTTGGGGCTTACTACCCCAATAACGAATACTTTGAGAATGTGCGGCTAAGTGGCTACATCCCTACCAATGCATTCCTTTTTGACAGTCCAGGGCTGATACAGGATAGAATGGCGGTTCTGCTAATCTACCACGTCAGCCGAAGAACTGTAGACAGGCGACTCCTATATGATCGGGACGTCATCGCTCAATGTGGAGAAGATCGACTTCGGTTCTGTAGGACTGTGTCCGATCGGGACCGAAGGGATAGGGTGAAGCTGGAGAACTAGTTCTGGTGGCTCTGAACAACATACCGATATATAAAGTCGGATAAGATTTTGTCTTGGCCGACTTACATAGAATTAAGGGTAATAATTATGTAAGGGACAGTAAGGGTGGCGCCAGAAAAAAAATAAATACAAAATATGTAGGTAGGCGGAGGCATATGTGGGTGTATGTGCGTATATGTATATGTATGTACGTATATGTATATATACATATGTGTATGTATGGCTGTATAGGTGTCTGCATGCTTATATTAAAAATACCACAAAAAAAACGAAAAATGCTGCTGAAAAATGCTTTGATTCGTTTATGAGAAAATAAAAAAAATGTAGATGGTTGTATGGCATGGTACCGTTAATAAAAAAATATATAAAAAAATGTATACTACAATCTACAATATGCCTATAATAGTACACAGATTTTTTTATCAAAATGGTTAAAGCCGTTTTTGAGATAATTAAAATAGAAGAAACAATTGTACGGCAATTACCGTTATTTTGGGGGTTAAAAAAACCTAGTTTGAAGAAAATCTCTTCAGTGGCTTAGACTGTAGGCGATCTACACCCAAACGGAATCGAAGGAAACATTTTGTTGATGTTCTCCATCATCGTAATGTCAAGTTTGATTAAAATCTCGAGAACGATTTATTTCGAAATGCAAAGCTTTCCTCATGCCGAAAACTGCAGCTGAACATTCGAGGGACTATCGTCTTCGAAAAAATGGACAAGCACCCCCACTTGCCAAACGAGTACAAAAAACTACTAACCAACGTATGCGAGAGTACAGAGCAAGTAAAAAGGCATTAAAAGCGGAAGGATTGACATATAAAAATTCAACTTCAAGCAAACCAAGAAGTTATACAAATTCCATAGAAAAATTCGGTTTACCATTGACGAATAAAAAAACATTAAATATTTCCCAGAACAATGCATCTACATCTAATCAACTACAATCAATACGTCACCTTCATTTTAATGAAAATAGAATATCCAGTAATAACCATGAGTTAAGCAGACACTTAATAGGCAATCAGTTTTATTTGGTGTGTTCAAATTGTGGTCGTTTCTCATAATGAAAAAGAAATAGTTAATATGTGTAAAATTTGCGAGGAATCCCAACATAAATACCCGCAAATGCCAATTAGAAAACAACGCAGTCAGTATGGTACTTTCGGAGAGCTCATCAATCTTCCTGAATCGGTAAATTTTATCACATGATTAATAAAATTATTTCAATAAATGTAACTACATATTTTATAAAGTTAATTAAATTTCGTTTATATTTTTGTTCATTTATGTAGGAGCAAAGTGTAGCCAGAAAGTAAAGTTCTCTATAGAATAAATTTGATATTACGGTGAGAAAATGCTGTTAAATGTAAAAAATATAGATTTTTTTTCAATTTTGGTGTTTTTCGTTCTTTTTCTCAGTTTTCTTTAATATAACACGAATTTTAGCACATGCATACTTTTATTCGATAGGTTTATCATGGCAAGTAATAAATAAAACAGTTTTATTGTGAAAATATTGTTCTTTTTTATTATTGACATATTTTAACAGTTTTCAACACGATATAAAAATCCGTGGCTACGAATAACTAATACTTCCCTATGGTTAGGCTTATGATAAGGGGCGTAAAGGGACATGCTGCCCCCTGCAACACCCATGCTTGGCCCATTATATGATTTGGTGTGGGTAAAAGTTTGGGTATATGCAATTTTTTTTATTTTTTTATTTTAAGATTTCTATTTAAAAAGTCCCAAAATCCACATACCACAACACTTACTATACCGAAGTTGCATATACACTGGTATTTATTGGAAAGAACTGTCAAAACAAATAAACTCAGTTACTGTAGTGATAAATTGCATACTTTTTCTATGAAAAATGAAAACCTTAAAAATGAATTCAAAATAGAATTAAAAGTTTCCTCACTTTAAAACTGCGATATTTTAACCTTAAAATCTACCGAATAAAACTATCCGCGTGTTAAAATTCGTGCTCCCCTAAAGGAAAGTTCAGCCGTTCTTTTTTTTCATGTCCATTAGTCCGAAAGTCAGTTTATCTTATTTTTTCATAAGCAATCACTCTCAGCCGAAATGTCATCCCGTTAAGTTGAGTCAATAAGTCAAGTTAATATGTCCTGTTTATAATTCAAGTCGTTGATTTGCTTTTGTTATATGAAAAATCATTTTTATTTTTATATTATTTAATATTTCAATCTTGACTATTAAAAAAAATAGACTAAATTAGATAAAATGTATTTAAGCGGTCATTGATCGTTGTTATGATTTAAACAAAATTTATATTTTTCCCAAAAAGACAACATAAAATGACAATTTTAAATTTGGATCCCTAATTTGCCCAAAACGTTTTTTTATGTCTTTTTTATTAATTGCTTAAAGCAAGCATCTAACCAATCAACTTAATTATGCTACGTTTTCACCTAAAGATAATCCGGTTTAAATTGAGAAGATTAAAAATTAATCTTCAAGTGTTTTCACCAGTGATAAAAAGATTAGTTTGACGTTTTCACTATGAATTGTCATTCAAAAGTCAATACAACAAGACAAAAACAAAATAATTTGGAAGAAGAATGATAATTTCAGTGCAGTGAACAAATTTAATTTCAATAAATAAAAATGAGTAATAACTTTAAAATATTGTTATCCCAACATCTTGCAGCAAATTTACATAAATATATAGTTATATATACATAAATAGATATATTTACATACATACTGTAATCGCCTTTGCGCGGTTTTCGTTTTTATACGAGTATATTTGGGAAAGAACAACTTCAAAGTATTACTGTAGGATAGCTAAAACATTTTCCATTACAAATTCGAGGCACCGACCGCTTTGGTCTTTGTAGCTTTATTGCATTTTTTATTTTTATACTTATTTATAAACAAAAACAGAATTTGAAGGCAACGACAAATTATACCCGACAAAAAACAAATTAAATAATGTTGGAGTTTTTTTTTTTTTTTGCTGAATGTCAATGGAGAAAATATGACGTTAGAATAGGCGCGTTCTATGAAATAAGGTTTGTTTCTTTTGCGAATCTTCTACTTCGAAGAAGATTTCAATGAGATTAATTTCTAATCTTCATTTAAGGAGATTAAAATTTGTATAGGAAATCTTCAAGATTTAGAAGATTTCAAAGAGGATTTATGGTTAATCTACTTAAATCTGGATTAAGTGGTAGGTGAAAACGTAGTATTAGCTGATCGAATAATTTCTAACCTTTCTAATAAAAAAAAAAACTTGCATTTAAATGTTTCTTACGCAATAACATATTTTGCGGTGTCAATATGTATTCCACATATCGCGAAGTCTTGATCTTTACATATTAAATCTTTGCATATTAAAACCATAGTACATACATACTTATTAATATTTATTTAAAATAAAGATAAATTAAATTGGAAAATTAAAATTAGAATTTTGTTTGTTTTATTTCGTTAACATTCAGTCTGGTTGCATTGCTTGCATAAATATGTAAGTCCTTATTTCTGACTGAAAAAAAAACTGCGTCGCCTTAAATGTACTATATGATGCGAAAGCACTATATGTCTGAAATACCTATCCTAATTATACGTAAAAATGAATCATGTAAGTTTTTTTTTTATTTCTTGCATTGGTGGTAAAATTTCTCTTTCTTCTTACTTTCTAATCACTGCATGCATGGGGGTGTAAAATGATTTTTTTTTTAATTTCTTACAAGAGCCACAGTAATCCATTGCACTTTTCGCTCTTTCATTTGATTTCAACTCTCAAGTCTTGATAAAGCGAAGTAATATTAATGAGTCAGAAGTCAGATCAGTGTTGCTGGAGAGAAATGGCAAAAGGAGCACAGAAGCCAAAAAAGAGTAGCATTTTGAAGAAAATATTACTACCTTTCCAGAATTGTAAAATTTTTCAAATGAAAGCGTGTGCAAAAATTTGTATTTTAAAACTTTATTTTTCAGACAAAACAATCATCTTTGCTGTCTAAAAATGTATGTATTCTTTAAGCAAAATAATATAAATTCAATAAATAATATCTGTACAATGCAAGTTATAAAAACAAAGCAAAGAGGAAGAATAAATAGGGTCATTACATATCAGTGTTAAATAACTGGATCGAAAATGGCTAGTGTGTTAAGGTATTTTGATTTATCATTATTATCATAATATTCACAGGTTCCGAAAAGTATTAAAAAAAGAAAAGACTTTTTGAAGGATCCCATTTGCTGCAAGCAAACTCTATTTAGTTATTCTTTGCAACTCATAATTGCATTCAATGTGCTTATGCCCAGCCTATTTCTTTTTATATCCTTTATAAGGAAAAGTTGAGAAAAAACTCATTCCGCAGCTGCGCTGCTGTGGGGAGGACTTAAAATTGCACTCACAAAATCCATTGTTAGAGGAAAAAATGTTTCATTAAGAGCATTTTTTAAAATAAATATATCTAACCAAAATTTTTCGAAATCTAATAAATTAGATACCATGCTTTGATTAAGAAGTGTTCGCCATTCTAGATCAAGGTTTTAAATAATGGTTTTATCTATCAAATCAGGCAAAATTATGGAAGTTGTGCTTTCTGCTAAGTTTGAACAATTAATACCTTAAATTGATTTTAAAATTTTGGCATTAAATCAATGCGCTTGGAAATTTGCTCACATAAGGTCATGTAATATTTTCGGCAAACTCCTTTAATTTCGACTATTTTATTTTTTTTGGTTTTAGAAAAAGTTCAGCTTTTGCCAATTTCGGCAGCTATTTTGGTTTACCTACAAACTATTACCGTTTAGAAAGTGATATTTCTACATCTGTATATGATAAAACTGATAGTTTTGCATCTGTGTGTAATAACAATCAGATTTCGAGCACACAAGTGCAAAAATATCAGTTTTACTACATCACATATTTTTGTTGGATTTCTTATCTTTTCATGGATAGAAAGTCAAATTTACAAATACAACAATACTAACAAATGGGTTTGGGAGGGTGAAACGTACGAAAGTTTCCCATCTTGTAGTAGCTCATCTGTGAAGCCAACGCCAACGCAACGATAAAAAAAGTAATAAAGACAGGAGAATTCCGTTTTTAACGACAAGTTGGAAATTAAAATGGGGCTGCTTTCCATTAGGGGAGCACGCGTAGAACTTTAATTTTTTTTTCAGTGAGCTAGGGTCTCTATAGAACAGCTTTAAAATATTACGGTGAAGAAACACTGTTAAATATGATTACAAAATGTTTTAATTTTCAATGTTAGTCTTTTTAGTACAACACCTTTGTTCAATTTGTCTTTAAATTAGAATGTATTTCAACACACGGATACTTATATTCGGTAGATTTATTATTAAAGATAATAATTAATATGAAATAATTGATATGAAAATATAAGTTCTTCTATCTTAAACATATTTTTAAAGTTTGCAGTATTAATACACAATATAACAAATTCGCGGCAACGAAAAACTGTTTTGACAGTTCTTGTTAATACTTCCCTCTAGTAGAGTTCTAAAAAGTTTTTTTTGTACCTATGTACATTTTTTGCGGAAATTTTAATGGAAACAGTTTTTGGATTAAAAGTACGAGTACAAATGTAGTTTGTTTCAATCATAAAACTTAAGTGAAAACATTTAACTAAATCAAATATCATATTTTTCGAAAAGTTATGCATCACTTTTAAAATACATATGTACCTAACTATTTACTCTCAGTAAAAACCAATTGCAAATTCAAAAAAAAAAAAACATTAAACAAAACGTATGTATAGATAAAAACCTACTTGTGTGAAGTTTTTCTGTAATTAAGTTCACAGCGTACAAAAAGCTCGGTGCAACCCACCTGTCTGGGCCAATTATAGAATTAGTGTAGGGGTCAAGATTGGGTGGGGTCAAGGTTGGGTGTATGCAAAGTTTTTTTTAGGATTTGACATGAAACAAAATAACAATAGTACATAGTTTGAAATCAATTTATATTATCCCAAGAAAAATGCACATACCACAACGCTTATCATAACGAAGTTGCATACAGTCATCTGTAGATTGGTAACCAACATAAAAAAAAGTTGTCCGTAGTCATCATTTGCATACATTTTGTATGAAAAATGAAAACTATAAAAATTAATTAAAAATAGTAATAAAAGTTTCCTCACTTTAAAATTGTTATATTTACTGTTTTTAAGCATAAATCTACCCAATAAAAGTATCCGCCTGTTAAAATTCGTGCTCCCCTAAAGGAAAGTTCAGCCATTAAAATACTGCCAAATTGGCATTAAATTTTATAAGGAAAAACATTTTTAAAAGGCGATGTTTCACATCACTGCATGTGCATATGCAAGATTTGTCTCTCGTTTGGAAAAAAAAGTATTACTCCTCCTTTCACACTCCGGTAGTTGTCGAGAGTAGTATAATTCTACTATAGTATACTTTCGGCAACGCTGAGTCAGAAAAACCTACTTTTGCAATACATACATTCTCGGTTTTTCTCTTGTGTCGTGAGGTGAAGTTCTGTTGTTCGAAATTTCGGAGTTCAAAATAAATAAAAATTATATTATAGAAATATTGTTTATGTAAATAAATTATTAAGTGAATAACTGTTAAAAAAACTGTTGTGTATTTATAGTGGGTTAGTTTTAATTCGTCTGTACCAGTTGAGTTGCCCATTTTGTTAAAATTAAATTTCATCAGATGTATGGAAGTAAAGAAAGAATTTAATTTTTTTCTCAAATCGTACCTACGTCCTACGGGCTTGTTTGACTGTATGTGTTTACTTGGGACACTCAAACAAGACTACTCAGGTAATCGAATTTTTGACAGCTAAGTTTTATGGAGGAGAGGGAGAAAATTGAAATTTAACCCCACGCAAAATCAGTTTATGTCATCTCTTCTTTTATCAATGCTCTTAACTCACATAATTAAAAGAATAAGTTTCCAGAGTTGCCAGTGCTCTAGTTTTCCGCTCGTCGTTTAGTAATAATAGGCCAAAGAACTGAGTGTTTTGATATTTTGAACTACATATCGTTCACTAGAAATAGTTATTAGTTAATGGTTTGTAACTTACATTGAGATGTTAAAAGAAAAATCTGATTTCATCAAGCAGACAAGAGCGCAGATCTTAGTTCAAGCTAATTAAAATCGGAGCTGGCATTACAAAAATGCTTATCGCTACCAAGATATTTTATTAAACAATATTTTGGAAATAAAGTAAATTAAATAAAACAATAGAAAAAAGCTAAAATTAAACTTCACTTCTTTTCACTACTGACAGTGACTGAGAGTTCGGCAAAAATCTCACTGATAATGTAGGCACTAAAGTTTGGAAATAATGGTGTACATGGAAAGAGCCAATAAACAATTTGTAGATTACCAAACACGTTCAAAGTGTGAGTGGAGGTTTTGTAAATTTTGTATCCTTTTTTTTAAACTAGGGCCAGTTTTAAATACGGTGTCGAGCTTTATAACAAAAACACATTTTTTCGAATTTTTCAAATGCAATTTCTTGAAAAAAGAATACACCAATTTTCTAAGGCGTTATCGCTTCAATGCAATTAACGTTGCGATTAGATTTAGGATATCTGTGCACATATTATCCTGAGATTTTTGCAAAAACAAAAATTTACTGATTTCAAATGATCTCCTTCAACATACTAAGTTGATTGATTTTCTTGACTTTTGAGGCACTTAGAAAATCTTCAAATTATTTCGTCAAATGTTTGTTTATGTTTTAGGACCCAGAAAATTATAAAATGTTGGAGCAAACAAATATCATAGTCATTACATCTTAAGGAATTGAATGCGTAAGATATAAAAACGAATTTGCATGACATTTACGATCAAAGCATCCTGAGATCTTGTCACAAAAATGTTCAATTGAGTATTGAGTTGGAGTAGGGTAATATGGCCTAAATCAGCGAGAATCAAACAATGCGTAGTCGAATTTCAAGCCATGAAAACGAAGTTTAATGAGCAAATTAAGAGCTATGTCAATGTGTGTAATTCAATAGAATTTTATCAACAGTTAATTTAAAACAACTGAAAAATTAGTAAGCCAGTTAAAATGTTGCAATGAAATTATTCACGAACTAAGGATGTGAACCTTCGTCCGTTAAAGAATTATAATCGAGTGAAACAATGTCGCCTACAAAAAAAATGGAAGCCACCTCTGAACAATGGGAAACACATAAATCTAAAGTTGTTGAAGATTATCAGAATCCGGTAAAACCATTAGAAGACCCATCTTTGTGCTTAAAAAAATGCCCCAAGCATAATCTTACACAATATATTAGCCTCACACCACAAGAACGTCGATTGAGAAAAAATGAGTATACGAAAAAATTTCGGCTTAAACGAAAAATGGAAGCCACCCCAGAACAATGGGAAGCATATAAATCTAAAATTGCTGAACAAGTTAGACGACATCGACAAAAGAAACGGGAAATAGAAGAGTCATTAAGAAGAACATCTCTTCTAGGAGATGAAGACCAACATTACCGTAGAAATTTAAGCCCCCTCACACCCGAAGAGCGTCGGCAGCGAAAATATGAGCGCTTGAAAAAATATCGACTTAAGCAAAAAATGGAATCCACCCCTGAACAATGGGAAGCACATAAATCTAAAATTGCTGAACAAGTTAGACGACATCGACAAAAGAAACGGGAAAAAGAAGAGTCCTTAACAGGAACATCTCTTGAAAATGGTCAAAATCAGGTAAAAATTTTAGATGACCAAGGCCAACATTACCGCAAATGTTTAACTCACCTAAAACCAGAAGAGCTTCGATTGAGAAAAAACGAGCAATCAAAACAATATCGAATCAATCAAAAAATAGAAGCCAGACCAGAGCAAAGGGCGATACAGAAACCAGTAAGACGATGCCGTGAAAGAAAAAGAGAAGAATTAATTGTTTTGAAAAGAGAAGTGCCAGCATGTAGAAATAAAACAATAGAGTGTCAGCCTGAAGAACGGTTACAAAATGAAGACCAAGTAAGAATTTCTTTCTATAGGAAACATTTATTGAAAGTTATAAATTCATAGGTATATTCATAGTCATCTTTAAACAATTGTAAAATTTAACAATTTAACAATTTTTTAACTTAAATGATAGCGACACATACATATCTATGTGTTGTATACGTTTAGTTTTTAGTCAGAATGGGCATATTCAGATGTCAGTACAGTACAATAGCTTATCTAAGTATATCCGGATAGGTTATTAAGTTTCATGTGCTTGTACATATACATATTTTTGACATTTCTCTTGGGATACAACAGTATACCAACGTTTTTCGGATAGCTTGAGATTTATTTTTTGGCGACAGCTCTTTTGTTATCAGCTCTATTTCAACAACACACACCTTTCTGGTAGGTAGAAACTTTAATTTTTTCATAATTGTTTCGTGCCATTACTCGCACGTTTGCACTAGTGACAAATCGCTATTATTGTTTCCTACTAGTACTATAGTAAATAATGGTCTAATAAAAGTTACGTAACTTACAATATTATACCACCATTCTATAAATATTGTTCTCCGAAAAAATAAGTCTTAGGAACCACCTAGTTTGATGCTATAAAATCGTATATTTAGTTTCGAACCATATTAAACACCTACTAAATAAAATAACTGAAACAAATTTCAAATTTTAATCTAGTACCCTAATTATTTTGTGGTTTTCCATTAATGTGGATTTCCATAAATCAATTTATTTTTGAGTTAGATATGGCAAAACGATGATTTTCAAATAAACAAACCATTCATATTCAGTGGGAAGTGAGTTAGTACGATGCTAGAGATAAAATAGTTATTGGTTGATATTAATCTTAATATATACTGTAGAACATTCTGACGATAAACTCTATATAAAAGTAAAAATCGTGCTTTTAACCCAGAATTATATGATCTAAGGTCTACCAAAGTGGCCATTTAACCATTCCTAAATCCTATGGCTCGTATTAGTTGCAGTTCAACAATCTTTAATTTGTATGTATAGACTTCGGTTTAAATTGAAATTCGGGGAAAAAACAGTTAAAAAATAAATTTAAATTTAAATTACTTATCTAAATTATTTCTTAGGCATTAAAAAAACAATAATTTTGTGCTATGTCAGCCCTGTCTTTTATAAATCAAACATTAAATAGTAGCAAAAATACTACGTTCTCTTAAAAATCTCGTAACACAGAGAGGGGAAGATCGTCTGGCTTCGGTAGTACGGTATGCATGTGTGCATGATGGGAAGGTATACCTAGTTTGTAGGGGTAGCGTTGAGGTTTGACAGTTGGCATTTTTGTTTTTGTTTTAGGACAAGTTGTTTCTTTCGTATTCCGGATTCCGACACGAACTCTGAAATAATTTTATTTGTTATTATTGTGCATTCTTTGGTAGTTACATTAAATACAGTGTTTAACAATTAAAAACTATTTTCTTTGAAAAAAAGTATTAAAAACTTCAAACTTGAAATAATATAATATGTAATTATATACGCCATCTCCAAAAATACGCACATATTTATTATATGTAGGCATTTGGGTTGTGTTTCTATTTCATCGGAAGCAACAAATGCGGCCTTTAGTAGTGTTGTTATTTTATGCACACTAAGGTAACAGCTGGAAGCCCAAAGAATAAATACGTATAAAGAGAGTAAATAAAGGCACACAAACGAGTGCTTTTGAATTGGGCATGGATTAAAATTTAAGTGATGCCACTTTAATAGTTTGATAATTTTTGCTACATTAAAATTACAATGCCTACCTAAAAGGTAAAATATTTGCATTGAAAACACCAAAATTCGATTGCTGCAATAAAAAAAAAATCCAGATCTGTAAAATTGATTTAAAATCAAAAAATAAATCAATGGCCAATCGAATGCAAATATTGTCAACATCAGTTTTTTGACAGATCTAAATCAAAAATAAATTTATTTGTGTTACCAAACGATAACCACATTAATAATTACTTGAATCCACTTTTCATTATGAGATTGCAATTGAAAGATATTCCAAACATGTACAAACAACTTCCAAGTTCCTACAGAAATTGGTCAAATAACCAAGAAAACATCGATTCTAAAGTTAAAAAGAATAAAAATAGACAAAAGATAGACAATCTTAGTTCTGACGAAAAAGCAAAGAAGAATAAGCATAAAAATCACTTACGTTATCTAAATGAAACTCCTGAGCAAAGGGAACTGCGTCTTCAAAAACAACGAGATTATAAAGCATCTAGAACACCAGAACAAAAAAAAGCCTCCAAATTGAAAAATGCCTTGTATACAAGACGATACCGCCAAGAGCAACTTGATTTAGCCAAAACGCCTGAAGAGAGGGAAGCCTTATTACAAAAAAGAAAAGAATATTCGAGAAATTATCGCGAAAAAATTAGGAGCTTAGCCAAAACACCTGAAGAAAAAGAAGCCCTTAGATTAAAATTAGTAATTGAAAAAAGAAGATCAATTGCCAAACTTAAAAAGTTTCCCGATCGAGATTGTAAGGGTAGATTGTGTATGCCTGAAGCAATCGAAGATCGTAGAATGAAAAAAATTAGTGAAGATGAAGATAAAAGCTTACTAACTTTAAAAAAACGTTGGCAAGCGACAAAATATATGAGAGATTATCGTCAGAAATTTCAAACAATGAAAAATATAGCTCAAAAAACTACATCATCAGTTGCCCACATTAATAGAAACAAAATGAAAGAACAAGTAAGAAAATTTGTCGAACTCCCTCATTCATTTTTACTTTCCTTAAATTGTAATCGTGGTCAACAATTATTATTTTTGTTTGGCCGTCACTTTCTCAACGTTGTTTGGTACGAATGTACATTGATGAAAAAACAAACCAACACCATCTCTAAACTGATGTTTGGAGACTGGCAAGGACATTTATTGATGTTAACGTATATAATAGTTATGCATTATCGAACCAATTTATCATTTTCATCGGATGGTTCTGTAAAATGTGATAACTATTACAAATTGAGGTGGCGGTGGCGGACTCAAATTTGTTACCTGCGATATACCTATATATATACATAGATACTATATAGGGCAAATTTTGCATTTGAAAAAAAATCTAATAGCAAGTTTCATTTAAATTTCAAAGAACTCCTCTCAAAATGGAGATTTGATCTTTTAAATGAAACTGTGTCCAAATTTAATTGTAGTATTGGCCGCGTTCGGTGGCATACCTAAAGCAATCCGGATTGCTTTTTGTTGTTGTAACGCCTAAGGAAAACCAGCTGATGAACTAAACATGTGTTGTCAAACACAAATCTCAAGCTACTCAAAAATTATTATTAATTTGAGGAACAGCTGATTCAAAACTTAAGATTTGTATGCAATACAGCTGACTTAACAGAGAAAGCTACCTGGATCGTTCGAAAACAAACTCGCTACTAAGGTATCTTGGCTAGCCTATCGGCATTGCACCGAACGCGGTCAATGCTGAATGACTTACACACACATTTCTGAAAAAAAAAACATCATCATCAGATGATGAGGAAGATGGAGACAAATCAATAAAAAACTCCACTAAATTTATAAAATTTAAATTATTAGCTTCTTCGTCTATTATTTGTTTATTTTTTAGTTTAATTTTTTAGCAGGGATTGGCACAATTTCACAATAAATTAATAACAAAATAGTTTCCATTTGATGTTTGACAGAAAAAACGTTTTACATGTATGCGTGCATTCTGATCAAATCTGCCTACCCACCAAAGATGAGAACTTTCGTTTTGAGATCTGATCTAGATTTGCTCCTTTTGTTGAAATGAAACTCTCAAAATTAAAAAAGATGAAATCTTTTGTCAGAAAGATCAGATCTTTTCTTAAATGAAACTTGCTATTATGAGAGTTCAACAAAAAGAGCAAACCTAGATCAAATCTTAACACGAAAGATTGGATCTCTGATAGGTTGGCAGATTTGATCTGAATGCACACATGTAAAAAGACTTTTTTGTCAAGGGTCAAATGGAAAATATTTTGTAATTAATAAATGGTTGCCAGTTATTATAATAAATGGTTGCCAGTTATTCACCAATACTACAATTAAAATGAGAAATAAAGTTTCATTGAAAAGATCAAATCTCGATTTTGAGAGATCTTTCAAATTTGAATGAAACTCGCTATAAGTTTAATTTAGATACAGTTTAAAAATGACTATGAATACGCCCCATTATGTACGTAACGAATTTTGTGTACATACATATATACTTTGCCTTATTAATGAAAATAAAAATATATTTAAGCTTATCAATAATAAATTGTATGTTATTTACTTTCAGGTTACACGGAATCTTCCCATTGCTATAGAAGAGATTAAGATTGAAAAAGAAGTCTTACAAGAAACAATACTTCAAACTATTCCCTTACTTCTAAATACAGATTCGGTTCCTATTGTGGAACAAGAACCCCTCCAAGATACATCGTGGACTGCGTATGAGTCATTAAGTGAAAGTTTCATTACGCATGGAACAACTAAAAGTCACTTCACTGATGAACATCATTTTCTAAACAGTAAAAGCCTTTCTACAAAAATTGATCGAAGAAAAGGAATAATAGAGAAATCTTTGAACGGTTTGAAAAAGCTAATATACGCAAAAGTAGAAAGTGATAGATTCGCTGTATTTGGTAAATATATTGCTCAAAAGCTAAGTACCAGCACAAGGAATGTAACTGAAGTCAATATTGCTAAAGAGCTTATTGATAATGTTTTGGAGAATTTGGAAATTGGCTCTTACAGTTCTGATGTTCACTGAAAAGATTTTAAAAATTCAATAAAAAGTTCTAATCAAGAGCGTGTAAATATGAGGAACAGTAGAATAAGAAGAATTCAGCAAAAATTCTCAAAGTAAGTATGTATTTATTAAATGACTAGTTAAAAAAATGTACAATAACTCCAACTGGCATTCAATTTTTGACAGAATTTAGCCAGATCCTTTTGCTATCAGGAACTTAAACTGTCGATCAAAAATAGAACTGTGCTAAGCTCATCATCTTGTTGAATGCAGGCATTTAATTCATCATAAACTGTAAAAGACAGTGTTAAAAATCTAAATTTGTTTGTTGAATGCATCAAAAATATCGTAATGTAATGATTTGTTTATCCAGACTACTTCTAATTCGGCAAATTGTAATAGTAAATTAGGGAATATGTTACCATAGAACAAAGACAATAAATTTGTGGTGAAAAGAAAAATCTCAATAAATACTACTACTACTGTTTCAGCTTTTACATCATGCAATTTAAGCTTGCGATTTTTAAGCACGTGGATGTCTTTTCTCGACAGCTGAGTTCTTTACTCGGAGCTAAAAAAGAAAAACGCCAATTGTTGTCCCAAAATACAATGAACGTCAAATGGTGATATTTGTATGTCAATCACACGGCGAGACAACTCTCAAACAGTTGATCATTGGCGGCGAGCATATACTACAATGACATTTATAATTTTTGCAATGACGATTACACGGCGTCTATCAATCAGGCCTTGGTTATTAAGGAAAATCTTATTTTTTTAGAAAACAGCTCCAACGATTTTGATACAAAATTTTGAGACGGTACTAGCTATCATTTAATCAGAACAAAATTCACGGTATTTGCCCAAGAATTCAAATGGCATCTTTTTCCCCTCAAACTATAACTAGGTTTGTTCGTTGAACTTTACCCAGGTTCGACCTATGTAGGTTTTTTGACAACCTCAAGAGTTGTCAAAAAAAACATGGGCTTTTGGTTCTCAAAAAACACCCGAGGGCCATTAATTTTATGTTGCAGAAAAGCAAGTTATGTCATTTAATAATTAAAACCTGAAATATGTTAAAAACAACCCGAGATTATCCACACAGGTTTTAGTAAGTAGTACAAGAAATTCAAGGACAATTTTTTTAATAATTTTGACAAAAAATTAAAACAATGTATAATTTTAGCCCCTTAAGTGCTAAAACAAATTAAAATATCAAAATATAAGTAATGTAAAATAGAATAAAGAGCCAATTGTATATATATCAGTTCAATGGACATTATTATTATTGTATATGTTAAATTTAACATCTTAGTACATTTTTTTTGGCCCCATGCACAATCCACAACTTCAAAGGTTTCGATTAGATAGATAGATTAGATTTTTCTTTATTTCCTCAGATAAAGTTACAATATTTTTTTAGAGTAAGAATACGGACCTGACAATTTTGCCGTCTGCCGGAAATGATATTTCAGTAAGATGAAAAGAAAATAATATTATATAAAGAGAAAATGTAACTATAAATCTTTTTTACGATAATGTTTCGGTAAATTTAAATTAATAAACAATTAATAGTTATTTACATTATGTACATACGATCGTTTAAATGAATATACAAAAAAAAGTTGAAAAAAAAGAGAAATTTTGGTATTTGAACAATTTTGATGATTTGCAACATAAAAAACTGCTAATTTTAATGATTTAAAACATAAAAAGAGAAACGGATTTAAATTCTTGTTAACATAATTTTTATGAAAAATTAACATAATGGAATACTCAATGAGAACTTAAATACATTTACATGAATATTCAAACTTAGTTGATAGGAAAGTGAGAAACCTGGAGGCCGTCGACAATTTTGATGATTTGCAACATAAAAAAAAGAAAACTTCTAATTTTGATGATTTAAAACATAAACATAATGACAAAATTAAATGGTTATAAACATTCGAATTCACAATGAATATAGACTTGCTGTATCTCTTGACTTTTCAAAAACTATTACGATAAGTCATAGCATGGCTGCAATATTTATATAGAGGGTGCCAGCCCCGAGAACCATTTAATATTTCGTAGAGATTATTTACAGTCAGAAAACTTTCTTGGAAGTATAAACGTCGGATTTCTTGTAAAATGGGACACACCCCAATGAAGTGGTACACACTTTCGTCTTCTCTCCTGTTACATAAATTACATGTTTGCTGAAGATCGGTTCTATGTGGAATGAAATTTAAATTCAATAATTCGACTCGGGCTCTGAAAATGGTGCTTATAACTTTAGGTGGATATTTAACATTGAAATAATTTCCTAGGGTTAGTAATCGATGATCTAGATTGCGGTAGATTAGTCTGGAAGCCGAAGAGGATGCTCTTGTTAAGTGTTGGTCATATATTTTGTCATCAACCTTAGCTATAATTGTTGCAAATATATCGTGCCATTCGCTAACATTACCTTCAGACAAGGATATACTGATATCGTGAGATAGCGCCAGTTGGTTCCAATTACTGAAAGGTGTTGCATTGGTTTGCAGCAATCTAACTAAGATGGCTCTATGAAAACTGTTTCTGCTTCGGTTCATCAACCTTATTAAATAGTCTGCATGGGCTTTTAGATTTTGCAAATATATGGGTGACAAACCAGACTCCACGTGAATTGCATAGGTTGGAGTTGCATTCGGTAATTTAAACAAACGTTTAAAGAAATATCTCTGAACATCTTCAAACTCCTCAAAGGGGATTGTCCCAAACGCCTGCACACCATAACACAAACAAGTGTTTACCGTAGCCTTAAATACTTGATATTTAGAAGACAGATCAATGTTTTGGTTTGCGAAAAATTTCGGCCACAACATGTTTAGTGCCAGTTTTGCTTCTCTATTTTTTTCTTTCGCATGCTTCCGGAACATCAAATTACTTGAAAACAGCACACCAAGGTACTTAAACTCCCGAACTACTTCTATCACCTCGTTATTGAGTCGCCAAGCCTCAGCACGTAGTCTGCCTCTAAATCGGTTCTCAAAAATCTTCAAAACGTTTATATGGAGATCCCATGTCTTACAGAACGCCTGTAGTTTGTTTATTTGGAGTTGTAACGTAAAAGGATTGTCCGCTAACAGTACCAAGTCATCAGCGTAAAGGAGAACTTTTACGTGATTGCCTGCGAAGCTTACACCACCAGGGAGAATCTCAGTTACTGAATCAATAAATAGGGCGAAGAGAATAGGGCTTAAAATGCAACCTTGGGGGACACCTGCCGACGTGTCGAACCATTCGGACAATTTGGATCCATCCCACACTGCTGCACTTGATGCGGAGAGAAATTTAGCATAGACCATTAGGAACTTTCTTGATACTCCGAGGGAGGCCAATTTATAAATCAATGCTTGCCTGTTGACTGTATCAAAGGCTGCTTTGAAGTCTTCGAAGCAAACATATAACTTCCTCTTCATTTCAATATATTTTTTGGCAATGCTTGTCAGTGCAAAAATATGATCTAAGGTTGAAAATCCTGAACGAAACCCTGCCTGGTATATGCTAAGACGATCGTTGATTTCTATCCACAGAGAAAATCTTCCATAAAGAATTGTAGCAAAAATCTTTCTAAGGGAATTAAGAATAGAGATTCCTCTATAATTTTCAACTCGACTTGAATCTCCCTTTTTAAATAAAGCAAATATAAGTCCTTTATTAAAAGAAGTAGGAATACACGCATTATCGAATAACAAATTGAAATATTCCACTATGTAAAGTTTGAGTTGTTCCGTTGCATTTTTAAAAAATTCGATTGGAATGCCATCACTACCCGGAGCTTTATTGTTTTTCATGACCACTAACGATGATTCTAGTTCCCTTAAAGAGATCGGGTGGTCTAGTTCGGATACAAATTCGTTCTGTAACGCATAGCTAAAAGTTTGAAGATTCGCCTCCGCTGATAATAGAATTTTAAAATGCGCTGCTAAAGTATCAGCTTCGAGAGTAATCTTCATACTTCTGCACCGCCCTCCTAACTCACGAACATTACTCCAGAATTCTTTAAAGTTTTTAGATAGTTGTAACTTCATAGCAAAACGTTTGAGGAAAAGACTTTTTTTCTCGTAACACATTTGCTTGAAATCCTTATTGGCACGTAAGTACATAATTTTGAAGGCAACGGAGTTTGTTGATCGAAATAGTTTTAAATATTTGAAAGAAAGATTCCGAAGGATGACACAGTCTTTATCAAACCATTTATTCTTAGTTGTGAAGAAATAATTACTTCTTGTTGGAGTAGCCGAAGCATATATGACACTTGTAATGCTTTCCTCAATTAAATCAACATCGCTTAATGATTGAGGTGGAAGAAGATTGCAATGGTGATTCAAGAGACTTTTGTATCGGTGGGCTTTATTCTCAAACCATCTAAGTTTTCCAGGATAATCTGTACCGGTATGCTGAACGTTCTCGAAAAAACGGACTTTAACCTGTAGTGGCAAATGACCCGAGAAGCTGGCCACGAGCACCTGGAAATCCTGAACTGCATTAAACCACTCGCCAGAAATCGCGCAGTAATCAATAACCGAATGGCCTTGGCCGCTTATAAAAGTAAGTTCACCACATTTGTCACCATTTGCTACCCCATTCAACACAAACAAGCCAAAGTCCTCCAACAATTCCAATAAAAACCTTCCATTACTATTGAGCGTTTCATCTTTCGAGTTTCGAATCATATTATAGATCGTTATATCTTGCAAATTATAAGCAGGAGAATTCTGATAATCGCCAATGCGGGCGTTGAGATCACCGATAACCATTATATTTTCCAAGGAAGTATTGTTAATAAAATTACGCAAATTGTCGAAATCGTTCATCCAATTATTGCAATTTAGATAAACCGGTACAATAAAGAATTTACATTTGTTTGTCAAAATTTCAACAACAAGCCTATTTTCAATAAATTTGCATTGAACGAAATGATTAAATTTAGTTTTTATGCCACATAATATTCCTCCACTCGCTCTCCCCTGTACATTAGATCTAACTGCTGGAACAAATGTTAGTTTATAATCTTTGAAATATTTATAAAATTCATTTTCATTTTTTTCTTCTAAGAAAGTTTCTAATAGTACAATTATATCAAAAACTATAATAAATTTAAAAAAATCAGGTTGCAAAAGTTTGCTTTTGAGACCTGTAATATTATATGCAAAAATCGTTAAATTAGAAGTATTAGTTACTATATCTTGGCAGACGGCGGAAATTTCCTATTTTTTTCTTGCGAATATAGGGTGCATCTTTTCATTCCTAGATGGCACTGTCGTTGATTGAGACCCAGTTGGCATAAGTTGATTGTCAACCGAGGCTAACTTCGCTCCCTCGCTGCAGTCAAAATAATCATGAAAACATTCACCAAACATGTTGTTTACAAATGTCATCTCAGCCGAAGATTTGACAATTAAACCACGCGCAAATTTGTAGACAAAAGTGTGGTTGTTAATTTGCATTTTGTCACCTTTGATTATAATTTTAGCTTCGGAGTTTACTTGAAGAAGTTTAGTTTTTAATTCGAAAAGTGTCTGCCTATTTTGCCGATGCATTAACGTCTGTTCGCGATGTATACTAATGCCGCTTCCTTTGAGTTGATTAGCAACGGACAATATTTGGTCTACGATGTCTGACGAAGGCAGTTCTAAGAAAACAGTTCCCCTCTTTGTGTTTGTGTTTTGAATAACTCTTGTTTTTTTTAAGTGAAAATCATCACCTTCTTTTAACTTGAGAAGCCTTCTGCAAGTTTGTTTAGCTAACTCCACTGCGTCGGTTTCTCTGTCTAAAGGAAGGTGAACCACCATATTATTTTCGGTTGTTTTGCGGGAGATTTTTTCAATTTGAGACTCCAAGAGCTCGCATCTCGCCGTCATCAAGGTCAATTTTTGGCACAACTGTGAATTCGCTGTTCTCAATGCATCCAACTCCAGAGACAGTGACGCAATATCAGTTTTAGTGGCTACATCTTTAATTTGTTCCGAAATTGTTTCGTTGAGAAGATCTTTTAGATCAGCAATAGACATATTCCCGACAGCCATTTTAATTGAAGTGGGATTAGAGCCGAATTTCTTCCTAGTATTGTTAAGTTCAGGTGAAGTATCCGCTATGTTTCTCTTATTGCCGCTCATAAAGGAATCCCGTTGTGCAATATTTGATTTTGCAATTATTTTAATACTTAAAATACCTTTTACCTTGAGTTTTTATTGTATATATTTGTTAAAAAGGTATTTAGGAATGTCGAGAGATCAATTACAAGAAACTTGTTTTAAATTTAAATTCAAAAACTGTGCAAAAACTAAAAACTTTGTAGGAGCTTAAATATTTTTACACTTTCACAACTGACAGTCGAAATGTCCAAAGGTTTCGATTTTGCATGTCTGTATGAAAATTAATTTGAGTATTCTTGTATTTCCATTTAAAATATAACAAATCAAATAAGATCTCATGTGACTTTGACGTTTATTCATTTACCTCAACTTGCCCCAGCTAAAAGCCTAGATCTTCTTCAGGCCGAGTTGAGGGCGACCCTAGGTTTCAAAAAACACAGAATTTGTTTATCATGGTGACGGCAGGTTTTTCAAAAAAACGCTTTAGGGCGACTTCAGGGCTTAGCGAACAAACCTACTATAACATTTTTGCAAACGTCACATTTATATAATTACATATCCACCTATATCCTTCACTTTCATTATATATGTTCATATTTACATACCTAGGTTCCATCCATGTAGGTAGGTACAAATTACCCTCCTAATTTACATAATTGAAATCTATTTAAATATACATTTGTAGGTAGGTGCCTATGTAACTATGCTCAACCGTAACAAACAATGACATGGCAGAAATTCCTGCCGTGTCACGGTTGGGACACAGTCCTTGCAGCGACAGGCTACGTGTCACGGTGTCCCATCAACAATGAAAGGGCTATCACAGGGTCACGGCAATTTGTCATTGCAATGACCTAAAAGTGATGTGTCACGGTGCCTTTCATTGCTTTAGTCACGGCAATGACATGCAAAACAATGACGATCACACGACGTGACAATTTTGGGACAGACAACTACGTCATAGTGTTGTCAGAGTTTCACGACAATGACACATTACAAGGACCATCTAATACTAGCTTTAGTCCTTCACTAAACCACGTTCTTGATGATCTAGCGAAGGACTAAATTTGTAAATGTCAAATAGCAGACATTCTGTTTTATTAATAGCATTTCCAACTTAGTCCACGGAATAAGTACTAAACATTCCCTAGTCCATGTTTATTAATTTGGGTGATAGAGAATACACTGTCCAGTGTATTATAGAGATCAGTGGTCGCCATATGTTAGCAAGTACATAAACCAACGTATTATAAGCGACAGCAACACTCAAGTTAAAATGGAAATGGTACGAGAAAATACAAGGATTGTGTATTACTTTCTCTTTCGCCGGTAAAATAAAAATAAAAATTATGTTAAAAGGAGAACGTTTTAGAATGACATATGATTTTTAACGCAAAACTTGTAACTGAAAATTATAAAACTTATCCTTTTTTCCCTTACCTTTCTTTCATTCTAAAAATCATCCGTTCTCTTTCTTAATTGGTTAATTTTTGCGCTCGTGGAACCAGGCACTTTCTTTCATTCTAAAAATCGGATGTTCTCTTTTTTAAATATTGATTAAAACTTTTTATGCTCGGATAACCAGCCATTATTGGAAACCAGCTTTAAATTTGGGTCTAACGATATTTTTCGTGTAGCCCGTTAAGGTTACACATTGATTTATATCATGTTACCTTACGCCAGATAGCATTTAAGACCCTGTTAACATTGCGTACTTACTATATCGTATCGATTTCCATTCGACTATTATAGTGAAACTCCCAAACATTTTTGCGCAAATGTAGAAGAAAGTAACAAAAATCCTTAAATTGGTCAATAACTTAACAATAAAAAAAATCCTTAAAGTCTACATTTGTTTATTCTGAGTTTCTGTAATTTTCTCTGCATTTGCGTCAATTGCAGACTAATGGCCTTTTCGATTGGTAATCCGGGAGAACTCTCCGATCCGGGATTCCAATCGAACAAGTCAACACTCCATTTTGGATTTTAAAATTGAATGTGAGGGTATGTGTAAGGTGCAAAAAACAAAACAATGACATGAAATGTAGGGATGGGCGATGTTTATTGATGTTGGCAAAACGTCAATGTTATTCGAAAAAAATATCGATGTTTCAACATCGATGTTGAAGCATGTGAAACGTCGCAGCATCGATGTTAAGATTAAAAAGATCGACTTAAAATAAGCTGAAATCTTTTGTCAATTAACTCATGCTTATAAAGGTTAGACCGCACTCGACGAAACTGCACTTCAGCGGAACTACGCTTCACAACTATTAAGTTGAAATTGTATGAAGTTCAATTGGCGCTTATTGGAATTTAATGTAGTTCATACACACAAAAACGAAAAGAAAATTGCGATAAAAAACATTGCTACAATTTTCAAAACACTGAAGTTATTTTGAGTTTATAATATATTGAATTTTTAATTGATTTTTGAACGTGATATTATTTTCAAAAAAAAATAAAACTTAAAAAACGTCGATGTTAAGAAACATCGATATTCTGATATCGATATTGTATTTTCGATGTTAGCATCCATGTTTTACAATATCGCTCATCCCTACACAACATTGTTTTTGACATTGAATTCGGGTTTGACATTTAGTATTTGAGTGTGTGCGTGCTTCTGGTTTTGATTCTGACTTCAAATCCAGAAGGAAATTTCTCTTCTATCCAGGAGAAGAAGTGTCATTTCATACCAATCGAACAGTTTCAGAAGCATTTGGAAGCCTTCCGGACGACCAATCGAAAAGGCCATAAAAACGGGTCTGACGATACTTTCTGTGTAGCTCGTTACTATACTTAAAAAATTCTTAGCTTTTTCACTTGAAACGGGGCTTAGGAGAGAGTAGAAAAATTTAACCTATCTGTGATTTTTCTGTCCAAAAAATGGCTGTGAACAACAATTTACACTTCAGCAATATCTCATCTTTAAAGAATAAAATGCATTTGTCACAGTTTCCAAAATGAATATACTATTGTAGCTTTGTACCTACATATTCAAATAAAACTGTGTATTACTAAATAGAACATAATTTACTTTTTTAGATTTTTTTTAGTTTCGTTTTGTTCAATAATTCATATTCTATAAAATGTTACCAATTTTAATCAAATATTTACAATTTTATATATTTTCAGAAAGCCGTTTTAAGTATTCATGGGGCTTAACAGTTTCCGGAACCTCTCAGCTAACACTAAGAGCACTTATTTCTACATTGCAGGATAATAGGCTTTGTTATATGCCCTAGGTTCTAAAAAAATCAATGCATTACTTCGAAAAACCTTTTCAAATATAACATTTATTATATTATTTTTTTTGTTGAAAACTGTGCACAGTCCCTGATAAACTGATGCATTATGTGTTTATATAATTGAATAAAGTACACAGATAACTAAATTACAATGGAGTTTCCATAAGTAAGAATACATAGTAACCAGAAGCTCAAAATTTTGGTCGATTTAGTATAATGTTATATAATTTTTAGTATGATACTAGGCTAAAAAGAGGATTTTGCTAATTTTAAACCAGTTTAGTATCGTACTATTTTCTTAACATTTTAATAAAGTTAAAATCACAAAATTGCTACTTTATTTTTTTGGTATTGAACTAAATGCATATGCAACTTTGACATTTACAAGCGTCAAAGAGTTATGTTCGCTTATGGCCTTTTCGATTGGCCGGCCAGAACTGTTCTGACCCCCACAAAATGACAGTTGTTACTCTAAACAGAACAGAAAACGATTCTGGATTTCGTTTCAGAATCGAAAACAGAATCACTAATACACTTACACAATTAAAATGTCAAAATAATCGACTTGATTTGTTGTGTAATTTCGCTGTGTTTATTGAATTTAAACTCATTTTCTGGTAAAATAACATAAAAAGAAGCAAGTTATAATTATTATTGATACAAGAAAATGTGTATCTAAATTGAAATCAAGTGTTTTGGAAATTCTTTTTAGCGGATGTGATTTTCTTTTAATTTAATTTTCACAAATACAGTGATACATATAATTCAGAATCAGTCAAATTGTTTACGGCTGTTTTATTGGGGGAATGTGTTCCGGACGGCCAATCGAGAAGGCCATTACTTTTTTGCACTATTTTAGGCGTTTAGTTGTAGTTTATTAATGGGGTTTTCGCTTGTTAACAAAAATCTATTTATTTTTGATTTAGATCTATCAAAAAACTGATTGTAACAATTTTTTGCCTTCGATTGGCCAAACTAATTGATTTATTTTTTGATTTTAAATCAATTTTGCAGATCTGGATTTTTCGGCAGATCTACCCCTCTTTTACTAACACCACTATGTGCATCATAATTGACAGTCATCAGTCTGACAAAACAGCTGATGCCGCTAGCTGGTTCACAGACAAATATACACAAATACTATAGCAAATAAAAATCAGTCTGAAAACGTATTTGATTCGCTACGAAAAAAATCAATTTATAGATCAAAATATAACCTTACCAAACGATAACCCCATAAGAAAATAGATTTAGTATGGTGCTAGTTAAAAAGTGTTTAAAATTGGGAAAATATTAGTAAAGTGCTTTAGTATTAGCAAACTGTTAAGTAATATAATGCTAAGCCCTTAACATCAGGCTGTTTAAAATTTTGCGCCTGTGATTTTATCTAATTGAGAAAAAAAACTCAATGAGATAAAATCACAGTCCACAAAAATAAAGAACAAAAACAATACTGGCATATGTTTATTCGCTTGTATTGTTTTTTTTTCTTATATTTAAACAAGCCAGCCTTTCTAGGTGTCTGAATTCAACCGAATTCCTTTGAATAATATAACTCATAGTGTCTGTAAATTTTACTTGTGTCGGTAGACATCGACTAATATAATTCGTCTTAGAAACGTAATATAGCCTAACTGTTGTACCTGGGGGAAAAGTATATTGATTTGGACTTATCTTAATTTTCCATATCCAAACTTTTGCAAAGAATTGTTTTGATCTTAGGATAAGGCGTGTACATAAGCAACTTAAAAATCAATCGACGAAATAAACTAATGGCGATTTCGTTTCAATAAAAACATGGATCTGCCGTCAATCAGATTCGTTTCAAATTAAAACCAATTTTTTTTCTGGAAAAACTGATCCATATTGAATCTCTTTTTGGAGACGGATTCAAAAAGGATTTGTACACAGATTCTTAAACACTACAATATTTGTTTTGAAGTTTCTCTATTGTTGTGTAGTCAATTAATTTTTATTTTGTAGCAGTGCACAGAAAAAGTAAATTAATAGGTACTGTTAAAAAATAAAAATATTGTTAAAAACTTCTTGGAAACAAATATTAAAAAAGTGCAAGTTGATTAAGGATTTTCCCCGCGGACGACGGTATCAGCAAATAAAAACGAAGTATTATTTATTAATGAATTGAAGATTTGTTTTTTTTTAGAGCTGCCAAGCAACACATAGTCACAAAGAGTATCCGTAATCGTTTTTTTTTTTTTCAAAACAAAAAACTATTGGTTTAGTAGCGAATCCTATTTTTTAAAACGAAATCGACATAACGCACAGGGAAATTTATACAGTTTTTCTTTATCTTAATTTCCGTTCTATTTCAGTTCCTATTACCCTAACGAAAGAAAGGGATATCTAGCATATTTGTTTGCAAAAAATTGTAATTTGTTTCTTTTTTTAATCGAAGAACCAAACAAGTCGAAACTAATGCCGATTTTCTTACAACACAAAAATTGACTCGCGAAATTGTATACAGAACAAATTGATTTTTTTTTCTGGAAGATTTGAATTCTCTAATTTCTTTTTACTTAAGACATAGGTACTGTAGGGCAAGTTTTGCATTTGGAAAAAAAATCGAACTCGAGATTTTAATCAAAGTGTACATTACGATGATAGAAAACACCAAAAAAGTGGGTCCGGCAATTCCGGCTGAACGATCTACAGCCTAAACGGCTGAACCGATTTTGTTCAAACTTGGTGGTTAGGCGTTTTTGGTGATTGTCCAAAATAGATTCTTAGCCCCAGAAATAACGGTACTTGCCATACATTTTTTTCTACCATCGTAATTATCTCGAAAACGGCTCTAACGATTTTGATAAAAATTGGTGAGTGTATTAACTTGAGTATGGTCTACATTTTATTGATTTTCGACTTTCTCATAAACGGCTCAACGGATTTCGATCAAAATTTGTATATAATACTGCATTTAAATTTTTTTTTTGAAAATTCAATATTTCGAAAACGGGTGGGCGATTTTTTCTGATTTTTTTTTAAATTTATATTATTAAATATAAATATTTAAAATGTTCATACCAATTTTTTTTTAAAGATTACTTACTTATTTTTATATATACAAAATTAAGTGAAAAACGACTTTAAAAATACTTTTAGCCGTTTCCATTAAGAATCTTTTGCATATAATTAGTGTGTTTCTTTTGTTGTGTGAGACGCATAACATATAATAAGAATTTGAATAATTTATTCAAGTAGTTCTACAATAATAACTGCACACAAATCTAATAAAATTGTGAACAACGGTGCACGTACAACTGCTTTCAAACTTCCGATATGAAGCGCACACCACCGCCTAAACATATCAATCGTGACAGCCAACCACTTAAAAGACCATATAAAGAGGTTTCTTCGGAATCGCCACCAAACCATTCAGCGGGGACTAGCCAAAACGCGTATGCTGTTGGAACGATGGAAGTTTCTGAGTTGAAGATTATGATTCAAGAAACTATGTCGCTAATATTGGATGACAAATTGAAGGACATGCCGACAAGAGCCGATTTAGATGCCATTCATAAAAATATCAGCAACCTACAAGACAGCAACTTAGCTATGCAGGCTCAAGTGGAGAAATTCGAAGCCCGTTGTAAGTATCTAGAGCGGCAAGTAGAATTTCTTGAAACCAGGGCCACCGAAAAAAATGTAGTGGTTCACATACCGCTGAACAGAGACGAAGATGCAGGGGAGAAGGCGCAAAGATGTTGCATAGATCTCTTGCAAACACAGGAGGAAAATGTTATTGCATCAACAAGAGTCTTGCGTTCGACAAACAGTAACACAGCTAACGTCGTCGTAAGATTGAACCGAAGGGAAGATGTTGCCAATATATTAAAATCTACGATTAAACTACGCAATACCGGAATTTCGATTCACAGAGATTTACCTACAGCTGCACGAAACCGAAGAAGAAAATTAATAAAGCTGCGAACTGAAATTTTTGCGAAAAACGAACATTTAAAAATGCAAATACGCGGACAAACATTGATGGTTGCAGGTAAATCATTTTACTTTGACAGCAATAACAATCTAAAATGTGACGGAAGGTGCGGAATGTCATTTGTTAGACCAGTTGGTAAATGACATTTCTGATGGTAGCGTTCCGGGGCAGAAAAAAAACCATACTGATAACAGCAGTTCACACATGCCATCTCTGATGTCACAACAAAACTTTTAGTTGTAATGCCGTCTGCCCATCAAGAACTATTGTCGAAAATATTAATATTTGTAATGGAGAAAATTTAAAGATTTTAAAAATGTTGTCATACAATATAGCAGGCCTTTATAATAAGAGCATATTTACTGATTTTTTTAGCTTTGTTAACAAATTTGAAATAATTTTTTTGTATGAAACCTATATTACTGATAGTAGCCTCGTCAATTACGAGAAAAAATTTAATAACTTTGAACTTAAAATAATACCGGCAATAAGAACTCACACAAAAGGCAGAGCTAGCGGAGGTTATATCTTTGGATTTAAAAAAGATTTGGTTTATATCAACTGCAAATTTAAGATTTATGGTGAGATTACCTGCTTGGATTTGATAATATGTCAGAAGAGATTTCGGATAGTACCAACCTATATCAATTGTAACCACTGGGATACAGATTTTGAAAAGATCAAAGAGTTTTTGACATGTGAACACAGCGATAACGTAATGCTTGTTGGGGATCTAAATGCGAGAGTTGGAAACGAAGGTGGGTCTGAAAATGAACGGATGGGGTGTAGAAGAAAAACTAAGGATTCAACTAAAAATGCAAGAGGTGCGAAAATTTTTGAACTGTCCAACTCGTTTGGGCTTAGAATTCAAAATGGTACGAGTAAAGGAGATGAGCTGGGAGAATACACCTTTGTGGGGAAGCAGGGAAGTTCGGTCATCGATTATAGCATTGCAGGCGGTGATTGGAATTTATTTATAACAGATTTCGAGGTAGAAAAGAAAACTTACTCAGATCATATGCCGATTATTGTGTCATTTAAAGGTGGAAAAGAGGGAAATGATGAAAGAATAAATTTAGAACTAATGCCTAAATTGCATTGGTCAAATTCAACTGCCCCAATATATAGGCGACTGTTGAATACACTTCTGCTGACCCATGAATATGAAAGTAGCCTAACAAATATCGAGAGTTGTATAAAAGAGGCATATCAGGTACCGGTAAATAATAATTGGCAGAAAAAGAATACCTATAAGGAACCATGGTTTGATAAAGAGTGTATGCAGGCAAGAAACTTATCATATGTCTGGCTAAATGAGTACAGACGATGTAATCAATCCTCCGCAAAAAACTTGTATATAAAATATAATTAAAGTTTCAAAATTCTGTGCAAGGATAAAAAGAAAATTTATTATGAAGCTGAAGCGCAAAAACTTGCCATGTGCAATAACCCATCTGAATTTTGGAACTTGGCCCGGAAACTTAATGGAGCAAAATACATCATCAGTCCCAAGCTAGATTGTAATAGATTAAAAAATCACTTCAAAGAACTGCTAAACTCAAACGCCATAAACCCATGCATGATGCAGTACGCCCCACCTGGATTCCATGACTACATTTTGGAAACGTCAATATCCCAAGAAGAGGTTAAAGCATCTCTAAATTCACTATCTGATGGAAAGGCAGCAGGTTCTGATAGAATACCAACGGAATTCTATAGATATGGAACGGAAGAGCTAACTAAGCAATTGACAGAAGTATTCAACCAAATTCTGGAAACTGGGGATATTCCTCAACAGTTCAAAGATGCCCTGATATTTCCAGTCCACAAAAAAGGAAACATAGAGGATCCGGCAAATTATAGAGGCATCTCGTTTTTGAACTCATCTTATAAAATTTTTACCACGATACTACTAAAAAGATTGAACACTTGGATAGATTCAAATAATTTACTAAGTGAGTTTCAAGCGGGGTTCAGAACAGGGTACTCTACAATAGACCATATATTTGTGCTCAATAGCATCGCGCCGACTGGTTTATTTCGAGAAGTAAAAAACTTTACACATTTTTTGTCGATTTGAAAGGAGCTTTCGACACCGCGTGGACAGAAACGCATTGATGTACAAGTTATATGGATTAGGAATGTCGTTTAAGCTTGGCCGAGTTCTGCGAAACTTGTACATGGATAACAGAGTAGCGGTTTGGAATGGCAAAACTATATCTGATTGGTTTTCGACGGAGTCAGGGGTAAGACAAGGTTGTGCGCTAAGTCCAAGTTTGTTCGCGCTATTCATCGATGATCTAACTGAAGCACTACCAGGGGGCGTGGAGTACACTGGAGTCATCATTAAAGCTCTTCTTTTTGCAGATGACATTGTACTGTTTGCTAGCTCACCAGAATCCCTCCAGCTAATGATAAATAGACTGGCCGAATATTGTATGCGATGGAGCTTGCTGATCAACCTTAACAAGTCGAAGGTTATGATATTTAAAAAAGGTGGAGGCAGGTCCAGGTCTAACGAACATTGGTGTTTGAATGATGAACAAATTGAAGTTGTGAAAGATTACAAATACTTGGGTGTCTATTTCACCAATAACCTTAACATGGAAAGGCATCTCACCGATAAGCTTGCGAAAGCTAAGACAGCTATTAATTTAACATGGCGGGAGTGTTTTAATAACAAGGCTATTGCACATAGCAACAAATATAAAGTGTTCGAAGCAGTTTCACAATCAATTCTTTTCTATGCAGCGCAAGTGGTGGTAAAAAATATGAACCAGAAGAAAAACTCCTCAGATATTATATAAAACGAATATTTCGTTTGCCACCTAGCACTCCGAATTATATGATTTTTCTGGAAACGGGTTTATCTCCACTATTTATCAAAACATTAAAACTACAAGTCGACTACATTAACAAAGTTCTTAAGATGCCAAATAATCGGCTTCCAAAAAAAGCGGCTCTTCATGCTATACACTCCAAGTCAGGATGGTTTAAAAACTGGATTGAACTTTCACAAGATGCAGGTCTGGAAATAAATTCTAGTGAATGGAGGTCTTGGAAGCCTACGTTGTATACGATGATTATTCGTCTAGATGAAATCTATAGAGACAGATACAAGGAAGAGGCATCAAATTCATTACACCGAATGATCTACAGTAAATTGAGCTATAACATTAATGAACGTAACTATTTCCGAGATGACTACACCATCGATCAAATTCCAAGCATGTTCCGGCTAAGAGGTGAACTTCTTAATTTGAATTTTATACCGCATCGCGAAGAACTACAAATACTTTGCAATATGTGCAATATGGCGGAGCGTGAGGATATATTACATTTTGTTGGAAGGTGCCCGATATTAAGGGAAACAAGAAGATACTTTTTGGGTAGTGACTTTTTTACGGATGACGAAACCTTAAATCTTCTTAATGAAATGAACGTATCTAAATTATACAAATATTGTAAAACGGCAATTAATTATAGAAACAGAATTATAAATGAATGTCTTTAAATGAATACTGTAACTTATTGAATATTAAAAATATAAAGTAATTATTTAAATTCATTGTCAATCAGGCAGACGGCAAAGCCATGCATTTAATTGATTATACCTATGATATTTTTGTAAAAAATTGCGAAATGTAAATAAAAATCAATCTTAATCTAAAATCTAATAGACAAAAGTGTTAAGCTCACATAACCAGCACCATCCTAAACAATCATTAAAATAATAATATGACCACGACCTTCCATAACGAACATAAAAAAAATATGAAATTAACATCAAGGTCGACAAAAACAACAGAAGTGTGTGAATCAGCCAAACGATACGCGATCGGGTGGTGTATACAAACAATGCACTGAAACCATAAGGGATCGTCTGGTATGACAAAAAAATGCACTGCTCAATGACCAACAATTAAATTATGAATGCACTTTTCTGAAAACAAGCTAAACTGGGTCAATCAATGAAATTGATGACGCTAAACGTATGTGTAGGAAATGTATTTACGATAATAATACATGAGTAATGCTCATTTAGCAATTAATAAATATTGCATTTAAATAATATTTATTGGGGAATGCTTATTCAGCATTTGCGATACATTTCAATGTAAATTTAACAAATTTGTAAACTTCAGAAAATTGGTAGGGATGATAGGTTAAGAATATTTTTGTATAAATAGAGTAGAAAAATAGCAATAAAGTAACAGTTGATCAGTAACACAGTGGATCTAAGTAAAATTACAAGCTTTTCTATTTGTCAACAACCGTGGCATTGGACTTGGAAAGGTGAATAATTAACCCTTGTTTTCTCTTTTCAGGAATTAACTAAATAGGCCTTCTAAGGTTTTATAATCAGCCGCCAGTGGCAAAAACCAAATAGGCCTTCTAAGGACACCCAACCGGGCCGCCAGGCCCAATTAAATAATCTGGAATTCCTCTTTATAGGTAGGTCTAATTTCTCTCCTCTTCAGTTCTATTGTCAAAATGTATATTACACAACAATGGCGCAGCCGGTAGGATGGTGCTGATGAGGCTATAAATAACGTCAAAACCTGGAGTGTCCTCTAACTCTAGTAGCATCATCCGAAGCACAAAATTTTAGATTCACACATGTTCTGCATTCCGAGTGAAAATGAATTCAAAACGAATTTAAATTTCACTTAAAAGGAAATAACGTGTTCTGCATTTAGAGCGGATTCAACTCCTTCCAATTCACTTCGAATTGATTTTCGAATTGTCAAAATCACCTGTTACAGACAATTTGTATAAAAACGGTTCATATTGGGAATGGAGAACACGAATGCTCATTTTCAGAACCCTAAAATTCCACATTCGGAATGAGCTATTTACAAACTTTATTTTATGTGGAATACCTAACACCTAAATTCACTTTTGAATTTTTTTGAGTCTCCTTTAATCTTTATCGGTATTCTACCGGTATTTTATTCTACACTTTTTGAAGTGTAAATTTTTCACTTATTTATAAAATTGTTTAAACTCATAAAACTTTCGAGAACCAAATAAGTTACCTTAACTCCATAAATAGAGGCAGAATTAAAAAAAAATCTTTTCATCATGCGAAATAAAGTATCTGAAGTCGCGCTAGAAGCGGCAAGATATTGTTGCTCAATTACATACATACCTATGTGTATCAATTTTCGATTCTTAAAAAGTTATTCATTTTTGCCTATAAATCTTATATCTTACTTAATTATTTAAACTTACAAAATTTCCGAATAAGCAAACAAGTTACTTTATGATTCCAAAATTTGATATTTTATTTTTTAAATATAGAGTCACATTCAAAAAAATAAAAAAAAAATTTGTGAAACCTCGGGAAAATATATACGTCTCGTTTTGACTCCCCGTGTAATATGAGATTTCTTTTTTAGCATGTGTTGCGGGCAAGAGGAGGTGGATTGGTCGCGGTAGTGGGGATGGGTAGGAAAAAGGACGGGCTAGGATATTGGAAAGGAATAGTTCGGAAAAGGGATAGAATGCTAAGTTCCGGGGGGTGTGGCCTGCTTGCTATGCACGGCATCAGCTCGTCGGACGGGGGGGATCTTGCCCCCGGGAACCTAACCTCACCTGCAAACAAAAAAACAGATCAGGCCTAAGGAAAGGAAAAGGAAATTGGAAGATAAATACGGACGGACTATTGTCACATCAAGGCACCCTACCTTAGGAATCTTCGGCTATATTTAGATTCCCCCAAAAATGGTGGATGATCGGTTTGAGATCATGCCCTCTTGACCGAACCTTTCAGCCACCTTTAGCACCCCCTGAAAAATGTCTTTAATACAACATAGTTTCACTTATGCGAAACAAAAAAACCACTAAAGCTTATTTTCTTTCCAAACATCACAAAATCTCTTAAAATTTTATTTTCATGTGTAAAAAAAAGTTTAATATTCAAAAAGAATTTAATTGAATGTAACCAACAAAAAAAATTAACAAATTTAACAAAGATTCAATAAATAAATAACCATACAAAAATTTAACTAACCATCAACAAATGCGAATAAAAAAAACGGTTTCTTTAAGATTAAACAAAAATTCCGGGCAGAATAAAGATTATACCCATTGGGGTATTTAAAAATATAACAAAAACGCAAAGGCCCTAGCTTCCCTACCCCTATAGAGCTCTTTGGAGGTATTCCGCCTAAGGACACACAAGAAAATTCAATTAAAACGCGGAAACCGACCTTTTGTTTTTCACTCACAAAATAAATTATAAATTAAACAATCAAAAAAAATATTCTATTAAACTAAATTAAATGAATTTAATTTTGAACTTATAATAAGAAAACTTCAATGATTTAATATCAGAGTTAAGTAAATAAATAAGAGATAATCACACAACACACAATCTCTGTCAATATATTTCGATATAATTCCTTTATTTTTTTTTTTATTATTAATATTTTGT
The DNA here is from genome assembly GCA_910595825.1 of Philhelius pedissequus. NCBI lineage: Eukaryota > Metazoa > Arthropoda > Insecta > Diptera > Syrphidae > Philhelius > Philhelius pedissequus. Next base: position 47,318,561 of record OU343161.1, on the reverse strand, counting down.
TTTTTTTTATCATTAAAGACTCACGGACTTTTCTTTATTTCTTCATTTTTTTGCAGGAACCTTTTACACACGGTGTGGGCGGCGGAGCACCCGTTGTCTCGGAACTTTTCCGCGCTCCGTAATATCCGGGTCAAAATTTGCACAAGTCCGAGATCTGGTTGTCGAATGCAGGCAATAAACGTGATCGTGTTCAATTAGCCGGATTGATGACACTCCGGATTCGTTTTACCCAGTGTAACACACAGAAATTGCAAATGAAAGGTGGTAAACACAAAATGTTGAAACAAATTAAATTAGATACCTAGAAATTGGTTCCTACTTATTAATCTTTTCAATAAACTCCTTTTTATACTAAACTCACCACTTTTGAATCTTTTTATTTGAAGTGCTTATGATTTGATCGCACAAAAGAACGAGAGACAATGGACGAAAATATGGAAGTTAAACTCAAAAAAAAAAGGTTCTACAAAAAAAACAAGTAAACATTTTACTACAAAATATCGTCTCGATTCAACAATGAAGTAACCTACACACCGAGCCGAACTTATTATTTTTTCTTGTTTTTTTTCTTTTTAAATTTTTAATTTAAAACTTTAATTTCCAAAAATTGTATTTCCGTAACTTAAGTCCAATCGATCGTCTTGTTTTTTTCCTTTATGGTTGTTTTCTAAGTTGTCAAAATCGAATACCATTCATAGGTCAACGTGCCCCCTGAAGAAAATCATACAGGTAAGATAGAGATAGCCCTATTATGACACTACGAGGAAAATACCTCCTACTAACAAGAAGACTAAGTCGGATGATCCTACTTTAACAGGAAAACATCACCTGATTATCATGTTTACCATATTCGTATTGTACATCGCTGGCTTAGTATAGGTATGGTTTCTATTTCATAGCAGTTTGATTGTGGTGAAGTGGAACCCATTTCAAGCAGTACCAACAACTTCAGGGTGTGTTCTAAAAATTGTCGAAGCCAAAATCAGGTTTATAAACCGAAGTTATTGGCCAGCAGGTGGGGCTTGTAAGATTTTGTCTTGTTTTCGGTTTATTTTATATTAGCATTGGCCTCCTTAATCTTAATATTGCCGATAAAAAAATTTCTGAAACCTAAAACGACATTGACAGATAACAGGACGTAAAACACCGACGGAGAAACAAAAAAACTAAACAAAACGGATTCGATGACAAAAAGGAAACATGTAAACGTAAAATGGAAACAAACTAAACATTATTTTTAGGGTATTTAGCAATGGCCGAAACCCGGTAAGCCCCCGAAACCGAATAATTTTTATCTCCTCCAAAACGAACTGTCAAAGTTGGTTTGGGAAAAATATATTTGGCCAAGCCGATAAAATTATCTCACGATTATAATTTAACGACCGTCTAATTGTTTCCCACATTTACGCAAGTGTTTTTAAGGGGGTGTTCATGCGAAAATCTGGTGGATAATTATATCTCTCGGTAAAGCGAAAATTCTCTAGCTGCATGAATACCCTTATAAACTCCGCCTGACCTTACCCAGAACATTATAATCTTGTAAAACAACAAATAGACAGGCACCAAAAAAAACATCCAAACAAAACAAAACGCATCTTAACACAAAACACCATTATTTTGGTCACACGCAATGAATCAGAACGTGAATTCAATTCACCGATGCAGGTCCACCTAATATGTGTCTTCAACTCGATCAGCTCCCCTAATGGGAATGTATAGAGTAATCCGATTTCAATCCGATTCCAGAATATGTGTAAGTCCAGATTCAATCCCGACTCAATTCTCCTTTTATCTGTGATCCACAAACAATTTTCAATCATGAATCAAGGAAAACAAACCTACGCACTTCTGCTTTCTACCACAGATGAGCCGTACCAAAATGGAACAACTAAGCAGCAATCTTGGGTTAGCCTGATAGTTCTGCATCTGTGGCTGAAAACTAAGCTTTTGCCCCTGTGTGTATGCCCATTTATTTCACATCTACTAATGGATAGAGTCACACTTGCAAATACAACAAGGTAAACCTATGGGTTTGGATAGTGCCGATAGTGTGTACTATAATCTGTGGCTGGGAATCTCCACAGATAGGACAAACATTGGACATTTGAACCACCGACCGATTGGAAGAGAAGATGGCCGCTATTTATTTTGGTAAGTGAATGATATATTTTCTTTATTTTTCTTGTATATATTATTAATGAACGTTTTTCCCATTTTCAGATTTGTAAGGAATTCCGGGCAACCCGATCACAACACATGAAACATACTCCCACTCAACCAAAAAAAATTACTATCACCTTGGAAGGATATAGGAAAATGCTACCCAGAATGGGGCTACTGTTATTTGTCGTCTTAAAAAATGAAAAAAACGAGTGGGCATATTACCGAAAAATCAATACGTACCAAGTTTGAAGCAAATCCATCCAACCGTTTAGGCTGCGGACTCGAGGAGTCTCTATGATCGTAATGTCATGTTTGATTGTTATAAAAAAAAATTTTTTTACGAATACATAACTTGACTTATAGTACCTGTAATCGCAAATAAAAATCATTTCCATATTAAATGAGAAGTACATATTATATATGCATGTACCTATATCTTAAAAAGTTTTTTTTCTTTTTGTAGTAAACACATCGATATGTCTCTATCGGCAGTAGAATTGATCGTCAACAGCATGGCGAAAGCTATATATGGAACTAAGAAATGCTTATGTATCAGCAGATCTGATAAGGAATGCCAGTTTTAAATCTGATAGTGCATATCTCTTTAGCAACCTTCGAGGCTGCGATGCTCAGAGGATCTATGGGTGGTCCGCAATTGCAATCATTGTTAGGAGTAAACAATTTGCCTTATATATACAATTATCACAATGAAATAAAATACAAAGGTTTTCATCAACTATTTTCAATTGTTTTTTGTTTTTATTTTGTCTATTTTTTGAAAGAATAATCACTTTCATTTCCAAAACGTTCCAGTTCCTTTATCAAGTTACCGAAAGAAATTGTAGTTATAAGGGGCACCATTTAAATCCAATTCGTTTACTTCTTTCATGCACGAACAATCTAATAAAAAACAAGAATACAAATGAGCTTTCTAATTTTCTTTCGCTAATTAAATTCTCACAGGATCAGCATGCACAAATATAATTTTTCTAATATTAAGCTTGAACAGTACATCTAGGAAAAGGATTTTGTAATTTTATAATTTTACAAGTTGTTAAATTAAATTTTAAATGTCAAAGAACTGTCAAATGAAATTCAGCCAGATGTCAAACGAAATGAGATAATTTGTAATGAAAACACTTTTTCTGTAATTTGGCAAATTGATGAGCTCTAATAAAAACGGGCTATTAGTTTATATTTACATGAGGGGTATTCACGATCCGATGCCACAAAAAGGTGTAAAATTGCGAAATTTTATTTTTTTTTTCTATAAATCGCGAACGCACCTTTTCTATTCTATTGCAACTCTGGAGTTAAAATGCAAAATCAGTTTGAACACAACCATTTCCGACAGAAAATAACAGCTGCCAAACTGTCAACGACACCAGGCAAATTTTGCACCATTGTATTCTTATATTGCAACAGGGTTAGGGTATAGTAAAAGTGCTCGAAAACGAGCGGCATCCACACAGGCAGCTAGGTTTACACTTTTAATTTACACGACTGGTTTACCCGCGTTGTTAACAGGTTCGGTGTGAAAAGCCTATAATGCGCCAGTTATAGCTTTTATTGAAACTCATTATTGAAAACGTTGACTAATTATTCTGAGGCACTTAAACAAATAAAACTGATGTCGTTTTAGTACCAAAATGAAGGTAATAAGATATATAATATTGTTTCTCAGAAAAATATTTTATTTGCCCTACCACTTGTAAATTCACTTTTGATTTTTTAATGATGGTAAGCGTTTTCAATGGTCATTTAAAAATTAAAAATTAAATATTTTTTTGACAAAAAAATTATATATTATTACCTTCATTTTGGTAGAGATTTTGGGATTTTTTTTACGTTTTCCTTTAATTGCCTTGTAGCTTTCATACGAAGAACCTGGCACCAAGAAACTGAGGAGAAAATTGGGAAGATTATATTGGGCTTATGGTAATGCAAAGAAAAACGTCAAAAAAATCTGTTCAAATCGTTGACCGGTGAGATTTTTTTTCATTTCCCCTTATTGCTCTTACTATTAAACTCTAATGTCGATTTCGTTTCAATAATTAGGATTCGCTACTAAAACCAATACTTTTTGGCTTTGAAAAGAACGATTACGGACCGAATCTCTTTTTGGGACTGTGTGTGTTGCTTGGCAGCTCTAAAAAAAAACAAATCTTCAATTCGTTAAAACATCATTATTTCGTTTTAATTTCCCGATTCCGACGCGGGGGAGTTCCTAAGCCCACTTGCACTTTTTAATATTTGTTTCCAAGAAGTTTTTAACAATTTTTTTTATTTTTTAATATATTAATTTACTTTTTCTGTACACTGCCACAAAATAAAAATTAATTCACAACACAACAATTGAGAAACGTCAAAACAAATATTGTAGTGTGTGTAAGAATCTGTGCACAAATCCGTTTTGAATCCGTCTCCAAAAAGAGATTCAATACGGATCTGTTTTTTCAGAAAAATATTGGTTTTAATTTGAAACGAATTTGATTTTCAGAAAAAAATTGACGGCGGATCGACGGCAAGTCGATGTTTTCGTTGAAACGAAATCGACATAAGTTACTGGCAAATTCAGAAAGCAGTCTAATTTCCGTTATAACTGTACTTAATATACTTTCTTCATGAAACACTTTCATTTTCTATTTTGACAACTTGTCAATTGTTCTGTCAATTGACCTGTTGTTGGACTGCGCCAGGTGCCACCACTGCCAAGTTTCTTTTGTAAACACGGGCGGAGTAAAAATTTTAGTGTTCTGAAAATCTCGTAATTATTTATCAGTATGGCTCCAAGGCCAGGCTCAGCCCGGCTAATAAATAGAAAGCAAAACAACTGCAATAAAACTTCAATTGGTTATTTATATAATAAATATGTAAATATCGAGTTTCTAAAGTATTTGGTGTTCGATCCGAGATCCATGCCAATTTTTGGTATTTTAATACTAATCGGCGAACTGATAGTAAATATTCTAGTCATACACAATGTACCGTACACGGAAATAGACTGGATTGCATATATGCAGGAATGCGAAGGATTTTTGAATGGAACTACAAATTATGCAATGCTCAAAGGTTTGTTATGTATTTTGATTCATTGAATATTTTACTACCAATCATTTGCTTGTAAAAATAAATAAACTGTCACTGGTATTTGCAGTAGCTATAGACTATTTATATACTCTGAACTTCAAGAGTACCTACATTTGTCTTAGGAACCGAAAATTTAAAATAAACTTCCCAGTTATTAGAAGTTCTAAAAATATAACATGTAGAACGTTTTTCATACATAACTCATGCTATCCTGTCAAATGTTATGTAACAAAAATATTGTTGATTTTAATGAGAATATTCGTTTATATCTTTATTTATGCTTTCCTAATTGTACCTAACCCTATTTTGAAACAAAAACAAACAGACTATTTTTGTAGAATGTCAAATTTAAAAGGGAAGGTGCCACAATATTTTTTGTATAACAAAGAAACTACCTATTACACCTTGGTGTAAAATACATAAATTAAAAGGGCTCCATCGGGAATCTCGGGAGAAATTTAATTATTAATTCCAATACTACATAAAGTAGTACCTGTTTTAATATTGAAGTAGTTAATGATTGTAAGTATCTTGGTCAAACTATTGATCAGCATTTCAAATTTGAAGAAGTTCTTTCTTTCAACTGTTTTTACAGTCTGAAAAAAAAATCTGTTCAACAAAATATTAAAAAACGTAATTATGGAACATTTCATTCTCGGATTCAAAATGGAACATACTGTTGTGGAGGTGCTTATCTCAAGTAATTACACCAATTAACTATCCTTCAAAAGTGCATCATAAGGAAAATATGTAATTCTTCGCGCTTAGCTCATATTATGGAATTATTTAGATTAACAGGAAATCTACCAGCAAGACACATATTTTACTTTAAATATTTTACTTACAAATGTTTTTTAGTCGAGGTGGTTACATACAGCCCTATTCAGGGGGGGAATTTTTGTTGAATTTTCATTCATCACTATTCTGATATTCATTCGAAGTGAATCTTGTATACATTGGTAAAGTCGATAATATTCTGCGGTATTCTGCTATTCACGTGAACCCCATCACTCCATACAATTCAAAGCCGCATATCAATTGTTGCGGATTTGGTATTTGTTTATGTCTGGCTGGGTGTTAAACGGTTAGTTGAAATGTAATAAATTTGCTAGAAAACTCTGATGAAGTTGTTTATAAATACATCTTAAACTTCAAATAACAAATTTTCTATTTAAAAATTTAAAAAATGTATCGTACCTTTACGTACCATTCAATAAATTTTTCTTTATGTTGTTCATCTGTAGTTATCAATTTGGGAATTTCCTTATTTATGTTTGAGGCAGGGAAAAAAAGTCCGATACATACATACATACACATTTTTGTCCAAACTTCAGACGTTTTTCGCATTAGTATCTGTTATAAATATCATTGGGATAGTGCAATTCACCCGATGGATAGCAGAATACAAATGCAGTGTGAAAGGGAATCGAATAGGTGTATCGAATATACGATTCACGTGAATAGCTGAAAAATCAGCCCTTTCCCGAGTTCCATCTGCATCAGAAAGTTTTACGAACCCCTAAAAAATGTATCCCAGAATCCGTTCGTAATTACAATTTGTATGAACATTTGCACTACGATGGATACTGTGATCAATTTTTTCGGGATTCGTAACAAGTTGCGGATTAGGATGGAGCTTGTGATAAGTCTGAATAACCAAGAAGTAACAATCGTTTTGTTGGAGTTCGTGATAAGTCTGAATAACCTAAGAAGTAACAATCGTTTTGTTCCTACTCTTACTTTTCGGACTACACTTTTTAGCAACTCATTCGCCATTATATATCACAGGTTGTTCAATAAGCTCCCTAAGAATATACGAAGCATTAGAAACAACTCAATATTTTTAAAATGTGTTAAATCGTGTCTTCTTCAATGTAACATTTTTGAAATCGAAATTTTGCTAAACTAGCTACATTGTCTGATTCAATTTTATTGTGTACTCTCCCTTTTGTGCTCTATTAATTTTTTATCTACCTTCAATTTGCCATATTATGTAAATGTAAATTAAATGAAAACTCTTAATTAAATTCAATTTCAAATATACATCCCACATAGTAAATTTGATTTTATAAAACGTAGCATTATCTCTATCTATCTATTTAATATAAATGCTACACACTGTTATCTTGTATAAATAATTATTAATTTATTTAGTGAATAAGCAACAATTTAGGTATATTGTTAGCAAGGTTAATATGCAATAAAATAATACAATACAATACAATAATACAATTCGGCGGAAACATTTCCAATTTTTGAACAGAATCCATATTAATTACAAGGTACTTCTACTTGTGCTACAAATTCAGTCTAAATTTGTAGTACCCAGATTAAACTGATTCTTGCAGTTTAACTAATTTAGTTATACAAAACGTATGAATTTGGATACAGATTCTCTTAGAAGTGAATCAATTAGTTAACTAGTTGTGATTCTCTTTTAAAGACTGGAATTTTATTGAATGATTTTTAATCCCATCTAAATAATACTAGGTTGAGCCTGAGTTGTTGGCAACATCGTCATCTGTCTAAGCTTGAAATATTGCCACCAACATTTTGAAGCTTAATGCAAATGCAGATCCTAATTTAATTTCCACATACTTCCCAATATTTTTTTTCCTGGAAACTACTGCTTTAAGCTTTCTCATTGCAACCAAATCTTAATATTAGGATATTTAAAAGTACTAAAATAATAAAAAAATAAATTAAAATGAAAAAAGCATTGTTTCAATAATTTCAGGTGACACTGGACCTCTGGTCTATCCTGCTGGTTTTGTTTACATCTATAGCGCTCTATACTACATCACATCTCAGGGATCTAATATCCGACTAGCGCAATACATTTTTGCATTTATATATTTAATGCAAATTTTCCTCGTCATTCGCATATACTCAAAAAGCAGCAAGGTACCACCGTATGTACTTGTACTTAGTGTATTTACGTCATACCGAATTCATTCTATATACATTCTGCGACTCTTCAACGATCCGATTGCAATGTTGTTCCTTTATTTGGCCATAAATTTGTTCCTCGATCAACGATGGACCTATGGGAGTATATGCTTCAGTCTAGGAGTTTCGATTAAGATGAACGTGTTACTATTCGCACCAGCTGTTCTTATCTTATTTATAACAAATCTGGGATACCTGAGAGCCTTGCAACAATTAATTGTGTGCGCAAGTGTACAACTTGTTCTTGGAGCTCCGTTCTTGTTCTCTTATCCTTTGGCCTATTTAAAAGGAAGTTTCGATTTGGGTCGAGTTTTTGAACATAAATGGACAGTCAACTATCGTTTTCTCAGCCGCAGCATCTTTGAGAATAAAATATTTCATCTATCATTATTGGCATTACATTTAGGCCTGTTAATTCTTTTTGCATCGGTAACATTTAACTTCTTTAGAAGTTATTGTAGATTACGTGAACTTCAAAAGCAATTAGAACCCCAAATGAAACGGAAAAATATGGAGGCAAACATGATGCAAGTTAAAAAACCATCACCACCAACACAAATGGAATCCATCACACCAGACCAACAAAGCTTCCTTGATTCATTTGAAAAATCTCTCAAAAAATCATCTGGACAAACCAAACCAAACAAGGTGCCAGTAGATGAACAATTTGAACCAAACGAGTCCCAACCGGAGAAATATTCAATTCAATTTGACAAGTGCACCCAACTGGTAATTCTACCGTTGTTCTTGTGTAATTTTATTGGGATAATTTGTGCTAGAAGTCTTCACTATCAGTTTTACGTATGGTACTTTCATACGCTGCCTTATCTAGTTTGGTGTACGAGCTTTAATTTGGGAACACGTTACTTGATTTTGGGACTAATCGAATATTGTTGGAATACATATCCAAGTACAAATTTCTCTAGCGCTCTGTTACATTGTTGTCATTTTATATTGTTGATTGGTGTATCTCGAAATGTTTTTCAAACAAAAGTCGTAAGTGAAAAATTAAATAAAAAACATTGAAAATCAAGAATAAAAATTGTTTTTATTTGATGCTCTTATTATGAAAAAGAACTACGATTACAGTTGAGTTTTAATCCATTAATAGGCATTATCGGTCATAACTAACTGTGTGCCAAAAGTAAACCATTGCCCACGTAGGTAATATGAAAGTAATTTAGAAAATGGTTTCAATAAAATGTATTACAAAAAACTTCATAGATATAACTGTAAAACACAAAAGCAATTTATACCTGCGACATAGTAGTAGTTACTAATTAAATCGAAAATTTTGGATTCATAAAAAAATCGAACTCAAGATTTTGATCAAACTTAACTTTACGATGAGCGAAAACGAAAAAAACAGTGGGCTGATTAGGGAATACGAAGCGAATCGTCTTCAATTCGAAATCTCATTTTCGACTCGCTTCGTTTTGCTCAATTAACGAATTTGAAGCAAATCGTAAATGCTACTTCCAAGATTTCCAGATAATTGACAGCTGATTGCCAGTGAATATTTATAATTTCAATCAAAATCAGTTGTGTTTTGTCCGATGTGCATTAACTTTGTAATAAAATATTTATTTAAATAAAAAATGAACTCAAATGTTATTTATATAAATGCTTAACGTGAGGAAGAAAAAGAATCCTAAAATTCAAACTTGAGAAGAAAATTATTAAGAAGTGCTTCTTCACCTTTTGATCTTCCTTGCTTCGAGTCAGTGTTTGCTAAACGTGTTTATTATTTGTTAAATTAGCTGTATTTTATAAAACTTGGTTCGATAAGTTGTTTCGCCTTTCAAAAGTGATATTTAAAATTGTCTTGGGCGAAATAAAAGACAAATATAGACCACAGAACAACAATGGGACACCACCAATTATAAAATTACCAGCAACATTGAGATTCCTTGCAGACGGATCATACCAGAAAGTGGCGCAACCCACAGTATGCAATTCAATGTCCGAAGCGCTAGACATATTGCAGAGAACGTTGTATGTTGTGTCCTTTGGCTATCCCTTCGTTTTCCCTAATAAATTCGATGAGCGGAGAAAATTGTTGCTGGTTGCTGTCTTGCTGTCTTGGGCGCCTTCACATTTATTACAAAAAAATGATTGTTTATTTCTTTAGTTTTTTTTTTATAAAAAAAATAATAGTTAAACTCACATTTTTATTTATATAAGTGAAAAAAATCCACTAAAATATCACTTTCGACCGTGTCGATAAACCAATCCACCAAAGAAACCCTATCGGAAATGCACGCGCTAAAAATTGAAATGTCAAATCAAATTCGCTTTCGATTTCGAAAATGGGGCGAATGTAAAACAAAGAGACGAAAGCGAAAACAGTAATATCAAATCTCATTTTCGCCACCTAAAACGATTCGCTTCGTATTCCCTAATCAGGCCACAGGGTATCATTACTGCCTGTCAGTCTACAGCCTAAACAGTTAGATAGATTTTCTTAGTACATAATGTATTTTCGGTATTTGTTTTTTTTTTTTACCAAAAATAACGGTACATGCTATATACATACCAAAAAGGTAAATCTTATGTCGTTTTTATTTGGCAATCCGGAAGCCTTCCGGATTCTTCAGAAAGCGTTCACTTGGGAAAAAATGACAGTTCTAATTCTGAAAAGAAGAGAATTTTGCTTCTGGATTTGAAAACAGAATCAGAAGCAGAAGCACTCACACATTCATATACTTGAACGTCAAACTCGACTGTTATCATTTTTTGTATCATAATTGTGAAACAAACATTTTTTTGAATTTGAATATTCTCACGTATACAATTATTTTCACCCATACAATCTTATTAAAATTCAGAATCATCAGAATCACACAAAAGTGTTCAGTTGGGATCCCGGATCGGAGAACAATTCCGGATTGCCAAATAAAAACGACATTACTTTTCTCAAAAACGACTGCAACGATTTAACGATTTTTGTTAAGAAAGGGAAAAGGTAAATTTTTTTTTTTTTTTTTTTTTGAAAAAGTTCATTTTTGGTACCTCTAGTAGAGCCATGTTTTTGGTTTTCCGTATTTTCTGAAAAACGGTTCATTCGATTTTCTTGAAAATGTTTATGCGAGAAGATCCTAAAAAGCTTTTATAGTATTGTAAACCAACAATTTTTTTTTATTAATTTTTTTTTGAAAACTTAATCACCCCTATTATGATTGTCAATTGCAAATTGATGGTTGATTGATTAAATATTAAATAACAAAATTGTTAAGACAATTGAAATATTTTGTGACCTATAGTACAAAATGCGTTTCGCCCGGGCACGATAGTTGGGCTCATCAGTTAGATGCTATCGTAACTTTCTAAGACACAATATTTTTGGTCGATGTCTACCAACTCTAATAGAATTTGCAGCATATATATACTGCAAATTATATTTTTCTAGGGAAATTTGGTTAAATTAATGCACCTAGAAATATGTATTGATTTTATGCAAAATATTTCAATTGGCTTTAAGCCACACAATCCACAAAAACAAAAATAATATGTAAATATTGTTTGCGTTTTCTTCGAATATAATTACTGGCCAGACCACGGGCATAAAATCAATATATATTTCTAGGTACATGAATTTAACCAAATTCCCCTAGAAAAATATAATTTGCAGTAAAGAAAAAAAAACAACGGTACCTCCCATACAAATGTTAAAAAACTTTAAGAAAAAAATTATTTTCTCAAAAACGACTCCCCGAATTTGTGTGAACGTGTGTGTATTCTTAAATTAGTGCAGTCAGCTTTTAAGTGAAAAATTATTTCATTTGCGGCCTAATTACCACATGCTCCCTATAAACATAAATGATATTGTATATTCAAATTTTCGAAAAAAAAAATTGGATTGAAAAAAAATGAAAAATTGATTATTCAAAAATGGGTTGGTGAATTTTTATGAAATTAAAATTTTTTACGTATACTAATAATTGCTTTAAATTGGTATTTTAATTTTTGTTCCTAAAATGTTTTTATAGTTTTATAATTTTTTTTAACTGCTCCAATGACAGCTATATTGTATATTTGGCAAGTTTTCGTTCAAAATTGAATAATAAAAACTTGGCAAGTGAACCAACACAATTAAATGGCCTTTTCGATTGGCCGTCCGGAAAACGTTCCCCCAATAAAACAGCCGTAAGCAATTTGACTGATTCTGAATTATATGTATCACTGTATTTGTGAAAATTAAATTAAAAGGAAATCACATTGGCTAAAAAGAATTTCCAAAACACTTGATTTCAATTTAGATACACATTTTCTTGTATCAATAATAATTATTACTTGCTACTTTTTATGTTATTTTACCAGAAAATGAGTTTAAATTCAATAAACACAACGATATTACATAGCAAATCAAGCCGATTATTTTGACATTTTAATTGTGTAAGTGTATTAGTGATTCTGTTTTCGATTCTGAAATGAAATCCAGAATCGTTTTCTGTTCTGTTTAGAGTAACAACTGTCAGTTTGTGGGGGTCAGAACAGTTCTGGACGGCCAATCGAAAAGGCCAAAAGTCAATAATCATTGAAGAACACAACTCTCTGATAATTTTGAGGTTATTCCACTTAAAATTTTGATATTTAATATTAATAACTTTAGAAATTGGCGTACTTTTAGTTCTTACTACTTTTCACGGCTGCCTTGTTACGAAAAGTTTTTTGTATATAGGAGAACTTAGCTACTTTTTTAACATGTATGTTTTTGGTGTGATTTCACTACTTTTTGCTGGTTCTTTTTATCAACAAAAGTGGGTAGAATAAACGCCCAATGACAGCTTCATAAGGAAACTTAAGTTTTTAATTTATGCCTCTTGTATGTACTACAAGTTCTACCCCTATATCAATATTCATAAGTTAAAAGTGGTCCATTGAAATGTCTTACGGCACATTATGGCGTATTTTGCATTTGGATCTACACCTACATCCATATAAAGTCCAGCTCACACAACAACTGAAGGCAGCTGACCATTCACAACGTCGTAGAAACAAAATTTTCTTCGGCGACGAAGCACATTTCTCACTCGGTGGGTATGTTAATAAACAAAATTGTCGTATTTGGGGTTCTGAGAATCCTCAAGTAATTGAATAGAGGCCATTACATCCACAAAAAGTGACTGTTTAAGGCGCTCTTTGGTCCGGAGGTGTAGTTGGACCTTACTTCTTCGAAAAACGACGATGGAACGACTGTCACCGTCAAATCGGAGCGTTATGGTCATATGATAACCGACTTTTTTTTGCCTGCTATGGAAGAATACGACTTGGATAATATGAGGTTTCAACAAGACAGTACCACATGCCACATAACTCGAGCGAATATGGCTTTATTGCAGGAGACATTTCCTGGCCGCGTAATTTCTTGTCGTGGCGATATCAACTGGCCACCAAGATCATACGATTTGACACCGCTGGACTTTTTTTGTGGGGCTACGCGAAAGAACGTGTTTGTGCAGATAAACCAACATTCGTCAAGTTATGGCTTGGTCATTTAAATGATGTAGTGTTTCACACATAATGTCAATGTTCAAACTTTATAATAAAAAAGAAATATCATGAAAAACAATATTTTATATGTGTTTTATTTACGTTTACTTTTGAAACCGCAAAATGGATAACCCTTTATGATCAATGTTGGTGCAGTACAACCTTATAATTTACCGAATTGGGAAAATTTAACTGCCAAGTGAAGTAAAAAATGGCCAAAGTAAAAATGTTTTTTAAAAATAAGCTATTTTCTTATTTAAAAAATGTGATTGGTACCAAGTATGTTTTGTATAAAAATGTTTTGCGACATCATGCCTATTATCCTGCATTACTGAAGAAGGTACGCTTGACTTAAGCTAAGATGGTCCTAGAAACTTTATGTCATTATTATTACTCTTTTTGTTAGACTAGAAACAGTTTTCTGAGCAAGCCCTATATATAATTACCACTGCACTTCCAGTGACCTTGTTTTGATATAAAATATAAAGCAGTGGTAAGTTTTAAAATATTCTGAAGGCTAAAGAGCATTTAGGTTACTTTAAGATATCTTCAATTTTATTAATTTTCATTTCAAATACGTTAACAATTTAAATACAAACGAATTTTTGTTTGAAATTATTAGTAGGCAACCATTATAATATCTTTTACTTCCCAATAGTTTGTGTTTGTATTTAAAAATTACAAAGGATTAAAGAGGTCCCTGAAATTAGTTAATAAGTGCACCAGTGGGAGAGAGTTCTTATATCCGAAATGTACATTATTTTTAAATTCTTTTGAATGTGATTTACAAAACTAGGAATAACGATTAGCCCTCAACCGGTTCCGAGGGTATGCTGTTAATTGCTGTTAATCGCAGGAATTGTGACAGGTATTATTATTATTTTCTAATATTCTATCTTAATAAATAGAACGTTATTGAATAATAAAATAAGTATTTATTATAAAAAAAATAAATGAATAATTAAATTTAATACATAACGACCCCATAACCAATTTAGTCAGCACATGATGCAGTCGTTTGCTGAAGTGTTGTGGTCTGTGACTGGGCCAAGGGCCTCTGTTCGTCTTCTTTGTGTGGCTGAAGATGGTGTCTCATCTGATCTTGTGAACTTCGATGCTGGGTTGAGAAAAACCTTAAAATTGAAGTTTCACTGTTACGTCGACTCGACGTTGGAGTTCTTTGTGTATGATGCTGCGGGTGGTAGGAGTTTGATTGAGAAGATGATGGAGACATTATTTGATCGGCATTGTTCGAACCGGAGTGTGAAGTTCGCCTTCGGGACACAGTGCTTTGTAATCGAGAATTTCCTTCGACTGCACGAAGACTTTGTAATCGCGGCGACGAAATACTGTGGCTAGGGCTGCTTGATGAGCTATCATCCCTATTCGATTGCCTTTCGTTTTGAATTTTATCCGATAGTGTTAGACAGCGACCGGTCATTAATTTTTGCTTTCGAATTTTCGTCAACCAATCGACTTTGTCTTTGAGTTTTCTTTTGGGTGACATTATTCCCAGATGTGGTGCGTCACCATCAACCACATAATTTGGCAGGTTTGATGTAGGGGAGAAAATCACAGATGAAAAGGCTGAAGTGGATGCAGTCGGAGATGTTGTCGCGATCGACGAGGTTGCATTTCCGTTGGATAAAATTCTTTCACTCAGAGGCGATAGAAGTTTTAACTTGGCAAGAGCATAAGCGCTTGTTGATGGGACAACGGCGGATAAGTCTAGAGACCCATTCGTGTTGTTGTTGTATTTATTTTCTTGATTGCTGTCTTCTGGATGGTCTGATATCGAGCTGATTTTTGACTCATTGGCAGTGTTTTCTTCAGAAATAACACATGGTTTGGACATGCATGGTGCCGTAGGACTGAATAATCTCCTTCCTCTAGATTCAATTACTTTTTGTCGCTTCTGTTCACTACCTCCGTTTTCATACAAAGAACTTTCACTCATCATATCCGCAAATGATCTCTTCGATGGTAATTTCTCTTCAGTACTTGGCGTCTTTTCATTCTGTTCTACTATTCGTTTTAGCGATCTTGGAGTGCATTCCAGCTCCTTCAAATTGTACTTCAGTTGTGTATTTATTATTGATTTGGGTATTCTATCGCTTGAATGACAAACTTCAGCATGTCCTCGGTAAAGAATTTCATTGGCCTGATTTATAGCTTCAGGTCCTATTCGCCAGATTTTATGACGCGCATCGTCACTGCACGTAATTATCGGCATATCACCATATCCTCCCCAAGCAACGCAGGTTACTTCAACAGTATGCCCTGCAAGAGCCACCAGTGGCTCTGATTGTTTAAGATTCCAAATATATGCCTTTTCATCGCTGCTGCCACTTATCAAGTACTTGCCATCAGGACTAAGACAAGACTTAATAAAAAACGTACTATTGCGCAGGCCACGATACACTTGAATAGGCTTTGTTGAATATGAAAAAAGATTATAGCAATAAATTGAGTTGTCTGTGCAATTGGCAAATAGTTTGGCGCCAGCTTCGTCAATTATTAGATTTGTAAAACCTTTAAATGTTGAGGATCCTGCATATGGCAAGCTGTATTTTGGCAAAGGTTCTTTTTTGTAGCATGTGTAATTCCTTCGTAGATCCCAAACTTTTATGATACCGTCTCCAGCTCCACACGAAATCAGTGTGTCACTGTCCTGAAAATAAAAACAAAATATCATAATTACATTACATATTATTAATTTTAATTTATCAGTAATTTTTATAATCTGGGATTTAGACATTGGGGGTTCCCTGGAAATTTTTCTTCAATTCATGTCTTGGTAACATGAATGATGCTCAAAAGTTTCCCTCGGAATTTATTAGTATCGAGAATTAGCTTATTTATTTACTTGAACATTTTCTGTGCCATAAAAATATAATTTTTGTAGAAGGCACAGTTTAAACAGCGGAGCGGTTTTCAAATACAGTAAGACTTGTAAAATTGGACCACCCTTGGGACCGAAGAAAAGTGCTCCAATTAGGAGGTGGTCCGATTGTAGAGGTTCCTTTTTAATCGGACCGGCCACTTGGAAAAGTTTTCCCTCATGCATACATGTCTGTTAAGAGTATTATATACCATTGTGTATGTATGTAAAAATACTACTGTTAGTGCATATACCACCTATAAAACTCCCAGCCAGTGCTTTTGCTTGAAGGAATTGTACCAGAAATTGGCACTTAGCTAGACCTAAGCAAAACCATTTGAATGTCAAGACATCAATTTCGGCAAAATATACAGATGATTTCATACGTTTTGTACGAATTTTTCAATAGAGAGTCCTTCTTCGCGCTCAAAAATTCTTTGGATTTAAGATTTGCTCAATCAAATTTCTTTGCATGATCTCTCTGAGACAAATGACTTCGAAACACTTAATAACCTTCAGCCTTATTTTCCAGATCATGCCCACTGTAATTTCGATTACTCATTGTACTTTTACCTTGTTTTTAAACTTAGTAGCTTTATTGAAAATCAAAAAACAAACACCTTTTTTCAAATTCAAATTGTATCATTAACTGAAGAAAGCTAAAATTACAAACTTATTAGGAAACCACCAAATAAACCAAAAGTAACCGGCGACGGTCGGCGGTATGGGATGCATAAATATTTCGTATTTCCTACGCTTAGACCTATTAGACAGGTGAATACATTAAGCAACGCATGTTATCTCAGTCGGTCATGGTCCGATTAGCAGGTGCCCCGATTATAAAGGAAAATTTGTATGAAAAATAGCAGGAAATGCATAAGGTACGGTCCGAATATGAGGTGGTCCGATTATAGTGCCCGTTTAGCAGGTTTTACTGTATAAATATATACACATATATAATATATCTATTCTTATATATAACAATATAAAAGTATATAACATAAATAAATTAAATTAAATTAAATTGCTGTATTTACATAACAAAGAAAAGTGCTTAACTAGGACATGAAGAAAAATAAATTCAAATTACTTCATATTTGCCAAATAACATATTTAGATTAAGATATACATTTTTTTATAATCAAGGGAAACAAGAAATAACATTAAGCAATTAAATAACATCAATAATGATTACTTAAAAAGGAAAAGACTATCGTCGAAAATCTACTGTGCTTGATCTTAGTCTTAAATTGAGAGGAAGCTGATTAATAAGGCGAATGGCATAAATGAAAAATTGCCTACGTGATATAGTGCAAGTATAAACATTTGGTTTTATTCAGTAAGACCGATTAGATTAAGAAAAGGTAATTTTACTATACAAATAAAGAGGTTGTTTTAAATTTAAAATTGTAAATAGCATTGTACAAGCTCTAAAATTCAAGAATTGGTCTAGGCTACATCCCAAAATTTGGCGAGAGAAGTTCGAGACATGATCATACCTACAGATTGTACACAAATCTTGCAACAGAACTGAAGGCAACATTCAGCTTACGTCGTGAATTGGTGTCTGAGCTGGCAAAAAATTCACAGTCATACATTATTAAAGGAACTATCAAGGATTTTGCTATTTTAAGTTTCACAGCAGTTGGCAAGGTATCTCTACAAACTGACAACCCTCGAAGCGCTCCCTAGGTTTTATATATCAATTTCAACCCGAACGCCATTTAAGAAAATAGGAGGAAGGGGAGACAACAACAGAAGTTTATATATTTGAATACATTTAGTCTTAGACGGGTTTAAGAAAAGTTTATTATTAGTTAGTAATTGGGAGAAAAATCTTTTAACAAGAGAGGTTTAGTTGGCTATTTTTCTCTAGTGGTGATACAAAATTAATAATTATTGGTGCATTATCTGGTCTAGGGTGGTTAGGATGGAAAATATTTCTTAACACAGGAACATTACAGTTGATTGAGTGACATAGATTTGAAAATATCTAATTTAAGATCTCTTTAAGTTGTGCGGGTGTTCCAAATAAGACAGCATCAGTGGCAAGCTCTTTTCGCTCCATGAGATCAATACGTTGTCAGTTCTTGAACTCTACATTCAGCGTTATCAACTCTAGCAGAAATATAATTTATTTGTTTGTGGAGAGTTTCAAAGCGCGGAGTCCAATTTCGTTCAAGAGTTTCGATCTTAGTTGAGACATCCATTCGGATGCCATTGATTTCAGAGTTGATCTTAACATATAATTTTTCCAGATGCACTTCTAACTGGGCAAAACTTAAGATTCGCGGACTGCGGCTAGATGTCGGAGTCATACAAGGGGCGCCCAAATCTGGTCTCCAACTACAAACATTCTTACAACTTGACCTTTTTTCTAAGCGGGAAAGGTTGACTGAGAATGCAATATATAAGTTTCAATTTGGCTAAGCCCAAGAAAATTATACAATTAGATTTTTCTGTGTATAGTTTTTTTTTCTTACAGACAACAAATAATTTTGGATATTGGGAGAAAAAAAAACGAATTAAGTATTTTTGGGTATTTTAAATTTGCTTTGGGTCAATAATATACTCGAAAAATTTAATGTTTAGTCGGACGACTTAAATTAGCGTGTTATTCGTAATTCGTCTCACTTCCTTTTCAAGGGAAATTTGCTGCCATTTCATACAATTTTTTGTTCGAAGGTAATTTATTCCGTGGGACATTGAGATATCGATCCAGGAAAAATTTCGAAGGAATGAAATATTCCATGGGAAACGAAATTCCCTGAGAGATTCACGATAGGACCAATTGATTTTTAAAGTACTTAAGATATACTTAAATATAGTATCGACTGAAATAGTCGATGCTTGTTTTAGCTGTAATTTTTTGTATTTATTTCATCTATTTCATTTATTTCATTTTAACTATATGCTTGCAAGAGCTAAGGTCTTTCAAATGCAACCTGAATTGTACAGCACTAGTTAAAAGAAAAAGAAAGATAGGAAAGAATTTTTGTTGGTACAATGGATTTCTCATAAATTCAGCGTCTTCCAGAATTTGAAGACGCAGTAGATAATATCGTTGATATCGTACAAGTCACATGGAACAACACCCCGTGCCAAAGTAAATGCCGCGCTTTAAAAACCTAAAATATCCGCAGGAAATAAAAGATTTAGTAAAAGAGAAACGCACGTAAGAAATGGCAGCAAACTCGAGCTCCTGAACATAAGCTAAATTTAAATCGCTTGTGTAATTTACTAAAAAAGACGATAGCAGAATTCAAAAATTCTGAAGTTGGAAATTATCTTGAAAGCTTGACACAGGAAAACAATCCAACTACTCACCGATTGAGAATGATCAAAACGAATAAGCAAAAAGCGACAATGAGAAAACAAACTTTTTCGCGGATTACATGGAGAACACATTTAAGCATTTTGATGGGCAAGTACTAAAGGAAAATTTAAATATAAGTTCTAACTCAAGCGAAAATTACATAACAGGAAATGTTACCCTTGCCGATTAAGTAGAGAAATAAGAAAGCTTAAGTATAAGAAAGCCCCGGGGTATGACCTAATTTCGGCCAAAGTTCTCCAAAATGCTTCCCCGAGAAGGGTTAATTAATCTTCTTTATATAATAAATGTTATTCTAAGGCTAGAGTACATTCCGAGCCAATGGAAGGTTGCGAAAGTTATAATGGTTCTCAAACCAGGAAAACCATCACATGATAAGAAATCTTATAGACACATTTCGCTTCTGCCCGTAATATCTAATGTCTTTCAAAGAATATTACTTCTGCACCTGCAGCCTAATACCTGAACATCAGTTCGAATTTAGAAGCAAGCACTCCACAATTGACCAAGTGCATAGGATCACTGACGTCATTGAGAAAACTCTTGAAGAAAAGGAAATTTGTTCGGCGGTCTTCCTAGACGTGTTGTAAGCTTTTGATAAGGTGTGGCACGAAGGCATACATTTTAAATTAAATCAAATTCTGCCTGAAGCATTTTATACTCTTCTAAAAGCATATCTAGAAAATAGACTTTTTAGAGTAAGACATGGAACGATTATTCGGATCTCAAAGAAATAGTGGGTGGGGTACCACAAGGAAATGTTCTAGGTCCAATATTGTACCTATTATTTACACGTGATATACCTCAAACAGAAGACACTATGGTAGGCACGTTTGCTGACGACACTGCAAATACTAGCAGTGGGCCAAACGATAAATAATTCTACGACAAAATTACAAAAAGCTCTGAATAATGTCAATGATTGGACAAAAACATGGCGGATATCGCTTAACGAAGTAAAATCAGTCCATGTTAGTACGTTTCAAGTTCTGTTTGCTAATGAAGCAAAATATCTCGGAATGACTCTAAAAGCGAAATTAAAATGGAAACCGCATGTTAAAAAGAAATGCGAAGAGTTAAATAATAAACTCAGAGATATGTACTGATTGCTCGGGAAACACTCTAAGCTCAGTATCGAAGACAAGCTAATTGTGTACATGCAGGAGCTTAAGCCTGTCTGGACTTACGGTATACAACTCTGGGGTTGTACGCGAGATTCTAATTTAAATACCTTACAAAGATTTGTAAATAAACTGCTATATTAGAACCGAAGATCTCCACAGACATCTAGGGATTCCCACGGTTCGCGATGAAATAAAAATTTTTGCGCGAAATCATAAAAAAAACGGCTATTACAACACTGTAATAGTACTACGAGTATAATCGAAATTATCTATGAGACGAATTTAGTACGCCGCCTACGAAGGACTAAGCCTTCCGGTCTGGCGCGCTAAACAAGAATCCGCTTTAAAATAGCGGACACGTTAATTAAATTCGTTAAAAATAAATTACTAGATACTCTCTCGTTTTCGGTCCTCATAGAGCCTCTTGAAGGTTTTACACCTACCCACGGAAAAAAAATAAATTCAGCCAAAACTAGGTGATACTCAAATTATTTCAACCTTTCACAAAATGGCCTGTAAGAACCTCCGTGAAGTTGGGATTGGCAAACAGAAATCATTGGACTTGGAGGTTAATTGAAATGAGTTGTACATCGTCCGATATATGTTCTACCATTTTTATCGAAAGTGGCTGAGGGTTTAATACTTAAGCAAATTAATTCGTTTATACAAATCAAATGATTTCTTATCACCAAACAGACTGGATTTCGATCTCAAAATAGCAGTTCTACTCAACTGTTGAATGTGGTGGAGTGTGTTAGGAAAGCCTTGAATGATGACAAATTCACATTCTTGGCACTTCTTGACTACTCCAAAGCATTCGACACAATTGATCACAATGTGTTGTGTCATAAATTATCTTCTTGTTTCAGATTTCATCTGGAAGCAGTTCAGTTCATATCATCATATCTAACTGGTAGGAAACAGGCAGGGGTATCGGGAGCTCAGGTTTCTGAATTCCTTCCCTTATTGTGTGGTGTTCCTGAAAGATCCATTCTAGGACCACTTTTATTTTTAGTTTATATAAAAAATATTTAGTCTTATACGCTACGAAAATGTGCAAATGTCCACAGTATCTTCAGTGTTCTGCGTTGGATCTTATTGAAAACAGCGTATACAATTTAAATGATGACCTGAATGCCATTTTGGAAAGGTCTAATAACTGCGGCTTAAACCCCCTAAAAACAAAGTGCCTTGTCATCTCAAAAAAGACGTTCGACTTAACATGCTTCCCTATAGTTATATTAAAATTGAGTTTATTCGTACGGCTAAGAACCTTCATTAGAACTCTCACTTGTGGAATAATAATCAAATACTTATGCTAAAGAAAGTGTCTTAAGAACGTTGTCCATCCAAGAAAAATGCTTGCCAAAACATTATTAGTTCCAATTCTGATCTATGGATGTGAAATGTATTGCAATTTGGATTCAGTGTGCCTGTGAATACTCAACGTTATGTTTAACAATATTGCTCGTTACGTCTTCGGACTACGAAGGTATGATCATGATTCAATTCATTCTAAAAGTTTGTATGGCAGAAGTTTTGACAATTTGTTGAATTTTAAAACATTGGTCATGTTATTTAAAATTATTCGGAACAAGCAGCCCCTGAGCTCTATAACAATATTCAGTTTCTGTCGACTAATAGAACCAACTCAATCTAAATCCCTCGTTTTACCTGTCTTACACAACAGAGCGTCAGTTTTTCATTAATGCGAGGTGCATTCACATTATAAACTAGTCAATTTGAGGAACGAACGTTTCCAAAAAAAAAAAATATAGGTATCTTAAATTAATTACCTGGAAAACTAATCCGGTGATACTACTTGAAGTTGCGTTCTGTCCAAGCTTGGGTGTCCTTGTCTTTTTCTTTTGTGAAACAGGTGTGCCTGGCCCACCAGAATGACCACTATAAATACAATTATCCGCTCTGGGAGTCAAATCTAAATTTAAGTTCGCCCTCGTGTCCCAAATCAAAATAGCTCCATCTCGTCCCCCAGTTGCAAACACTGACGAGTCTCTTTTGCGAAATGCAGCAGTTTTTACAGAACGCGTATGTCCATTGAATGAACGATTTTCGCGTATCTCGGAACCGGCGACTTCCCAAAGACGTGCTGTGTGATCTCCTGATGCAGAAACAAACTTCATTTCACCCGGCGCCCATTCCAAATCGAAAACCGCATTGAAATGGCATTGTGGCGCGCTTAAAGCTTTTTCTTGGGAGTCAGTATTTCTAATGGTTGTGTCCTGCAGTGCAATCTAGAAGAAGCAATGTTAAAAATCTATTTCTTATTCATTTCAATTCTATCGAGCTACCTTTCCATCTTCATTTGCTATTGCCAGAATATGCTTGTAGTTTTCACAGTTTGCAAATTTCGCAGAAAATATAGGTGGCTCTGGGTTATAATCGGAACTGTATGTACTTGGAGTAATACCCCTCCAGCTGTCCTCTTTGGCTACGCACAATCGACGGAGAGCAAAATCATAAGTAAAATCGTTTGCTAGAAAATTTGAACAATGTTTTTTTTTTCAATTAATTAATATTGATGGAATTTTAAACAAACACAATAATCAAGAACTTAAATTTTAAACGATGGATTGGAAAATTGTATGGCAAAATGTTTTTTGGCGCAATTCCAAGTTGCGAACAATTTCAGTAAACAACATTTTGAAGTAAATTTTCACAGATTAACAAGGATATTGGAGGGGCTTTTATATTACTTACATATTCCATGTTGCTTTTCGAAAAACGATACAACTCTATTCATTTTGTTATTATTTTATTATTGCTAGAAATCATTAAAAATTATAAACTATTCGAGCGGGCACTACTTTGAAACATTTTTTTTAGAATGCGATTTGTCAAAATTGTAAATTGCGCGCAATTGTCAAATTTAGAACTGTTTGATTTTCATTTTCTGTACGCCAGTAATACCACTTTATCAAAATAATTTTAAAATATGCCTTTGCAAATAGTAATGTTTTTCAAAGATTTTGTACTCAAATATCGAGGAATCCATAGGGTGCTATTACACTGAAAATTTTGAGTCTTAACTTTTTTTCGAACAGGTGCGTATATTAGAGATTGTAGTGATTTTTAACTGCAAAATATTTTACTCTACGATGAATGCAAATAGTGTATTTGTTTTTGTATAAATTCTGTGAATAAAAATGTCTTGTTTTGGATATTGGATGAAAAAAAGACCACGGGTCTCAGTTGAACGCACGTAATGCAGCACTGTTACATTTGCATGATGGCACCCAATGGCTACACATTAATTACCTTGTTTTATTGCGAAGTTTATCCACCGTAAGTTTATCCGTCGTAGCATTTTACATACAATTCGCTACGGTCGATAAAAAGCTAAAGTAGAAGATACGGTGGTTGACGTTTATTCGAGTCTCGCATTTGATTTTGTTAGTATTGTTGGTACGATTGATAATTGGATTGAATCTAGATGGATGTGTTCATGGAGTGTTATAATTATTAATTTCATCGATCGTTTTGATTCCTTTTTTTATAGTTGGCCAGTTTATATTTCTAAAATCTTTGATAACTCCATTTTTAAATAAATTATAAGCTGTTCTTCTGAAAAGTTTCTCACTTTTAGTATTAAAATATGTATTCTTTGGTCTAAAATTCCACCTATATCTGCAATTTTGCATACCCATAATATCACTTAATCAATTTTAACAAATTTCGATTTCCATTTTGAAAAAAAAAAATCAATATCCTTTGAATGAATTCCGTTTTACCTTTATTTTATGACCAACTAAGACCAATATTCATTTTGTGTTCAATTTTTATTGATTGTTATAAAAAAACAAAGTTTGGTGAAAAAAATCATCTTTTTATTTAGATCTACAAAACAGCAATTTGAGAACACAAACCGCATTGGTGGAACTGCGCTATAGAGGAACTGCTCAACACTGCGCCACAAAATATTTTTTTGTATGAAATTCTATGAGCTATAAGGATAGGCGCGCACATATATGCAACTTTTAGTTTTGCAACAGTTTGTTTGTTAAAGTGAATACCATGGGGTTATATGAGAGTGCGCGAGGATGCAAAAACTATTCAGCAGGCGATTCGAGCAACTTAAAAGTTTGTGATTGGCACAAATCGAACGATCTCCCAAATGAGTTCATGCAGTTTGTATCACACCGTAATATAATGTAACTGCGCGCATATTAAATCAAAATATTGGCTGTGTGGTTTGTTCGCTTCGGAAAAATTGCATTGCGCGCCTTGCCTAAACATAATAAGCGGCAACTGAACTTTACAAAATGTGCTTTTTCTTCACTTTTTAATGGACGTTTGACAATGAACGGTATTGGCTTCACTACATGGATTTCGACTGGGCGTAAATTTTTGTGATCCCATTGTTTTTTTTTTTGGACATTGGAATGGAAATGGCAAACCAAATGTTAACTATTTGTTCCTTACTCTGCGTATGTTTAGTACAGTCTGATGAGTGAATATTGAATTGAAAGCAAAACATACTCAGAAAATAAATTTGTGAATTGACTTGAAAAATTAAACTCCTAGCTATCGATCTACTCAGAAAATAAATAAAAGCATGAAATATAAAGGGGAAATGTAAGGGTGTGAGCAATTTAAACTACGTTGTAGTGTGCGTTCAGAACCAAGAAACATTAAAAGGAAACATGCAAATCTCAGGCAATTTTGTTTTTCCGTGTGAAAGTCTTAGACGATTTTTACAGCAATACAAAAATTGCCTTGCGTGTAAAAAGGCACTTGACCATAGGCTATGAACAAATCCATTCACTTGTTTCATTTCTATTAGTGCAAAATGAATGTTCGAATTTAAAATTGCAAATGCAGAAAAAATGAAAACAAGAAATAGTTTTTAAACATAAATTAAATATTGGTAAGTTTTTCTACTTTCTATTTTATATGAATAAAAGCTAATTACTGTTAAGATCATAGAGAAAATAATTAAATAGAGGCGCGACTCGTACCCCCCTTGCCTTTAACAACCGCAAATTTTTTTTAAGGTAAGTAAGAGAAAACTCTTAATTTACTCATTTTTTCCTATCCGTGAATACATGTGAGTGGTGGATTAAAAAACCCTTTTGCTCAAACTGACAGCTCATTTTTTTTGTTGATTTGTCATAAGTCAATCTGACAGTTCTCAAATAGCTTACGAGAAATAAAATTATTTACTTTCATTTTCTCAATTGTTTCTTTTTATTTATTAGTTATTTCACAATTTTATTTATTTTAATCAAAAAAAAATAACTGTGTGTTGATTCATTTGATTCGTCACGAATTCGTTAGTGAAGAATAAAACTAAAGAGATATAAGTTCATTTTAAATTATATTATATTGATTTTAATTTATATTGCTCTTTCTAGCAATCAATTCCGCGGAAAGTTTTTCAATTTAATGCGAAACTCGATCCTGTAACATCACTCTCACAATACTGTGTAGTTAGGCGGTACTCGGAATTTACAAGTACATAGTGTTATGTTAATCAAAGCACGTAAATTAATGAGTATCCTTATGAGAATTTGGCCAAATTCTGTTCATTGAGGAGCATTCTTAACTGAAACATCTACACATGATAGATCTAATTTCGGAGGCCGAAATTGAAGCCTACACACTTGGAACCGATTAAACAACCATACCAGAGTCTTAGAAGTATTGGATTATGTAACTCATTGTGTGTCGAGAACAAAGATTTGGCCTCGTCTTTTTGGAAGAAATATATCGTGAGTGGCAATATCCTGAACGAGATAGATATGCACATGTTGACCGAAACACCTTGGTCTGTATCTGTAGCTTCTAAGCAGATTTTTGGTCTGTCTGTGGATCAGAATTCAATCAAAGAGAAATAAGGTAAGTTAAATAGAAAAAAAAACCTAATTTGATGTATTTTTGAGTATTTGTTTTTCTTTTAATTTTGTAGGACAAACAGAGCCAGGCATTCATCTCAAAACCATGACGAACAATAAGGTTCGACCACACAACAATGAAGCCCAGCAGGAAGTCATTATTGCCAGATATTATAATTAGATACATAGGCTCAATATTTTAAAGTGGTCTCCTTTTATATATATATATGTATATAGCTTAAGAATTGTGATTCACTTGATTTTTTTCAATTACATTTTCTTTAAGGGTGTTCAAAAAAATTCTTTTCTTTTCAAGGGAAATGTAATGTTGTGTGTCTCAATGACACATAGGTAAGTATTATAGCCCTATGCTGAGGTAAATTAACACTCAGAACAGTTACAATCATCGAGATCAAGCAAGTACTTTGGAAATGACAGCTTGTCCAAAGTAGCAAATCCAAGAAATTTCTACTGATATCAAGAAAAATCTTGAAATCAGTACTTACGCTAAGCTCTAATTTCCAAACTACTTGCTTGATTTCGATGATTGTAACGGTTCTGAGTGTAAATTAACCTTAGCTTCTAAATCCCTGCAATCATTTTAAATTCAAAAAATTATTTCGAAAAATTGCTATCTAAAAGTAGTTTTTTCGTGCTTTAAAAAAATGAAAAATTACAAAATTACTTTCAGATGCAAATTTTTTGAAATATTTGCTCGAATTGAAAACGGTTTCAAGAATTTACAAGCTGATATAAATTAAAACTCACAACAGTTTCAATCATCGAGATCAAGCAAGTACTTTGGAAATGACAGCTTGTCCAAATTAGCAAATCCAATAAATTTCTACTGATATCAAGAAAAATCTTAAAATCAGTACTTACGCTAAGCTCTAATTTCCAAACTACTTACTTGATTTCGATGATTGTAACGGTTCTGAGTGTAAATTAACCTTAGCTTCTAAATCCCTGCAATCATTTTAAATTCAAAAAATATTTCGAAAAATTGCTATCTAAAAGTAGTTTCTTCGTGTTTTAAAAAAAATGAAAAATTACAAAATTACTTTCAGATGCAAATTTTTTGAAATATTTGCTCGAATTGAAAACGGTTTCAAGAATTTACAAGCTGACATAAATTAAAACTCACAACAGTTTCAATCATCGAGATCAAGCAAGTACTTTGGAAATTACAGCTTGTCCAAAGTAGCAAATCCAAGAAATTTCTACTGATATCAAGAAAAATCTTGAAATCAGTACTTACGCCAAGCTCTAATTTCCAAACTACTTGCTTGATTTCGATGATTGTAACGATTCTAAGTGTAAATTAACCTTAGCTTCTAAATGCTTGTAATTATTTTATAATCAAACAATTATTTAGAAAAATTGCTATCCAAAAGTAGTTTTTTCGTGTTTTTAAAGTTAGACCGTTTTTTTAAAGGTGAAGTTGAACAAACATTCCCGAAAATAAAAAAAAAGAATCATATACATGTATATATATATATAAATATTGTATTAATGACAACACAAAATAATTAAAATTATTATTATTATTCATTACAAATAAGTTTGCTGCTCACAAAGATATATAGAACATTAGGAAGAATAGAATAAGATCACATTTTTGCCAGGAACACATGAATGTTAATTATTATGATCCTTTTTTATTTCAATATTGGATGATGTGGATGATGTGGTGTCTTCTGTTGAAGATTATGTAACAGTTTGTGAGGCAGAATCATCTGCAACAGTTGTCGCCTGTCGTCGGTGTTGGTGTGTGTATCGTAATCGGTCTCATTGACTGCAGCAGATATTTCTCCATTGAACTGAATCAAACACAAGGCACAATTGGATTCACACGCAGCAAATTTCCAACAAAAACTATCTGTAAAATAAAAATTTAAAAATCTGTAAATATTTAGAGAATTTGAAATCCGATTTTATGATTAATAATAATAATGGATGCTATGATAGATTTTTCAGGATTCGTAGTAGATTTGCGATTGCGATGGATTCTGTGATAGGGCCGATTTATTAGTTTTAAATTTCGAGTTTTCTTTAATGTAACTAAACTTTGACGGTGTTTGTATGTAGGTCCAATTATCATTAGGTAAGTTTAAAGCCGATGTAGGTAAGTTCTTAGTATAATGAATAGAATTATTGTATGTTTCAGGAAATAGTTACTAGGTACCTACCTAAAAATGTATATTTAAATCTATGTTATGGATTTTAATTCTGTAAATTGGGATGGTAAATTGTACCTACATTACATACATATGTATGTATATGGACCCTAGGTATGTAAATATGTAGGTACATAATAATGTATAATGAAAGTGTTGGATGGTTATGTATCTATATGCATATAAAACTTTATATGATAGTTTTAATATACATAAAATTCATTTGATTTTTAAAGATATATATTTATATAAATGTCAGAGAGTCCACCTAGTACATAATGTATGTAGGTTGGTACCTATTCAGTGACCTAGATATCAGAAACTACTAAATCGATTTGCGTTTTGTACGTAATTTATTATTTTTGAAGTGGAAATTAAAAGAATAGTCAAATTTATAAATTTAAAGTTTAAAGTTTATAAATTTAATTTGCTCTCCAAATTCATAACTTCAAGTTTCTATTTTTCATTTTTATTTATTAGTTTTAAACTAAATTTGAATATTTTTAAATGTAGCTAAACATTGACGCTATTAGTAGGTAGGTCCAAATATGTAGGTAAGTTTTTAGTATAATGGATTGAATGGATGATTCAAGGAATAGTTACTTAGGTACCTACATACCTACAAATTTATATTTAAATCTAGATTATAGATTTTAATTACGGAAATTAGGATGACAGTTGTGTACCTACACTTCATACAGATATGAATATGTAGGCATGTAAACGTGTATACATACAATGTACATTGAAAGTGTAGGTTGGTGATAAGTAGGCAGAGATATATGCTTATAATTTTATATGATAGGTGTAATATACATAATATTCATTTGATTTTTAATGATATATAGGTATATAAATGTATGAGAGCCCAAATAGTATATACTGTAAGTAGGTAGGTATTCAGTGACGTAGATAGCAAAAACATGTGTATGTATGTAATTAAGT
Source organism: Philhelius pedissequus (assembly GCA_910595825.1). NCBI lineage: Eukaryota > Metazoa > Arthropoda > Insecta > Diptera > Syrphidae > Philhelius > Philhelius pedissequus. The sequence continues at coordinate 47,288,550 of OU343161.1, read as the reverse complement.
CATTATTATGCGTAAAAATGAAATATAATTAGGTAGAAGAAATGGATATACATATTTATATCGACCGATATACTTGCTCTTGTGTTCGATCACATTGTTAGTAGAAAAGGTTTAATATTACGAAATGTTATATTAACAAAAGATTATGTCTCACACTATTCTTACATCCGGTGGGAGTTGCTTTGAAGCACGGAATATGCTAGACAATCCATGCATATATTTCTTTTACTGGCAATGCTTTCTCTTTGGAGAATTCGATTGCCATGAAGATGAAGGAACTGTTGGGAGTTAGAAGTTAAATATAACATTTTATTTTTGTGTAAAGTTTCAACTAACTTACCTACAGCTATATGGCTGTTTATTGTGGGTATGGCACATTGGAAAATTTTGCTTTGGTGGAGTGGGAGTTTTTCCAGTTCCTGCAGCGCATGGACAAATGTCTCCATTGCAATGGCCATATAGACTTGTGAAGCCACAACTTCCAGAGCGTTCATAACAGCTTCGGGGGTTTTCCGTCTTCCCAAGTAAAGCAAGCCCAGTATCGATGAAGGTGGAACGATTCGATCCAGCGTAAAGAAATTCTTAGTCACATAATTGTACCAAAACGCATGGAGCAATTGTTGTTCAATTTAATCAGAAAGCAATGAATGAGCTGTTGCTGTACAGTCATTTGTTGCCATTCTCGCTCAAAAGCTTGTCCAGTTCAAATCCGGCGTTGGCGAAGCCATTTACAAAACTTGCAGCCAGATTCTGCATTCCTGAGTCCACTTGAATCAATGGGAAATTATTTCTTAATTAAATTTTTTATGTGTACAACAATTCCCAGAACATATTTCAATCGAAACGAAGAACTAAAACTTGAAAAGAAAAACAGATAACATTCATCCAATTGTGTAAGACATTATAATAAGAGCAGAATTATAAACAAATATTTACGTACTGATTACTAGAATAATTTAATATATATTATGTATGGTCGTTAATGTTTCATAAGTTAAATAAATATGTATATATATACCGAAGCGAATGTTTTGAATAAAAAAAGGTAACGGAAACCCTCACTGTATTATTTATAATTTAAGTGCAATATGCATATGTACATAAGATCCATGTGATTTTTAAAGATACATAATTATGTATATATAAATGTATGACGGCGTACATCGTATGAAGTATTCAGTTCAGTTATTTTGGAAATATATATTTTTTTTTAAACTCAAAATTTCAAAAACGAATCAATAGATTTTTTCGAAACTTCGTAATTGGTATTTTTTTGACTTTATCTTAATAGTTAAAAAAAAACTTCTTTTAGTTATATGCATATAGCTACCTACCCACCTACATCCTTCGTGTTCATTATTATATTTATGTGTTTACATACCTAGGTTCCATCTATGTATGTACCTACATACATATTACTCTCCTATATTACAAATTTAAAATCCATACTATAAATTTAAATATGCTTTTGTAGGTAGGTACATGTGTAGCTATTCCTTGAATCATCCACTCGACAAGTCATTGTACTAAGAATCAAGGTAATCATACTTACATCGACTTCAAACCTGCATAGGATAACTAGATTACCTACAAGTTGTTAGCTCCAAGATCAAAACAACCCGTTGCAAAGATATAGTTCAAAACCTGTTCACTGTTCACCTTGAAATACATAATCTGAAAATACTTTGAAGTGTATCTTTGGAACGGGTTATCCTAAAAACTTGGTTGATACCTTTTTGTAATCTACTCTTGATACTCTCAAAATCAGCATCAAAAGTTTTTATGTAGAAGCCTTATTGCAAAAAATCACTCTTGAAATACGCATATTTAGAATGATGTATGCGTATTCCTGGAGCAATTTTTTTTAATACAACTTCTTTACAAAAAATGTTGATGATTTCTTTGAAAGTATGAAGTGCTGATTCTAAAAAGATATCGCTCGCCTTTATTGGACAACCCGTTCCAAAGATATAGTTCAAAACCTATTCACTGTTCACCTTGAAATACATAATCTGAAAATACTTTGAAGTGTATCTTTGGAACGGGTTATCCTAAAAACTTGGTTGATACCTTTTTGTAATCTACTCTTGATACTCTCAAAATCAGCATCAAAAGTTTTTATGTAGAAGCCTTATTGCAAAAAATCACTCTTGAAATACGCATATTTAGAATGATGTATGCGTATTCCTGGAGCAATTTTTTTAATACAACTTCTTTACAAAAAATGTTGATGCTTTCTTTGAAAGTATGAAGTGCTGATTCTAAAAAGATATCGCTCACCTTTATTGGACAACCCGTTGCAAAGATATAGTTGAAAATCTATTCACTGTTCACCTTGAAATACATAATCTGAAAATACTTTGAAGTGTATCTTTGGAACGGGTTATCCTAAAAACTTGGTTGATACCTTTTTGTAATCTACTCTTGATACTCTCAAAATCAGCATCAAAAGTTTTTATGTAGAAGCCTTATTGCAAAAAATCACTCTTGAAATACGCATATTTAGAATGATGTATGCGTATTCCTGGAGCAATTTTTTTTAATACAACTTCTTTACAAAAAATGTTGATGCTTTCTTTGAAAGTATGAAGTGCTGATTCTAAAAAGATATCGCTCACCTTTATTGGACAACCCGTTGCAAAGATATAGTTCAAAATCTATTCGTATTCTATATTAAATAATATGTGTCTAAGAATCACATGAATCTTATGTATGCAGATTGCACCTAAATTATAAAGTTATATGCATATAGCTACCTACCCACCTAAATCCTTCATTTTCATTATTATATGCACATGTTTACATACTTAGCTTCCATAAATATATAAATATATATGTATATTTTACTATCCTAACTTACATAATTCAAATCCATAACAAAGATTTAAATATACATTTGTAGATTGGTATTTACCTAAGTAACTATTCTTTTAATCATCTATCCGACAATTCATTATACTAAGAATTAAAGTAATCTTAACTACATCGGCCTAAACAGCTTTAATGTCTAGATACATTAAGGTTGTTAGCTACAACAGCAAGTTCGTGCTATCCAGTCTTGCATTTTATTTAATAATGACGGAGAAAAAGCAAGTTTTTTTTTTTATTCTATACTATACTATACTATGAGACTTACCTTCTCCTTCCATTCCTTGATCATATCGGTACTATCAGCTGGCATTTGATCCGTATAAACCATACACATGTATCCGGATTCGCGCAAGCATCTCTCAACTTCCAGTACTTCATCTGCCGAATTGCACAAGACTGCACAACGCTCCAACTGATATGCGCACTTATCCAAACATTTCATACTTGCAATTTAATGGAAACTTTAGCCTTTGCATAGACTGCAGCTTCTAAATAGTCTGCAATGCACAACAAAGGCTGATTAGAAATCTTTACAAAATTAATAAATCGCCGAGTCCATATCTTGGAAGTGACCACCAGTTGAAATGGAATCTTTTCATCTTGAAGAACTGGAGAGATAAGCTTGAAGAGGGTTTCATCAAACTCGGGATTCTCACTCATTATGCTGCCCAAACCATCGATAACTAAAGTTTTACTTGGCGTATGTTGAACAAGTTTTCCTTCTGTAATTACAAGCACACCACACCCATTAAGCAGTTCAATTTTAACATCTTCGTTGTTTCGAAGTCCATATGCTGGGACAATACTAATTTTTGGTGTTGTGCTAGCCAAAATGCGTCGACAATGACGAGAAATACTCTCAACCTGAACGGACGATGGTGCGATTATAATAACTTATCGATTCTAGACGGAAACTCAACATGGAGGCAAATAACACCAGGTTTTACCAGTTCTATTCGAGTTGATCACACAAAAGCAATTGCCACGAACTAAATGCGACCAAGCGTACGCTTGGATGCGATACATTTTAGTCAATCGCATGTGCTCCATTTCTTGGTGGATTTCTGCTGTAAACAAGGCATTCTTCATGCGTTCAATTGGTTTAACATTGTTTTTACTGTGAGCCAATACAAGATGCTTAACGAAATTTGTTTTCAAAGTAGCTTTACCAATGACTTCGGGAAGATTAAGATATGTTTGGTATGATGGAAGATAAAAATTAGTTAAATTACGAAAGTATTCTTTTTGATTTAATATTTTCGTAGAACGTATGGATGGATGGGAATTTTCACTATCAACTGGTGTGGAACACGGAGATTGTAAAAGTGATGAATTTGACGATTGGACAGTTTTTATAATTAAATTACAGGACAAAATACAAAATAAATAAAATAAAACTCGCGCACTTCCAATATTTGTTTTGAAATGAATATCTTTTTTTTTATTGTTTTGTCATCTGTCAAAATACTCACCTCAAATTGAGTAAACTGGTCTTTTCTTGTGGTGGAATTTTGGCACGTACGCATTAATATGCTATGGTTTGCTTCTACTTTTTGATTGGATTTTCTTCATTTTGAACATAAAATTAATAAATATTGCTTAATTTGTAAGCCAGAATCAACAAAAAGCTTTTATTGGTATGTTTTATGTTTGATTAAGGCCTTTAAGAATACAATTTAACTAAAAAGCAATTCATTTTTCAATTTTTGAATTTAACGGATTTCCATTTTGAAGATATAGGCTTACCATATCTACCAAAAGGGCAAATGCGCACTCCTCCGTTTCGATAAGCCTGTGTTGGTATCTGCTCCATTTAAAATGCACGGGCAACTAACACATGTTTGTCGAAACGGAGGAAATCCTCTCAATTTAGCTTGTAGGGTGAAAGAGAATAAACCCCCGAAGTCGTGCCTCTATATTAGTTTCTCTATGCGTTCAATTGGTTTAACATTGTTTTTACTGTGAGCCAATACAAGATGCTTAAAGAAATTTGTTTTCAAAGTAGCTTTACCAATGACTTCGGGAAGATTAAGATTGGTTTGGTATGATGGAAGAAGAGGATTAGTTAAATTACGAAAGTAAGTTTTTTTGTTAATATTTTCGTAGAACGTATGGACGGATCGGAATTTGCACTAGTAACTGCTGTGGAACACGGAGATTGTAAAAGTGATGAATTTAACGATTGGACAGTTTCATTTTTAATATATTTTATAAATAAATTACAGGACAAAATACAAAATAAATAAAATAAAACTCGCGCACTTCCAATATTTGTTTTGAAATGAATCTTTTTTTTTTATTGTTTTGTCATCTGTCAAAATACTCACCTCAAATTGAGTAAACTGGTCTTTTCTTGTGGTGGAATTTTGGCACGTACGCATTAATATGCTATGGTTTGCTTCTACTTTTTGATTGGATTTTCTTCATTTTGAACATAAAATTAATAAATATTGCTTAATTTGTAAGCCAGAATCAACAAAAAGCTTTTATTAGTATGTTTTATGTTTGATTATGGCCTTTAGAAATACAATTTAACTAAAAAGCAATTCATTTTTCAATTTTTGAATTTAACGGATTTCCATTTTAAATATATTAGGTCACCATATCTACCAAAATTAGGATTGCGCACTCCTCCGTTTCGATAAGCCTGTGTTGGTGTCTGCTCCATTTAAAATGCACGGGCAACTAACACATGCTTGTCGAAACGGAGGAAATCCTCTCAATTTAGCTTGTAGGGTGAAAGAGAATAAACCCCCGAAGTCGTGCCTCTATATTAGTTTCTCTATGGTTAAGATTTTGATATTTTCCAAATTTTACTTTGCACAAGACTCTTTCATTAGTTGTGACTGCTGTGCAGGGGTACCATTTTTACAAAAATAAAAAAGCTACGGTCGATGCTACGGTCGATAGTTTTTTTTGGGAATTAATTACGGTACAATGGATAGAATCCCAATAAAACACAGCTAATGTCGATTTCGTTTCAATAAATAGGATTCGCTACTAAAACCAATACTTTTTTGCTTTGAAACGAACGATTACGGACCGAATCTCTTTTTGGGACTGTGTGCGTGTTGCTTGGCATCTCTAAAAAACAAGTCTTCAATTCGTTAATACATCATTATTTCGTTTTAATTTCCCGATTCCGACGCGGGGGAGTTTCTAAACCTACTTGCACTTTCTTAATATTTGTTTCCAAGAAGTTTTTAACAATTTTTTTTATTTTTTAATATATTAATTTACTTTTTCTGTACACTGCCACAAAATAAAATTAGTTCACACAACAACGATTGAGAAACTTCCAAACAAATATTGTAGTGTGTGTAAGAATCTGTGCAAAAATCCGTTTTGAATCCGTCTCCAAAAAGAGATTCAATACTGATCTATTTTTCCACAAAAAAAATGGTTTTAATTTGAAACGAATTTGATTTTCATAAAAAAAAATTGACGGCGGGTCGACGGCAGATCGATGTTTCTATTGAAACGAAATCGACATAAAATGTTAAGTCAATAAATTGCCTTGAATATTTCCATTGGAGGCGTTTTATCAATTGCGACATTGCCCGATTGATGAAAAGCAATAATTGCTTTCCATCTCCGATGTAATATATTGACACATTTCAAACTGGCTTCCCGTCAATTTGTCTAAAGCGGAAAATTATTTCGTTGCATGATGGGTATCCATACGATCCGGTGCAAGAGTCTAGTACATCATTGTAAAAGGGAAACTTTGCACCACATTTACTATACCCGCCCATCCCTATTGCAGGGTAAAATTTACAATCGTATATATTTGAGCACATGCTTAGGCTAGGCGCGCACATGCAATTTTTCCGAAACGAAATAGTTTAATCACTAGTCGAACGATCATCGCGCACATAAGCAACTTAAAAATCAATCAACGAGATAAACCTGTGTGTTCACAGACATAATATTTTGATTTAATGTGTGCGCAATTACATCGTATAGTTCGGTGAGATACAAACTGAAGAACTTGTTAGGGCCATCGTTCGATTTGTGGCAGAACAAAAACTTTAGGCTAATAGCCTTTTCACACCAAACCTAAAACACGGTTTTCGCGGAATTATCGGTTTTGGCTGAAAACACAAGTTTTCCCATACATTTTTGATAAAGCAATCGTTTTGATAAACTACAAGTTTTAAATAAAACCTGTCGAAAATATTTTGGATTTGCAAGATGAACTAAGCAAACACACTGACTGCCAGTAAAAACGAAAAAAACCTGTCTGGGGTAATTTCAATTTCAATGCACAACATATTTGTTGTGTGTGGTGCCAAAATAATTGAAATGTCAAACGAAAACTTTTAAATGTTCAGTGTGAACGGTTTTCGAGATTTCGTAAGCCTATAATACGCCTAGGCCTAAGGTTAAGGCTAGCGCAACTTTCAGTTTTGCAACAGTTTGGTTGCTAAAGTGAATACCATGGACTTATATGAGAGTGCGCGCACATGCAAAAACTATTCAGTCCGCGATTCGAGCAACTTAAAAGTTTGTGTTTTGGCACAAATAGAACGATCGCCCTAAATACGTTCTTCAGTTTGTATCACACCGAACTATATGTAACTGCGCGCACATTAAATCAAAATATTGTCTGTGTGTTGGTTGATTGATTTTTAACTGTGTGTTGGTTGTAGAGCTGTGTCAATCGTTCATTTTTAAAGATTCAATCGTTCAAATGTCGTTCATTTCAAAGATTCGGTCTTTTCAATCGTTCATTTTTTCAATCAATCATTTGTTACAGTTGCGACCCATATGGAAACATTTTTGAATTGAAACTATCACATGGTTTGATGTGTGTGAAGTCAATCAATCTATTACTTTCATTCAACAGATATACATATGTAATGTGGTTGATCCGAATGTTTGTGAAATTTAACTGATGCTTTAAAAAAAAATTAGGAACAAAATTGGTAAAAACACACCTACATTTGTTTAAAGGTATTTCTTTAGTTTCGAGTAAGCAAACCATTAACCCATAAACATTATGGGAAAATAAAGAGAATATCTAATACATACATATTTCATTTCCATTCAGTTTCGTTCGTTCTTTAGAACGATAGAATGTAGTGAAAAGTGAAACCAATCAATGTAATTCATTTTGATTGTAAATAAGTGGAATGAACGAAATATGATTGCCTTGCGTTCAATCGTTTGATTGAAACTGTAGTATAGTGTAAAACGGTTGGTATTGAAATTGATTGATTCGATTTACTTACTTTGATTGCAATCAATCAATCTTTTTAATGAACGGGTCATAAAGATCGAATCAATCACGATTGACACAGCTCTAGTTGGTTGATTGATTTTTAACTTGCTTATGTGCACGATTATCGTTCAACTAGTGATTAAACTATTTCTTTTCGGAAAAAATGCATGTGGGCGCCTAACCTAATGTCATTTTTTAATACTGTCAGTTGCTTACATTTGCGAAATGTTTGACATTACACGAGTGTTCCTACAAATAAATAGAATAACGCCCTATAAACTTTTTTTACTATAAAAAACAAGCCGTCCTAGGCAGACGGTTAAAAGACATGATACATAGCCTTTTTTGTATCATATACAACTAAACAAAATAAATCATAAATATATAAGTATATATATGGATGCGTTTTTTTGCAATCCCCGGGGATATTGGTTGAAAAAAAACGACCAAGGCGCTTATTGGAAAAACTTGGTAGGACTGAAAATTTGCAATGACATTTGAAAACAGCTGTAATGCAAGAAAAAAACGAACATCACCCTTTTGGCGTCATCCTTCTACAAATCATCGGGTTTATTTGTGTAATTTCGTATTTATTCGAATTTATTTCAGCAGCGAAGTATTATTATGATTTATAGCCTTATTCTGGCAACCTCACTAAACCCTCACAAGTCACAATAACCTCACTTGAGGTGAACTCATTTTTGTGACTATTTTGGTATTCTGGTAAAAACCTCACAACTTGTTAGCATCATAAAAAATAATGATCTGAAAATAGTGATCTGCTTCTTGGCACATCTCAACTCACCTACTTGACACATCTGTGAAACAAAACTATAAAAAAACGAAATAAGAACAAAGATGGAATTGAATTGGATTTTGATACATCTCTTACAAGAAGTTTCATCTATTAATGAAAAGTAAGAAGGAAGAATTAATAAAACTGTATTAATTGATTTTTTAATAAATCACTCTTTGATTGTAGCGCAGGAGAATTCTAAGATATTTAATGGATATGATAATGATCCGTTTGTCATTCAAGATTCATTTTCGTTAGATTTCCACAAGAAAACTTGCCACGTAAAGGAGGAAAAGGAGTTATTTCTTGAAGTGCAAACATTGTTCGAGAAAATTTATATCTTGTAGTGTACGAGACAATTATGAAAAAACTCATGATTTAAATGAAACTAATGCGAAGCAGCAATGTGGAAAAATATACATTTTTTTAACCACAATTAGAAATCTCTATAAATTTTTAATTATATCAGCACAGAATTGTCTAAAATCGAATGTGTCATCTTTGCGGCAACACTTTCCTCCGCAACACGGCACTAGATCGATACCAATGCACAATCGGAATATAAAACATCGCAAGGAATTTCAAGAAAATTGAGGAAAACGCAACAAAATTTAAATAATTTGTGTTTTTCACAGTTGAATTTTATTTTTTTTCAATTCTATACTAACATGTATATTAGCCGTGTTTTGTTTGCAACTCGGTATAAAGCTGTTGGAAAAAACGACATCAGAGTTAGGCGATTTGCATATCAATACAAAAACAACTTTTTTCACACTATCAGTATTGGTCGAAGAGAGCTTATAGCAAGTTCTGTCTTGCGACCAATGGTTTGCCAAAACAGAAAACTGTGTTATACCACCGGCCCATCATTTAGTGCAGTGTTAGTTGTTAGTAACTCTATATGGAGTTAGCTAAGTCCAGATAATTATCTGGAACTATTTAACTCCCGATAGAATCGGTAATACCAAACTATATTTATAATTGCGTTATCGATAATTTATATAGAGATGTCAATTGCTAACATACAGTTTTTAAATTTGGAATATCATTGAATGCACCAGTGCTGTCTATAATTTAAATGAAATTCCTAAATCCCGATGTCTTATTTTTTACAACTCTATATGGAGTTGCAAACAAAACACGGCTATTAATAAACTCTAAAAAAACTGCATACCAAAATTTCGAAAATAAATTGGCTTGGCGCCGAAAGTTCTTCTTGAGAATCCCATTTGCTCAGTTCATCTACAAGCTATAACATCGATTTTAATTATTACTTGATTGAAACTGATTATATTCTTACCAAATAAATTATTATTGTTTTTAAACAAATTGTTGGTAATTCATCACATTTGTAGTTTGCAGATTATTTCGATATTATGTTTACTTTGACAAATCAGCTGGCCGCCATCACTAAAAAAAATTCACCTTCCGGTGGTGAATTTTCTTGTGAGGTTTCTTATGAGGGTCTCAACAGAATACGAAATTGTGACCGCCTCATAAGACACCTCACAAAAAATTGTGACCTGTGAGCATCACAACCGCAGAATAGGACTGTTAATTCTGGATCTTAAATTTTTCGGTCTGCAAATCAAGAGATGGCATTTCGACTTAAGTGATGAATAGAATAACATACAATAAGACTAAAAATATTTCGTCGGCTTAAAATGTTCATTCAATTGCTGACCAAGATTCTTTCTCGAATAAAATGCCTTTTTACAATGCTCCTTAGGACGTCTTAACAATTGTTTAAATTCCATTCTGTGCACTTTCATTTCGTGTATTTTTAGACTTACATCACTAATAAACTTTCGTCCGCAATAAAAACAGAAACTACTAAATTCCATGTGTGAATCCAAATACCTTCGATTTGATTCTTGATCAAGTGAAATCTTTCCACATTTGAGGCATTCGAACATGTCATTGGTTTTTGATAGGAACACATGAGCATTTCATTGATAACATTTGGTTGTTGTTCAAGGTGTATATTTTCCACAACATCCAATTCCTCATCATCAAAGTCCTCGCATCTGCTAAGATGAATACGTTTACTTTTCCTATCAAATCTTCGACTTGAACACTTCGCTCTCTGTTTGGAACCAACAGTGTACTTTGCATACTTGGTTTCAGTATTAAGCATTGAATTAATAATAGTGCTATGTGTGAAAACCGTAAGAACGCAAATAAACTGTGGTAGTTCTTATCCTTAAGTGTTGATAGAGCAACTGTGGTTCGTAATTACGCGGCCTCAGGAAGGTTTATATCTGGATATGCCCAGTGTTTTAGTCTGTCTGTCTGTTTAGATATCAGTTTATTAGAGAAGTGTCGATTACAAATGCTCGTATAATAAAAAATATGTTAGACCGATTTGGCGCAGCCATAATTGAACTGACGTCGAGATTCAGTTTTTGGACTTCGATACAATACCTTCTTGGCTGAACATTTTAGAACACACTTATATAAAGCATTTGCATTATTTTCTGGGACGATAAGATCTGATATAGGCTTGATAATGTGTTCAGAAGAATGGGAATTACCTTTATTCTGCCCTGTTGTCGGCTGCATTAGGATTACTGACAGATGTGAATTGGAATCAGAGGCTATGCAGCTGGAATTAAGTATAGTGTCTGACTGTGAGCAAGAATAAGAAGTTATAACGTTGCAGCTGGGCTCAATTATAGATCCTTCGAATACCTGGAATTCATTTATAAATGTCTATGGCGATGGCAAATAAATGTCAGACATTGCACAACTGGTAATCGTTTTTAAGCACTTCATTGCTGGTGAAAAGTGGTTGTCACAAAGACCTGATGTGCGAATGAGTTGCGCAGTTTCTGGTAACTCTTCATATTGAAGAATGTCAAGTCTCGGGGGAATCTATGAAGGGTGTTGTAGGTCTTGCACTTCAGATCATTTTGTATATTTTATTAGAGCATGGAACATTTGGTGAACATGTGGGTTTTTCGCAGTTTGAAACACTTCTATTTCTGATTCCGGTAGGTTATTTTCCACAAGGAGGTTTGTGTCTGGAATGGATGTCGGTGTAATTGATTTGCCATTATCAGATAATTGGGGAGAGCAGAAGTGATTAAGGCAGTCATACATCTCGGATCGACAGAGAGGTTTCTCGGTTTACGTAGGTGCATACAAATATAAACGTCAGTCAAAAACGAATGCAAAATTAAATAACGCATGAGCAACTATGAATGTATGACTTAGAGGTTGAAACTGCAGGTAATAAAACGTACAGAGGGTACATTTAAGTACATAAGCCAGATCGTTTTATTTTCACGGGGTGAACCATATACTGATGTATTCGTGACACAATGGGAAGGAAAACAGCAGGATAATTTCCATACATTTATATGAAGAATTCTGTTGGTTGATTCAGTTTTTAAACAATTCAGCATAATTAGTAGGATAGATCCGGCATTTAAAGATTATTTGGTTAATCCATTTGGCTACGATGATAAGCCACGAGCTCTCTAAAGGAAATAAATAACATTCAAGTGAATTACAAAAAAAAATTCTAACTTACCTGCGATATAGGCTTTAACTTTTTGAACAACTTTACTGAATACCTCAAATGATGTCCACACATTTTATTTATCTGCGAAGTACTGTGAACCGTTCCGAGTGTATCACCGATTTGATGATCGAAACGGTGCGCGGCGATTTTCTGAATCTTCAAGCTAGCAAATATTCTAGTGTTGTGTTAATATGTCCATTTGAATGTTTAGATATAAGGTCATTTTGTCGTTATAGAAGAGTTCTACCACATTTTTCATGTACTCAGCTTCTCCGGTATAGACTTTTTGCTAAGTCACAGATATCCGAGTATATTTACAAACTGAGCTGATATACGTCCATAAGCTGGTAGAAACTGCTACTTATTTCACATCAAATTTACACGTTTTTCCATTTTGTTACTGTTCTCATAAATAGCATAAAGAAGTTAATGTGTTTGCCAGCGAATTGCGAATCTTAAGTACTATACACATGAGAGCGACCAACGACCAACGAATTGACGAATATTCGTCCATTTGGACATTTCATTCACATGGCTTTAATTCTATTCGTCACGAATACCAGTAGAAAGTCTGATTTCGAGGTTAGACACGCGCGAACAATTTATTCGTCGATGGGTGGATGGTATGTGGAACGCGAATAGAGTTTGACTGTTCGTAGCAATCAGATGCAATTCGCGACGACCAATATTGTTTTCTCAAATTTATCTTATTTTGGCGATTAAAATGTAAATTTTTCTGTCGTAAACATTAATATAAATTATATTTCTACAATTTTGTTTAGAATTTGTGAAGAATTTAGGTTGGTAAATTGTTTTAAATTGAATTTATTCAGTTATTCGTCGGTCGTTGGTTATTTATTGGTATTCAGAAGGAAAATTTTTATCAACGTGTTAAGCAAATGATCGGACACAATAACAACTGGTGCACAAATGTACAACAATGTGTTGGATGGAATTTATAGTCTGGTGTGATTTAATTCTCCTCGGATTTATCACCATCTTGACACATCTTGGACGAGGACACAGATTGTTTGTTAGAATCTTGTTTTTCTTGGTTGTTACTACAGGAGGTAGCTTGCGATACTTTTTGAATTATTGTTTAAACAAGCGACGGAATAGCATCCTCATGAACCACCCAGAACTTTTGCCAATTTACCAGTACGGCTTATTTCCTGACAAGAGCATCATATGGCAGAATCGGTCGAATACCTTTCCAATATGCTAGGTAAATTTAAAATAAATTGCAATAGTCAAAAGAATATTTCCAAGCCACTTAGAATTACCTTTGAGTTTTGCAATTCACAAAATTGATAACTGACACTAACATGTCAAAATGTCAGTTTTGAAGTTTCTATACATTTTATCGAAACTTTTATGGCCTTTTCGATTGCCCGTCCAGAACTGTTCTGACCCCCACAAAATGACAGTTGTTACTCTAAGCAGAACAGAAAATGAGTCTGGATTTCATTTCAGAATCGAAAACAGAATCACTTATACACTCACATAATTAAAATGTCAAAATCATCGGTTTGTTTTGTTGTGTAATTCCGATGTGCTTATTGAATTTAATCTACTTTTCTGGTAAAATAAGGTAAAACGAAGCAAGTTATAATTATTATTGATACAAGAAAATATGTATCTAAATTGAAACCAAGTGTTTTGGAAATTCTTTTAGTCGATGTAATTTTTTAAATTTAATTTTCACAAATTCAGTGATACAACAATTTAGAATCAGTCAAATTGTTTCCAGGTGTTTTATTGGGGGAACGTGTTCCGGACAACCAATCGAAAAGGCCATTAAAGAAAAATATTTTGGTAGCACACTTTTTATCCTCTCCAAAAGCTAAGCCCCGAGAATTTCTGGGTTTAAGTTAAGCACCCCGCGGATTAGTTGTTGTTGGATCTAGCATGCAAATTGTTAATCCCACTAATCGTTTTTTTCGTCCAATTTCCTCGGGGCTTAGAAAAAACGCGGCTAAAAATGATCAACAAATTTTTTATCGACATAGTTTTTGCCTTCTAGATTTTCTTATCTGGTAATATCGGCTGTTGTTTTCCGAGTTTGGTGTGACAGCTAAAGTTGACCGTCTTTATATATTGTGTCTTTGTGACGATTAAAAAAAGCAAACAAAATTTAAAATTGAGAATTGTTCCTGTTGGAAATAAGCTTGAGTTTAGAATAATAAAATTTAAATCAAGTTAAACACTAAAAAGATTTAATTAGTTGAGCTTGAGATCTTTTTATTCGGCATATTGCCATAGAAATGAAATGATTGTTAAAAACACTAAGTAAGTATGAAGATCCTCACTTAAGTAACATAGTCTTCGCCTTCCCTCCCACGACCATTTCGAATAAACCCAATTAACTACAATATTACTGCAGGACAGATTATTGCTTTGTCCTTTATTATTAATGAACGGTAAGAAATGTGTTAATTGCAATTCAAATGATAAAAATTGTAGTTCAATAATTATAGGGACAAACATTGAAATCAATGTAAAGCTGATTTGATTCCGAATGTGGTTGCAAGACCTGTCCACTTCGCATGAAGTAGAGATGCTTAGTTTATTATTATGTCTAAAAAACAGTGTAGACGAAAACATTATGTACATGTTTATGGAGCGACATATATGAATATTAAATTGTCCACCAGAAGCTTTCCGACTATCATGCCTCCCTCTTGATCAATTCTAGGAAAATGTGCGGGTAACAAGACCTCTGCATGGAAAAACTTAAATTGTCTATTTTTTTGCCTTACCCTTGTGGGCCAGATTCTACTATATCGGGAAGTGCTCCATAATTTTGATGGGCTCAGTGAGTCAGTCAGTCAGGTACGGTTTTTGCAGTCTTGTGGGTGGCAATGGAGCAGTGGATAAAGTGTTTGATTGCTAACTAGGACGTGTGGGTTCGATCCCCACGCTAGGCGCATTCTTTTCTATACCTCCAATTTTAATTAAATGCCGCCCATGGGTTAAAATGAGACAGTCAATACCTGGTTCTCAAGTCCACTGTGCCAAACTAGTGCCATGCAATTCAGGTTGCATTTAAAAGACCTTAGGTCTTACAGGCATATAGTTAAAATTATACCTCGGGAACCACTAATGCTAAAGAATTGAAATTCTGTGAGTTGCCTAAAACTGGTGAGCTTAGCAAAGGCTGCGTGCCCTTGATATAGAATACAAAATTATGTCAGTCAATACCTGGTTCTCAAATCCACTGTGCCAAACTAGTGCCATGCAATTCAGGTTGCATTTAAAAGACCTTAGGTCTTACAGGCATATAGTTAAAATTATACC
This sequence comes from Philhelius pedissequus, assembly GCA_910595825.1. Lineage (NCBI taxonomy): Eukaryota > Metazoa > Arthropoda > Insecta > Diptera > Syrphidae > Philhelius > Philhelius pedissequus. Next base: position 47,272,836 of record OU343161.1, on the reverse strand, counting down.
TCGGGAACCACTAATGCTAAAGAATTGAAATTCTGTGAGTTGCCTAAAACTGGTGAGCTTAGCAAAGGCTGCGTGCCCTTGATATAGAATACAAAATTATGTTTTAATAGAAAACAAAAGAAATATAAAACTAAAGACTATCATATATATTATGTACACTAAATTCAAAATTTACATTTATCATTTCCAACATACGTAATAGAAGACCTATTCGACTTGAAAGCTAGTCGTTTCTGATTAGCCAGCTACCAAACAAATTCCTTGTTGTTTTGTAGCTAGACTAGCTTTCAAGTCGAATACGTCCTTTTCTGAACGTGGCCATTGATTTACCTTACACAAAATTAATATAAATATTTTACAATTTAGAATATCGAATTATTTACAAACATACAATAACTAATAAATAAAATTATATTATAGTTTACATTACAGGAAATTGAAAAATAGAAATGGAAGTTGAGCTAATATCCTATATTCTTATGAATGATACATGAAATATACCCTTCCTTAAATGCTATAACATGTAATATGCATAAATATGACGTCATAAGCCGAAATTGGCATAAAATCAGTAGTTGAAAGAACGATATGATATCAGTAAATAAAACCCAAGAAGAAACAAACAAAAATCATACTGAACCGGATACAGCAGCTGAGATTAAAATAACTACAATGGTAGAAGAAAAAATCGACCTAGATCTGGACGAACAAAGAAAAGAAAGAAAGAGAAAATATTTTCGGGAATACCGAAAAGCTAGAAGACAAAAAGAAATTGCAGAAATGTTATTAGCTAATAAAACCCAAGAAGAAAATAATAAAATCCCTCCAGAACCGGATCTGGCATCTGAGGTTAAAATGACGATGAACCTTGATCTGATCAAAGAACAGAGAAAAGCAAACAAGAGAAAATACTTTCGCGAATATCGTAAAGCTCAAAGATTACAAGAAACACCAGAGCAAAAAAGAGAACGTCGCGCAAAAAATAATGAACTATATAAACGAAGGTGTTTGAAAAAGAAAATCGAAGCCATGTCAAGAGTTGAACAAGAACCAGACAAACATGTAGGAAAAAACCAACAAAATGAAATTCAATGTAAATCCCGTATTAAAAACGAATTTAATGAAGCTCATTGCAATAAAATGAATTACAAGGATCTTCAAACAATTCGTGAAAGGCATCGTAAAAATCGAAAACTACGCCAATTACGCATGACACCAGAACAAAAGGAAGCTCGTCGAATTAAAATTAAAGAACAAAATCGACTTAAACAAGAAAGATTAAATAGAGAAATGCCTGAAAAGGCTGCCGCTATACGTGCGCGAATAAGTGAAATGCGAAAACGTAGAAGGGAGTTGGAACAAGATTCACAGAAAAAACGGAAATCTGAGTATATGAGAGACTATCGAAAAAGAATACGTATGATGGAAACACCTGAAGAAAAAGAAGCCCGTCTAATTAAAGAGCGTGAAACCTTAAGGATTAGAAGGCAGAACAGACGTCTTTTAAAACAGCAAAACCAACTAGATTCCAAAACTCAATATAACAACATAATATCCATCCATGCAGTAAGAGAGCAACATAGGGATGAAATGCTTGCTGGTTCTATAGCTTCTGTTCCTAGAGCACAGAATAAGGTAAGATTTTACAATATTGTGTTTGTATTAATTAAATCGTGTTTCTTCGACTTTTGTCCAATCAATATATCAAAAACATTTATCAATGTTAAAAGTAAGTATGTAGTTGTTTGGAGTATTCGGCTATCTAGACATTTGCCAATTATGTTGGATTTTTTTCATACAGCTGCGGTACATAAAATTGCACCATTACGAAAACAAGATTTCGTTTAAAAATGAAGTTTAAGATAACCTTTTGAGGAACATTTTGAATATGCGAAAAGCTTATATTAAGTCCAAAACTTCACATTTCAAAACGAATTCCAACTATTATTCATCAACTTATTAAAAATTAATTTTAGCACCATTAAAAAAAATAGCACCATTTCTTCATTATTCAACTTAAAACTAAAACATCTTAACAATAAAAAATCTTTTTCTATGATTTTATTCTTTAGGGGTAGTCCAGCAAAATTAGTATTTTGTTGAATTGCCTTTGTTAGCTATTACTGCTTCACAACGTCTGGTCATTGAATTTACCAAGTTTTGGCCCTTTCTACCGGAATATTCTGCCAGGAGACCTTTACAGCAGCCCATAGTTCTGTGTTACTAGTCGGTTTGGTTTCATCACGTTGGAAGACCCACAAAAGTGGGATATCTTCGTCTACATAATGGAGCATGACGTTTTCGAGTATGTTAACGTCAACGTGTTGATCCATGATGGGTTTAATCCAATATATAATAAGAAAAACAAGCATACACCATTATGCTTGAACCTCGGTGCTTAAATACTTTATTTGTGTATTTGGGATTATATTCCACTTTCAGAGTTCTTCTCACGTAGGAACGAGATCCTTTACCGCCAAACAATACGATCTTACTTTCATCTGCCCATAGAACGTTGCGCCATTTCTCTATTGGCAAATTCAAATGATGTCTTGCAAATATAAAACGCTTTTTAGTATGTTTTATAGTTAAAAGACGGACTTGTACTACAACAGTTAAATTATGTTGTTTCAATCTCTGGCGAACGTTTCCCACCCAAGCTGTAATATTGAGCTCTTTTTTTTTAGCTCAGTTGCAGGCTTAAAGGGATTTTTATGGGTTTCTCGGACTAGGCGCCTGATGAGAGTTGTTGTCGTAACAGGTTTTCGTCCACTAGATTCGGTTTTAGGTGTGTATGTTATCGCATTTCGAATTATTTTGTTGGAACAGCCAACAAACCGTCGAACTTCTCCATACGTTTTACCTTCCGATATCATTTTTTTAAATAATTTCTCGTTTTTCGTTGGTACAATGCTTTCCACGATCAATTTTCTTTGAAAAACTTTAAATTTTGTGTTTTAAATGAAGATACCAAATAAATCTAAGCAAATTCTAACACTTGACCGCCTTACCTTGAAATATGCACAAGAAACAAATTTTTTTTGTAACTAAAACTGCTATCAGTGCTATTATTTTTACCGCGCAAAAATGGGATTTTCGCATCATGGCCTCGTAAGAAAAGAACCGTTACTATTTTAACGCCAGAGATATACAATACAGAGAGGTGATAGTTCAAGCAATAACAAAATGATATGAAAAACTGTAAACCTTTTTCTATTCACTCATTTAAAGAAGTTAATATGAAACTTGTACAGGTACAATTTTTTTACAGGCACTGATTTCCGGATAAATCAAAATATGAATTCCGACATATTGAACAAGAATACAATCTTAATACATACCAAGTCAAACTCTGCTGAGCTCCTGGACTTAGCAATATAGAAGGTATCGATATAGCAGATGAACTGCCAAGGGAGGAGTCAGTATCAACCAGGCATAGTAGTAGCAAATAGATATGGTTCAGAAGGAAGGAAGATATACCTACTAATGAAAGACCAAATCAATGACTCCCGGATGTCCAGAATCGAGTAATATCTCTAGTAGTGTACGGTCTAAAATTAGTGAAAAGGAAACTCAGTGTATTTTATCGCTGAATAAAAATATTATTAGAACATTGATAGGCGTACCAAGGGCACATTGTGATATTGGTACCATGCCCACCAGCATGGGTGTATTTCGGGTTGGAGTTTTCAGGATGTCGAAAAAATAGAAGTCTTTAAACAGCGGCTATGCGATTGTCCAAACCTTTAAAAAAAACCGCATCAGCCTGACGATTAAGCGTATGTCTCAATGGCAAGCATAAACAATTATATAGATGGAGAGAACGGTCTGGTTCGCAAATGAATCAGTCCTTGTCAAACGATAGCTTAGGGCATTTCGCAACATCCTCTGAGCTCAACCCTCCTAACATATATATTTCGTCATTCCCTGCTTTAGAATACTTACATATGAAGTTATTATGATATTTGTATGGAAATAGTTTTTTTTGTTCGCTTATATATGTATATAACTGTACTTAATTTTAAAAAATTGCAAATATACATATATATTTCAATAAAAAATTAAATTAATTACATAATTAAATTATTTAAAATTTTTAATCAATGATTTATTTAAAAAAAATAAAACTTAAATATTTCCGCAGACTTCATCACAACAAAAATCTTTATTTACGTGTGATATTAAAATCGAAAAAGAGGTTATTCAGGATACTCGATTGGCAAGAATAAATGAAGATTCTCAACATTACCCGGCATTGTCATCTGATTCTGCAAAAAATAGCTCAATCATGCAAACATCTTTAAATAAAAGCACCGGCGTCGAAAGTGCTTTTGAGTACATGCGAGCTGTAATCAATTTGAAGGCACAGCAAGATAAATACTGGGTTTATGGAGAACATCTAGCAAATCAAATTAGAAATAGTGGGAAAAGTGATAAGGAGGTTTATATTGCCAAGCAGCTCATTGACAATATTATAGAAAATCTTCATTTGGATGATGTGACAAGCTTGGAGAATTCTAATATATCAACCACAAAAAATGTGCAATATGTTGATTTTAAATCTGAGCCGTATATGGATTAGTTTTTGAATTAAATCGAATTTAATATTAAAAATAATTCTTTTTAATTCGGATCAAGTCTAGAATAATAATATGCAAGTTCAGAAATATAAATATTCCATTCTTTTCCATAATGTTTAAGCTTAGTTGTGGAACACTGAGGAAAACACAGTAGTAACTGATTTTTGTGACATTCGTTTTTTTGAAATGGCAAAATATTTATTTCTAAAATTAAATTTATTTAAAAATAATATTTAATATACAAAACCTCTTGTTTAAGCAATATAATAAAAAATAAGCTGATTTTTACAATCGTTCCCACGCTAGGCAGCATTATACCTAATTCACAGTGGGTTATGCCAATAAAAAAATACATTATTATTATTAATGCAATAAATTTTAAAATTGCGATTTTTTTTTTCAACTCATCGACATTGTGTTAATTTTATTTGGAAAAAAAACGGCTATAGTCTTTAATATACGCAATACTCATACACTTTGACATGTAAAAAAGTGAAGCACAACCGCTAACTAGAAAAAGTATTTTAGAGAGTTCTGAGAGCTATTTAACTTCTTTCAACAATTTTCATACCGTTCGATGAATTTATTCTGCTGAGGAAAATGTTTCTTGATGTAAATAAAATACAAAAAAATATATGTTTTACGTTTGAAATAACGGTAGAGATACCTGTCTTTTTTTTCTAGAAAATGTAACCCTAGTTTCACAGTGCGAGTTTAAACTTAAGATTATAGGAACCTTAAACTGAGTTTAAATTTTTGGTTTAATTCGTCCGGTTTCACAGTGAAATCTGATCTTCAGATCAGTTGAACTTCGTTTAACTACATTTTATGAAAATAGTTGGCAGTTTTGTCTTGCCTCGTCCTCCCTTTCTCTCCTTGACACAAAAAAAAACACGCGAAACAATAAGAATAATAAATAAAATAATATTCAAAATCACTAACAACTCGATATGTTTTGTTCATATTTTCCTAAAAAAAACAAAAAAACGTTGAACTGAAGCTTAAACGGCAGAATAATCTCGGTTAACTTAAACTACAAATCGAACTCTGTTCAAGGTTTAAACGTCACTGTGAAACCGAATAAATTGTTGATCTGAAGTTTAAACCAAAAGTGGTGTTTAAACTCGCACTGTGAAACTGGGGGTTAGTATTGAAAAATTAGATCATTTTAGTATATTTTGACGTGATCTGTTTGAGAAATGAGTGCATTATTTTTTGACAAATCAATAAAAACAACTAACTTGCAGTTTGAGCAAATGTATATTCTAATCCACCATTTGGGAGTTTTCTATTACTCCCTCAAATAAACATTTTTTTTTTCAAATTAACTTTCATGCGAAAGTAATGGCCATCTGAAAGTAATTTCGTAATTTTTCAAAATTTTCTTTTATTAATAAATATGTTTAATTTTAAAAGAAAATATTTTGTATATAATTTTACAAGTTTAATTTTTTTACCTGAAGCATACATTAACACAAGCTTAAGAACAACAAATCCGCCGGCTCGGATGGCCTACCTGCGGAACTCTTCAAGTATGGAGGAGATGTCCCAAGTGTGGGAGGAGGAAAGCATGCCGACGACTGGTCAAATAGCTCCATATGCCCAATCTACAAAAAAGGCGATCCTATGTCCAGCAAAAACTACAGAGGCATATATCCCTGCTTAATGTTGCCTACAAGATCCTATCCAACGTACTATGTGAGCGCCTAAAACCTTTCTGCAACACTATCATCGGCACGTACCAGTGTGGATTCAGGCCAGACAGATCAACGATGGACCAAATCTTCAAATTGAGGCAAATCCTGGAAAAGACCAACGAATTTCAAGTCGAGACGCACCATCTTTTCATCCATTTCAAAGCCGCATATGATAGCATAAGTCGACAAGAGCTTCTATTGGCGATGTCGGAACTCGGGATCCCGAAAAAACTGATCCAGTTGTGCCGCATGACGTTACCAAATACGTGGTGCAACATGCAAATGGGAAACAGCTCATCTGAGCTTTTTCAGACGTGTACAGGGTTCAGACAAGAAGTTGCGCTATCATGTGACTTCTTCAACATATTCCTGGAGCAGATAGTACGCAAGAGTGGTGTTAACCTGAACGGCACTATCTTCAACAGGTCTTCCCAACTGCTTGGTTATGCGGACGACATCGATATTATCGGCCGCTCCAAGCGAGCTGTACTTGAAGCATTCACAGCTATTGATGAACAGGCGAAATGCGTTGGCCTTGAAGTGAATGAGGACAAAACCAAGTATATGCTATTAACAAACAAAGCCTCATCTGTCCATCGCCTAGGACAAATTAGCAGTAATTTCGAGGTAGTCAATGAATTCACCTACCTCGGAACAAATATCAATTTCACGAATGACACCTGCTACCACCTAGCGAAGCGCTGCTACTTCGGTTTGGCCAAACAAATGGTTCAAACCTCCTGTCTCGAAAGACAAAGTGCACGCCAATTTTACCAGTTCTAGTCTACGGCGACCAGGAAGACTGAACCTCCGCTAGAGGGACCAGGCGGTTACATTAAAATTCAGAATCGTCAGCATCAAAAAAGGTGGTTTATTTGGGATCCCGGATCAGAGACAGATTCCGTTTTGCCAAATAAAAACGCCATTAAGATGACGTGGAATATTACCCCTATTACACACCAATAGACTTTTTTCTTTTTTAGTTCAGAGCAGTCTGAGTTGTCAAACAAATTATTTGTGTTTCTTTTTAACTCAGAGCATGCAGAACTCCAAATGTGTGTTTCTTTTTTCGTTCTGAACATGTGAAGATCGCACTAGACGTGCTCGAACATAATTGACTGAGCATGTGAGTAAATTGCTGAATGCACCAAATGCAAGAAGGAAAATGTGAAGAAAAAAATAATCAGATACAATTAAGTTGGCGAAAGAAGTTGATTTTCTGTATCTGGTGTGTATCTGTGTACAAAAAAAGGTAGTTTTGGGTTATATTGCTTTTTATGGTAATGTATTCTTTTTTGTGTGGTTCAAGTGCGTTTAAAAAACATATCAGTGTTCAGAGCTCGTTCTGTTTCTAACAAGCTCAGTGCATAATCTATGTGTTCGAACTCTGTTCAGTGCTCTGTTCTGAATGAAAAAAGATAAACGCCTAGTATCGAAACACCTTACCGGCAAAGCAATTCGATTCTGCATGGACATTTACATACCATGTATGCCGGTGTGGTGCTGTCAAAAATCAATTGTCAAAAATTAAAAAAGAAAATTGTTAAAGTGAAAATGGACGATTTAAAATTGTTTTTGTCCTACAACTCATTGGATACTATTTTGAATAGATTTTCACGTTATGATCTTTAATCATTTCCAGCAGAATAGTTACTTTTGGTTGAAACCAGATACATTTATCGTTTTCATCCATCATGCATTCACTCTCAGTTCAAAACAATCAGCAACAGGCAAATTACAAAAACAAAACATCAAACCGCATCGGTAAACCATTCCGAACCTTTTTACATTCCATGTCCGCACAATATACCGGAACTATTTATCGAAATACTGTGTCGGTATATCTCCTCTTCACGCGACCATAAAACCTTATCGACACTATGTATCGGTACAGTGTTTCGCGGCGTGTAAAAAGGGTATTATGTCTTCAAGCAAATGCTCTGCAGAACCATTACTGTGTACCGACTAGTTGTTCATAATATGGTTGGTTTGTTTACGTTTATATAGTGACTAGCTGGACAGTAAACACATTTCGATTGAAGTAAGAAAGGATGAATGAAAAAAAACATTTCCCATCAAGAGTTAAATAATAGACAATCAAATAATTCAACCCCAGCCGCACCTCAGTTTATTCGCTGAAAACGGCGAGTGAAAGGCTTGAAGGTTCAGCGGTGAGTAAGTCCTAAATTTCGATTGTGCAATACTTAAAGGAGTTCAAATCTTGAACCATGACTGAACCACGATTGTACACCTGACCCAAGGACTTATCTCGTCCTAATTCAGTTACCGTTAAACTATACTGATTTTAATCACAGATAAGAAATACCAAGATGGAAACGTATGAATGTTTCACCATCCAGAACCCATTTCTTTATATTGTTGTATTTGACTTTCTAACCACGAATATTAGCAAGTACCAGTGCTTAAGGGTTTTTTTTTTCAAATGAATCCATACACAAATACAAAAATTACCTTTTCTCTATTTTATACAGAAAAAAATAGGCAAATATATTATAGTTCTCTGCGGATGAGCGGAATGCGATTAAAACTAGATCAAATATCAATTTGATTTTTTTTTACTTTTCGACGAGACGAACAAAATTTAACACATGCAGTTAATACTACGTTTCCACCGAACTTTAATCTCTTGTAGATTTACTAATCTCAAAAAGTGTTTCCACCGCTCCAAAAGTAGATTAATTTTGACAGCACTATTCAAAATGCATATATCTTTTCATTCTCTCTTATGATGTAGAAGTGATACAGGCGGCTTCATCTGTGTCAACCTATGAGAAAAATTCACTTCCCCGATGAATGTGTTCATTTCGATATGGAAATATAGTAGTTCGATTGAAGATTTAAATGAGATTTATTTTAAATCTTCATCTGAGAAGATTAAAATTTGTATGGTAAATCTTCAAGATTTGTCGGAGATTTAGCTAAATCTACTTAAATCTCGGTTTAGTGGTCGATGGAAACGTAGTATAAGATAAAATTATATTTAAGTGTTTGTTTTAACTTTTCGACGAATCGAATAAAATCTATTAAATTTAACACAAGATACTGCGTAATATAAGTTAACATTTAAAATGTGCATTTAAATATTTCTTAGACGACAAAGAATACTATCAAAATGTATTTCACAAATCGGCAAAAAAAAGCACTCCTGAAACGGACAAGTAACGAAAAAAGAACAATTTTTTAAATAAATTTATTTAAAATAAAGAATGTATTTAATTGGAAAACAAAAATTAGATTTTTATTTGTTTTATTTCGAATGGAACTCTAAAAGCAATCTCCTTCATAAAATGAAATAAAAGGATTTTTACTTATAGTCCCCCAGCACTACAGCAATTGTCGACTTATTTTATCTTATATAAAATATCAATAGATGGCCCTAGTTCTTTTGCCTGTTGACAAAATATGGTGGACATGCCAAGAGTGCAATAGATGGCTTTTGAATGTAATATTTTTGTTTGATACTTTGCTCAAAGGGGCGTGAAAATCGTTCACCCACTTTACTATTGAACTTTTGTATGGAAATGACAACCGACTAGCAGTCCATATCTAGTATGTCAATGAACGACAATGCTGGCACTGGCAACAAATTTTTGTATAATACTCATCCTGACATGAAATCTCCAGGGTTCGCGTTGTTCCTTGTTGTGTTGGGATATCAGCAAGCTCTTTGGTCTTGTCTTGATATCGATGACTGGCATCAATTTTGAGGGATGTATTTTTTTTTCCTTTTTTATGTGCTGATGAAATTTTATCTCATTAATTTTTGTCTCTGCTGGTAAGTTATGTTTGTTTGTACTTCTTCAGGTACACCATTTTTATTAGTTAATGTTCATTAGATCATAAAATATTTTTTTACGTGAAATTCATTTTGATAAATCTTTTTAAACGGCCTCACCTACACGTCCACCTCTATTTGTTAAATGAATTGTCAAGACATGAACTGCCAGCCAAGAAAAAAAATGCTCTGCAAAAGATATTTCGTTGGCGATACAGACATTAAGTTGAGTCGGCCTGATAAGCGGTGCAGTGAAACTACACAACCCAAATGCAAAAATATAAGTTTTATCCTACTAGCTTGTAGGCAAACCAAAATATCTCCCGAAATTTCCCATCTTTGTATCATCTGTGAATTTAATATAGAGTAACAGCAACAGCTAATAACAGCTATCAGCGATGGTGACGGCTATCAATTTATCGCCCATCACTACACTCGAGTTAAGACATTTCATTTGTCATTTCTTGCGTGATAAAGAACTGAACTAGACGGAACTAGACTCAACTAGACTAGGTACCTTAGAAGTGTTTTTATTTTTTGTTTAAAGAATTAAAATATGTAAGTATTTTGTTGTTCTGTTTTATTTAAATCACAACTAATTTATTAAGGCCAGAGTAATGCATGTGCACGAAGTGAGTACGAAACTAATTAATAAACGCATTCTTAAAATAAATAAAAAATAAATGTAGGTACTTAGTTACATATTACGAAATTGCGGTATTCCTCAGAAAGTTGTGTAGTTTGTGAAGAATACTCTGAAATATATTATATTTTTGCTGGTTTGGAATACCTATATTTATTGTTTGCAAAATGTTCGCTAACCGGAGAAGTTCGCGAAATTGCATAGCCACTTTTATTATCAGACAAAATGTACATACCTACAAAATTTTTATTACCCTTCCTTTGTTCACTAGCTAGTTGTTTTGGAATTGATTTCAATATCACTTGCTTCACCAATTGAGCTCCAAATCTGGGAGTGCTGATTGTCATTTTGGCTTAAGTCTAAGGAAATCTTGTAGTTTTGGACTGAGTGTATTGAGAGTTCAATGTAAATGTAAAAACCACTTTCCAGGATAATCTAGTAACCTTATCGTTTTTATGGAAGTGGACTGCTTCAATTCTGGTAGTTCTGATATCTTGCTGAGTTTAGAATGTTGGCCTAATAAAAAACCTCAGTTTTCGACCTTGAGCGGCGACCGCTTCATCGTAAAAAAAAATGGCAACATTTGCGCGCATTTTTCAGTTGTTGTTGATTTTAGACCTAAGTAAAAGCTAAAACATCGCTCTATGACTTAAAAGTAACTTAATTTGCTTCAACTTGAGCCATTATTATGAAGAAAATGCAACAAGACTTCCGGCTTTAAGATAAGCTATAGGAGAAAAATATGGGTGTTCCGTTGTTTTTTATTATACTGTTTGATAATATCTAGAAGGTACTGGTTATAGGTATTACATATTTTAGTGATACATTTGGAAACTGTTGGGCTTACAGAGATAATACTGCACATATTTGGTACTGGGCTTTGGTTGAAGCAAATTAAGTTACTATGAAACCGTAGAGCGATGTTTTAATTTAAAATTATGTCATCGTCATCAACTGAAAAGTGGTCGATATTTTGGCGATTTTTTTTAGCTCGAGGTTTAGTAGGCTTAACATTCTTAAATAACTTAGTAAAAAGTCAAACCTACCAGATTAGAAATAAGGTCGGGTGCATACAGTATGAAACTTACAGTATATACCTTTTTTTTAATTTTGCGCTCACTTAAGGGGTTATGACTCCTCTTAAAATGTTGTACACACTACGAGCAGTTAGGTAAATGGGTTAGGGTTAGACAGAAAATACCGATGCACACTGGTTTTAAATGTTTGAATATCGCAATGGGAGGGACAAATTCGGTCGGGTAAAGCATTCCACATTCGTGTGGCGCGGCTAAAGAAGGACTCCCTATACTTGAGAGTACGTCCGAGGTTAGGCTCAAGAGTAAACTAATGAGCATTTATAGCACCGCGAGTATTACGGTTGAATTGTTTTAGGAAATGCAACTGGCTATTTCTTTAGAGCACTGTCTATAAAAATACGCGATAGAACAATTAAAGGCATGAAACATTGCGAGGGTGTTCAAGAGGAGCAATTTTATCAGTTATTTTTATATCACCAATCATTTTTAAAGATCTTGACTGAGTTATGGGAGTTCCTGCCCATATATGACAATTTTACTCAAGTTTTGGACGAATAAAGGCTTTATAGATTACAGCCAGATTAGAAGAAAAGAAATATTTTATACATCGTCTCTGAAAACGCAAACACCTTGCAGAGTTTTTGGCGACATCGAATATTTGGTCATTCCACAATGGGTTATCGGTGATTAGTGTCTGACCGAAGGTCGATTTCTAGCCGAAGCCGAATATTCGGCTAAACAAAAACCATCGGCGGAAGCCGAAGCTTTGACAACTTAAAAGAATTTCATTTTAAAATTGACTAAAAGTGAACAAAATATTATTTTTTGGAAGTTTTTCTGGAATGTATGCATCTTTCCAAAAATAAAAACAAATTAAAGTAATATCACCAAAACAGCCTACATATACAGTGGAATAGTTCTCCAAAATAATATCAATTTTAATATTTTATTGGAATAGATCAAAACAAAACAAAGAAACACTAGTTGGAGAAGCAGATAAATATTTTAAAGCAATTGGTCGTAGATAAATGTATGGGCTACCAATATTCCTATACATCAGCATTCTTTAAAAGTAAAGGTTCTCTCAAGAAACATATTGTTTAGAGCAAAGAATTAATTATGCTTCTTAGGTACCACTGCCATATTAAATTAACATCTGCATTTACTGCAATAAGAAAGAGATACAATTTTGCTATACATGTGCATCTTGATAATCTACATCATATACTTGACGTAGTCTCTTCTTGCAGTAAACGGCTTAAACGAACTACTTCTTTATTTCTTGTGTTTTAAACTAATAAATATTTGTTTTGTAAAAATATAATTTATTGTTTTCTTGTATGACCCAAGGTCATAGCATATATTAGATGTTCTTCAAATGGAGGATGATCAAGTCGAAAATTCACCATAAAATAAACCTTTGAAGCTTCGGTCTGACACTATTAGTGATGCACATGACGAGAACTGAAAGTTGTTCGGTTTCCTCGATGCAAGCGCCGCTTATAGATAACGGCATTGGGCGAGGGTCCCGGTTTGACGGCAGAAGAAAGCATTGAGTTTTTGAAGCATTAAATTCCATGCGGTTTTTTATGCCCTATTTGGCAATGCTGTCGAGATCAGAATTTAATGAGCTTATCATACGCTGCCGTTCAAGTTCTCCATCCAAAGGATATGGGTGTGAATGCAAAAACGAATATGAAAAGCTGAGGGTACTGTCGCGTCTTCAGCAAAACAATATATTTTTTTTATTAATTTTTTTATTTGAAAATAAGGCAGTACAAACAAAAATTTAAATAATTCTTATTATAAGTACTTAAAACTATATTTTAATTACCAGAGGTCAAAAGTGCATATTTTTATAAATACAAAAGCAAAAAAATATATTTCATCTAAAAATGTAATAATGTGCAATTAACAAAGGATTCATTGAAAATAAAAACAATCAAAAATTAAATTAAAAGGCTGACAAGAAAGAAATGTAAAAATAGAGAAAGAAAAGAAATTGGATAGGAAGAAAACGACAGGAAAAATAAAAGCAAACGCGGCAAATAAAGAATAGTAAAAGGTGATAACTGATCTAGAAATTTCCTACGAAAATATACTATTGTTATTTGTAGTTGTTACAAATTCATTTTGAAACTTTGAAGAGAATTACAATTTCGGATATATAAAGGCAAGGAATTCCATAGTTTTATAAAATGAAAGAAAAATAATCTCTTGCTATCCAAATAGTGAAAAACTGGCAAGCTGATATGACCTGTTCTACTGGATGTGTCTCTATTTTTTATCACATTGTAAAGTAAGATGTGACAGTCCCTAAATTTGTTTACTAAACATAGATATATGTATGATCAAAACGGCGTAGACCAAATACATACCGCACAATTGTATTATAAGCCACTTGCAACTTTCTCATCGAGACAGAGTCAAGACAACTGTAAACTGCAGCACTATAGTTAATTATTGGATTAGATGTTTCAGACAAGAGATCATTTTGAAAATGAGAAGGAGAGTCGGAGACAGAACGAACCCCAGAATTTTATGTTTGAAACCGTCCAATACAACTTTTATTGAGCGGGCGAAAAATAATTTCTAATCCAACGAAGAAGAGATTCATCGATACCAAATGCACGCATTTTCTTGTAAAGAAGGGACGTGAGTGCAATTGGACGGTAATTAACGGATGAAGAAGATTCGCCACTCGGAAAGAGGTCTATAGAGTAGGATAGATGGAAAAGATTACGCAGTGGTTTTCCTAGCGTAGAAGAACACCTCTTCAATTGGTGATATACTATCCGCGCCAGCGGATTTGTGTATGTCAAGATCTTTAAGAACTCTCGCAACTGTACGGGTACCAAAGAAAATACGTCTCATGAAATTGTTAATGTTCTCAAGTACAGGAGTAGTCATCACACTTTGTGGAAGCGTAGAATTAGCAATAAACTGTGCTGCCAGCTTTGCTTTATCTTGTGAGCTTAACACTGGAGTGCCATTGGAAACGAGCGTTGGAACCGAACAAATGACCAAAAATGTTTACTACTCTTGGGACATTGTAGTATTTTTTTGTCGCATTTTTTTTCATATACGAATTTGGTTCATTGAATATGACAATTACAGGTCTTTCTAGCTTTTGTTAGCTTTATGGGAAACTTACCTCTCTTAACTTGATAACCTCTTTACAGCTCAAATCGAAACACGAGTTTTCTTTTGGTTTGATACTTTTGGTTCGGTTCGGTATAAAAGATTTCTTCCGCTCAAGAATTATGTTTGTAATCATACCAGAAGCATAGTGACCAGTTAAAGATCCTGAAAAAATTATTAAGACCGCCCCAGTTGGCTTTCTCGTATTGCCATACGGTCATCTAAGGATTTTTTTTCTTTAACAACGATAACACATTAATAGTGTATTTACCAGGTTGAGAGTAAGAAACAAGTCTAGTGTGTTGGCGAAGTGACCTGCATTATCAGGTATTCTTGTTGGCTCAGTAACCAGCTGATTCAGATTGCTCACTTCAGCAAAGAGCTCGACATACTTTCATTCGGGTGTTGTCTCGCCCGTAACTGTGCGGATATTGGGAAACAATTATTTGGATAGAGTTGGACAGCGCATCGAATTCGTTAAAAGTCGAATTACTGTCCAAACTAGGGCTACGATAAGTAAAGCATGTGTGAATGATAAGCTTATGGACGGTGAATTTGAACCACATGAAGTTAAAATTTGTATTGAAACAAGGTCCATATTGTGGTTGAAGCTTACAAGCAGCATCATTTCGCACATATACGGCGATATCATGGTGTGAAAAAAATATAAAATTTTTTTTTATAGTCTAGCCATGGGTAGACATTTGTTTCTACATGCGTCTAAGTCTTAACAAAAATCCAAAACTTATTTCAATGTGATATTTTATGAACTGCACTGAAAATCAATGAGAAAGATGAACTACTTAAGGAAAATATTAAGTCTATACCTACAAAAGTTATAGAGAATAAAGAATGTTTTGAATCCCTTCTACACAAATTTTTTATTAATTTGATTTGCTTATATTTGGTTTTCATCAGACGCTCAATAAATCTAACAAAGTTATGTACAAAAAACACTCCAAGTAACCTTATGATTTTGATTTTAGCGAGGGGTTATACCACAAATTGAAAATTCTAATTACAGATTTTTGTAACCGTCGTCGTGCCCATATTTATATTCTCAATTTTAAAGCCAAAACGTTTTTTTGTGTCCATTTTGTGAGAGTAAGTATAATGAAGACTGGAATATTAGGTGGTATAAACAAAATTAAAATCTCATTTTTACCACAAAATGACTGATATGCAAATCTCTGACCCTGAAACTAGATTGCAAATATACTAAGGATACATTTAATTTATTAAAACGTAAAGCATTGCCAATGATATTCCCAAATATTTTGCAAGTTAAAAGAGTTTTTTAAGTTGTTTGATTAGATTAAAGTAAAATTTACAATAATTTAATTTTAATTTATAATAATTGTTTAAAAAAAGCGCATCACGGTTTCTTATAATTCCAAGGAAAGTGTAACGTCTGATCCTAAACTTGAATAAAGTGAAAAATACAATGTGATTTTGATTTTATAAAAATAGTGGACCTCTTTTAACAAAAAAAAATGTTATTACAGTGTCACTAATGATAGTTCTTTAAAATTAACTTATTTTAATTCATAAAACAATTACAGGGGAAATACTAAAGAATGCACTCCAAAAGCTAACACTTTCGTTGAAAAGTATTGTCTTTGTTTTAATTAGAAGAATATATTTTTAATAAATTGTTTCTGCAGCAATCAACACATTAAAAAATTTGGCATTGACCAGGCAACTACCAAAGGAATGAAAAGTTACGAGAATATGAATAAAAAATTGCAAAACGATTTGAAAGGAGTGAGTCAGTTGGTGATTAAGAAAAACGGTTCCCAAAAATCACAGGTAATTTTTTTTAATCAAATTGAATATATATAAATAAATTGTTACACAAAAACGCTTCTCTTTACTAAGTCATTATAAATGTTGATTTTTGTATTGCTTATCTTGTTTTTAGGCTTAAAATCCATATCGTTCACCGCGTTAAAGTTAAACGATTTGGGTTATGAAAAATTGTACTTTAATGGTCGGCAGCCATGATTACCTTTTGGCACATCTTTTGTTGACATTTTTTGTTTCTTTTTTCTCAGTACTCACGAAATTTGAGAAACAAATCACTCCTCTATCCTGTTGTTGGTATCAAAAAGCCTTATTTAAGCTATTTGGTATTATCGTTTTATTTAAAATAAAAGTCTGCTTTTTATAACGAACTTCACCTGAGGTTGTTTTTATCTTTTTTACAAAACTGCGACTTATTCATCAGATTCGCCTAAACTAAATACTAATATTGGCAAATCCAGATAGAAACCTGGATCTATGTAGTGTTGTTGTTGTAAAAAGTGCTAGAAAATAAATCATAACCATATCCGAAGATAAATAAATGCATGTTGTCATCACTTTTTCATTAAAGTGTTAAAATAGAGCTAAAAAATTATTGAAATTCGGGATTCAATCCCAAATTTAGTCGTATTTTTAGTATTCAAATATGGTTACTTGGAGTTATATTTCCTTTCCATTTAATTGATAAACATCAAACTGACCAAACAATAAATTTTCTCAATGTAAAAATTTTCAAATTATTACACATATTTTATAGACATCACCTTATTGTGAATTTTGCCCGAACAATATTCCAACCGCAAACTTTCAATATTCCCTTATTGTACGTTTCAGCCGAAAAATCGTTCATGTTCGAAAAATTCCCTTGAGCATTAATTTCGGGCCACTTATCTCTATATATTTATAATAACTGGATTTCATATAAAAAAGATGAGGTAACTAGAAAACTGTTATAAGTGCGCTGGTACCATCCCAGTATAACTATAACACTTCGAATCACTTAGAGGCCACAATACAAAAATATTTCTTACTTTGTACACAACTTACATTTTTTTACTGGGATAGACGTCAAGGATGGTACCATCGCACCTTCTGTCAGATTCAAATTGCCTATAAAACTGTCATGTTACTATCCAATAAAATACAAAAATATTTCCTACTTTGTACACAACTTATTTTTTTTTTAACTCGGATAGACGTTAAGGATGGTACCATCGCACCTTATGTCAGCTTTTCAAATTGCCTCAAAAAAACTGTTATGTTACTATCCAGTGTATTATTGGCAATTGAAGGCAATACTCTGGCGGCATACCCTTGAACTAGGATTTATACACTAGATGACAGAAACTGTCATAAAAAGTATGTGATTTGAGAAGTGTTGATTGCAAATTATCATTACAAGCAAACAATTTAAACAATAATAAAATTAAAATTTTTGTAAAAGAAAAAGTTGAAACATTTAATTAAGAAAATTTTAGCATCAGAATTGAATTGTGATTGTATTATAAAGTTTAAAGTGTATATCATAGTCTTGCGATTTCGTGAGTGTTCTTGCGTTCTTGGCCATAAATAATTTGTTTTTATTAAATAATTAAGAGATAATTAAGAACTGTTGTTCTTTGTTGATCTTGTCATTAGGTGAAGAGATTCAAGATCTTTATAATTTATGACTTCAAAATCCGTGGTCCACCAGTTCTAGTTCTCAAACAGCGAAAGCAGGAGCGTATACCTATGTACACGTAAACGTACTATAATAACATTCAATATATTCTACCGCAGTCTACACCATCAAGTTCAGCAGAAGTATTCCATCAACCTGTCGGCTATCGTGGTGCTCCTTCACAATCATTCTTCAACAATGTAAGTGTTAAATTTTAAATTTTTTAATTTATATCATCTTTGAAACGAGGTGTCCAAAAACGAAGTCGATGTTGATTTTGTAAATATCAAAGGCAGATTACAAAGAAGTTATTAAGGACTTTTTTTTTGATAATCCGTTCCATAGATACACTCCAAAGTAAAAAGCTTTTGGAGTATATCTTTAAAACGGGTTCTCAAATAAAAGTGGTTGATACCTTTTTTGAATCAGCACTTCATACTTCCAAAAGAAGCATCATCAGTTCTTGCAAAGAAGTAGTATTCAAAAAACTAACTTTTGGAATACGCGTACATCATTCCAAATTTGCCTATTTCAAGAGAGATATTTTTCAATAAGCCTTCTATGCAAAAACTTTTAATTCAAGAATATATCAACCTCCGTTATTCGACAACCTGTTCGACAGATACAATCCAAAAGATTTTCAGTTAATACTTTTTTCCTTTTGTTACGAGTACCATTTATTTATTGAATATTATAATTTGTTCAACATGGCTGTACCTGCATTTTTGTTTTATTCCAGACAATGCCGCGGATTAATCCTGGTCATTGTGGAGTTCCCCAGTGCAACACTTATAGAACGGGTGAAATTTCTATGTTTCGCCTTCCAAAAGAAGTGCGAGATTCTCCTTTTATTTTAAGAAACTGGTCCAGGGCTCTTCACATGCGAAAACAATTTCCCAAGCAATTTTTTATTTGTGAACTTCATTTTGGAAAATACCAAGTTTTGAAACCTATCAATGGAAAGCGAGCATTTTTAGTAAAAGGTGCGTTTCCCACGCAGAATCTTCCAAAGTCTATGGTTGAATCAAACCAATTTAATAAATTAAGATCTAAACGGCTGTTGGCTAGAGCCCTGTCCGTTGCAAGAAGAAGGTATTTTTTTTTATTAATTTACATTATATTTTCGTACGTGTGATTAGGACTAATGAAATATTTTTTTTAAAGGAACACATGTGATGAAGAGCAAACTAACAGTGATGACACAACCGAGGATAATGCTACTGAAAATGTTAATGAATCATACCACCCAGCTCAGGACTGTGAACAAAATATTGTAGGTAGTTTAGTTACATCGTACTTACGGCTACCACTATTTGGGTTTTTTTCTTTTTCGTTTTTGTGGTCTTCTGCTGATGATTTCTTAAATCACTGAAATTACAAATGAACAAATAATATTAATAGTCATCTGCGTATATTTTGTTTGAAACAAAATCAATTTTTATTAATAAATTAGTTATTTTACATGAACTTAAACACAGGTATTCCTTATAGCTGTCAATGGTTAGTGTATATACAGGTTGTCCCAAAAGTCAACTTCGAAACGAAAACGGGTGTTAGGGTAGGTGGTGGCAGTTATCAGAAAACTAATAAACAAAATCGTAGCCATGTATTTTGTGAGTTATAGGCATTCGAAAAAAATGGACACCCTGTGACGGTCTTTCAAGTGTCGTGATTACAAATCTTAATTTTTCTCATTCTTGTTTTTTGTTATGAAACCTTGAATAGCCCTTCTAACAATTGCATTCAAAAATTTAAACACATCTGCATCAGTTTTCAAGAAAACATTACTGTTTTGCCCAACTAACTACTCCAAATTTTTACATGACTCTAATTCAATGGAGTGTAGTGTAAAAAAAATGTACTACGAAATTTTGGCAAGTTACCTTTTTAACTTTTAGTTGGCGTGTTCAATTCTCATTTCAAAATTTTCTAACATTTTTGAGAATATTTTATAAATGACGGAAACAAAAATGTTTTTCTCAAATAACACGGTTTTAAATTATTTTTTTTAATTCATTAAAAAAAACTTTGAATGCACTCTAGGCTTTCTTGTGTCTAAGTTTAAGTTCGAGGGAGGTGAACAGTAATTTATAAGTAACTACTACCAAGCCCAGAGTGATTCATTTCTATTGATTTGGTTTAAGTTTTAAATAAAATTCAATTTCAAATTCAACAAAAATTACATCAAAAGTTTATTTAGATTAGCTATAACAAATGTTCAAATTGTTTGCCTCCAACGACAATGCAAGACCTACATCTTCTTAAAAAGAGATCGGTTTATAAGACGGTCGAATCTCCTTGAGTTGATGTCTGCAACAGCCTCCGTGATTTTTTGGCGCAGCTGGGCTAAGTTTTGAATCGGTTTTGAGTAGACTTTTTCTTTTACTGCCCCCCAGAGAAAGAAATCCAGAGGGTTTAAGTCAGGTGAACGGGCTGGCCACGAAATTATACCAGAACGCCCTATCCACCTGCCTGGATATTCTTCATCAAGAAATTGTCTCACTGGGAAAATCTTCCAATAAATTTGGTAAGTGGTTTTGTAAAAAATCTAAATACATCTCACCGTTCAAGTTCTCTGATAACTCGAATGGTCCAATAATTTTACCATTCAGAATTCCGATCCACATATTATTATTATTATTAATATAATTTATTACCAAGCAACTTAAACTACATGATAATATTATGATTAACGAGCCTAGCTGCCGAGACTATTAGCTCTATGATATAGGATTAGACAATATTGTTTGCTTCTAATATAAAATCAGATATTTTTTTCGATATTTTTGGGGTTAGGGTTTTTTAAAATTTCGTAAATTGATTTGTTTTCAAATACATGTGTTGAACAACTTTCTAAAATATTATTTAAGTTTAAGTTTGTGTCGCAGGAGGAACATATTGGAGGGTTGTTTTTTGTGAGGAGGTGCTGATGAGTAGTAGAGGTGTGTCCGAGTCGTAGCCGAACAAAATTACAGATTTTTTGTTTGGGAATGTCTGTAGGGTATGAAGGTTGAAGTTTAGCGGGATTACATTTTTTGTAGTGATGGTGGTATAGACTCCAGTCGTTTTTGGAATTGCTAGCTATGGCATTTTTTGTTGCTTTGATCAAGTCTAGTTTGGAAAAGGTTTTGAACATATACATTTAAGAATAAATGCAAAAACAAAAACAATGGGAGGGTACTACAGCATCTAACTGATGAGCCCATCTGTAGTACCTGGGCAAAACGCATATTAATTTGGACTAAAGGTCGCAAAAAAACTCAATTAAACTCAATTAAAAACATATAAACTGGGGAGTTTTTGCCGAGTTAGCTGCAATGTCGGCGTTTTCGTTTACCTGGATACCAACGTGCCCAGGAGTCCACATCAGTTTGATATTTTTTGGTGACTTGATGAGTTGGTGTCTGATTTCGGTTATAATTTCAATATTGTTGTTGGGGTTTTTGATGGCTTCAAGAACAGATGTACTATCACTGCAAACTATATATTTGCGTTGGAGTTTCGTAACTGTTAGCTTGCAATATAGCGAAGGCTTCTGCTGTAAATATTGACGAAAAACCAGGCAGGTTACCTATGCAGACAATCGATCCATTTTCTTGTACGACAGCAAATGACGTGTTTCTGTAGTTTTAGGCCGATCAGTGAAAATAAATTTCCAACCATCAGATTTCAAATCTGACGATATACTAGCGAAATGTTGGCGGTAAATTATACTACTGGTATTAGTTTTTTTGTGGTTTGCAAGTGTCAGTATCAAAGATTGCGGGTTAATAAACCATGGTGGGTAGCGGGGGACGGTAAAGCTTGTATGTTTGGTTGGAAGTTCACTCTGCACTGCTTTTTCCAGAATAGTAGCAATTGCTGATGGTATTTTTTTTGCTAGTAATATCGTTATCGATTATCGAATTGGTGGAGAAAATTAGTTTGGCAGATAGTTTCAAAGTCACTAATCCTGCTTCTGCTAGAATATTTCTAATGCTACTTATTGCGGCTTGGTGGTACAACGGTTTTATAATTTTTAAAGTTGATTTCGGATTTTGCTTAAAACTAACATTTTGGTAATGTGCGACAAGGTATTTATATGTGTTTGACTACGACATATATGTAGTAGATTACATTTCTGAACTGCTAGTTTGGCTCCAGACAGTTTGGACCACTCTAAAATATCTTCTAAAGCTAGTTTGAACAAAATTTTACTTTTATCTATATCATCAACTTTACATAAAATATATAAATCATCTGCATAAATGCAGTGATACCTTACTAAGGTAGCGTTAATGTTGTCAAATGCAATTATAAACAATACTACCGATAAAGGTTATCCCTGGGGGATACAATTATGTAATGGGAAGTTCGAATGTGGGTGGCAATGGCGCTGTGGATAAAGTGCTTGATTGCTAACTAGGACGTGTGGATTCGATCCCCACGCTAGGCGCATTCTTTTCTATACCTCCAATTTTAATTGGATGCCGCCCAATGGTTAAAATGAGACAGTCAATACCTGATTCTCAAATCCACTGTGCCAAACTAGTGCCGTGCAATTCAGGTTGCATTGAAAAAGACCTTAGGTCTTACAGGCATATAGTTAAAATAAAAAAAAAAAAATAAATAAAAGAGTATGTGTTGTTAACTTTTATACAAAATTTTCTGTTGATTTTGCATAATTATATATTTTGCTTCCAACTCCCCATTTAAGTAGATTTTTTAAAACAATATGGATTCCTGTTCTGTCAAAAGTTTTTTTCAAAGTCCGGTGACAGGATGGAAACATGCTTTTTGGCTGAAAGTGCTTTTGAGGTAAAATAATCAATATGGAGCAGGGCCTCGGTGCAGCCTCTATGGTCTTTGAAGGCTACTTGGTTGTGGCTGATAAGTTTGTTAATTTTTTCCATGATTTTAGATACACACGGAATAAGGGAGATTGGGCGATAGCCTTCGATGGAATTCCTGTCTTTTTTTGGTTTTAGGATAGGAATTATTGTGGCGGTTTTCCAGGTCTGAGGGATAACAGAATTATTTAGAATGTTGTTGTAGAGACAGATAATTCTCTTTTTGGTTTCTAGTGGGAAATTTTTCAATATGGGGTAAGAAATTCTATCTGCTCGGGGTTTTACCCTTAACTTTGTTGAGTGATGTCTCAAATTCGATTTCGGTTCTTCAATGCGTCGTGCTGTCGGATTGGTGGCATGTCGAGGAAGGGATGAATTAGTTATATTAGCTTTTTCTTCAATAAATGTGGTGGAAAAGTTGATATTTTCAGAAGATTTTGACCAGGTTTTAGCAATATATTTAGATATTTTTGCCGGTTCTATAATTACACCATTATTGGTGTTAATGCTGTTAATAGCAAGTGATGTAAAATCACCGGTCAGACGGCGGATGTCTTGCCATATTTTTGAGGGAGAGGTGTTGGTATTAATATTTGAGGTGACTTTAGAGAAACTTTTTGCTTTGCTGTCTGAGCATTCGTCTGAACTTAGCATTTGATTTCTTGTAAATTATTAGGTTTTGAGTAAGAGGGTTCCTTTGAAAATGTTTAAGTGTAGTCATTTTGTCTTTACGCAGTGATGACAACTCAGGGTTCCACCAGGGAACCACCTTTTTACGTTTTGTTGGACCAGTCTGAGGGATTGAAAAGTTTCCTTGCCGCTTCCTTGTTATTGTTTGGGGATTGGTTTTTATTAGAAATACATATTAACTTTGAAGCGATACTGCGATTTGTGTTCCCGCATCAAATGTGGATTTTCTACATGCCACTCGTACAAATTGTGAAGGTTCATGTATCCATCCTTTTTAAGTGTTGATTCATCGAACCACAGAATTTTGTCCAAGAATCGCGGATCTTCCCTGTACTCTTGTAGTATCGTTCGACAAAATGCAACTCTTTCAGGGTAATCTCGGGGTAGTAGACTCGTTGAACAAGGTATGGATGAAGCTCATTTTGCTTCAAAATTTGGTGTGCTGTAATTTTGAGTACTCCTGTTCTTATTCGAATTCCACGTACTGATGTACTTGGGTCTTGATCGACTTCTTGTAGCACTAAGTTCTCATTTGGGCATGAGGGGCCTGCCTTCACTAGTCCTTTGGTATGAAAATCGGCCTTCTAAGAACGACTGGTGCAAATTCACAAACACCCGATGATCCGGATAACGCTCAGCATTTGGATATTTCTGACGGAAAAGTCTAGCTGCAGCACAAGCATTGCCTCCGCATTCTCCATAAATAAGGTGCATGTTCGCATATTCCTGCGCAGTGTACCAAGATGACATGGTGATGGTAGTAGTCAGATTATACTTAAATCCAAAGGACAATAAAAATATTCCAACGATCGGATCGGATCGGTTTTACTAAACGACAAGGAAAGCTATTAGAAAATCACACAAAATATTGACTAAACAACATACAAAATGGAAAGGAAGAAAAAGAAAGCAAGAAAGAACTAATCGGTGTAACGCCTTTCCGAGAAGTCAGAAGTTCATTCAATCATTAAATACAACAACAAATACATCATATTTTTCTATAACACAATTGCAACCCTTTTGAAAAAAAATACCGAAAGGATAGGTTTTTCCACTCTACACATCTTTTAAAAATCAGCACTTTACTATTGCGAAAAAATTCAGTTCTGAAAGGGTACAATAAATAACATGGAAAAATGTACTAATTAAAAAATATCGGATTTCTTAAGAAAAACATTTTTGTTTCCGTTATTTATGAAATATTCTCAAAAATGGTATACCATTTTGAAATGAGAATTGAACACGCCAACTTTTAAGGTAACTTACCAAAATTTCGTACCACATTTTTTTTTACACTACACTCCATTGAATTAGGGGCATGTAAAAATTTTGAGTAGTTAGTTGCGCAAAAAAGTAATGTTTTCTTGAAAACTGATGCAATTGTTAGAAGGGTTATTCAAGGTTTCATAACAAAGAAAAATGAAAAAAACTAAGACTTGTAATCACGGCACTTGAAAGACCGTCACAGGGTGACCATTTTTTCGATTTTTTTTTTCGAATGCCTATAACTCACAATGCATGGCTACGATTTTTTAAAATTATTTTTCTGATAACTGTCAACACCTACCCACCCGTTTTCGTTTCGACGTTGTCTTTTGGGACACCCTGTATACTGTTCTTTCAGTTTACCATCAGGTATCGCATTTTTACTTTTCTAGTTGTCATATAGCATTTTAAAATTCCGGGCCAAAAAAAATATGTCGGGTGAAAGATATTCTGTGCGAAACTCACAATAAAGCTTTAATATAAATAACATTAGTATGAATTATTTTTTAGTACGTGTAATCCAGGTTTCTATCTGGGTTTGCAAATATTAGTATTAAGTTTGGCTAATTCTAATTTGTTTCTCAATTGTTGTCAGTGCTGAGAAAAAAAAAACAAAAAATGTCAACAAAATAAGTGCCAAAATGTAAACAGGGATGCCAACCATTCAAAGTAAATTTTCTTAATTTTTCATAGTTTTATTTTCACGTGTTGAACCATGTGGGTTATTAGCGGTAATAAAACGCGTCAAATCAGCCCTATCACACATTTCATCGTAATAATTCCCCCGAACGGACAGTTACTCTTCGATCTACGACAAACAGCTTTTACAAAATCCCAGTGGAATCCTCTTATTTTCGAAATCAGCTGTGTTATGTCAACATGAAATGATAAATAACAAAAGAATATAAAGTTCGCCTTTTACAATATCACAGAAATTTTCTTTTGCCAGTTTTTTATAGCCCTGGGCCGGGTGGGCACTCTCGCTCATTAACTAAAAGAGTCTTTCATATTGGACTTTGTTTGCTGTTTTTGGCCTTTGAAATCAAATATATATTTATAATATAAAAGCATAGAATTTGTAAAAATACTAACATTTTACATTAAATGTTAAAATAACTGTTAATGACGCCTTACTTTCAGTATCCGGCACAAATAAATTGTCGTAGAAAAAGTTTGTTCCATTCCATTCGAATTCAGTGATACCAATTTATAGGACCTTCGAAAATCGTAAGCGATTTTTTGTGATAGTTTTATCGGGAAACGTAGGATATTTTCGATTACGATTAATTTGTGATAGGGCTGAATATGTAATTTATATCGGTTTTAGAATTTAAAATTTTTAATTCGAAAGTTTTTTCGAATGAAATGAATTTTGAAACGAAATATATAATAATTGAAAAGTAATGAATGATTGCATTTGAATGGATTTGTGATAAAATAAATGGGTTCTATCAACACAATTCTATTTGCTTCGTTATTGTTATTATTAATATTATTATTATTATATCATCTATTTATGTGCGTTACAACAATAAAGCTAAATCATTTTGTTGTTGTAACGCAAATAAATAGATGATCAGATCTGGATCACGTGGAAAATAAAATACGGCTTTTATTACAAAGAACAAAATTGTTTCGAGAATTAATGTTTTTTTTCGATCTATTTTTGAATTTCAGACCATCCAAGAAATGTCAATTACTAAATCCCATCGCCAGTGTGGAGTTCCTCAATGTACAACTCGCCGAAAAGTAAAAGGAATTTCCATGTTTCGAATTCCAAGACATATTCGTAAATCCCCGGCTCTTTTATTAAAGTTGTCAAAAACACTGCGAATGCAAAAACCTTTTCCAAAACATTTTACCATTTGCAGCTTGCATTTTGAAAAAAATCAAATTATCATGCCTAAACAAGCTGACAAAAAGTCAAACCCTTATTTAAGACACAATGCCTTTCCAAGCCTTTATTTACCAAAATCCGAAAATATGAACAAAGAAACATCAAAACAACTAGAAGATGAGAAAATAAGGTAATTTATATAATATGTAACTTATTTTATTGAACAGTAATAAAGTCATATAATTCTTTATTTAAGACATCTATGTGAAAAAGAACAAACGGATCCACTAAGTGATGATTGCACAAAAACAACTCAAGTCAACTTAAATCCATCCGTTGTTTTAAGTTCATTTTGCGATACCGACAAAAAGCTAAATGCGTTAACAGGATTGGATGACAAATTATTATTAGATGACTTAGTCAACGAGTCTCTTAAAATAAGAAAAGAAGATAACGTTTTCATGGCAATGAGGGACAGAATTATATTAACCATGTGCAAACTAAAAACCAATTTTGATTTTGAACAGTTGGCAGTATTATTTCAAATAAATGACACAACGACCGCAAATTATTTTGCCGACACTATAAAACATTTAGCAGAAATTGTCCGACCTAGTATATACTGGCCATCGAAAGAAGAAAATATCAAAAGCCTTCCACAGACTTTTAAAAAATTTCCAAATGTGAGAACAGTTATGGAATGCATTGATATAAATATCCATCCACAAATTAAAATTCTTATAGGAGTCGCTCCATCCGGTTTAATTAATTACGTAAGCAATGTGTTCAGTGGATTTATTTCCAACAAAGATATGTTCCTTCAAACCGATTTGCTTCAATCGCTTAAACCTGACGATGCTGTGATGATCGATAATGATTTTTATATTCAAGATCCGCTTTCTAATACTAGAATTAAGATGTTAAAACTAGATATAGATCAAGCACAAAATCAAATTGCTGCAGCTAAAGGGGACATTAAAAGGCGAATAGAGAAACTTAAAAAATTCAAAGTTCTTTCTGAAGAATTCGATGCATCATTAATTCCATTTATAAATGATATAATGATTGCTTTGTGTGGATTGTCAAATATCTACTTAAACAACAATTGAGAAAAAAATCAATATGTCACTAATGTACCTACGTGCATATGTATGTACATATGTATATATTTTAGTTAGAATCTATAAGTTTCCTTATCTACCTAAGAGAATAGGTAAGGGGTCATACATTTAATAAACAAACTTGACAATTATTGATTTATGGACCTTATCTAGTAACTTTAAAAAAAAAATGCCAAACATACATTTTACATTATTGTTGGCATTTGTTGACCTGTGACCAGAGGTCCAACTACATACAACTATTCTACAATTAATACATTTGAATTAGATCAATGAGAAGTATGAACTCCTCATATAATTTTTGCTAAAATGTTTGCTCTACTAACATTAGTTCCTTCTTTTACTAAATAGATCCATTCCATCCAAAATAACAATTATAATTAAAATAGAATCGCAATATGGCTTCCGAGAAGTCCACTTGTGGGAAAGTGCCTTAAACGTAGTAATAAGGAATAGGAAAGTTATTTCGGAAATAAAAATATGTAGAAAATGACAATTTTAAAATGATATATGAACAAATAAGGTGTATAGAAAACTTAGTTTAAGACAAAAGGAAGAAAATAGAAGTTAAAGTGAATAGAGTTTCATTTGTGAGTTCTGCACTCGCAAGTGTATTGGTTGTGATCTACATCAATTATATTGTACGTGTTTAAAGTATATATGTATTATCAAGTACCCTTGTTTGTTGATTATGCCTTCCATCAAAAAAGTTCAAGAAGACCTTTGGATATAGTATAAACATAAGAAGATTGGTTGTGCCAAAATATACATATATCAATATAATTTTTAAAAAAAACTATTATCTTGAGAAAAAGGAGTAGTCTAAATTTCAATTGTGATCTTGATAACACCTAAAACTTAAACACCTTGGCATTATAAGAGATAATGTTCATAAACATTAAATAAAAATTACTAATCGAAGCTAATGGCAACAAAAATATATTTTAAAATGTAATTGTGAAACCTTATTTGCTTTTAGTTTTATTGAACTTCTAGGATACAGTTAATGCAAAATATAGCAATATGAAACATTTTAAAGAGTAATAGATATTTGCCTATTAACTTTATGTTTAATTCATGCAAATATTTTATGTTATGTGGATCGGCTGTATTTCACGGTATATAATTAATAAGTAATTGATTTGTCCGTATCTTAATATATCATTTTCAATTTATAATGAATTTTAAAGGTTTGCCGTCAGATTGGGTATAATATGTATTTCAAAAGAAAAAAAACAAGAAAGTTAGTTATTCAAATTCAGTTATAAATAACCTCCTATATTTTAATAAATCTTTAAAAAAAATTTATATATTTCTCCTAATATAATTGAATTACAATTCAATTGTTTCTTGTAGGGTAAGAGTTTTTTTTTTCAAAAATATAATATATATTTCGATGTTGTTGCTAATATTGAAACAGTCCTTTTTAGCTTTAAGATTACACATTGTCCAGAACTGATTAAAATTTGTATTACATGTTGTTCCATTAAGGCCATAAGGACTTAACACATCTTGTTTTATGTAAATATCTGATATTTCATTAAATTAATTAGCTGCTAATAGTTTAAGTTTTAATTGGCATACATTTTGTACAGCTAAAACTCAAAATTCACTTGTTTACAAAGGTTTAACATATTCAATAAATTACCTAAAATAAATAAATGTGAAAAAAATATAATCGAATTTGTAAGGCTAAAAAAATATTAACTAATGGCCTTTTCGATTGGTCGTCCGGCTTCCGAAGTCTTTCGAATGCTTCTGAAACTGTTCGCTTGATATCAAATGACAGTTCTTCTCCTGGATAGAAGGGAAATTTCCTTCTGGATTTGAAGTCAGAATCAAAACCAGAAGCACTCACACCCACCAAATGTCAAATTCAAATTAATTCATGTAATTTTTTTGTTTGGTTTGTCTGGAATATTGTAGTTTCAATTTAATCTTTAGATTATTGAAATTATGGATATCTGTTCCGAAGACAAATTTTCCATTTAATAACTCTAATTTCGCATTTTCATCAGGAATAACTTCGAAATCTTCTACATTTGTGTCACCCATGTTTAAAAAATAAAATAATTACAAATGTGCGTTTGCATATCCCGACTGCACATACACTCACATACATTTTCAGAATCTAGAATCCTGTGTTTACTTGTTCGACTGGAATCCCGGATCGGAGAGTTCTTCCGGATTACCAATCGAAAAGGACATAAGTGTTGCTAATATTGTAACTAAAAAGCCAGTAACTGAGCTAATAAAATTAACAATTATTATAATAATTATTTATATATGTATGTACTACATATAAATATCTGTATTATTTTTTATGTGTAATTATTATATTATCCATTCATAAGTATATTTTATGATTAAATGTAACCAAAAAGTAATGTAAAACATCGAATTAATAAAATCAAATAAACAACACCTGAGTTTTTATGTGCTCTTCACGTTAGTTTAAAAATAATGATAGACAAAAACGTCTTCACCCACTGCTTGTCTATTTATAACAGTAGGTTTGTTCGTTGAGTCATGAAGTCGCCCTAAATCGTTTTTAGAAAAACCAGAAATCACCCTGGTAAACAAATTCTGTGTTTTTTTGAAACCTAGAGTCGACCTGAACTCGCCCTGAAGTAGATCTAGGTTTTTAACTGGGGCAAGTTGAGTTAAATGAATACACTGAAGTAGGAAAGAGCGATATTGAGAAAAACATCGATATAACATCGGATACTCATCATCGATGTTACTAATTGTCAAATAGAAAACATCGATGTTTTTAACAAATTTCCTTTATTCATTCCTTGAAGAAAACGCAAACAATATGTTTATATTATTTTTGTTTTAGTGGACTGTGTGGATTTAAAGCCAATTGAATATTTTTGTGACCTTTAGTCCAAAATGCTTTTCCTGTATTGACTCTGGGTAAAGTTCAACAAACGAACGTGTCGAACACCAAATGGAAAATAATTTGTTGTGCAATGGACGAAGAAGTTAATAATTTAGATTTTATAAATTCAGTGGAATTTTTGATTGTTTCTTCTTCGTATTCCTCATCATCTGATGATAAAGATATGTTTTTTTCTTCAAAAAGGGTGTATCAGCCATTAACCAATCTGGACATAAAGTTTAATTGAAAAGATCAAATCTCGATTTTGAGAGGCGATCTTTGAAATTTGAATGAAACTCGCTATAAGTCAAAAGCAATCGCTCGATTAATTGACTGTCGTTTTGATCATTCTTTTGTCTATCCTTTATTATAGAAATGATGGAGACTGCTATCGTTAACGACCTGAATTGTATGTATGACTGTATTTGTGAAAGCTTAATAAAAAAAATATTACTTGGGCTAAAAAAAAATTGCAAATCACTTGGTCTGAATTAAGAATCCTTTATTATAGAAATGATGGAGACTGCTATCGTTAACGACCTGAATTGTATGTATGACTGTATTTGTGAAAGCTTAATAAAAAAAATATTACTTGGGCTAAAAAAAATTTCAAATCACTTGGTCTGAATTAAGAATCTAGTTACACATTTTTTGCATCAATAATTAACTTGATTCGTTTTATGTTATTTTTACCGGAAGAGTAGTTTAATTCTGATTCTGAATTAAAGTCCAGACAATTTTAAGAGCTTGGTCGTATGAGTTTTAAATAAACCAAATGGAATACATACCTATTTGAATTAATTTTTTTTTATCGATAATCACTTTCAGCAGCAAAGCTGTCTGAGGGTGGCCGTGGCGCGATAGTTGTGTTCTCGTCTGCCAAACTCGTGGTCGATTCCTGCCGTTGTCTATGTTGTCTTATTTTCCATTTAAAAAAACAATTCTTAAAATTGTCATAAAATGAGTTGCTGGTTTGCTCATTACTTTCTGTTCATGCATAACTACTAACAACATGTAGTCATGTTTAAGCTTATTAGAGGTCACATTGCAAGAGCGATGTCCTCAGCCAACAGCTTAATTTTTGGGGCTTATTACCCCAATAACGAACACTATAGAGAGTGCGCGGTTAAGTGGCTACATCCCTACCGAGGCATTCCTCTATTAAGACAGTCGAGGGCTGATATAGGATGGAATGGCGGTTCCGCTAATCTACTACGTCAGCCGAAAAACTGTAGGTAGGCGACTCCTGTATGACGTCTCGCATCGCCTAAGGTGGAGAAGAGCGCCTTCGGTTCAGTAGGACTGTATCCGATCGGGACCGAAATGATAGGGTGAAGCAGGAGAACCAGTTTTGGAGGTTTCTGAGCAACATATAAATGATATATAAAGTCGATTAAGATTTTGTCTTGGCCGACTTTAATAGATTTAAGGTAATTAGTATTATTAAAAATTAAAAAAATATGTCTGTGTGCGGATCCATATAGGTATATGTATGTGCGTATATATATATATATATATATATATATATATATGTATGGGCATATGGCTATATGTGTGTCTGTATGCGGATACAAAACAAAACAAAAAAAAAAATAAATAAAACAACAAAAATGTTGCTGTGTTCTAGTTTTTAAGTAGTTCTTGGTATTTTTAGGTATATTAAGTAGTTTAAGTTAATTTTAATTAGTACAAGTTAGTTACATATATGTAGTTTTAATTATGTTTAGTCTAGCTTAAGGTAGTTTCTAAGTAAAAATAAAAAAAATGATATAATACCAAGTTTTTTCAAAAAGTTTTCTAGATGAAATAAAAAGTAAAATATTTAGAATTAAATTAAATAGTTTTTTAGATCGAAAGGCATTAGTTTTAAGGGATATAGTTTAGCTTAGGGCGGCCGTAAGGGGCCAGTAAATTAGTTGTAAGTTATTGGCAATTAGGCTAGTTTTATAAATTTTTGTCTAGCTTTAAGATATTTATAAGTTAATAATAAATAAAAATGAATTTAAAAAAAACACTACCATGTGATTGATGGGGATTTCGCTTGGTAACAAAAATTAATTTATTTTTGATTTAGATCTGTAAAAGAACTGATTTAAACAATTTTTGACTTCGATTGACCAAATGAATTGATTTATTTTTTGATTTTAAATCAATAGCCGTGTTTTATTGGGAAATTTATCCGTCGTAAGTTTATCCGTAGTAGCATTTTACATACAATTCGCTACGGTCGATTAAAAGCTAAAGTAAAAGCTACGGTGGATGGCTGGTTGACGTTCAGTCGAGTCCCGATTCTGATTTTGTTAATTTTGTTGGTACGATTGATAATTGAATTATATCTAGATGGATGTGTTCATGGAGTGTTATAATTATTACTTTCATTCGTAAGACAAATCGATATTTTTGATTCTTTTTTATTAAAATCTGTATTCTTTGCTCAATTATTTTGTGAAGTACGTCTAAGATTGCACCTATATCTGCAATTTTGCATACCCCTAATGTCAATTAATCAATTTTAACAAATTCTGATATCCATTTTCAAAAAGAAACCAATATTTATGGAATAAATTCCGTTTTACTTTTATTTTTGACTAACCAAGCCCAATTTTCGTTTTGTGTTCAATTTTTATTGATAGTTGTAAATAAACGGACTTTGGTGAAAAAAATCATCTTTTTATTTAGATCTACAAAAAAGCAATTTGAGAAGACAAACCGCATTGGGTGGAACTGCACTATAGAGGAATTGCTTGACACTGCGCCGCAAAATATTTATTCGTACGAAATTCTATGAGCTATAAGTCCAGAGGCGCACACATATGCAACTTTCAGTTTTGCAAGACAGTTTGGTTGCTAAAGTGAATACCCAGGACTTATATGAGAGTGCGCGTACATGCAAAAACTATTCACTCCGCGATTCGAGCAACTTAAGAGTTTGTGTTTTGGCACAAGTCGAACGATCGCTTTTAAGTTGCTTATGTGCGCGATCATCGTTCAACTAGTGATTAAACTATTTCGTTTCGGCAAAATTGCATGTGCGCGCCTAGCCTAAACGCACTAAGCGGGAACTGAACTCACAAAGTGTGCTTTTTCTTCACTGTTTAATGGACGTTGGCCATCGGCGGTATTCGATTCACTACATGGACATGGACTGGGCATACATTTTTGTGATCCAAAATGGTGAAATGGCAAACCAAATGTTAACTTTTTGTTACTTACTCCCCGTATGTTAAGTGCAGTATGATGAGTAAATATTAAATTGAAAGCAAAACATACTCAGAAAATAAATTTGTAAATTGACTTAAAAAATAAAACTCTAGCTATCGTTAAGCTCAGAAAATAAATAAAAGCATGAAATATAAGTGGAATGAACAATTTAAACCACGTTGTAGTGTGCGTTCCAAACCAAGAAACATTAAAAGGAAACAAGTAAATCACCGGCACTTTTGTTTCCTCGTGTGAAATGCATAGACCATTTTTAAAGCAATAAAAAATTGGACTGTGTAAAAAGGGACTTGACCATAGTCTATGAACAAAGCCATTCACTTATCATTTCCCTTCTATTGGTGCAAAATGAATGTTCGAATTTAAAACTGCAATTGCAGAAAAAATGAAAACAAGAAAAAGGTTTGTAACATAAATTAAATATGGGTACTTGTTTCTACTTTCTATTTTATATGAATAAAAGCTAATTATTGTTCATAACTTTGATATTTTCTTAATTTTACTTTGCAAAAGACTATTTCATTACTTGTGACTGCTATGCAGGGGTACCAATTTTACAAAAATAAAAAAGCTACGGTCCATGCTACGGTCGATGCGTTTTCTTGGGGTTTACTTACGGTACAATGGATAGATTCCCAATAAAACACACCTAATTTTGTAGATCCAGATTTTTTGGCAGATCTACCACTCTTTTACTAACACCACTATGTATCATAATTGACAGCCATCATTGTTTTTATATACAATGGCCTCATTCAATAACCGAACCATAGTTTTCCGGATAGGTTGGTGTTGTTGTATTCCCATGTAAGAATACAGCTGATAACCAAACAACTGCTGACGAAAATTAATCTTAAAATATC
This sequence comes from Philhelius pedissequus, assembly GCA_910595825.1. Lineage (NCBI taxonomy): Eukaryota > Metazoa > Arthropoda > Insecta > Diptera > Syrphidae > Philhelius > Philhelius pedissequus. Next base: position 47,237,770 of record OU343161.1, on the reverse strand, counting down.
CGAAAAACTTTGGTATACTTTTGTATCCCATGAGAAATGTCAAAAAAATATGCACAAACCCATACAAATTTAACCTATTCGATGTTGGTTGTTCAGGAACTTCAGTGGATACTAACATAAGGTTTGTTCGCTGAGCCCTGAAGTCATCCTAGGGTCGACCTAAAGTGTTTTTTGAAAAACCTAAAGTCACCCTGATAAACAAATTCTGTGTTTTTTTAAACCTAGGGTCGCCCACAACTCGCCCTGAAGTAGAACTAGGTTTTTAGCAGGGGCAACTTGAGGTAAATGAATAAACGTCAAAGTCACATCAGATCTGAGTTAGGAATGGGCGATATTGACGTGAATATCGAGTACTCACCATCGATGTTAATAGTTATCGAATCGAAAACATGACGATGTGTTGAAGGGTTTTTCATTAGGGCCAGTTTCAGAGTACACACTTAAGTTCGCCCTGAGTTTGAGTAAACGTCAAACAAAATAAGTCTCACTTAGGTTACTTTTCTGTTTCACAGTCGCTTAAAATTACTTCACTCAAAGCATGAATAACGATGGCAACGCTTGTTTTTTTTTTTAAATTATATTTAAAGTTTTATTCAAACTGAAAAGACATTGAACAAAAATATCAAATATTAAAGTAGCTCTTAAGTGCCCAACAATGGCCACTTAATTCCCCCTTCAACTTGGCTGGTGTGAAATTGAAATCTTACCCTGAGTGAAGTTAATGGGGCAATTGGCACTGAGTGTGAAACTGGCCCTTATTCTTCTTTCAACATCGATATTGAAACATCGTTTTTTGTTTTAATATCGATATTTCCATAACATATATGGACTTATCCATCATCCCTAATCTGAAGCATTTGTTTTGTTGTGTTTTCTCGTTTTGTATGCAAATTGTTATTTTTAAAAGGGAAATAAAACAATACTCAAATTAATTTTCAGACACAGACATGAAAAATGGAAAGCTTTGAAGTTGAGGATTGTGCATAGGTTCACAAAAAATGTACTAAGAAATTAAATTTAACATATTTTAAGTTTTAATTATTAAATGACATAACTTGCTTTTCTGCAACATACATTTAATGGCCCTCGGGTGTTTTTTGAGAACCGAAAACCCCAGGTTTTTTGACAACTCTTGGGGTTGTCAAAAAAACCTGGTTCGACCCTAGTTAAAGTTCAACGAACGAACCTATATCTAATTAGGCTATCGTACCCACATCTGAATGTACCCAATGCAGCTATCAGTCTGACAAAACAGCTGATATTGCTAGCTGGTTCACAGACACATATATATATATACAAATACTACAGCAAATAAAAATCAATCTGAAATCGTATTCGATTCGTTACGAAAAAAAATCAATGTATAGATCAAAATATAAATTTACCAAACGATAACCCCATGATTAAACTAGTATACCCATAAATATGACAAGAAATAAATAAAATAATGCGGATTATAAGAGACATAAACAAATCAGATACTGTAATTTTCTCCGCATTAATTCAGCCGCCATCCCTGGAGATAAATCTGCGACAACAACCAACTTACACCACACATCTTTCCTATCCCTCTTTCTCTTCTTTCGCATTACGCCAACGCAGTGTTAAAAACATAATAAAGGGTACCTAATCATAATCTCTTGAGCGCGTGTAAGATTAAAAAAAAAATATTTCTTATTGTATTTGAGTAGATTTTTTTTTTTTTTAATATTAATTTTTATTGAGTAGCTTAACTCATTACTTACTAACAACAATCTGAAGCACTTGTTTATAGTCGGTGATATAAATATAGATCTGCTGTCTGATTCCTTAATAGTTGAAAATTACAAGTCGTTATTTTCAGCCCATGGTCTTATATCGTGTGTAAATGTACCAACAATAATAACTCCAACATCCAAAACTTGTATTGATCATAGTTTAGCAAGAATTGATATAAAATCTTATTTAACTCTTACTAGTTCAGTATCTGATTTAAAAATTTCTGATCATTGTATGACTTGCTAATGTTTAAATTTTAAGGAAAATATTCACAATAAAAGAAGTAAAATAAGAAACCAAGTTTTCCATGAGCAATTTGCCAGAACTAAGTTTGAACTATTTAACTCTCATTTGATTCTTGAAAACTGGTAAAGAAATATTACCGATTCTGTTCCTTCAACTGCTTTTGACAATTTTGTTTTATTATTAAATGGCTATGTTGATCAAAGCACAAAAGTTGTTAGAAGGAAAAGAAATGGCGAATTAAAAAAAACTCAAGATATCTGATTATCTAATAAATAAAATCCATTCTAAGAATCAACTGAAACTTAAGTGTAAGAAACACCCAAACAAAAATGTATTCCGCGAAAAATATAAAGTCTTGTGTAAAGATGTCAATCTGGAAGTTCCTATTTGCAAAGAAAATTTTTATATGGTCAAGTTCAATAAAGCCAAAGGAGATTTAAAAAAAGAATGGGGCATAGTCAATGAATTATTCAACAAAAACACAGCTTATGATATTCCTTCAAACATAATTTTTAGAACATTGAGCATTGATGACCACTCTAAAATGGCTAAAATATTGAATGAATACTTCATTCAAATAGCCATAGATACTATTTTTGATGCAGGCATAAATCATTATCTTCAATTTATCCAGATATTTGTTTTAATGAAGGATTTCATTCAAATAGTTTTGTCTTCTATACGATATCTTCGTTTGAATTATATACAAAGTTTTTAAATCTTCGGATAATTCTAATTCTTCTATGTCAAATAGTTGTTCCAGCAATTTTGTTTAAAAAGTTAATAGCAGTGTTTTCAAATTTTTTTTGAAAAAGTCATCAAAAGCAGAGTAGTAAACTATCTTGAAAAAATCTCTTACTTCACTTCAGCTCAAAACAGTACGACTTTAGAGCTGGTAAATCAACTGAAGATGCAATCTTAGCACCCTGTTGTCATATCTACGATAGTATAGATAAAAAAAATACACTACTGCTCTTTATATAGATATAAAGAAAGCATTTGATACAGTTGATCATGGCATATTATTAAGTAAATTAGAAAAAGCTGGATTCAGAGATTTTATGCTGGAGTGGTTTCCTTCCTACCTTAAGAAGGTTCAGTATTAGGTCCAATTTTGTTCCTCGTTTATGTCAATAGTATTTTTTAGTCTGAACTTGAAAGGAAAAGTGTGTGGGTTTGCTGATGACATAGCTCGTGTTTACTCTAGTCACTCAATGTTGGAATAAAGTTGCGGATATCAATTTCGACTTGGAGTTATTCAGACATTGGTTCGGTATTCATAAGCTTATTGTGATTAGTGAAAAAACAAGTGTTATGTTTTTTAATTCAACTGCTTTAGATTTAAGTCCTCCACTTTTAATTCAACATAGCATTGGCCTCGTTCGGTGGCGCAACCTAACCGATCCGGATTGCTTGGTGTTGTTGTAACGCCTAAGGAAAAAACGGCTGATGAACTAAACATATGTTGTCAAACACAAATCTCAAGCTACCCAAAAATTATTGGATTCGTTGAGATACGGTTGGAAATGTAAGGAACAGCTGATTCAAAACTTCAGATGTGTATGCAATACAACTGACATAACGAGAAAGCTACCTGAATCGTTCGAAAATAAATCCGCTACAAAGGTATCTTGAATAGCCTATCGGCCGCGCACCGAACGAGGCCATTGGCTGCAGAAAAGTCTCGCTAAGCAGCTTGTCTTATTGTGCCCCTAATACAGGGTGGCCCACGAATCGTGCTACAATGAGAAATTTAAATAACTTTTATTTTAATCGATGTATTTCATTAATTTTTTTTTATTGGATTAGAAATTAAATTTTATTTTAAATAACTAATGGTTTTTAAAGATGATAGACCGCAAATGACCTCCACGCTCATCCATGCATATGCGGCACCTGATCATAAAATTGTTCATTGCTGCGTGAAGGGTTGCAATTGGGATCGCCTCAATTATTGTCTTAATGGACTGCTTTAATTCAGTCAAATTTCGGGGTTTCGTTAACATTGCCGTTAAGATTGCCGTTTAAGTCAAAATGGGCCTCATCAGACATGAACAAACAATTTATCAATGTGTTGTCTTCTTCGGCCATTGCAATCATTTTTCGGCAAAATTCCCGACGAACAGGCAAATCCTGAGGACTTAACTTGCTTGCAATTTGGACGGAAACAAGTTTAAGTCATCATGAAGTATCCGTTGTAATGACCGTCTAAAATTTGGCCCGATAAGTTTCGAGTCGAAACACTTGGATTTGCCTGTATTGCCGATGCAACAGCCACGATTGTATCCTGAACCCGAACATTGGGATCTCGATGAAACGGTCTTGGTTCGATGCTTCCAGATTCGGCAAACATGTTCACCAGCCTCATAATGGTCCATTTACTCGGGGGAGTACCGTCAAACTCCAGCCTTAATTCCCTTTGGACGGAAATGACAGACTGCAAAGAATGGTATCGCTGCACTATCCAAATCCTTTTTCAGTATCCCAAGCATTCATTTTGATAAATCCAAATAGTTAGTATAAAAATAAAAAAATAATAAGCCGATTACTCACACTGAAAAAAATTTATTACGTTTTATTTTTGTAGCACGATTCGTGGGCCATCCTGTAGTATCCCAACTAATGCTATAGATGTTATTTGTTCTCCTAATTGTTTTAATATCGAACCAGTAGCTGAATATAAATAATTTGGAGTAACTATTGATAACAAAATTAGCTGGAAATTTCACACATTAGCTTTAAAAAAATACTTGCTGTCAACCACCTATGTAATGTTTCACCTAAGAAGCATTTGTAGCAAAAAACTTATGGAGACTATTTATTATAGTCTAGTCGCTAGACCAATCGAAATTGCAATATGGGATTATTTGTTGGGATGGAACTTACAAAAATTACTTACAACCCTTGTAAGTTATCCAAAACCATATATTAAGAACCATCTGGAGGGAAAAAAGATTTGATCACAGCTTTTTGTTGTTTGTCAGCTCTGTCATTCTCCCGCTTAAACATTTCAATTTTTATAAAGTGTTGAAATTATTTTTCTGGAGAAGTGGTTACCTTTTATCCCGCAATACGCCATCTTATACATTACGCAGTAGCCATACGCACAATACTCGCAGCTTTTTTAACTTTTATACTTCAGTAGCACCTAGATTGTTTAATAATTTATTCTTAGAATTACGTAAAATTCGATCAACTCATTCATTCAATAAAAAAAAAAATTAAAAAATGGCTCTTTAACTTCGATTTTAATGAAATCACTAACATTATTCAAATATTGGTTTAATATTGTATGTATTTAGTTGAATCACTTACCACCATCAAAAAATAAATATTTTTGCTACATTATACCCTGCCAATTGTTGCCTAAATATAAACTTAATTTATTTATAGAAATAATTATACTAGATTCTTTTGGTACTTTCGACACTTGTCGTTAGACAACAGATCGTACCGTTTCTCTTCTTTATAAAATGAAAAACCGTTAGTAAATTTCACATTGTAAATTTTAGTAACATTGGTATATTTAGCATGGAATATATGCATATTTTTTTTATGCTATGATATTTTAATTGTATAATATGTAAAAAGAAGAAGAAATTAAAATAAAAAATATACATAATATAAATGTTGAGAGAAATCAGGCTAGCTCAGACAAGATCTCAGAAATCTAATAGCAATCTCTTTCTTACTTCGGAAAAAAATTTGTTGATTCGCGTCCTCAATTTTTGAGCGAAATTTGTTAGGTCTTTTTTCATTTTCTGAACTGTATAGTTAATTTTATAAATTATAAATTACGTAAAATAGATAGGTACATTAATATGTAGGCTAACTTATGCACGAAGGTTTTCATTTCGAATATGTAGGTACATGTATGCTATATTTCTTCGATTTTCTTCTCCATGCCATCACTAATCCTCACTAACACTACAATCACAATCTCCAATTTTCTCACGAATATCACAATTTTATGTACTTAAGTATTAATAATTAGACTTTACTAGAAGTTAAAAAAAAAAATTATAATAAACGATTGCAATTACCAGCTTTACTCAACTATCAAATGAGTGAAAAAAATTTGCCCTTTTTGTCAAAAGATTGATCAACAAATCTAGATCAAATCTTGACATTTCTCATGGGATAAAAAAGTATACCAAAGTTTTTCGGAGAGCTTGGGACTTTTGTTTGGCAGCAGTTGCTATGTCATCAGCAGTGGCGGCACAAGACCTAAAAGTTTGTGGGCAAGGTACATTTCGCGAGGCCTCTGCTGGTACATGAAGAAGGGACTATGACACCGACATGATTGATCATCATGAAGAATGCGCCAATATTGTATCTGTAATCTGTAAACAAACAAAACAAAAACAATAATACTCGTACCATACATAGGTAGGTAATTAACATCAGAAGTGGACTAATTCGTTCGAATAAAAATTGGATGAATATAATGCATATTACCTACTTCCTTTGTACATAATTTAATATTTCACTAACGTTATACGTATAATACAATATACAGTGGCGGTAAAATAAATAGAACAGCTTTGTTAAGAAATTTGATTAAGCCTTAAATCATAAGTTCGTTTTTAATGCCAATAAAGTAAGAACTTTTTTGCTGTGGCTTTTGAGTGCAAGGTAACGGGATATTATCTCTCTTCAATTTATTTAATAAATACAGTCAAATGTAAGTCAGAAGGTAAACAAGATGCATTCAAGTGAAGACAATTTAAATAGCACATATTGTTTTCGTTGTAATCATAATACATTTTTGGTAAATATTTTAAGTATTTTAAATTAAAGTCGGAGAGCTTAGAGATTTTTATAAGTTTTTTTAAAAATAAAATAGGTAAAATCTTAATGGTCAATATGTAGTATGGGTTAAGCATTCCAAAGAAGCATTTATACTACGAGTTCTGTATTTTAAAAATTAAGGTTACTCAAATTCTTCAATATATGGAAAATTAACAAGTTCGAGGAAGAAGGTTGTTAATGCTCTTTACCATTGTCAAGAAGCTGTTCAAAAAAAAGTAGGCAAGAACCAATGTTGTTCCTTCGTTTGAATCCTAATAGTATTAAAACAAAAAGGAAATCTAAAACTCTCAAGATTCAAAATAAATATTCAAAGTGTTTTTGAAGTAGAGTATTTTGATTGCTTGATGACAGTCGAACTTATGTTGCCATCCTCCGCATGGGCAAGGCAGACCCGTTCATTACAGCTCCAAAAATTAAACAAGCAATAGAACAAGATCTTGGTGTAAACGTGTTTGGTAGCACTATTAAAAACCGCCTCCATAAAAAAAATTGTGTGGAAGCACTGCCAGAAGAAAATCATATGTCTCCAAACACAATTTGTCACGGCATCGGTTGAAGTTTGCAAAGAGCATAATATTTCAAAAGATCAAAATTGGTGGAAAAATATCTTGTGCACGGATGATTCCAAGTTCAATCGCTTTGGATTGATACAAACAAATATGAGCAAAGCGGAAAAAATTAAGAATATTATCCAAAGTATACCATCAAAAGCATGGCGGAGGTAGCATTCTTGTTTGGGGATTTTTTTCCTCGTATGGAGTTGGACCACTTCATCGCATAGTACGTATTATCAGATCAAGCTGGCGGTACACAGAATTACGCGCCACTAGACGGTCGCATGTTCCGTTGAAATTTTCTAAGTCCCGAGCTAAGCTCTGTCACTGACCGGGAACTCCCAGCGATAGTTGAACGCCAACTAACGTGGCCAGACTAAATATAAACGAATTATCAGAAACGACAGAGATGAGATCTTTTAATTAATTAATCTTATAATACAATATATTTAATTAGTTTGTCAGAAATATCGATTTTATCATTCACATTCATTTCGTAAGCACTTTTGGATTTTCCATACTTTTTCGGCTGTGAGGCGCAAGGCCGTTTGCACCGCGATGCCGTGGGCAGTTGCCCACACCGCCCACGTTTTCCGCCGCCTATGGTCATCAGCTGTGTTCTTACATGGGAATACAACAATACCAACCTATCCGGATAGCTTTAGTTCGGTTATTGGATGAGGCCATTGAAAAGATCAAATCTCGATTTTGAGAGCAGTGGCCTATTGCACCACCTTACAATTTTGTGAATTAAAAACGTTTTTACCACACATTTGTAAAAAAAAACAAGTTTTGTGTTTTGTAAAATTCTGCAGACTAAAAAATAATTGTAGTTGTGATTCACAAAATATAAAAAGTTGTTAAAAAATATGATTTATATGATTTTCGGTTGCACGAAAATAAGTTTGTAATTGTAAATCGCAATCAAAAAAAATTGTGAAAAATCTACTTTATTGTGAGTTTCTGTTGCACAAATTTATTTCAGTTTGTGAAAAAATTCTACAAATTTGTTTTTTATATTAAATTAAGATGTCTGCGTAGAAGGCACAGCAGTAGTGACAGCAGTAATTCTGAAGCGGATTTCGTTGTAATAAAAAAAGTTTATCGCCCGCGTCAAAATTATAGTTTTGAAAATTATTTAAATTTCAATGAACGATTCCGACCGAGAAAAAATTAATATTAGGTTTGTTCGTTGAGCACTGAAGTCGCCCTAGGGTCGACCTAAAGCGTTTTTTGAAAAACCTAAAGTCACCCTGATAAACAAATTCTGTGTTTTTTGAAACCCAGGGTCGCCCTCAACTCGCTCTGAAGTAGAACTAGGTTTTTAGCAGGGGCAACTTGAGGTAAATGAATAAACGTCAAAATCACATGAGAACTGAGATAGGAATGGGCGATATTGAGGAGAAAATCGCGTACTCATCATCGATGATAATAGTTATGGAATCGAAAATATCGATGTGTTGAAGGGTTTTTCCCTATTCTTCCTTCAACATCGATATTGAATCATCGATTTTTTGTTTTAATATCGATGTTTCAATAACATAGATGGTCTTATCCATCATCCCTAATCTGAAGTATTTGTTTTGTTGTGAATTCTCGTTTTGTATGCAAATTGTTATTTTTAAAATGGAAATAAGACAATACTCAAATTAATTTTCAGACACAGACATGAAAAATGGGAAAGCTTTGAAGTTTTAGTTTTAGTTATTAAATGACATAACTTGCTTTTCTGCAACATTAATTTAATGGCCCTCGGGTGTTTTTTGAGAACCGAAAAAACCAGGTTTTTTGGGTCGACCCTAGGTAAAGTTCAACGAACGAACCTATTATTGGACCCGGAATACAACACAAAACAGAAAGAAACTGTGCATTAACCCCAAGACAGCAGCTCTTAACAACTTTACATTGGCTGGGCATGGTATTGATAAGTCTACTGTATGTAGATGGGCCCAACGTGTCTACAAAGGTATAGTTGGCCTTTTATATGAGGACGTTGTCAAATAGCCTAATCCATTGTATTTATATAAATATGAATATATATACAATGGCCTAATCAATTTGAAGAAATATCTCGAAAATTTTACGCTATTGCAGGTTAGTTAGCATCTTTGTGTTCTTATTGAGTATGTTTCTTTATTCATTCTGAGATGTGCAGAATATTCGGAAAACCAGTTTTGCGTTTCTTTATTCCAAGGAATATTCCGGATAAACTATTTTGTTGTTTCTTTATTCATTTCGGAACGTTTGGAATGCATTCTTTTTATTCCATGTTACACACGGAATGAAAAGAATATTCTCGAAATAACCCTCTCATATGAAAGCAAAACAAATGACAGCAGACAAAAGACGAAAACCAAGTAAGTAAACAAAGTGGATGACCAAACATTGTTTATATTTTTATTATTGAAATAAATATATAAATAACAATTAAATGTGAGTTTTCATAAATTAATAAATTAATAATAATTTATTTTTACTATTTTCCATAGAGATATCTGTTTTCTTGTCATCATCACAACACTTTAAAACAGCTGATTGATGTCATCTTTCTTCTTTTCTATTCCGGATAAAATTTTTGTTTCTTTATTTATTCCATTCTGGATATTCTAGATAAACATTTCGTCTTTTCCATCCATTCTATTCCTTATCCGGAATAAATAAAGAAGCACACTCATTATCTCTCAAATCAAAATTATTTAGGTATGCCACGTATTTATGGATGCATTGATGGAACGTTAGTTAACATTAGTGGTATTCACGATCTGGTGTACCAAGTCTTGTAAAATTGTAAAATTTTATTTTTTTTTACAACAGACTGTGAACACACTTTTACTAATCTGTAGCAACACTGAAGCAAATGTCAAAATCTGTTTAACATTTGTTCTGAAGAAGGCTTATGTCGATTTCGTTTCAATAATTAGGATTCGCTACTAAAACCAATACTTTTTTGCTTTGAAACGAACGATTATGGACCGAATCTCTTTTTGGGACTGTGTGTGTTGCTTGGCAGCTCTAAAAAAAAACAAATCTTCAATTCGTTAAAACATTATTATCTCGTTTTAATTTCCCGATTCCAACGCGGGGGAGTCCTAAACCCACTTGCACTTTTTTAATATTTGTTTTCAAGAAGTTTTTAACAATTTTTTTTAGATTTTAATATATTAATTTACTTTTTCTGTACACTGGCACAAAATAAAAATTAATTCACAACACAGCATTTGAGAAACTTCAAAACAAATATTGTAGTGTGTGTAAGAATCTGTGCACAAATCCGTTTTGAATCCATCTCCAAAAAGAGGGCAAGAAGTAAGGGCAATGAAAAAAATCTCCCCGGTCAACGATTTGAAGAGATTTTTTTGACGTTATGCTTTGAAATTTTCTTAGGTTTCTTTTTGATTTCTGTCTCTGATAGATGTCAAACATATTTTTTTTAAAAGAGAAATTGTTTCTCACAATTATATTATTCATTAACCAAACCAAGTGAGCTACTTAAATAAATTCATTGTGAAAGAAAATTTCAAGTTTTAATTCTTGTAGGCAAGGCATTTAATTCAATCCCTCACGAGTTGGTACACATTTCATACATACAATTATGCGCCAAAACATGGAAAATCGACAACAAAAACGCACGGACCAACTAAGCAAATCTGCACACAAATCAATTTTCTCCTGGTTCATTGTTTTTCCGAGACATTTTGATATATTAATTTAGCAAACCGTTATTAACAACCACTATAAAAAAAAACAACATTTACATATATAATCGCACCAGGTTTCCTTATTTTGAATTTATTTTTCTAAAAATAAGCTGCGGTTAATTTATAACTCAAAATTGTGTAGAATTTTCCAGCCGCGAAGCAAATTGTTTGTTTACAAAAAGGGAATGTCAAATCAAAAGCAATTCAAAAAACGAGCAACTCAGTTTCCTAAAGTAAAAGTGTAAGATTTTGACATTCAGTATATTTTGTTGTTGTAGTGCAAAAAATGCTACACTTTTACAATGATACAAGACCAGATACACCGGATCGTGAATACCCCTATTGATTTTGAAGTTGCTTTTGTGGATAGACATGAAAATCATTCAATAAATTGAGAGTGTGTTTCTTTATTTATTCCGGATAAGGAATAGAATGGATGGAATATACGAAAGGTTCATCTAGAATATCCAGAATGGAATGAATAAAGAAACAAAAATTCTTTCCGGAATAGAAAAGAAAAAACATGACATCAATCAGCTCTTATAAAGTGTTGTGATGATGACAACAAAACAGATATCTCTATGGAAAATAGTAAAAATAAATTATTATTAATTTATTAATTCATGAAAACTCACATTTAATTGTTATTTATATATTTATTTCAATAATAAAAATATAAACAATCTTTGGACATCCATTTTGTTTACTTACTTGGTTTTCGTCTTTGGCTGCTGTCATTTGTTTTGCTTTCATATGAAAGGGTTATTCCGAGAATATTCCTTTCATTCCGTGTTTAACATGGAATAAAAAGAATGCATTCCAAACGTTCCGGAATGAATAAAGAAACAACAAAATAGTTTATCCGGAATATTCCATGGAATAAAGAAACGCAAAACTGGTGTTCCGAATATTCTGGACATACCAGAATGAATAAAGAAACACACCCTGTATGTTAGTTTGAGGGCCTGATTATACGTTCAATATTAATATATTATGGCTATGTGAACTGGCCCGGAAGTGTGCACGATGCTAGGGTCTTGCGAAGAAGTCCACTGTATAGTCGATTTGAAAATGGTTTTCAGCCTTTTCCGAATGCTGTTTTACTCGGAGATACCGGGTATCCATGCATAGACTATGGTTACTTACACCGATTTTACGAGTCACTTCCCCTGAAATTGAACGTTATAATCGCGCATAAATCTACTAGAAGAATAATTGAAAATTCGTTTGGGATCTTGAAATTTTTTATATATGTATTCTGTCAAATTCAAGTAAAACAAGTTACTTTAACGAAAAAACAAAAACAATGTTAATTTAAGAAAATTAATAATGTATTATTATTTGCGTTTTCTTCTATTCTAAAATTAATAATATGTTAAAATATATAATGAGGGTATTCATTTAACGGCGGAAAACCCGTATAAATCTCAGAAACCAGATAATTTATTTAAAATTATCTGGCTTCTGAGGTTTATACGGGTTTTCGCCGTTTCATGATTACCCTTAATATACATATACGTAATTGTACTTCAATAAATAGCTCAGAAAGTTTCTTAGTGATAATAATGTGTCTGTTTTGTTCTGCATAATGCTGATATATCTGGTTGAATTTGGGACAACTGCAACCGAATATCTGGCTCTGCATCGATACGGGATCTATATTTTGTTTTGGTTCCAACATAGGCGGATAACGACAACGGCAGAAGAATTATTTTGGATTATCTGTCAAAATTTGGAATTCGTCCTTCAACATACACCAGAATTCTAATAAAGACTTCTTCGTTTCAAAATCTGACTTCATCGAAGAATCTGATGCCTAATCAATCAAGCACTCTCAAACTGCAATGATGTCAGAGACGCTGGCTTGTCCAACGCGGCAGAGTATGGGTCTGCAACCCATAAAAATTGATTTTATTTTTAAATGCTTCTACTTTATCACTGGCATCGAAAACAGTTATTGAATTTCCCTGAAATGATACCCTCAAATCATTTATTTACTTAAATACATCGGCTAGATACGCCAAGCCTCATTACACCACCTGTCGCTCAAATCAAAGTTGTCGTTAATTAGGAAGGTTCTGACTGCAGCCCTCAATTCGAAAAGCCGCGTCAGGGTCTTAAGTACTATGCACATGAGAGCGACCAACGAATTAGCGAATATTCGTCGATTTTGAAATTTCGTTCACATGGCCTTATTTCTAATCGTCACAAATACAAGTTGAAAGTCTGATTTTGAGGTTAGACGCGACAAGCAAATTATTCATTTAAGTGGATGGTATGTGGAACGCGAAGAGAGCTTGACTGTACGTAACAATCAGGCGCAATTCTCGACGAACAATATTGTTTTTTCAAATGTATCTTGTTTTGGCAATATAAAAGTAAATTTTTGTATCTGAACATTAATATAAATTATATTTCTACAATTTTGTTAAGAATTTGTGAAGAATTTAGGTTGGTAAATTGTTTTAAATTGATTTTATTCGTTTATTCGTCCGTCGTTGGTCGGACTCATGTGAAAAGGCTTTTACCTACGAGTATTATCCCCTGCAAAATTGTTGAATCTTTACTTACTATATCAATTACAAAGATCATTCAATTTGCAGTTTTTACATCCCGCGGAACCGGTTTTTTGGCATTATCGACCTTGACCTGCAAAAAATTAATTCAATTGTGTGTTAGACCCCTTTCACACAAGGAAACTGAGTTGCCGGCAACTGGAAGTTTGTTGGTGAGAAGGGCAAGAAGTAAGGGGAATGAAAAAAATCTCCCCGGTCAACGATTTGAAGAGATTTTTTGACCTTATGCTTTGAAATTTTCTTAGGTTTCCATTTTGACTTCTGTCTCTGATTGAAATCAAGTATTTTGGAAATTGTTTTTAGCCGATGTGATTTTCTTTTAATTTAATTTTCACAAATACTTGAAAACTACCCCATTCGTCGGTCAATGTTGACATGATATTAGTGGACGAGTTGCTTATTCGGGCGGGAGGCTCAGTCCCTATGTCATTAGGAATATAGGTCTGAGCAAGAGCAGACGACGATCCAGAAGATTGAAGTATGCCAAGGATGTAGCAGAGAATCTATTGGGTTGCTCCCGTGTACAATAAAACGCAGCCGAAAACAATCTTCTCAGAGAAACCTTTGTTTTGTTGTTTATTGAATTCTTGTTAATTGAACGAATATCAACTTCAGGAAATGTTTTTTTATTTAATAATAATTTTACAGTCAAGTTTTAATATACCTATAATAAAAATATACGTAAAAATGAAAATCGCTGTAGAAGGTTGTGCTCATGGCGAGGTGGAAAAAAACATAGAGGCAATACAAAAGCGAAAAATGTTAAAATTGATTTGTTGTTGTGTTGCGGAATTTATATTAAAAGGTAGATTAGGTTAGGTTGACATGGCCGTCAGGAAAACAACTGACACACTTAGACCAAATGCTCAACCAAACCAAACAAAATTGATAATTATCTGAAAAATCAAAATGTCAGTTTTGAAGTTTCTATACATTTTATCGATAACTTTGTGAAAAAGTTTTTGGTAGCACAGTTTTTATCCTCTCCAATAGCTAAGCCCCAAGAATTCTCTGGGTTTAAGCTAAGCACCCCCGGGGATTAGTTGTTGTTGGATTTAGTATGCAAATTGTTAATCCTACTCATCGTTTTTTTCGTCCAATTTCCCCGGGGCTTAGAAAAAAACACGCCTATTATTACATTAACCAAAGCAAGTGAGCTACTTAAATAAATTCATTGTGAAAGAAAATTTTAAGTTTTAATTCTTTTAATTAATTCAATCCATCACGAGTTGGTACACATTTCATACATACAATTATGCGCCTAGACATGGAAAATCGACAACAAAAACGCACGGACCAGCTGTACCAATAAAGCTTCGGTGCATTCCAATAAGCCCAATATAATCTTCTGTGTCGGGTCCAAGATTTGGATGGCAAGAGAAATCTGCACACAAATCAATTTTCTCCTGGTTCATTGTTTTTCCGTGACCTTTTAATATATTAATTTAGCAAACCATTATTAACAACCACAATAAAAAAATAACATTTACCTATATAATCGCACCAGGTTTCCTTATTTTGAATTTATTTTTCTAAAAATAAGCTGCGGTTAATTTATAACTCAAAATTGTGTAGAATTTTCCAGCCGCGAAGCAAATTGGTTGTTTACAAAAAGCGAATGTCAAATCAAAAGCAATTCAAAAAACGAGCAACTCAGTTTCCTCATCAATTTTTTCGTGTGAAAGCTACAATGCAATTAAAGGAAAACGTCAAAAAAAATCTGTGTGAAAGGGGACTTAAATGTATGTATTTCCAAACCAAAAAGTTCTACCGTTGTTGCGCCCTTCATGTTTTGGCAAATAACATTTCTTAAATGTTTCCAATCTTTTTCCTTACTGAGAATACCTTCTGATATTGAAATATCTGATATGATCTTCCATTCGTTAATTTTCATCTAGTGGGTAAGTTGATAGGAAAATTTTCCAAATAGTATTTCTTCCCTCTCCCTTATTAGAGAAACCAAACATTTTTTGTTTTGATTATTCATAATGTTATGTCGATTTCGTTTCAACAAAAACATCGACTTGCCGTCGATCCGCCATCAATTTTTTTCTGAAAATCAAATTCGTTTCAAATTAAAACCAATATTTTTCTGGAAAAACAGATCCGTATTGAATCTCTTTTTGGAGACGGATTCAAAACGGATTTGTGCACAGATTCGTACACACACTACAATATTTGTTTTGACGTTTCTCAATTGTTGTGTTGTGAATTAATTTTTATTTTGTGGCAGTGTACAGAAAAAGTAAATTAATATATTAAAAAATAAAAAAAATTGTTAAAAACTTCTTGGAAACAAATATTAAAAAGTGCAAGTGGGTTTAGGAACTCCCCCGCGTCGGAATCGGGAAATTAAAACGAAATAATGATGTTTTAACGAATTGAAGATTTGTTTTTTTTTAGAGCTGCCAAGCAACACACACAGTCCCAAAAAGAGATTCGGTCCGTAATCGTTCTTTTCAAAGCCAAAAAGTATTGGTTTTAGTAGCGAATCCTAATTATTGAAACGAAATCGACATTAGTTGTTTACGCAGCAACGTTAAAAAAAATTGTGATTTAAATTTGTAACTTACAAGTTCCAAGCATAAATGGTGCAACGGTAAATTGTAGATTTAATGTACAATTTGTAACTCCCATCACAAATATGTGATATCACTTTTTTGTAGTTGGTGCAAAGCAAATTCAATTACAAAGTTTATGGTTGTGTATTACAAGTACAAATTTGTGTTTGTAATTTGTAAACTGGTGCAACAAGCTCCAGATCTTTGAAATTTGAATGAAACTTCCTATAAATAGGAACACTAATTTTGTGTGCTTACGTTAAATTGAAAACATATCTACATATACTGTTATTAAAGCTGTTTATATGATTTTTGCTTCCAGCTACATAAATAAAAGAAAATCTACCGATATTTGTCTATTTTTACTTCAATTATTGCTGATAAACATAAAGGTGAAAGTAAGTTCAGATTACTTAATATACATAAATATATAATGTTATTATTTTATACTTTTTTCGTTAGTTCAATTCTAGACAATGTCAAATTCAACAAATAGAAAAACTAAAACTCGAAAAAGCAACGCATATTGTGGAGTTTTTCAATGTAATACATATCGTGGTAAAGGAATTTCTATGTTTAAAATTCCCCAACGAGTTCGACAATCTCCAAGGCTCTTAAGAAAGTGGTCGAAAATCCTTCGAAATGGAAACCCGTTCCCTAAATATTTCAGTATTTGTAATCGTCATTTCGAACAAAATCAAATCCTTAAGGCCTTCGCTATAAAGGGCATTAAAAGAAAAGCGCATTTAAGTGAATGTGCATTTCCAACTCTAAATCTACCTACATTCGTGGATAAACCTAAATATGTGGTAAAGAGGAAACCTACTACGACAGGGCTTTTGGAACCAATTATGCAAATCATAGACAAAAGGTATATTCTTCATAACAATTGCATTTATTAATTTACTAATATGATATTAATTAACACATTTGATATTTTATTTAAAAGCCCTTCATGCGAAGAAGATCCACTTAGTGTTGAAAACGATAATACATTAATGGGCTATGAGAAACCAACGAACCAACTTCTAAGGGAACTTGATATCAACTCAAACAGCAAGAGTACCTTTGTGAACTTTGACCCCTTTGTTGCTATTAGTTGTCTTTGCGACAATGACGAAAAACTAAAAACTATGACTGGATTGAATAGCAAAATCGTTTTAGATTTCTTAGCCAGCGAATGTATCAAATTAAGGTCACAAGACAATGACGATTACATGTCTATGAAAGATAAAATTATTTTAAGCATGTTCAAATTGAAGACAAATGTTGATTTTTTTCAATTAGCTGCATTATTCCAGATAAGTGAGGAAACAGCACAAGAATATTTTACCGATACTATAAAACGTTTAGCTGAAGCAGTTCATCCAACAATAGACTTGAACTCTGAAGAGCAAATTGTTAGAAATTTACCAACGTGCTTTGAAGATTTTCCAAATGTAAAATTAGTCGTGGAATTTACGGAATTAAATTCATTTCCACCTCTGAAAGTTGTCATAGGATTCGCACCATCCGGTCTAATTAATTATGTAAGCAAAGTTGCAAACGGAAAGTTTTCCGACAGAGCAATAATCTATCAAGTAGATTTGCTTCAAAAGCTTAAAAGAGGAGATGCTGTGATTGTTAGCAAAGGTCTCTTTATTCGCGATGATATTTATGGAATTGAAGTAATATCATGTGGTAAAAATTTTAGAGAAAATAAGAAAGTTACTGAAGCCAGAGTATATATTAGAAAACATATGGCAAGTCTTAAAATGTTTAAAGTTCTCTCTCAAAAAATACAATCATCTATAATTCCTTTGATGGACGAAATTATGATCGTTTTGTGTGGAATCTCAAATAAAAATGCTTCCACTGCTGTTTGACTAAAACAAAATATGTGTAATAATATAATTATTATGCATATACATACATAATAAGCACCTACATACCTGTGTATTTTTATATGCTTGATACAAAAAAAATAAACATATACATGCCTATTACATACATATATATTATTATTTCTATATTGCGGATAAGTTTAAATTGGAGTTTGGGAAAACATTTTCTGAAAATTTCAAAGCATATTTTTAACTTGCCTTACCTATAAACTCTAAAATAAAATCTAAAATTAAAGTAAGATTAACCAAGCAGAAGCGAGTACTTGCCGCAATTTATATATCTTAAAGAAATACGCAGCGACTTTTATCAATCTCCAGGTTTTAGATAATTTGACGAAGGAGATTTTTTAAGTATTAAATTAACGGTATATTATTTTAATTGAAGTGATATTAGGTTTGTTCGTTGAGCACTGAAGTCACCCTAGGGTCCCCTGAAGGGTTTTTTGAAAAGCCTGAAGTCACCCTGATAAACAAATTATGTTTGTGTTTTTTAAACCTAGGGTATATTAGAGTTTCTATTTCAGGAAGTCCAAATATAATAATGAAATAATATTTTTAAGAAACAAAATTAGATGTCTTATGTTTATTTAACATGAAAATAAATTAAATTACAAATATCAAACTTGATATTAAATGATATTAGGAATAATGTTTTTAGCTTTACAAACAAAAGTGTTTTTGCAATAAAGTATATATGTATATTCATGTATATATACTAACAGGGTCGCCATCAACTCGCCCTGAAGTAGATCTAGGTTTTTAGCTGGGGCAAGTTGAGGTTAATGAATAAACGTCAAAGTTACATGAGATCTGAAGTAAGGTTGGGTGATATGGAGAAAAATATCGAATACTCATTATCGATGTTAATAATTAGCGAATCAAAAACATCGATGTGTTGAAGGATTTTCCTTTAAGGAGGCTTTACATGTATCTTCATCTTCATCTGCATTGACATCTGCACAAAAAGAGGAAACAAAATAAAAAAATCATACTTGTGCGATAGAGAGCGAAGACCAAAATGGAGATCATCTTCATGTATGAAGATTATAGAAAGTATGAATCTGAAGATTGCAGATTATAGTGAAGATGAACATGTTCATCTTCATTATAGCATTTTCATCTGCACCATAATTTGTTCCGTTCACCTCAGTTTGTTAAAAAACAACGAAAATAGCGAAAATTATCTCCTAATAACTACATACCTGAACGCTAAGAACATGTGATTATGAGATGTGTCAAGAAGGTTATAGCATAGTTCGAGCAGTTATTAGTGTGCACCCTGTCTTACTTTTATGTTTGTTTTATATTATGGTCCCACTCTACTTTTCTTCAAGTCTGCAGATGCAGATCCATGTAAAGCCTCCTTTATTATTCTTTTAACATCGATATTGACTCATCGATTTTTTATTTTATTATCGATGTTTCTATAACATGGATGAACATCGATCATCCCTAATATGAAGCATTTGTTTTGTTGTGAATTCTCGTTTTGTATGCAATTTGTTATTTTTAAAATGGAAATAAAAGAATACTCAAATTAATTTTCAGACACAGACATGCACAGGGGCACAAAACCCCACGAATTGTCAAAAAAAAACCCTGGGTTTTTCGGTTCTCAAGAAACACCCCGGGTCTTTTTAAGTTACAGAAAAACAAGTTATGTCACTTAATATGTTAAACTTAAAATATGTTTAATTTAAGTTCTTAATACATTTTTTTCGCCCTATGCACAATCCATAACTTCAAAGGTTTCCATTTTGCATGTCTGTATCTGAAAATTAATTTGAGTTTTCTTTTATTTATATTTTAAATATAACAAATTGCGTACAAAATGAGAATTCACAACAAAACAAATGCTTCGGATTAGGGATGATCGGTGTTCATCTATGCTATTGAAGCATGGATATTAAAATAAACAAACGATGATTTAATATCGATGTTGAAAGAAGAATAAAGGAAATCCTTCAAAACATCGATGTTTTGATTCGATAATTATTAACATCGATGATGAGTATCCGATATTTTTCTAAATATCGACCATTCCTACCTCAGATCTCATGTGAATTTGACGTTTATTCATTTACCTCAACTTGCCCCAGCTAAAAACCTAGATCCACTTCAGGGCGAGTTGAGTGCGACCCTAGTTTTCAAAAGACACATAATTTGTTTATCAGGGTGACTTTAGGTTCTTCAAAAAACGCTTTAGGGCGACCCTAGGGAGACTTCCGGGCTTAACGAACAAACCTACTGTTCGACTGGTATCAAATGACAGTTCTTCTCCTGGGGCCCAATTCCGCAAGCGTGAGTTTTCTCTGTGTACACAGAAATTTGTATACACATACATTTTTCCGATTCCGCAAGGGTGCGATGCATATTTTTTTGACAGATAACGTGTACATAGATAGGAAAATTTTTTCACGCATATTTTGAGGGTGAATCATTGGAAGAGAAATTTCCTTTTGGATTTGAAGTCGGAATCAAAACCAGAAGCACGAACAAACTCACATCGACTAAATGCCAAACTCGAATTAAATGTGATCTAGGGATGAGTGATATTAAACACATCGATGTTAAAATCGATAACACAGCATCGATGTCAGAAATTATCAAATCAGAAATATCGATGTTTTTTAACACCGATGTCGTTTAATGCATTTTTTTTTTGAAATATAATAGCACGTTCAAAAATCGATTAAAAATTCAATCTATTATAAATTCAAAACACCATTATGGCTTTGAAAATTGTAGCGATGTTTTTTAGAGTAATTTTCTTTCACCTCTTCGCGTGTATGAGCTACATATATCGCACTAAGCGCCAATGAAACTTCATATAATTTCAAATAAATAGTTGTGAAGCCCAGTTCCGTCGAGTGTGGTCTAACCTTTATAAGCATGGGGTCATCGTCAAAAGATTTCAGCTTATTTTAAGTCGATGCCGCGATGTTTCAGATACTTCAACATCGATATTTTTTTCGCCTAACATTAATATTTTGCTAACATCGGTGAACATCGCCTATCCCTATATTTTACACATACACTCACATTAAAATGGAGAAGCTGTGTGTTTACTTGTTCGATTGATATGCCGGATCGGAGAGTTCTTCCGGATTACCAATCGAAAAGGACATAAGCTGTTCCTTCTTTTTTGAATTTGTTATTTTAAGTAAGTCCCAGTCTTTTATAGTATGTACTTACAAAATTTAATTAAAATAAAAAAAAACACAAAATTAATTTTTTGTATTCTGAATCATATTTGCAGAGCCGAATTTTTTGGTGAATCATCCCATTTTTTACTAACACTACAAAGCACTTGTACAATTAGAAGCATATAGTTTGACAACTATCTGTTTTACAATGTTTACAAGCGACCTAGGGTCGCCCTAAAGCGTACAAAACTTGAAGGCACAAATTCTGTGTTTTTTTAAACCTAGAGTCGCCCTATCGATGTAATAATTTAATAATCGATATTAAAAATTTTCGAATCGATAACATCGATGTTTTTAACAAATTTTCTTTATTCCTTCCTTCAACATCGATATTAAAGCATCGATTTTTTTTGTTTTAACATCGATGTTTCGTTAACATAGATGAACATTGCTCATGCCTAATCTGAAGCATTTGTTTTGTTGTGAATTTTCGTTTTTTATGCAATTTGTTATTTTTAAAATGGGAATTAAAATACTCAAATTTATTTCCATACACAGCAATAAAAAAAAAAAGAAATCTTTGAAGTTGTAGATTGTGCATAGGATTAAACAAATTCACTAAGGAATTAAATTTGAACATATTTTAAGTTTTGTTTATTAGATAAAATAATTGTTTTTTTCTGCATAATAAAATTAATAGCCTTCAGGTGTTTTTGAGAACCAAAAAAAAAACATTTTTTTCGATAACTCTTGGGGTTGTCAAAAAAACCTGGTTCGGCCCTCGGTAAGGTTCAACGTTTCAATAAGAATGAATTCCAAGCAACCAATTTATATCGAAATCAGATCGATTTCAAGTACCGTTAATTTTTGGACTAAAAAAATATTTAAAAATTAATTTGAGACAACCACGTAAAACACTTAAGTATCAAGTTTGAAGAAAATATCTTCAGCCGTTTAGGTTTCGCTATAACTTTGTTGAGGGCAGAATAATTTGTAAAAATAAACAAGAACAACCCGCAAAATTCGTCGTCAGTATACACTAATGAATGAGAAATAACAAAACAAAAAAAAAACAACGCGTCGAGCGCATACAATAAGCACTAATCTAATCATCAAAACGAACCCACAAAAATATTCGAATAAAAAAAAACAAGAATTCCTCATCGAATACACACAATTCATGTACCTACCTATAATATTCTATGACAATCCACAAGTAAAAAATAAAAAAAATCCTCGTCGAACGCACGCAATGCGATACCTACTACATTAATCTATAGCCGTGTTTTATTATCGCCAATAACCCATATGGTTCACCCCGTAAAAATAAAACGATCTGGGTTATGTACTGATATGTACCCGCCGAATTTAATACTAATATTTGCAAACCCAGATAGAAACCTGGATCTCGTGTCGTTTTTGTAATACATGTTAAAAAATAACCTAGACCCAAACCCATAGATTAAAACGCAGAGCTTAGTCCCTTTCACACAAGGAAACTGAGTTGCGGCCAACTGGGAGTGTGTTGGCGAGAAGGGCAAGAAGTAGGGGGAATGAAAAAAATCTCCCCGGTCAACGATTTGAAGAGATTTTTTTGACGTTTTGCTTTGCATTCCAATTAGCCCAACAAAATCTTCGCAGTTTCCTCCTCGGTGCCAGTTTCTTCATGTGAAAGCTACAAGGCAATTAAAGGAAAACGTCAAGAAAATCTCCAGCAACTGGTTTCCCTGTGTGAAAGGGAACTTAGTCCCCTTTCACACAAGGAAACTGTGTTCTTGCCAACTGGGCGTGTGTTGGCGAGAAGGACAAGAAGTAAGGGGAATGAAAAAAATCTCCCCGGTCAACGATTTGAAGAGATTTTTTGACGTTTTGCTTTGCATTCCAATTAGCCCAACAAAATCTTCCCAGTTTCCTCCTCAGTTTCTCGGTGCCAGTTTCTTCATGTGAAAACTACAAGGCAATTAAAGGAAAACGTCAAAAAAATCTCCAGCAACTGGTTTCCCTGTGTGAAAGGGGACTTATGTCAACTCACAAAGCGAACCCACAAAAAAATCCGAATAAGAAAAACAAACCAACAAAAAAATAAAGAATTCCTCGCCGAATACAGAATTCATGTACATCCAATATTCTATGACAATCCACAGCACGTACTTACAAAAAAAATTCTTGTCGAATACACACAATGCAGAAGCATACCTACACAGATCTATGAAAATCCATAAATCTAACAAAAAAAAATTCTAAATATCTGAAAATAATACTTCCAACAATAACATATGCATCAAAAAGTACTTTTGTAATAGTATTAAAAGTATTGCTATCCCGCAGCCGATATCGCAACAAATAAATCCGAGATATCGTGGTGCGAGACACGTTTCGCGAAAGAGAGGCACTAAAAGTACCTAGAAAATCTGCGGGCAAACGTTACACGGTCGACTGAGCTGCAAAAATTGGAATGCAAAGCAAAACGTCAAAAACATCTCTTCAAATCGTTGACCGGGGAGATTTTTTTCATCCCCCTTACTTCTTGCCCTTCTCGCCATCAAACTCCCAGTTGTCGGCAACTCACTTTCGTTGTATGAAAGGGGACTAACGATCCCTCTTGAGGACAACTCTTGGATTTGTCAGGGAAACTTGGGTAGACCTTTGGTAAAGTTCACCGAACGGACCTACTAGATATGCAAAATAAAAAATTGATTTATCTATAAAAGATGGAAAACCCACATTAATATAGGAATGTTTTTTTTTCTGTCCTCGCAAAAAAACAGTTCATATAGACAAGCATTCGCATAGTGCCTTCATTCGTATTCCTATTATATCCTATTTTAAAACTCTCATACTCATCGCATCACTATACTTTTTATCGTCGGAGCAAGGGGTATACCGCCCCCGACCAACTTCGTCGGTAGGTATAGAAATTACATACAAATTGGTTTAAATGTTTTAAATAGGTATACATACATAAGGTACCTACGAATTATGGATGATCTATTTATAAGACTTCAAAAGAATAACATTTACAAGTGGTGTTGGTACAAAAAAAATAGACATTAATTACCTATTAAATTAATACCTAATTAAAGTAAATTCCTCCCAAAGTAAAAATAAATTAAGTAGGAATACCTACATGATTTAATTTTTATTGACAAAAATGATTACCTACCCAGATATTAATTGAAGGGACACACGAGCCACGCCAGTGGCATTCATTCAGTTATAAAATATAATGTAGGTACGTATTGTTTTAATCAAAATCAGGTATTAAGGCATAAATAGGTATACCTACAACTTATAAAATAACCCTCAATATCAGAACACATTCACATTTTAATAATTTCAATTGACTAACTTTATCGTAGAGAGAGTACGTAGCTACCTACCTACCTATACCTGCCCTATGTATGTACCTCATCTCAAGAGGGAACCCGTAATTCCGCATTATATGCCTTTCTCTAATTTCCCCTTTTTAAAACAGTTATACCCACACACAAACAATATACATAAATAAATGTGCTTCATGCGGGTAGGGTAACGAGAAATGTGTATAACTTTTTCACCCCAGTTCGAAAAGAACCCGAATAATAATCGGTTTCCCCGAGACGAAAAGTCAACTGTGTACGCGACGTAGACGTGCTACTGTTTTTTGTTTATAAAATTCAAGCTGCGTAATCTCATAAGCTTAGTTGTGTGTTCATAAGAATATCTAATATATGTATGTATGTAAGTATGGATTTGTGGTTACGAGCTTATTAGTATTTTTAAGCCAGTTTTTAATATCTAGCTACTAGAAAACAATAATATTCTAATAATGGCATCTCGACACCAACGTACAGAACTAACGATAGGAGACAAATTAGATATTATCAAATCGTTGAAGAACAATAAATGCTCGCGAAAAGATCTTGAGGAGCGTTACAAAGTCAGCCAACATACGATAAAACGGATTTTATCGCGGGAAGATCAACTGAAAAATACTAAGAACTGCAAGTTGAGACGCATTCGCAGCGGCAACAATCGACAAATAGATGATGCCGTTTCAAAATGGTATCGTTCCATGCAAGAACAAAATATTTTCGTAAACGGTCCTCTATTGCGAAAACAAGCTGTGATATTTGCTCGTATGTTGAACAATCATACATTTGAGGCAAATAATGGATGGTTGTGGCGTTGGCAGCAAAAGGAAAATGTTAAGTTTAATGCTTCAAATTTAGGTAGGAAAGCGGGAGCACCAGCTAAGGCAGATAATAAAGCAAATAAAGAAAGAGACGCAAGCGAATTTGATGAAAATACATCTGTTAGAGGTGTTAGTGATTCGAATACGAATGTCGATTGGCATCCTATGCCAAATCAGCTACAACAGAGTGAAATATCGCATTTCAAAATAAAAGAGGAAGCGCATGACTTGCACCGAAACCCTTTTGAAACTGATGTTGCTTTTGAAATCGAAAGTGATGAACAAGAAACAAGTCAAAATAATTATCCCGCCGAATGTTTGATTACCGACAGAGAGGAAGTGAGGGTAAGAAATTTTTTTTCAAAAACTGTGCTTGATTATTAAATCAAGAATTACCTACTTAATTACAATTCCTATCAACTATCTACCTATGCATTTTTATTTATTGTATATATGTATGTACGTATAACAATTTTTGGAAAAAAAATGTCTTATATCCTTTATTTAATATAATTAATAATTATTTAATATCCTTTTTTTTAGAATGATCAAGAAAAAGTTTCATTGGATTACGTATCGTGTCTAGACAACAATTTCTATCAACAACCAGTTGCAATAAAAGAAGAAATAAATAATGACTATCGGATTAATTATTTTGAAGAAGACCCTGAAAAATACCGGTTAAGAAAAGAAAATCGAACGATTGAGAACGATTCACAGGATATATATTCAATTTATGGAGACTACATTGCACGCAGACTACGTGCAAGTGCCAACGAAAGAGAAAACTACGAAATTTACATTGCCCAGCATAATATTGATGACATAATTTTCAAATTGTCCATGGGTTCATATGCACGTGTCTCATCGTCAAGACCGAATGACGATGGGAGCAATACTGAACAAATCAGCCAAACCCATCAAAGTAGATAAAAACAACCACAGGCGTTGAATTTGAATATAACTGAGAAACAAACTATATCATAAATACCCATTTAAAAAAAAAGACGAGCACAAAATGTATGAATAGGAAAGCATTTGAAAACTTAAACTTGTAAAAAGAAATATAAATTTTAAAGTACCTTATACAAATTTTAAAAGTTACATAATGTTAACAAAAGAATCTTTGACTAACATAGAGTACCTAGGTATATTTTTATTTTGTATGTAGGTATGTATATTGTAAACAAACATTTTGCTTTTGAAAAACTTTTCAAAGTCAATTATTTTTCTAACCTTTAAGGATTAAGGAAAACATTAAACAACAGCTTTAAGTCCTAAGACTTTATTTTTATAGAAATAACCCGAAAACCCGTTTCAACGGCGGTACATTAAAACAAATTGTCTTTTATTTTCAACTTTTTGCCAAAGGCTTGACCGATTTCAATATGTTTTATACGGCAGCTAAGGTAGTTCTATTCATCCTTGTTTCAGTTTTCAAAAAAAGAACATTTCATAATCTTAATACTAGTTAGTGATTTATTTTTTTTTAAATCAAATGTTTGTTGGTTTATATTTTTAAAATGTAAGCGTTTTTTTATAAAAAAAAATGTTTAAATTCTATTAATGCTTAGGATATAAATAAAACTTCAAAAAGTGCCCAAAATATTATCAGTGGAACATTGTTTTTTTTTTTTATTTACTTGGGTTCCCACTTGCAGACATTATTTTTTGTAAAACAAACTACTAGGTATTTATGTTTAAGAAACTTAAGATATTATCTAATGTGATTATTTTACTCCTAAACTTATTTTGATTAAATGTGGGCAATTAAACTGGTTTTTCGAGAAACCAATTTTGAGTGCATTTATGCTTAAAAACGTTTTTTTAAATGGACGTGACAATAAAAAAAACCTATTCTCGAAGTCTTGTTTCCGAGAGCCCAACAAACAAACAAACAAACAGTTTCATATAGGTTTCGAAAACCAAAATTATTAATTAAAAGTTACTTACTATTTAATGAAAACGTATTAAGCTGTTATATTTTAGAAGATAAGCTTTACATACTTGTTTAATAAAAAAAATTATTATTATTTTGTAAACAAAAACTTAAGGTGTTTTTTAAAGTTGCATTTCAAAATTTAGTTTTGAAAAACTCCCATAGGTGTAGGTATCTATCACAATTTCTTCAATCTCATGTACAGAAACTATACAAATTAGATAATTTGCGTTTAAAAAGTTAATGGTGATCCTCTGGATGCAAAACCAGAAGGTAGTGACGGGCATAATTGAATTATCATTCAGAACATTACTACAGTCTTTTCAAAAATAAATTCACCTTTTAACAAATCAAATCAAAGCTTTTTGCAAATTAAATTAAACTTTTTACAAATCAAATCAAACTTTTTTCAAATAGAATTCATCTGTTAAGCTAGTATTAGACGGTCCTTGTAATGCGTCATTGCCGTGACACTCTGACGTCACTTTGACGTAGTTGTCTGTCCTAAAAGTGTCACTTCGTGTGATCGTCATTGTTTTGCATGTCATTGCCGTGACAAAAACAATGACAGGCACCGTAACACGTCACTTTTAAGTCATTGCAATGACAAATTGCCGTGACCGTGTGATAGCTCTTTCATTGTTGATGGGACACCGTGACACGTAGCCTGTCGCTGCAAAAACTGTGTCCCAACCGTGACACGGCAGCAATTTCGGCCATGTCATTGTTTGTCACGGTTGGGCATAGGTACATAGGTACCTACCTACAAATGTATATTTAAATAGATTTTAATTATGTAAATTCGGAGGGTAATTTGGTAGGTACCTACATAGATGGAACCTATGTATGTAAATATGGGCATATATATTGAAAGTGAAGGATATAGGTGCGTATTATATATATGTGACGTTTGCAAAAATTTTATAGTTATAATTTGAGGCGAAAAAAGATGCCATTTGAATTCCTGGTCAAATACCGCATATTTTGTTCTAATTAAATGATAGCTAGTACCGTCTCAAAATTTTTTATCAAAATCGTTGGAGCCGTTTTCTAAAAAAATAAGCTTTTCCTTAACTAAGACACAATGAATCGATTGATAGACGCCGTGTGATCGTCACTGCTAAAAATGATGAATGTCATTGTAGCTTAGACTCACCGCCAATGATCAGCTGTTTGAGAGTTCTCACGTCGTGTGATAGTCATTGTTTTGCATATCATTGTAGTGACACCGAGACACAAATATCACCGTGACACACTTTGACGTTCATTGTATTTTGGGAAAACAATGACACATGTGTCATTCGTGTGATAGGCTTTGTAGCTAGCCATGACACGATTATCTTTGTCACGGCAATGACGGAGGAAGGACCTATTTTGTTGTGACGTCAGAGTGTCACGGAAACGACACATTACAAGGACCGTCTAATACTAGCTTTATACATCAAATCAAGTACCTACATGAAGTTAATATAGAACAGGTTTTTTTACGACTTCGAGCGGTATTTTGGAAGATTCTAATCTTAACGGAAATTGGTTAATTTTGAACAACTCAAGTATCCATAAGACCCTAGAAGTGCGCGAACTTGTCGGTCAGAGAAGACACATTCTACGCATAGACAAAGAAGATATGACTTATCTGCGACTGTACTCTTTCTGCCACCGCATTCCCCAATGAAAAAGTCTTCTTTATATGTAAAATACCAGAACCCTTGTACACTAGTATACTATTATTTGTTTTAATGTTGTACTATTTATTGAATTTATTTCTGTTTTTATGTCCTTACCAAGTTATTATGCAATTATGGTTTGATGTTTTTTTTTCATACAAATTAATTTAAAACTATTTGGGCATATTCAAAGTCGTTGATAAACCCAGGTTTTACTAAACTACACTTTAAGACAATTTCGGCTCATGAATAGAAGCCGATTTTCCTTACAAATTGTTGGTTTTATATTTTGATAAGATTACTAACTTGTCTTACTAATGGCCTCAAATATTTTGGAATGATAAACTTAAAAAAATTGAATCAATGTCCGATAATTCAAATAAACCTAGGTTTAACTTACACAGTTTAAAATGACTATTAATACGCCCCATTTAATTTCCAAATACGTGAATTTTTCATGTTTGTCCTTAATTTTATATGCGAACATTTCATTCTACTACACAAATAATGAACTTATAGCTCGAATTATTATTTTTTATTTCGAATTTTCCCCATCACTAAACCAAGGAATACCCACAAAAATTCATGTGGTAGTGATGAGGTTTTCGATTTGTAACAAATGGGGTTTTCGTTTGGTAACAAATGGAGTTTTCGTTTGGTAACAAATGGGGGTTTCGTTTGGTAACAAAAATTAATTAATTTTTGATCTAGATCTGTCGAAAAACTGATTTTGACAATTTTTGCTTTCGATTGGCCAAAAAATTGATTTATTCTTTGATTTTAAATCAATTTTGCATGTGTGGATTTTTCGGCAGATCTACCCCTCTTTTACTAACACCACTATACACCATAATTGACAGCTATCAGTTTGATAAAGACAGCTGATAGCGGTAGCTGGTTCACAGACACAAATACTATAGAAAATTAAAATCAATCTGAAAATGTATTCGATTCGTTACGAAAAAAATCAATTTATAGATCAAAATATAAATTTACCAAACGAAAACCCCATAAGAATTCACACTTTTTTCAATGTAGGGGAAGTATTTCTCCCCAACTTTGAAAGGTTGTGTTGGTTTGCTGTTTTCGTTTTAACGAACACAATTTTGTGAAAATTTGTACAAATTGTTAAGCATTCGTACGAATTCACAAGGTAACAAACAGAACTAAAATAAATAACTAACATATCTGTAAGCATCAGCAGTGATGATGAATCAAAGAAAAGAATGCAGTTTACTAAAAACATACAGAAAATCAAAAAGAAACCAGATTATTCGATACAAATCGTCATAATGAACGGATTTAGTTAGGTACATATACATACCTAACTTCTTTCGGAAAATCGATTCGGTACAATGGAATTGGTGAGGTCAAACTATTTTTTTGCTTTTTAATTATAAAAATTTGATTCATAATATACCTAGCTGTTGTCCCCACTTCCATGTGAAATCCTGTTGCCTTATAATAATGTCAGATCAAAATGTTTCCATGCTATTAATTTTATTTACTACAAGACACTTTCGTGAGTTTGTGTTCGGCAACAGGATTTTACAGTTTGTATAGAAATTCGCAGTTTTATGAACACACCTATTGTATAGGTATAGGTTAATTATATGTAAGTTCCCTAACCGGAATTGCCTTGGACCAGCATAATTTAGATGGATTCTTGGTTACTTACGCAAATTGGAAAAAAAATGTGAAAATTCCGAGCCTGGGAGTAGTACCTAGGTAGGTGGTACCTAATGACATGTAGTAAGGTACCTAGGTAGGCATACCTTCGTCTTTAAATGTAGCATAATTTCTAATTCAATGAAGTTTCTGGGTAGGTAGGTAGGTAGGTACCTAGCTAAGATAAAATGGAGCCTTCATTCGAATTTACGGGCGATCGCGAAAACAAAATTAATTTAGCACATGTTAAGATGTCTATAGGTACTAACTTTAACTATTTAGGTATCTGCTAGAGCAGGCAGGCAGCCGACTATAATGGTTGGTAATCGTACGTATGTATATCTATCTACCTACTATGTATGCAATGTTACAGCGTTCCAAAAATTTGAAGATAGGTATTCCTACTAGGTATAGGTTAGGTACCTACTTACGCGATGAATCATATTATATCTTTATACCTACTCGTACCTACCTACATTATCATTATTTTCATTCTAAACTAATTACAAGTGGGGAGGAAGTGATGAGGCATGAGGGTGAATCTGAATTACCTCAAATAATCTCAACTTGCCTATGCCAACGGATGTTTTTAATAACATTAAGTGTATGTAGTGGTAGAAGCCTATACCATCTATAGACACAAAATATATAAGAATGATTGAGTGGGGAAACAAAAGAAATGACGCACTTATTTATTTTTACTGAGGCAAGCGATCGCAGCATTTTACTAATCCACTAAACACTATCTTCATACATTTCCCCTTAGTTTTTACCAAGCCAAGTAATGAATAGTTATGGATGTATTTAATTGTAAACTGTGGTAGTGGTAGGTACATCATGAGAAATGAAACATTTTTGCTGCCTTATATACATAAGCCAGTATTGTAAGTTATCCAAAGGAGAATAAAAATATAAAATATGTCCATTTTTGCTTAAGGCTTTTAACATAGGTCAATATATTTTAAATATTTCTAAAAAATAATAAAGATATTCAATTAAATTTAATTGCATTTAGCACCTACATAACGCAAGTAGATACCAACCTAAATAAATAAACTCACACTCCTATTTACCTATTAAAATATGAAAATTTTAATTGAAATATAGACAGGGTAGAGTCGCCTATTGCCGACCCCATCCAGTAGCCGGCCCCTTTCAAATAAAAGCGTTGTAATTAAGAAATCTAAGGACCTACTTCTCTGCTTAGAGCCTTATTACGATTTGACATCAATTCCTTATATGTCAAAATTTTCATTAGATATTTACAGTAATTTCAGAGTTATGAGATAATTAAATGCGCAACCCATCGGGAAAAATTAAAATTTGCTTCAAAATTGATAAATATTTTGTAATTATGGTCGTTTTCAAGAGAACGGACATAGGCAACAAAAAATTGAAGTTTCCTTAAATCGGCCCCAGGCCGAAAATAGGCAACATTTAATTTTTTGAGAAAATTACAAAAATAAATGAGTAATAACACGAACATTCGAGCAAAAACTTCCATTAAAAATCAATAAAATCCAGTATTCGGCCGCCTTTTTGTAAGTAGAAACTAGGTGGCCGAATATTGGGATGTGTATCCTTAGTTCGGCAGCTTTATATAAAAAAAATTGGTTCAGGTCTAAATCTGTGTGGCCGGAAATAGGAGCAAAGCGACCGGACAATGGAGAATATGACTTTTTTTGATAAAACCAAAATAAATAATTTAAAAATTCACATTCCAGTTTAGTTTCATCTGTTGAGAGATAAATAAAGAATAATTTGCTTCAAGAATGAGTCGAAAAGGTTGATATTTGCAACTTCTGTGCCATATTTTGCCTATCCATAGGTAGGTACCTACCTACTCTTACTACTACATGGTACCTATCTTAACCAACTCAAAATAGACAAAACAAATTAGGTAGGTATAACAACAAAAATTCGCATACCCAGATGTTAAATAAATCATTAAAAATGAAATGGCAAAAATTGTTGTACGTAATACTTTTTTTTGAAAAATTCTATTCTACATAATGCAGCCTGTGTAAATTATCGGACGTTTAATAGGTAGATACTTATTAGTAAAAATAATAATATTTATTACATTATACCTACCTAGTAGGTAATCTAAAATATCATACTATAGGTACCTACTCTCGATTCGAAAGTTCCAACATAGCAATTTAGGTATACCTAGTATGTTAACAATGACGAGTTGGGTACTTATGTAACGAGTCCGCATATCACGCTCAAGTTAAAAAAAAAATAATTAACTCTTATGCACGTTTTGACATTTGGGCATTTAATTTTTCTACATCCCAGTATTTATCCCACACTAACATTTTCGTTTAAAGTCATCTGTCATGTCGAAGCGTCTGTAATGCTTGTTAAGGTAATGTAAGCACCACTAACGCAAACACGCTATTGGAAATCAGCCTTAATCGAATTGTAAGGATATTTTGATGGTGAATTATTTTTTTTCACGGAAAATCATTCCCGCTTGCGGAATTAAGCCGTGCGTTGGTGTCGTTAGGCCGAAACCTGATATATATGTTTTTGAAATTTCTTATGGGATACAAAAGTATCCCAAAGTTGTTCGGATACTTGATATTTTTCTTGGCAGCAGCTGTTTTGTCATCAGCTGTGTTCTTACATGGGATTACAACAACACCAACCTATCCGGGTAGCTATGGGTCGATTTTTGAATGAGGCCAATGCAAACCCCGAATTCAATGGCCTCAATCAATAACAGAACTATTAGCTATCCGGATAGGTTGGTGTTGTTGTATTCCCATGTACATTTTTTTTAGCAGCAGTTGCTTTGCCATCAGCTGTGTTCTTTCAAGGGAATACAACAACACCAATCTATCCGGATTGCTTTAGTTAAGTTTTTGAATGAGGCCATTGTGAACAACAATGTGGTGGGATAAGCGATATTGAAAAAAAAACGAAAAACAACATCGATATCAGAAATGATCGAATCTGAAATATCGATGTTTTTTAATTTGTTTTGTTGAAAAATAATAGAACGTTCAAAAATTGATTGAAATGCAATGCATTATTTCAATCACTGCTTTTGCGGCAACTGAACCTAATACAATTTCACACAAATACTTGTGAAGTATAGTTCCGCTGAAGTGCATTTCTTTCGAGTGCGGTCTAAACTTTATAAACATGCGGTCATTTGCAAAATAATTCGGCTTTTTATTAAATTGATGTCTTGTCTTGAATCGTAACATCGATGTTGAAGCATTAGAAACATCGCACCTTCGTTTCATACATATCAAATGGCACTGGAGTGCCCAGACAAGTTCTAGCACTACACCCTTTTAACAGGATCAAACTCTGGTGATTTTTCGACCCCCCTCTAACAGAAGTCAGAAACTTCAAGCCCGCAGCATTTGCTAAGCTCGCCAGGCTTAGGCAACTCACCAAATTTCAATTCTTTAGCATTAGTGGTTACCGAGATAAGACTGCAAAAATTGCAAAAACCGTAACTGACTGACGCACTGATAGATCATCAAAATTAAGGAGCACTTTCTGACATCGTTGAATCTTGTAATACAACGGAAGGCCTTGTATTGTATACAAAGGAAAAAATCTAAATAATAAAAAATTTCCATTCGGTGGTGTGGTACCCGCCCATTTTCATAGAATTAATATAAATTATCTGGATCACTTCCGACTGAATTTTGGTAGAAAGGTAGGGAAAGAAGTCCAAGCAAATGCAAAATTTTAAAAATTGGCATTTTACATTCATGAGGTCGTAGCATCCGTTAATGTTCGCAGAATTGATATCAATTATTATGTCGTAGAGCGGTAGGACTTGAACTGCAATCATTTTAATTTTCAGTGGGCGCGGTAACCACTCATTTTCACAGAATTAATATTAAATATATTGATATCACTTCCGATTGGTGCAGAATTATGAAATTAGGTAGAGCGGTCAGTTTTCAGGTGTACCTATACAAAGAAATAGTTGAGATTATGAAATTTTTCATGCAGGGAGTGTTTCATTCACCCACTTCTTATCAATTATAAATATTTCAATGGAGCACTTTAAATTTCTGAAAATTGGTAGCTATTAATGTTAAATATCAAATATTTTAACTAGAATATTATGGAAGAACCTCAACATTATCAGAGAAACGCTGTTATTTAAGCAATGATTATTGACTTTAATTGTGTTGGTTTACTTGGCAAGTTTTCTAACAAACTTAGAACTTGGCGTACTTTTCGATCTCATTACTTTCCACGTCTGACTTGTTTAGATGAACTTGTGTAGTTTTTTTTAACATTTGTTTTCAGTGGGATTTACATTTAAGTACATAAACTATAGCTAATGTTACCATACCCACTTATGGAATATGTAGGTAGGGTAGGTATGTAGCAATAGCGTCCACAATCAATCAAGCATTAAAACAATAAATGCGTTGGGATTTTCCGTTTTGGTTGCTTAGTGGGAAGAGGAAGGTACCAAGATTAGCTACCAAAGCATCACAGGCACAATTCACAAAACTAAAGAACATTCTAGTAGATAATTTATATCATCACGAATTATATTAAACTGTACACCTAGTACATACTCGTATCTACCTAAACAGATTTTGCGCACATCCAGCTTGCAGTTTTGAAAATAAATGTACATACGGTTATCATTATGGATATGTATGCCTCTATAGAAGTAGGTATACTTCTGAAATCGAATTAAATAGGTATGAAGGCTTGAACTTTTTCAATCTTTATACATACCTACGTAGGTAAATAAATAAATATATATATACCTAAATGTACATAGATTCTCGTCTGAGAAGCATCCAGAAAATTTGCGGAATTGCAATTTTTCAACTGCGCAAATTTACATAATACTTAGTTATGGGTGGGTACTTTTTGTAGGTAAACCAATTCCATTTTTTATTTACTTTAGTCTTATGATACAGAAACAGTTTGTTTTTGAACTGTTATGTAGGTACATTACATATATATGTATAAGCAGCTGCTTATTCTTATTTTTTGCTTAGATAGGGAGTTACATATGTATTTAGGTATCTACCTACCCCTAAAACCGTTTTATGTTCACTATCCCTACTTCAAATGACATATGTATATGGCAAAACTCATCGCACCTTTTATCTACTCTCTTTTCTTTTATTTGCATAGAAACTGCAGTTTCTAATTTGTTTTTTTCTTATCTATACCTACCTATGAAGATTATTTAGATTAGATGTAGTATTGTGTAGCTTTTAAAATAGGTACCAACAAAACAACAAATTTACATATGTACATACTTAGGATGGCGATCAAATTTTTTTCAATTTCTGACAAAAGAACATCCTAACCAATTTTACACCCGACCCGTTTGTGAAGCATTGATGCTTGCCCACTTCATTCGATAAAAACAACTATAAACGATTAAATATTAAACGATTAAAAACGTAAACTATTAAAAATGTTACCTACCAGCTATATACCTATTGTAAGTTTCTCTCGGAAAAAACTTTTATTTTGCGCCTGGAGTTTTGTAAGGTATTGGGAGTTTCGCTCGAGTGAAACTCGCCTCGGAAAAAATAAATAAATTACATTTCTATTAAACATTTATTGGGAGGAGGTCTGAAATTGTAGACCTACATATTAATGTCGAAGTCATAATAAACATTACAAATTGAATTAAAATCGATTTTTTGTTGTATCTAATGAAAATAATTTACACATGATAGGTAACTGTTGGAAACACTTAGTAAACATTGTAAGTACCGACTTTAATAAAACTTACAGCGATTACTCACTGTAAATTATATTTTTCTAGGGGAATTTGGTTAGATTCATGCACCTAGAATTATGTTTTGCCCGTGGTCTGGCCAGTGAATTAATTGAAGAAAACGCAAACAATATGTTTATATTATTTTTGTTTTAGTGGACTGTGTGGATTTAAAGCCAATTGAATGAATTTGTGACCTTTAGTCCAAAATGCGTTTCGCCCAGGTACTACAGCTGGGCTCATCAGTTAGATGCTGTAGTACCTTTCTAAGACGCATTATTTTTTGATCGATGTTTACCGACTGTAGTACCTGGGCGAAACGCATTTTGGACTAAAGGTCACAAATTCATTCAATTGGCTTTAAATCCACACAGTCCACTAAAACAAAAACAAAAATAATATAAACATATTGTTTGCGTTTTCTTCAATTAATTCATTGTAAGTACCAGAATTTAGTGATTTTTGTTGGGTTAATGGTTTCATGTGGTGTTTTGTAATTATGGTCGTTTTGAAGGGGCCATAGAAAACATAATATGTATGCAAACTGAAGTTTCCCAAAAACGCGCCCCGGTCGAAAATAGGAATATTTAATTTTTTGAGAAAATTACAAAAATAAATAAATGAGTAATAACACGAACATTGGCCATTTAAAATCAATAAAATCCAGTATTCGGCCTCCTTTTTGTAAGAAGAAATTAGGGGGCCTAAGTTCGTACGCTTCATATTTAAAAAACTGGTTCGTGTCTAAATCGGTGTGGCCGGAAATAGGACACTAGCGCCCGGACATAGGAGAATATGACTTTTTCTGATAAAACCTAAATAAATAATAATTTTTACATTATAAAAATATACATTTTTGTTTTTTTGATCGGTTGAGCGATAAATAAAGAATAGCTAATTTGCTTCAAGAATTAATGGAAAAGCTTTATATTTGAAGCTTCTATGCCATATTTTTTACGAAAAATTCCTTAAGGGGCCGGCCACTGGCGACTCTAACCTACCTACTTAGGTAGTTCCCAGTATGTACCTACATAATAAAGGGTTATCCATTTTGCGGTTTCAAAAGTATACGGCTGGAATTCGACATCTGTCAAACAAAGTTGTTAAACCAATTTTTTTTGTCAGTTGAAAGTCTGACATTTAAAAAAATGGATCGCTTAACTATCGCGCAACGCATACAAATTGTTAAAAAACTACTACAAAAATGGTGATTCTGCCACAGCTACATATCGTGCTTTAAGAGGAGATTATGGTTTACATAATTGTCCAACTACGCAAGCAATTGGCAAAATTGTGAAGAAATTTGAAGAGACTGGATTGGTTACAGATATTGTAAGGCCTGTGCATCATCGTTTCGCTCGTACCACTGAAAATATCGCTGCTGTAAGTGAAAGTGTTGCCGAAGGCCCGAATGTGTCGATTCCTCGTCGTTCTCAGGACTGTCTTACGGCACATTATGGCGTATTTTGCATTTGGGTGCATATAAAGTCCAGGTCACACAACAACTGAAGCTAGCTGACCATTCACAACGTCGTAGATACGTCGAATGGGTGCTTGAACAACAGGCGGTGGACGTCGATTTTTCGAACAAAATTTTCTTCAGTGACGAAGCACATTTCTCACTGGGTGATGGTGGATGATGGTGGTTCCGATTATTGCCCTTCCAACAGCTGCTTGTCCTCGTCTAGCAACGACTCAAATCAAAATCTTTCAATCAGCAAGTTTCAACAAGTTTCCGCCAATGAAGAAAACCCAGTTCAAGGTGCCAGAGAAGATGCCATAGTTTCAGGTGAGTCCAATTCAACTATTTCGAGAAAACGCGTTCGCAAAGAGGCAGAATGGATTCGCAACAAGCGAAAAGCCCTCAGAAACAGTGGGCAGGAGTACGTAAACCATAAAAATAAAACGGTTTTGCGAACAAAAAATGAAACCTCCTTGCCAAGAAAAATGCAGACTGAAATGCAAGTCTAAAATCAGCGAAGCTTCTAGACAACACGTTTTTAAAGAATTTTGGAAACTTGGAGACATTAACCGGCAGAGAGACTACATTTCCAAATATGTTGAAGTTCAGCAAAAAAAAGACAAGTCCAACGACTTCATCTGGTAATGAAAAAAACATGGAGAGTAGACGTAATCTCTCCCACTATTACTACATGCCAATACAAAATGATACAAAAATTAAGGTGTGTCAAACGTTTTTTATAAATACTCTTTGTATAAGCCATCAAATGGTCAAAACGTTAGTTATAAAATCTTATAAAAAAGGACTCGTTGCAGTAGAGGAAGATAAGCGTGGGCACTCAAATCTAAATTCCCTTCTTCCGAGTTCCATAAAGAACTCAGTTCGGGATCATATTAATAGCATCCAAAGAGTAGAAAGCCATTACTGTAGGTCCAACTCACAAAGTGAGTATCTGCCACCTGGACTAAATATAACAAGACTGTATGCAATGTACAAAGATATTGAAAGCATCCCTCGAAAGGTATCCTTTGCAGTGTATCGGAAAATTTTTTTTAAATGAGTTTAATTTATCATTTAATGTACCCAAAAAATATCAATGTGATCTGTGTAACATATTCAAAAACTCGAATGGGCAAGAAAAAGAAAACATGGAAGAAATTATAGCGAATCACCTAAAAGCTAGAGCTCGCGAGAAACGAAAAAAATAAAGACAAACTCCGATCCCAAAAGTTCCCTGAATTCTGCGTTGCTGCTTTTGACCTGCAAAAAGCACTTTTTTCACCAAAAGCTGAAGTCTCACACCTATATTACAGACAGTTACTTGTTTTGTTTGTATCAGCGTGTCACAGCAAAATTCAAAGTAGAATTCCAGCACAGTTTTCTAGATGTCCAGGTTCACACAAAACGAAGGTGACTCGATGTATAGTGTCATCGAAAGGGCCACAAAAAATGTTCCAATTTACTGCCCAGACCAGTGGTACAATGTAGCGAGGACTTCTTGCAAGACTAAGCCATATATAGTCAAAGAAATGTACGCAAACAACATTTTCGACCTAAAAAAATTCTTAAGGACACTAGCAAAAACTGGAAAAAAGACGAAGAAGGAAACCAAGTTAAATGGAACAAGGTTAAAGTTGTTCAAACGTTCCCAGAAACTCCGAATTTATTAAAATTCAAGTATGCTTTTGATAGTGAAACGAAAATTATCAACACTATGAAGAAATTTGGACACTTACAACCTAGTACAACTTAGAAACAACCAAATACCAATTCAAACATTGAAGTACAAGGATCTCATGCATCTTTGCAGGGAAAAAGTTATTCCTGAAATATATCATCCATTCTACGAGCATCTTAAAGAAGGGTCCAGATCTCAAGATGTCCTGGAGATGGACAACAGCGACTCTGACTGATTTTTATTTTCTAATTTTATTTTTTAGGATAATGTGATTGCATAATTTATGCAAAGATTTCTTATTTTTTGTATTTTTTAAAAGAATCTGGTGATAAACTTGGTGACCTGATTATTATAGTTACTAGAAACTTAAAGTTAATCCTAATAATTACTTTTAATGAATTAATAAGTGCATTTTTTGTTTAAGAATGATGATTATGTTAATTTTTCTATGTTCAAAACTATAATTTGGTAAGACTGAATATATGTACAACAATTTCTAGCTTCTAACATTTACTTTTATTAAAAATAAAATTGTTTAAAGCACTAAATATTTTGTATTTATTTATTATATTCGAGTTTTTTGATACTCTGTCGTCAATCCTATGTCCATTATTAAAAAGAAAAGTGAGGGATGAGTTAATCCTAAGTCCACTTTTATGAGATAAGCGTGTTCTGCACTCAAAATTTACATGCACAATAATCCTGTCCCAAATCAACTTAAATAATAGTGCCTCTTAAGAGCTCAAGAGCCACCTAAATCCAACAAACACAAATGATATATATGTATGTTTTTTACGCCAAGGTGTTTCATTATATAGTTTACTAGTAAACACATTTTCAAGCTTTAAAATCGCTCTCCTGAAAATTTTCAAAATTGTGACTTAGACTAGTTCTGCATTGTAGCGACGAATTGTTTTTTTAAGAATCACATTTCTTGAGATAATTGCCATTCTAAATCACTAAAAACACTAATAGGTACGTATGTACGATAAATCGCATATACGTTTACGTTACGTATATAGATATTATAAACTACCAAATTAATATCTTTGGTTCTAGAATTTTCCAAAAGCAATCAATAAACTCGCGCATTCTAGCCGCCAACCCAGGCAGACGAGAAAGCAAACCATTTCCATTGCACATTTTTTTCTACTTATTATGTAGGTACATACGTCCTACATCACTACACTCCTATCAAAATCAAACTATATAGATACATCCCCACATAAGTCAATTTACATTTCCACGTTTCTCCCTGCTGTTGAACACTGAAACTGAAAAAAACTAAACAAACGTATGTATGTAGATCTATTTACTCACGTACACAATTCAATTCCATTGTTTCGTTGGGAGTAAATAAGTTCGTTCCCCTTATTTACCGTAAAATACATAGTACCACAATTCCCCTTTTTTCTAGAACGCAATGGAATTTTCCTTTCGCCTCGAGTTTGATTATAAATACGACCGTTAGTCGGGTAGCCAGCTCATTCGTTTCTCTTTTATAATAAAAGTAACATCTCATTTTGGAGCAGTATTTTAGGAAGTTAAATAATTTTTTTTGTGAAAAAGTTTTATTTAAAGAAATGTCTTTAAAAAGTGATAAAGTTCTAGAAAAGTGTATTTTGTTGGTGGGAAGTCATATTTATCATTTGCCCAATCCTGGATAGTGTTTGGTATATCAAAATTGGCTGAAATCTGGAAATCAGAAAATATGATTCTGTAGCTGTAATTTTCCTGAAGGTCGTATTTTTATTCGAATCTAAGCTTTTGGAAGGAAGTTATAGCATGGCATAGATGGTGCTGAATTTTAAAAGGGCGTGAAAATTAAGGGCAAAAATGAAATTTAATACAAAAAAAAGACATCCATCCAGGTTTGCATAGGAAGGTAAATAACAAAAATTAACAAAAAAAAAAAATCGACAATAGTGCAAAGTTTTTAATTAAAAATCCAATAGTTGATAAGTGTTTTTTGAAAAGTTATTAACACAAAATCGTTTCATTAAAAAATGACGTTCTAACTAACAACAAAAAACAATGTGAACTGAAAATGTTCAATTAAATTTCCGAGTAAAATATAATTTCAGTTTATCAGAATTATTATATTCTGCTGCGCAGTGAAAAAATCATTTCATCATCAAAACTTTCGCATATCATTATTATAGATTGTATATGTATGAACGACGAACTTGTTCAAATTTTCTTCTTGTCCCCCATTTGGTGGGGCCAAAAAAAGCTTCACCATTACTGCGTAATATAAAATAGCTTAATACAAAACAAATTAAAAAAACACTTCCATTTAACAAGAAACTTTCCCGATGAATCGGAGCTTTTTCTCTATTCGGTTTTTATTATAAGCTTTTTATTGCTCATCTTTAAAAAACTTAACAAACAACAAACTTGCTGTATTCAACGAAAAAAAAGTTAATAATAATTAAACAAACGTAAAAAAAACTTAAAGCTAACCAATTTATTTGAAAGCTCAACTTTCATTTTAAGTTAAAAAGAAATCGATAAACGAAAAAGCTTCACCATTTGTTTTATACTTGTATAAACCTTTCCTTAGATTGTAAGCTTTGTTTTTTTAGCTCTTAAGTTATAGGTTCCTTATATTTTTTACGTATCTCTACCTCTAGCCTAACTAAGTTTTAATTTATTTCTAATATACATATTTAGATTATTGTTATTCTTATAAAACAAACAAAACATTTTATTTTTTCTCTTAACCAACAAACAAAATTCTTTTCTTTGCAAATTTATAGTTTTGGGACATGAATGAGTTGCTGAATTTGATAAAAAAGCTAGGATTATAGTCAGTCAAGTCTGAATATATGATCAGAAAATATATATGTTTCTATAAATATATACATATGTATATGTATATGCCTTGCGTTCTCCCAAATAGAGCCGCTATATACATAAATACTGATGGAAAAGGGAGCGACTTACATACAGATAATCGTATAATAGGCATATGCGTTTTTTTCTGACCCGACTGAGATAAGATAGCGACTCCTAAGGTTCGTCTCCGTCCTGACTGAGAGAGGCATGTTTTGTAAAATAATAGTTTCACTCTACTTGCGACAATAAATATTACAAAACATAGGCGTGTCCATTTCTTCTTAATGTATAGCTACATAGTTATGAAACCTAACTACGATCAATTCTACGATGAATGACAAAAAATGTATCTCGGCCGAATGGATGATACCCGGTTATCACAACTTAATTTTGAATTATTTTACAAAAACAAACTACCTAATTCATCATAAAACTTAAACAATATGTATTTATTTATTTTGAAAAAAAAACCGCAGACTGCGGTCGCCAAAAAGAAAAGCTGATTTGTAAGGCAATTTAATAATTGAAAGAAATATTTTTGTAACAGGTTTAAATTGTTAAAGTTGGAAAATCATAATATTCGAGCTTTTAGCGTTTTCAGCTTTTAAATAAGAGCATTGTTTATATAAAAAACAATTTTTAAAACAACACAACTGAATACTTGTCAAACAAAACAAAAAGATTACGACCACAATCGTTTCTTTTATTTATTAATAACAAACAAAAAAATTATAAAAAAAAATCTACAAAAAAATCGAAAAAAAGAAAAGAGATAGAAAAAAAATAAGTAAAGAAAAATAAATATAATTTATGAATCTTAAAAAAAATCTATGTTTTTATATGATACGCACAATACAAACAAGATTTAAACCGTTTATCGGTTTAATTTTGAAAAAAAAATATTGTTGCTTTTCGAAACGACGAAATTTGTTTTTAGAATTCCAAATCTGCGAGTCCCAGTCCTTTGTTTTGATGCCCGCATAATATAAAATGCAATTTAAGTAGGTATTTTTATTCAAACGAAAATACAAACTAAAACGTTTATATATCGGCGAACAAAAACAATTCTCATCGAACTGTAAGTAGACAATTTTAAATTGATATTTTTTTTTTAGTATACTTAATAATTCATTTTTATTTTTCAAAAAAAAAAAACGAACTCATTTATAATCGCACAAAATCATTTTTTGTTTGCTCTAAATCTAAAGGAGACCCCAATACTACTTTAGGTTCACGCATACTTTTTGTTTAATTCATCTTTTTTTTTATTGGACATATAATAAACTTGGTTCTTACCTACAATTAATTTACTACATACATACATATATGTTAATCGTTTATTTAGTGTCTAAAAATTTTAATACATAATTGTATGTATAGGGTTTTAATGAATTTTCAAAAAAGTACAAATATTTTTTATAGTAGGTTTTGTTACATGAGGGTCAAACAGAGATGTGTTAGAGTTAAAATGTATCTTCGTATCTTGAGCAATCTTTTTTCCTTAAAAAAATCTGCAAAAATTCAAATACATTCAAACATTCTATAGGTAACAATTTATCCGCAACTCATCCATATTTCATTGATTGAAATTAAAAATTGATCATTTTTCATTTTTAAATTAAACAAGTTTATTGATATATAGGTATGCGTAGAAAAGTTTTAAGTTAAGAATTTTTGTTTAAGTATCTATTTTTATAAAAAAAAAGAGTTTAAAATCTTCACATTTAAATTTTAGCATGTTAGGAAAAAATAAAATAATCAAATATTTCGTCTAATCTTATACTAAGCCCAGAGCTTTTGAAGAAAATTGAAATGAATTCTGAATCTCAATGTCAATGAATTGATGAATTCAAGGAAATTATATTCTATGAAATAGGTTAAATCAAAATCTCACATTTATTATAAAACTTTTAAAGGATGATATTGACAAACACAATGCATTATGTAAAAGAAAATAGGTATGCGAATGAATATATAATTAATTAT
The DNA here is from genome assembly GCA_910595825.1 of Philhelius pedissequus. Classification (NCBI taxonomy): domain Eukaryota; kingdom Metazoa; phylum Arthropoda; class Insecta; order Diptera; family Syrphidae; genus Philhelius; species Philhelius pedissequus. The sequence continues at coordinate 47,193,387 of OU343161.1, read as the reverse complement.
ATTAAGAAGAGCAAATTAAACAATATTTAACAAAATTTTTGAGAGTTCAACACTTCCGAAGTTAACAGCCGATAAAGAGAATCCTATTAATAATAAATTATACTACGTAAAGCAAGCTTATTGTCTGTGTACCTACTCATCATTTATAACTAAACTACATTTTTCAAAATATATATGTAGGTAGGCATGGGAGGTACCTACTTACTTCAACGAAAACAAAAATGTATTTGAACCAAAAGCAAAGTACAGATTCTTCGAAACAACCAATGATGTTAAAACAACCAATATATTTTCATTGCGAATTTAAAAAAAAATTAAAATAAATCGGCAAACAATTTTAAAACATTTATAACCTTAAAATTAAAAACAAAGGAATCGCAAATTAATTCTATATATAATTTTTAATTTAAGAAAATAATTCACAACGCAAAAAGCTTTCTAGTTTTTTTCGAATTTAAAAGGCGCAGTTATTGTAACGTTTAAATAATCCCAAAATTACATAATTACAGGGCGTCACGTAAATAACGTTTTGATTTATTTGATGAAAACTAATGATGAAATTAAAAATTAATTTTGAAAAATAAATTAGATAAGTAATGACGTCGCAACTTCAATAATTATTATTTTATGAATGTAAAGATTTCTGTTACTGAAAAGCGTTTACAATAATTAGGTACCTAACTATAAAACATAATAACATATTGATATTAAAATATCAACCATATAAAAGATACCTTTCATATCTAAACAAATTATTATTCATTCACATATATTCAAGATTGAGACTTCTGCAATAATTGTTTTTATTCGGGTTATCGGCGATATGCTCTAATACTTTTAGCGGCTTGAAAAGATTAAAAGTCGCCTTTGAACACTTGCCATATTATAATACATAAACCATAATCGATCTTACTTAATATTAAAGAGCGGCTAATATTACAAAGATGGTATGAAAGTACAGTTTTTTTGATTGATAAGTAGCTTACCTACCATTTGGTGCTACTGGCTAGGCGTACGTTTAGGTTTCCAATTATATTTTGTATTGAATTTAAGTCATCCTGATGAAAAACTAATGAGAAACTTCAAAGCAAATGAAGCACACAACTTGGATACTGAAAACAGACTAGAATAAAATATGATTTATTATTTTCAGAATAAAATTAAAACTTACAGGAAGAAGTGACTGCTTAAAACAGAGTGTTTATATGCTGAGTTGTTATGTTCATATATGTAATTCATTCTTACAAAACAAGTCCTAAAATTTTAGGTTAACATTTTTCTATATTGATATTGCTTAGATTAGGTTTAAATTTCCAGGATAGTTTACGTCAACGAGAGAGAGTTCTCCAAGTATAATCTAATTATATCCTATTAATTATAATCTAATTATATTCAAATTATAATCTAACTATTTACATCTTAAAATCTAATAATGCCAACCATATCGATACATACAACTTATAAATTTTAAATACATTATAAATTAAAATTGATTCTTGAACAATATTCTATTTAATAAGAAAGACTTCTGATCTGAAAAACTGCATTTCTAAATTTATAATAATATAAAATTAATAATTGTTTGAAATTATCGATAAAAAAATAATAGCAATGCATAACAAAGTATTTGAAACAGGGAAAAAAAATTGAAAATAAAAGAAAGGACAAATAAAAGAAAGGGCAAATAAAAGAAAAGGCAAATAAATTATGAATTAAATTTCCCTAACAAACTAAATTTAAGTAAAAAAAATATCTGCTCAGGTTCTTGGATAATCAAAATATTCAAAAATTCTCCCTAATATTAAAAAGAAAAATGAAACCCCAAGTTCGAAATACTTATAACTCTAATCCTCATAAGTTTTCTGGAGAATTTTTATTTCTACCAACAAAAACCTAAATTTTTGACGTCTTTAATCTACACATTATTTAATTACAAAATACACCCCCTTGCGCTACTACGGCCTTTCTATCCCACGGAAATCTAATGCCATCATCTATATACAATACATATATGCAAAATTTCATTAAAATCGGTTCAGTCGTTGAGGCGTGAGAACCGAACAATCACAATCAAACCACTTTCACTGGAACCGTTCATTTCTTTGAAATAAAACAAATCCAGTGCCCCATACCAGATTTCATCCAAATCTGTTAAGTGATTACGTAACAAACGTACAAACATTCACATTTTTATAATATTAGTAGATGTAATATAAAACACCCTTAATACACAGTTATGCACATTCATACAGTAATATGGGCTTCACATTTTCGTGACTTCAGAAGTTATGACTTGGTAAATATTTTCAAATACATAACCCATTTTTTTCAAAAGAAGCAAAAAAAGTACTAATTTTGTAATCTTTTTGATAAGAATGAAACATTTCACACGATATTACGACGATCGTTGTCCATGAGTCATTTTCTGCAAACCAAGTTAATTATTACAACTAAACTTCTCTTTCTCTATAATCAAGACATTACATACACATTTGCGAAATCGAAAATCGTTAAAAAAAGTGTGACGTTGTTTTGCGCGGTACTTAAATTTTAACGGTCCATTAAACCTAAAAGTGATGTTAAAATAAATTAAAGTCAAACAGCCCAATTCTAAATGACAATTCTCGGGGAAATATTTCCCTTTTCCCTAAACTCTTTTATTTTACAAAAAATCCCGAGATTTGTTTATTATTGTCTTGATTAAAATATGTTTACTTTCACACTAGATGCATTATTTTTTTCTTCTAATTTTTTTTTTTTTTTTTTTTTTTTTTGATGCCAAATACTTTGAAATAGCTGATTCGAACATTAAAAATTCTCTTCCCGCTTTCGAATGGAAAAAGAGACTATGGGAATTCATAATTCTTAATTAGAGAACATATCACCCGGGGAGTAATTTTCCCGGGCAATATTTAGAATTGGGCTGAAAAAGTAATTATCAGATAATATTGTCTTATCAAATTATCAAATTATGAATCATGATGGCGTCGAAAACATTATTGATGTGATGCAGAACTTCAACACTACCAAAGCGATTCTTCTTGAGCTTTTACCTCCTAGCACCCACTTCATAAAACAAAAAAACTTAGCATTTTTTTGCTCTTATGTATTTCAATTAGTGACCAGCCAAAAATTTAACCAGTTTGGTTTAACGCCGGATATACATACAATTGTACATAGTTGCCCATTGTTCGAATACGATTCGTAACGTAAAGGATTCAGGACGCGAGGGCTTTTGGTCCAATGGTCTGGATTAAATATTATCATTATACCAATCCTGGCAGTATTAAACAATAAACAATCGGTAGTCAAAATAGAAGCGATGATCATCATACATGGACTTTTTTTTATTCCTTAAACATTTTTAAACCAAGACGAAATGTTTATATTTTACAAAATTCAAGGAAGGATTTTTTTTGTTTAAATGAAGTTTGCTTGGAGGATACGAGGAACTTGCACTTATCCCGAAATCCATTTGATGTTGCGGCTCCGAACTTTTTTATAATATATCAATCAAGTTAATATTATTACCCAACTTAGCAGTTTCAAGGAATCGCTGTTTTTTTTTTAAAGAATACAAAGCCAAAACCACTCAGATTCATTTCCTAAAAGCCTCGTAAGTGGAACTTAAGCGACAACACAGAATACATTTCATTTCTAAGGAGATTTAAAATCCAATTGCTGTTTATTTTCAAACCGTGGAAGATTCGATAAATCCATATCTACATTTTTTTAAACAAAGATCATCATTTCACTTCCTCAACATAGCAGCCCATAAGCATTTCTGAAAGGATATCCTTGACGGAGAATTGGTCTAAATTGTAAAGAAATGTTATAAAGATTTCGCAAACATTCCTTGCACCACTTCCCCATCACACCAACACGTACCAGATTTTCTAAACAATCTACATAATATTACCATTCTTGCCGAAATTTCATCTATATTATCTTAAGACGTCTTGAATATTTTTGAATTGAAAAAAACGTATGTAAAATTTATTATATGAACCAAATAAAAAATATAGTACCTACGAAAACCATAGCGATTTTGAATATTCTTATTACTTTTCTAGAGATGATATCACTCTTGCTCTAAGTGCGGCTAAACATTAAATTCATCATAAAAAAAAAATAAATTGAAACATAAATAACTTCAAGACAAACAAAGAATAGACACCACTTGTTTTTTTAAAATCATAATCAGCCCAGATCTTATTGAATATCTAAAATTCTATAAACATTATTCTTTAAAGCATATTTTATTTTTTATTACTTATAATTTCAATTATTATTGTTTAAACTAATTCTACAATACATAAGTTATGTAGGTACATAATATACCGACAAATGTAAACAAAAATTCAACACATTAATTATTTAAACTTCAACATCAAATCTCAAACTCAAAAACTTCGTAATTTTCATTTTGATAATCAACCATAAAACAACAAAATCCAAATTTGGAGATATTGAAGCGATTTTAATGAAAAAAAATATCTTTTTTACTAAAGCGAAATTAATGTAAAGTATAAAAAATACAAATGAAAAAATTAATCAAATATAATTAAACAGTTCAAATAATATATCTTAGCGTTTCATATAAAGCGATCAATTTTTTGTTTAAGTACAACGACCCTAAAAAGAGTCTTCTTTGTACGATTTTACTTCCACAGATTTATAAAATTGACTCAAAACTAAATATTTATGTATGTATATTCAAAAAATTACAATAAGCGCAAGCTATTTTAGATTTGAAAGTTACATCATTAAATGAAAATTTTAATCATATATAAAGTTAAATATTTAACTACAATTAGAGATTGGACAACATGAATGAAATGAAGAGGTTTCCAATTAAAAATGTCTGAAAATGGGAACAGTCGTGAATTTTAGAAAAGAATGTATAAAATTTAACATCATTCGCAAACATCATACAATGTAAAAGCACATTAGGCAAATTATTTACAAGAAGTACGAAAAAGAGAGGTCCTAAATGACTGCCTTCGGGAACACCTTAACCAACTAAGAATAATTTTGAAAACGGAAAACAAAAATCAACAAATAAGAAGAGTCAGGCACTAAGTATAAGCATGCAACCAAAACACGCAATATCAGTGTATAATTCGTTTTTGAAAGTAAAGATTATTTTAAAGCTTCTATAAAAAAATCTCATCTTAAATATTAGGAACTTCTTCGTCAACTTAAAAATATAAATACAAAATATAATAAAACGAATACAACACTTCAATATTTTAATAGTAGAAATTAATATTTTAATATCTATCAATATATCTGAATATAATATGTATATCTGAATAGATTTGTTTAAAATTCAACGATTGACATATTATTTGCATTCAAATAATATGTAGTACGATATTATTAAAATGGATTTTTCTCCTTTTTATTCGCTTGTTAGTTCTGTTTTACTCCGAACTTTTTGATAATATATCAAACAAGTTAATACTATTACCCAACTTAGCAGTTTCAAGGAATCGCTGTTTTTTTAAGAATACATAGCCAAAACCACTCAGATTCATTTCCCTTAAGCCTCGTAAGTGGAACTTAAGCTACAACACAGAATACATTTCATTTCTACGGAGATTTAAAATCCAATTGCTGTTTATTTTCAAACGGTGGAAGATTGGATAAATCCATATCTACATTTTTTTAAACAAAGATCATCATTTCACTTCCTCAACATAGCATCCCATAAGCATTTCTGAAAGGATATCCTTGACGGAGAATTGGTTTAAATTGTAAACAAATGTTACAAAGTTTCCTTGCACCACTTCACCATCACACCCATACGTCCCGGATTTTCTAAGCAATCTACATAATATTACCATCCTTGCCGAAATTTCATCTATATTATCTTAAGACGTCTTGAATATTTTTGAATTGAAAAAAACGTATGTAAAATTTATTATATGAACCAAATAAAAACTACAGTACCTACGAAAACCATGGCGATTTTGAGTATTCTTATTACTTCTCTAGAGACGATATATATCACTCTTGTTCTAAATGCTAAACATTATACCTAAATACGTCTGAAAATGGGAACAGCCGTGAATTTTAGAAACGAATGTATAAAATTTAACATCATTCGCAAACATCATACAATGTAAATGCACATTAGGCAAATTATTTACAAGAAGTACGAAAAAGAGAGGTCCTAAATGACTGCCTTCGGGAACACCTTAACCAACTAAGAATAATTTTGAAAACGGAAAACAAAAATCAACAAATAAGAAGAGTCAGGCACTAAGTATAAGCATGCAACCAAAACACGCAATATCAGTGTATAATTCGTTTTTGAAAGTAAAGATTATTTTAAAGCTTCTATAAAAAAATCTCATCTTAAATATTAGGAACTTCTTCGTCAACTTAAAAATATAAATACAAAATATAATAAAACGAATACAACACTTCAATATTTTAATAGTAGAAATTAATATTTTAATATCTATCAATATATCTGAATATAATATGTATATCTGAATAGATTTGTTTAAAATTCAACGATTGACATATTATTTGCATTCAAATAATATGTAGTACGATATTATTAAAATGGATTTTTCTCCTTTTTATTCGCTTGTTAGTTCTGTTTTACTCCGAACTTTTTGATAATATATCAAACAAGTTAATACTATTACCCAACTTAGCAGTTTCAAGGAATCGCTGTTTTTTTAAGAATACATAGCCAAAACCACTCAGATTCATTTCCCTTAAGCCTCGTAAGTGGAACTTAAGCTACAACACAGAATACATTTCATTTCTACGGAGATTTAAAATCCAATTGCTGTTTATTTTCAAACGGTGGAAGATTGGATAAATCCATATCTACATTTTTTTAAACAAAGATCATCATTTCACTTCCTCAACATAGCATCCCATAAGCATTTCTGAAAGGATATCCTTGACGGAAAATTGGTTTAAATTGTAAACAAATGTTACAAAGTTTCCTTGCACCACTTCACCATCACACCCATACGTCCCGGATTTTCTAAGCAATCTACATAATATTACCATCCTTGCCGAAATTTCATCTATATTATCTTAAGACGTCTTGAATATTTTTGAATTGAAAAAAACGTATGTAAAATTTATTATATGAACCAAATAAAAACTACAGTACCTACGAAAACCATGGCGATTTTGAGTATTCTTATTACTTCTCTAGAGACGATATATATCACTCTTGTTCTAAATGCTAAACATTATACCTAAATACGTCTGAAAATGGGAACAGCCGTGAATTTTAGAAACGAATGTATAAAATTTAACATCATTCGCAAACATCATACAATGTAAATGCACATTAGGCAAATTATTTACAAGAAGTACGAAAAAGAGAGGTCCTAAATGACTGCCTTCGGGAACACCTTAACCAACTAAGAATAATTTGGAAAACGGAAAACAAAAATCAACAAATAAGAAGAGTCAGGCACTAAGTATAAGCATGCAACCAAAAAACGAAATATCAGTGTACTATTCGTTTTCGAAAGAAAAGATTATTTTAAAGTTTCTATAAAAAAATCTCATCTTAAAAATATAAATACAAAATATATTAAAACAAAAACAACAGATACTTCAATATTTTAATAGTAGAAATTAATATTTTAATATCTATCAATATATATGAATATAATATGTATATCTGAATAGATTTGTTTAAAATTCAACGATTGACATATTATTTGCATTCAAATAATATTTAGTACGATATTATTCAAAATGGATTTTTTTTCTTCTTTTTATTCGCTTGTTAGTTTTGTTTTACTAATTTAAATTTTATGATCGAAATTATTTCGTTTTTTCTTTGTTTCAATTTCTCTAAGATTTTTCTTCGTCAAATAATAATAAAATCAATCTATAACGGCAAAAATGTATTATAATAAAATAAATATTTATCGTAAGATATTTGTTTCTCCACACTCAAATTGATCCTTAAAAATATACTTGGTACCTTTGTCGCCTTTATCCTAATTTATATAATTAATATTATGGAATCTGTTTTTTTTCTGTAAGTGTTGCGCTTAATAAATGGTTCAGCTTATATGTCTATTCCTAGATTTTAAAAAAATTGAAAATTTATCAAATCACTGCGAATATATTTTGTTATATTAAAAACAAATTTTAAGAATATTAACTACAAAACACAAAACACCTGAACTGTAGACTTATTTGATTTATTAGTTAGGATTTTAATAAGTTTATTCCATTAGTAAGTAGTGGCGGGTAAAAAAGAGCACATTCAATTTATAAAATACCAAAATATCTATAAATATCTAGTCTCTTTTGATTTATCTAGAATAGAATTGGTTAATAATTTATATTTATAAAATGTTTCCCATTATTAAATTCTAACATACAATCAATTTAAAACAAGTGAATCAAAATATCAATTCAAGATAAAAACCTCGTACTTATACACAGAAAGATATAATTATATACTCTTTTAACATAAGAAAAAAACGTCTAGGAACCAATTAATTCAGCAACATTTTTATAAATGAATATAATAATAATTCTACTCCAGAAAACCTCCGTAATGGTTGACAATTATAACAAATTAGCAGTACATAAGCGATGCTACGGCTTTTTTTCTGTCACATGGAAATCTACTGAGATCACTTCTATCTACTTACACAATTTCATCAAAATCCGTTTAGTCGTTGAGGCATGAAAGTGGAACAAACATCCAAACATACACATTTATAATATTAGATGTTTACGGAAATTGAACCACAGAATATGCAAATAATTCACAAAACATCTGTTCAATACTGGTTTACTTCTCACATCTTGACTTCGCACATTCCATGAAATTGAAATATTTCACAATGCACCTCTAGTCATCATTTACATTAAACTTTTGCCACCTCACCTACTGCAATCTTCTTAAATCTATATGGAACATGAGAGTATACACTTAATCTCCACATACTTGGAATTTTTTCCTTAATTAATTGAATTTAAATTTCTTCAGCGGAGAACGTTACCGTACGAGATATCACCAAATTATGATATATCAACAAGGAACATTTATTTTAGACTAAGACACATCACTCAACATGTTCGTACATCCAAACTCAACGTTTTCAACATTTTGTTTTGTGAATATACAAAAACATGTGTGACCAACACGACTGAACACTGAACTTATTCATCTTCATTCACACCATTTTATATTAGTGTTTGGCTCGCTTTTATTTCGAATATCCTTATGGACCGACTTGGCCCAAATTCACAACATTTTTTGGGGCAAAATGTGGATCATACATAGGTGGCGCTGAAATGAGATATTTATGAAATTTTTGGTTTTCCCTGTATATAAATTTCATATCATCAATAATATTAAATCATAAAAATCTATAACAGGTGGCGTTGGTTGTCTTCAGAGCCGTAACTCGACCTGGTTGGGTCCCGGGGCAAGATAAAATTTGAAGCCCTATTTCTCAGTTACTTCATAAATATTGGTTAAATGAATTTCAACAAATAAAATTTATTTATGTTTTGTATTTGTTAAGTTGATGAAATTGTTTCTACTTATAATTTTTTCTCGCCTTGACAGAAAAGAACTCATCAATTACTTTATTTAAATCTATTTGCCGTACTCTTCGATTTTCAATTAATATCAATGATAAATTACTGAGTCTTGATCCATTGTGCTTCGCAAGTAGTTTTTGATCAATTTCAGCTTCAAAAAAGATCTTTTAGCTTTTGCTGTGGTAACAGGAATAGTCATTATAAGAGCGGTGCATACACTGGATAGCTCGAAGGCAGAAGAATTTTTCATTATAAAAAACATAGTCAATTCCTTAATATTTTTCATGGAACTTTTATCTATCAAAAATGTTTACCTGACAGAACGCAACTGAGAGGAAAATTCAGGTAATACGTCTTGCGGAAATGTTTCAAAAAACGTATGCGATTGTTCTTCCAAGTCATTCTTTGACGAGTTTGTTATAAAGGAAAGTTGCCACAAGTACTTAAGACATTCCTCATTCCAGTGAATCTGCTCTCAAGCTGTTGTGATATAGTGTCAATCCTGGGGTAGAAAATGGTCACACGAAAACACTGTTGAGGATCGTCAAATCTCTCGTCTTGATCATTGAAGTGAATTTGACCTTACGCAATCTTCTGTCAACAAAATTCTTCGCAAAACTCCTCTTATCGCAAATCCTTAATGCATCTTCCAGAAATGAGTGAATTCCTTTCAACTTTATATTTGACAAGCGTTTTGTAGCTGATCATAAGCAAAAAGCAGATCGATATTTTCCTACTGTAACATCTTGCAAGGCAATTTAACGGTTGGCAAGATTTCATCTTGCAGAACAAAGTCACATTAAAATTCAGAACCGTCAGAATAAAAAAAAGTGTTCAGTGGGGATTCCAGATCGGAGAGAGATTCCGGATTACCAAATAACAACACATGCACATCAGCATATGCAAAATTTTTAAAATGACCTGGGTCCTGTTTCATACTAATTACCAAGTGCGACTGGTGATAAATGAACATGTTACTACTTAAACATTTTTTCCATAAATTTTGACAATTTGTAAAATTTCGAGCTAGCCATGAATTGTTGGACCATTTAAAGTCAAGTTTTGATAGTGAAGAACGGAAAGTAAGAGTTGAAAATGCTTAATAACATTACGAGGTACGATTCTCAGATATGGTACCTTGATTAGAGTGCCACTCGACATTAAAAAAATTAATTTTAAAGCACTAAGTTCAGAGATTGGAAGTAGAAATAACTATTTCGTATCGGAAAATCAGCCGCGGAAAGCGATGTATAAAATATAATCCCTCAAAAAGATCTTATACTAAATTATATAATACAACTAGAAATTTAAAGCGTCATCTAGTTGTTGATGGACAGGTTTCCTTTAAATGATTGATTCAATGTAGCAACAGAACTTTAAGCAGTTTAATCGTAGAACATTTGCAATGCATATCCAAACCATACCATTTCAGTGATTTGGAATTTTACTGCTTGCGTTATTTGTGTTTTTGTTAATTCATAAAAAAATTACGTGCCGGCACTTACATACCTATAAATATTGCCGGATGACCTGGATCTTTGCAAGCTATGAATTTCCCAAAATCTTTCAGTACTGAAAAAAAAATATTGTATATGATTGAGCTGTGAACGAACTTCTCTTTGAAAAGATGGAAGAATTGTCAATTTTTATGAAATAGGGCCCTGAGGCACATTTTTTTTTAAATGTTGCAGTCTTCAAGAAATAACCGTAACCAAAGGTCATATTCATCTAGTCCCAAGTCATCAAGCTCTAATTTGATAGCGTCGTTTTCGAATTAGTTACAACCGATCACCGATGATCGCCAATCGAATACCCGAAACTGTGACTCTATTTATCTTTAAATATGAAATCCTTGACGTACGCGTTCAACTTCTCCAGAACCTTGTCAGCGAAATAAAGGAATTTACTGTGATCACTATAACTTGGCTTTGTGATTTAGCTATCTTTAGTATTTGAAACAGCAAATAAAACAACCGGTTGTCATGAACCATTAAAATATACAAATCTTTACTTATATTTCAACACTTTAAAACTCTTCAAATTGCTTTTCCAGTTTAAACTGGAAAACGTTTAACGTTTGAGAGGAAATATAAAATTACACAACGACTCGTTAAGAGAACATCTTTAATAACCATCAACATTTTAACTATGTATATTCATCAAGAAAACACCCAAGAAACTCCCAAACTAAAATTTGTTCTGAAAGCTTATTTATCATTCTTCGTCTAATATTCAATTTCTTTAAAAACATTTATTTAACAAGTTTAGCTATTTGCATCCAAAGTTACATCATATCAACTCATGCCAATAGAATGCCCAAGCAAACTGAGCGCAATCCGCAAAATCGTCCATTTGGAGGGAACTTAAGCTGAAAAAGATGCTCAAATATTTTATTTCGATGCAACATTAGGTACTTTCTTTTAAATCAGATACTACTAATTCGTACGTACGTTGCAGTGAATATCGCTCTTCACTTCAAAATTGGACATAAAGTATAAACCACACTTCATAGAAATTTAGTTTTGTTAAGACTAGAAACATTCACTAATTCTTTTCTCGAAATCTCCATTGACGCTCGGTAAATTAATGTTCCAAGTATAAAACCTAAGAAATTAGAGGAAATCAGAAGTAGGTCAGTAATATCTCTACCAGAAATGTTCGAACTTTCTAAAATGACACACATCAACAAAGAATTTTGGAAAACTCTTTCCAGGAATACCTACGAATCAGGATCATAATCCAAATAGAGATCAACAATCTAGAATCCTTACACCTTACATGGTCTTTTCATCGCAATCTTCGATTGAGTTTACCACATTGGCGTTGGTTGAAAATAATTCAGTCATAATTGAGGTTATAAATAATTACAACCAATCCAGACGAAATCCAGACAAAATCCAAAAGTAATGAACTATTGACCTAGAACTGGTTAGAAGATCGGTATACCAACCTTAAAGAGCTTTGATAACAAATCAAGATTTAACTAGACGAATATTAACTACTAGACTTCATTAATTCCAAGAATTCGAAAATTAGGAGAAACATTCAAGAATAAAAAAAAAATAGGCCGCTTTTCCGAAAAACAGAACGCATTTTAAAATCATAATTAAAGTGTCGAATTCGTATGATTAAAGTGAATACAACAATTAACTAAATTTAGCTGCTCCACAGTCGGAGTTCGGCTGTCCCTGGTACACACCATAATAACTAAATTTCGCTGCTCCACAGACGGAGTTCGACTGTCCCGGTTACACCAGACCTTGAGCAAGGTCTCTCATTGCTATAATCATTACAAATTCTACCCCGGGGTTAAGTTCTTCATCAAGCCTGCTCTTCATATTTCTTGATATAAAGCTGATTTAATCCAGTTGCGAAACACTTGCATAAGGTTTTCCAGAATGCACCTATGACATCATGTTACTTTCCTATTTTTGGCTTTTCACAGATATACCTACAAAATCTTATATAATAAGTTTTCTAATTCGCGTAACCCAGACTAGATCCCGATAAGATCCTGGTTTATCTCCATATATCTACCTTCAAGATTTCATCATTTAAAAAGTTAATAAAACACTAGCGACAACTTGAAATGATTAAATCCTTATTAATATTGAATATGTAAACTTGAGGATAAATTCGATAATCAAAAATTTAAAAAAGAATAATTTCAAGGGGTTCCTTTAAGTCCGCACATACGTCGATACAAACAAACACTTCAAAAATACAACATTAAAACGAAACTAGAAAACAGTATTGGTTCTACTGCTGATCCCAGATGCTCCGCAATAATTATAACGTCTCTAAATAGAATAAGCTGAACTTTTAAAGCAACATTATTTAGGAAAAACAACTTCTACACGCTTAACGAATAATAAATAAGTTTATATACATATTTTTGTTACGAATTTTATTTAAATGTATGCATCATTAAAACAAATCTATTAATCAATATCTCGTGTTTTAATTGGTTTCGTTTTACTTTAATAACATATGTATTTCTGTTTTCGAAGCGTATATCATATTTCAGACCCTCCCTCCATAACCACACCATAATAACTATGCCACTGTATATTAGAATTGGACCCTATCGGGAATCTCCCAAGCAATCTCGTTTCCCACGGAATATTTTACTTCCTCGAAATTTTTCCAGCGATCTTGAATCTCCCAGGGAATAAATTTCCCTCGAACAAAAAATCATATAAAATGACAGCAAAATTCCCTGTGAAAGTTTATTCCCGTTAACAAAAAATTCCGAGAGAATCTTTTGAGCATCAATCACGTTCCCAAGATTCGAATGAGAGAAATTTGTATACACGATAACCACCATTCTTTTATTTATGAAGAAATGTTTTATACTCCTTCATTTATTCCTTCTATAGGGTTGGGTAATAATAAGTGAAAGTTAAAAATAAAGAAAAAAATAATGTCAATATGATCAGCATTTTGTAGATTCAAACCCAGATAATAGGCAACTTGATCATACTTTTAAGAAGAAAAGTCAATCTTTTATGTTTTAAAAGCGGTGATGTAAAAAATTCGTGCAAAACTTCAAACCTACGAGCTCGTAACCTCGTACCAATCAGCTTTCTTTAAACAACATCCATTAAACTATACCTACATATGAATAAGTAAATATCAAACAAATTTAAGATTAATCCAATCTGAATGAGTATCATAACTTAAATACTAATAGCGAGTTTCATTCAAAAAAAGATTTGCTCTTTCTGTCGAAAGATTTGATCTTTATGATTTTTGAGAGTTATATTGCAACAAAAAGAGCAAATCTAAATCAAATCTCAACTGTGAAAAGATCAAATCTCTAATTTGGGAGGTGATCTTTGAAATTTGAATGGAACTAGCTACAAATATAAGGTAAAGCCATGTTAAGAGAATCAAACCAACAAAATCTTCAAAATCCAATTAAATACTTAATAATACTTAGTATAAATAAATTATTATATAAATTATTCAGAAATAAAGAACGAATTCATAATAATAAAGAAAAAAAAACTTAATCATTTACACGTTAATCAAATCTATATGAAACTTCAATCTGTTCTACATAATACCACAAAAACTGAACGAATATAATAATAAAATAATAATAAGAATGTTTCAAAACTATGTTTATAATTTATCTTACCGCATTTGTAAACTGGCTTTAAAGTGCTCTCAAAAGAACTTCAAGAGTATGAGGGCCAAGTAAGACTCGGAAATGTAGAGGAATGCCAGTCAAATTGCATGCCCAAAAGGGAATCACATAGGGGCCATCACGCAAATTTTCTGAATTACTCACATTTTACATTGAACAGTCTACAATAACAGAATTTGATTTTTTTCAAATCAGCCCGACTCTATATAGTTATTGGAGTGCCATTTTTTCTGCTAGATTTCTCAAATCTCAAGCTTAAATATAAACTAGTTTTGTTTTCTTAATTACTCATTGATACCTGTCTGGTTTGTATTTTCCTTTCATTCGAAATTTTACTCAAAATTATTTAAACAATTCAACAATCTTCGTATGTATACATAAAATGTAGAAAATGGCTGCTAAATATCTAAAAATCTATTAGTAAAATTAATAATTTTTACTATCGCAAATAAACGAAAAATTAATTTCAAATAAACCAACAATTAATTTCAACATTACTTTTTTATGATTTAAAACTTTAGGTTATTAAAAAATCCCTGATTCCCCCATTTATGTATTAATAATTTTTATAAAAATAAACAAAATTGGTGCTGCGAATCCATAAAACATTATCCGTTCTTCGCAATATTATACAAATTAACTAACTAAACAAAAAATCAAATTTAAAAGCTAAAGGAAAACCAAGCCATAATCCTAGACTAAGCAAGAATAATATTAAATTATTATAAGAACAATACATACATAGGTACATAATAAGAATAACAATATTTTAAGTTTTTTTTAAATTTCAAATAATTATTAATCAATATAATAAAATAAATTAAAGTACAAATTATAATACTGGTTAGAAAAGAGAGAGATTACTTGAATTTCTGCGAATTATTTTGAGTTGAAAACCCCTGAACTAGAAGAATAGTGTATGATGAGTGCCGATAAGTATTGTGCCTTTTAAGGCTAAGTTAAGGTATTTTGTTGAGTAATGTTATTTGCGATTTAAAATACTTCGAATAAATTGTATGACTGCTATTGTAAGCTAAGCAAACAATTATAATTATTTTGAGTTGAAAATTCGAACTAGAAGAAGAATGTATGATGCCCGCCGAAAAGTATTGTGTCTTTTTTAAGTCGAGTTTAAGGTATATGAGTGATATTCTTTGCCATTGAAAAATTATAATTATTTGAGTTGAAAACTGAAGAACTAGATGAATAGTGTATGATGCACGCCGATAAGTATTATGTCTTTTAAGGTTGAGTTAAGGTATTTGATTGAGTGACGTTGATTGCGGTTTAAAATACTTCGAAATTTTATGACTGCTATTGTAGGCTAAGCAAAGATTTATAGTTATTTTCAGTTGAGAACTTTCCAACTAGAAGAAAATAATGTATGATGAACGCCGATAAGTATTGTGCCTTTTAAGGCTGAGCTTAAGGTATTTTGTGGAGTAATGTTATTTGCGATTTAAAATACTTCGAATAAATTGTATGACTGCTATTGTAAGCTAAGCAAACAATTATAATTATTTTGAGTTGAAAATTCGAACTAGAAGAAGAATGTATGATGCCCGCCGAAAAGTATTGTGTCTTTTTTAAGTCGAGTTTAAGGTATATGAGTGATATTCTTTGCCATTGAAAAATTATAATTATTTGAGTTGAAAACTGAAGAACTAGATGAATAGTGTATGATGCACGCCGATAAGTATTATGTCTTTTAAGGTTGAGTTAAGGTATTTGATTGAGTGACGTTGATTGCGGTTTAAAATACTTCGAAATTTTATGACTGCTATTGTAGGCTCAGCAAAGATTTATAGTTATTTTCAGTTGAGAACTTTCCAACTAGAAGAAAATAATGTATGATGAGTGCCGATAAGTATTGTGCCTTTTAAGGCTGAGCTTAAGGTATTTTGTTGTTTGATTTTATTTTATGAGTGTTATTGTACTCTAAGTAAAGAATTATAATTATTTTGCGTTGAAGTATTGTGTCTTAAGGCTGATTTTAAGGTAGTTTACTGAGTGATGTAATTTGAAAATCAAAATACTTCGAATAAATTATAAGTCGGCTTTGAAAGCTAAGAAAATAATTATTGCATTTTGCACTCATGGTCCCGTTGGCCAAATTTGAGTATCAAATTATAACACTGGTCCCGTTGGCCACGAATAATTTCGAGATGACTGATTTCATAGATAAGAGAGTGTACTTGAATTTCTGAGAATTATTTTGAGTTGAAAATGTATGATCCCGTTGGCCGAATCTGAGTATGAAATTATAACATTGGTCCCGTTGGCCACGAATAACTTCGAGATGACTGATTTGATAATTAAGAATTATTCTGAGTTGAAAACCCCTGAATTAGAAGAATGGTATATGATTAGCGCCGATAAGTATTGTGCCTTTTAAGGCTGAGTTTAAGGTAGTTTACTGAGTGATGTAATTTGAAAATCAAAATACTTCGAATAAATTATAAGTCGGCTTTGAAAGCTAAGAAAATAATTATTGCATTTTGCACTCATGGTCCCGTTGGCCAAATTTGAGTATCAAATTATAACTCTGGTCCCGTTGGCCACGAATAACTTCGAAATGACTGATTTGATAGTTAAGAATTATTTTAAGTTGAAAACTCCTGAACTAGAAGAATAGTGTATGATAAGCGTCGATAAGTATTGTGCCTTTTAAGGCTGAGTTTAAGGTAGTTTACTAAGTGATGTAATTTGAAAATCAAAATACTTCGAAGATATTATAAGTCGGCTTTGGAAGCTAAGAAAATAATCATTGCATTTTGCACTCATGGTCCCGTTGGCCAAATTTGAGTATCAAATTATAACTCTGGTCCCGTTGGCCACGAATAACTTCGAAATGACTGATTTGATAGTTAAGAATTATTTTAAGTTGAAAACTCCTGAACTATAAGAATAGTGTATGATAAGCGTCGATAAGTATTGTGCCTTTTAAGGCTGAGTTTAAGGTAGTTTACTAAGTGATGTAATTTGAAAATCAAAATACTTCGAATAAATTATAAGTCGGCTTTGAAAGCTAAGAAAATAATCATTGCATTTTGCACTCATGGTCCCGTTGGCCAAATTTGAGTATCAAATTATAACCCTGGCCCCGCTTGCCACTAATTATTTCGAGATGATTGATTTCGTAGATAAGAGAGCGTACTTGAATTTCTGAGAATTATTTTGAGTTGAAAATGTATGGTCCCGTTGGCCGAATCTGAGTATGAAATTATAACATTGGTGCCGTTGGCCACGAATAACTTCGAGATGACTGATTTGATAATTAAGAATTATTCTGAGTTGAAAACTTCTGAATTAGAAGAATAGTGTATGATTAGCGTCGATAAGTATTTTGCCTTTTAAGGCTGAGTTTTAGGTAGTTTATTGAGTGATGTGATTTGAAGATATTATAAGTCGGCTTTAAAAGCTAAAAAAATAATTATTGCATTTTGCACTCATGGTCCCGTTGGCCAAATTTGAGTATCAAATTATAACCCTGGCCCCGCTTGCCACTAATTATTTCGAGATGATTGATTTCGTAGATAAGAGAGCGTACTTGAATTTCTGAGAATTATTTTGAGTTGAAAATGTATGGTCCCGTTGGCTGAATGTGAGTATCAAATTATAACACTGGTCCCGTTGGCCACGAACAATTTCGAGATGATTGATTTCATAGATAAGAGAGTGTACTTGAATTTCTGAGAATTATTTTGAGTTGAAAATGTATGGTCCCGTTGGCCGAATCTGAGTATGAAATTATAACATTGGTGCCGTTGGCCACGAATAACTTCGAGATGACTGATTTGATAATTAAGAATTATTCTGAGTTGAAAACTTCTGAATTAGAAGAATAGTGTATGATTAGCGTCGATAAGTATTTTGCCTTTTAAGGCTGAGTTTAAGGTAGTTTATTGAGTGATGTGATTTGAAAATAAAAATACTTCGAAGATATTATAAGTCGGCTTTAAAAGCTAAGAAAATAATCATTGCCTTTTGCACTCATGGTCCCGTTGGCCAAATTTGAGTATCAAATTATAACACTGGTCCCGTTGGCCACGAATAATTTCGAGATGATTAATTTCATAGATAAGAGAGTGTACTTGAATTTCTGAGAATTATTTTGAGTTGAAAATGTATGGTCCCGTTGGCCGAATCTGAGTATGAAATTATAACATTGGTTCCGTTGGCCACGAATAACTTCGAGATGACTGATTTGATAATTAAGAATTATTCTGAGTTGAAAACCCCTGAATTAGAAGAATGGTATATGATTAGCGCCGATAAGTATTGTGCCTTTTAAGGCTGAGTTTAAGGTAGTTTACTAAGTGATGTAATTTGAAAATCAAAATACTTCGAATAAATTATAAGTCGGCTTTGAAAGCTAAGAAAATAATCATTGCATTTTGCACTCATGGTCCCGTTGGCCAAATTTGAGTATCAAATTATAACTCTGGTCCCGTTGGCCACGAATAACTTCGAAATGACTGATTTGATAGTTAAGAATTATTTTAAGTTGAAAACTCCTGAACTAGAAGAATAGTGTATGATAAGCGTCGATAAGTATTGTGCCTTTTAAGGCTGAGTTTAAGGTAGTTTACTAAGTGATGTAATTTGAAAATCAAAATACTTCGAATAAATTATAAGTCGGCTTTGAAAGCTAAGAAAATAATCATTGCATTTTGCACTCATGGTCCCGTTGGCCAAATTTGAGTATCAAATTATAACACTGGTCCCGTTGGCCACGAATAATTTCGAGATGATTGATTTCATAGATAAGAGAGTGTACTTGAATTTCTGAGAATTATTTTGAGTTGAAAATGTATGGTCCCGTTGGCCGAATCTGAGTATGAAATTATAACATTGGTCCCGTTGGCCACGAATAACTTCGAGATGACTGATTTGATAATTAAGAATTATTCTGAGTTGAAAACCCCTGAATTAGAAGAATAGTATATGATTAGCGCCGATAAGTATTGTGCCTTTTAAGGCTGAGTTTAAGGTAGTTTATTGAAGATATTATAAGTCGGCCTTAAAAGCTAAGAAAATAATTATTGCATTTTGCACTCATGGTTTCGTTGGCCAAATTTGAAAATCAAATTATAACCCTGGCCCCGCTTTCCACTAATTATTTCGAGATGATTGATTTCATAGATAAGAGAGCGAACTTGAATTTCTGAGAATTATTTTGAGTTGAAAATGTATGGTCCCGTTGGCCGAATCTGAGTATCAAATTATAACACTGGTCCCGTTGGCCACGAATAACCTCGAGATGACTGATTCATAGTTAAGAATTATTTTAAGTTGAAAATTCCTGAACTAAAAGAATAGTGTATGATAAGCGTCGATAAGTATTGTGGCTTTAAAGGCTGAGTTTAAGGTAGTTTATTGAGTGATGCGATTTGAAAATCAAAATACTTCGAATAAATTATAAGTCGGCTTTGAAAGCTAAGAAAATAATCATTGCATTTTGCACTCATGGTCCCGTTGGCCAAATTGGAGTATCAAATTATAATTCTGGTCCCGTTGGCCACGAATAATTTCGAGATGATTGATTTCATAGATAAGAGAGCGTACTTGAATTTCTGAGAATTATTTTGAGTTGAAAATGTATGGTCCCGTTGGCCGAATCTGAGTATCAAATTATAACACTGGTCCCGTTGGCCACGAATAACCTCGAGATGACTGATTCATAGTTAAGAATTATTTTAAGTTGAAAACTCCTGAACTAAAAGAATAGTGTATGATAAGCGTCGATAAGTATTTTGCCTTTTAAGGCTGAGTTTAAGGTAGTTTATTGAGTGATGTGATTTGAAGATATTATAAGTCGGCTTTAAAAGCTAAGAAAATAATTATTGCATTTTGCACTCATGGTCCCGTTGGCCAAATTTGAGTATCAAATTATAACACTGGTCCCGTTGGCCACGAATAACTTCGAGATGACTGATTTGATAGTTAAGAATTATTTTAAGTTGAAAACTCCTGAACTAGAAGAATAGTGTATGATAAGCGTCGATAAGTATTGTGCCTTTTAAGGCTGAGTTTAAGGTAGTTTACTAAGTGATGTAATTTGAAAATCAAAATACTTCGAATAAATTATAAGTCGGCTTTGAAAGCTAAGAAAATAATCATTGCATTTTGCACTCATGGTCCCGTTGGCCAAATTTGAGTATCAAATTATAACCCTGGCCCCGCTTGCCACTAATTATTTCGAGATGATTGATTTCGTAGATAAGAGAGCGTACTTGAATTTCTGAGAATTATTTTGAGTTGAAAATGTATGGTCCCGTTGGCCGAATGTGAGTATCAAATTATAACACTGGTCCCGTTGGCCACGAATAACTTCGAGATGACTGATTTGATAGTTAGGAATTATTTTGAGTTGAAAACTTCTGAATTAGAAGAATAGTGTATGATTAGCGTCGATAAGTATTTTGCCTTTTAAGGCTGAGTTTTATGTAGTTTATTGAGTGATGTGATTTGAAGATATTATAAGTCGGCTTTAAAAGCTAAAAAAATAATTATTGCATTTTGCACTCATGGTCCCGTTGGCCAAATTTAAGTATCAAATTATAACCCTGGCCCCGCTTGCCACTAATTATTTCGAGATGATTGATTTCGTAGATAAGAGAGCGTACTTGAATTTCTGAGAATTATTTTGAGTTGAAAATGTATGGTCCCGTTGGCCGAATCTGAGTATGAAATTATAACATTGGTGCCGTTGGCCACGAATAACTTCGAGATGACTGATTTGATAATTAAGAATTATTCTGAGTTGAAAACTTCTGAATTAGAAGAATAGTGTATGATTAGCGTCGATAAGTATTTTGCCTTTTAAGGCTGAGTTTAAGGTAGTTTATTGAGTGATGTGATTTGAAAATAAAAATACTTCGAAGATATTATAAGTCGGCTTTCAAAGCTAAGAAAATAATCATTGCATTTTGCACTCATGGTCCCGTTGGCCAAATTTGAGTATCAAATTATAACACTGGTCCCGTTGGCCACGAATAATTTCGAGATGATTGATTTCATAGATAAGAGAGTGTACTTGAATTTCTGAGAATTATTTTGAGTTGAAAATGTATGGTCCCGTTGGCCGAATCTGAGTATGAAATTATAACATTGGTTCCGTTGGCCACGAATAACTTCGAGATGACTGATTTGATAATTAAGAATTATTCTGAGTTGAAAACCCCTGAATTAGAAGAATGGTATATGATTAGCGCCGATAAGTATTGTGCCTTTTAAGGCTGAGTTTAAGGTAGTTTACTAAGTGATGTAATTTGAAAATCAAAATACTTCGAATAAATTATAAGTCGGCTTTGAAAGCTAAGAAAATAATCATTGCATTTTGCACTCATGGTCCCGTTGGCCAAATTTGAGTATCAAATTATAACTCTGGTCCCGTTGGCCACGAATAACTTCGAAATGACTGATTTGATAGTTAAGAATTATTTTAAGTTGAAAACTCCTGAACTAGAAGAATAGTGTATGATAAGCGTCGATAAGTATTGTGCCTTTTAAGGCTGAGTTTAAGGTAGTTTACTAAGTGATGTAATTTGAAAATCAAAATACTTCGAATAAATTATAAGTCGGCTGTGAAAGCTAAGAAAATAATCATTGCATTTTGCACTCATGGTCCCGTTGGCCAAATTTGAGTATCAAATTATAACACTGGTCCCGTTGGCCACGAATAATTTCGAGATGATTGATTTCATAGATAAGAGAGTGTACTTGAATTTCTGAGAATTATTTTGAGTTGAAAATGTATGGTCCCGTTGGCCGAATCTGAGTATGAAATTATAACATTGGTCCCGTTGGCCACGAATAACTTCGAGATGACTGATTTGATAATTAAGAATTATTCTGAGTTGAAAACCCCTGAATTAGAAGAATAGTATATGATTAGCGCCGATAAGTATTGTGCCTTTTAAGGCTGAGTTTAAGGTAGTTTATTGAAGATATTATAAGTCGGCCTTAAAAGCTAAGAAAATAATTATTGCATTTTGCACTCATGGTCCCGTTGGCCAAATTTGAAAATCAAATTATAACCCTGGCCCCGCTTTCCACTAATTATTTCGAGATGATTGATTTCATAGATAAGAGAGCGAACTTGAATTTCTGAGAATTATTTTGAGTTGAAAATGTATGGTCCCGTTGGCCGAATCTGAGTATCAAATTATAACACTGGTCCCGTTGGCCACGAATAACCTCGAGATGACTGATTCATAGTTAAGAATTATTTTAAGTTGAAAATTCCTGAACTAAAAGAATAGTGTATGATAAGCGTCGATAAGTATTGTGCCTTTTAAGGCTGAGTTTAAGGTAGTTTATTGAGTGATGCGATTTGAAAATCAAAATACTTCGAATAAATTATAAGTCGGCTTTGAAAGCTAAGAAAATAATCATTGCATTTTGCACTCATGGTCCCGTTGGCCAAATTGGAGTATCAAATTATAATTCTGGTCCCGTTGGCCACGAATAATTTCGAGATGATTGATTTCATAGATAAGAGAGCGTACTTGAATTTCTGAGAATTATTTTGAGTTGAAAATGTATGGTCCCGTTGGCCGAATCTGAGTATCAAATTATAACACTGGTCCCGTTGGCCACGAATAACCTCGAGATGACTGATTCATAGTTAAGAATTATTTTAAGTTGAAAACTCCTGAACTAAAAGAATAGTGTATGATAAGCGTCGATAAGTATTTTGCCTTTTAAGGCTGAGTTTAAGGTAGTTTATTGAGTGATGTGATTTGAAGATATTATAAGTCGGCTTTAAAAGCTAAGAAAATAATTATTGCATTTTGCACTCATGGTCCCGTTGGCCAAATTTGAGTATCAAATTATAACACTGGTCCCGTTGGCCACGAATAACTTCGAGATGACTGATTTGATAGTTAAGAATTATTCTGAGTTGAAAACTTCTGAATTAGAAGAATAGTGTATGATTAGCGTCGATAAGTATTTTGCCTTTTAAGGCTGAGTTTAAGGTAGTTTATTGAGTGATGTGATTTGAAGATATTATAAGTCGGCTTTAAAAGCTAAGAAAATAATTATTGCATTCTGCACTCATGGTCCCGTTGGCCAAATTTGAGTATCAAATTATAACTCTGGTCCCGTTGGCCACGAATAACTTCGAAATGACTGATTTGATAGTTAAGAATTATTTTAAGTTGAAAACTCCTGAACTAGAAGAATAGTGTATGATAAGCGTCGATAAGTATTGTGCCTTTTAAGGCTGAGTTTAAGGTAGTTTACTAAGTGATGTAATTTGAAAATCAAAATACTTCGAATAAATTATAAGTCGGCTTTGAAAGCTAAGAAAATAATCATTGCATTTTGCACTCATGGTCCCGTTGGCCAAATTTGATTATCAAATTATAACACTGGTCCCGTTGGCCACGAATAATTTCGAGATGATTGATTTCATAGATAAGAGAGTGTACTTGAATTTCTGAGAATTATTTTGAGTTGAAAATGTATGGTCCCGTTGGCCGAATCTGAGTATCAAATTATAACACTGGTCCCGTTGGCCATGAATAACTTCGAGATGACTGATTTGAAAGTTAAAAATTATTCTGAGTTGAAAACTTCTGAATTAGAAGAATAGTGTATGATTAGCGTCGATAAGTATTTTGCCTTTTAAGGCTGAGTTTAAGGTAGTTTATTGAGTGATGTGATTTGAAAATAAAAATACTTCGAAGATATTATAAGTCGGCTTTAAAAGCTAAGAAAATAATCATTGCATTTTGCACTCATGGTCCCGTTGGCCAAATTTGAGTATCAAATTATAACACTGGTCCCGTTGGCCACGAATAATTTCGAGATGATTGATTTCATAGATAAGAGAGTGTGCTTGAATTTCTGAGAATTATTTTGAGTTGAAAATGTATGGTCCCGTTGGCCGAATCTGAGTATGAAATTATAACATTGGTCCCGTTGGCCACGAATAACTTCGAGATGACTGATTTGATAATTAAGAATTATTCTGAGTTGAAAACCCCTGAATTAGAAGAATAGTATATGATTAGCGCCGATAAGTATTGTGCCTTTTAAGGCTGAGTTTAAGGTAGTTTATTGAAGATATTATAAGTCGGCCTTAAAAGCTAAGAAAATAATTATTGCATTTTGCACTCATGGTCCCGTTGGCCAAATTTGAAAATCAAATTATAACCCTGGCCCCGCTTGCCACTAATTATTTCGAGATGATTGATTTCATAGATAAGAGAGCGTACTTGAATTTCTGAGAATTATTTTGAGTTGAAAATGTATGGTCCCGTTGGCAGAATCTGAGTATCAAATTATAACACTGGTCCCGTTGGCCACGAATAACCTCGAGATGACTGATTCATAGTTAAGAATTATTTTAAGTTGAAAACTCCTGAACTAAAAGAATAGTGTATGATAAGCGTCGATAAGTATTGTGCCTTTTAAGGCTGAGTTTAAGGTAGTTTATTGAGTGATGCGATTTGAAAATCAAAATACTTCGAATAAATTATAAGTCGGCTTTGAAAGCTAAGAAAATAATCATTGCATTTTGCACTCATGGTCCCGTTGGCCAAATTGGAGTATCAAATTATAATTCTGGTCCCGTTGGCCACGAATAATTTCGAGATGATTGATTTCATAGATAAGAGAGCGTACTTGAATTTCTGAGAATTATTTTGAGTTGAAAATGTATGGTCCCGTTGGCTGAATCTGAGTATCAAATTATAACACTGGTCCCGTTGGCCACGAATAACTTCGAGATGACTGATTTGATAGTTAAGAATTATTCTGAGTTGAAAACTTCTGAATTAGAAGAATAGTGTATGATTAGCGTCGATAAGTATTTTGCCTTTTAAGGCTGAGTTTAAGGTAGTTTATTGAGTGATGTGATTTGAAGATATTATAAGTCGGCTTTAAAAGCTAAGAAAATAATTATTGCATTCTGCACTCATGGTCCCGTTGGCCAAATTTGAGTATCAAATTATAACTCTGGTCCCGTTGGCCACGAATAACTTCGAAATGACTGATTTGATAGTTAAGAATTATTTTAAGTTGAAAACTCCTGAACTAGAAGAATAGTGTATGATAAGCGTCGATAAGTATTGTGCCTTTTAAGGCTGAGTTTAAGGTAGTTTACTAAGTGATGTAATTTGAAAATCAAAATACTTCGAATAAATTATAAGTCGGCTTTGAAAGCTAAGAAAATAATCATTGCATTTTGCACTCATGGTCCCGTTGGCCAAATTTGAGTATCAAATTATAACACTGGTCCCGTTGGCCACGATTAATTTCGAGATGATTGATTTCATAGATAGAGAGTGTACTTGAATTTCTGAGAATTATTTTGAGTTGAAAATGTATGGTCCCGTTGGCCGAATCTGAGTATCAAATTATAACACTGGTCCCGTTGGCCACGAATAACTTCGAGATGACTGATTTGAAAGTTAAAAATTATTCTGAGTTGAAAACTTCTGAATTAGAAGAATAGTGTATGATTAGCGTCGATAAGTATTTTGCCTTTTAAGGCTGAGTTTAAGGTAGTTTATTGAGTGATGTGATTTGAAAATAAAAATACTTCGAAGATATTATAAGTCGGCTTTAAAAGCTAAGAAAATAATTATTGCATTTTGCACTCATGGTCCCGTTGGCCAAATTTGAAAATCAAATTATAACCCTGGCCCCGCTTGCCACTAATTATTTCGAGATGATTGATTTCATAGATAAGAGAGCGTACTTGAATTTCTGAGAATTATTTTGAGTTGAAAATGTATGGTCCCGTTGGCCGAATCTGAATATCAAATTATAACACTGGTCCCGTTGGCCACGAATAACCTCGAGATGACTGATTCATAGTTAAGAATTATTTTAAGTTGAAAACTCCTGAACTAAAAGAATAGTGTATGATAAGCGTCGATAAGTATTGTGCCTTTTAAGGCTGAGTTTAAGGTAGTTTACTAAGTGATGTAATTTGAAAATCAAAATACTTCGAATAAATTATAAGTCGGCTTTGAAAGCTAAGAAAATAATCATTGCATTTTGCACTCATGGTCCCGTTGGCCAAATTTGAGTATCAAATTATAACACTGGTCCCGTTGGCCACGATTAATTTCGAGATGATTGATTTCATAGATAAGAGAGTGTACTTGAATTTCTGAGAATTATTTTGAGTTGAAAATGTATGGTCCCGTTGGCCGAATCTGAGTATCAAATTATAACACTGGTCCCGTTGGCCACGAATAACTTCGAGATGACTGATTTGATAGTTAAGAATTATTCTGAGTTGAAAACTTCTGAATTAGAAGAATAGTGTATGATTAGCGTCGATAAGTATTTTGCCTTTTAAGGCTGAGTTTAAGGTAGTTTATTGAGTGATGTGATTTGAAAATAAAAATACTTCGAAGATATTATAAGTCGGCTTTAAAAGCTAAGAAAATAATTATTGCATTTTGCACTCATGGTCCCGTTGGCCTAATTTGAAAATCAAATTATAACCCTGGCCCCGCTTGCCACTAATTATTTCGAGATGATTGATTTCATAGATAAGAGAGCGTACTTGAATTTCTGAGAATTATTTTGAGTTGAAAATGTATGGTCCCGTTGGCCGAATCTGAGTATCAAATTATAACACTGGTCCCGTTGGCCACGAATAACCTCGAGATGACTGATTCATAGTTAAGAATTATTTTAAGTTGAAAACTCCTGAACTAAAAGAATAGTGTATGATAAGCGTCGATAAGTATTGTGCCTTTTAAGGCTGAGTTTAAGGTAGTTTATTGAGTGATGCGATTTGAAAATCAAAATACTTCGAATAAATTATAAGTCGGCTTTGAAAGCTAAGAAAATAATCATTGCATTTTGCACTCATGGTCCCGTTGGCCAAATTGGAGTATCAAATTATAATTCTGGTCCCGTTGGCCACGAATAATTTCGAGATGGTTGATTTCATAGATAAGAGAGCGTACTTGAATTTCTGAGAATTATTTTGAGTTGAAAATGTATGGTCCCGTTGGCTTAATCTGAGTATCAAATTATAACACTGGTCCCGTTGGCCACGAATAACTTCGAGATGACTGATTTGATAGTTAAGAATTATTCTGAGTTGAAAACTTCTGAATTAGAAGAATAGTGTATGATTAGCGTCGATAAGTATTTTGCCTTTTAAGGCTGAGTTTAAGGTAGTTTATTGAGTGATGTGATTTGAAGATATTATAAGTCGGCTTTAAAAGCTAAGAAAATAATTATTGCATTTTGCACTCATGGTCCCGTTGGCCAAATTTGAGTATCAAATTATAACACTGGTCCCGTTGGCACGAATAACTTCGAGATGACTGATTTGATAGTTAAGAATTATTCTGAGTTGAAAACTTCTGAATTAGAAGAATAGTGTATGATTAGCGTCGATAAGTATTTTGCCTTTTAAGGCCGAGTTTAAGGTAGTTTACTAAGTGATGTAATTTGAAAATCAAAATACTTCGAATAAATTATAAGTCGGCTTTGAAAGCTAAGAAAATAATCATTGCATTTTGCACGCATGGTCCCGTTGGCCAAATTTGAGTATCAAATTATAACACTGGTCCCGTTGGCCACGATTAATTTCGAGATGATTGATTTCATAGATAAGAGAGTGTACTTGAATTTCTGAGAATTATTTTGAGTTGAAAATGTATGGTCCCGTTGGCCGAATCTGAGTATCAAATTATAACACTGGTCCCGTTGGCCACGAATAACTTCGAGATGACTGATTTGAAAGTTAAAAATTATTCTGAGTTGAAAACTTCTGAATTAGAAGAATAGTGTATGATTAGCGTCGATAAGTATTTTGCCTTTTAAGGCTGAGTTTAAGGTAGTTTATTGAGTGATGTGATTTGAAAATAAAAATACTTCGAAGATATTATAAGTCGGCTTTAAAAGCTAAGAAAATAATCATTGCATTTTGCACTCATGGTCCCGTTGGCCAAATTTGAGTATCAAATTATAACACTGGTCCCGTTGGCCACGAATAATTTCGAGATGATTGATTTCATAGATAAGAGAGCGTACTTGAATTTCTGAGAATTATTTTGAGTTGAAAATGTATGGTCCCGTTGGCCGAATCTGAGTATGAAATTATAACATTGGTCCCGTTGGCCACGAATAACTTCGAGATGACTGATTTGATAATTAAGAATTATTCTGAGTTGAAAACCCCTGAATTAGAAGAATAGTATATGATTAGCGCCGATAAGTATTGTGCCTTTTAAGGCTGAGTTTAAGGTAGTTTATTGAAGATATTATAAGTCGGCCTTAAAGGCTAAGAAAATAATTATTGCATTTTGCACTCATGGTCCCGTTGGCCAAATTTGAAAATCAAATTATAACCCTGGCCCCGCTTGCCACTAATTATTTCGAGATGATTGATTTCATAGATAAGAGAGCGTACTTGAATTTCTGAGAATTATTTTGAGTTGAAAATGTATGGTCCCGTTGGCCGAATCTGAGTATGAAATTATAACATTGGTCCCGTTGGCCACGAATAACTTCGAGATGACTGATTTGATAGTTAAGAATTATTCTGAGTTGAAAACCCCTGAATTAGAAGAATAGTACATGATTAGCGCCGATAAGTATTGTGCCTTAAGGCTGAGTTTAAGGTAGTTTATTGAGTGATGTGATTTGAAGATATTATAAGTCGGCTTTAAAAGCTAAGAAAATAATTATTGCATTTTGCACTCATGGTCCCGTTGGCCAAATTTGAGTATCAAATTATAACACTGGTCCCGTTGGCACGAATAACTTCGAGATGACTGATTTGATAGTTAAGAATTATTCTGAGTTGAAAACTTCTGAATTAGAAGAATAGTGTATGATTAGCGTCGATAAGTATTTTGCCTTTTAAGGCTGAGTTTAAGGTAGTTTACTAAGTGATGTAATTTGAAAATCAAAATACTTCGAATAAATTATAAGTCGGCTTTGAAAGCTAAGAAAATAATCATTGCATTTTGCACTCATGGTCCCGTTGGCCAAATTTGAGTATCAAATTATAACACTGGTCCCGTTGGCCACGATTAATTTCGAGATGATTGATTTCATAGATAAGAGAGTGTACTTGAATTTCTGAGAATTATTTTGAGTTGAAAATGTATGGTCCCGTTGGCCGAATCTGAGTATCAAATTATAACACTGGTCCCGTTGGCCACGAATAACTTCGAGATGACTGATTTGAAAGTTAAAAATTATTCTGAGTTGAAAACTTCTGAATTAGAAGAATAGTGTATGATTAGCGTCGATAAGTATTTTGCCTTTTAAGGCTGAGTTTAAGGTAGTTTATTGAGTGATGTGATTTGAAAATAAAAATACTTCGAAGATATTATAAGTCGGCTTTAAAAGCTAAGAAAATAATCATTGCATTTTGCACTCATGGTCCCGTTGGCCAAATTTGAGTATCAAATTATAACACTGGTCCCGTTGGCACGAATAACTTCGAGATGACTGATTTGATAGTTAAGAATTATTCTGAGTTGAAAACTTCTGAATTAGAAGAATAGTGTATGATTAGCGTCGATAAGTATTTTGCCTTTTAAGGCTGAGTTTAAGGTAGTTTACTAAGTGATGTAATTTGAAAATCAAAATACTTCGAATAAATTATAAGTCGGCTTTGAAAGCTAAGAAAATAATCATTGCATTTTGCACTCATGGTCCCGTTGGCCAAATTTGAGTATCAAATTATAACACTGGTCCCGTTGGCCACGATTAATTTCGAGATGATTGATTTCATAGATAAGAGAGTGTACTTGAATTTCTGAGAATTATTTTGAGTTGAAAATGTATGGTCCCGTTGGCCGAATCTGAGTATCAAATTATAACACTGGTCCCGTTGGCCACGAATAACTTCGAGATGACTGATTTGAAAGTTAAAAATTATTCTGAGTTGAAAACTTCTGAATTAGAAGAATAGTGTATGATTAGCGTCGATAAGTATTTTGCCTTTTAAGGCTGAGTTTAAGGTAGTTTATTGAGTGATGTGATTTGAAAATAAAAATACTTCGAAGATATTATAAGTCGGCTTTAAAAGCTAAGAAAATAATCATTGCATTTTGCACTCATGGTCCCGTTGGCCAAATTTGAGTATCAAATTATAACACTGGTCCCGTTGGCCACGAATAATTTCGAGATGATTGATTTCATAGATAAGAGAGCGTACTTGAATTTCTGAGAATTATTTTGAGTTGAAAATGTATGGTCCCGTTGGCCGAATCTGAGTATCAAATTATAACACTGGTCCAGTTGGCCACGAATAACCTCGAGATGACTGATTCATAGTTAAGAATTATTTTAAGTTGAAAACTCCTGAACTAAAAGAATAGTGTATGATAAGCGTCGATAAGTATTGTGCCTTTTAAGGTTGAGTTTAAGGTAGTTTATTGAGTGATGCGATTTGAAAATCAAAATACTTCGAATAAATTATAAGTCGGCTTTGAAAGCTAAGAAAATAATCATTGCATTTTGCACTCATGGTCCCGTTGGCCAAATTTGAGTATCAAATTATAACACTGGTCCCGTTGGCACGAATAACTTCGAGATGACTGATTTGATAGTTAAGAATTATTCTGAGTTGAAAACTTCTGAATTAGAAGAATAGTGTATGATTAGCGTCGATAAGTATTTTGCCTTTTAAGGCTGAGTTTAAGGTAGTTTACTAAGTGATGTAATTTGAAAATCAAAATACTTCGAATAAATTATAAGTCGGCTTTGAAAGCTAAGAAAATAATCATTGCATTTTGCACTCATGGTCCCGTTGGCCAAATTTGAGTATCAAATTATAACACTGGTCCCGTTGGCACGAATAACTTCGAGATGACTGATTTGATAGTTAAGAATTATTCTGAGTTGAAAACCCCTGAATTAGAAGAATAGTACATGATTAGCGCCGATAAGTATTGTGCCTTAAGGCTGAGTTTAAGGTAGTTTATTGAGTGATGTGATTTGAAGATATTATAAGTCGGCTTTAAAAGCTAAGAAAATAATTATTGCATTTTGCACTCATGGTCCCGTTGGCCAAATTTGAGTATCAAATTATAACACTGGTCCCGTTGGCACGAATAACTTCGAGATGACTGATTTGATAGTTAAGAATTATTCTGAGTTGAAAACTTCTGAATTAGAAGAATAGTGTATGATTAGCGTCGATAAGTATTTTGCCTTTTAAGGCCGAGTTTAAGGTAGTTTATTAAGTGATGTAATTTGAAAATCAAAATACTTCGAATAAATTATAAGTCGGCTTTGAAAGCTAAGAAAATAATCATTGCATTTTGCACTCATGGTCCCGTTGGCCAAATTTGAGTATCAAATTATAACACTGGTCCCGTTGGCCACGATTAATTTCGAGATGATTGATTTCATAGATAAGAGAGTGTACTTGAATTTCTGAGAATTATTTTGAGTTGAAAATGTATGGTCCCGTTGGCCGAATCTGAGTATCAAATTATAACACTGGTCCCGTTGGCCACGAATAACTTCGAGATGACTGATTTGAAAGTTAAAAATTATTCTGAGTTGAAAACTTCTGAATTAGAAGAATAGTGTATGATTAGCGTCGATAAGTATTTTGCCTTTTAAGGCTGAGTTTAAGGTAGTTTATTGAGTGATGTGATTTGAAAATAAAAATACTTCGAAGATATTATAAGTCGGCTTTAAAAGCTAAGAAAATAATCATTGCATTTTGCACTCATGGTCCCGTTGGCCAAATTTGAGTATCAAATTATAACACTGGTCCCGTTGGCACGAATAACTTCGAGATGACTGATTTGATAGTTAAGAATTATTCTGAGTTGAAAACTTCTGAATTAGAAGAATAGTGTATGATTAGCGTCGATAAGTATTTTGCCTTTTAAGGCTGAGTTTAAGGTAGTTTACTAAGTGATGTAATTTGAAAATCAAAATACTTCGAATAAATTATAAGTCGGCTTTGAAAGCTAAGAAAATAATCATTGCATTTTGCACTCATGGTCCCGTTGGCCAAATTTGAGTATCAAATTATAACACTGGTCCCGTTGGCCACGATTAATTTCGAGATGATTGATTTCATAGATAAGAGAGTGTACTTGAATTTCTGAGAATTATTTTGAGTTGAAAATGTATGGTCCCGTTGGCCGAATCTGAGTATCAAATTATAACACTGGTCCCGTTGGCCACGAATAACTTCGAGATGACTGATTTGAAAGTTAAAAATTATTCTGAGTTGAAAACTTCTGAATTAGAAGAATAGTGTATGATTAGCGTCGATAAGTATTTTGCCTTTTAAGGCTGAGTTTAAGGTAGTTTATTGAGTGATGTGATTTGAAAATAAAAATACTTCGAAGATATTATAAGTCGGCTTTAAAAGCTAAGAAAATAATCATTGCATTTTGCACTCATGGTCCCGTTGGCCAAATTTGAGTATCAAATTATAACACTGGTCCCGTTGGCCACGAATAATTTCGAGATGATTGATTTCATAGATAAGAGAGCGTACTTGAATTTCTGAGAATTATTTTGAGTTGAAAATGTATGGTCCCGTTGGCCGAATCTGAGTATCAAATTATAACACTGGTCCAGTTGGCCACGAATAACCTCGAGATGACTGATTCATAGTTAAGAATTATTTTAAGTTGAAAACTCCTGAACTAAAAGAATAGTGTATGATAAGCGTCGATAAGTATTGTGCCTTTTAAGGTTGAGTTTAAGGTAGTTTATTGAGTGATGCGATTTGAAAATCAAAATACTTCGAATAAATTATAAGTCGGCTTTGAAAGTAAGAAAATAATCATTGCATTTTGCACTCATGGTCCCGTTGGCCAAATTTGAGTATCAAATTATAACACTGGTCCCGTTGGCACGAATAACTTCGAGATGACTGATTTGATAGTTAAGAATTATTCTGAGTTGAAAACTTCTGAATTAGAAGAATAGTGTATGATTAGCGTCGATAAGTATTTTGCCTTTTAAGGCTGAGTTTAAGGTAGTTTATTGAGTGATGTGATTTGAAGATATTATAAGTCGGCTTTAAAAGCTAAGAAAATAATTATTGCATTTTGCACTCATGGTCCAGTTGGCCAAATTTGAGTATCAAATTATAACACTGGTCCCGTTGGCACGAATAACTTCGAGATGACTGATTTGATAGTTAAGAATTATTCTGAGTTGAAAACTTCTGAATTAGAAGAATAGTGTATGATTAGCGTCGATAAGTATTTTGCCTTTTAAGGCTGAGTTTAAGGTAGTTTACTAAGTGATGTAATTTGAAAATCAAAATACTTCGAATAAATTATAAGTCGGCTTTGAAAGCTAAGAAAATAATCATTGCATTTTGCACTCATGGTCCCGTTGGCCAAATTTGAGTATCAAATTATAACACTGGTCCCGTTGGCCACGATTAATTTCGAGATGATTGATTTCATAGATAAGAGAGTGTACTTGAATTTCTGAGAATTATTTTGAGTTGAAAATGTATGGTCCCGTTGGCCGAATCTGAGTATCAAATTATAACACTGGTCCCGTTGGCCACGAATAACTTCGAGATGACTGATTTGAAAGTTAAAAATTATTCTGAGTTGAAAACTTCTGAATTAGAAGAATAGTGTATGATTAGCGTCGATAAGTATTTTGCCTTTTAAGGCTGAGTTTAAGGTAGTTTATTGAGTGATGTGATTTGAAAATAAAAATACTTCGAAGATATTATAAGTCGGCTTTAAAAGCTAAGAAAATAATCATTGCATTTTGCACTCATGGTCCCGTTGGCCAAATTTGAGTATCAAATTATAACACTGGTCCCGTTGGCCACGATTAATTTCGAGATGATTGATTTCATAGATAAGAGAGTGTACTTGAATTTCTGAGAATTATTTTGAGTTGAAAATGTATGGTCCCGTTGGCCGAATCTGAGTATCAAATTATAACACTGGTCCCGTTGGCCACGAATAACTTCGAGATGACTGATTTGAAAGTTAAAAATTATTCTGAGTTGAAAACTTCTGAATTAGAAGAATAGTGTATGATTAGCGTCGATAAGTATTTTGCCTTTTAAGGCTGAGTTTAAGGTAGTTTATTGAGTGATGTGATTTGAAAATAAAAATACTTCGAAGATATTATAAGTCGGCTTTAAAAGCTAAGAAAATAATCATTGCATTTTGCACTCATGGTCCCGTTGGCCAAATTTGAGTATCAAATTATAACACTGGTCCCGTTGGCCACGAATAATTTCGAGATGATTGATTTCATAGATAAGAGAGCGTACTTGAATTTCTGAGAATTATTTTGAGTTGAAAATGTATGGTCCCGTTGGCCGAATCTGAGTATCAAATTATAACACTGGTCCAGTTGGCCACGAATAACCTCGAGATGACTGATTCATAGTTAAGAATTATTTTAAGTTGAAAACTCCTGAACTAAAAGAATAGTGTATGATAAGCGTCGATAAGTATTGTGCCTTTTAAGGTTGAGTTTAAGGTAGTTTATTGAGTGATGCGATTTGAAAATCAAAATACTTCGAATAAATTATAAGTCGGCTTTGAAAGCTAAGAAAATAATCATTGCATTTTGCACTCATGGTCCCGTTGGCCAAATTTGAGTATCAAATTATAACACTGGTCCCGTTGGCACGAATAACTTCGAGATGACTGATTTGATAGTTAAGAATTATTCTGAGTTGAAAACTTCTGAATTAGAAGAATAGTGTATGATTAGCGTCGATAAGTATTTTGCCTTTTAAGGCTGAGTTTAAGGTAGTTTACTAAGTGATGTAATTTGAAAATCAAAATACTTCGAATAAATTATAAGTCGGCTTTGAAAGCTAAGAAAATAATCATTGCATTTTGCACTCATGGTCCCGTTGGCCAAATTTGAGTATCAAATTATAACACTGGTCCCGTTGGCACGAATAACTTCGAGATGACTGATTTGATAGTTAAGAATTATTCTGAGTTGAAAACTTCTGAATTAGAAGAATAGTGTATGATTAGCGTCGATAAGTATTTTGCCTTTTAAGGCTGAGTTTAAGGTAGTTTACTAAGTGATGTAATTTGAAAATCAAAATACTTCGAATAAATTATAAGTCGGCTTTGAAAGCTAAGAAAATAATCATTGCATTTTGCACTCATGGTCCCGTTGGCCAAATTTGAGTATCAAATTATAACACTGGTCCCGTTGGCCACGATTAATTTCGAGATGATTGATTTCATAGATAAGAGAGTGTACTTGAATTTCTGAGAATTATTTTGAGTTGAAAATGTATGGTCCCGTTGGCCGAATCTGAGTATCAAATTATAACACTGGTCCCGTTGACCACGAATAACTTCGAGATGACTGATTTGAAAGTTAAAAATTATTCTGAGTTGAAAACTTCTGAATTAGAAGAATAGTGTATGATTAGCGTCGATAAGTATTTTGCCTTTTAAGGCTGAGTTTAAGGTAGTTTATTGAGTGATGTGATTTGAAAATAAAAATACTTCGAAGATATTATAAGTCGGCTTTAAAAGCTAAGAAAATAATCATTGCATTTTGCACTCATGGTCCCGTTGGCCAAATTTGAGTATCAAATTATAACACTGGTCCCGTTGGCCACGAATAATTTCGAGATGATTGATTTCATAGATAAGAGAGCGTACTTGAATTTCTGAGAATTATTTTGAGTTGAAAATGTATGGTCCCGTTGGCCGAATCTGAGTATCAAATTATAACACTGGTCCAGTTGGCCACGAATAACCTCGAGATGACTGATTCATAGTTAAGAATTATTTTAAGTTGAAAACTCCTGAACTAAAAGAATAGTGTATGATAAGCGTCGATAAGTATTGTGCCTTTTAAGGTTGAGTTTAAGGTAGTTTATTGAGTGATGCGATTTGAAAATCAAAATACTTCGAATAAATTATAAGTCGGCTTTGAAAGCTAAGAAAATAATCATTGCATTTTGCACTCATGGTCCCGTTGGCCAAATTGGAGTATCAAATTATAATTCTGGTCCCGTTGGCCACGAATAATTTCGAGATGATTGATTTCATAGATAAGAGAGTGTACTTGAATTTCTGAGAATTATTTTGAGTTGAAAATGTATGGTCCCGTTGGCCGAATCTGAGTATCAAATTATAACACTGGTCCCGTTGGCCACGAATAACCTCGAGATGACTAATTCATAGTTAAGAATTATTTTAAGTTGAAAACTCCTGAACTAAAAGAATAGTGTATGATAAGCGTCGATAAGTATTGTGCCTTTTAAGGCTGAGTTTAAGGTAGTTTATTGAGTGATGCGATTTGAAAATCAAAATACTTCGAATAAATTATAAGTCGGCTTTGAAAGCTAAGAAAATAATCATTGCATTTTGCACTCATGGTCCCGTTGGCCAAATTGGAGTATCAAATTATAATTCTGGTCCCGTTGGCCACGAATAATTTCGAGATGATTGATTTCATAGATAAGAGAGTGTACTTGAATTTCTGAGAATTATTTTGAGTTGAAAATGTATGGTCCCGTTGGCCGAATCTGAGTATCAAATTATAACACTGGTCCCGTTGGCCACGAATAACTTCGAGATGACTGATTTGATAGTTAAGAATTATTTTGAGTTGAAAACTTCTGAACTAGAAGAATAGTGTATGATTATCGTCGATAAGTATTTTGCCTTTTAAGGCTGAGCTTAAGGTAGTTTATTGAGTGATGTGATTTGAAAATCAAAATACTTCGAATAAATTATAAGTCGGCTTTGAAAGCTAAGAAAATAATCATTGCATTTTGCACTCATGGTCCCGTTGGCCAAATTTGAGTACCAAATTATAATTCTGGTCCCGTTGGCCACGAATAATTTCGAGATGATTGATTTCATAGATAAGAGAGCGTACTTGAATTTCTGAGAATTATTTTGAGTTGAAAATGTATGGTCCCGTTGGCTGAATCTGAGTATCAAATTATAACACTGGTCCCGTTGGCCACGAATAACTTCGAGATGAATGATTTCATAGTTAAGAACTATTTTGAGTTGAAAACTTCTGAACTAGAAGAATAGTGTATGATTATCGTCGATAAGTATTTTGCCTTTTAAGGCTGAGCTTAAGGTAGTTTATTGAGTGATGTGATTTGAAAATCAAAATACTTCGAATAAATTATAAGTCGGCTTTTAAAGCTAAGAAAATAATCATTGCATTTTGCACTCATGGTCCCGTTGGCCAAATTTGAGTATCAAATTATAATTCTGGTCCCGTTGGCCACGAATAATTTCGAGATGATTGATTTCATAGATAAGAGAGCGTACTTGAATTTCTGAGAATTATTTTGAGTTGAAAATGTATGGTCCCGTTGGCTGAATCTGAGTATCAAATTATAACACTGGTCCCGTTGGCCACGAATAACTTCGAGATGAATGATTTCATAGTTAAGAATTATTTTGAGTTGAAAACTTCTGAACTAGAAGAATAGTGTATGATTATCGTCGATAAGTATTTTGCCTTTTAAGGCTGAGCTTAAGGTAGTTTATTGAGTGATGTGATTTGAAAATCAAAATACTTCGAATAAATTATAAGTCGGCTTTGAAAGCTAAGAAAATAATCATTGCATTTTGCACTCATGGTCCCGTTGGCCAAATTTGAGTATCAAATTATAATTCTGGTCCCGTTGCCCACGAATAATTTCGAGATGATTGATTTCATAGATAAGAGAGCGTACTTTAATTTCTGTGAATTATTTTGAGTTGAAAATGTATGGTCCCGTTGGCCGAATCTGAGTATCAAATTATAACCCTGGCCCCGCTTGCCACTTATTATTTCGAGATGATTGATTTCATAGTTAAGAATTATTTTGAGTTGAAAACTTCTGAACTAGAAGAATAGTGTATGATTATCGTCGATAAGTATTTTGACTTTTAAGGCTGAGTTTAAGGTAGTTTATTGAGTGATGTGATTTGAAAATCAAAATACTTCGAATAAATTATAAGTCGGCTTTGA
The DNA here is from genome assembly GCA_910595825.1 of Philhelius pedissequus. Taxonomy (NCBI): domain Eukaryota; kingdom Metazoa; phylum Arthropoda; class Insecta; order Diptera; family Syrphidae; genus Philhelius; species Philhelius pedissequus. The sequence goes on along the minus strand of OU343161.1, from coordinate 47,154,749 downwards.
AAGCTAAGAAAATAATCATTGCATTTTGCACTCATGGTCCCGTTGGCCAAATTTGAGTATCAAATTATAACACTGGTCCCGTTGGCCACGAATAATTTCGAGATGATTGATTTCATAGATAAGAGAGTGTACTTGAATTTCTGAGAATTATTTTGAGTTGAAAATGTATGGTCCCGTTGGCCGAATCTGAGTATCAAATTATAACACTGGTCCCGTTGGCCACGAATAACTTCGAGATGACTGATTTGATAGTTAAAAATTATTCTGAGTTGAAAACTTCTGAATTAGAAGAATAGTGTATGATTAGCGTCGATAAGTATTTTGCCTTTTAAGGCTGAGTTTAAGGTAGTTTATTGGGTGATGTGATTTGAAGATATTATAAGTCGGCTTTAAAAGCTAAGAAAATAATCATTGCATTTTGCACTCATGGTCCCGTTGGCCAAATTTGAGTACCAAATTATAATTCTGGTCCCGTTGGCCACGAATAATTTCGAGATGATTGATTTCATAGATAAGAGAGCGTACTTGAATTTCTGAGAATTATTTTGAGTTGAAAATGTATGGTCCCGTTGGCTGAATCTGAGTATCAAATTATAACACTGGTCCCCTTGGCCACGAATAACTTCGAGATGAATGATTTCATAGTTAAGAATTATTTTGAGTTGAAAACTTCTGAACTAGAAGAATAGTGTATGATTATCGTCGATAAGTATTTTGCCTTTTAAGGCTGAGCTTAAGGTAGTTTATTGAGTGATGTGATTTGAAAATCAAAATACTTCGAATAAATTATAAGTCGGCTTTGAAAGCTAAGAAAATAATCATTGCATTTTGCACTCATGGTCCCGTTGGCCAAATTTGAGTATCAAATTATAATTCTGGTCCCGTTGCCCACGAATAATTTCGAGATGATTGATTTCATAGATAAGAGAGCGTACTTTAATTTCTGTGAATTATTTTGAGTTGAAAATGTATGGTCCCGTTGGCCGAATCTGAGTATCAAATTATAACACTGGTCCCGTTGGCCACGAATAACCTCGAGATGACTGATTCATAGTTAAGAATTATTTTAAGTTGAAAACTCCTGAACTAAAAGAATAGTGTATGATAAGCGTCGATAAGTATTGTGCCTTTTAAGGCTGAGTTTAAGGTAGTTTATTGAGTGATGCGATTTGAAAATCAAAATACTTCGAATAAATTATAAGTCGGCTTTGAAAGCTAAGAAAATAATCATTGCATTTTGCACTATGGTCCCGTTGGCCAAATTTGAGTACCAAATTATAATTCTGGTCCCGTTGGCCACGAATAATTTCGAGATGATTGATTTCATAGATAAGAGAGCGTACTTGAATTTCTGAGAATTATTTTGAGTTGAAAATGTATGGTCCCGTTGGCTGAATCTGAGTATCAAATTATAACACTGGTCCCGTTGGCCACGAATAACTTCGAGATGAATGATTTCATAGTTAAGAATTATTTTGAGTTGAAAACTTCTGAACTAGAAGAATAGTGTATGATTATCGTCGATAAGTATTTTGCCTTTTAAGGTTGAGCTTAAGGTAGTTTATTGAGTGATGTGATTTGAAAATCAAAATACTTCGAATAAATTATAAGTCGGCTTTGAAAGCTAAGAAAATAATCATTGCATTTTGCACTCATGGTCCCGTTGGCCAAATTTGAGTATCAAATTATAATTCTGGTCCCGTTGCCCACGAATAATTTCGAGATGATTGATTTCATAGATAAGAGAGCGTACTTTAATTTCTGTGAATTATTTTGAGTTGAAAATGTATGGTCCCGTTGGCCGAATCTGAGTATCAAATTATAACACTGGTCCCGTTGGCCACGAATAACTTCGAGATGACTGATGTCATAGTTAAGAATTATTTTGAGTTGAAAACTTCTGAACTAGAAGAATAGTGTATGATTATCGTCGATAAGTATTTTGACTTTTAAGGCTGAGTTTAAGGTAGTTTATTGAGTGATGTGATTTGAAAATCAAAATACTTCGAATAAATTATAAGTCGGCTTTGAAAGCTAAGAAAATAATCATTGCATTTTGCACTCATGGTCCCGTTGGCCAAATTTGAGTATCAAATTATAACACTGGTCCCGTTGGCCACGAATAATTTCGAGATGATTGATTTCATAGATAAGAGAGTGTACTTGAATTTCTGAGAATTATTTTGAGTTGAAAATGTATGGTCCCGTTGGCCGAATCTGAGTATCAAATTATAACACTGGTCCCGTTGGCCACGAATAACTTCGAGATGACTGATTTGATAGTTAAAAATTATTCTGAGTTGAAAACTTCTGAATTAGAAGAATAGTGTATGATTAGCGTCGATAAGTATTTTGCCTTTTAAGGCTGAGTTTAAGGTAGTTTATTGAGTGATGTGATTTGAAGATATTATAAGTCGGCTTTAAAAGCTAAGAAAATAATTATTGCATTTTGCACTCATGGTCCCGTTGGCCAAATTTGAGTATCAAATTATAACACTGATATCGTTGGCCACGAATAACTTCGAGATGACTGATTTGATAGTTAAGAATTATTCTGAGTTGAAAACTTCTGAATTAGAAGAATAGTGTATGATAAGCGTCGATAAGTATTGTGCCTTTTAAGGCTGAGTTTAAGGTAGTTTACTAAGTGATGTAATTTGAAAATCAAAATACTTCGAATAAATTATAAGTCGGCTTTGAAAGCTAAGAAAATAATCATTGCATTTTGCACTCATGGTCCCGTTGGCCAAATTTGAGTATCAAATTATAATTCTGGTCCCGTTGCCCACGAATAATTTCGAGATGATTGATTTCATAGATAAGAGAGCGTACTTTAATTTCTGTGAATTATTTTGAGTTGAAAATGTATGGTCCCGTTGGCCGAATCTGAGTATCAAATTATAACTCTGGCCCCGTTGGCCACGAATAACTTCGAAATGACTGATTTGATAGTTAAGAATTATTTTAAGTTGAAAACTCCTGAACTAGAAGAATAGTGTATGATAAGCGTCGATAAGTATTGTGCCTGTTAAGGCTGAGTTTAAGGTAGTTTACTAAGTGATGTAATTTGAAAATCAAAATACTTCGAATAAATTATAAGTCGGCTTTGAAAGCTAAGAAAATAATCATTGCATTTTGCACTCATGGTCCCGTTGGCCAAATTTGAGTATCAAATTAAAACACTGGTCCCGTTGGCCACGAAAAATTTCGAGATGATTGATTTCATAGATAAGAGAGCGTACTTGAATTTCTGAGAATTATTTTGAGTTGAAAATGTATGGTCCCGTTGGCCGAATCTGAGTATAAAATTATAACACTGGTCCCGTTGGCCACGAATAACTTCGAGATGATTGATTTCATAGATAATATAGCGTACTTGAATTTCTGAGAATTATTTTGAGTTGAAAATGTATGGTCCCGTTGGCCGAATCTGAGTATCAAATTATAACACTGGTCCCGGTGGCCACGAATAACTTCGAGATGACTGATTTCATAGTTAAGAATTATTTAAGTTGAAAACTTCTGAACTAGAAGAATAGTGTATGATTATCGTCCATAAGTGTTGTGCCTTTTAAGGCTGAGTTTAAGGTAGTTTATTGAGTGATGTGATATGAAAATAACAATACTTCGAAGAAATTATAAGTCGGCTTTGAAAGCTACGAAAATAATTATTGCATTTTGCACTCATGGTCTCGTTGGCCAAATTTGAGTATCAGATTATAATTCTGGTCCCGTTGGCCACGAATGATTTCGAGATGATTGATTTCATAGATAAGAGAGCGTATTTGAATTTCTGAGAATCATTTTGAGTTGAAAATGTATGGTCCCGTTGGCCGAATCTGAGTATCAAATTATAACACTGACTGATTTCATAGTTAAGAATTATTTTGAGTTGAAAACTTCTGAACTAGAAGAATAGTGTATGATTATCGTCCATATGTTATTTTGCCTTTTAAGGCTGAGTTTAAGGTAGTTTATTGAGTGATGTGATTTGAAAATCAAAATACTTCGAATAAATTATAAGTCGGCTTTGAAAGCTAAGAAAATAATCATTGCATTTTGCACTCATGGTCCCGTTGGCCAAATTTGAGTATCAAATTATAACACTGGTCCCGTTGGCCACGAATAATTTCGAGATGATTGATTTCATAGATAAGAGAGCGTACTTGAATTTCTGAGAATTATTTTGAGTTGAAAATGTATGGTCCCGTTGGCTGAATCTGAGTATCAAATTATAACACTGGTCCCGTTGGCCACGAATAATTTCGAGATGATTGATTTCATAGATAAGAGAGCGTACTTGAATTTCTGAGAATTATTTTGAGTTGAAAATGTATGGTCCCGTTGGCCGAATCTGAGTATCAAATTACAACACCGGTCCTGTTGGCCACGAATAACTTCCAGATAACTGATTTGATAGTTAAGAATTATTCTGAGTTGAAAACTCCTGAATTAGAAGAATAGTGTATGATTATCGTCGATAAGTATTTTGCCTTTTAAGGCTGAGTTTAAGGTAGTTTATTGAGTGATGTGATTTGAAAATCAAAATACTTCGAATAAATTATAAGTCGGCTTTGATGAAAGCTAAGAAAATAATCATTGCATTTTGCACTCATGGTCCCGTTGGCCAAATTTGAGTATCAAATTATAATTCTGGTCCCGTTGGCCACGAATAACTTCAAGATGATTGATTTCATAGTTAAGATAGCGTACTTGAATTTCTGAGAATTATTTTGAGTTGAAAATGTATGGTCCCGTTGGCCGAATCTGAGTATCAAATTATAACACTGGTCCCGTTGGCCACGAATAACTTCGAGATGACTGATTTCATAGTTAAGAATTATTTTGAGGTGAAAACTTCTGAACTACAAGAATAGTGTATGATTATCGTCGATAAGTATTTTGCCTTTTAAGGCTGAGCTTAAGGTAGTTTATTGAGTGATGTGATTTGAAAATCAAAATACTTCGAATAAATTATAAGTCGGCTTTGAAAGCTAAGAAAATAATCATTGCATTTTGCACTCATGGTCCCGTTGGCCAAATTTGAGAATCAAATTATAATTGGCCACGAATAATTTCGAGATGATTGATTTCATAGATAAGAGATTGTACTTGAATTTCTGAGAACTATTTTGAGTTGAAAATGTATGGTCCCGTTGGCCGAATCTGGGTATCAAATTATAACACTGGTCCCGTTGGCCACGAATAACCTCGAGATGACTGATTCATAGTTAAGAATTGTTTTATGTTGAAAACTCCTGAACTAAAAGAATAGTGTATGATAAGCGTCGATAAGTATTTTGCCTTTTAAGGCTGAGTTTAAGGTAGTTTATTGAGTGATGTGGTTTGAAAATCAAAATACTTCGAATAAATTATAAGTCGGCTTTGAAAGCTAAGAAAATAATCATTGCATTTTGCACTCATGGTCCCGTTGGCCAAATTTGAGTATCAAATTATAATTCTGGTCGCGTTGGCCACGAATAACTTCGAGATGACTTATTTCATAGATAAAAGAGCGTACTTGAATTTCTGAGAATTATATTGAGTTGAAAATGTATGGTCCCGTTGGCCGAATCTTAGTATCAAATTATAACACTGGTCCCGTTGGCTACGAATAACTTCGAGATGACTGACTTCATAGTTAAGAATTATTTTGAGTTGAAAACTTCTGAACTAGAAGAATAGTATATGATTATCGTCGATAAGTATTTTGCCTTTTAAGGCTGAGCTTAAGGTATTTTATTGAGTGATGTGATTTGAAAATCAAAATACTTCGAATAAATTATAAGTCGGCTTTGAAAGCTAAGAAAATAATAATTGCATTTTGCACTCTTTTGCACTGTTGGCCAAATTTGAGTATCAAACAATAATTCTGGTCCCGTTGGCCACGAATAATTTCGAGATGATTGATTTCATAGATAAGAGAGTGTACTTGAATTTCTGAGAATTATTTTGAGTTGAAAATGTATGGTCCCGTTGGCCGAATCTGAGTATCAAATTACGACACCGGTCCCGTTGGCCACGAATAACTTCCAGATAACTGATTTGATAGTTAAGAATTATTCTGAGTTCAAAACTCCTGAATTAGAAGAATAGTGTATGATTATCGTCGATAAGTATTTTGCCTTTTAAGGCTGAGTTTAAGGTAGTTTATTGAGTGATGTGATTTGAAAATCAAAATACTTCGAATAAATTATAAGTCGGCTTTGAAAGCTAAGAAAATAATCATTTCCTTTTGCACTCATGATCCCGTTGGCCAAATTTGAGTATCAAATTATAATTCTGGTCCCGTTGGCCACGAATAACTTCGAGATGACTGACTTCATAGTTAAGAATTATTTTGAGTTGAAAACTTCTGAACTAGAAGAATAGTGTATGATTATCGTCGATAAGTATTTTGCCTTTTAAGGCTGAGCTTAAGGTATTTTATTGAGTGATATGATTTGAAAATCAAAATAACTCGAATAAATTATAAGTCGGCTTTGAAAGCTAAGAAAATAATCATTGCATTTTGCACTCATGGTCCCGTTGGCCAAATTTGAGTATCAAATAATAATTCTGGTCCCGTTGGCCACGAATAATTTCGAGATGATTGATTTCATAGATAAGAGAGCGTACTTGAATTTCTGAGAATTATTTTGATTTGAAAATGTATGGTACCGTTGGCCGAATCTGAGTATCAAATTATAACACCGGTCCCGTTGGCCACGAATAACTTCCAGATAACTGATTTGATAGTTAAGAATTATTCTGAGTTGAAAACTCCTGAATTAGAAGAATAGTGTATGATTATCGTCGATAAGTATTTTGCCTTTTAAGGCTGAGTTTAAGGTAGTTTATTGAGTGATGTGATTTGAAAATCAAAATACTTCGAATAAATTATAAGTCGGCTTTGAAAGCTAAGAAAATAATCATTGCATTTTGCACTCATGGTGCCGTTGGCCAAATTTGAGTATCAAATTATAATTCTGGTCCCGTTGGCCACGAATAATTTCGAGATGATTGATTTAATAGATAAAAGAGCGTACTTGAATTTCTAAAAATTATTTTGAGTTGAAAATGTATGGTCCCGTTGGCCGAATCTGAGTATCAAATTATAACACTGGTCCCGTTGGCCACGAATAACTTCGAGATGACTGATTTCATAGTTACGAATTATTTTGAGTTGAAAACTCCTGAACTAGAAGAGTGTATGATTATCGTCGATAAGTATTTTGCCTTTTAAGGCTGAGTTTAAGGTAGTTTATTGAGTGATGTGATTTGAAAATCAAAATACTTCGAATAAATTATAAGTCGGCTTTGAAAGCTAAGAAAATAATCATTGCATTTTGCACTCATGGTCCCGTTAGCCAAATTTGAGTATCAAATTATAATTCTGGTCCCGTTGGCCACGAATAATTTCGAGATGATTGATTTCATAGATAAGAGAGCGTACTTTAATTTCTGTGAATTATTTTGAGTTGAAAATGTATGGTCCCGTTGGCCGAATCTGAGTATCAAATTATAACACTGGTCCCGTTGGCCACGAATAACTTCGAGATGACTGATTTCATAGTTAAGAATTATTTTGAGTTGAAAACTTCTGAACTAGAAGAATAGTGTATGATTATCGTCAATAAGTATTTTGACTTTTAAGGCTGAGTTTAAGGTAGTTTATTGAGTGATGTGATTTGAAAATAAAAATACTTCGAAGAAATTATAAGTCGGCTTTGAAAGCTACGAAAATAATTATTGCATTTTGCACTCATGGTCTCGTTGGCCAAATTTGAGTATCAAATTATAATTCTGGTCCCGTTGGCCACGAATGATTTCGAGATGATTGATTTCATAGATAAGAGAGCGTACTTGAATTTCTGAGAATCATTTTGAGTTGAAAATGTATGGTCCCGTTGGCCGAATCTGAGTATCAAATTATAACACTGGTCCCGTTGGCCACGAATAACTTCGAGATGACTGATTTCATAGTTACGAATTATTTTGAGTTGAAAACTTCTGAACTAGAAGAGTGTATGATTATCGTCCATATGTTATTTTGCCTTTTAAGGCTGAGTTTAAGGTAGTTTATTGAGTGATGTGATTTGAAAATCAAAATACTTCGAATAAATTATAAGTCGGCTTTGAAAGCTAAGAAAATAATCATTGCATTTTGCACTCATGGTCCCGTTGGCCAAATTTGAGTATCAAATTATAATTCCGGTCCCGTTGGCCACGAATAATTTCGAGATGATTGATTTCATAGATAAGAGAGCGTACTTGAATTTCTGAGAATTATTTTGAGTTGAAAATGTATGGTCCCGTTGGCCGAATCTGAGTATCAAATTATAACACTGGTCCCGTTGGCCACGAAAAACTTCGAGATGACTGATTTCATAGTTAAGAATTATTTTGAGTTGAAAACTTCTGAACTAGAAGAATAGTGTATGATTATCGTCGATAAGTATTTTGCCTTTTAAGGCTGACTTTAAGGTAGTTTATTGAGTGATGTGATTTGAAAATCAAAATACTTCCAATAAATTATAAGTCGGCTTTGAAAGCTAAGAAAATAATCATTGCATTTTGCACTCATGGTCCCGTTGGCCAAATTTGAGTATCAAATTATAATTCTGGTCCCGTTGGCCACGAATAATTTCGAGATGATTGATTTCATAGATAAGAGAGCGTACTTGAATTTCTGAGAATTATTTTGAGTTGAAAATGTATGGTCCCGTTGGCTGAATCTGAGTATCAAATTATAACACTGGTCCCGTTGGCCACGAATAATTTCGAGATGATTGATTTCATAGATAAGAGAGCGTACTTGAATTTCTGAGAATTATTTTGAGTTGAAAATGTATGGTCCCGTTGGCCGAATCTGAGTATCAAATTACGACACCGGTCCCGTTGGCCACGAATAACTTCCAGATAACTGATTTGATAGTTAAGAATTATTCTGAGTTGAAAACTCCTGAATTAGAAGAATAGTGTATGATTATCGTCGATAAGTATTTTGCCTTTTAAGGCTGAGTTTAAGGTAGTTTATTGAGTGATGTGATTTGAAAATCAAAATACTTCGAATAAATTATAAGTCGGCTTTGAAAGCTAAGAAAATAATCATTGCCTTTTGCACTCATGATCCCGTTGGCCAAATTTGAGTATCAAATTATAATTCTTGTCCCGTTGGCCACGAATAACTTCGAGATGACTGACTTCATAGTTAAGAATTATTTTGAGTTGAAAACTTCTGAACTAGAAGAATAGTGTATGATTATCGTCGATAAGTATTTTGATTTTAAGGCTGAGCTTAAGGTATTTTATTGAGTGATATGATTTGAAAATCAAAATACTTCGAATAAATTATAAGTCGGCTTTGAAAGCTAAGAAAATAATAATTGCATTTTGCACTCATGGTTCGTTGGCCAAATTTGAGTATCAAATAATAATTCTGGTCCCGTTGGCCACGAATAATTTCGAGATGATTGATTTCATAGATAAGAGAGCGTACTTGAATTTCTGAGAATTATTTTGAGTTGAAAATGTATGGTCCCGTTGGCCGAATCTGAGTATCAAATTATAACACTGGTCCCGTTGGCCACGAATAACTTCGAGATGACTGATTTCATAGTTAAGAATTATTTTGAGTTGAAAACTTCTGAACTAGAAGAATAGTGTATGATTATCGTCAATAAGTATTTTGACTTTTAAGGCTGAGTTTAAGGTAGTTTATTGAGTGATGTGATTTGAAAATAAAAATACTTCGAAGAAATTATAAGTCGGCTTTGAAAGCTACGAAAATAATTATTGCATTTTGCACTCATGGTCTCGTTGGCCAAATTTGAGTATCAAATTATAATTCTGGTCCCGTTGGCCACGAATGATTTCGAGATGATTGATTTCATAGATAAGAGAGCGTACTTGAATTTCTGAGAATCATTTTGAGTTGAAAATGTATGGTCCCGTTGGCCGAATCTGAGTATCAAATTATAACACTGGTCCCGTTGGCCACGAATAACTTCGAGATGACTGATTTCATAGTTACGAATTATTTTGAGTTGAAAACTTCTGAACTAGAAGAGTGTATGATTATCGTCCATATGTTATTTTGCCTTTTAAGGCTGAGTTTAAGGTAGTTTATTGAGTGATGTGATTTGAAAATCAAAATACTTCGAATAAATTATAAGTCGGCTTTGAAAGCTAAGAAAATAATCATTGCATTTTGCACTCATGGTCCCGTTGGCCAAATTTGAGTATCAAATTATAATTCCGGTCCCGTTGGCCACGAATAATTTCGAGATGATTGATTTCATAGATAAGAGAGCGTACTTGAATTTCTGAGAATTATTTTGAGTTGAAAATGTATGGTCCCGTTGGCCGAATCTGAGTATCAAATTATAACACTGGTCCCGTTGGCCACGAATAACTTCGAGATGACTGATTTCATAGTTAAGAATTATTTTGAGTTGAAAACTTCTGAACTAGAAGAATAGTGTATGATTATCGTCGATAAGTATTTTGCCTTTTAAGGCTGACTTTAAGGTAGTTTATTGAGTGATGTGATTTGAAAATCAAAATACTTCCAATAAATTATAAGTCGGCTTTGAAAGCTAAGAAAATAATCATTGCATTTTGCACTCATGGTCCCGTTGGCCAAATTTGAGTATCAAATTATAATTCTGGTCCCGTTGGCCACGAATAATTTCGAGATGATTGATTTCATAGATAAGAGAGCGTACTTGAATTTCTGAGAATTATTTTGAGTTGAAAATGTATGGTCCCGTTGGCTGAATCTGAGTATCAAATTATAACACTGGTCCCGTTGGCCACGAATAATTTCGAGATGATTGATTTCATAGATAAGAGAGCGTACTTGAATTTCTGAGAATTATTTTGAGTTGAAAATGTATGGTCCCGTTGGCCGAATCTGAGTATCAAATTACGACACCGGTCCCGTTGGCCACGAATAACTTCCAGATAACTGATTTGATAGTTAAGAATTATTCTGAGTTGAAAACTCCTGAATTAGAAGAATAGTGTATGATTATCGTCGATAAGTATTTTGCCTTTTAAGGCTGAGTTTAAGGTAGTTTATTGAGTGATGTGATTTGAAAATCAAAATACTTCGAATAAATTATAAGTCGGCTTTGAAAGCTAAGAAAATAATCATTGCCTTTTGCACTCATGATCCCGTTGGCCAAATTTGAGTATCAAATTATAATTCTTGTCCCGTTGGCCACGAATAACTTCGAGATGACTGACTTCATAGTTAAGAATTATTTTGAGTTGAAAACTTCTGAACTAGAAGAATAGTGTATGATTATCGTCGATAAGTATTTTGATTTTAAGGCTGAGCTTAAGGTATTTTATTGAGTGATATGATTTGAAAATCAAAATACTTCGAATAAATTATAAGTCGGCTTTGAAAGCTAAGAAAATAATAATTGCATTTTGCACTCATGGTTCGTTGGCCAAATTTGAGTATCAAATAATAATTCTGGTCCCGTTGGCCACGAATAATTTCGAGATGATTGATTTCATAGATAAGAGAGCGTACTTGAATTTCTGAGAATTATTTTGAGTTGAAAATGTATGGTCCCGTTGGCCGAATCTGAGTATCAAATTATAACACTGGTCCCGTTGGCCACGAATAACTTCGAGATGATTGATTTCATAGTTACGAATTATTTTGAGTTGAAAACTTCTGAACTAGAAGAGTGTATGATTATCGTCGATAAGTATTTTGCCTTTTAAGGCTGAGTTTTAGGTAGTTTATTGAGTGATGTGATTTGAAAATCAAAATACTTCGAATAAATTATAAGTCGGCTTTGAAAGCTAAGAAAATAATCATTGCATTTTGCACTCATGGTCCCGTTGGCCAAATTTGAGTATCAAATAATAATTCTGGTCCCGTTGGCCACGAATAATTTCGAGATGATTGATTTCATAGATAAGAGAGCGTACTTGAATTTCTGAGAAATATTTTGAGTTGAAAATGTATGGTCCCGTTGGCCGAATCTGAGTATCAAATTATAACACCGGTCCCGTTGGCCACGAATAACTTCCAGATAACTGATTTGATAGTTAAGAATTATTCTGAGTTGAAAACTCCTGAATTAGAAGAATAGTGTATGATTATCGTCGATAAGTATTTTGCCTTTTAAGGCTGAGTTTAAGGTAGTTTATTGAGTGATGTGATTTGAAAATCAAAATACTTCGAATAAATTATAAGTCGGCTTTGAAAGCTAAGAAAATAATTCATTGCATTTTGCACTCATGGTCTCGTTGGCCAAATTTGAGTATCAAATTATAATTCTGGTCCCGTTGGCCACGAATAATTTCGAGATAATTGATTTCATAGATAAGAGAGCGTACTTGAATTTCTGAGAAATATTTTGAGTTGAAAATGTATGGTCCCGTTGGCCGAATCTGAGTATCAAATTATAACACCGGTCCCGTTGGCCACGAATAACTTCCAGCTAACTGATTTGATAGTTAAGAATTATTCTGAGTTGAAAACTCCTGAATTAGAAGAATAGTGTATGATTATCGTCGATTAGTATTTTGCCTTTTAAGGCTGAGCTTAAGGTATTTTATTGAGTGATATGATTTGAAAATCAAAATACTTCGAATAAATTATAAGTCGGCTTTGAAAGCTAAGAAAATAATAATTGCATTTTGCACTCATGGTCCCGTTGGCCAAATTTGAGTATCAAATTATAACACCGGTCCCGTTGGCCACGAATAACTTCCAGATAACTGATTTGATAGTTAAGAATTATTCCGAGTTGAAAACTCCTGAATTAGAAGAATAGTGTATGATTATCGTCGATAAGTATTTTGCCTTTTAAGGCTGAGTTTTAGGTAGTTTATTGAGTGATGTGATTTGAAAATCAAAATACTTCGAATAAATTATAAGTCGGCTTTGAAAGCTAAGAAAATAATAATTGCATTTTGCACTCATGGTCCCGTTGGCCAAATTTGAGTATCAAATTATAATTCTTGTCCCGTTGGCCACGAATAACTTCGAGATGACTGACTTCATAGTTAAGAATTATTTTGAGTTGAAAACTTCTGAACTAGAAGAATAGTGTATGATTATCGTCGATAAGTATTTTGCCTTTTAAGGCTGAGCTTAAGGTATTTTATTGAGTGATATGATTTGAAAATCAAAATACTTCGAATAAATTATAAGTCGGCTTTGAAAGCTAAGAAAATAATAATTGCATTTTGCACTCATGGTCCCGTTGGCCAAATTTGAGTATCAAATCATAACACTGGTCCCGTTGGCCACGAATAACTTCGAGATGACTGATTTCATAGTTACGAATTATTTTGAGTTGAAAACATCTGAACTAGAAGAGTGTATGATTATCGTCGATAAGTATTTTGCCTTTTAAGGCTGAGTTTAAGGTAGTTTATTGAGTGATGTGATTTGAAAATCAAAATACTTCGAATAAATTATAAGTCGGCTTTGAAAGCTAAGAAAATAATCATTGCATTTTGCACTCATGGTGCCGTTGGCCAAATTTGAGTATCAAATTATAATTCTGGTCCCGTTGGCCACGAATAATTTCGAGATGATTGATTTAATAGATAAAAGAGCGTACTTGAATTTCTAAAAATTATTTTGAGTTGAAAATGTATGGTCCCGTTGGCCGAATCTGAGTATGAAATTATAACACTGGTCCCGTTGGCCACGAATAACTTCGAGATGACTGATTTCATAGTTACGAATTATTTTGAGTTGAAAACATCTGAACTAGAAGAGTGTATGATTATCGTCGATAAGTATTTTGCCTTTTAAGGCTGAGTTTAAGGTAGTTTATTGAGTGATGTGATTTGAAAATCAAAATACTTCGAATGAATTATAAGTCGGCTTTGAAAGCTAAGAAAATAATCATTGCATTTTGCACTCATGGTCCCGTTGGCCAAATTTGAGTATCAAATTATAATTCTGGTCCCGTTGGCCACGAATAATTTCGAGATGATTGATTTCATAGATAAGAGAGCGTACTTAAATTTCTGTGAATTATTTTGAGTTGAAAATGTATGGTCCCGTTGGCCGAATCTGAGTATCAAATTATAACACTGGTCCCGTTGGCCACGAATAACTTCGAGATGATTGATTTCATAGTTAAGAATTATTTTGAGTTGAAAACTTCTGAACTAGAAGAATAGTGTATGATTATCGTCAATAAGTATTTTGACTTTTAAGGCTGAGTTTAAGGTAGTTTATTGAGTGATGTAATTTGAAAATCAAAATACTTCGAATAAATTATAAGTCGGCTTTGAAAGCTAAGAAAATAATCATTGCATTTTGCACTCATGGTCCCGTTGGCCAAATTTGAGTATCAAATTATAATTCTGGTCACGTTGGCCACGAATAATTTCGAGATGATTGATTTCATAGATAAGAGAGCGTACTTTAATTTCTGAGAATTATTTTGAGTTGAAAATGTATGGTCCCGTTGGCCGAATCTGAGTATCAAATTATAACACTGGTCCCGTTGGCCACGAATAACTTCGAGATGACTGATTTGATAGTTAAGAATTATTTTGAGTTGAAAACTTCTGAACTAGAAGAATAGTGTATGATTATCGTCGATAAGTATTTTGCCTTTTAAGGCTGAGCTTAAGGTAGTTTATTGAGTGATGTGATTTGAAAATCAAAATACTTCGAATAAATTATAAGTCGGCTTTGAAAGCTAAGAAAATAATCATTGCATTTTGCACTCATGGTCCCGTTGGCCAAATTTGAGTATCAAATAATAATTCTGGTCCCGTTGGCCACGAATAATTTCGAGATGATTGATTTCATAGATAAGAGAGCGTACTTGAATTTCTGAGAAATATTTTGAGTTGAAAATGTATGGTCCCGTTGGCCGAATCTGAGTATCAAATTATAACACCGGTCCCGTTGGCCACGAATAACTTCCAGATAACTGATTTGATAGTTAAGAATTATTCTGAGTTGAAAACTCCTGAATTAGAAGAATAGTGTATGATTATCGTCGATAAGTATTTTGCCTTTTAAGGCTGAGTTTAAGGTAGTTTATTGAGTGATGTGGTTTGAAAATCAAAATACTTCGAATAAATTATAAGTCGGCTTTGAAAGCTAAGAAAATAATCATTGCATTTTGCACTCATGGTCTCGTTGGCCAAATTTGAGTATCAAATTATAATTCTGGTCCCGTTGGCCACGAATAATTTCGAGATGATTGATTTCATAGATAAGAGAGCGTACTTGAATTTCTGAGAAATATTTTGAGTTGAAAATGTATGGTCCCGTTGGCCGAATCTGAGTATCAAATTATAACACCGATCCCGTTGGCCACGAATAACTTCCAGATAACTGATTTGATAGTTAAGAATTATTCTGAGTTGAAAACTCCTGAATTAGAAGAATAGTGTATGATTATCGTCGATAAGTATTTTGCCTTTTAAGGCTGAGTTTAAGGTAGTTTATTGAGTGATGTGATTTGAAAATCAAAATACTTCGAATAAATTATAAGTCGGCTTTGAAAGCTAAGAAAATAATCATTGCCTTTTGCACTCATGATCCCGTTGGCCAAATTTGAGTATCAAATTATAATTCTTGTCCCGTTGGCCACGAATAACTTCGAGATGACTGACTTCATAGTTAAGAATTATTTTGAGTTGAAAACTTTTGAACTAGAAGAATAGTGTATGATTATCGTCGATAAGTATTTTGCCTTTTAAGGCTGAGCTTAAGGTATTTTATTGAGTGATATGATTTGAAAATCAAAATACTTCGAATAAATTATAAGTCGGCTTTGAAAGCTAAGAAAATAATAATTGCATTTTGCACTCATGGTCCCGTTGGCCAAATTTGAGTATCAAATAATAATTCTGGTCCCGTTGGCCACGAATAATTTCGAGATGATTGATTTCATAGATAAGAGCGTACTTGAATTTCTGAGAATTATTTTGAGTTGAAAATGTATGGTCCCGTTGGCCGAATCTGAGTATCAAATTATAACACTGGTCCCGTTGGCCACGAATAACTTCGAGATGATTGATTTCATAGTTACGAATTATTTTGAGTTGAAAACTTCTGAACTAGAAGAGTGTATGATTATCGTCGATAAGTATTTTGCCTTTTAAGGCTGAGTTTTAGGTAGTTTATTGAGTGATGTGATTTGAAAATCAAAATACTTCGAATAAATTATAAGTCGGCTTTGAAAGCTAAGAAAATAATCATTGCATTTTGCACTCATGGTCCCGTTGGCCAAATTTGAGTATCAAATAATAATTCTGGTCCCGTTGGCCACGAATAATTTCGAGATGATTGATTTCATAGATAAGAGAGCGTACTTGAATTTCTGAGAAATATTTTGAGTTGAAAATGTATGGTCCCGTTGGCCGAATCTGAGTATCAAATTATAACACCGGTCCCGTTGGCCACGAATAACTTCCAGATAACTGATTTGATAGTTAAGAATTATTCTGAGTTGAAAACTCCTGAATTAGAAGAATAGTGTATGATTATCGTCGATAAGTATTTTGCCTTTTAAGGCTGAGTTTAAGGTAGTTTATTGAGTGATGTGATTTGAAAATCAAAATACTTCGAATAAATTATAAGTCGGCTTTGAAAGCTAAGAAAATAATCATTGCATTTTGCACTCATGGTCTCGTTGGCCAAATTTGAGTATCAAATTATAATTCTGGTCCCGTTGGCCACGAATAATTTCGAGATGATTGATTTCATAGATAAGAGAGCGTACTTGAATTTCTGAGAAATATTTTGAGTTGAAAATGTATGGTCCCGTTGGCCGAATCTGAGTATCAAATTATAACACCGGTCCCGTTGGCCACGAATAACTTCCAGATAACTGATTTGATAGTTAAGAATTATTCTGAGTTGAAAACTCCTGAATTAGAAGAATAGTGTATGATTATCGTCGATAAGTATTTTGCCTTTTAAGGCTGAGTTTAAGGTAGTTTATTGAGTGATGTGATTTGAAAATCAAAATACTTCGAATAAATTATAAGTCGGCTTTGAAAGCTAAGAAAATAATCATTGCCTTTTGCACTCATGATCCCGTTGGCCAAATTTGAGTATCAAATTATAATTCTTGTCCCGTTGGCCACGAATAACTTCGAGATGACTGACTTCATAGTTAAGAATTATTTTGAGTTGAAAACTTCTGAACTAGAAGAATAGTGTATGATTATCGTCGATAAGTATTTTGCCTTTTAAGGCTGAGTTTTAGGTAGTTTATTGAGTGATGTGATTTGAAAATCAAAATACTTCGAATAAATTATAAGTCGGCTTTGAAAGCTAAGAAAATAATCATTGCATTTTGCACTCATGGTCCCGTTGGCCAAATTTGAGTATCAAATAATAATTCTGGTCCCGTTGGCCACGAATAATTTCGAGATGATTGATTTCATAGATAAGAGAGCGTACTTGAATTTCTGAGAAATATTTTGAGTTGAAAATGTATGGTCCCGTTGGCCGAATCTGAGTATCAAATTATAACACCGGTCCCGTTGGCCACGAATAACTTCCAGATAACTGATTTGATAGTTAAGAATTATTCTGAGTTGAAAACTCCTGAATTAGAAGAATAGTGTATGATTATCGTCGATAAGTATTTTGCCTTTTAAGGCTGAGTTTAAGGTAGTTTATTGAGTGATGTGATTTGAAAATCAAAATACTTCGAATAAATTATAAGTCGGCTTTGAAAGATAAGAAAATAATCATTGCATTTTGCACTCATGGTGCCGTTGGCCAAATTTGAGTATCAAATTATAATTCTGGTCCCGTTGGCCACGAATAATTTCGAGATGATTGATTTAATAGATAAAAGAGCGTACTTGAATTTCTAAAAATTATTTTGAGTTGAAAATGTATGGTCCCGTTGGCCGAATCTGAGTATGAAATTATAACACTGGTCCCGTTGGCCACGAATAACTTCGAGATGACTGATTTCATAGTTACGAATTATTTTGAGTTGAAAACTTCTGAACTAGAAGAGTGTATGATTATCGTCGATAAGTATTTTGCCTTTTAAGGCTGAGTTTAAGGTAGTTCATTGAGTGATGTGATTTGAAAATCAAAATACTTCGAATAAATTATAAGTCGGCTTTGAAAGCTAAGAAAATAATCATTGCATTTTGCACTCATGGTCCCGTTGGCCAAATTTGAGTATCAAATTATAATTCTGGTCCCGTTGGCCACGAATAATTTCGAGATGATTGATTTCATAGATAAGAGAGCGTACTTTAATTTCTGTGAATTATTTTGAGTTGAAAATGTATGGTCCCGTTGGCCGAATCTGAGTATCAAATTATAACACTGGTCCCGTTGGCCACGAATAACTTCGAGATGATTGATTTCATAGTTAAGAATTATTTTGAGTTGAAAACTTCTGAACTAGAAGAATAGTGTATGATTATCGTCAATAAGTATTTTGACTTTTAAGGCTGAGTTTAAGGTAGTTTATTAAGTGATG
The DNA here is from genome assembly GCA_910595825.1 of Philhelius pedissequus. Classification (NCBI taxonomy): domain Eukaryota; kingdom Metazoa; phylum Arthropoda; class Insecta; order Diptera; family Syrphidae; genus Philhelius; species Philhelius pedissequus. Next base: position 47,136,297 of record OU343161.1, on the reverse strand, counting down.
TAATTTGAAAATCAAAATACTTCGAATAAATTATAAGTCGGCTTTGAAAGCTAAGAAAATAATCATTGCATTTTGCACTCATGGTCCCGTTGGCCAAATTTGAGTATCAAATTATAATTCTGGTCACGTTGGCCACGAATAATTTCGAGATGATTGATTTCATAGATAAGAGATCGTACTTTAATTTCTGAGAATTATTTTGAGTTGAAAATGTATGGTCCCGTTGGCCGAATCTGAGTATCAAATTATAACACTGGTCCCGTTGGCCACGAATAACTTCGAGATGACTGATTTCATAGTTAAGAATTATTTTGAGTTGAAAACTTCTGAACTAGAAGAATAGTGTATGATTATCGTCGATAAGTATTTTGCCTTTTAAGGCTGGGCTTAAGGTAGTTTATTGAGTGATGTGATTTGAAAATCAAAATACTTCGAATAAATTATAAGTCGGCTTTGAAAGCTAAGAAAATAATCATTGCATTTTGCACTCATGGTGCCGTTGGCCAAATTTGAGTATCAAATTATAATTCTGTGTCCCGTTGGCCACGAATAATTTCGAGATGATTGATTTCATAGATAAAAGAGCGTACTTGAATTTCTGAGAATTATTTTGAGTTGAAAATGTATGGTCCCGTTGGCCGAATCTGAGTATCAAATTATAACACTGGTCCCGTTGGCCGAATCTAAGTATCAAATAATAACACTGGTCCCGTTGGCCACGAATAACTTCAATATGATTGATTCCATAGATAAGATAGCGTACTTGAACTTCTGAGAATTATTTTGAGTTGAAAATGTATGGTCCCGTTGGCCGAATCTGAGTATCAAATTATAACACTGGTCCCGTTGGCCACGAATAACTTCGAGATGACTGATTTCATAGTTAAGAATTATTTTGAGTTGAAAACTTCTGAACTAGAAGAATAGTGTATGATTATCGTCGATAAGTATTTTGACTTTTAAGGCTGAGTTTAAGGTAGTTTATTGAGTGATGTGATTTGAAAATCAAAATACTTCGAATAAATTATAAGTCGGCTTTGATAGCTAAGAAAATAATCATTGCATTTTGCACTCATGGTCCCGTTGGCCAAATTTGAGTATCAAATTATAATTCTGGTCACGTTGGCCACGAATAATTTCGAGATGATTGATTTCATGGATAAGAGAGCGTACTTTAATTTCTGAGAATTATTTTGAGTTGAAAATGTATGGTCCCGTTGGCCGAATCTGAGTATCAAATTATAACACTGGTCCCGTTGGCCACGAATAACTTCGAGATGACTGATTTCATAGTTAAGAATTATTTTAAGTTGAACACTCCTGAACTAGAAGAATAGTGTATGATAAGTGTTGATAAGTATTGTGCCTTTTAAGGCTGAGCTTAAGGTAGTTTATTGAGTGATGTGATTTGAAAATCAAAATACTTCGAATAAATTATAAGTCGGCTTTGAAAGCTAAGAAAATAATCATTGCCTTTTGCACTCACGGTGCCGTTGGCCAAATTTGAGTATCAAATTATAATTCTGGTCCCGTTGGCCACGAATAACTTCAAGATGATTGATTCCATAGATAAGATAGCGTACTTGAACTTCTGAGAATTATTTTGAGTTGAAAATGTATGGTCCCGTTGGCCGAATCTGAGTATCAAATTATAACACTGGTCCCGTTGGCCACGAATAACTTCGAGATGATTGATTTCATAGTTAAGAATTATTTTGAGTTGAAAACTTCTGAACTAGAAGAATAGTGTATGATTATCGTCAATAAGTATTTTGACTTTTAAGGCTGAGTTTAAGGTAGTTTATTGAGTGATGTAATTTGAAAATCAAAATACTTCGAATAAATTATAAGTCGGCTTTGAAAGCTAAGAAAATAATCATTGCATTTTGCACTCATGGTCCCGTTGGCCAAATTTGAGTATCAAATTATAATTCTGGTCACGTTGGCCACGAATAATTTCGAGATGATTGATTTCATAGATAAGAGAGCGTACTTTAATTTCTGAGAATTATTTTGAGTTGAAAATGTATGGTCCCGTTGGCCGAATCTGAGTATCAAATTATAACACTGGTCCCGTTGGCCACGAATAACTTCGAGATGACTGATTTCATAGTTAAGAATTATTTTGAGTTGAAAACTTCTGAACTAGAAGAATAGTGTATGATTATCGTCGATAAGTATTTTGCCTTTTAAGGCTGAGCTTAAGGTAGTTTATTGAGTGATGTGATTTGAAAATCAAAATACTTCGAATAAATTATAAGTCGGCTTTGAAAGCTAAGAAAATAATCATTGCATTTTGCACTCATGGTGCCGTTGGCCAAATTTGAGTATCAAATTATAATTCTGGTCCCGTTGGCCACGAATAATTTCGAGATGATTGATTTCATAGATAAAAGAGCGTACTTGAATTTCTGAGAATTATTTTGAGTTGAAAATGTATGGTCCCGTTGGCCGAATCTGAGTATCAAATTATAACACTGGTCCCGTTGGCCACGAATAACTTCGAGATGACTGATTTCATAGTTAAGAATTATTTTGAGTTGAAAACTTCTGAACTAGAAGAATAGTGTATGATTATCGTCGATAAGTATTTTGCCTTTTAAGGCTGAGCTTAAGGTAGTTTATTGAGTGATGTGATTTGAAAATCAAAATACTTCGAATAAATTATAAGTCGGCTTTGAAAGCTAAGAAAATAATCATTGCATTTTGCACTCATGGTGCCGTTGGCCAAATTTGAGTATCAAATTATAATTCTGGTCCCGTTGGCCACGAATAATTTCGAGATGATTGATTTCATAGATAAAAGAGCGTACTTGAATTTCTGAGAATTATTTTGAGTTGAAAATGTATGGTCCCGTTGGCCGAATCTGAGTATCAAATTATAACACCGGTCCCGTTGGCCACGAATAACTTCCAGATAACTGATTTGATAGTTAAGAATTATTCTGAGTTGAAAACTCCTGAATTAGAAGAATAGTGTATGATTATCGTCGATAAGTATTTTGCCTTTTAAGGCTGAGTTTAAGGTAGTTTATTGAGTGATGTGATTTGAAAATCAAAATACTTCGAATAAATTATAAGTCGGCTTTGAAAGATAAGAAAATAATCATTGCATTTTGCACTCATGGTGCCGTTGGCCAAATTTGAGTATCAAATTATAATTCTGGTCCCGTTGGCCACGAATAATTTCGAGATGATTGATTTAATAGATAAAAGAGCGTACTTGAATTTCTAAAAATTATTTTGAGTTGAAAATGTATGGTCCCGTTGGCCGAATCTGAGTATGAAATTATAACACTGGTCCCGTTGGCCACGAATAACTTCGAGATGACTGATTTCATAGTTACGAATTATTTTGAGTTGAAAACTTCTGAACTAGAAGAGTGTATGATTATCGTCGATAAGTATTTTGCCTTTTAAGGCTGAGTTTAAGGTAGTTCATTGAGTGATGTGATTTGAAAATCAAAATACTTCGAATAAATTATAAGTCGGCTTTGAAAGCTAAGAAAATAATCATTGCATTTTGCACTCATGGTCCCGTTGGCCAAATTTGAGTATCAAATTATAATTCTGGTCCCGTTGGCCACGAATAATTTCGAGATGATTGATTTCATAGATAAGAGAGCGTACTTTAATTTCTGTGAATTATTTTGAGTTGAAAATGTATGGTCCCGTTGGCCGAATCTGAGTATCAAATTATAACACTGGTCCCGTTGGCCGAATCTAAGTATCAAATAATAACACTGGTCCCGTTGGCCACGAATAACTTCAATATGATTGATTCCATAGATTAGATAGCGTACTTGAACTTCTGAGAATTATTTTGAGTTGAAAATGTATGGTCCCGTTGGCCGAATCTGAGTATCAAATTATAACACTGGTCCCGTTGGCCACGAATAACTTCGAGATGACTGATTTCATAGTTAAGAATTATTTTGAGTTGAAAACTTCTGAACTAGAAGAATAGTGTATGATTATCGTCGATAAGTATTTTGACTTTTAAGGCTGAGTTTAAGGTAGTTTATTGAGTGATGTGATTTGAAAATCAAAATACTTCGAATAAATTATAAGTCGGCTTTGATAGCTAAGAAAATAATCATTGCATTTTGCACTCATGGTCCCGTTGGCCAAATTTGAGTATCAAATTATAATTCTGGTCACGTTGGCCACGAATAATTTCGAGATGATTGATTTCATGGATAAGAGAGCGTACTTTAATTTCTGAGAATTATTTTGAGTTGAAAATGTATGGTCCCGTTGGCCGAATCTGAGTATCAAATTATAACACTGGTCCCGTTGGCCACGAATAACTTCGAGATGACTGATTTCATAGTTAAGAATTATTTTAAGTTGAAAACTCCTGAACTAGAAGAATAGTGTATGATAAGTGTTGATAAGTATTGTGCCTTTTAAGGCTGAGCTTAAGGTAGTTTATTGAGTGATGTGATTTGAAAATCATAATACTTCGAATAAATTATAAGTCGGCTTTGAAAGCTAAGAAAATAATCATTGCCTTTTGCACTCATGGTGCCGTTGGCCAAATTTGAGTATCAAATTATAATTCTGGTCCCGTTGGCCACGAATAACTTCAAGATGATTGATTCCATAGATAAGATAGCGTACTTGAACTTCTGAGAATTATTTTGAGTTGAAAATGTATGGTCCCGTTGGCCGAATCTGAGTATCAAATTATAACACTGGTCCCGTTGGCCACGAATAACTTCGAGATGACTGATTTCATAGTTAAGAATTATTTTGAGTTGAAAACTTCTGAACTAGAAGAATAGTGTATGATTATCGTCGATAAGTATTTTGCCTTTTAAGGCTGAGCTTAAGGTAGTTTATTGAGTGATGTGATTTGAAAATCAAAATACTTCGAATAAATTATAAGTCGGCTTTGAAAGCTAAGAAAATAATCATTGCATTTTGCACTCATGGTGCCGTTGGCCAAATTTGAGTATCAAATTATAATTCTGGTCCCGTTGGCCACGAATAATTTCGAGATGATTGATTTCATAGATAAAAGAGCGTACTTGAATTTCTGAGAATTATTTTGAGTTGAAAATGTATGGTCCCGTTGGCCGAATCTGAGTATCAAATTATAACACTGGTCCCGTTGGCCGAATCTAAGTATCAAATAATAACACTGGTCCCGTTGGCCACGAATAACTTCAATATGATTGATTCCATAGATAAGATAGAGTACTTGAACTTCTGAGAATTATTTTGAGTTGAAAATGTATGGTCCCGTTGGCCGAATCTGAGTATCAAATTATAACACTGGTCCCGTTGGCCACGAATAACTTCGAGATGACTGATTTCATAGTTAAAAATTATTTTGAGTTGAAAACTTCTGAACTAGAAGAATAGTGTATGATTATCGTCGATAAGTATTTTGACTTTTAAGGCTGAGTTTAAGGTAGTTTATTGAGTGATGTGATTTGAAAATCAAAATACTTCGAATAAATTATAAGTCGGCTTTGATAGCTAAGAAAATAATCATTGCATTTTGCACTCATGGTCCCGTTGGCCAAATTTGAGTATCAAATTATAATTCTGGTCACGTTGGCCACGAATAATTTCGAGATGATTGATTTCATGGATAAGAGAGCGTACTTTAATTTCTGAGAATTATTTTGAGTTGAAAATGTATGGTCCCGTTGGCCGAATCTGAGTATCAAATTATAACACTGGTCCCGTTGGCCACGAATAACTTCGAGATGACTGATTTCATAGTTAAGAATTATTTTAAGTTGAAAACTCCTGAACTAGAAGAATAGTGTATGATAAGTGTCGATAAGTATTGTGCCTTTTAAGGCTGAGCTTAAGGTAGTTTATTGAGTGATATGATTTGAAAATCAAAATACTTCGAATAAATTATAAGTCGGCTTTGAAAGCTAAGAAAATAATCATTGCCTTTTGCACTCATGATCCCGTTGGCCAAATTTGAGTATCAAATTATAATTCTTGTCCCGTTGGCCACGAATAACTTCGAGATGACTGACTTCATAGTTAAGAATTATTTTGAGTTGAAAACTTCTGAACTAGAAGAATAGTGTATGGTTATCGTCGATAAGTATTTTGATTTTAAGGCTGAGCTTAAGGTATTTTATTGAGTGATATGATTTGAAAATCAAAATACTTCGAATAAATTATAAGTCGGCTTTGAAAGCTAAGAAAATAATCATTGCATTTTGCACTCATGGTCCCGTTGGCCAAATTTGAGTATCAAATAATAATTCTGGTCCCGTTGGCCACGAATAATTTCGAGATGATTGATTTCATAGATAAGAGAGCGTACTTGAATTTCTGAGAAATATTTTGAGTTGAAAATGTATGGTCCCGTTGGCCGAATCTGAGTATCAAATTATAACACCGGTCCCGTTGGCCACGAATAACTTCCAGATAACTGATTTGATAGTTAAGAATTATTCTGAGTTGAAAACTCCTGAATTAGAAGAATAGTGTATGATTATCGTCGATAAGTATTTTGCCTTTTAAGGCTGAGTTTAAGGTAGTTTATTGAGTGATGTGATTTGAAAATCAAAATACTTCGAATAAATTATAAGTCGGCTTTGAAAGCTAAGAAAATAATCATTGCATTTTGCACTCATGGTCTCGTTGGCCAAATTTGAGTATCAAATTATAATTCTGGTCCCGTTGGGCACGAATAATTTCGAGATGATTGATTTCATAGATAAGAGAGCGTACTTGAATTTCTGAGAAATATTTTGAGTTGAAAATGTATGGTCCCGTTGGCCGAATCTGAGTATCAAATTATAACACCGGTCCCGTTGGCCACGAATAACTTCCAGATAACTGATTTGATAGTTAAGAATTATTCTGAGTTGAAAACTCCTGAATTAGAAGAATAGTGTATGATTATCGTCGATAAGTATTTTGCCTTTTAAGGCTGAGTTTAAGGTAGTTTATTGAGTGATGTGATTTGAAAATCAAAATACTTCGAATAAATTATAAGTCGGCTTTGAAAGCTAAGAAAATAATCATTGCATTTTGCACTCATGGTGCCGTTGGCCAAATTTGAGTATCAAATTATAATTCTGGTCCCGTTGGCCACGAATAACTTCAAGATGATTGATTCCATAGATAAGATAGCGTACTTGAACTTCTGAGAATTATTTTGAGTTGAAAATGTATGGTCCCGTTGGCCGAATCTGAGTATCAAATTATAACACTGGTCCCGTTGGCCACGAATAACTTCGAGATGACTGATTTCATAGTTAAGAATTATTTTGAGTTGAAAACTTCTGAACTAGAAGAATAGTGTATGATTATCGTCGATAAGTATTTTGCCTTTTAAGGCTGAGTTTAAGGTAGTTTATTGAGTGATGTGATTTGAAAATCAAAATATTTCGAATAAATTATAAGTCGGCTTTGAAAGCTAAGAAAATAATCATTGCATTTTGCACTCATGGTCCCGTTGGCCAAATTTGAGTATCAAATTATAACACTGGTCCCGTTGGCCACGAATTATTTCGAGATGATTGATTTCATAGATAAGAGAGCGTACTTGAATTTTTGAGAATTATTTTGAGTTGAAAATGTATGGTCCCGTTTACCGAATCTGAGTATGAAATTATAACATTGGTCCCGTTGGCCACGAATAACTTCGAGATGACTGATTTGATAGTTAAGAATTATTCTAAGTTGAAAACCCCTGAATTAGAAGAATAGTATATGATTAGCGCCGATAAGTATTGTGCCTTTTAAGGCTGAGTTTAAGGTTGTTTACTAAGTGATGTAATTTGAAAATCAAAATACTTCGAATAAATTTTAAGTCGGCTTTGAAAGCTAAGAAAATAATCATTGCGTTTTGCACTCATGGCCCCGTTGGCCAAATTTGAGTATCAAATTATAACACTGGTCCCGTTGGCCACGAATAATTTCGAGATGATTGATTTCATAGATAAGAGAGGGTACTTGAGTTTCTGAGAATTATTTTGAGTTGAAAATGTATGGTCCCGTTGGCCGAATCTGAGTATCAAATTATAACACTGGTCCCGTTGTCCACGAATAACTTCGAGATGACTGATTTCATAGTTAATAATTATTTTGAGTTGAAAACTTCTGAACTAGAAGAATAGTGTATGATTAGCGTCGATAAGTATTTTGCCTTTTAAGGCTGAGTTTAAGGTAGTTTATTGAGTGATGTGATTTGAAAATCAAAATACTTCGAATAAATTATAAGTCGGCTTTGAAAGCTAAGAAAATAATCATTGCATTTTGCACTCATGGTCCCGTTGGCCACGAATAATTTCGAGATGATTGATTTCATAGATAAGAGAGCGTACTTGAATTTCTGAGAATTATTTTGAGTTGAAAATGTATGGTCCCGTTTACCGAATCTGAGTATGAAATTATAACATTGGTCCCGTTGGCCACGAATAACTTCGAGATGACTGATTTGATAGTAAAGAATTATTCTGAGTTGAAAACTCCTGAATTAGAAGAATAGTGTATGATTAGCGCCGATAAGTATTGTGCCTTTTAAGGCTGAGTTTAAGGTTGTTTACTAAGTGATGTAATTTGAAAATCAAAATACTTAGAATAAATTTTAAGTCGGCTTTGAAAGCTAAGAAAATAATCATTGCGTTTTGCACTCATGGTCCCGTTGGCCAAATTTGAGTATCAAATAACACTGGTCCCGTTGGCCACGAATAATTTCGAGATGATTGATTTCATAGATAAGAGAGGGTACTTGAGTTTCTGAGAATTATTTTGAGTTGAAAATGTATGGTCCCGTTGGCCGAATCTGAGTATCAAATTATAACACTGGTCCCGTTGTCCACGAATAACTTCGAGATGACTGATTTCATAGTTAAGAATTATTTTGAGTTGAAAACTTCTGAACTAGAAGAATAGTGTATGATTAGCGTCGATAAGTATTTTGCCTTTTAACGCTGAGTTTAAGGTAGTTTATTGAGTGATGTGATTTGAAAATCAAAATACTTCGAATAAATTATAAGTCGGCTTTGAAAGCTAAGAAAATAATCATTGCATTTTGCACTCATGGTCCCGTTGGCCAAATTTGAGTATCAAATTATAACTGGTCCCGTTGGCCACGAATAATTTCGAGATGATTGATTTCATAGATAAGAGAGTGTACTTGAATTTCTGAGAATTATTTTGAGTTGAAAATGTATGGTCCCGTTGGCCGAATCTGAGTATGAAATTCTAGCATTGGTCCCGTTGGCCACGAATAACTTCGAGATGACTGATTTGATAGTAAAGAATTATTCGGAGTTGAAAACTCCTGAATTAGAAGAATAGTGTATGATTAGCGTCGATAAGTATTTTGCCTTTTAATGCTGAGTTTAAGGTAGTTTATTGAGTGATGTGATTTGAAAATCAAAATACTTCGAATAAATTATAAGTCGGCTTTGAAAGCTAAGAAAATAATCATTGCATTTTGCACTCATGGTCCCGTTGGCCACGAATAATTTCGAGATGATTGATTTCATAGATAAGAGAGCGTACTTGAATTTCTGAGAATTATTTTGAGTTGAAAATGTATGGTCCCGTTTACCGAATCTGAGTATGAAATTATAACATTGGTCCCGTTGGCCACGAATAACTTCGAGATGACTGATTTGATAGTAAAGAATTATTCTGAGTTGAAAACTCCTGAATTAGAAGAATAGTGTATGATTAGCGCCGATAAGTATTGTGCCTTTTAAGGCTGAGTTTAAGGTTGTTTACTAAGTGATGTAATTTGAAAATCAAAATACTTAGAATAAATTTTAAGTCGGCTTTGAAAGCTAAGAAAATAATCATTGCGTTTTGCACTCATGGTCCCGTTGGCCAAATTTGAGTATCAAATAACACTGGTCCCGTTGGCCACGAATAATTTCGAGATGATTGATTTCATAGATAAGAGAGGGTACTTGAGTTTCTGAGAATTATTTTGAGTTGAAAATGTATGGTCCCGTTGGCCGAATCTGAGTATCAAATTATAACACTGGTCCGTTGTCCACGAATAACTTCGAGATGACTGATTTCATAGTTAAGAATTATTTTGAGTTGAAAACTTCTGAACTAGAAGAATAGTGTATGATTAGCGTCGATAAGTATTTTGCCTTTTAACGCTGAGTTTAAGGTAGTTTATTGAGTGATGTGATTTGAAAATCAAAATACTTCGAATAAATTATAAGTCGGCTTTGAAAGCTAAGAAAATAATCATTGCCTTTTGCACTCATGGTCCCGTTGGCCAAATTTGAGTATCAAATTATAACTGGTCCCGTTGGCCACGAATAATTTCGAGATGATTGATTTCATAGATAAGAGAGTGTACTTGAATTTCTGAGAATTATTTTGAGTTGAAAATGTATGGTCCCGTTGGCCGAATCTGAGTATGAAATTCTAGCATTGGTCCCGTTGGCCACGAATAACTTCGAGATGACTGATTTGATAGTAAAGAATTATTCGGAGTTGAAAACTCCTGAATTAGAAGAATAGTGTATGATTAGCGTCGATAAGTATTTTGCCTTTTAATGCTGAGTTTAAGGTAGTTTATTGAGTGATGTGATTTGAAAATCAAAATACTTCGAATAAATTATAAGTCGGCTTTGAAAGCTAAGAAAATAATCATTGCATTTTGCACTCATGGTCCCGTTGGCCAAATTTGAGTATCAAATTATAACACTGGTCCCGTTGGCCACGAATAATTTCGAGATGATTGATTTCATAGATAAGAGAGCGTACTTGAATTTCTGAGAATTATTTTGAGTTGAAAATGTATGGTCCCGTTGGCCGAATCTGAGTATGAAATTATAACATTGGTCCCGTTGGCCACGAATAACTTCGAGATGACTGATTTGATAGTTAAGAATTATTCTGAGTTGAAAACCCCTGAATTAGAAGAATAGTACATGATTAGCGCCGATAAGTATTGTGCCTTAAGGCTGAGTTTAAGGTAGTTTACTAAGTGATGTAATTTGAAAATCAAAATACTTCGAATAAATTATAAGTCGGCTTTGAAAGCTAAGAAAATAATCATTGCATTTTGCACTCATGGTCCCGTTGGCCAAATTTGAGTATCAAATTATAACACTGGTCCCGTTGGCCACGAATAATTTCGAGATGATTGATTTCATAGATAAGAGAGTGTACTTGAATTTCTGAGAATTATTTTGAGTTGAAAATGTATGGTCCCGTTGGCCGAATCTGAGTATGAAATTCTAGCATTGGTCCCGTTGGCCACGAATAACTTCGAGATGACTGATTTGATAGTAAAGAATTATTCGGAGTTGAAAACTCCTGAATTAGAAGAATAGTGTATGATTAGCGTCGATAAGTATTTTGCCTTTTAATGCTGAGTTTAAGGTAGTTTATTGAGTGATGTGATTTGAAAATCAAAATACTTCGAATAAATTATAAGTCGGCTTTCAAAGCTAAGAAAATAATCATTGCATTTTGCACTCATGGTCCCGTTGGCCAAATTTGAGTATCAAATTATAACACTGGTCCCGTTGGCCACGAATAATTTCGAGATGATTGATTTCATAGATAAGAGAGCGTACTTGAATTTCTGAGAATTATTTTGAGTTGAAAATGTATGGTCCCGTTGGCCGAATCTGAGTATGAAATTATAACATTGGTCCCGTTGGCCACGAATAACTTCGAGATGACTGATTTGATAGTTAAGAATTATTCTGAGTTGAAAACCCCTGAATTAGAAGAATAGTACATGATTAGCGCCGATAAGTATTGTGCCTTTTAAGGCTGAGTTTAAGGTAGTTTATTGAGTGATGTGATTTGAAAATCAAAATACTTCGAATAAATTATAAGTCGGCTTTGAAAGCTAAGAAAATAATCATGCATTTTGCACTCATGGTCCCGTTGGCCAAATTTGAGTATCAAATTATAACACTGGTCCCGTTGGCCACGAATAATTTCGAGATGATTGATTTCATAGATAAGAGAGCGTACTTGAATTTCTGAGAATTATTTTGAGTTGAAAATGTATGGTCCCGTTGGCCGAATCTGAGTATGAAAAAGTCGGCTTTAAAAGCTAAGAAAATAATTATTGCATTTTGCACTCATGGTCCCGTTGGCCAAATTTGAGTATCAAATTATAACACTGGTCCCGTTGGCCACGAATAACTTCGAGTTGACTGATTTGATAGTTAAGAATTATTCTGAGTTGAAAACTCCTGAATTAGAAGAATAGTGTATGATTAGCGTCGATAAGTATTTTGCCTTTTAATGCTGAGTTTAAGGTAGTTTATTGAGTGATGTGATTTGAAAATCTAAATACTTCGGGACCAGTGTTATAGGTCCGGTTGGCCACGAATAATTTCGAGATGATTGATTTCATAGATAAGAGAGCGTACTTGAATTTCTGAGAATTATTTTGAGTTGAAAATGTATGGTCCCGTTGGCCGAATCTGAGTATGAAATTATAACATTGGTCCCGTTGGCCACGAATAACTTCGAGATGACTGATTTGATAGTTAAGAATTATTCTGAGTTGAAAACTCCTGAATTAGAAGAATAGTGTATGATTAGCGTCGATAAGTATTTTGCCTTTTAATGCTGAGTTTAAGGTAGTTTATTGAGTGATGTGATTTGAAAATCAAAATACTCTGAATAAATTATAAGTCGGCTTTGGAAGCTGAGAAAATAATCATTGCATTTTGCACTCATGGTCCCGTTGGCCAAATTTCAGTATCAAATTATAACACTGGTCCCGTTGGCCACGAATAATTTCGAGATGATTGATTTCATAGATAAGAGAGCGTACTTGAATTTCTGAGAATTATTTTGAGTTGAAAATGTATGGTCCCGTTGGCCAAATCTGAGTATGAAATTATAACATTGGTCCCGTTGGCCACGAATAACTTCGAGATGACTGATTTGATAGTTAAGAATTATTCTGAGTTGAAAACCCCTGAATTAGAAGAATAGTACATGATTAGCGCCGATAAGTATTGTGCCTTTTAAGGCTGAGTTTAAGGTAGTTTATTGAGTGATGTGATTTGAAAATCAAAATACTTCGAATAAATTATAAGTCGGCTTTGAAAGCTAAGAAAATAATCATGCATTTTGCACTCATGGTCCCGTTGGCCAAATTTGAGTATCAAATTATAACACTGGTCCCGTTGGCCACGAATAATTTCGAGATGATTGATTTCATAGATAAGAGAGCGTACTTGAATTTCTGAGAATTATTTTGAGTTGAAAATGTATGGTCCCGTTGGCCGAATCTGAGTATGAAAAAGTCGGCTTTAAAAGCTAAGAAAATAATTATTGCATTTTGCACTCATGGTCCCGTTGGCCAAATTTGAGTATCAAATTATAACACTGGTCCCGTTGGCCACGAATAACTTCGAGTTGACTGATTTGATAGTTAAGAATTATTCTGAGTTGAAAACTCCTGAATTAGAAGAATAGTGTATGATTAGCGTCGATAAGTATTTTGCCTTTTAATGCTGAGTTTAAGGTAGTTTATTGAGTGATGTGATTTGAAAATCTAAATACTTCGGGACCAGTGTTATAGGTCCGGTTGGCCACGAATAATTTCGAGATGATTGATTTCATAGATAAGAGAGCGTACTTGAATTTCTGAGAATTATTTTGAGTTGAAAATGTATGGTCCCGTTGGCCGAATCTGAGTATGAAATTATAACATTGGTCCCGTTGGCCACGAATAACTTCGAGATGACTGATTTGATAGTTAAGAATTATTCTGAGTTGAAAACTCCTGAATTAGAAGAATAGTGTATGATTAGCGTCGATAAGTATTTTGCCTTTTAATGCTGAGTTTAAGGTAGTTTATTGAGTGATGTGATTTGAAAATCAAAATACTCTGAATAAATTATAAGTCGGCTTTGGAAGCTGAGAAAATAATCATTGCATTTTGCACTCATGGTCCCGTTGGCCAAATTTGAGTATCGAATTATAACACTGGTCCCGTTGGCCACGAATAATTTCGAGATGATTGATTTCATAGATAAGAGAGTGTACTTGAATTTCTGAGAATTATTTTGAGTTGAAAATGTATGGTCCCGTTGGCCGAATCTGAGTATGAAATTATAACATTGGTCCCGTTGGCCACGAATAACTTCGAGATGATTGATTTGATAGTTAAGAATTATTGTGAGTTGAAAACTTCTGAATTTTAAGAATAGTGTATGATTAGCGTCGATAAGTATTTTGCCTTTTAAGGCTGAGTTTAAGGTAGTTTATTGAGTGATGTGATTTGAAAATAAAAATACTTCGAAGAAATTATAAGTCGGCTTTGAAAGCTAAGAAAATAATTATTGCATTTTGCACTCATGGTCCCGTTGGCCAAATTTGAGTATCAAAGTATAACCCTGGCCCCGCTTGCCACTAATTATTTCGAGATGATTGATTTCATAGATAAGAGAGCGTACTTGAATTTCTGAGAATTATTTTGAGTTGAAAATGTATGGTCCCGTTGGCCAAATTTGAGTATCAAATTATAACACTGGTCCCGTTGGCCACGAATAACTTCGAGATGACTGATTTGATAATTAAGAATTATTCTGAGTTGAAAACACCTGAATTGTAAGAATAGTGTATGATTAGCGTCGATAAGTATTTTGCCTTTTAAGGCTGAGTTTAAGGTAGTTTATTGAGTGATGTGATTTGAAAATAAAAATACTTCGAAGAAATTATAAGTCGGCTTTGAAAGCTACGAAAATAATTATTGCATTTTGCACTCATGGTCCCGTTGGCCAAATTTGAGTATCAAATTATAACACTGGTCCCGTTGGCCACGAATAATTTCGAGATGATTGATTTCATAGATAAGAGAGTGTACTTGAATTTCTGAGAATTATTTTGAGTTGAAAATGTATGGTCCCGTTGGCCGAATCTGAGTATGAAATTATAACATTGGTCCCGTTGGCCACGAATAACTTCAAGATGATTGATTTGATAGTTAAGAATTATTGTGAGTTGAAAACTTCTGAATTTTAAGAATAGTGTATGATTAGCGTCGATAAGTATTTTGCCTTTTAAGGTTGAGTTTAAGGTAGTTTATTGAGTGATGTGATTTGAAAATAAAAATACTTCGAAGAAATTATAAGTCGGCTTTGAAAGCTAAGAAAATAATTATTGCATTTTGCACTCATGGTCCCGTTGGTCAAATTTGAGTATCAAAGTATAACCCTGGCCTCGCTTGCCACTAATTATTTCGAGATGATTGATTTCATAGATAAGAGAGCGTACTTGAATTTCTGAGAATTATTTTGAGTTGAAAATGTATGGTCCCGTTGGCCGAATCTGAGTATGAAATTATAACATTGGTCCCGTTGGCCACGAATAACTTCGAGATGACTGATTTGATAATTAAGAATTATTCTGAGTTGAAAACACCTGAATTGTAAGAATAGTGTATGATTAGCGTCGATAAGTATTTTGCCTTTTAAGGCTGAGTTTAAGGTAGTTTATTGAGTGATGTGATTTGAAAATAAAAATACTTCGAAGAAATTATAAGTCGGCTTTGAAAGCTACGAAAATAATTATTGCATTTTGCATTCATGGCCCCGTTGGCCAAATTTGAGTATCAAATTATAACCCTGGCCCCGCTTTCCACTAATTATTTCGAGATGATTGATTTCATAGATAAGAGAGCGTACTTGAATTTCTGAGAATTATTTTGAGTTGAAAATGTATGGTCCCGTTGGCCGAATCTGAGTATGAAATTATAACATTGGTCGTGTTGGCCACGAATAACTTCGAGATGACTGATTTGATAATTAAGAATTATTCTGAGTTGAAAACCCCTGAATTAGAAGAATAGAACATGATTAGCGCCGATAAGTATTGTGCCTTTTAAGGCTGAGTTTAAGGTAGTTTATTGAGTGATGTGATTTGAAAATAAAAATACTTCGAAGAAATTATAAGTCGGCTTTGAAAGCTACGAAAATAATTATTGCATTTTGCACTCATGGTCCCGTTGGCCAAATTTGAGTATCAAATTATAACTCTGGTCCCATTGGCCACGAATAACTACGAGATGACTGATTTCATACTTAAGAATTATTTTACGTTGAAAACTCCTGAACTAGAAGAATAGTGTATGATAAGCGTCGATAAGTATTTTGCCTTTTAAGGCTGAGTTTAAGGTAGTTTATTGAGTGATGTGATTTGAAAATAAAAATACTTCGAAGAAATTATAAGTCGGCTTTGAAAGCTACGAAAATAATTATTGCATTTTGCACTCATGGTCCCGTTGGCCAAATTTGAGTATCAAATTATAACCCTGGCCCCGCTTTCCACTAATTATTTCGAGATGATTGATTTCATAGATAAGAGAGTGTACTTGAATTTCTGAGAATTATTTTGAGTTGAAAATGTATGGTCCCGTTGGCCGAATCTGAGTATGAAATTATAACATTGGTCCCGTTGGCCACGAATAACTTCAAGATGATTGATTTGATAGTTAAGAATTATTGTGAGTTGAAAACTTCTGAATTTTAAGAATAGTGTATGATTAGCGTCGATAAGTATTTTGCCTTTTAAGGTTGAGTTTAAGGTAGTTTATTGAGTGATGTGATTTGAAAATAAAAATACTTCGAAGAAATTATAAGTCGGCTTTGAAAGCTAAGAAAATAATTATTGCATTTTGCACTCATGGTCCCGTTGGTCAAATTTGAGTATCAAAGTATAACCCTGGCCTCGCTTGCCACTAATTATTTCGAGATGATTGATTTCATAGATAAGAGAGCGTACTTGAATTTCTGAGAATTATTTTGAGTTGAAAATGTATGGTCCCGTTGGCCGAATCTGAGTATGAAATTATAACATTGGTCCCGTTGGCCACGAATAACTTCGAGATGACTGATTTGATAATTAAGAATTATTCTGAGTTGAAAACACCTGAATTGTAAGAATAGTGTATGATTAGCGTCGATAAGTATTTTGCCTTTTAAGGCTGAGTTTAAGGTAGTTTATTGAGTGATGTGATTTGAAAATAAAAATACTTCGAAGAAATTATAAGTCGGCTTTGAAAGCTACGAAAATAATTATTGCATTTTGCATTCATGGCCCCGTTGGCCAAATTTGAGTATCAAATTATAACCCTGGCCCCGCTTTCCACTAATTATTTCGAGATGATTGATTTCATAGATAAGAGAGCGTACTTGAATTTCTGAGAATTATTTTGAGTTGAAAATGTATGGTCCCGTTGGCCGAATCTGAGTATGAAATTATAACATTGGTCGTGTTGGCCACGAATAACTTCGAGATGACTGATTTGATAATTAAGAATTATTCTGAGTTGAAAACCCCTGAATTAGAAGAATAGAACATGATTAGCGCCGATAAGTATTGTGCCTTTTAAGGCTGAGTTTAAGGTAGTTTATTGAGTGATGTGATTTGAAAATAAAAATACTTCGAAGAAATTATAAGTCGGCTTTGAAAGCTACGAAAATAATTATTGCATTTTGCACTCATGGTCCCGTTGGCCAAATTTGAGTATCAAATTATAACTCTGGTCCCATTGGCCACGAATAACTACGAGATGACTGATTTCATACTTAAGAATTATTTTACGTTGAAAACTCCTGAACTAGAAGAATAGTGTATGATAAGCGTCGATAAGTATTTTGCCTTTTAAGGCTCAGTTTAAGGTAGTTTATTGAGTGATGTGATTTGAAAATAAAAATACTTCGAAGAAATTATAAGTCGGCTTTGAAAGCTACGAAAATAATTATTGCATTTTGCACTCATGGTCCCGTTGGCCAAATTTGAGTATCAAATTATAACACTGGTCCCGTTGGCCACGAATAATTTCGAGATGATTGATTTCATAGATAAGAGAGTGTGCTTGAATTTCTGAGAATTATTTTGAGTTGAAAATGTATGGTCCCGTTGGCCGAATCTGAGTATGAAATTATAACATTGGTCCCGTTGGCCACGAATAACTTCGACATGACTGATTTGATAGTTAAGAATTATTCTGAGTTGAAAACTCCTGAATTGGAAGAATATTGTATGATTAGCGTCGATAAGTATTTTGCCTTTTAAGGCTGAGTTTACGGTTGTTTACTAAGAGATGTAATTTGAAAATCAAAATACTTCGAATAAATTATAAGTCGGCTTTGAAAGCTAAGAAAATAATCATTGCATTTTGCATTCATGGTCCCGTTGGCCAAATTATCAAATTATAACTCTGGTCCCATTGGCCACGAATAACTACGAGATGACTGATTTCATACTTAAGAATTATTTTACGTTGAAAACTCCTGAACTAGAAGAATAGTGTATGATAAGCGTCGATAAGTATTTTGCCTTTTAAGGCTGAGTTTAAGGTAGTTTATTGAGTGATGTGATTTGAAAATCAAAATACTTAGAAGATATTATAAGTCGGCTTTAAAAGCTAAGAAAATAATTATTGCATTTTGCACTCATGGTGCCGTTGGCCAAATTTGAGTATCAAATTATAACTCTGGTCCCATTGGACTCGAATAACTACGAGATGACTGATTTGATAGTTAAGAATTATTTTAAGTTGAAAACTCCTGAACTAGAAGAATAGTGTATGATAAGCGTCGATAAGTATTTTGCCTTTTAAGGCTCAGTTTAAGGTAGTTTACTAAATGATGTAATTTGAAAATCAAAATCGAAGATATTATAAGTCGGCTTTGAAAGCTACGAAAATAATTATTGCATTTTGCACTCATGGTCCCGTTGGCCAAATTTGAGTATCAAATCATAACCCTGGCCCCCCTTGCCCTAATTATTTCGAGATGATTGATTTCATAGATAAGAGAGCGTACTTGAATTTCTGAGAATTATTTTGAGTTGAAAATGTATGGTCCCGTTGGCCGAATCTGAGTATCAAATTATAACTCTGGTCCCATTGGCCACGAATAACTACGAGATGACTGATTTGATAGTTAAGAATTATTTTAAGTTGAAAACTCCTGAACTAGAAGAATAGTGTATGATAAGCGTCGATAAGTATTGTGCCTTTTAAGGCTGAGTTAAAGGTAGTTTATTGAGTGATGTGATTTGAAATTAAAAACTGAAGAAATTATAAGTCGGCTTTGAAAGCTAAGAAAATAGTCATTGCATTTTGCACTCATGGTCCCGTTGGGCAAATTTGAGTATCAAATTATAATCATGGTCCCGTTGGACACGAATAATTTCGAGATGATTGATTTCATAGATAAGAGAGGGTACTTGAATTTCTGAGAATTATTTTGAGTTGAAAATGTATGGTCCCGTTGGCCGAATCTGAGTATGAAATTATAACAGGTCCCGTTGGCCACGAATAATTTCGGGACTACTGATTTCATAGTAAAGAATTATTTTGAATTGAAAACTACTGAACTTGAAGAATAGTGTATGATTAATGCCGATAAGTATTGTTCTTTTTAAATATGTAAACAAAATTAACATCCCGCGGGATGTCACAGCGAAAGTGTATTTAGTTCGTATGGGCCGTACACTCCATGGTAAGGATCCGAGGTCGGGAAACAGCTTATACACCTGATAAGTAAAACTCTTGGTGAAGGGTGCAGATCCCAACAACTTAAAGGTGCCATCGACTGCAGCTCAATAGTGATAATTTTATTAATTAATAAACAATTTTAATGAACGAAATATCTTATTATATAAAAGCTTATTCTGAAACATAAAGAACGTTCAAGCAAAGCACCTAACTATCTACTGAATTTAAAATATTTTAATTTTGCCTTGTTTATAATTTGTTTTCTACAAAGTATGGGCTACCACATCAATTCTTCTATAATCACAATCATGGATACACCAACTTAATAAACTCACACGTAATTTAAACAATATCTTAATACTTAGAATACCAATTCCCTCAAAATTATTAATAAATCATATATATTTTTATATATTTCGAACAAAATAATCTTCTTCTTCTCATCATTAATATTATAATTAGGCATTTTGTTCAAAATCATATTCTTTGTTAAATCTAATTATTTTAAAATGCGATTTTTAATGAAAAATTAAGTAAATTTTTATTTAAAAAAAAAACTAATTTACCAGCAGTTATTTAAAAAAATCGTCGAATTCGTCGATTCGTTAAAGAATTTCAATTTTTGTCTTTTCAACGGCCTGCTATTTTTTGCTCCAATAATTTGTGTTTCTAGAAAACAAAATTTTAGAATGGTGTTTGTAATGGGAATCAAAACAACACATACATCGGGCTAGAGTTTTTTTTTTTTAAATAGTTTAGGTTGTTGAATATGACTGCATTGGTCTAAAAATATATCAAACAAAAAAACAATTATGATGAGTTGTTGAAGAAGAGAAGCAAGCAAAACTAAATTTTTAATACATATTTGAAGTATATAATAAATAATAATTATCATTAAAATTAATTAAATGAAAATACCTAATCAAGAATAAATTTTAACAAACTTATTTCAAACCTACCACAGTGCCTTTTATCATTTTCACTTACATACATATTTTTTTTAAATAGAAAATCTTATCGAATGTTAAATTTAAAAAAAATCTATCGGATACAATAGTCTTAATCTTAAAAAGGATAGTTTCTACATTTAAGGTAATTTATCGAAAACGCTTCGAACAAAAATGTTACAGGGATGTATTCTAATTTAGATATCTTAGTTATTATTTAATATTTAATTAAAAAAACAATTGTTATTTATAGTTTTACGTTTTTACAACTTGTTTTACTCTTCCGCTTCCGTATTTAGCTGTTACTTTGTTAGAAAATTCTTTGTAATTCTTAAATAAAAACACACTGACTAAAAAAATATGTTTCGTACACATTAAAAAAATAAATGTCCTTTAGGAAGCACTCGTTTATTAGTTTCATTATATACCCACAATTTTGTAAATTTATTTATATTGATGAATCCAGGGCCTTTGTACAAATTTCACCCGAAACACTACATTCCTTAAATAATTTAATATTACATTCCCAAAACACCTAAAATTATGCAAAGCTTAAAATAGCTTATAGAAATATATTCCTATGCGGCCATATACTTGTTAATTATACATAGATATAGTCCAACTGCCAATGCAAATATAATATTAGTTTTGTATTTAAGTTCAGATATTCTATAATTCACATATTACCCTAAATACTCACAAAATTATGCAATATTTTTAATATATTAGATTTAAATTACCTCCTTCTAGTCAACAACGTATATCTTATCTTTATAGATGTATACGAGTATTTATAATTAGCTTATTAGAGAGCTCCTTGCCATATGGTCTCTTTTTATTGTTTACAAGAACAGATAAATTATTACGAGTATCTGTAAGCACAAAATAACTGTGATATTAATCTAGGCCCATCTGCTACAGTTTTATTAAGTTAAGTGCTTGGACAATAACTTGCAATTAAGAGAAATAATCAAAGTTAAAATTATCTTAAATAAATATCAGTTGTATATTTTTATCAGTACGTTTAACAAGTCCCATGAAGCTATGGTATTTTTAGCGTAGGACAGGGGAACTTACAGTATAATATAAATTATAATAATTTCAAGATTTAAATTATATTTAAAGTTTTTCTTTAAAACAAAAATAAAAATATGTTAAAAACGCAAATTTTATTCCTTAAAATTAACTTCTGAGTAACCAATATGACATTTACCAAAAAAAAAAAAATCAACTAAATAATATTTGTTATATTTATTAAATAATAATTCTAGAAAAGCATATGCTCGCTTAAGTAATATCCTTTTCATACAGAATTCTTTTAATGCTCCTTAAATGTTTTGAATTTCGCTTTTTTAGTAGGTAATAATTTGCTTAGGCTGTTTTAATTAAAAAAAATAATTCAAAGCAATAGTTTTATTAAAAAGCAATAGTTTTATTTAAAAAAAATGTTCACAACGAGCCTGTAGATGTAGGGTAATTTTTTCTATAGACTTTGTGCATGGATATTCGCCAAAAATGTATCTTTCAATAGTAAAACGAATTACTAGTAAAATACAAGTTTTTAAAAACTTAGGTCATAAATGGTTACAGCGAGTCTTCATTTTTAAGCATGACACTCATTTTTTTTAACAAGCCCAACAATTGGAAAAAAAACAAATTTTAACATAATACAACGAAACTGTTCTTATCGTTATAATGCTTAGATTTATTTTGTACAACTAATTCACATTCAAGATTTATTGAATATTGAAATATTAATTCAAAAATAACTTGTAGCCTGTTTTGCTTCTGGTATATGGAATATCGAATCGTTTTTTACTCCATTATTCATCGAATTCGTCATCAGTGCCAAATTTTGTATAAATCACTTAGCTTTCAAATAAGTAAGCCTTCATTTTTAATGAGGTTAATACATTCGAACGTAATTCTTTGCCTAACAAAAAAAAAGAAAAAACAGCTAAATATTTTTTAAATGGTTAAATACATTTTATGTAAATGTACATAAATTTAATTTTTTAAATTTTCATCAAAATATATTAATCTATTCAATGTTATAATTGCATACTAGTAGGCGCTTTATTTATCATTCTGTACTTTAAACCGCATAAATGTAAATGTTCAACAAATCAACTTAAACTAAAGCTTGATGAAATCTTTGATTAATCTTAAACAAAATGTTACCAAAATATTTGATTCCTCAAAAGTGTGTACCTATTCATAATATTATGGTTTATTGTCTTGCCTTGCAAGTTAGGCCTTATGTTTCATTTTGAAGAAAATTGTGCTTATTTTTTTTATCTTTAAAAAACATTACACTACACTCCCTAAAACTTCAGCTAAAGCAGACAAGATTGCTTAGTATTTGTGCATGAGTAAATGCAATAGACGTACGTTGTTTTTTTGTTCCTTACGTAAAAGTAGATAAATCTGGAAATTTGTAATAATTTTGCATAATTAATAAATTTTGCATAAATAATAATTTAAAAGTTAAAAACTACTACGAATTTTATGATTGGTATTACAATTTAGATTGTGGAAACAAAACAAAGAAAAGTATTACCAGCAACAAATTTTATACAAAAGTAGATTTTTCTCAAATAAATGCTGTCAGTAAATATTACAAACGTAAATAATAGGTATACTTTTTTTTACTAACGCAAAGGCGTGTAAATTATTTCATCGAATATGAATGGGTAGTAAAAATATTATATTTTAGATGTTAGAAAATCGACATGTTTCAGGTTTCCATTCGACCATCATGATCCTCTTCAATCAATTTGCAACATTTTCAACATCAACGCATTATATCTTCTCATCAACAACAATTTTTAAAATGTATTTAAAACAAAATTAATAACACCAAATTTAATGATAAACATAAAAAAAATGAATACAAATTCTGAAAGGTTAGGTATCTATTAGATATTTTTTTCAAAAACTGTAGTTAGAAAATAATCGCAAATTTTGAGTATACACATCTCCACAGACACATGCATCGATTGAGATTTAATCGACGTAAAATACTTACTAAAAAAATTACCTTATATATTTTTGCTGTCAGTAAATATTACAAACGCAAAAGCATGTAAATAAATTCATCGGGTATGAATGAGTAGTACAAATATTAATTTCAACCAAAATTTTGTATTTTAGATGTAGGTGTATGAAACTTGTTGTTTAACATTTAGAAAATCGACGTGTTTCAGGTTTCTTTTCGAACATTATGATTCTCTTCAATCAAAGAGCAACATTTTCCACATCGAAATATTATATCTGCGCTCATCAACAGCAATTTTTAAAATGTATTTAAAACTAAATTTATAATACAAAACATAATAATATATATGAACAAAAAAATAATAAAAAATTCTAAAAGCTTAGGTACTAGATTATTTTTTCAAAAATATTATCTAGATAGAGACGTAAAATACATACTTAAGGATCTACTTTATAACTTAAATAATAAACATATAAGAATTAATTTTTATCTTAATATAACCATTAACACCAAAATCTTACACAAAAACGTTTATTTTGTCCACAAATCTACTTTTTTTTTTAAATATGCGTTTCGTCCTTCTAAGGACTTCATCCATCAGGCCTCTTTATTTTTTGTATGTTTCATCAGGCACGTTTAACAAACACAATGCTTACAAATTCAAAAAAAAAAAAACACAAAAATGGCCCCTTGGTGCTTAGCCAATTTGCCTTAAAATATGCAAACAAAATGATAAACTATTTAAATTATAATAAAGTATAAGAAATAAATGAATTAACCAACAACGAATTTACAATGGAAACGAGTCTCCCCCACCCTAGTAGAAATAAGAAATGTTTTTCGACGAAAAAAAAAAAAACAAAACCAACTAAATATTGTTTAAATGGTTAATAGGATATTTTATGTGAAAATACATAAATCTAATTTTTTTTAAATATTCATCAAAATATATTAATCTATTCAATGTTAAAATTGCATACTAGTAGGCGCTTTATTTATCATTCTGTACTTTAAACCGCATAAATGTAAATGTTCAACAAATCAACTTAAACTAAAAATGATGAAATCTTTGATTAATCTTAAACAAAATGTTACCAAAATATTTGATTCCTCAAAAGTGTGTACCTATTCATAATATTATCGTTTATTGTCTTGCCTTGCAAGTTAGGCCTTATGTTTCATTTTGAAAAAAATTATGCTTGTTTTTTTATCTTTAAAAAACATTACACTACATTCCCTAAAACTTCAGCTAAAGCATACAAGATTGCTTAGTATTTGTGCATGAGTAAATGCAATAGACGTGCGTTGTTTTTTTTTCCTTACGTAAAAGTAGATAAATCTGGAAATATGTAATAAATATACAATTTTGCATAAATAATAATTTAAAAGATAAAAACTACGACGAATTTTATGATTGCTATTACAATTTATATTGTGGAAACAAAACAAAGGAAAGTATTGCCAGCAACAAATTTTAACAAAAGTAGATTTCTCTCAAATAAATGCTGTCAGTAAATATTACAAACGTAAATAATAGGTATACTTTTTTTTACTAACGCAAAGGCATGTAAATTATTTCCTCGAATATGAATGAGTAGTAAAAATATTATATTTTAGAAAATCGACATGTTTCAGGTTTCAATTCGACCATCATGATCCTCTTCAATCAATTAGCAACCTTTTCAACATCAACGCATTATATCTTCTGATCAACAACAATTTTTAAAATGTTATTAAAACAAAATTAATAACACCAAATGTAATGATAAACATGAAAAAAAAATAATAATAATTCTAAAAGGTTAGGTACCTATAAGACTATTTTTCCAAAAAAAATTCTGAGCAAACACATCTCCTCAGACACATGCATCGATTGAGATTTAATCCAAGTAAAATACTTACTAAAAAAATTAACTCATTTATTTTTGCTGTCAGTTAATATTACAAACACAAAAGCATGCAAATAAATTCATCGAGTATGAATGAATAGTAAAAATAATAATTTCAATCAAAATTTTGTACTTTAGATGTAGGTGTATGAAACTTGTTGTTTAACATTTAGAAAATCGACGTGTTTCAGGTTACTTCTCAAACATTATGATTCTCTTCAATCAAACAGCAACATTTTCCACATCAACGTATTATATCTGCGCTCATCAACAACAATTTGTAAAGTTTATTTAAAACTAAATTTATGAAATATAAGAAAAAAATAATTAAAAATTCTAAAAGCTTAGGTACTAGATTATTTTTTTCAAAAATTGTATCTAGAAAGAGATTTAAACAACGTAAAATACATACTTAAGGATCAACTTTATAATTTTAATAATAAACATATTAGAATTTATTTTACTCTTAATATAACCATTAACATCAAAATCGTACACAAAAACGTTTATTTTGTCAGCAAATCTTATATTATTTTTTTAAATATGCGTTTCGTCCTTCTAAGGACTCTTCATTTTTTGTATGTTTCATCAGGCACGTTTAACAAACACTGCATACTAATTCGAAAAATAAACACAAAAATGGTGATTAAGCACCATCACTTTGCCTGAAAATATGCAAGCTAAATGATAAACTATTTAAATTATAATAAAGTATAAGAAATAAATGAATTAACCAACAGCGAATTTATAATAGAAACGAATTTCTACAAATTCATATTAGCTGATGAAAATAAGAAACACAAATTAAATGTCGCCCCCCACCCTAAGTAAATATAAGAAATCTAGGTTTAACCTACAACTTTTGTACCTACCTTCAAAAATATTTTGAGCACCTTAATTTTTATTATTTAAATATTCCTAAAATTCTAAGCAAACTTTTAGAAGTTTAAATTTTCCATAAAAAGAATATACCAACGATCTTTTCTGACTTATAATATATTAATAAAAATATTAATTAAATGATAATTTTATCTACAAAGTTATTTTGTGTGTGTAGTTATCTGTATATTTGTAAAAAAATCTTAATAAATACACCTTTTTATTATTACATTTTCAAAACCAAAAAGTCTTAATCTACATAAATTACGCTTTAACTGATGTGAGTAGAACTAGGCGTTTGTGAATTTTCTTTTGTAAATATGTTGTAACCATGTCTATGTCACTAAAAATGTTTCCAAAAGTGTGTAGAAAAAAAGAAAACTGGTTGAAAAAAAAAAAATTTCTCGTAGTAAATGTTTGGTCTCCGTGTCACAAAAAAAGCAAAATCGATAAGCTGAATTTTTATGCTTAAAGCGTAAGGTTGATTTTTAATAATTTTCTTATAATATTATCTCAGCTCCTGCAAGTTTTATAATATTTTTATTTGATTTTATAAAATTTATTTTACGATTGTTTGGCATTGTATTTTTGTATTATTAATGTTTTTTTTTTCAAAGTGGAGATGGTTTTTGTTTGTTTTGCCTTAAATTGGTAACAAGCGTGTGTTTTTATTTTCACAAAAAATAAACCAGGTGAAATTCACCTTTATTATGTTGTAAATTATTGTATCAAATAACGAATGTAGTAGATATTTGCAAAAATATTTCATAAACTGACTAAAAACTCCTTGATCTATACGTTAATTTAAACACATCAAAAAGTACTGTTTGTACAAAATATATTCTTCAATTAATTTAAAACCAATATTAGACAGACTTGGGTTATTGAAAATTAAACCATATACAAATTAAACGCACAAAAACACGTATTATTTAGTAAAAAATATGTAAAAATTAATATATTGTTTTGAGCAATTTATTTTCCCTCAATTTCTCTGACTACGTAATTCTTTGTTTTTTGTTTAAACAGTACCTATTATTGCACCTTGAAGATTTAAAAAAAAATATATTTTATTTTAATAATTAAACTTTACCAACAAAATCGCTAACAAGAGTATACCAATAGGTATTTTGTAGGTGTAATTTAAAGAATACAGGCCTGTATTTAAATTTAAGAAAAAAAATGTTTTTTAAACGATTTTAGAAGTTTTTTTTTTGGCTTTGGCTTTGTTTTTTACTTCTTGTGTATTATGTAGTTCTATTGAGTACTCACGTAACTAAAAATTCTATGTATGTTTACAAAATTGAATGTTTTAAATCAATTATAATAATTTCAGCAGCACTTTAATTTGCTGACGTATTGAAGTACAAAGTACATATTATCAGTAGGTTTGTTGGATGTCCGCTAGGGCGCATTGGAAAAATGCTCAGATCAGCTTTCAATGTAAAGAAGATAAGTTGTCATTCTCGAAAATTTAGTTATTAATGTTTTTAAAATATGATTACAGCAAGACAAATTAAAAATATATTGCACATCGTCAAATGAAAGATTTTGAAATGTTTAGCTCTGTTCGATTTCAGTTTATTGAATTGCACTGATATTCTCCAGTGCGCCCTAGCGTAGAGAATTTTTATTTTGTGTTTTTGGTTTTTTGTATTAAGTCATCCACTTTGCCAGGCCTGAAAATATTTACATAGCATTTCTGCATAATCCTTAATAAGTGTCAGTTAAATTTTAACACGGTTCCTGGGTTATTCATTCAAATCTTTAGACCAAACCAATTTTTCTAATTCAACTTCTTTCATCAAAAAATGGTTTTCGTAGGTTTTATAAATTTATTTTAAGATTTTTAAACAATATTTAAACAACAAACAAAATACAAAAGGAAGAAGTTGTACATTTTATACATAATGAAATTATAAATTTATAAATCCATATTTTGTGCATGTCTACACATCATCAAAAAACAAGTTTTATCTGAAAATACTTGGTAAAAAAAAATTATTGGAATTAGAATAATAATTTTTACAATATTCCTTTATACATTCTACATTCTTTTAAAATTCCTCCTTTTCTCTCATACGTCATAAAAAAGGGGGGTGTGTTCAATGTTTTGAAATTGTTTTTTCCCTGCGTTTATATGATGTTTTTTTTTGTTATTTTTGAAAAATGTTCATCATTTATATCTTATACTAAATATTTTATTTACTTACAAACCAAGTTTTCTCTTCTTCATTATGTTTAAATCTCAAAAAAATTACTCCACTGTTTTCTTTTAAGCTGATTATAAATAACGAATAAGATTTAAAATAATACCAATTGTAAAAATCAACAAAACAATCTGACCAACAACACACACACCAGAATAATTTTTCTGAAATTTTTATTAAAAAAAATCATGTTTAAATTCAAACGTTTTCTATACTTTCTTTAATACTGATATTTATTTTGAAATGTTTTAAAAGTTTTTATGTACGATTTTTGTTACAAACATGATCCTTTTGTTTAAAAAAAAAACTATGATTCATACCAACAAAATATATTTAAATATCCTATGTGTTTATTGAGGATTAATCTATATTCGTGAACCTAAAGTTTGTACATCATCATCAAATGTTTATATACACATTATATAAAAAAATGGGTTTTTCTTGAAAATAATTTGTTCTTATTCTTAAACTTTTAACACACCCTCTTACTTGTCTGTTGTTTTATTATTAAAAATAATTCAATCAATTTTTTGATAAACATTTTAATGTTTTTTTTTTTAATTCAACTCCTTAATGACCGCTTTTATGTTAGAGCAAACAAAATTTGATTTAATACAGTTTTATAAATTCTTTGTAAATTTAATGGAAACAACTACTTACTAAAAAATATTGAAGGAGTTAAAAAAAATAAAAGTCAACATTATCTTCATACCAACAACTAAAAATATCCAAATCAATACCTCATCAATCAAAAATTAAAATACTCTACTCAACAATCAACATTTGAATCGACATTATATTTTGATAATTTTTTTAATGCAAAAAAAAAACTAATTATAAAAATAATTAATTATTTCCGGCTTTTATTTTTTTTAAATATTTACATTCTATCTCGAAGTATGTATTTTTTATTATCGTCTTATTTTTTACATATGTACGCAATTTCAATTAAACAGCAAACAATTAAATTTAGTTGTCAAGCATATTAATTATCCGTTATTTTACACCCTTTATTACAACTTAATTTATGAATAATATTGTAGTCTACACATCTTTATAATAAATCACGCAAAATTTTTCGTTGGAAACACAAACTTAAAAAAAAACAAAATTAATTAATTCGAACAACTTGTTAAATTCACAACAATAAATTCACTAATAATTTATACCCAACTAAAGAATCTTCAATTAAATTATTTAAATTTATATCACCTGAAATAAAAAAAAATCACATCTTCACTTTTCTCACTTCAACCTGAAAACCAAGTTTTTTGTGAAAAACAACTTTTTATTTTTATCACTGATCTCTACACCTATACTATTTAAATTGGATAAATTTCCCAAAAATTAATTTTATTTTTAGAACGAAAATAATAATAATAAATAAACTTCAACAACTTTTCTACAACTCCACTTCAAAACAAAAATATATATTATTCAACATATTTTCAACAAATCAACTTAAATACAAAACGTATCAACGAGAATTAACAAACAATAAACAACACCTTCTTCAACATGTTAAGAATTTTTTTATCCAAAATTTCTGAGAACTAGTATGATTTTGTTTTTGAAAAAAAAAGTATTTCAATTATTTACTTACTTTTTTCTAACTGGCCCCAACTATTTTTAAAAATAAATTAATTTTTTTCACCCTAACCAAGATTGAGTTACAAAACCCTGGATTTAATATTTTCCTTATATAATTTGGAATCCACCAAAATTCAACCTAATCTGTCATCATGTATGATGTATCATACGTAAATAAAAAAAAAACAAAAACCAAAATAAAATATAAAAAATAAAAATATAAATAAAAATAAAAATAAATAAAAATGAAAAAAAATTACAAAAAAATTTTAAAACATAAAAGAAACTTAAAGTAAATAAAATTTACATTTTTTAACATTTACAACAGATTATTTTGATATTAGTTCAACTATTATATGTACCTATAACACTTAAAATTTAGGAATTATTTTAAATTCAATACTACTTGTTTCGATCAATGAATCAAATAAAGAATCTGAAATTACATACTCTTCTAAGAAAAGTCAAATAAATTAAAGTAATTTCTGGGAAAAAAAATAATAATAATTTCAACATATCTTTTCACAAAATCAGGATGCGCACAAATTGTAAGTACCAGCCAAATCTAGTAAAACTAATTGCAGGCTACGGTATAAAAAGGTTAACTGCATTGTTGCATGGGTAAATGTTCATGTTCATTGCTATTTTTCGATCACAATTTTGTAACCTCCTACACCCAGATAACAATAATTCTATACAAAAAAAATAAACAAAACAAAAATAAAGTAAAAAGATCGTTTATTCCCTCTTTTAATTTGAAGGCTCAACCATAAATATACTTTAGTTTTAAATTTAAAAAAAAAGTCTATATAATATTGATAATTAAAAAAAAAAACTGCAGTTTTAGGGACAAATATTTACCGCGGAATATTCTAAAATTTCCGGGTTAAATTATTTTATCTTATCTTTAGTTTTCTAATATTCAATATATTATAAATGATAATTGATTAAAAAAACTAAGCAAACAACAAAAAAACCCAATACATATCTTAAATAATAAAATATTTTTCAAACTTATTTGAAATGATTAAATTTATTTAAAAATAAAATAAATATGAAGGCATTTAGAAAAGTTAAGTACCTAATTTTCAAAAAAAAACAAACTTCAGTTTCAGGAAAACATAAATTAAAGCAAAAAAAGTAAATTATATAAGAACAAAACATCTTCAGGAAAAATACAAAAAAAAATTAACTAAAAAAAATATAAAATTTATAAATGCAACACTTATAAAACTAAAAAAAATTCAAATTAGTCGCTGAATGGTTCAAATGACTCATGCAACCTAATAATAAACGTTTTGAGGTTTTTTAGAATTCATACCAAAAGTTTTTCACCCAAACTTTCTAATATAGAAGGGCTATATTGTATACCTTAGTTTCAAATAAATTAACATTCCTAAACTAGGTTACTACATTGAGAATTTGTCATTCTCTTTAAGCAACCAATCAATAACAAACCAAAATAAAAGAACACAACAATTCAATTCTAGCTGCGTTAGCCAGAATAAAACTAAATACACTGCGAGCGACTTTTTTAGGAGTAAGTTCTGAAATGATTGATTCAAATCTGGCGAGATCGCTAAGCATTGAAGAAATCACATTGCGAACTGGAGTTCTGGTACTCTTTAAGCAACCAACCGATACCAACCGAAAATAAACGAACTTAAGAATTCTTGGCAACGCATAGCTGCGTTAAACTTGAAATTTTAGATTTTGACTTTTTGAAATACGTTTAAAAAAAGCTCAATGAAAGAAATTTACTACATTGTCTCTCTAGAAAGATAAAAGATTTTAAAGACTCGAAATTTATTTTGCTGGCCGATTATTATATATTTCAGGAAATCTCTCAAATATGTTAGTTATTTTCATCAATAAATCACCAAAACATCGTCCAACAATTCACAATCAACAACAACAATTTCACAAACTTTAAGTTCTCATAATAATTTTACTACAAATGCTCAACGTTATAAAATTATACAAAAAATAATAAACAAAGAAACATAATATTTTTTCAACTATATTTATATTCAACTCTTTATACAAATTATTGAAAGCGATATAATTCCAACAGTAACAAATAAAATAAAAAGTTAATAGAATAGTCAAATTGTTTCCACTTTATACAGTGGAACCAACATGGTTGGTAATACAAAATGGTGGTAAATGTTGGTATTTCTTATAACACATTGTAATTTAAATAATAATTTTTTTATGGCTATAGAAAAGAAGTATGATCAGATTCATCAAATAGAAGTTTCATCATATAAAAGAACGAGACCATACAAAAGGTGATGACCAAACATTTAGTCAATTAAAAACAAAATCGTATCACAAAAATAATACCACAAAATCACAAAATCCCTTTTTTTACATAAAATAAAAACCAAATAATAACTAATTAAGCATTATATAAATTCAATGATAAATTCAACCTTTAGATAGGTAAGATTACTAAGCAATAGAGGGCGTTTGCGAATGATTTTAATAGTTTTTTTCTGTAATAAGTATTTTGGATAATTTATATATGTTTAGTATATAGGTGTAATAAAGCAACAGCAACTGCATCTGATAGGTTAAGTGTGACCGCATTCTTTACCAACTCTGCAGCCCTGTTATTGTTGAAGTAAGTAGGCGTAATGAAGTAATGAACATTCAATTTTTTGCAGGGGCTCAAATTTTTACCTGATTTTATTTAATTTCTTTAGACGCCCAATAAGTTCCACAATCTACTATAATACTACATAAACGAAAATTGTAAATTAAATAAAATATAAAATAAAACATAAAATAAAATATAAAATAAAATATAAAATAAAATAAAATATAAAATAAAATAAAATATAAAATAAAATAAAATAAAATTTAATAAAATAAAATAAAAAATTATGAAATAAAATAATGTCTTAATATTATAATATAAATATAATATAATTATTTGAATTTTACAATCTAACAAAACTATTATGAAATGAAATAAAATAAAATAAAATATGAATGCAAAAATAAAGACAATTCAAAAAGTATAATAATAAATTTCTATATATTTAACGACATACAAATGTATAGGTAAACCAAAATAATAAAAAAATACAAAGTTTAATTTAAAAATTATTTTTATATTTATTTTCTTCAAATTTTTCAAATTTATTTTTATTTATCAAAATAATTTTTCTTATCAAAACAAATATTGAAGTTTTTCAGGGGTTTTCTAATTTTGGTATGATTTTATTAAAAAAATGTATACGTACCCCAAACTTCTTAAATAAAAGCTAAATAAAATTAAAAAAATAAAGTCAAGTAAAGTAAAACAAATAAAATAAAATGAAAAAAGTATGGTAAAAAGTAATAAAGAATAAATATAATATCGAAGGCATATCATTATCATAAGGGCTATTTATTATTATTAGTAGGTATACACAAACCAACAGAACTCCAAGTAACACGAATTGAAGTACAGTAAAAAGGTAACCTCATGCTTTATTAACTCCAGTCCGTAGGTACATAAATGCACTTCAAGTAAGTAGTCGCATCATGACTAATTTTTTCAGGGATTTAACCTTTTACCTCACTTAATTTTAATCTTTTAGGAAGATTAAAGATTTCAAAGATTCTCGAATTAATTTTGCTGGCCGATTATTATATATTTCAGGGAATCTCTCAAATATGTAAGTTATTTTCATCAATAAATCACCAAAACATCGTCCAACAATTCACAATCAACAACAACAATTTCACAACTTTAAGTTCTCATAATAATTTTACTACAAATAACTCAACGTTATAAAATTATACAAAAAATAATAAACAAAGAAACCTAATATTTTTTTCAACTATATTTATATTCAACTCTTTAAACAAACATTGAAAACGATATAATTCCAACAGTAACAAATAAAATAAAAAGTTAATAGAATAATCAAAGTGTTTTCACTTTATACAGTGGGACCAACATGGTTGATAATACAAAATGGTAAATGTTGGTATTTCTTATAACAAATTAGGGGTATTCACGATCCGGTGTATCTGGTCCTGTATCATTGTAAAAGTGTAGCATTTTTTTGCACTACAACAACAAAATATACTGAATGTCAAAATCTTACACTTACACTTTTACAATAACCGAACCCTATTGTAAAGAAAAATACAAGGGTGTACGATTTTTTTAACACAAACTTAAGCCTTCTTCAGAACAAATGTGAAACAGATTTTGACATTGCTTCAGTGTTGCTACAGATGAGTAAATGTGTGTTCACGGTCTGTTGTAAAAAAATAAAATTTTACAATTTTACAAGACGGTACACCAGATCGTGAATACCCCTATTGTAATTTAAATAATAATTTTTTTATAGCTATAGAAAAGAAGTATGATCAGATTCACCCAATCGAAGTTTCATCATATACAAGAACGAGGCCATACAAAAGGTTGTAATATTTAATTTATTTTTTGATGACAAAAAATAGAATTCATTTAGTCAATTGAAAACAAAATCCTATCACAAAAATAATACCACAAAATCCCTTTTTTTACCTAAAATAAAAACCAAACAATAACTAATTAAGCATTATATAAATTCAATAATAAATTCAACCTTTAGATAGGTAAGATTACTAAGCACTAGAGGGCGTTTGCGGATGATTTTAATAGTTTTTTCTGTAATAAGTATTTTGGATCTTTTATATATGTTTAGTATATAGGTGTAATAAAGCAACAACAATTCCATCTGATAGGTTAAGTTTGTCCGCATTCTTTACCAACTCTGCAGCCCTGTTATTGTTGAAGTAAGTAGGCGTATAATGAAGTAATTCAATTTTTTGAGGGGCTCAAATTTTTACCTGATTTTATTTAATTTCTTTAGACGTCCAATAAGTTCCGCAATCTACTATAATACTACATAAACGAAAATTATAAATATAATAAAATAAAATAAAATAAAATAACATAAAATGACATAAAATAAAATAAAATTAAAAAAATGATGAAATGAAATAGTCGTAATATTATAATATAATTATAATATAATTATTTGAATTTTAAAATCTAACAAACTATTATGCAATGAAATAAAATAAAATAAAATTTGAATGCAAAAATAAAGACAATTCAAAAAGTATTTATAATAATAATAAATTTCTCTATATTTCAACGACATGTCACAAATATATAGGTAAACCAAAATAATAAAAAAAAATACAAAATTTAATTTTAAATTTATTTTTATATTTATTTTCCTTAAATTTTTCAAATTTATTTTTATATTTATTATCTTATCAAAACAAATATTCAAGTTTTTCCAGGGGTTTTCTACTTTTGGTATGATTTTTTTTAAATTTTTTAGACGTTCTCCGATCTTCTTAAATAAAAGCAAAATAAAATAAAAATAAAAAAAAATAAAGTCAAGTAAAGTAAAACAAATAAAATAAAATGAAAAAAGTATGGTAAAAAGCTATAAAGGTTAAATATAGAAACGAAGGCATATCATAATCAGTAGGGCTATTTATTATTATTAGTAGGTGTACACAAACCAACAGGAACTCGAAGTAACACGAATTGAAGTACAGTAAAAAGGTAACCTCATGCTTTATTAACTCCAGTCCGTAGGTACATAAATGCACTTCAAGTAAGTAGTCGCATCATGACTAATTTTTTTCAGGGATTTAACCTTTTACCTCACCTAATTTTAACCTATTAGGCTTTTCTGGCAAGAATTCCCCAGTTATAATGAAGTAATATAAAATCTAATAATATAAAAATTAATTATAAATATAAATACATAGAAAAGACAAAATATATAAACTCAAATCATTATTTCAGAATAATTATTATTTCGTTTTATTTTATCGACATTAAATTATTACGTTAACCAAAATAATAAATTCAAAAAAATTTAAACTTAATTAAAACATTAATTTTCTATTTATTTCCTTATAAGAATAATGAAGATTTATTTTATTTTAAAACCTTTTTTTTTCATCTTTTCACATAAGGTACGTTCAAATTATATTTTTTTTTAGGAAATTTTAATAATTTTTTAAAACAAATTCAATTTTTATAAGCAAGATAATGGTTCTACTATTTGGTAAAATTTTCCTAAATTAAAGTTAAGAAAAACCAAAAATTCATGACGAAATCGATGTTCTTGTCATTTTAATATTTGTGATGGATTTATCTAAATATTGAGCATGACATTTGAGAAAAGAAAAAAAAAACGATGCATCCTTGCATTAACCCTTGAAAAACAGGTACTTTCTAAATTGCATTAGTTAAATTTGTATATTTCTTATTTTTGAAGGTGTAACCTTATCCAGTTCTGGTATAATTACAAGCACGTTTCAACAAAAACAAAAAAAAAATATATAGCTAATTATAAAACAATTTAAAAGTTGGTTAATCAAATGTAAGTTTTTTTTCTTGGTTTTGGAATTTTAATGTTTTTAATCTGTATATTTTTATAATATAACTGTTAATAAAAAGAAAATCATTATTTTACTCTACTTCTGCCAATAGCCATGTACCTATGGTATGTACATGAGGTTTGCTTAAAAATTCACATATTCATCATATTTTTTACTAATTTTTTTCTTTCTAGACGTTTAACTTTATTACTTTTGTTATAATTAGCAAAACAATTAATGTCGTCAGATATACATTATGTAATAGTAGTTATTTGTGTAGTTAGTTACTACAAAAAGCTTTCACAAAATGGGGCTCGTTAGCAAAATAACGCAGATGGTAACACTAATTCGCGTATTTCCAAGAACCAATAATGGATCTTAATTTTAATTATGTTGTAATTATTTATATAGGTTTTATTGTTTGACGTTCGAAGAAAGGACACAATCAAGAACGAGCCCTTAAAACCATTTTGCGCTGATAACTTGAAATTCCATGCATGAATTATTTTTTGTTTTCAAATATAAAATGCTTAACGCAATTTCATATACCTACATAGACATTTTGGTAAATTAATGTATACATACTAACAATTCGTACGGAGTCCATATGAATGCATGGAAACAAGGTTAAGTAAATATATGTACATTTTTATAAGTAAACAATGTCGCTGCTGATGCTGAATTGAATTTGAATATTTTGAAATTTATTTTAAAAAAAAATTATTCTAATTTTTATTTTTCTGTTCTTAAAATTATTTTCTATTTAAAGAAACAAAATTAATAAATATTTCTTAAATGAATTTAATTTTTTTTATTGTAAAATTATTAATTTTTCCACTTAAAGTCAAAATAGGTCTTAAATTAAAAGAAAAATAATTTCCTTTTTCATTAATTTAACACTTATTTTATTCTTTTTTTTAACATATTTTACCTATACTAATTATTTTTTTCGAATCATTTCATATGATAATTTATTTCCAGTATTTTTGCCAACGGGGTTTGTTCTATTAAAAATAATCCTTAAATTTAGGAAATATGGACATACATTTTTTCTAAATTTGAAAGTTATTTTTAATACGATTTGTAATTTTCTGAAGCTTTAATATATATTCGAAAATCTTTCAGACTTGCCTTATTTTAATTTATAGCATTTTTAATTAAAGATTAATTTAATTTAACTTTCTTTTTAAATAAAAGTTTATTTAAAATATGTTTTAAATTATTTGGAGTTTAAATTATGACCAACCTTTTTTTCGCGTTTTACA
Organism: Philhelius pedissequus; assembly: GCA_910595825.1. Taxonomy (NCBI): domain Eukaryota; kingdom Metazoa; phylum Arthropoda; class Insecta; order Diptera; family Syrphidae; genus Philhelius; species Philhelius pedissequus. The sequence continues at coordinate 47,098,676 of OU343161.1, read as the reverse complement.
GTTTTTTTTAACACATTTTTCATAAAAAAATTGATTTTTTTCTCTGGAGAATTATGCAGGTTTTTTATTTATTTGTTTTTAATACTCTTGCAATAATATTCCTACGTCTTTTCACTAATTAGATGAAACAACGCCAAGTAGGTAACTTTTTAATAGTTTATATTATTTCTCTAAAAAAAATAAGTTCCTAATTCTCACTATTTTTATATATTTTTTTTAAAATAAAACCTAAAATATTTCCCAAGGCTCCCTTTTCTCCAAATCAGTCGAAAATCTAAATTTGACACGTTATTTTATAATGATTGGTGAAAATGGGCCTTCATTTCTTTTCGACGCTTTTTCAGGTACAGTTTCACTTTTTGGTGACGCATTTAATCGTAACATTGGACACTTTTAGTCTCTTAACTTCAGAATTGTTCTGATGACTATTGTGTACATGTGCAGAATTATGTGTTGCCGTGATGAATGTATGTATGTTTAAATCTTTCAGCTAAAAAAAAATTAAAATTATTGTTTTAAACTATAAATATTTGGATAATCAGATGCATGTATGTACGGTATGGCCATTCAACCCCACCAATACTAAATACCGAATGAATAGAAAGCTTCATAAAAAAAACTAATATTTTCTTGTATTTATTTAATCTAAAAAAATCAGGTAAAAATAAATTGAGGTATTTTTAGTATTTGTTGTTAAATTATACAATTTTTTTTCTAAAATATGAATGTATAAAATAAACAAAAAATATTTCTTGATAATTGGTTGTTTTGTATGAATATTCGTTTAAAAATTAAAATTAAACTTAAAACTTGTTTTATATTTAATGGCTTTTGTAAACAATATTGGACTTTCGTCGTGTTTAGTTAATATATTATTTATAATAAATGTTTGCACTTAAAGTACCCTACATACATTTCATGCATCATAAAAAAATATATAAATAAATTTATTTTAAAAATGTGTTTTTTTTTGTATCCTTTACGGAAATCGGGGTAACATTATGTGGAACCCCGAAAAAAATATAAAATTCCATTCATCCTCATGGATGCTCAAAACACCAATTGTCCGATGGGATTTGTTAAATATATAAATCATTTATTTAAAATGGTAAAAAAAATGTTTCATACATTAACCTCCTACCCTTTGATTGTCTTTTTTAAGACAATTGATCCTTTCTCAAACAAGTCCCATCACCCCAAATGATTCTCAAAGAGATATAAATAGATTCAATTTCTACAATTGAACAAAAATTGAAATAAAATAAAACAAAAACATCTTCACGAGGATGAAAAAAAGGAATCAAAACAATGGAATGGACTGTAACGGGCTTCATCAACAATCCTATAATCAACTTAAAAGGCCTGCAGAGATGATATTAACGTGCTAGGCTGCCAAAGATAATTTTCAAGGAGACAAGCTAAGCAGTAAGGTGGTAATATATTGGAATACAAATTACGTTTGTAGATTTTATTTAAACAAAAGAACATATTCTAAAATGATTTTATTTTACAGATTTACCTTTAGAAAACATCAAAAGCTGCTTTTCCAAATATCTTTCAACGTGGAAGTCTTGAACGAAATAACTATTAAACATGGAAGACATATTTTTATTTGAGTATAATATTAATTATGTATTTTTTATTTTTATATAGATTAATTTTCATAAGACTTTAAAATCTAAATATTTTTTTATTAATTTTATAAAATTTGTATAAATATAATTAATTTTAACAAAACGTTTAGGGAATAAATTCAATCAAAATGCAAATCAATATTCAATAAACTTATAAATTCAAATAGATGTCGTATATTATCCTAAATAATTTAATTAAATATATTAAGAAACAGTTTAAAAGTTATGAGATTGTAATAACAGAAAAAAATTAAAAACTTGTAAAAAAATATTAAATTTGATCTACATCTAAAGCTTACAATTATAAATTGATATTATTATTATTATTAAACTTTATTGACAAATAATATAGTTATAAATCAATAATAAAATATAGAGCTCTAGCTATCAGGGCCTTTGGCTCATAAATTGATATATGTAAGTCCTTGTAAGAGAACGCTTGAGTGTTAAAGTTGATGTTTATTAAATAAAAAAAATCCCTTAACTAGAATTGATAATATACTTGTTTATTTAATTTTGTTTTTTTCTACGTTAAGAAAATCATTACTTTTCAAAGAAAGAACTAAATGAGATTAACAATCATAATGCTCAAAAAGAAAATACATCAAATATTTATAACTGACGCACAGTGGTCGAATTCACCAATCTAGCGGAACAAAATTCTTTTGAATATGAAAATCATATTTTAAATTAATGATTTGATGTTTAATAGATAATCTATACGATCCTAGAAATAATATTGTTTTAACGAAAAGTAACCAAACTATTACCGATTTCATGATACTAAAAAAAAATGTTTTTTTCTTTCGTTTTTTTATAAAATACGTTTTTGGATTTAAAATTCGATTCAATTTTATTCAGATTTATGATATACGAGTATAAGAATAATTAGATACAAAAATAAAATTAAATGTTATATTCCTTAAATAATTTATTATATAATTGTAGTTTAATTAGTTGCTTTCATCTTCGTCAGCCAAAAACTTCCTCTTGGTTGTTATCGATTGATAGGAATTGTGTCATGTTTTATGCCACCTATTCGTTGTGGAATGTGATATATGGATCTGAAGAAATCAACAGCCGATTTAAGAGATATGTGTTTGTGTTCAATTTTGAATTCTTCCTTGTAAACATCTCTATATTTTTTTGTGTTCTTATTTCCAGCCTCTTCTGAGAGCTGTCCTGTAGAAAGAATACACGATGTAATTATGTCTTTTCCATGAAAAAGCACTTTGTGAATACTCACTGGAGTAGTGTACCATGAATACGCCTGTAAATAAAGGTTTCTTTTTTTTTATAATAAAGTCGCAGTAAAGGGCTTTGGCTACCCTTAATATGACAAGCACAGTTCTTGTTTCAGATACATAGTTTTCAAATGCATTTTCATTTATAGATTTTCCAGTTCCCAATGTTTTACAAATAATGAGTTCTATAAGTTCCCGATTTACTCCAGTTATTTCTGAACTTTTTTCTGCAGCTCGGAAAAAACGCCTTGCAGTTTGCCATCATTTATATTGCTGAACTCCATCGCATCCCCATTTGATCAAAATTTGAAGATATTTTTCACCACCTTGAAGTTCACTTACTTCCGATCAACTAATGATTGAAGCACAAATATGCTATACTCAGATCGGAAACCTTCGTACGTCTCACCCCCCAAAACCCATTTGTTTACATTGTTGTATTTGTACATTTAGCACCGTAATCCATGAATAGATGTGAAAGCGAAAAACAAAACAAAAACAAATTACAAGGGCTGTGTTATCTATGTGTCTATAGGAAGAGGAACAGAAAAGATTCTTGTGTGCATTTTTATCAATGTGTCTATTGGAAGAGGAACGAAAAAGTTACATGTGTGCGTGTTTCAGCTTGTTGGCAAATGTCAAATTAAAGCAGAGGTTTCGGGTCTTTATGTTATTAGTTTATGGATTGAAGTTGAGTGTTATAGGCCAAGATTACATGGCCGGCAAACATACGTCATTTTATCATAGCTGATTTTTTTTTCTGTGAAAAGATACCAAAGTAGATAAGAACGAAAGGACATTCCGAATTTTCAAAGCTGGGGCTTTTCGGAGATATGCAGCCTTAACAGTGCATTGTTAACTACGTTATTTTATGTTTAAGGGGATATTCTCTCAAACATTGTTTGGCACTTGTCAAACCCCTACAGTAGGGCGTTTCGTCTGACAGACATCTTTAAGATGAAATCTGCTATTCGCAGGAAAAAAAATCAGCTATGATAAAATGACGTATGTCTGCCGGCCCTGGGCTCTTACTCTATTAGCATATGCTTCACTTACCTCAATTTCTGTGGGATAACATTTCTTTTTTGAGTTTAGCACTTTTTTATAACAGAAAATCAGCCCTATCACAAATTCCATCGTAATAATTCCACGCAAGGACAGTTACGCCCCGATCTACGACAAACTGCTTACACAAAATCCGAGTGGAATATACTTATTTTTGAAATCAGCGGTGTATGTCCAAATGAAAGGATAAATAGCAATACCGTGCTATTTTCAATTTTAATTAAGCTTACACACATGATTATGTGAACATTTAAAACAAACTAGTAGTCCAAGGTTGCCTTTTACAATTTCCCAGAAATTTTCAATTTCTTCTTTTGCCAGTTTCTTACAGCCTTGGGAGGCCAGGTCGCCTATCTCGCTCATTAGAGACTTCCATATTAAAATTTAAAATCAAATATTATTCATAAAACCATAGAATTTGTAAAAATACTTACATTTTTCTTTAAAATAACTGTTAACGAGGCATTACTTTCAGTGTCCGACACAAATAGTTTTTCGTAGAAAAAGTCTGTTTCATTTCATTCCATTCGAATTCAGTGTTACCAATTTGTACGAACTTCGAAAATCGTAAGCGAATTTTTCACTCCGAATCCACTACGATGGAATTTGTGATAGATTTATCAGGAAACTTAGCATATTTTCGATTACGATGGAATTTGTGATAGGGCTGAATATATTTGCATTTAGACTTGATTTTTTGGCATATGACTTGATATTGATGCTTGGAAAGACATTCAATCATTAAAGCCAATGCTTTACTGGATGAAGCTTCCTTTATGATATTTGCTGAATCCCGTTTATCCATTTTCCGAAGCACAACTTCACTAGCTTTTATTATTTCCCTAAGGCTAGTTGATTTAATTAAATTTTGAACTTTGCGTTTTGTTTATATTTTTCACAGCATTCCTCAAAAGACTCTAGAAAAATTTCAAAAAAAGTTCGGAAGAAACCTTTTTTTTTTTAATTTATCTTCAATATGTCGGGCAACATATAAGTTTCCTCAAACCAGGCTGAGTTTGCAGCTAAAAATCGGTTAACATGCCTACCGCTTTTCACCAATTTTGGACAGCAAACTTTTTACTGAAGTATTAAGTTTTTTATTAGAATCTTCAGGCAGCTCAGGAAGCTTAAACTTATATATAATAATTGTTCTAACCACATCAACTATTCTTGTTTTATCAATTTGCTACCAAATTTCAAAGATTTGTTTCGCGATATTAGGGAGGTCATGCTGAAAGTTGAAAATTATTGTATGGGTGTGGCAAAAACGCGCAAAAATTGTTTATTCTACCTTAAATCCAACACTCCACAGAATAACTTTTAATAATTTTCGAGTCGGAACTCGGCGGAACTATTTAGTTTTATTCCAGTTGAAAATTCAATAAAAAAAATCTAAAAAAGTATAAAAAAATTATTTAATGAACCAATTAACTCCTGTAATCGTTTTTTTATTACCCACAAATAATTCTATTCAAGAAAAGAAAAATATTCCAAAAGACGCACCGTTACACTTTTTATAGCTAACCGAAATGCATAAAAATCACCTTTTATCTTGTTGAGTAATGTCGTCTCCATGTTGTGTATTGTTTTGTTGGAAATTGAAAATATAGATATAAATAAAAATTATTATTTAGATATGTACTATATTTAAATTTTGTTTGTTTTTTTAAATTTACTTACAAAATTGTCACAACATTATGTAATTTTGTTTTGATTTAAAAAAAAAGCGACGCGTTTCGGATTTTTATTTATCCATCCTCGGGCTTGCTTTGTTGACCTTTTATCTTCCGGCGCTAAGTTGCTTTCATCAACTACTTACTTCAATGCTAAATATTTTCTTATCAGCGAAAGAGATCATAAAACAAAATATGAATAATAGTTATTTACTGTATTGACAAGTAAGCCATATCATTTTGAAACGGTTCGCATGACTTTGATTTTTGTATTTTGTCCCGCTAGATTGCTGAATCCGACCACTGTGTGACGTGAGTAAATAATTAGGATCATCCATTTTTCGGATCTGAAAGAAAATTTAATTAGTGTACTTTTAATATAAATAATACCCCATATAGCGAATTTGCGATATAACGAACGCTTTTCAAAATTACATACTTAATCGCTTATGGTTTCGATAAAAATTTTATTTTACTCAGCCCTATCTGCTATACAATTTCCTTGGAAAAATCTGAATACAAAAATCCCGTCCATATCGGCAATGAAATCCTTCCCTTGGAATATTTGTATTAAAACAAACAAACTGCTAAAAGCAACAAATGCATGGTTGCTTTGTATAAATGCGATCATATTAACATCGTAAATACTATTTGCGCATGCATTTTGATATGCATTTACGAACACTTTCTGATTGGCATCATCTGTCTTGATGGCCCATTTAACAGAGTTCCAAAGAACATTTTTGTTTCCTTTAGAAAATTCATTTCCCCATCTCAATTCTTTTATCCAACATAAGTTGGATATTGGTATTTAATTTCACGCAACCAAGTTTTTCTTCCATTCTTCAAACAATTTTTTTTAAACAGTTCTAAATATTTATGTGGTTATCGTTTGGTATCACAAATCAATTTATTTTTGATTTAGATCTGTCAAAAAACCGATGTTGATAATATTTGCATTCGATTGGCCAAATAAATTGATTTATTTTTTGATTTTAAATCAATTTTGCAGATCTGGATTTTTCGGCAGATCTACCCCTCTTTTAACAACACCACTATACATTATAATTCACAGCCATCAGTTTGACAAGACAGTTGATACCGATAGCTGGTTCATAGACACAGATGTACACCAATACTATAGCAAATAAATATCAATCTGAAAAGGTATTCGAATCGTTACGAAAAAAATCTATTTATAGATCAAAATATAAATTTACCAAACGAAAACCCCATTACAAATGCATTATTTTTATTTACCATGTGTATTTTTAATTTTGAGATCAACTTTCAATTTTCAACCGGAAATATTGACAGATCTGAACAATAAAGGAAAGTGTAGCACCATTCATATCAACTGTCTCTTTCCTTAAAAAGAAAACTGAATGCATGTGAGATTAATAAGGTCTATCATCGTAACAGATCGGAGAAATCTCTGATTGAGAAAAAATTCGATCGGAGTAATTATTTGCTTCATATTAACTGAATCGGAAAAGAAATATTGTATCAACGCATGTAGTTGACATTAAAAAATCTGGCTTGACCTTCATCATTTCAATTAGCCGGTCTTATTTGATTTGATTTTTGTTATCTACAATAAAACATACAAATATACTCACGTATGTATGTACATACATATGTAAATGATAGAACTCAATACAAACATTTAATTACAGTTCAGTCGACATCTCCACCATTTATAATTTTATTTGTATTTTATTTACTTTTGATGCCGCCGCGCGCCGCCGCCGTCGGACAGAGCTCCGCATGTTATTTGTTGTCGGAGACAATCGGAAGAAAAACAAATCTCAGAGACGCCATGCATCGCATGATTTTGACATTTAATCGTCAATTTCGGATGAATTCGCAACGGCTTGCTATGATTTTAAATTTTTAACGCATACTTCAATTTTTTTCGGAAGAAGGTCCGATTGAGGAATCGGAACGTTTACAATGATACAAAATTCGTACATTTCGTACAAATCGGAGGAAATTTTTCTACGATCCGTTACGATGATAGGGCCCAATATTTGTGCTGCAAATATTTGCGTTTTACATTTATGAAACTCTGACATCATTTGCATTTATGAATGCTATGCGTTCGTCGGACTTTCGCTACCATGCATTTAAGAAAGCACGCGTAAGTTTTCTATTCCAAATAATCTGCAAAAAATATAAAATTAATTATTTTATAAGGGCTAGTGTACCAAACAAAAAAACTATTGGAAACTGGAGGAATAAATAGAAAAAATATCCAGATATGTTTGTGAGTCTGATAATAGCCGTGTTTTAAACCCATATGGTTCACCCCTTGGAAATAAAACGATCTGGGTTATGTTCTTATGTGCACCTAATTATGTGTTCGCCTAATTTAAAACTAATATTTGCAAGCCCAGTTAGAAAGCTGGATATCGTGTTGTTTTTGTAATACGTGTTAAAAATAACCCAGACCCGTAAATAGTAAAACGCAGCTAATAGTGTCCTCATTGGGTCCATTTACATGCCGAATAAATACACCGATATAAAATCAATTTGCTCGACTAAAATCATTATTTGTGGGGATTTTACATAATAGTAACATTTTGCTGGAAAACTACCTTACTGGAAGTATGAGTTCATTTAATTGACAAGTGGCACTCACCTTTTAAGGTCTTTTAGTTCCTTCTGGATATTTTTTTCGTTAGTGGCCTAAATGATGTTCTGCTTTACAGTCAACTTTCTGCACCAGGGGTGGAATCGGCTAAGGTGATTTGTGATAGTTGACAGTCACAAAAAATAAATTTGGGCTGCGTAAGGTGACTATCACATGTGATAATCACATTTTTGTGACTTTTTCTTGTGACAGCTATTTTGGTGTCATTTGCATATAAAATTCATTTGTTTTCTAATTTTGTAAATTTGTAAAATTGCTTTTGATGATTTCACAAATTCCGAAAATAGAAACCATATATGTACATGTGCACACCCATATACCTACATTACATTCAACAAAGTATATCCGATAAAACAGAAGTATGTAGATGTAATTGGGTAAAGGCATTGTTTTTCTCACACATATTTATTTCAACTTTTAATTTATTTTGTTATTAATTGGCATTTAGAATAATTTAATTGTAGGTACAAATTAAAATACTTTTGGCAAACGAGCGAAACATTTTTATTTTCTCAGTTTGTAGAACAAATTGGAAATATCTGAATTTATTCTCGCGAACTCAATGACTATATTCTACTTTTTACTTTAACTTTTTTGGATTGCGAGATAATTATAACATTTTTCTTAATATCAAAAGGTTAATAACGTTTGGGCACTCAACATTGCATGAAAAAAAAAACAAATAAAACAATTTGCAGACAAACAAAGCCAAACATAAACATATGGATTTATGTCAAATTTTTGTACTTCTCTTAAAGTGGTGCCAAGTTTTGTGTAATTTTTTGTGATCACCTTACACAGACGAACATTTTTATATGATCACATATGATTGTCGGAAATGTGACAATCACAAATCACCTTAGCCGATTCCACCCCGGGTTTTTCAAAACATGATCTCATATGCCTTACTTTTGACTCAGTTCCTCTTTGCACTAATAGAACTTTTGTATTGAGGGATTTTAAAAACATCGATTCAATTGCTTGGAAGTAGATTTTAGAAGAATTAATTAGGATCACATTTATGTTTTAACCTCCCCTAATGATCAAATCGAGTTTATCAATGACAATATTGTTACCCTTTTTGACACTCATGTTCCTCTTAAATCTGAAACTAGATTTCATGGTGCACGTCATTGGGTTACAAACTAAATTCGGCGGCTTTATTACAACACGATGAAGCCTACAAATAGTGGAAACATTAAAGGTTGGATGTCCACTATCAGCTGTATCGTAGATTGCCTGTCAACCTCATGGTCACAGGTTCGATCCCTGAAGTAGTCTATGTCTTCTTATTTTGCCATTAAAAACCAATTCTAAAATGTGTTTGCCATCTATTGGCGTTTTTCTTTTTTAGCTCCGAGTAAAGAACACAGCTGTCAAGAAAAGATCTGTGTTTCTTTTTTAGCTCAGACACATTTAATCTCTCAACTCGTGTTTCTTTTTCAAATCAGAGCTAAATCGTGGCATGAACCATTAGCTCAGAATAAAATGACCGATCAAACGGAGCAAAGTGCTGGGAGCGGCTAACTTTACTCATAATTTTAACAATAATCACTAAAGTAAAACCAATTAAAAACAAAAATGAATTCGGAAAACGAAAGCTTTGGATTTGCTGGTAAATAAGTTTTAATAAAAAGAATTATAATAATATATGACAGTTCTGCGCTTAAGTTTATTTCAAAATTAAATCGGAGATATCTGACCATGCTCTACTCAGGTCTAAATCGGTTTACTCAGGCTCTGCTCAGAGATCTGCTCGGAGATAAAAAAGAAAAACGCCATATGGCACATAAACACAATGGAAAATCCCATCGACGCGAATATTTTTCGGCCATATTCTGCCACTGTGCAAAACTACTCGGAAACTAAAAATAAAAACCTCTAAATTCAGAGTAAAATCATGATCGTATCACACTTTTTTAAATAGCGTCCTCTTAAGGAAGAATAAATTGCTCAGCAATATATTACAATTAATTGCCCAATAAAGGAATGAGACAAGCGAGTTTGAAAATCCAAGCTCTATATGTCTCTTCTGTAGCAAAGAAACGTAATAATACGGCCAAACCTTCTCGAGGATCAATAATTTGATCTCTCACTTGAGTCCTCTATTTACGTATAAAGGGTTCCACATTTTCTAATATAGTGTTAAAACAGTTTTCGTCCATTCGAAGGTAACGACGATAGCTGTGTTTATGTTCCAGACGAAGTTCGTTACATAAAAATTTGTATGAACTATTTTTACTCTTCTTGAATCGCCAAGGCTTAATTCATTCCCTTCGTTTAGCTTAAGGTGTTTTTTCCTTTTTTCTCCGCAGCCGCATATAATAACACGGCAGCTGCAATATACAAATACCCTGCTGCTGCCAAAAAATCCCTATTTAATTTAGATTTGACCTATTGGAAACATTCGCTGAGATACGAGTATGAACTCGAAAGTTAAAGATTCAAAATCTAACAACTGGAACTCAATCATTTGAAGAAAAGGAATCGATTTTAATGATTGGGCTTGAGGGCGAATTGTGTTGTAAAATAGAGATCTTTGATTGCATCTGTCAAAGAATTCTGCACTCTTAGGAGCTCTTCAAACATCGCTGCATCTCTTTCTTTTTCGTCCATTCTTTTCAAAACGGATTTCAGCAATGTTTCAGTAGAGTTATTCTATGGTTTGGAAGGTTGTTGTAGTTATATCAAAAGCCTCCATTGTATCCAGTGATGGGGTTTTGATAGTGTTTGAGCATGAGGGAAGCAGGAACTCTTTCACGTAATCCTCACCGTATTCACTTTCAAGCTAAAATGAATGTATGAACATTAATGACTTGCAACTACTGCTTAAGTAAGAAAAGTTAAGAAGTATACCTGTGAAAGCATTGGTGAAACATGATGGGGGTTATCGTGAATATAAATTACCCTGGAAATTTTTCTCTCATTCCAACATTGGGAATGGGAATGATGCTCAAAAGTTTCCCTAGAAATTTATCGGTATCAGGAATAAACTTTTTCCCAGGGAATTTTTCTGCATTCTATACAATTTTTTGTTAAAGAGAAATTTGTTCCGTGGGAGATTCATGGTCGCTGGAAAAATTTCAAGGGAATAAAATATTCCGTGGGAAACGAAATTCCCTCGGAGATTCCTGTAAGGGGCCGATAAGTATCAGAAATGCCCAATGTGGCAAATCTGATAACCCATCCACCACTATCGTCATTTTAGGAACTTTATCTACTTAATATCATCACAGCAAATTTTTCAATGGCATATTTCAATTGACTCATTCTCTAATTACAGAGCATTTTTAATTTATAGCATTCATTAGATTTATTAATTAAAAATAATATCCTCATCTTCAAACACTATTTGATGAAAGACTTGTAAAGTGTAAATTCTACATCTCCAGTCTTGACTGCCTTTTACGGCTCCAAGTGTTTGCACGCATTGCGAGAGGACAAAAGAATTTTTTAAGAGGTGGGGAATCTTGAAGCAGTTTCATGTTTGAAAGTGCTTCAAAGAATTTATGGCAGTCTAATCTGTCAGCCTTCCTTTCTTCCAATTTCCTGGTTGAGTTGGGGAATCGTATAAGGTATCAATGAAGATCAATTTTCATTTACTTCAATGAATGACGTTTTGGTTGATTTCGGTTTTTAATTTTATCGAAGTTTTTAATTGCAATAAATCGGTTTATAATATTTAATAAAAATAAAAATATCCCATATATGTACAATGTATATATAGTATGTGAGAAGTTCGTCTTTGTGTTCTTAGCTTGGAACTTCAATGTAAGGAATTAAGAATTTTATTATGTTGAAGTAACTCCAGTTGTTCTGGTTCGATGCACTGTAACCACTTGGTATATTCTTCTGTTTTTTGTACCTATTTGGCGAATGTATCCTTCAGGTTCTTCCACCGATCTTAGCTTTGTTTTACTGAAACATAATATAATTGTGAATAAGTTTTGAAAGCAAACAAATAGGTGATTTACCATCAGTATTCAAAATTTGGGCTATTTCTTCCCGATCCTTCGGTTGGAGTAAGCATTACATTACACCGACGACGACGGCTCAAAAATGGACACTGGGGTTGGTGCAGGTTTCTTCGCAGGAAACCTTATAGTAGCTAGCTCCGCTAGACTTCCTGACTACAGTAGTGTCTTCCAAGCTAAGGTATTGGCAGTGAAAAATGCTGCTAAGTACGTGTCGAAACTGGGGATACCAAATACAGATATCTCCTTTTTTATTGACAGCCAAGCGACAATTTAATCGATTTCTGCCGCAGTTACTGAATGCTGAAAATTGTTGTCACGCAGCATAACGTTAAACTGTTGGTTCCCGGGTAAAAGTAATATACCGGGCAACGAGAGAACTGATGAACTGGCAAGGAAGGGTTAAACACTCGAACTCATAGAATATACAATTTGAAGTTACAACACTTCAGGGAACCACAATAGATTTACTTTGATCTAAGTGTGCCAGTAGTTAGACCAACTGGCAGCCCATTTATCTTACCTAACCTAAGCATTTGAGTTCGTGCAGTACGTTGCAAAAGAGTTGTTGGCCGCGTAGAAAATATTATACGTAATATAATTTTCTTATTGGAGTTTTTTTTTTAAATTTTTTAAAGAAGATCATTTATTAATTTCTTTGTTCGTCGGTAAAGGTGAGTAGCTTAGGCTGTTTAGGCGAGATAACAACCTCTAAGGTTTTACTTTCAAAGGTTGACGGATCATTTTTTCATATCCATCAAGACCTCAGTATTTGAGAGCCCATATCTTGTTCGTATTTCTTTTCGAAGGTTTTCGATAGAAAATCAGACAATCAAAAATCACAAAATGTTTTTTAAGATTCCATTTTGATTTTTCAAATCATTTATGATGTTGATGTTAGCATGATCGTTTTCATGAACATATTTATAAATATTATTCAACTTAACTGTGCTTTGTAGTGTTATGGACCGTGCTCGAAGGGAATATTTTCGCAATTGCTACATGGTGTTTTTTTTTAGACGTGTGCTTTTCAAGAAGAAATAAAACGCATATAATTTTATGTTATGGCTAAGAATAAAGCCCTATTATAAATAATGGTTTGCCATTATGTTTTAAAAATGGCAAGTGGCCGCGGCTGGCTCGAATAAATACTAGCCGAGAGGCCCAATTTTCGACCACTTTTTGCAGCAATTGGGCCGTATGTCAGCAATAACGCGCGAATATTCTCTTCCAATGCGTCAATCGTCTCGTAATCTGCGTAGACAAGCGACTTCACATATTACCCACAAAAAATAGTCCAGCGGTTTTAAATTGCTAGATCTTGGAGGCCACACAACAGGCAACCCCGGCGCGAGATAATACGCTCACCAAAAGTTTCCTTCAATAAGCTGTTTCGTTAGATGCATGGCATGTAGCGGCGTCTTGTTGGAGCCAAAGGTCGCCCACATCAACATCCTCCAATTCAGGAACGAAAAAGCCATTAATCACGGCTCTATAGCGTTCCCCATTGACTGTAACATTATGGCCGATTCTTTTTTGAAGACATATGGACCAATAATACTATCTGTCCATAGAGCACACCAAACAGTGACTTCTTGAGGATGTAACGGCGTCTCAACAATGGTCTGTGGATTATGATCACTCCAAATATGGCAATTTTGCTTATTAATGTACCCATTTAACCAAAAGTGAGCTGCATCGCTGAACAAAATTTTCTTGTGAAAATCGCGCGAACCTAACTATTATTTTGGTAATAAATTTGCAACACGATTTGCGAACGTTGTTCAGGTATAAGTCTATTTATTATGAAATGGTAAACCGAACTGAGTAAAAATCAATTTACAGCTATCAAAAAGACCAACTCCGAAAAAATTATTGCCAGATGAAAAACCACACGCCTAAAAAAACACCCGATATATAATACCGATCGCTGTCGAAGCAAATGCGACTCGATGTGCTTGTGTATGTAGATTGTTAGACAACAAATCTACTTTACATTTGGAGTTTATTAAAGACAATTCTGGTTATATATATCACCTTTATAACGGGTGATTTTTTTGCTACTTGGTTTTTGACGTTTATATTTTTGACAGATCACACATGACAAATTCCACGAACATTTGACATTTCGATTCAGTATTGTTTGCCATTTCATCATGAATAGACATACGCCTGATCAACGTTTGCAAATTATTTTAATTTATTATCAAAATTCGTGCTCTGTGAAAAATGTGTTTCGCAAGCTACGTCCGTTTCAGCGACGAGGCTCATTTTTGGCTAAATGGATACGTGAATAAGCAAAATTGCCGTATTTGTAGTGAAGAGCAGCCAGAGGCAATTCAGCAGCTACCAATGCATCCCGAAAAATGCACTGTTTGGTGCGGTTTATGGGCAGGCGGCAGAACGATGAAGGCCGCAGGGTTACAGTCAATGGAGAAAGGTACCGTTCGATGATAACAGATTTTTTTTGCCGAAAATGCAAGAATTGAACTCGGTCGACATGTGGTTCCAACAGGACGGTGCCACATGCCACATTGCACGCGAAACCATGCATCAATTGAGAGGCGAATTTGGTGAGCAGTTGATCTCACGTTTTGGCGCAGTCAATTGGCCACCAAGATCATGTGATTTGACCCCGTTAGACTATTTTTTGTGGGGCTATGTTAAGTCTATTGTCTATGGGTACAAGCCAAACACGATTGCTGCCTTGGAAGCCAACATTGAACGCGTCATTGGTGAGATTCCGGCCGAAATGTGTGAAAAAGTTTGCCAAAATTGGGACTTCAGAATGGTTCACCTGAAGCGTAGCCGCGGGCAACATTTAAGTGAAATTATTTTTAAAAAGTAAATGGCAGAAATTAATTTATTGATCCAAATAAAAATTTCATTCACTTTTTACAAGTTTCTGTGTTTTTTTGAATTTTCAAAAACCAAGCTCTTAAAAAATCACCGTTTATAGCACAACACTATGTTGCGGACGCCAGGCCGAATCATATATACAAACTCTGAAATGAGACCAATAATAGTATAGTACGATTAAATTCAACAAAAATAAATATACCTAAAACATAATAGTAGTTAAAAACAAATAAAGTAGTTTCTTACCAAAATACCAATGCACCAATCAGCGGTGTGAATTTGTAAAGTCACAATATTAGGCGTTTTTTTTCTAGGCCGGGGAAATTGGACGAAAAAAACGATGAGTAGGATTAACAATTTGCATGTTAAATCCAACAACAACTGATCCCCGGGGGCGCTTAGCTTAAACCCAGAGAATTCTCGGGGCTTAGCTATTGGAGAGGATAAAAACTGTACTACCAAAAACTTTTTCACTAAGTTATCGATAAAATGTATAGGAACTTCAAAACTGACATTTTAAAATGTCAGATAATTATCAATATTGTTTGGTTTGGTTGAGCATTTGGTCTAAGTGTGTCAGTTGTTTTCCTGACGGCCATGTCAACCTAACCTAACCTACCTTTTAATATACATTCCGCAACACAACAACAAATCAATTTTAACATTTTTCGCTTTTGTATTGCCTCTGTGGGTTTTCCACCTCGCCATGAGCACAACCTTCTACAGCGATTTTCATTGTTGCGTTTATTTTTATTATAGGTATATTAAAACTTGACTGTAAAATTATTATTAAATAAAAAAGCATTTCCTGAAGTTTATATTAGTTCAATTAACAAGAATTGAATGAACTACAAAACAAAGGTTTCTCTGAGAAGATTGTTTTCGGCTGCGATTTGTTGTACACGGGAGCAACCCAATACAGATTCTCTGCTACATTCTTGGATACTTCAATCTTCTTGATCGTCGTCCGCTCTTGCTAAGACCTATATTCCCAATGACATAGGAACTGAGCGTCCCGCCCGAATAAGCAACTCGTCCACTAATATCATGTCACCAGTGACCGACGCATGGGGTAGTTTTCAAGTAGTTGAATTCTACGTACCACTGTATTTGTGAAAATTAAATTAAAAGAAAATCACATTGGCTAAAAACAATTTCCAAAATACTTTATTTCAATTTTTTTGTATAAAGCCTAGTACGCTGCTGATGCGAAACGAAATTTTTCGGTGGTCTCCACTAGGAGAGCGAAATGCTAACGAAAACCACAGCGGAAAAATATTTGCGGAGAGTTCTGTAAGCTGTCAAAACCAATTGACAAGTTGTAAAAAAAAAAGTAATTTTGTCACCAAATTATTTTTAGATGGAAAATTTTTTGTCGCCAAATTACTTTTAGATGTAATTTTCTTGAAATAATTCTTGGATTTAAAAATTGTTCTTGTTACACATAGAGGATTTAAAATAAAACTCAGAACCGTTTAAATGATGGAAATTAAGCAAATACTTTGGGACTTATTAACTGGTTTATCTGCCGATTTGATGAAATTTCTATCAATTTTAAGAAATTCAATAAAATAGGGAGGTAAACCACTCTATAATTCGAAAACTACGTCCTTCATTGGGATGGTGTAAACGGTTATGAGTTCTAATTTATGGTTTCTTACTAATTCCGGATACCATTTTCAAGTCCAAGAATTATTTCAAAAAAATTATATGTAAAGGAAATTTGGTGACAAAACTACTTTTGGTTTTGTTAATGCTTCCTTTGAAAGTATGAAGTTTTGATTCAAAAAAGATATCGCTCGCCTTTATTGGACAACCCGTTCCAAAGATATAGTTCAAAAGCTATTCACTCTTTACCTTGAAATACATAATCTGAAAATACTTTGAAGTGTATCTTTGGAACGGGTTACCCTAAAAACTTGGTTGATACCTTTTTGTAATCTACTCTTGATGCTCTCAAAATCAGCATCAAAAGTTTTTATGTAGAAGCTTTATTGCAAAAAATCACTCCTGAAATACGCATATTTAGAATGATGTATGCGTATTCCTGGAGCTATTTTTTTTAATACAACTTCTTTGCAAAAAATGTTGATGCTTCCTTTGAAAGTATGAAGTGCTGATTATAAAAAAGATATTTTTATTGGACGACAAGTTGTATTAAAAAAAAAATAGCTCCAGGAATACGCATACATACAAACTTTTGATGCTGATTTTGAGAGCATCAAGAGTAGATTACAAAAAGGTATCAACCAAGTTTTTAGGGTAACCCGTTCCAAAGATACACTTCAAAGTATTTTCAGATTATATATTCCAAGAGAACAGTGAATAGCTTTTAGAATATATTTTTGGAACGGGTTGTATTTTCACTTGTTCATCAGTGAGTTTTCTTAGTGGGTTTGTACTTGACCGCTCTGCTACGCTGCGAATGCTCTTTGATCGATTCCCATTTTAACTATAGGTCTTGCTTCCTCAATTAATACCAAAATCGAATGAATAGTAAAAATGCATGGCCTTATATGTTAAATCCAATTGACAAGTGACCAGCTTGTAAGCAGCTTGATTTGCTATCAAATCCACGAGCAGGGCATCTGCCATACGATGGTTCAATTACATTAAAAAACTTCGTCCAGAAAAGAAAAAGAAGATAGCGATGGCAATGCGAGGTAAGTGATTTGTCATCATCTTCTTTCTATCAACACAACAAAGGACTAGCGATGTCATCACCTGAAATTGTAGACTAAATAACAATGTCCATCCCGTGCCGATTTTCACGAAGTAAACATTAAACAGATTATCTTAACTTGAGAAATAAGTTCTGCGGTATGGTATAAAATCGCCAATCAATGAGATCGGAAACAGGCTTTCTAAATAGAGGTGGGTATCGTTTAAGATAGCCTTTTTGCAACCAAACATTATTGTGGTAACGATGATTTCCTTAATTGTCGTCGGTGCAGCGGAAGGCCGCTTACCTTTGGCTTCCGGCCTGGATACATCTTGTCCCGACCAGGTCGGAAATTCATATTCGTACTGCCAGTAGCGGGTGGTCGATGTGATTTTTTCTTTGTGGCAATTGAGTTAATTTATGTGTTGAAAGTATGTAGTTAGAAATGTTGAGTGTTTTTTTTATATTTATATGGTGTCAAAGGTCGCATAGAATTTAAAAGTTGGAGTAACAAATGTATTTTAAAAATCATGACATGGACAGTTAATTGCAGAACAAACTACTGAATCTTTATTATAATATTTTTATTTAGTAGTCACTTAAAATAAATTAATTTAAAAAGGACATTGGTTATTTTTAATCTAAGCACTAGCACTAGGTATGAGAAAAATCGATAGTTGGTTATAATCAGCACTCCAAATAAAGATCCGCTATATCTTGTTCGCCGATAAGATATGTGAAGGGTGTGCTTCTTTCCATTTCTTCCCATTTCCATTTTGCAGATTTAGTTAAGTCGATTTTGAAATTGGTTTTGATACAAAAATTAGAATTGAACTTATTTCGAATAATTTAATACAGAAAATGCACAGAAAAACCAGACACTAGAGACAACCCAAAGCCAAAGAAAAATCAAATAAACAATAAGCTTGACTTTTAAAAAAAATAAATGTCAAAATTTCGCAAGCAATTAATGTGCAGGTCAATTAAATTGAGAACGAAAAGAGTGGAGAATTTATCTAAATTTTAAAGATTGAATTTAAAAAATAATTTTACAAAATAAAAATTACGCTTTCTGATGCAAAATAAAAAATAAAATGCTCGACTGGATCGCACGTACTTGCTCTTATGTTCGATCATATTATATGCTAAAGATTCTTAATTTTTTATGTATAAAAATGCTTAATTTTTTTCTAAAAAAAAATTGGTATAAGCATTTTAAATATTTAATAATATAAATTCATAAGCAAAATTTCAGAAAAAATCGACCACCCGTTTTCGAAATATTGAATTTTCAAAAAAAAAACAACTATTTTTCGAAAATTTTGAAATGCAGTATTATTAAGAATTTGACGGAGCTCCTGTACAATTTTTTTTATCGAAATCCGTTTAGCCGTTTATGAGATAATCGCAAATAAATAAAATAGTTTATGACAGGTATTGTTAATAACAAAATATTTTTAAAAAAATTCGGCCAAAATGTAGACCATGTCCAAAGTACACACCCCAATTTTTATCAAAATCCTTAGAACTGTTTTCGAGATAATTAAGATGGTACAAAAAATTGTATGGCAAGTACCGTTATTTTTTGTGCTAAAAAAACGATTCAAAAATCTATTTTGGACAATCACCTAAACCGCATAAGCACTAAGTTTGAACAAAATCGGTTCAGCCGTTTAGGCTGTAGATCGTTCTACAGATAGACAGACAGACGAAATTGCAGGACCCACTTTTTTGGTGTTCTCTATCATCGTAATGTCAACTTTGATTAAAATCTCGAGTTCGATTTTTTTCCAAATGCAAAACTTCCCCTATAGTACGTATATCGCAAGTAAAAATAAATATTAATGTCCATTCCTGAACAGTGGACTTCACAGCTCATTTTTGGTATCACGATGAAGCATGAAAAGTAATTTATGTTTAAGATTTTTATTAACTTACATGAAAAACTGTGTTATCTGAAATTTTAATGACGAGCGAGATATTGTGGCCCATGAAAAAATGTGCCAATGGATAGGTTGACTGATTTCTGCACGTTTTGTTACCTTTTTCGAACATTTTGTTGGGTTGCCCCCCCTCCGCCCACCACATACATTTAACTTTTTTTA
This sequence comes from Philhelius pedissequus, assembly GCA_910595825.1. NCBI lineage: Eukaryota > Metazoa > Arthropoda > Insecta > Diptera > Syrphidae > Philhelius > Philhelius pedissequus. The sequence continues at coordinate 47,078,807 of OU343161.1, read as the reverse complement.
ATTTAAGACTTGTTTTTTCCCCAAAAACCATGCAAAGATTTCACTTTATTTAAAAATAAGCTAATAGAACTGAGTATTGGCGTTAAAAAAGCTATAACACTTAATTGTACGAATTAAAGTTATTTTTAAATATTTTGTCTCCATTTTTAGTACTTTTTTAGACCGCCTTCGAATTGTAGAATATGCCTGTATTGAACTGTTCAACAAGAAACATATATTATTTCTTGGCGCTTAATTTATCATTCTCTTGCTATAATTTGCAAAATCATCTTTTAAGTCCAATGCTTATGTATTTTCAAAATATTTAAACACTTGAGATCGATTAGGAAACTGGGATAGAATTGAAAGTCTAAAAATTGCAATTGAAAAAAAAATATGCGGCCAGGTAAAGCCAGACACAAATCAGCGCCATCTCGGTGACAATCTTGATAACGAAATAGATGACAATCGATAAACCATTAAAAAGGAAATAATTAAATGCGCTATGTAGATTGCAAACACGTTCTTCAATAAACGTCACTCTATTTTTAATTCTGTAAGAGATTTATAGCGTGTTCCATTCAGCTTTCACAGATCACCTCTCAAAATCTAAATTTGATCTTTTAATGAAACTTATTTCAAGATTTAATTGTAGTACTGGTGAATGACTGACACATACATTTCTAAAAAAAAAATATATTCATCATCAGATGACGAGGAAGACGAAGCAACAAAAAACTCCACTAAATTTATAAAATCTAAATTATTAACATCTTTGTAGATTATTTGTTAATTTTTTTAAATTTCTTAGAACTAGTTAACAACAAATAAATAACAAAATATTTCCATTTGACCCTTGACATAAATGACTTTTTACATGTACCCATATCAGATCTTTCGTGTTGAAATTTGATCTAGATTTGCTCTTTTTGTTCGAATGAAACTCTGAAAATTCAAAAAGATTCAATCTTTTGCAGAAAGAGCCAATCTTTTCTTGAATGAAACTTGATATTAGTAAGATATGGGATCCATTTTATTTTGTATTACATCTACATAGATCAGAAGGGGACAAATATTTCTTACATCTTACATATGTGGTGATCAGTGATACCCATACTGATAATTACATTTTCTTGATGCAAGTGTCCCTCATGGATAAGTGTAGTGGGGCTGCGTCCCGCTTTAACAGGAGGCACATGGAAAATGCCACAGAAGAACTATGTTCAATTTCACTATTTAACTATCGGCTTATAATAGAATTCTGTCTTCTAAAAAATCGCAACATTTTTCCGACTCCAAATTATGTTTTCGGCAAATTGCAAGCGAAATACATAAATGGTCATGATACGAGGAGCATCAGGAAGAATTAATAGAATCCAAAATACAACATGGGAAGTGCTCAATTACCCAAATGGGAAATCGCATTATCCTACCATAGTAAGTCTTCGTTTGCAAGTTCCATCCCTGCACCATGAATTGGTTAAATGTGATAACTTTGAAAATGTAATCGCAATTATGGAACGCACCAATACGAAAATATTCTTCCCAGCTCATTCTAAAGAGAAGCAATCTTAAATCCAAAGTTTCAATTGAGAATGTGCTAATGACTAGAGAGGAACTGGTTAGTCAACTTCCCATCAAAATAACATTCAAAATTTCAACAGCAAATTGTCAAAGAGGCAATAGAACATGCAGGAAAAGCTGGTATTTCTATAGATCGTACCAATAATGAACAGTGAACACTGAATCGAAAAATCAATCGATAAGCTTTATGAAATTGAGCGTAATATTCAAAAACTAGATTCAATGTTTTCGGCTGATTAATATACGTTTAATGAATAACATTTTTCGGAAGTTAAGTCCCCAGGATATGCTGATCGTGTGGAAAATTAAGTCTTATTCGAGCAATTTATTTGCAACTGCCTATCATAATTACCAATAACAACTAGTAAACAATAAAAATTGATCGAAACAATAACAACCGATACGACAATTCCCATTTGAACCTCGGAAACGCGAATGATACTCAGAGTTTTCCCTCGAAATTTATTGGTATCGGGAATAAAACTTTTGCAGGGAATTTAGCTGTCATTTTAAACGATATTTCGTTCTAGAGAAATTCGTTCATAATTATATGAGCCATAAACTAACTATTTGGCTTTCAAAAAGTTTACATATCGTTATTTTGTTTTGTAAGATCACTCCATAATAGTACTTTATCATTAGACTTAATCCTTTGCAGGTGGTACAGTACTAGTTATCAAATGAAAAAATTAACCTAGTACTATCTACACATGATTTTTTCATCATTAGTAGGTAAAGTAGATGAGAAGAGCATGCTAGTTACGTACTAAGATACCAGAGGGGGCGTGAGATTTCCGAAATTTTTTAATCAAATGCTATTTTATTTTCAATTTGGTATTTCTTTTGTATTTTTGTTGACAATCAGCAATAATTGAAAGTTATTATCAGCAAAAAAGGATAGGTGAAATGAAAAAACAATGAAAGAGTCACAAAAAAGGGCACGAGTACGATAACTTTGGCGCCAAGATATAATAACGGTTTTTGATAGAGGGGCTTAATACAAGCATTTTTTACTATGGGAGGGGGGGGGGGTCTATCTCACCTCGTTTAGGCGAGAGGGGTAGTTTTATAAAATTTACTTAAAATCTAGAAAAAAAAATATTTAAAAACAACGGAAACACTTACAGTTATAAATTATACTTTTTTAAAAAGTCAGAACTCTACAATCTATAATAAATTTTAAGTAAAGTTGTTTCAGTCAATAGTTTTTGAAATAATTGACTTCAAACTCAAAATTTATGAGAAAAAGTTAAAAAATCACTCATGATTATTAATACCAATAAAGAAGTAATTGATGTAGTTAACTGTTCCAATTATTTTTTAATCAAACACTGAAAACTATTCGTTTCTATGTTTTCTAGTTTTTGAGAAAATTCAAAAACAAAAAAAAAATAATTTTGTATCAGATGGGTGCATGTAAAGTTTCTTTTGCATTTAAAGAATCTGGATTAAAAAAAATAATTGATATTATATACATAAACGTGTGTACATAGAAAAAAGAAACACTTAATAACCGCATTAACTGTAATAAAATCACAAAGGTATATATGAAATTTACGATGCAAACAGTGAGATGCCTAAGGGGGGGGCATGCTGCCCCCCTGCAACCTCCTTGCTTGGGCTCACTATAGGCTTTGGGGACGGTGAAAATTTTATTATATGCAAAGTTTCTTTAAAATTAAAGAATCTTTTGGGTTTAAAGAACAAGTATAGTTTTACTATTTTTCAATTACATATCTTAAAAACTAGACGACATAAAAAGAAGTAGTTTTCTGTGTTTAATAATAAAATAATTGGAGCAGTTAACTACATCAATTATTTTTTATCGATATCTATAATCATGAGAAAAATAATATTCAAAGTGATTTTTGTAACTTTTTTTTTCATAAATTTTGACTTTGAAGTCAATTATTTAAAAAACTATTGACTAAAACAACTTTATTTAAAATTAATTATAAATTTTAGAGCTCTGACTTTTGAAAAAGGTATAATTTATAACTATAAGTGTTGCCGTTCTTTTTTAATATTTATTTAAAGATTTTAAGTAAATTTTTATAAAATTGCCCCTCCCGCCTAAACGAGGGGAGATAGACCCCCCTACCATAGTAAAAAATGCTTGTATTAAGCCCCTCTACCAAAAACCGTTATTATATCTTGGCGCCAAAGTTATCGTACTCTCCCACAAAAAAGCTTTTGATGAGCCTAAACATTCGCATATGTATATAGAATTTTGTATATCTAATCATGCCTATTACGGAAGTCGTTTTGTTTTTTTCGAGACTGTCGTTTTCTTTGTCGCGTCGTTTTTAAAGTGGCATTCCATAACTTTTACGACGTGAAAAATCTGTACCAGATTTCTAACCATGAAAAAGTAATAGCTTATCTGTCAAACTTAAATGAAATTGAAAAAAAAGTCATTTCACGAAAACAAATTGGGTTTAATTTTATTATACACAATTAATTAAAATGAAAAGTGTAGTTGATTTCAAAATGATTTAATTTCTTGGAAAACGGGCAGCTTTTTTAGAATCACAGCCCTTTTCTCTTTAAAAGTGTAGCGTGCCGCTTTGCTGCAGGCTATCTTTGTACTGGACATAAGCTTTGTTCCGTGAAATCTAGGCGCGGAAACGAACTTTCGAATGCGCCCAAGTACCACACTTTTCAGTTACTTTTCATCACGATTGCCAAATTTAAAATTAAGAGAATCAGACTGAAAGTAAGAGATTGGCCGCAGTCCGAAATATGTCTAGAGCTAGTTGTGTGTTGTTTTAATCCCATATACAAACACAGCTAGGTATCCGAAGAAGGTCGGTATATTTTTATATATTATTAATCATGTTCCCTACGTACGTAATTATGAGGTACATCGCAAAATTGGAATTACAGAAAGCGTGATTTAGAGTTTCTAATTTCAAATAGTAATTACCAGAAAACATAACAATTACCACTTAAAACAGTCACTGCTACGTACGGCTCTATTGGGTTCCTGGTCAAAGTGGTGTTCCAGGCAACGAAAACGCTGACGAATTAGAAAGAATTGGTTTAATACTTGACCTTGACAGCTCACAATAGTCCAGATCCCACCCTGCAATCTCAAACGAGAAATCGAGGGTAAAGTACTATCTTCAGCAAACATGAGATGCAGCTCACTCGATACTTGTGTTATAACTATGAAGTTATGGCCAATATTTAATAAACAAAGAACTGATGAAATTATGAAACGTAACAAAACGTCTCTTTCTCTTGTCGTGAGCATAACCAATGGTCACAACCTGTTGGGCTACCACAAGAAAAAGATGAAACTTAGTCTGGATGATCTATGCAGAAGCTGTGGTGACGGGGAGGTACATGAAGAAACTCCTTACTATCATTATCACTGCCCTGAGCTATGTCATCTTAGAAGCAGACACCTCGGGAGACACTTCTTCAACGATTTAGAGGAAATGTCTATCATTCCTAGTAAGAATCTATTAAAATTCGTTAACACTAATAAATGGCTTGAAAGTTCCTAAGGTAGGAGTGGCAACTAAAGGAATTTGGGCAGCTAGCACTTACACCAGCCTTTGCCGCTACTGCGGTGAACATGAGGGTCATTGAATTACGATGACCGCCTCTCCCTAAGAATGGTAAAATACTCTTGTGGAAAGGGTCGGCCATATCGACTTATCCAGTAAATCTGACGTAACGAAGTAGATGCACACACCAACCACTGATCTATCATAAATATCCACCAGGCGTTGAGGGGAGCCGCACGCTCCTCCGGGCCTGATGGAGGAATAATCTACACAGTGAGGGTAAAGGAGAGTGGCACGCCCTCAAAGGATAGTGGCTCTGTAACCTCTTCTCAAAACGGTGTCTATGTAAGTCACAACAAGCACACTCCCGATATTTCAAGCTACTGCTTGCGGAAAATTGAACTCCTTTAATGAGATATGTCATGTCATGTTTTAAGCAAGGGTTTCTTCCAAAAAGGTATCACAATGGATCTACATGGACATAAGGGTGGCGGTAACAAGTTCAACTGCCAGCCCACTAACTTAACCTAACCTATTAATCATGTCATAAACGTGTAAAAACTTTGAAAATTGAACCTTTCTTGGGAAGGCTACCGGACTGTCATATAAATGCAACCATTAAAAAAGCTGTTTAGTACTCACGAGTACTTTCTAGATTGATCTAAGGGTGGCGGTAACAAGATCAACTGCCAGCCAACTAACTTAACCTAACCTATTAAACATGTCAAAAACATGTAAAAACTTTGAAAATTTAACGTTTCTTGAGAAGGCTATCGGACTGACATATAAATGCAACCATTAAACAAAGCTGTTTAGTACTCACGAGTACTTTGACAACTCTAAAGTAAATGTTCCTTGAACTATTGAAATCACTTTTTTTTATTCGAGTTTATCTATTTCGTATACTTGCATAATATGCCTCTATGTCTTTCATATTTTCAATTAATTCGTGCGTTTTTTCTTCATTATAAAGGAGGAATTATATTATATTTTAGGTTCTGATAAGTTTTATCGACCATTTTAGTTTCTTTTTGGAAGAAGATTTATAGTACTTTTTGAATAAACATAACAAAATAAATTGACATCTTGTATCATTAAAGAAAAACATAATTTTGACAATTTTGCTTTGCATTTTTTTATTTATTGATTTAACAAATTGAAATGAAACTATATTTTATAATATAATAATAATTAAAAAAATAATCTAATTTGGTTGTCAAAAATTAAATAAACAAAAAAAAAAAACTTTATACATTTACAAAATATTATGCAATATAAAAAACAATTTTTTTTTAAATTATACACATTTTTCATGTTCTCTCCTTCATAGTCTTTTTTCTTCTACATTCTTTTTATTACAAAATTCAAAATGTTCAATGAACTTAAAACATCACCTCTTTTCTTTTTCTTCTTCAAAGTGAAGTGTGTATTATTTATTTAATTGAAGTTTGCTTAGTATTTTTTGTTAATTTTTGTTTTTTGTTTTCTTAAAATAATGCAGCTTATATATTCACAATTTGCATTTAAATTTTTTTTTATACTTATATCGTAAATTTTTTGTAGATTTCTTTTAGAAAACTTTTTACCATTTATATTTATATTTATTTTGTTTTTTTTTCTTTTGTTTTTTTAATATTATTTAGCTTAGATTAAATTACATTTGTCTTAGCATTAAATTTTTATTTTATATTTTGTTGTTATTTTGTGTGAAAGTTCTGTTTTTTTTTTATATTTTAAAAATATCGTTAGTTTTTTTTTGTTTTTTGTTTTATTTTAATTTAAATACACAACTTTATATTTTGAGTTTTACATATACAATAATTATATCCTTTTGTTTTATTTTTTTTATATATAATATATAACTGTGTTCTCTTATCTCATTTAAGTAAAAAAAAAATAAAGAAGAAAATAAAAATATATATTTTGAAAAAGAAAATTAAATTATTTTTTATAACCTAATTGAATGTTGATTAGGATGTCGTTGAAGTCATCTATTAGTGAACATTGTTTGTATAGGTAGGAAAACGCTTGCGAGACTAAGAAAAAGCGCTAAAATTGAGGTGGAAGGTGCGTGTACTATGTACGCTGCGCTTGTATCACCACATTTACCTGAAAAAAAAAATAAATAAGAAAAATTAGATATTTTCAAAAGTATTAAAAAAGAAACATAGTTGGCGAGTATAACAGAGACATTTGTAACGTGGGTTAGTAATGCAGAATCTTGGTAATGATGTGTTCACACTAGAACACTATTCGTTGAAGCAACCGCACGGACCCAAATATCTCGATTTACCTGGGAATCACTTTGGAATCCAAAAAAAACCGACTGTCTCACACACATTAACAAATTTTCTGTGTACCTACGGATGTAAAAAGAAGAACGAGAATCGAGAGCATTTTTTATGGACAGCGAAAGAAAGAGATTAGTCGGTATTTGAGTGGGGAGTATTTTTATGGACTAGAAATGACGACAAATGGAGAGAAACAGTTATTGTTTTTTTTTCAATTTTGCACAGTTAGCAACAAGTAAATTCTTATGTTTAAGGAAAACCAAAATTAATAAACGTAAATAATTTATAAAATATTTTAAAATGGAAAAACGGGATTATTATCAAATAATGAAAAGAGCAAAATTAAATGAAAAAGATGAGGACAAAGCACCTACTCAATCTCCGGGACAAAATACAGGGTGCGCCAGAGAAATTTACTTATTTGAAAGGTCAATAAACACAAAAGTACTTCAATTATTGTTTTAATTTTTTTTTTTATTTGAGAATACAATATCCCAATTTTTTTTCATGCAGTCATGAAAATGACATCGGATAAATGGCGACCCCCATTGTGGATACACTGATGAAGTCGATTTTTGAAATTCGTCTCCACTCTTTGCAGCATATAAATCGGTATGTTGGCAATGGCGTCGCGGGCAACAAAATCGCGTTCAGTTCATTCTTGCACAACAGTCAATTTATAGGGATGAAATTGAAGGTCTTCATGGAGAATTCGTCGAACAGTGGTGTCAGAAATTCCCATAGCAGCTGCGCGTTTGCGAGCCGAACGCCGGGGAGAACGCACAACTGACTGCCTCACTCTTTCGATATTTTCCGCAGTTCTAATGGTCCGTTGAAGTCCATTTCTGGGTTTAGCGACACTTCCACAATCCGAAATGAGTTAACCCACAATAGAATAGAATTACGGCCAGGAACGAGTCTGTGAGGAGGAATTTCAAAGCGAGCGCTGAAGGCACGTTGCGTAGCAACAAGTGAGCGACCGTTAGAAAAGAAGCTCTCGACTGCGAAGGCCCGCTGCTCTCTAGACCAGATCACGATGGCAACTGACTGTTGGGAGAAACAAATTTGGGAACTTCCCCCTCCAGATGCGCCCCCTCTCGCCCCTCTAACCGCCCAAATCACCGCGCGGGAATTTTTTCAAATAAGTAAGTTTCTCTGCCGCACCCTGTATAATCGAGAAAACTTAATTGATGAGTTTAATTCCGTTGAGGAAAATTTAGATAGTTTAAACGGAACACCTTATTCGTCGCGAGATTCTTTTGTTCCTACTAATTTAATATACAACATAGGGAATGAATTAGTTGAGTGGTCAGTGGAACATAATGTGACAAATAAAGCGGCAAATTTCCGTTTAAGAAATTTAAAAAAATATCATCCGACCCTTTCCGTTGATATACGAACAATAAAAAGCGTGCAAAATAAAAATACACATGGACAATGGGATATATTGACATGTGGGAATAGAAAAACAACTTAGAAAATTCATTGAGCTCTATAATCCAACCGAAACTTTAAGAATGGACGTTGGAATAGATGGAGTTCCAGTTGCGAAGAGTTCTAATAGTCAACTGTGGCCTATTTTGGGCAATATAATAGGAGAACGAAATGTTTTTTTTAATAGGTTTATTCCATGGTCATAAAAAACCCGTGTGCCAATAATTTTTTAGAGCCATTTGATTTTTGCATTTGCAGCTAAATAAAATTATACACCATGACCGAACTTACGAGCTTAAACTACGTTCCTTTATTTGCTATGCAGCAGCTCGAACTTTTGTTTTGGGAAATTTTTCTCTAAATGTAAAAATGTAAACTTAAAAAATAATTTGATGCGCAAAACCAAAAAAATTCACTTTTATAAGACAGACCGCAGATTCCTTGCCACAACGAACAAAAGACCCATTTGAGCTCACTTTCCAAGAATGAGTTCGAAAACTTCAATTAAAAACTGTTAATCCTATCACGTATTCATCGTAATTGGAAAGCTGGTTATGAATCACTAAAAAACGGATCACAAGATCCATCGTAGCGGATAATCCCATACAAATTGCCCGTAGGAACGTATTCGGGATTCGTAAAAAGTTTCCAATTAACTCATCACTTTTTATTGTGCCATGTTCACGCTTTTGTAACGTTTTAGCGATCTTATCGTTTTTTGTCCGCGCCTTAAGCTTAGCTTTTTTACTTAACATTTATTTCTTTAATGCAAATAATAGGTTCGCTCGTTGAACTTTACCTAGGGTCGACCCAGGTTTTTTTGACAACCCCAAGAGTTGTCAAAAAAACCTGGGTTTTCGGTTCTCAAAAAACACCCGAGGGCCAGTAAATTTATGTTGCTGAAAAGCAAGTTATGTCATTTAATAATTAAAACTTAAAATATGTTAAATTCAAGTTCTTAGTACATTTTTTGTGAACCTATGCACAATCCTCAATTTCAAAGCTTTCCATTTTTCATGTCTGTGTCTGAAAATTAATTTGAGTATTGTTTTATTTCCATTTTTTTTTTTTTTTTTTTATTTTTATTTAAATTAGAATTCGGTAGTACATTAAGAATTAAATTCTTTTAATTTGAAAAATAACAATTTGCATACAAAACGAGAATTCACAACAAAACGAATGCTTCAGATTAGGGATGATGGATAAGTCCATCCATGTTATTGAAATATCGATATTAAAACAAAAAATCGATGATTCAATATCGATGTTGAAAGAAGAATAAGGAAAAACCCTTCAACACATCGATTTTTTCGATTCGATAACTATTAACATCGATTATGAGTACTCGATATTTTCCTCAATATCGCCCATTCCTACTTCAGATCTAATGTGACTTTGACGTTTATTCATTTACCTGAAGTTACCCCTGCTAAAAACCTAGTTCTACTTCAGTTGAGAACGCGCGAGTTGAAGTAGAACTAGGTTTCAAAAAACACAGAATTTGTTTGTCGGGGTGAATTCAGGTTTTTTAAAAAACGCTTTAGGTCGACCCTAGGGCGACTTCAGGGCTCAACGAACAAACCTTATTTGTTTTCATTTCAGTCAAAATCCATTTTAAATAATTAATGCCAACAAGCACAAATTTATTTTTACACAAGTAGTTAAAACTAGCGTTTTTTGAAAATGAGTTTTTGCAAACTTTAAATGCAGTCATTTAAATTTATTTAATTGTTTCAAGTCCATAATCAAAATTATTTATTTAATTATTTTTGCCTTTCCTATAGGTGTAAAGTCGCATTCGGGCTATAATAGCTGCACTAAGTACACTATTAAAGGCGTGTGCCAAATGCACAAAATCTGTTTCGTTGGGAATGAGGACATAATCCTACACACGGGCAAAAGCTTTAAGATGAGAAAACAGATAGAGCATCATACTCGTAGCATTGTTTCATTGGAAAAGCTAAATATTGGACTGGTCACACAATTTCCCATAGATTATATGCATTGTGCACTGCTAGTGGTCATGCGTCAAATGCTACAATGCGTGCAAAAAGTACGGAAGAAAACGTTCTCTCTTAAGGCAAATGCAATCTCTGCTATCAACGAGAACTTAAAAAGATTCAAAAAGTGCATGCCCCGAGAGTTTGCAAGGAAGCAAAGAACTTTTATTGAGCAGGAACATTGGAAAGCAACCGAATTCCGGATGTTTCTTTGCAACACCGGAATGGCAGCTTTTAAAGGAATCTTACAACCTGAATATTTCAATCATTTTTGCTGCTTGTGTGTGCTATCTGAATTTTAAGTCATACGAACTTCTTAAGGAGTTTGAAAACTGTAAGGAACAGAAAATTTGTCATACAATGTTCATAGTTCATAGATGTGATACATTTTGGTGACATCAACAGTTACAGTGCTTTCAAATTTGAAAATTATGTGCAACAATTAAAAAAAATGGTTAAAAAGAGCTCATTTGCCATCCAACAAATTTGTAATAGATTAGCTGAAAGAGAAAAAACTAACTTTGACTCATTACTATTACATCACAATAAACTTTTTTCGTTATCTAATACATATCCAAATAATTACTCGAAGATAGATGGGGAAATAGTGAAAGTTGAGAGTATTGAAAACGAAAAATTCACTGGAAAAGTGTTACTGCAATTTACAGTTGAGTTCCCAATTCAAACACTTTGGGTATTCTTTGCTGTGACAGAAAATATTTTTGAAGTTAAAAACAAAATTTTGAAGCCTCCTATTGAAAATTCAGTGCTATAGATTCCACTGCAACATTTTATATACATAAAAACATATCTACATACATTAGACCGTTTCAAATAATTTATTTAATTTTGATTTACTTCCAAACAGTTTCCGGAAATATAAAGCCAGCCCCACTGAGGAAAACCGGAAAAAGTTTCAACAAGCTAGAAAGACTTTCAACGTTCACATTCGCAGAACCAAATTTTTGCATGACCAAAAATTAAGGCAAAAAATACTACAATGTCCCAAACGTGGTATGAATTTTTGGTCATTTGTAAAAAATATTCGAAATTCAACTTCGTCTTCGGTTCAAACGCTCGTCCTTAATGACACCCCCTTTGTCAGTTCTCGCGAAAAAGCCATTTGCTTGCAGTGCAGTTCGCTGTTAATTCGACGCTGACAGAAAGTGTTATGACTCCTCCAGTACTTGAGAGAGTAAACAATTTTATGGGACGAATCTTCTTTCGCACTCGTGCAGTTGCTAGAGTCCTCAAAGACCTTGATATACACAAATCCGATGGCCCGGATAGTATCCCTCAGCACCGTTCTGAAGAGGTGTTCTTCAACGCTGGTAAAACTACTATCCTATTATACAGGTCTCTTTCCGAGTGGATGGGATGGAAAACAGCATTTGTCCAGCCTGTCCCTAAAAAAGGCGAATCTTCATCACCCTCTAATTACCGCCCAATTGCACTTACGTCCCTTCTTTCCAAGGTCATGGAAACGCTGATTAATTATCGGCTTAAGAAATATCTTGAAGAACGAAAGCTCCTTAATGACCGGCAGTATGGCTTTCGTAGCAATCAGTCCACTGGTGATCTGATGGTATATCTCACCGAACAGTGGCACAAATCTTTACATCGTTTTGGAGAAAGTAAGATTATAGCGCTTAATAATATTTCAAAAGCATTTGATAGAGTTTGACATCCGGCTCTCTTATCGAAAATGCGTGCATTTGGTATCCATGAATCTATTACTCGTTGGATTAGAAATTACCTTTCGGATTACCCCTAGCTTTCAGTCCTTGGCATGTGCATCACAGATCACCTCTTGTGGAATAAACACATATTTGATGTCGCCAAAAACGCTGCAGTGTTTGGGCTTTCTTCGAAATTCTTCTCCCCATCTGATCTGGCTGCAATCTATAAGGCCTTCATTCGTCCAAAGCTGGGGTTTAATTCTCACATTTGGGCAGGAGCTCCCAAAACTCATTTTAGTTTCTTAGACAGAATTCAAAATAGAGCTCTAAGAATGATTGGCCATAGAACTATAGTTACATCTCTCGAACATCGTCGTAATGTTTCATGTCTTTCATTATTTTATCGGTATTTTTATAAACAATGTTCTTGCGAAACAGCAAGTTACATTCCTCCCCTTAAACTATTCAACTGTAATACTCGCGCTTCTAGGAATGCTCATCAGTTTACCCTTGAACCCAACTTCGGACGTACTGTCAAGTGCAGAGATTCTTTCTTTAGTTGTACAACTCGAATGTGGAATGCATTACCATGCTCTATTTCCCCTCCCATTTTAATATTCTGAACTTCAAAACCATTGTACATGGATATCTCCTTTCAAATCCTCCCCTATTTTCCTAATGCTCGCACTGTGCTTGTTCATATTAAGGGTAGTCAAAACCCCTTTAGTGCGGGCGCAATTATAAAAAAAAGGCTCAAAAGTTTTGGAAAAAAAATACTTTTGTAAAAATATGAGCTCTTAATATTAATATAAGGAATTTCCTCAATGCACTTTTAATTTTTTTATAAGATTCGCATGAGAAAAAACACCTGTTGGTATATATGATTTTATATCTTTATAATAAGAAGCAACTATTATCACTCTTATCAAAAAAGTTCGAGGTTATTTTCTCGTGGAAGGAACAATTTTCTTTTAAATAAAATCTTATCCACAACTAATATAGTATCAAACCATCCCTACAAATGTTTTTGAATCCTTTCGTTTCCTTGCAAGAAATCTTAAATAGCTTGATAGTCTGCACCAACCCATATCAATTAACAAATACATATATTTGCAAAACTCAGGAGGGAGTTTGAAAACTTTGTATTGTAAACATAAAAAAACGTTTAAACAAACAGGTGTTTTTTTATAATTAAATTAAATATTCGCACGCCTCTATCCCCCCCAGATACCGCACGCGCTGGGGTCTATTTGCACCGAGTACGACGGCAAATTCGGTTGCCAGTCATATCGGCACTTAACAATGAAATTCTAGATAAAAGTTGTTTTGTTTTGCCAATGCAAGCCTAACACACCAACTTGTATTTATTGACTATGCGAGTATGGAAGAAAAAGGATTATGGGACTGCTTAATGGAAGCGGTTAAAACATAAAATACAAAAAAATAAATATTAAACAAATTTAGGATCAGTAGATCTATAAATTAAAAAAAAAGAAGAGAAAAATAGTAAAAAAAAAGTTAAAAAATTAAAAAGGATAGCATGCTAATGCATTTGTTAAGTTCTTATAGTTTGCAGTTTCAGTTTCTCTGGAGAATTTGATTTTTTAATATTATCTATATTAGTGTTAAAAAGATGAAGGACTATGTAGAAGTTTTTTTGTGTGATCTTGCTATGATTATAATCAAATGCATTAGAATTTGCATTTACTTCCCTCTACATTCTTGTAACTGGTTCATTTATACCATAGTCTGTTCTGTAAGGAGCTTGAAGAAATTTGGGTACTGATCTTAGAGTATGTGAGTTCATGTTAATACTCATTAATGCGAGTAAATTAGAAGAATCAGTAACGCCAGATAAAATTTGATGTACGAAAATAATATCAGCCACCTCACGGCGCTTTTCGAGAGATTGTAAGTTAATGAACCTTAAACGATCTTGATATGGTGGCAGGTTATAATTGTCAACCCAAGGAAGGCCCCTTAGAGCAAAACGGAGGAATCTACGCTAGATTGCTTCAATTCTTTTGATGTGAACAAGGCGATCCGGGACCATACTTGGCTAGCATACTCAAGTAAGGGTCCGACAAAGGTTGTGTACAGAGATTTCGTAACAAAAGGGTCTGAAAACTTCTTAGACCAATGCTTGACGAAACCAAGAGCATAGTTTGCCCTAGAAATAATGTTATCATAATGAGACCTGAAATTGAACTCACTATCACAGATAACGCCCAAATCCCGAATGGGCTTTACTCTTGAAACAAGGTCATTATTTATGTAGCTGTCCCGTTGTGGCGGACGAAAACGTTTTTGAGAATATGTGATTGCTTGGCATTTATCGACCTTAAGTTCTAGATTGTTCTTTGACACCACACAATGAAATTATCCAAGTCCTTTTGCAGACGTAAAGGATCACAAGGTGAAGAAATTACTCTAAAAATTTTCATGACCTCTGCGTACGTAGAAAATTCAGAATCATTTAACACTGATTCTACGTCATTTATTGTCAGAATAAAAATAACAGGACCCAAATGACTACCTTGTGGGACGCCAGATTTAGCAATGAAAGGATCTGATACAGAAGACCTAAACAAGACTCGATATTTACGATCTGAAAGGTAGGAATCTATCCATTGAACAAAACCAGGAGGAAATCCAAGGGCTTTGAGCTTGAAAATGATAATTTTGTGTGAAATTTTGTCAAACGCCTTGCCTTAAAGTCCATGTCAATTACATCAACTTCGAGAAGAAGTTGGCATATGAAAAAAAATCAGCTAAGTTAGTGGTCGTGGACCATATACAAATCATATCAAAAACGAAAACTGTATTGAGGTAGGTCTTAACGTTAATAATATTACGTTAATTAAATTTTTACAAACGTATTTGTTAAAGATTAAGCAAATTTACAAAAATTTGTAGTAACTGATATTTTCTTGAATCTTATTTCAGAGAGATGCCCAGTACAATATCTTTTATTTATGAATGCCGTAAGTTAACTTTCGGTTTTTCTAAAATCCTTTACTCCTTCTTTAACATTTACTTAACTGAAAAATTAAACTGATTTCTTTTTTATAGAGGAAATAGAAAATTCTCAAGAATTCGCAGGCGACGAATCAGAGAATTACCATGAATTCCTCAAGATAGACCTTAATAAGACCAGATATCAGCACTCAAAAACTCTTCTCTCAAAAGCAATATGCATATATACGTAGAAACCATAAGAAAACGCCATCAAGAGCATCAGGTTAGTTGAATTTGAAAATGTTAAACCAAATTATAATTACAAGATTTGGGGTGGCCGTTGCGCGATAGTTGTGTGTTCGCCTGTCAACCTCATAGTCACAGGTTCGATCCCTGCCGTAGTCTATGTCTTCTTATTTTTCCATTAAAAACCAATTCTAAAAATAAAATGTCATACAATGAGTTGTTGGTTTACTCGTTACATGCTGTTTAGGCATAGAACTAACAATATGTGATTGAGTAAAACTAGTATACCGATAAAATATGACAAAAATAAAAAAAATTAATGCGAATTATAAGGGATATCGATAAATAAGACACGGAAATTTCTCCGCATTAGTTCAGCTGGGTCACATCACTGGAGATAAAATCTGAGACAACAACCACCTACAGTCTCCAAATATCGCGTCACACATCTTTTCTATCATTCTTTTTTTTCCTTAACCTCAGCCTCACGCCCGCGCTGTGTTGAAACATTTAAAGGGTATTCATAATCCCTTGAGCGCGTGTAGATTATAAAAAAAAAAAAATAATTCCTTTATGTTGGTTTGCACGTACCTATGAATATGTTAATAGATATAACAAATTCCATTTAAATGGAATAACATTTTACTTTTTATTTGAGCGAAGCTGATGAAAGCAAAATTCTTTTAAATTACAGGACCATACAATGAAAACAAAACTGCATCTATTCAACCTTCTACCAAGATACATACCACCGCAGCAGAAGATGTACCAACATTACAATCAATAGAAAACCATATCAAAAATCAAAGCTTTATAAAAGTGTTGAAGAGCTCACTAATCTTATGGCCAGCGGTATAAAAGAAACAAAATATCTCCGTAGAGAAGTACTGGAGCTTAAAAATAAACCTCCTGAAAAGAGCGCCACCAAACTGTTGTCATATATGGACATTCCATGCCTCACATTGGAACATCTCAATTCCTTCGAAGGGGATATAAAATACGGTGACCGTGGAGCCGCAAAGGCATTGGTAACAACACTATATATTTAATTAATTAATTTGTTTTTAAAGTTTACTTTTCGCAGGCGAACATGTTGAATAAGATGCCGGATTTTTTACTTGAGAAGTATCTACGGGAAAAACAACAATATTGAAATTCAGTATTTAGGATGTATTGCTATTTTAGAAGGTAAGATTTAGCTAAAAAAAAAAACATATTATTAATACCTACATATGTACATATATATATTTACAACCCTTTCTTCAATTACAGAATGTGCAAAGAAAAAATTTCCAAAGGGAAGGGGGAGCGACATCAACGCAATAATACCAAAATAATTCCATTATGCTAAGGACAGACTAAGAGGACCATTATTGGAACACAGTGGAACTGCTGGTACTTTTTTTCGAGGCAGAAAAAATACCTCTTCATTTTTTTTTACAATTAAGTTTATTATTAGCTTAAGTTACAAATAATTTAAATTATTAACAAAAATTTTTTATTTTGGTTGTCAAATGGAAATGACACTAGTGCTGTTCTTTTGGCAAAATCGACAGCAAAGCAGAATTTACACACATTACAAATACAACAACCTGCTTTCGATAAAACTAAAAGCAGAAGTCTGCTTTGGATAGATTTGTGACATTTATTCGAGTATCGAATGTTATTATGTTGTTTAGTTGGTAGTTCCGATGACTTTAATGGATCTCGAAGGGCACGTTCACATAATTATTAGATAAGTTATCTCGGAAACCAGACAATTCGAATATATTTGTGAACGGTTCGGAAAAGTTAGCTGAAAGCAGTCAAAAATCAATAATTTTTGGTTAATTATGTGTTCTTTTCTTAAAAAAATTGTTTTACACCTGTTTACGTACAGGAAATAAAAAATGTCTAACGCAACAACGCAACAAACTGGGCCAAAAATACGTTTTATTAATTTGTATTGCTTTATAAATCATATTAATAAGCATAGGTAGGGGGCGTTCTTCCAATTTAAGCAAAAGTTAAATTTAACTTATTCATGCGAAACTGGCAGATCCAAAGATACTTAAATAAAAGATGTTCAAGTGGCTTTGTGTCAGCTGCTGTCAAATTGTCTAAAAAAATAGCTAACTAAAACTTGAGCAGCGCCCCCTACCAAAGCCCTGAAATTGGAATAGCAACAATCATTTAAGGAGCAAGTCAGTGCATATTTTTGTTTAGTAATAAATAAGCACTCATTAGCAGCACGTAAGTGTATGTTATCGATAGAGCACTTATAACACGTACAAGACATAAACTGTCGAATTCGATTGTGAAGATATTTTAGATTTTCTTCTAAAAAATTTCAATTTGGTTACACCAACAATTGGAAATTATAATATTTAATTTCATCTGCCGAAAAGGGTGATACTTTAGAGCGTTTTGGCAAGAAATACATTCTAAATATTTCAAAATATAGCTTATTGTCTAGTCAGAAAATGTCAAATTTTATTAATGGATGTCGTAGATAAATAACTTGACCCTAAAATTCACGATCTTACGTCATTTTGAATTCAGAGTCGAGTTGACCGTTGTCCAACCAGTGAATAAAAAAGTGGACATAATCGTTTATTTTCAGTGTTTACTTCTTGGGATGTTAATAATTTTTACAAAAACACGACTACCCCAATTATGAGATTCAAAAAGGGGATTTCTGTCCATATTTCATATAACTCATTTTTAATTAACCTCTCTACTTTTGATCCGCATGTAAACGAAGCTTAAAAATGCTTAATAGTTAAATAATGAATGCGATCATTTTTGCAAGGAAACACAATGCAAATATACCCTTTCATTGCCACAAGATCTGATTTATTGAAAAGAAACGTCAAACACATAAAATAATTTTAAAATGAACATTTTGTAACACACAGAGGTAGAAAGTTCAACTTTTTGTTTTTTTCTTACTACTTTATATACATTCCATTTTATTTGCATCTTTTAATTCAAGTTTTAGTATTCTTAAATGCCTTTTAATCTGAAGAAATAAAAACAAATCAATTGTAGATTTTTTGCATTTAGTTATTAAACACAAGTTCGGTAATACCAACTTAAAGATACAAAAAATCAGGCTGCTGCGGATCGTTCTTTTGGGAAATCCTGCTTCACTGCCGAAAGATTTACCAAAAGAACAGCTATACTGACACTTGATTTTCATATTTCGCGATTCGTTCATTTTTTTAAAATCTGTTTTGGATTCCATTTAGGTTCTGTTTTCGCTGACTCTCTTTTTCTCACAATGCATTCACATAATGGCTGCGTGGTGATTCCAATTTCCATACTAATTTGATTCGATTTGGAATCGTTTCGGATCCGTTTTTGGGTCCGTTTATGAAGTGGTTTCGAATCCAAAACGGGGTCGCTTGCTTGAAGGAATTATAAAAGAAAATGTCAAAAAGGACTAGGTTTACTTATTACCTCCTAGAAAATTGATTTAGTTTATAATGCTTTGCTTATCAAAAAAAAAAAAATTAATTCAAATCGCTTCCCATTCGCAACGAAAAATATCAAATTCGCATCAAATTCTGATTTACCAATGGAAAACCCCATTCAAACGTCAAACTGAACTGTCATCCGAGAATGGTTAGGTTTTCCATATGTATGTGCGGTATTACATGGCGCATATTTAGCCTATATTGTATGAATGAAATGCAAAAGAGAAAGAGAGAAAAGTTGAAGTAGAAATAATTCTACTTGAACCTGCATGGGTAGGAATTTAACAGCATGTTTTTGCCGCCTTTCTTTTATCTTTATTCTTTTTTTTTTTTAATTTGCTTTATTGACCAAAAAAAGCCAACTTCAATTCAATATCTATGAAACGACCCATTAGCTATGACAGTTGCGGTTTCCTGTCTTAATTAATTTGGAGTTTGAAAGTGTCGACATCTCCATTTCGAAGTGAAATTGCGATTTTCATAGCACCCCACATCGATTTTACTCGATTTTTGACAATTGAAAGTTAAATCTCCACTGGAAAAACTATTTTCTAGTCAATTTGAAGTTAGTTAGCTAATAAGGAACGCTAATAATGAACAACACAAATACCATATACACACAATAGACGATTTATCCCTATGGGTGTCGTTTGAAATCACCAGTTGACTATTATAGCAAAGCACCTTTATTGTACCATTAACTAGGTTAATGTATACACATTAAGCAAAATAAGGTCACAAGCTAAAATTAAACTTCCTGAAAACATTGCCACCTAACAAAACCATTCAAATTAATATTATGTTAAGCATCATTTAACTTGCATTAATTTGTGCTAACGTTCTTCATCGTCACTTAGATCTTTTCTTTCAACCAAAAACCATACAAAATTAACAGCTCCCATTTGGAATTCTTGTGTATATAGCTATTGTACTTATAATGAAGAAGAAAATAGCCCCTTAAAGTGTCCCATATCCATGTTAATGTTGTATAGTATTAATGTAGGAAACGTAGGTACTAGTAATCTTTGCAAGAAAGTATATCGTCGTAGTCTTTGTAAAAAAAAATAAAGCAATTAAACTGAGTTTTTTCATCACTATTATGGTTATTGTATAAAGCTTTGTAATACTTGACAGCTATGTGGGCTTGATTCAACCAGGTATAGTCGAATAATATCAAAGCGATATGCTGTAATTTTATTTCTGTGTCAATGTGGCCAGTGCAAACGTACACCCAGAATTTTTTTTTTTTTTTTGAGACATATGTATGTAGAACTATAGATTGGCATCACTGTTTTCATTGACATCCATTTTGTAATCTGTCATGCCATGTAATTTATCTTTATGCCGGATTTACACCAACGACAAATTGCCATTGTTCATGCCATTAAACTGGCAAAATAATGGTAAAATCAAATCAATAATGATAAGCATTTACACGGGGCAAAATAATGACTGTTTGATTGATAATGGCAATCTGCCATTAAAGAATGAGCAAGATCATTTTTGCTCGCGGTGTGCCAAAATTTTCAAAATGGTATAATTGTGCATTTACATGACTGCATTTTAATGACGATATTTAATGCCAGTTTTCCCTGCCATTTTTTTAATGACGATAATAATGATAAATTTTAAAACCATTTACACGACTTTTTCATTAATGTCAATAAAATGGAAGATATAATTACAATTTGTCACTCGTGTAAATCCGGCATTAGTTGGATTTGACATTTCATTATGAATTGATTGACGCCTGAACAACCCAATCATACAATTTGTCAGTGTTTTATTTCATTTTATAATTCTATACCTTAATTTGTTGTAATAAATTTATCGAATTTAACCAGCAACAGCATTGTGTCAACAACAAAGAGCATGCTGGACAGCAAACATTTTTGAAACATATTGATACCAACACCTTAATTTGCAATTATTTGGCATTTCTTATCAAAACAGGCACATTGCATTCTTGCATTCTTTGTTCAGTTTGTTACCACTGAATGCCATGGGTTAAAAGTTGTCGGCTTAATGCACCACCAAGAGAAATTTTAGGACTTAGACCTATGCTGGTGACATTGAGATAAATTAATTATAAGATAATAGCGGCCGTTGTTGATGGTCCTGATTTAATCTGTTTCACGCTTTATATTGTGCATAGAATACACAGAAGTACATATAAAACCCTTAAATCAAGCGTTGACAGAATGTTTACAGAATTAAGGCCCCGGAAACAAAAACAATTCAAGCCGAGAATCTGATAAGAGTAATGAAGGGCATTTAGACAATGATCTTTTTAAAACATAAATTTCGCAGTGTTAAATGGCATTTTATAAATTTTGTTTAATACAATAATGCTAAAATTAGACGCTCGAAGTAATCGCCCATTTTGTTGACTATCTGAAGCAAAAATTACGTCAAAATATGTTCCAAGAATACTGTCGCTGACAATTGAGACATGCGTTGACACGAAGTTTTGATTGAACTAATCGAACTAAACCGAATTAAAAATATGCATGCAGACCTGTATCGACAAATCACATTGGTTTCACTCAACCGATTTATTTTGGCGTTTATGCGCCCTTTCTTATAGCGAGTTTCATTCAAATTTCAAAGATCTTTTCTTAAAATCGAGATTTTATCTTTTCAATTAAACTTGTTTTTTTTTAGATTGAATTGGTGAATACATATAGTGCAAACATAATATTCATCATCAGATGACGATGAAGACGAAAAGGAAGCATAACAAACTTCACTGAATTTATAAAATTTAAATTATTAACTTCTTCGTATATTATTTGTTTATTTTTGTTTTAATTTTTTAGCACGGACTGGCACAAGTTCACAATAAATCAATAACAATCTATTTTCCATTTGACGTTTGACAGAAAAGACTTTTTACATGTATGTTGGCATTCAGATCAAATCTGCCAACCAATCAGATATCAAATCTTTCGTGTTGAGATTTGATCTAGATTTCCTCTTTTTGTTGCAATGAAAATCTCGAAATTCTGAAAGATCAAATCTTTTACCAGAGAGAGCAAATCTATACTTGAATGAAACTCGGTATTGAGTTAGATTTTTTAAAATATATTGGATTTTTGTTGACGTTTTGACGAGTTTGGTTGAACAACATTTTGTCTGAACAAGACGAATTGAATTGGACTTACGTTACGTCAAAATAAATTGGTTAAATGAGGCCTATATGAATATCTTCAGAGAATCGAGATCAAAGTTACTGAATGTGTGTGCGTGTGTCCAATTGCGTATTTCGTTTTCAGATTGATCGCGGTGTAATTGGCTTGTTTCTGTTGTGTGTTGTTTTTTGTTGAAATGTTTGATTTATTTTGCAAATTTTGTGTTATGAAATACTTGGAACAGGACTGGATTGAAATCTCAATTTGGTTTCGACCCGATCCCTCAATCAAATCATGTAAGCGCGGTGAATAACTTATAATTTTGTGTATAGATTATAGAACTTGTTATACTGTAGCGTTATTTAATTTAGAAAATAAGTCAAGGAAAAATTAATTCTTCAATTCTAAAATATTGTACGCCAAAAAGAAAAAAACAATCTAGGCGCGCACATGCAATTTTTCCGAAACGAAATAGTTTTACCACTAGTTGAACGATGATCGCGCACATAAGCAACTTAAAAATCAATCAACGAGATAAACCAACACAGACAATATTTTGATATAATGTGCGCGCTGTTACATATAGTTCCGTGTGATAAAAACTGAAGAACTTATTTGGGGCGATCGTTCGATTTGTGTCAAAACACAAACTTTTAAGTTGCTCGACTCGCGGACTGAATAGTTTTTGCATGTGCGCGCACTCTCATATAAGTCCATGGTATTCACTTTAGCAACCAAACTGTTGCAAAACTGAAAGTTGCATTGGCGCGCCTAGCCTAAAAGTCTCTGGTCACTAACACTATTCTGTTTGACAGTTGTAATATGGCGGACAAATGGTTTCTTTGCTGCGAGAAAAGCGTTCACTCACTTATTAGATAAGTTATCGTGGATACCAAATTATCCGATTATATTTGTGAACGATTCAGATAGGTTAGCTGAAAGCTGTCAAGAAACAAGAATGAAACTCATATCAAATACATTTTGCAGTCAGTTGTTCTATACATTTGTCGTCGAATAGCATTCATGAGAACAGTTGTCTTTCATAAGCTGTGCTTTTACACGCGTTACAACAACAGAAAGTTAAGCCAGATCGCTCAGAATAAATGAGTGAACACCCACAATTAATTTACATGTGCACCATCATCCATACTGTTAGTTATCATGATCGATAGCTAACGCCACCGTTTCGGTTTGCGAAACGACTTGACTTTTCTGTGCTGGTTTGTGACATGAACAAGTTTCTGAGATAATACATAGTTTACATCTGAACATTATGCACCTGAACAATTTCATGATAGAATATCTTCAACAGCAGTGTGGAAAACCTCTAATATTGTAATGAAAACAGGACTAACTGGGTCACTTTTGTTGGGCTGGTCTCCCATCTGTCTATAGTGTCTCATAGAGAAGCAAACCATAAGGCCCAGAGGTAATTAGATACTGAATCTGCGTTCAAGTCTTATAAAATGTTAATTAAAAATATCATACAAGACCACAGCCATAATAGCAGTGGAGTACCTACCAAACAAAATTTGGGATTAGCATAATAAAATTGAAAACATGAATAAATGAAAGGACAAATACTCCCGATTATAACATTTTTCCCAGAAATACATAAAACATTGTGATTTATTTTAAGGATATTTCATATATTTAAAGCCTCATTTCCCCGTTGTTCTACGAGTGTATCTATATTTATAAACACATAAAAAAACCATATTAAGTTTGAAATTCAATCTCGATAAAAATAGCAGATTGGAGGTATTACAATTGAACAAAATTTAATTAAAACATTTCTAATTAAACAGGGAAAAATTGTTTTGACCGATATTTTCGTTTTGCTATATTCCAATCCAAACCCAATTGATGAGCAACCACAAGCTATTTGTATTTCAAATTATATTTTCAATAAACCGGTGCGGGGGTTTTAGTATAGATACAAATGTATATATGTTTGTATATTTTTGAAGCAAATTGGGAGTAAAAACATACATAAATGGTTGGACAATTTCCATGTGCTACTCCCACAATACAATCATAATGGGCCAGGGTAATGAATTTTAATTGGTTTTGGTTTTGTTAGATTACACAATAAAAACTTATTCAAGCCTATGAAATGATTAGAGGCTTTTTATGCAAATCAGACAAATAAAATGTAAAGATTACAGTGTATTTTTTTTTTTTTTTTTTTTTTTTAGTAAAAACTGAAAACATAAAACAATACCAATAGCGAGCTAAAGTTTTAATTGGAAATGAAATTTGATTGCAACATTAATTGGCAATCAGTGGAACAAGGACTTTTTCACATCTTTTTTTACAATGTTATTTTATTTATTGTCAAAGTGTTTGTAGTGTCCTAGTTTAATGTATTTTATTTCGTTGATGGTAATTGAGGCATAAACTTTAGGTAGGTAGATAGACACACAGCACGTCAGCCCAGGGTAGACAAGGTGTTTTTTTTGCTTTAATTTAGAAACACGATTAAAAACGTGTATAAATCAATCATGAAAAAAGCTTTTTTTAAGCACATTAATTATAAGTATAACGCGATTAAATTGGCGCCACAGAACAATAATAACAAAGAATAAAGTCGACAACACGTCAACACAGTATACACTTGAAATAATATGGTGAAGTAATCCTCACAAAATTGAAAAAAGTGTTACCATATTTTAATTTTTTATCATTTGATCCGGAAGTTTTTGTTCTGTCTGATTGAAACAAATTGTAGGAGAGAATCGTCATAGGAAATAGCGACGCTATCATAGAAAAACATTGACTTTCCAATACAAACATTCAGTATAAGAAATCGGTAACTCGTTTTTCTTTTTTTTTTTTTAAATTAACTATATGCCCGTAAGACCTAAGGTCTTTTAAATGCAACCTGAATTGCACGGCGCTAGTTTGGCACAGTGGATTTGAGAACCAGGTATTGACTGTCTCATGTTAACCCAATAAAAATCTCATTTTAAGCAATAAAAGTTAAGCCCCAAAAATTGTACATGCTTTCCTTAGCCCTCAGAAAATTAGTTATTTCTGTATTTAATGTGGGTTATCGTGATTAAAAATTTCTTTGGAAATTTTTCTCTCATTCGAACGTAGGAAAGGTGAAAGATGCTCAAAAGTTTCACTTGGAATTTATTGGTATCGCGAATATGCAAGAAATTTAAAGAAATTTTCTGGGAGATTCCCGATATGGCACAATATTAGTCAAGTGTTTACCCTAAGCCTCGTGTAAAATAAATGGATACATTTTACCTAAATCGGTTGAGCAAATAATGAGATATACTCTAATAATCAAACAAAGCGAGCAAACATTTTACATAACTTATATTATTTATATAATTTTATAAGTGAAAAATGTTGACAAATAGGCAAATATTAAACGTCAATCGAGCGTATTCAACATACTCTTTGTGCAAAAATGAACACATATTTTTTGTCTTTCAAACTCAATCTGCTATCTCCAATTTTTCTAAAAGTAAAAGTTAAAGCGTGCTTAATATTTACCGAAGACACTCAAGAATAAACACAGGATATAAAGTTTGCCAATTGGATTTCCCCACAAACTCGAAAAACAGCTAATATTCAGATTACTTCAGCTGATGGACTGTCATTTCCTTTAACATAAAAAATCAAAAACTCTTATTCGCTGCATTGAGTGAAATTACAAAAACAATAATGTTCAAAAATGATGGAGTGTAAGACGTACCAAAAAATTCTTTACATACTTAATTGATAATCTCTGACTCTGACACTTTAGTGAAACTCCACTAGATCGAAATATTTTGTTAATAAGGTGAATACGGGGTGTCTCTCGTATCGGGAGTTTACAATGCTTTTAGTACTTTTGAATTTTGTGCAGTAGAATATGTACGTTTTTCACACATTTTTACCTTAATATTTATACGATTTATAAATATCTACCATTATTTTTGCCAAAAAATGCAAAATGGTAGAAAATATCGTCATTTTGCTAGTCGTGTCATCCGATATTGGTTCTATAAACACACGCAACGTCGATCAACCAATTTTATTTTATTTTCAAATTTCAAAAAACGTCGACGAAGAACTATCTGTCAAAATAACAAATCAATAAAACAAAAACAAGTCAGGTTCTATTGAAATTAACAAAAGACAACTACTCTGCCTACAAAGTAATTCGACTTTGTTGACACAACATTATGTCGACACATATTACAAGTTATGAATACCTGTTACTAAAACAACATTAATGGAACAAAATTTGTTAGTAAATAACAATTTTTATAAACTACTTTCTCCGCTATTCGGTTCGATCAAAATAAAAATTTTGAAATTTTAAATGTTATTTCAATAATAGTTAGTTTTTCATTTGCTGTTACCTGTCACTAAATACGTCTTACATAAATATTGACCCATCCCTCTTTGTGTGGGGATGTGTTAAAAATCAGAGAGATTCTGTCAAATTTCAGAGACCTTTGTTTCATACGAGTAAATAACAACCGAAAAGCATAGAGCATACCTTGTAATGTGTACTTAGTCGAGGACGGTTCTATCAATACGACGAAAAATCTCTTGCTTCTTATACATCATGTCAGCATTTCGCAGAGAACAAGATACAGTTTTAGACAGTCGAAAATGTACATGAGCGGGCCTATTTAACAGTGGATAACAGCATCTTATTTGATGCAGTGAAATTATTATTGTTTAGTTAACTTTAGCAATCATCCCGTTGCCATTAGTATATTTGAAGGTCCAACCGAATACGAATTGAGATTTCGATCCAAGTATGAAACAAAACTAGATAGAAAGATTGAATTCAAATGAAATAAAAATAAACTTAAAGTGACAGTTTTATTTGGTTGTTATACTACGTTTCCACCGAACATTAATCTCTGGTAGATTTACTAATCTCAAGAAGTGTTTCCACCGCTCCAAAAGTAGATTAATTTTGAAACCACTATTCAAAATGCATATATCGCTTCATTTTCTCTTATGATGTAGAAGTGAGACAGGCAGCTTCATCTGTGTCAACCGAAGAGAAAAATTCACTTTCCCGATGAATGTGTTCATTTCGATATAGAAGTAGGGTAGTGCGATTGAAGGTTTAAAGGTGATTTATTTTAAATCTTCATCTGAGAAGATTAAAATTTGTATGGTAAATCTTCAAGATTTGTAGGAGATTTAGCTAAATCTACTTATTTTTCGGTTTAGTGGTTGGTGGAACCGTAGTATTAGTGTAGGTGGCGGGATTAATTTTGCGCCACTAGCACGAATGTAGCAAGGGTTTACAAAAATAATGAAGTTTCTGACACATTATGACGATTTTTTTCTACATGGACAACCGATTGTTCAAGTACTGAATGCAAAAGTATTTTTTTTCTATTGAAAATTCACGCATAATTATTGTTTTATCAAAATAGGTACATACATTTTTGACAAGTCAGAAATCGATAAGCAAATTTGATGGCAGGTGGCTTTTATAAGTAACAAAATGGCCGTCATTAGTTTCTAGTTCAAAAAAATACTGTTCCAGGCCACGTGGCAATAGATGGCCATGTAAAAAGTTATTTTTGTTTGCTACATGAGCGCTAATATCGCTAAGAAGAGGTGAAGTCATTTCCATTTAAATTTATATATGGAAGTAAAGTTGAAATAGCTGCTTATTTGTTAAGGCATAATGCGTGTTTAGGGAAATCTATCAGTAGTAGTATTTTAAATTATGATTATTGTACTTTAACTTTTTAAATAAAGAGAAGAAAACGCAAATAATACCTACATATTATTTTTCTTTTTTGGTAGTCATCGACCAAAAAATAGTGCGTCTTAGAGCGACACGATAGCATCTAACTGATGAGCCCAACTATCGTGTCCGGGCGAAACGCATTTTGGACTAAAGGTCATAAAATATTTCAATTTGACTTAAAATTTTTATTGACCGTAGAGTAACTAGAGATCTTGGGCCTTACCGATAATCAAATTTAGTTTTGACTTAAATATTACAAAAAAAAAAAATACTATAACGTTATCGATCCTAAATAATAATTAACCACACATTATGTTCTCAATTTTTGGTGTCAATTCGATATGATATAAGAAATCTGTTTGCCGTCCGATGTCTAGAACCGCAGTTATGACCAAAAATGTCAATCACATGTTTGTTATTGCTTTAATAGTATAAAGAATAATCTGTTTTGTTTTGTTTACACACACTTTCATTTTGGTTTCTCTTTGTTGCCGTAACAACCTACAACATTTGATTCCTATTAAATGGATTTTGATATTTTATATTGTCGGTTGTCTAGAATGTTCCATGGATTTTTTGAACGGCTTAAAAATGGAAAATTCGTTGTGAAGCTTGGAAAATTGTATTAATTGCAAAATTCATTGTGATAGAAGACGTGTTGCGTGCCTTTTTTGTGGAGAAGTTTATGAGATATACATATATTAGATGACGATGTGCTGCGATCAATGCCACAACCCTATAGATTGCGTCCGTTTCACATTATAATTTTCTATTCACCAAATGTGATATTTTTCTTTATTCGAGTTTTGCGTATTATTACACTGATTCCGATCTAACCTTGGACGACGTACACGTTTTGCAATAATTTATCAGAATGTTCGGTGATAATCAAACGCAAGAGATACGTGCAAAAGAAATAAATGGAGACGTGTCCATATTTAGCACAGCTTTAAACAGCGCAATCACTACCACAAATTCGACAAAAAGTTATTAGAAGAAAAAAAGTGGTAAATGTAGACTTCGATCACGCTGCTTTGGAATACCATTCTACAATCGCATTTACTTTCTCGATGCTCTCGGTGGGACATGCAAGACATTCGTCATTTAGTTCAGTCTAGCAACAATTCGGCCAAGATCTCTTTCGTTGCCTGATGCATCCTATGACATCTATGGCATTGCTGCCACACTGTTTGGAGGTGGTCGAACTGCACATTCCGCTCTGAAGCTGGGGATGAATTTTCTCACGGTTGACAAGCCAATAACGTGCACAATGATCAAGAATTTTACGAAAAGAAATTGATGCGAGAATGCAAAATCATAATTTGCGATTAATGCCCGATGGCGCATAAACGAGCTTTGGAAGCAGTTGACCAAACAATGACGGATTTACAAGGTGATTCGAAATGATTTGGTGGGGATATGATATTGCTCAGCGAAGATTTTCGTCAAACGCTTCCCTTCATCCCGAAATCTACTGCTGCCGATGAATTTAATGCATGATTGAAATCGTCGTCTTTGTGCCGGCAAGTCAAGAAATTGAAATTGATAACACATATGAGAGTCGCATTGCAGAACGACCCATCGGCTGCTGAATTATGAAGATGACTGCTGGCGCTTGGCAATAGCCAAATTTATGTTGATGTCTCGCCTGGATTGATATCAATATCGGCAAATTTTTGCGAGTTAACAACACCAAAAAAGAAACTCATCACCGAAAAAGTGTTCCCCGGCATTGTAAGAAATTATAAAATCTCGATTGGATTTGTGAACGGGCAATACTAGCAGTGAAGAAAAAGGACGTCGTCAATAGCTTGGTAAACGGTCTTTGTTGTTTGATTTTGCGCCGGAATACAAATCGAAAACATTGTTTATCATATCACTCTCTCCTTATTTTTATTCCATTTAAATAAATCAAATTGAAATTTGAACTATGTGTTTTATTATAGCTCTTAAGTTCTTTTGAAGTCGTTAAATTGGGGCGAGACGAAGTTCGTCTGCTCCGCTAGTCATCTATTAAAAACAAACTAAATAGTCTTTTATTTTTTTGGGCTGGCAACGAGAAAAAGTTGATTTTAACCATTTTGAGTGACATTTGGAAACAAAATATTATCCAAACCTCAAAATATAGTTCGTTGCCTACCTGTCAAGCTATGAGCCATTGAAGGATGGCTCCGATTTAAATAGATTAAATAAACACTTAAAAATTTAAATTTCACCTCAGAAAATTAAAAATTTTTCCGCCTTTTGGAAATAAAATTTTAACCAAATGTCAAAACATTATATGTTACCTATTTGTCAAGCCATGAACTGTCAAAATCGATTGAGGGATGGCTCCGATTTAAATAGATAAAAAAAACCTTTATAAAATTAATTTTTATATCTTTTTACTACCAAAAAAACACGAAAGAAACCAAGACTAAGGATGAAACCAAGAGCGAGACCGAGACAAGACTGCACATTAAAATTTTCACGAGAAAAAGGCGAGACCAATATCGAGACGAGATTTGTTTATGCGAGACCGATACGAAACTGAAATTTTAGATTTTGACGAGACTGAGAAGACTAACAAGTCTCGCCTGGTCTCGTCTCGTTATTTTGTCCATCATTTTTAGAAGCACGGGGCCTAAATAGTTATCGATATTTGGTATTAAAATATTAGTTTCTCTAGCTAAAATCAAGTATAGTGGTAATTTAACTTAACAACAAAAAAGCAAATAGTCTTGGACTTTAAATAAAATACCCACGAAATAACGTGATAGGTTCCTATTCAACTTTACAAAACATCTTAATTAACCGTTTAAGCGCTGTTGAAAAAAAACAATGAATTTTTTATTAATTTGTTTCAATTCAAGGGTTCGAATAATTAACCAGGAAGCAAAAACAACTAAATAGAACGAAAAAATATCTAAATATAAAACCTATCCACACGTTTTCATGTTCAAAGACTATACCAACTTGTAACAAAATTTCAAACACTTACCAAGTACCGTCAAGTTGGCGACCAAATGATGTTCAGGCGGTTTCAGGACGCCTCTATAACATGCATCACCAATTACCAACTTGGCTGCTGTACCTTCCAATGGTCGATAGCTAATGCAAACTCCGTGTTTGGTACCCTTATGCCGGGCTATTACGTACACCGTTCCATTTTCCGACCACGAACCATGACATGAATATTCTGCAAGAAAAGAATATTAAAAAAATTGAATAAAGCAACCAAGCATAACAATGGAACAAAAAAAAGAGGAGAAATGAAAATTCAAACTTAAACAAACACAGCTTACAATGAACGGACAAAGAATAATAAAATATTAAAATAACACAATTCCATTCAATTTGGCACATGATACAGATACAGACATACTACAAAATGGAGGATATCCGATTATGCCGCATCAAATACAGAAAAGTCCTTACAAATCACAAAATATTTCAGTTATTTGTCATACACAGATATACTCGTACCTACATACATACTACGAGTACATCAAAAGTTGGAGTAAAAGCAAATTTGAACAGAGAAACGCTTCCTTTTCCTCTTCCATCATCATATGCACATCAATTTCCGTTTCAATTGAGAGAACATAAGAATTCAATTTAAAATTAATTTTAATTTATCAAAATCTAAAATTCATCTCTATGTCGAGGCTCGAGGGCAGATGAACCATCCGAATCAGA
Source organism: Philhelius pedissequus (assembly GCA_910595825.1). Classification (NCBI taxonomy): domain Eukaryota; kingdom Metazoa; phylum Arthropoda; class Insecta; order Diptera; family Syrphidae; genus Philhelius; species Philhelius pedissequus. The sequence continues at coordinate 47,047,126 of OU343161.1, read as the reverse complement.
AATAGAATCAAAATCAAAGAAACACAATCCAATATGGAAGAAACTGAAGAAAATTTCGTATGAATTTTTAAATGAAACATTGGAGATTCTAAGTGGATCTGCTGCGAGATAATAATATATTCTTCAGGAGGAAATGGGATATGGTCTGGTCATGGTGGCCATTTTTTTTTTTTATCATATTCTCCACAGTGTAGTGTATAGTCCACAGCTACACTATGGAGAGAATATGCGGCAACGCTGTGAAAAAAATTAATTTGAAGTTGGTTATGGTTTATAGATTTTTTTTAATATGACAATATGGAATCCATTACGTTTATGTAGAGGTTAGTTTTTTTGCAGTTAGTGGTCAGTAAAGTGGTGATCGATGTGGTTTGCCATGGTGAAACTGAAAATAACCTGCAATTGACATGAAAAACGGAGGGGTTTGTGTTTACTCTTTCATTTTCTGTAACTATGTTTTTAGTTTTATGGTGTTGATGTGGTTTTGTTGTATTTTTTTTGTTGTAACAAAAACATTGAATGACGTACAAATTTTTATTCATGGTCATCTCATATGTATAATGGTTTATTTTTGCTTAAATATGTCCTGTGGAATGTTCACAAGCAATATTTTAATGTAACTATCCAGAAGAAGAGTTGAATTAGTTAGGTAGTTATTTATTTGGGACTACTTGTGCAGTTAAATTATAAATATAGTGTCATCTACCCATTAACAATTGAATTTAGGGGTGAGTTTTACATGAGAACGAACGATTTTTAATAATTGTTTCTGTTTTGGTCTACTTAATTAGTTGCAATGATACTAAAGTACTGCGAATTAAAACATATATCCGCACACTTTACTCCATTACTTTACTCTATTTAGAAAAGTTCAATCGTACCATAATCTAACACCCACTGCCACATACATAAATGAAAGATAACAAGATTCCGACACTTCTATTTTTACTTGCGATTAAGGCGCCAGTTAAAGCTTTCACCAATTCGGCCCACCCGTTTGGGCTGTAGGTGTCTTTACATATATACAGACAGACTGACACACATGAAAGCTACGAGTATAACTAGCGCCTAAGGCAAGTTATGCATTCGTCGGAAAAAAGGTTTAGAGATAACAATCAAACATGACATTACGATGATAGCGAAGATGAAAAAAGATGGTCTAAAGATTCTGTCCGTCTGTATGTCTGTCAGTCTGTCTGTATATATGTAAAGACACCTACAGCCCAAACGGGTGGGCCGAATTGCTTCAAACTTGGTATATAGAGTTTTTTAAGGTATTGTACAGAGGGGAAATTGAATTTTTTTAGATCAAAAACTAACGGTACATGCCATATAACCGTTACGTTAAAGCCTATTTTTCTCGGAAACGGCTCTAACGATTTTGATTTAAAAAAATCAGAGCAGATTTTTAGGTAAGACCGATCATATGGTTTTAAAAAAAATTTTTAAAATGTCTAAAAACCGTACTTTCCATAGGACCGTTTTTTTTTGCTTTCGACTATCTCATAAATGGCTAACCCGATTCTTTCGAAATTTTGCACATAGGTTTAGGTTGCCGGTTGAACATAAGAGCAAGTTCGTGCGATCCAGTTGTGCATTTTATTTCACTTTGTTGTTGTAATGTTTGGCAACTCATGTGACGTCAGTTGTGAAAACTATTATAGAAACAAACCAAGATAAGAACCAAAAAAAGGTTTAAAATTAGTTTTAGAAATTATGTATATTTTTTTTAAATGTGTACTGTTTCTTGTTGTAACACTTTCAATTGTTGAAATTAACACTTCAAAGCAATTTATCAGGAATTATTCAATCATATAAGGCAATACAGGGGTCCTACTAGTTGTCGAAAGTTGTTTTTAAAGCCATTTTTAAGTGGTATTGTATTGGAAAGTAGCATCCACTGTCCGCGTATTTGACTCTTCGCCACATAATCTCCAATTAATCCGATTTTTTTCAGTTAATAAGTGCTTTACTAAACAATTTGAAAGTGGAAATTTTGCGAATTCAAACAACTTTATTTTAGAATCAAATTCCATAGCTGGGGCCCAGCTTTTGTTCATTTGTTCCGCTTAGTAAAGGTCCCACTTCACACATTTTAGGACACAAGAGGGTGTTATTTTGGAAGCAATAAAAAATATATAAACTGAAATGTCTTTTTAGGTACTTTATTTCAAAGCATTACTTGGGACCCAGAAGAGGATGATACTGATGGCAACAAAGATGATCAAGATTTGGCCACTTTAGAAAACGATAGCCTAAAAAACATGGCCATAAACCAAGAAACAAAATTACAGCCGAAGAAAATGTGGCATCGTATTCATGGGTGGACCATATGTAAATGAAGGCGGTTTGTCAAAGCCATCACCAAGGATGTTGAATGACTTGACGAACTTGGATAACAATTTCAAATCCTTCAACGGATAAGACTTAGTAATTTGACCAGGCTACCAAACAAATCTACTTGAATTGGCCAAAGACATTGACTGCAATGTGAAAATAAAAAAAACTTTTTTCCGCACGAGGATGTATCTTAGAATAAGAACACCTAACAGAATTGTAGACTTATCCAAATGCAAAAAAACAAAAATACAACAAAATTAAAACATAATTTAAACATTTTCCATTTATTTAATCCACAATAATCTTCACAAATTGTTGTTTTGTTTAATTTAAGTTAAATCTTTAGCACTCCGAATTTCTCGATTCTTGATTTTTTCGCAATTAATTTAAATGCAATTAAAGTAAATTTAATTCAATTATAGTTTATATTATATTATTCGCGCACGAAAGATCCATTAATCCACATCGGACAAACAAAACAATTTCTTTTACATTAGAAATATTTATTTCGGACATTAGGCCTGTTTGTTATCTTGGGAATTCTACGAATTCATAAAAATTTGTAAAAATTTTCACAAAATGCTGTTTGTTAACACGAAAAAATTACTACAAAGACTTTCAAACTTGAGTAGAAAAACTTCCCCTACATTGAAAAAGTTGTGAAATCTTACTACATGGATTTCTGTGGGTAACTGGTGGAAAAACTGACAAAACACTAAGCTGTCAAGTTTTCATGCTATTTCCTTGGTTTAGTGATGGACAAATTCAAAAGAAACGATAACTCGAGCAATAAATTAATTATAATTTGTGTGGAAGAATGAAATCTTCGTATTGAAAATTAAAGACAAGGAATAAAGAAAGAAACGCAGTAAGGAAAACACAAATAAAGGAGTTGAAAAATTTTAATATTTGTTGACTGTTCTTTGTGTTGCGTGTTGTTTTTCTCTTTTTTTTTTTTTGGTAATGTCAAATATTGGTGATTATTCAATTATCCCCATCACTACAAGTCTTTGCATCCGGAGGATCACCATTGACGTCCGCTCTTGAAATTAGAGAGCTGATCCACTGCTCATTACAAAAAACATAGCAAACAAAAGGTAACACATTGTTTCCAAAATTAATATTTCTTTAACTTTATGTGGGAGAGTTAGGCACTGAAATTTCTTTCTTGATTTTTTTCATTTCATGCTGATCATCATGGTACATTTCTTCTTTGAATTGACAATTTCCATTTTGTAGATAATTGATGATCTATGGAATTAAATACAAGTTCGAAAAGTTGAAAAGAAGTTCCATTTGGGAATAATTCAATTCAACTGAATTGCATACATCAATGTTATTCACCCGGCTGAATGAATGAAATAATGCCAATTTTCAAAAACGTCATCTGCTTTATAAAATGCAACTCCAATATGTTCTTAAACGCAAACTGCAAAAGCTATTTGTTAGAAAACTCAAATACAAATTTTTTGTATTACCATTGTTTTCGATAATGAGGTTTGCGAAGGTCAGAAGTTCGAAAAGATTATCTGACGTTTTCGAACTAAAATCAAGGACAACAATACGAACAGAGAAATATAGAATAAATAGGAATTTCTAAAGAAAAGCTTCGAAGTGAAGAAGATCAAGAGCGAAACTGAACTTAAAAATTTATTAAATTGCTGAAGAAAAGGGCAAACACTCCAAAAGTAAGTGAGTCTGCTATTACACGATGCATGCATTCATTCAATATTTCGAACAACTTAAGTGCAAAAGAGAAAAGAAATTGAAAAAAGTTAAGGCGGAAGAAACTGATTTGTGTCGCCCTAATAACATTTGCGGTCTAACGCTTCTCCTTGCTCTTCTCAGTTTTGTTTTTAAATCATTATTGTTTATATGGTGCAATCAAACTTAAGTGCAACCTACAGTTAAAATATGTATATCTAGTTTTCTTGATTTTTCATTGATAAAACAAGTATAGTCGATGAAATTCGTAGGAGAAATATTATATGAAATTTTTTGGACCAAAGAATTAATCTTGGAACTTAAAAATGTTAAATGGGATTCATGAATTTGATTTTAACGTGGGCTTAAATCAGTGGATGAAATAATTGAGAAGAATTCGAAGAAGGAACATGTATTTAGAGTCATCGTGGAATAGCTATCTTATCTTATCCGAAAACGTCAAATGCCCTTAAAAAAAACATCAAAACATTTGACGTTTATCAAAAAGTATTTGTTTAATAGCAAAACGATTTGACGATTGATTGGAAATTCTGCGTAAATGATGATCGTTTGTCAAATTGACTTTTATTTGAAGTGGACCGATATTTCACTTATGAAATAACATTTGCATTAAGGAGCTATTAAAATTAATATATTCTTATGACACTTGACATAATTTGCAAAACTTACGAAAAGTTCACATTATGACTTTGCCTTTGTCCTACTTTCTGCAAAGCTGTATCAACTGAAAATATCTTGAGACTTGAGAGTTTGGAAGCATCAAGTTCCACACGGATATTAAAATATTAAATGATGCTGTCAAGATTGGTTCTTTTGGGCCACTATATCATTTATATTGATAATACCAGACTTAGAGACATCCAAAATAAACTTTGACAACTGTCAGAAGAGTAATGACTTATCCAACGAAAAAGAGATTTATCGATATAAAAAGAGAGAGCTTAACGCCGAATTCTATCAAATGCTTTAACCTTGATTGCAGTTTAGATGAGATATTTCTAAAAATATTCCAGCTCCTTTAAGATTTCGGCAAGGTTTCATGGTAGCTAAAATAACTTACCGAAGCGTTAACGAAGTTGAAATGTTAGTTGGTTAGCCAGATATAAAAGCTTTCGTTCTATGACATATTTCTGACGATTGCCTAGTGTTTCGGTGACTATGGAAAAAAGAGAGGACAATGCCAATGAGCTGTAACTGGCGGTTAAATAACATTCGCAATTTTGGAGACCAACTGTTGTCCATCCAATTGGCATGTACTTACACAATGGTCTTGTCAAAATGGAATTTATATACCACCTGGACCTACCACTTTCAACACGTCGTCTATAAAGCTAAAAGGAGGCTAACAATTAAAGTGAAGCATGCTGGGTCCATTCAATATGTTAAATTCTGAATAATCTTTTATCATTTTACAGTAAACGCGTATCTCTCCATATCTACTACCTTACATCTTGAGTCAATTCATGAGTTTCTTTATTAAACTTCGAACAATTTATACCTTCTCATGTTTTATCGGACAATAACTTTTCACCTTTGTATTTATTTTACATCAAAATTTCAAAATCAACATAATATTAATATGTATCGCAAGTCAAGGCATTTTCGAACCACTCATTCTGCACACGCCATCCAGTAAGTTATTACTCGTACACATCTTGAACCGCGTGTCAAGTGCAATCAACCTAGCACCATGGTTATGGATGGATGATTTGACTAATTTGCCAACACTTTGCCCACTCGAATGAATACGCGTTTAGGTGAGTCATGGAAAATACTTAATATTAATAATTACAATGCAAACGCTGTGGTTGCAGTAATCAAGTAAGAGGAAAAAAATACTCAAGATTTACGACACCAAATTCCGGTCCAACATCCTTAAGCTTATAGACGAGACAAAAAAAAAACAAACAACTTACCTATATAAATTCTAAAGCAAAAATGCAAGGAATGTTTATTATTATACTCTTGTCGACTCAAACATAATTTTCTGTTATTTTCTCCATTTTTTCATTTTTCCATTTTAAGGACGAAGAGAAACAACACCATCTGAGCAAAAACCAAGGAGGAAGTTTGGCATTTGTGAAGCTAATAGATCCTCCATGTCAGGCAGTGAATACTCTGGTGAGTGAGTTGGGCCAACAACACCTTTAGGTAGTTACATCTTATGCCATCTACCTATGCATCAAAGTTATGAGAGCAAGCGAAAATATTGTAGAACAAAATGTTCTATCATAAACAAAAAATTAAAAGAAAAAAAACCAAAGGACTAAGCTAGCTAAGACTAGGATCAGGAAGAGGAACAGAAAACATGCAGCGTCGGGATAACAAATAATAAGAGAAGAATCTGATGAAAGTTATTTTGCCAGCAAACCTAGCAAAAAGGCACCATTATCGACACAAGGAGAGTGTCCTGGAATGTTCAATTTAGCAGTGCAGAAGGCTAAAAGATTGCACAAGTGCAGGTCCATAACGGACCTCGGTAGCGCCTGTAAGCACTTAACTTTAATTTTGATACAACAGACGATATTTCATTATCCTTATATAAGTAGTAAATATCCTTTTTAGCATTTGCCGCAATATCGTACAGGTTTTTTAATTACAAAACTATAATCCCTTCCGATTAAGGACCATCACAGTACTAGACACAGGGAAATTGTATACATATTGGGACACTAAATATTTGCTTGTTTTTTTAATTGCCAAAATATGATAAATTTGAGAAAAGTTTTTTGTTGAGAACTGTTAAAATCTATTCGTATTCCACTACCATCCACACTTCAATGAATACATTTTTTCCTCGTAACGTACAGTAAAACCAAAGATTATAAATTATAAAACATCATTTGTGACGAATAAGAGAAAAACATGAGAACGAAATGTCAAAATAGAGGAATATGATCCTCTCATGCGAAAAGTCTAATATTCTGCAGAAAACTGTTTTATCAGAGTGAAATACCTCTTTGTTATCGATAGTTTGTATGGAAATGTCACTTTGTTTAATGGCGTCCTGCTGACAATTCCCCATTAAAACATTGTGGTGCATAGACCCAAGGAAATCCTCTCAATGGTGAAAGAGAGTCATGTTTGTTGAGATAACAGACGTGCCAGAGGAATTGGACATATAGAAAAACTATATATATCCGGAATTGCCGACATTATATCGAAAACTTGACATTTGCATACAAACTATCGATAACCAATGGGTAATTCGTGCCGGTAACACAGTTCTCTTTGGAATAATAGTTAACGGCCACAGTTGTTCTTGTATTTAACATCTAAATTGTGTCCTCTTATTGTTTTCTGGGTTATATCGTGGCGCCCTTGATGTTATAACATCGCCCATAACTTCACCGCACAATCCTGCTCCTCAAGAAATGAAATCATGCAAGTTGACTATGAAGTACAGTGCATGAGGGGAGTCAGGTGTGGAATAAAACTTCCATGGAAAGAAAATGGAGTATGACAACGAAATTATGCAAATATTCAGCAAGGATTGCAATTTATGTACTTTCCCATTTATTCACGTAATTTTCGTGTAGTACTTATTTTTCGTTGTGCCTCGACTTCAGCCAAGCTTGTTTGGTAATTCGCTTCTTGTTGACACGAAGGAACGCACACACACACATTGTGCCGGAGCTGCGACCGGCATTATTGTGAGTTTGCATTAATTGCATGCTCCCTTTAAGGGACGATATAAAATAAAATGAAAGACGACAACGACGACCTTTTTTTTCTGAGTCACTAGTTGGCTCTTTCATTTATATGTACATATATATAATGTGTCTGGAAATATTTTTCAAAAGTGTGAAATAATTATGGAATTTAATTGGAGAAGGTAAATATTGTGTGCTTTTAACGTTTTTTTTTGGTCATTTATTAATTTTGATGGTTGAGTCTGAGATGTCTGAGTGAATTCTTTATATTCAGCAAATTCCGATGCTCTGGTGATCGAATGGAGGGGAAATAAACTTATAGAAATTCATTTTAAAGCTACTACAAAGTTGAAATTAAATTAATTGCCTAATTGTGATTATTGATATGTTGACAAAAGATGATCAAATATTGCCTAAAACATTCTATAGGAGTGTTGGGTAGGAGTGGTATTTACCATACATGTATTCCGAACATGTCAGAATCTAGCACAATAGGAGTAAGTATGTAGCTGTCAGAACACTAAGCAATGAAATAACTCCACAGAATATCATTGTTGGACTAGTGTATGTGCGTTTTAAGTAACTCACACTTAGAGCGTTTTTATTTTTTTTTTAATTTCAAGTACTGCGATGGATTAAAGTCATTAATTTTTTATTTATTTTTTTTTTTGGTTAAAAAATAATGTCAAACAGTTGACATTTTTCCAATATTCAATTTAACAGTTTTCTTAGACACGAGTATCTTGCCTGGGGGCGTAGTTCCAAGTAATTCAACCCTGCGTTTTGAGTGCTCTGTCCCAAAACTAATATATTCTGAACTACAGACAACAAGAAATTAAATGCATGACTGGATGGTACGAACTTGCTCTTGTAGCTAACAACTTAAATGAAGCTAACCATTGAGGATTGTTTCGTTTGGTGTAGTTATCCTATGCAGGTTTAAAGCCTATGTGGGTAAGATTACCTTGATTCTAGTTACATAGGTACCTACAAATGTAGGTATATTTAAATCTATTTATGGATTTTATTTATGTAAATTGAGAGAGTAAAATGTATGTACATACATATACATATATGTAGATCGAACCTAAGTATATAAACTTGTACATATAATAATGCAAATGAAGGATGCATATAACTTTGTAATTAAGGTGCAATATGCATACATAAGATTCATGTGGTTTTTAAAGACACGTCATATGTATATATAAATGTATGAGGGCCTACATTGTATGTAGTTTTCAGTGACGTACGAAAAAATACGTAAAATGGGAATAACAATAAAGGTAAAAATTAATGGATAATACACATAATTAAATGTTTTTATATTGCTTAGTCGTTATAGTTTGAGGGAAAACAAAGCTGCCATTTGAATTCATGGATAAATAAGAATATATCTAAAAAAAATTCAAAAATAGTTGGAGCGGTTTTATAATGTATTAATTTCTTATGTATAACATTTTGAAAATATTTTTCGAAAAAAAAATTGGAACGCCATTTTGAAGATATTATAGGTGTTCGAGATTTAAATATACCTCTTTTGGCTGTTTTGGTCGTAATATATTTTTAATGAAACAATATCATTTCCTTTCCCGACGTTTCGACGGTGGTTGCCGTCTTCTTCAGGGGATCTTTTATTAACAAAAATAAGAAGAACATGTTATACACATAAGAACATTTAGTGTAAAATTTGGCAAACTTACATTTAGTATGTATCACAGATAAACGAAAATAATACAATAAAAGACAAATATAAAGCAATGATAAAAAAAAAAAAAAAAAAAAAAAAAAAAAAAAAAAAAAAAAAACACTTCGATTGAAGATTAGTCGGCTTTAAATTGTCACGAATTCTGCTTAGTCACCAAAGAGCAGTAAACTGATGAAATGTTCTGGCTGTCTTGTTTACGATTCATATTGTTTTTGTTGTTAATAATATGAAGCGTTTCAAGAGTATACCGCTTGGAGACATGTTTCTCCCTTTCCAGGATTTCCACTCTTTCAAAATCTGGTTTGTGCCCATGCTCAATGGAGTGTAAGGCCAATGCTGTCTTCCCAGTACTTTTTAAATTAATGTCGGATTTGTGGTTGGAAATTCGATGACGAAGAAGTTGTTTCGTTGTACCGATATAGGAAAGATTGCAATTTTCTTCCGCATTGCCAAGACAGTTAATTTTATAGACTACGTCTGTGCACTTATCCTTTTCCGTTTTTGTTTTCATGTTGGTGAAAAGAGGTGCCAGGGTCCTATTGGATTTATACGCTAAACTGACGTCATTATTACTATTTTTTACCGTCTCTTTAAAGTTTTCTTTAAAGAGACGGTAAAAAATAGTAATAATGACGTCAGTTTAGCGTATAAATCCAATAGGACCCTGGCACCTCTTTTCACCAACATGAAAACAAAAACGGAAAAGGATAAGTGCACAGAAGTAGTCTATAAAATTAACTGTCTTGGCAATGCGGAAGAAAATTGCAATCTTTCCTATATCGGTACAACGAAACAACTTCTTCGTCAACGAATTTCCAACCACAAATCCGACATTAATTTAAAAAGTACTGGGAAGACAGCATTGGCCTTACACTCCATTGAGCATGGGCACAAACCAGATTTTGAAAGAGTGGAAATCCTGGAAAGGGAGAAACATGTCTCCAAGCGGTATACTCTTGAAACGCTTCATATTATTAACAACAAAAACAATATGAATCGTAAACAAGACAGCCAGAACATTTCATCAGTTTACTGCTCTTTGGTGACTAAGCAGAATTCGTGACAATTTAAAGCCGACTAATCTTCAATCGAAGTGTTTCTTTTTTTTTTTTTTTTTTTTTATCATTGCTTTATATTTGTCTTTTATTGTATTATTTTCGTTTATCTGTGATACATACTAAATGTAAGTTTGCCAAATTTTACACTAAATGTTCTTATGTGTATAACATGTTCTTCTTATTTTTGTTAATAAAAGATCCCCTGAAGAAGACGGCAACCACCGTCGAAACGTCGGGAAAGGAAATGATATTGTTTCATTAAAAATATATTACGACCAAAACAGCCAAAAGAGGTATATTTAAATCTCGAACACCTATAATAATTCAACCAATTGGTCAATAACTTAAAAATAAGCATTTTGAAGATATTATTAATATACATATAAAATTTAAATTTAAAAAAAATTCTGTGCCTGGTTCTTTAAAAATCGATTTTTCAAAAAAAAAATATATTTATTTTTTAAAAATCGAAAAACTTTTTTTTTGAAAATTTGAGTATGCAGTTTTATTAACAATTTTAGGGAGCAGTTGTATAAAATTTTTTATTTTAATCGGTTCATCCAATATTGAAAAAAATATGAAAAGTGGTTCAATGGGAAGTACCGTTAATAAGTACGCAAAAAAAAACATTTTTATACTTAAAAGTGAACTGTACTAGTTTAAGAACACACAATTTTTTTTTATAAAAAATCTTGTAGCCGTTTTCGAGAAATACATTTTTTTTCTTAACGGTTTTTTTACATTTGTATGGGAGGTACCGTTGTTTTTTTATTTTAGAAAAATAGTATTTTTTTAACTAGTCAAGATAAAGCCAAAACACCACCAAATATGAAGTTTCGAAAAAATCCATTGAAGCGTTTTTAAAATTTTGAGTTTTCAAAAAAAAAAAATGTTTTTCAAAAATTTTGGCTTACAAAAGTCTTTAAACTTTCTACGTAAAAAAATTCAAAAAATTCAAATTACCGTTTCCGAGAAAATCCAAAACCAAAAAAATGGTTCTACTAGATGTACTAAAATTAACAATTTTTTTCCAAAAAAAAAATTATCAAAAGGTACCCTTTCCCTTCATTAAGAACTGATTTTTTTTATAAACATCGTATGAGCCATTTTTGAGAAAAATAAATTTTTTTTTTGGCCAAAAAAAAAATGTATGGGAGGTACTGTTATTTGTCGTCTTAAAATAAATGAAAAAAACGTGTGGGCATATTACCGAAAAAACAATGTGTACCAAGTTTGAAGCAAATCTATCCAACCGCTTAGGCTGTAGACTCGAGGACAGACAGACTGACAGAATGACAGACAGACAGACGGAATTGGGGGACCCACTTTTTTGGTGTTGTCTATGATCGTAATGTCATGTTTGATTGTTAGAAAAAAAAATCTTTTTTTTACGAATACATCACTTGCCTTATAGTACCTATAATCGCAAGTAAAAATCATTCGGAAGTGTACCACGGCAACTCAACAAAGAAAAGCATTCAAAATTCGTGTAGAAGGAATCTCTCTATTGGATTGTAGGTCCAAATTTGGGACCTACGGCATACTGATTGCTTATTTCAATTACGCGACACTATTAACATTTAATTTGATAAAATTTTGTGAATATGTTTTGAAATTTTCTTTTTTTTTAAAGCTTCGACATAAAATTAAGCTTTCCTGCAGAAAGCCTTAAATATGACTTCATCTTCTTTGTTCAGACCAAAAATTTCATCCAAATGACATATCTTACATCAAATTCACAAAAGGTAGGTTGCATCAATTTGTGTCTGTAGCAAATTCAAAACCAAACGAAATCCTAACCCGCACATAAACGTGGAGATTTCCATTCAAATCCAAATCAAAATCCAAGCCAATTTATCGATTTAAAATCAAAGCTTATAGGTTTATCCATGGCCATGATCGAAGCAAACGAAGGAGGTGTCCAATCAAATGGGACAATGACAAATTTTGGCAATAAATGCCTACATCTATCTATCTAGCCATTAGAATTGTGAACTTTAGGAAAAGGCAGGTTATATTGGATATACTCGTACGAGTAGATATGTATATAAAGATTTTATTGTATACTCACCCTCGTCTCCATCTTCGTTACATTGCGGCCGAACATCGATTAAATTCGGCCCCGTACATCCGATCCACAATTGTCGCTGCGCTTTGTAATTGACAATGCATCCGGGTGCATCCCGCCTGCTACGTTGCGCCAGAAACTTGCTGGTGGTCGATGTATTCAGTTGCATAACACTTTCCCTGCTCGTGTTTCCGCTGTTTCTACTTTTGCTGCCGCTGCTGCTATTGCTACTGCTGCTACTAATAATACCTCTTACAATTGGATCCTGTTGGCGTTGTTGTTGGTGCTGCTGCCGATGATGGAGCTCCTCCAATTCCTTGGTCCTGCCATCAGTAGCAATTGTAATTCTTGCCGATTGAACATTGTCGTGGTTTAATTGTCTCGGAGGTAATTTCAACAATAAACTACTCGTGGTATCACCATCATCGTCATCATCGTGAGTTTTCTGATTCAAATCATTCGTTTCGATTGCACCCAACGACAATGGTGATCCTGATTTTAACAATAAAGAGGACGAGGACGATGGCGACGATGACGATGATGATGTTGCTGGCATTGGCAATGCCAATAGTGTCAATGCCGATAGTGGTGGCGCTTCGGCCGATACTTCAACTGATGGTAATGCTGGTGAATTTGCGTCACGTCGGTTTCTAATTGGAAGTCCTGGTCGTGTGTTTGAATGCCATGAGGTGTGCCCCAGTTCTCCGGAATTGTGAAGGCTTAATGTAGTGTGCCTGGATATGAGGGTTGGTTTTGTGAATCAAAGTGTTTTGTTGAGAGGAAAAAACAAAGAAATACAAAACAAAAAAATAAGGATTATTTTTTTTTTGTTTAAACATTTTTCGTCGAGATAGCAGCTGCATGAAATTAATTACCTCTTATGTGCGACATCATGGTGATGATGTCCATGCTGGGTGTGTCCTTTATTGTTGTTATGGTTGCGTTTGTGCCGAGATGAGATGTATGGCGGTCCGATGGCTCCACGCAAATGATATAATCCTTCCAAAGGACAGATTTGAGGATCTGGATTGCTTGCTGCAAATAAAAATTACAAAAAAAAATAAAACAAAATGAAAAGTTTGTTCATTGATTTTTTTTTTGTGTATTTTAAAAATTTAAATCCACTCATTCAATATTTTTGTCGTACATACGTAATACAGCCAAATAGGATTTCAAGTTGTATAATATTATTAAAAGTAAGGCCGTATCAGCTTTCAAGTATTTAACATTTTTTGAAACGAAAAACAATTTCTATGAAGTACAAATAATTAAGATAAGAGAGTAAAGGAATTTAACTTTAAGACGACAGTAAGAACCCTGTTTCATTAAAGATGAGAAATGTGTGAGATCATACTTTTCGTGAACAATGTTGTGTGTGAAGATTGTGTAGTCTTCTTGTTTAAGGATACGAATCCGATATCAGAATAGTAATTCTGACAATTGTTAAGCAGTTACTAATTCGAATTAAGAGTAAATGTGGTTTTCCATTGGTTAAAGAAAAATTAATTCTTTTTTAACACATACATGTGTAAGAAATTTTGACATATAAATTCTTCCATTGGACAAAAAAAATTGATTTGTTTTCGATTCTGAAACAATCAGATCAGTATTTTTCGGTTCACCTACCCCTCTATTTACTAACACCAGAACACTTGACAGCTGTCATTTTGACAAGTGATAGTTTGCATTAATTTATTTCAGTAGCTATAAAAAAAAAAGTACCAGATTCACATACAGGGTGGCCACGAATCGTGCTACAAAAATAAAACGTAATAACTTTTTTTCAGTATGAGTAATCGGCTTATTTTTTTTATTTTAGATTTATCAAAATGAATGCTTGGGATACTGAAAAAAGGATTTGGATAGTGCAGCGATACCATTCTTTGCAGTCCGTCATTTCCGTCCGAAGGGAATTTAGGCTGGAGTTTGGCGGTACTCCCCCGAGTAGATGGACCATTATGAGGCTGGTGAACATGTTTGCCGAATCTGGAAGCATCGAACGAAGACCGTATCATCGAGATCCCAATGTTCGGGTTCAGGATACAATCGTGGCTGTTGTATCGGCAATACAGGTAAATTCCAGTGTTTCGACACGAAACTTATCGGGCCAAATTGGAGTTAGCAGACGGTCATTACAACGGATACTTCATGATGACTTAAACTTGTTTCCGTACAAATTCCAAATTACACGCAAATTAAACCCTCAGGATTTGCCTGTTCGCCTGGAATTTTGCCGAAAAATGATTGCAATGGCCGAAGAAGACAACACATTGATAAATTGTTTGTTCATGTCTGATGAGGCCCATTTTGACTTAAACGGCAATGTTAACAAGCAAAATTGCCGTATATAGAGTGAATCTAATCCAGAAATGCTCCATGAGACGGAACTGCATCCAGAACGAGTCACTGTGTGATGCGCAGTTTCATCAAGGAGTATTGTCGGGCCATACTTCTTTGAAGAAAACGGTGTAACACAAAAAATAAGAGGATCATACAACTTGTATTTACATACATATATGTATGTAACTTAATTTTTGGTGAAGCATTGTTATTGACTTTATCCCAGCAAGGATTGTGTTTTGTTGCAATACAAAACTGAATCATCAAAACATATGACGTCATCGAAAATAATAGTAATTATTATTATTTTGGTTCATCAGTCAACAGTTCACATTCAGACTTTATTAATAATTATACAAGGCTATGTCAGGTCAGGAAAACGACTGACACACTAGATAGGTCCATTGTGATACCACAAGAAGAGATGTATGCACTTTAATTAAACCAATTGGACCATCTAATGAAGCGATGTAGCTAGTGAAACTCTGTATTTCTAAGATCACTGCGGTCGTCAAAGAAGTATTCTCCCCGGTATAGTCTACACCCGTGGGAGAGAGCTGGACATGAGCAAAGAAGATGTGTGATAGCCTCCTCTTCCACCTCATCTACACAACTTCTGCAGAAGTCATTTTCGAATGCGCCGACTCTTTTGGCGTGTTTGCCAATTAAGCAGTGTCCAGTTATGACACCTATTACTGAGCTAAGATGTTTACTGCTCAAATAGAGCAGACCTTTTGAGCGTTTTGGATTTATTTCTGGCCAAATCTGTCTGGTAGCCAGGCAATTAGAGATGTATGACTATCTTATGTTGGTTTGTTTTATGGAGTTTTGATGTAACAAGAGTTTGCTGTAGGCATGCAGATTTCTAGCATTTTCGGTAGAATTGATATTTGGGTTCCTTTTCTGGCGAGTTCATTGGCTTTGCAGTTTCCCAAAATAGCTCTATGTCCCGGCACCCAGATCAGGTGAATGTTAAACGGTTCTGCCGTTTCCATGAGAGATGATCGAGAGTTGCGGGCAGTTATAGAGCTTGTGGAAGCAGCGCCAAGTGATTTGAGGGCTGCTTGTCTGTCAGAGAAGATACGGATATCCGATATGGATATCACATTTTCCCTTAGCCAGGATTGGACTTCTTTAGTCGCCAGAATTTCCGCTTGGAACACGCTACAATGGTCAGGGAGATGGAAAGAGAAAAAGATGTCTGTCCTTCGATTTTTAAACCTTATACAAGGTACCTATTTGTGGTACTTGAACCCCTAAATCAGAATACAGTTTCACCAGAGTTCCACACCGAAGACAAACCGTGATCCAGAAATATTAAACTGATTGTATATATTAAGTTTTAGAGTTTTTTTTTAAATAGAGAGAACACGAAAAAAGTGGGTACCGCAATTCGGCTACATATCTGTCGATCTACAGCCTAAGCTACTGAAGCGATTTTTTTAACCTTGGTACTTAATTTTCTTAGGTGATTGGCTCAATTCTACTTTCTAAACTTTTTCATTAGCTCCAAAGCTAACAGTACTGGCCATACAATTTTTTCGTATGGTATCTCTTTATTATCTCGACAATGGCTTTAACGATTTTGATTAATAAAATGCACGACTGCAAAAGATTCTTAATAGAAATGACCAAATGTATTTTTAAAGTCGTTTTTCACTTAGTTTTTTATATATATATTCAAAAACAAAATTTCAGAGAAAATCGTCCACCCGTTTTCGAAATTTTGAATTTTCAAAAAAAATTTTTTTTTTTTCAAAAATCGAAAAAAACTATTTGTCGATAATTTTGAAATGCAGTATTATTTTGAATTTGAAGTAACTCCTGTATAAAAAAATTTGATCGAAATCCGTTATGCCGTTTATGAGAAATTTGAAAATCAATAAAATGGTTGTATGGCAGGTACCAACCGTTAGTAAAAAAATTGTTGGCCAAAATGTAGATCATATCCAAAGTAGAAACATTTTTATGGCAAGTACCGTTATTTTTGGGGCTAAAACAACGATTAAAAAATCTATTCTAAAATCTACCTAAAACGCCTAAGCACCAAGTTTGAACAAAATCGGTTCAGCGGTTTAGGCTGTAGATCGTTCTACAGACAGATAGACAGACGGAATTGGGAGACCCACTTGGTGTTCTCTATCATCGTAATGTCAACTTTGATTAAAATCTCGAGTTCGAGATTGCCTGTAACAGTTTTTTCGATTATCGTTTATCTCGGCTCTTAACGGCTCAACGGATTTTGATCAAAATTTTTCTACAGGAGGTTCCTCAAATTCCAAATTATGCCGCATACGAACATTTTCGAAAAAGATTCTTTTGGAAAAAATCAAGTTTTTCTTTTGAAAATTTAATTTTAAGTACATTCAAAAATTAAGTAAAAAACGACTTTAAGAATATACTTACTAAGAATCTTTTCTATTCGAAGTGAACGAACATAAGTGCAAGTATGTACGTTCGATCCAGTCGTACATTTTTTTTTCCAAATGTGAAAAGTTGTGTTTTGAAACTTTAGCTCATTTTTCTACTTATTTTATGTTTAATTTCTAAGTTATTCCAAATTTTTTGTTACATAAATTACTTAGGTATGTATTTATTAATAAAAACAACATCACTAAGCAAAAAAAAAACATTGTTAAGTTGAAAATATTTAATATTTCGAAGTGTGCCATTTTTTTTGAAACTCAGTGTATTTGGATAAAACTTCCATTGGCATAATCGAACCATACACCTATTTGTTCGACATTGTTGTCTTTTGTTATGTAATAAATTCTAAATCAAACTAAATTCATTAACAAAATTGAAGTTATTCATTTCAAAATTATTTCAATTTGAGGTGTGTCCATTAACACAATGAAATAAAACGCCCACTCCACAGTTCGAAACGGTTGTATATCCTTGTGAAAATTAAAACAAAACATTATTTCAATTTGATGTTGCCCCTGTCTCATCTGTCTTGTCTTGCAATACCAAAAAACTTCAACGCACATAAAATACATACATACGTATATATAGATTTATACATACATAAAAGCACAAAACATCCTTGTTCCTTAAAAAAAAAAAACAAAAAATAAAGTACAAACATAGAAAGATATATTGAGAAACTTAACTACCAAACACCAGATGGTGATATCTTCAAGAACTGAGTGCCAGATTCTCAAGAGGAGTCAGGACCTCATTTTGTATTATTTTTCGTTGCTTCGCCGAAATTACCTCTCACAACCTTTATAAATCTTTTTTTTTTTTGGGGTTTGTATTGTTTTTGTATATATTTTTTCCTATTTATGTATGTATGTGTGGGGGTGGGCATATATAGGAAGGTAGGGAGCGAATACACAAAATGAAAATCTTAATTACATTCCCAAGGAGGATATCTTCAAGACATAGACGACAGAGTTGGAACGTTGTTGGAAAAAAGCACAACACATTAAGAAAAAAAAATAGCAAAAAGAAAAATTAAAACAATATATTAAGTTTGCAGCTCCCTCGTTTAACATTAAATTTCCAACCCCCGAGCATTATTTTTTTTTTTTTTGATTTTCTTCAATCTAAAGCGAGCGAAAACGCATTTCATTCCAAATTTATAATAATAAATAAAAGATCTAAAGCCGTTTTGCTGGAGAGAAAAGGAATATAGAAACCATAAGGTGTGCTTCATTTGTAATCTTTTTTTATTAGACTAACGGCAATACTAGTCGTATTTGGGGCGGAAATGTCGACATCTCGATATTGCTTGTATTTCAAAAAGAGCTTACCACCAAAAGCTAACTTAACAGGTTTATCGCCTGTCAGCTTATAACGTGAATACACAATCGAGCATCAGCCTTATTCTACCCTGATGACTTTTTACCATAAGAAGACATGATTATATCATCGTTAAGCCAATCAATTTTAATTATTTCAATTTCTATATGAAAAAACCCACCCCCTGTGTCGCACAGCTCAGCATGTCGAACAGTCAAAGAAGCCAACGAGGATTTCACGCAGTTCGATAGATATACAGGGAGCATCTATATTATGTACATTAAAATTCTGGTTGCTTATATTTCAGCAGAACACACTTTCAGGACTTAAAGTCCTAGCTGACTATACTATGAGCATGAAGAATACAGCGTTTAATGACCTTCTTAGGTTTTGTTTAGAGCAAAGGACATTCACAGCAGGGACTGATGGCAGAAGCGAAGTTTGCTGATTTGAAATTGCGCAACAAATGCGAGTATAATCAGAATAAAATTTTGGGTTGAACAACCGCGAACTTGTGGCGCAAAAGTGGAGGCAAACCAACGAAGCAGGAGTGCTGTTGTTTAGGTGTGGAAGGAAAATCACTTCATATTCCTTAAATCCAAATACTCGTGTACATTGTATAGTATATACTTTTACTCTAATATTCCAAAGACTTGTTTACCTTTCATATTTTCTTATTTGCCAAAATACAAAATGAAAAGTTTTATTCTGTGGGAGTATTTAAATTTTATTGTTCGCGGGCCAGCAGTGGTGAAACATCAAGGGAAATCATTTAAGCACGGGGGCAGGACATCATTCCGAATGATGATTGCTTAAAGTGAAATATAAAATTTTAAATAAATAAGTTTCTGGTTTATTCAAAAGTTTAATAAAAATATATACAATTTTTTTTTTGTGATTTTATTTTAGGGAGGGTCCTTTGGGGGAATGGTATAAACGGAAGGTGTTTGTCAGAAGTGGAGCCAGATGTCCGCATGAGACTTTGTGTTTTTTTGTTGTTTGTTTTGGGTTTCAATTTTGAGAATATTTATTTTATATAAGTATATACTAGTATGTATATGTATGTGAAGGATAAACGTGGAAAAGTTTTTGTGCTTTTAAAATTAATTTAGTTTTTGGCTGTTAGGTTGCGGAGAGCGGCAATTTCGTATTTTAATGCTGTCAAGTTTGTTATTTGATTTATTTGACACCATGATGGTTTACCGGCATTTAGGGATTTCTGTCAAATGCCAATAACAATAATAATCTGGTTTCAGTGAATTTTTGAAGTAGTTTTCATAAAATTGATATTCGAAACCTTTTGTAATTGGCAAAATGCTGAATCAAAATTAAGTGAGCCATGTTTAATCGATATTTTGTCATGGTAGTGTTTGTTTTAGTTTGTAGGGTTTTTTTTAGCAATCGGTGGACAGAATAAGAACACAAATAAGGGATTTTTTAAAAGATTGAGAATATCCACTTGAAGTGCTAGTACTGATGATAATTGTGCCCAAGGGGGTTTTGACAATCCTTAAAATGTATAAGCACAGTTTGGGAAATAAGGAAGAACTTGAAAGGATAGATGGATGAGCAGTGGTTTTGCAGCTCTGAATATCAAAATATTAAGGGTTAAATAAAGCCAGGTAGAGAATTCCATATTCGTGTAGGGCAGGTAAAGACGGAATATCTACACTTGACTATATCAAATCGGAACTGATGCGCATTCCTGGAATTTGGAGTATTTTAACGAAGTTACAAATTTAACCTTACCAAACAATCGACATTGCAATTTCCACCACAAATCGCAGCCACAAAGTTCAGACTGCAGACAAGTAACCATACAATTTATAGTGAAAGCAGAACATCATCATTAGGTCAAACATCATAACATATGATTTATATGGGATGAGTTTTTTTGCACTCTTACAATCCACACTTTCTGGTTACTGGAAATATATCAAGAGGAAGTAACATTTGAATGGAAATGCATGAACTTCTACCTTGAGAGTGCCTAGGAACATACTGCTGAGTGCGTGGTGTACTAGCTATGAGTTTCGCAGTTTTTGGCCTAGTACCGTAAATTTGATGCTTTTGGTTTCGACCGGGACTCTACCCCATGAACTTTGTGCCTTTAGTTTCGATAAGGGCCGGGGACTCTATCCCACGAACTTTGTGCCTTCGATTTGATCTCCGGACCGGAGACTATCCCAATTTTATATGAAATTGTTAGTATTAGTTATTTTTAAGGAAACGTATTGTAAAATATATGAAATACCTTGTTAAAGTATTTTTGAGTAAAACTATTGTAAAAGCAAATACCGAATAAAAATTGCGATCTAAATGGAGTTCTAAATAATTCACGCACCGAGTTTAATTGCGTTTGTCGGTGGCTTTCCTTGCACTCGCTGACGTTACCTCAGCTATAAACAAAAAAGCATAACAGAATTACGGTTGTATAGTTTAAGAAGTGGAATTCGACTAGGTTATTTCGCTAAAGCCTTCTTCTATCACGTTTCATCTTTATATCTCTATTTTGAAGTTTATTTAGATGTGAGAGTTATACTCTAGCTTTGGAGAAATGCAGGCTTTACAGCTAGATCAGAAGTGGAGAATATTTTTTTTTACATCTTCGGAACACTTTCGGGAAATTCGAAGTTGATGATTTTGCGCGCACATACTGAGAACTTAAAGGTGATCAATTTCTTTAATGGATATCGATGCTGCTTTACCGACATGCCAGCGTTTTGGACAATTTTGTTTCGACCAAAATTAAATGATTCTATCATAAGCTGCTTTGGTGGTTCCAAATTTCCAGGAAAACTGAGGCTAGAGTATCTCGTCAGTAAAACAATTGAATGGATTAGTTATTATTAATGAAAATAAGAAGGAGAATTAGGGACAGAACCCAACCTTGGGGCACACCAGCATTTATTTTGTGGATTTCAAACTTGAAACCGAGGGGTATTTTTAACACAGCGAAGAAAATATTCCTCGGACACCAAATGTATTCATTTTCTATAAGAGAGTTTGGTGGCAAACTCTATCATGCACGATATTACTGTTCGGTGAGATATACCATACCAGTGCATCAATTGTTACTAATGCCCGTTATTCAAGAAGTTGCTTGAATCTGTTGTTTTACAATCTAATAGTCCCATATCAGTGAGGCGTTAGACCACTTAACTCCTAGTAGGAGTTCAGCAGTTTTACATTACATACATTATACTTTTCCGTATGTATAAATCTAAGAAGTAGATACTCTGAAGCACTGGCAACGAGACCATCAACTAAAGCAATACACACATTAATACAACACAATTTAAACTAAAGTATGAACATCAACAAAACAAAAACAAAACCGCCGTCAAATACACACAATGCACAAAGTGAAAAAAGACATGGCAACAAAAAAAAGGCACCTACAGAATGTACCAACAAAAAAAAAACCTCAGCGAATACACACAATGCAGATACATACATATCTGCACTCATCTATGAAATCCACAAAACGAACAAATGGCATATGTCTTTTAATGCAAATATGTATTTAAATGTTGTGACATTTAATCTTTGTGGATAACGAAAAACATTGGCGCAAAATTTTAAACAGTCAGGGCTTATCATGATACTACTTAACAGTTTGCTAATACTAAAGCACTTTACTAATATTTTCCTAATTTTAAACACTTTTTAACTAGCACCATACTAAATATATTTTCTTAATAAACTACAACTAAACACGCCTAAAATATTGCCAAAAAGTAAGCGAACGTAACTTTTTGACGTTTGTAAATATCAAAGTGACATATGGATTTAGTATGATACGAAAAAAAAATAAAGTAGCCATTTGTGATTTTAACTTTAGTAAAATGTTAAGAAGATAGTACGATACTAAACTGGTGTACAATTAGCAAAATCGTCTTTTTAGCCTAGTATCATAGGGAAAATGATTTTAACATATTACTAAATCGATCAAAATTTTGCGCCATTCTCTTTAGGTATAAAAGAATAACTTTTCAAATATTTATTAGTGGATAATCATTTTTAAAGATAAACCAAAATTTATTGCAAAAAATTCAGTCGATTTTGACAGCAAACTTGTCGATTTGACATGTCACTGATAACATAGTTGATATAACTGTTTTACATTATAACCAAAATATTATTCCATTTGAGCAGGGTGACGAAGTAAGACGTAGGTTGCTGCACCAAGACTTTACTTGAGATATGAATGGTTGGCATGAGACTTATATAACAACTCTTTCGGAATGGCGAAACAAAGTTTTGGGGCGCAAGCTATGTTCGCATAGGCAAACAAAAATCAGATGGAAAGGGAAACCATGAGTTTAACAGTCAATACATATTTATATGTTGAAATAGAAGAAGGACATCCAAGACCGAAATGTCCTGGACAGAATGTCACCACAGATAGATATGGCATTGCGAGATCAGGAAGTCCTTCTAAGAAATCACACAATGATACTATTAGACAGTAATCAATCTGGTTATTGACGTTATTGAATGTCGATGAGAATGTTGTAGGCTTTTTCAAGGGATTTTTTGACCCTTCAACATATATAAACGATATATAAACGCCAATTATGACATTGAAAGTATGAAATATTCAACACTCTTCGAGCAGTGTGTGTTCGAAGTGGTAAATAGTACCGTATGGACAAGAAGAACTGTTATAAATGCACTTCCCAAACTTCAAGATTACAGAGGCCACTATAAGAAGCGGGTCGAAAAAGCATGCAAGAAGAATACATAAATAGGCAACTTTTTCAAAATTTTAATCGAATAGCATTAAATTGTTTCAGGAGAACTGTGAAATATAATGGCTCTCCGCAACAAAAATTATCCCACCTTCTGAGAAAGTTACAATACGCAGAACAACGTCGATTCTGGGAAATACAGTCGAACTTCGATAACTCGAACCATCACTTGCCAAACAAATAATTCGAGTTATGAAGACTTCGAGTTATCAAGTAAAACAGAAAATTAATATAAATTAATTAATATTTATTTGCGAATAAAAAAGTACAGTTGTTGTGATTACTTAAAATTTTCTGTTATACTTGACTGACGAATGGATTTGCCGGAATGCTATATTTAATTGACACATTCTTCTTTCTTGGCCCACTCTCCATCTCTTTTATGAATTTAAATTTATCTTCAAACGATGTTTTTATAATGTTCGTTTAACGACATATCCACGTTAGCTTTACTTTTAATAAAAACTTCACACTGCACTGTTAATATCTACGTCAGTTTCTTTACACTTTTTATTTCGTCTTTTTTAATTTTTAAAATAAGACTTTGAATTCGTATTATAATACATACGTATATCAACCTAATAATGTGTGTTCTAAACTAACACCGTAACATGACAACTTTTACTCACACTTAACGGAATCACAATTTTCAACAAACATATATGTATACAAAGGTCATATAACATACAAACACAGTGCCCACAAACGCAATGCATTATGAAATGAACTTGTAAAAATCCACAGAATTTGACAATTTCCCTAAAAAATTCGAATTATCGAAAGTAACGCCAAATAATATCTTCGAGCTAAAAAAAAAAATGACATGTAAACTTCAGGCTTCATGCTATTGCCAACCAATTTCATTCGAGTTATCGAAGTTCGACTTATCAAAGTTCGACTGTATTTCGTATTCATATCGTTTCCAAATAAAATGACTAAAGCGAGATTTCTCAATATTAACACAAATTCTGAGTCCAGTGGCAGTTGCGCCGCCGGCGCCTGCCGGTAGAAATATACTGACCTAGTCAGAATTTTTACTGAACTAAAACCATATATGACAAACTGGTATTTAAATTGGAAAGCATTTGTGTTGACAAAGAAAATCTTTCAAAAACATTTAAAAGGGAAATGTATGGATTTGAGGGTAAGTACGGACCACCATTGTTAAAGTCCTTAAAAAATGATAAGGCAACAATTCCAGAGCTCTGGCATTGAGAAGACGCCACGGGTGAAAATTGATTCCCTAAGCATACGTAGCTATATGCCGTGTTTTATTGGGAAATTTATCCATCCTAAATTTATTCGTCGTAGCATTTTACATACAATTCGCTATGGTCAATGAAAAGCTAAAGTAGAATGCTACGGTGGATAGATGGTTGCCGTTAATTCGAGTCTCGATTTTATTTAGTTAGTTTTGTTGGTACGATTGATAGTTGAATTGAATCTCGACGGACGTGTTCAAGAAGTAGTTATAATTATTAATTTCCATTCGTAAGACAAATCGATCTTTTTGATTGCATTTTTTCTCTTTTTTGTAGTTGGATCATTTATATTTTCGAAAATCTTAGATAACTCCATTTTTTAATAAATATATAAGCTGTTCTTTTGAAAAGTTTCTCACATTTACTATTAAAAAGTGTAAGTAAAAGTTTTATGCGTTCTTTGCTCAATTATTTTCTGGAACCCCTAACGTCAATTTTAACAAATTTCGTTTTACATTTTGAAAAAAAATCAATCTGTATTGACTGAATTCCGTTTTACTGTTATTTTTGACTAACTAAGTCCAATTTTCGTTTTGTGTTCAGTTTTTATTGGTAGTTATAAATAAACGGAGTTTGCTAAAAAGAATCATCTTTTTATTAAGATCTACAAAAAAGCAATTTGACAAGTTTGGATGGGTGGAGATATTGATTTAAGGTAGAACCGCACTGGGTGGAACTGCACTACAGAGGAACTGCTCGAAACTGCGCTGCAAAATATTTATTCGTATGAAATTCTATGAGCTATAACGCACTAAGTGACAATTTAGCTTCACAAAATGTGCTTTTTGTTCACTACTTGGGCAAACGTCATGGACGGACTTCGCTACACTACACTTCACTACTACTGGGCGTACATTTTTGTGATCCCATTGTTTTTTTTCTGGATATAGAAATGGCAAAATGTTAACTATTTGTTCCTTACTCTTATGTTAAGTGATGTCTGATGAGTAAATATTGAATAGAAATCAAAATACACTCAGAAAATAATTTTTTAAATTGACTTGAAGAATAAAACTCTACCTATCTATCTACTAAGAAAATAAGTAAAACCATGAAATATAAAGTAGTGGAAATGTAAGGGGAGTGATCAATTTAAACTACGTGTAGTGTGCATTTAAATCAAGAAACATTAAAAGGAAACAAACATATCTCCAGCAATTTTATTTCCTCGTGTGAAAGGCATAGACGATTTTGAAAGCAATACAAAAATTGTCCTGTGTAAAAAGGGACTTTGACCATAGTGTATGAACAAACCCATTCACTTATCATTTCCTTTCTATTGATGCAAAATGAATGTTCGAATTTAAAATTGAAAATGGAAATTTATGTATTCAAAAGTAAATTATTAGTCATAATTTTGATATTTTCTTAATTATACTTTGCACAAAACTATTTCATTGCTTGTGATAGCTGTGTGCAGGGGTACCAATCTTACAAAACTAAAAGAAAGGCTACGGTCGATGCGTTTCTTTGGGAATTACTTACTGTACAATGTATAGATTCCCAATAAAACACGACTATTATATAAATACAGACAAAAATATCTTTCATTTTCTATTTATTTTAGTCCACAATTATTTTTTGCAATTTTTGTGTTACACCATTGGTTAAGATTATTATTTTTGTTTTGGGGTCTGTTGATTCCCTTACTTTTCAATTTGAGATACAATATCTCGTCGTGTCGCTGGGCGAAGATCCATTAAATTCTTGTTCGGAATAACCATCCGAGTATTTTCCAATTATTTTTTTTTGTTTTCGTTTTAAGTATTTGCTATTTTTATTTTTGTTTCTATGTTGGGATGACATAAAAACCTATCAAAACTTCATAACAACTCTATAGCTACCTAAATGTATTTTAAAAGATACAACAGAATGACAAGAGTGGTAGCCGGCCGGCGGCGCGGCGCGGCGGTAGTGGCGATAGAATGATGCGACAACTTGGTTGAGTAAAATCCAATTAAAAAGTCTTTCAGGTGCTCGAATCGAAGATAATTACTCCAGTTTTTTTATAACTCAAACACCGACAATGAACTGTGAAGATTTTGCACAAGAAAACAAAAAAAAAATACATATAACTCCACTCCTCTAGGTAGGTACAGTTTTATACACCTTCATTTTATAAATAGAAAATCGAGCGTATAGGGAATTTTCAAGTCCTTATTCTGCCTTTGGGATTGCACCAAGAATGAGAGTATATTGGTAGAGAGAGGTATCAAGGACAGATATACGATTGTTTTTTGTTAGTCTTGTCTTGAACTTGGAAAAATCTCACGAAAATTGCTCGCAGAAGAATTTTCACATACACGCATTGACATTCACATCCACATCCGAGTGTCGTCGTCATCCTCATTATCGTCCTCTTCTGTTCTTGTGGTTTTAATTTCTTCCGCTTGCTAAGGTTTTTTTTTGTCGTATTTCTTTTCTTTGTCAAGAAGGTTAATGCGATATGCTATTAAAGTAGACACCCAATGCAGAAAACACACACAAATGAAAAAAAAAAATTAAATTAAAAGGATAAGAATATCTCAAGACACCTAGCTATTAATCCTTGAATTATCGCTTCAGGTTTTTTGCTTCACTCTTTTGGCGACAAACAACTTGCAATTAAGTTGCTTGCCTCTGTCTCTGGAGGCAAATCTAGAAATACACACCATGTCACTTGATCGAGTTCGAATTGTTTATCGGGGTATTTGGTAATTTATCGAATGTCTCATCAATTCTCATACATTCTTTTCATTTCAGAAAAGTCTGTATCGGCTGCTTTTAGACGGCTGGGTAAGGCAGGTACCGTTAATAATAAATTATTTAAAAAAAAATATTGACAAAATGTAGACCATACCTAAAGTAGAATATACATATACTTTTTTTTATCAAAATATTTAGAAACGCCTCTATTTACTATGGTAGAAAAATTTGTGTGGCAAGTACCGTTATTTTTGGGCCTAATATAACGATTCAAAAATCTATTTGATACAACAACCGAAAACACTTAAGTACCAAGTCTTAACGAAATCGGTTCAGCCGCTTAGGCTGTAGATCGTTCTATAGACAGACAGGCAGATGGAATTGCGGGACCCACTTTTTTGGTGTTTTCTATCATCGTAATGTCAACTCTGATTAAAATATCCAGTTCTATTTTTTTTCCAAATGCAAAACTTGCCATATAGTACCTATATCGCAAGTAAAAATCAATGTGTGACAGCTGTCTGCTCCACAAAACTTATTACTCTTTGACATAAACATTCTATTATTCAAAGCATTGCTCCAGCATTAGACTAATTAGTGAACTATCGCAAGAGAACATGAATTAATAGAATCAAGGCATAGCGAGTTAATTCAACTTTCTCATTCGGCAGGAATGGAGGAGAACTAAATTTTTTTTTGCAGAATTCGAACGTCTAATATGAAAAGCACTTTGTTGAGAAAAGAAATAAGTTTTCAAGACTTTTCGCTTTCTACTAGTAACCGTGGAATAATTTTTTTCTGGGTAACATATACTCGGATTTGAACATCAGACCACTGGCATAACATTCCAATGCACTAACCCCTAATTTTCTATGTTTAACATTAATAAACAATAAATTAACATAATATAAATAAATTAATAGCCATATTACCGATATTTTTCAAAACTAGAAATGAAACTAGATTTCGTTAAGATTAGCTTTGTTTCCAGATCTATCAAGATAAGTTCAGATTAGTTTAAAGAAAAAATCGGTATTATTTATTTCTGAAGACAAAACTCGTTCAAATTTTTAAACTCGTATGTAGGCGTTTTCAATTTGAAAACCAAAATTAAAGGCCAATTAAAAATTGGTGGCGCAGCAGCTCCTAAAGAACAAAGGCGTAGTGACTTACAAGCACTTAACTATTCTTGTGTGCGTGTCTACAGAAATGGAGGGAACCTACAGTTTCTTGTCCCAATGGCTAAAGTGACTGGCAATATTCTATGACAAGAGATACTTTTGATGAAATTTTTACTTCCTCGCCAGAGGCAGTAGCCCTGAAAAAAAAAAATTTTTTAGGCACAAGTGGCTGAGAATCGAACCCAGACCCTTGGCAAAACATTCCAAAGCACTTGACATGCTGCTGCAAAGTGGCACGTAGCGCTTTTCATTGTAAAGCGCTGGTAAAACGCCAAATCGTCCCACTCTTCATTTTCTTCTCCGGATTGTATATGGGCGCCAGATCATGTCCTCTTTGTCGTCATCAGTAAAAATACCGTCGAATAGCTGCCGACAAAAAGGTAATTTTCTCCGCATTAGTTCAGCCGCCATCCATGGAGATAAATCTGAGACAACAACCAGCTCTAGTTTCCGAACATCGCTCGACACATCTTTCCTATCCTTCTTTCTCTTCTTTCACCGGATGCCCGCGCTGTGTTAATAATCCCTGTATTCATAATCCCTTCAGCACGTGCAAAATTATAAAAAAAATAATCGAAACGAAATCTTGGATTTCGTAGATTTCAGTCCAAATCTTCGCATTTCACCATATAGTTTTGAGATTTCGAAATCCGATATTTCGTTGAAATCTCAACGAATTCAAATTACCGATGCGATCCATTCATAGTAAATGAGTCCATTTTAAGCTTCTCCATATTTAAGTAAAAAGCTTTTGATGTGCAAATTACGATCTTTAACTCTAACGATAAGGAGATAAAAAGAGAGAGTATACAGTTTTATTTCAAAACGTGGATTGGGTTGAGGGATTTGATAAACAAAAATGGTTGCTGTCTGTGCTTTTGCGAGATGAAATCGTGGATTAGGTGGTGTGAACACCAATTTGAAATCTCAAAAGCTTCCCGCTGAAATTACAATTTTCCCTTAGGTGGGAACATAGTGCAGGGTAACACTGATTTTTGTAAAACTTGAAACTCCTATAAAACTCGTTTTACTTTAAAACTAGATTTTTATAAATTCAATAATACATTTCTGTCCGAAGTTTGATTGTTTTGTTCCGATTTCTCAGATCAACAAAGTCAACATTTGCGGGCAAACATAAAGGGGCGTGTTCTGAAATTTCAAATGACATATTAATTCCCAGAATTCGACATGCCAACAATTTAAGATACGAAAAAATCAAAACTACGACAAACCAAAAATGTCGGTAGTTTGCGTTACTGAGAAATCAGATATATGAAAGATATTCCTCAGCAAAAACAAAAATATTACTTGGTGTATTGCTCAATTGTTTAGAATCACTGTTGTTCAGTTTATGACGGAGAGTGCTATTGACTTTTTTTGCTAAAAAAAAAAGTGTTTCAGTTTCGTCGGCTACATTTGTCAATGCCAGATCATCAAAACCTGTACCAGTTAGGCAGGTGACATACAAAATTTAACGCAACCAGAAAAAGTCACTCCATTAATTTCCATGATTTGATGGAATTTGCTGTATTTTCTCTAATCAAGATACAGAAAACATTTTTATTATAGCATATTTTTATTAATAAGGAAATTTACTAAACGAACAAGTACACCAAATATTGGTACATCTTAAAGGATATATCAAAACAAAAATTCGTAAATTATCTGCAGACTCAATCAAATGAATCAGAGTGTAAGTCGATGGTTAAAATTCAAACGAGGCGGCAGATTAAACTCGTTCAAAGTTAAAAGAAAAATTTAAGAGGAATCTTCTATGCTAGCACTTTCAAACTTACATTAGATATAATTTTCTCGAATATGTTCTTATCCTCTTTCTTCTAATTCTTTCCTTTTTCACTTCATTGTAATCGTATGTGATTGATTGCGTTTAATCAGACATTCTACAAGATAAGACGGTATTTTTTTTCCTCATGCTTGGAAAATAATTGCTTAATTGTTTGAACCTAGATATTGGTTTTTAGCGCAAGGAAAGGGTTTTAGAATTGCCAGATGACATAGCAGAGTGAACAAAAGTTTTAGGAAGATATGCAGTTCACAATGTTTGAGAAAAATTTCGGATTAATCATCCGATAGATACATATTAAGGGATGGGACCAGAAGTAAAAAAATATTAATTTATGAATGGATAACCCATTCATTTGGACTTATGAGGAAAAGCCGATATTAATTAATCTTATAGGCTCATTCCATTTAACTTTGAGAGCAGTATTGTGCTCAAAATAGCACTCAACTAGTCCTCAAACTTAATCAGGATTTCTTCTTATAGCTATCTAAAAAGGCTACCCTATAAATCTCCTTTAATATTTTTCTAACAACACACAATTTGTCTTCGAAGTAGCAAGCCTTATAAGTCCATTGAACTTAAATTTAGGACAACATATAATTAAATTTATCGACTAGAATTCCCCATAAAGGATGTTAAACTTCTTTTCATTTTAATTCTTTCACAAATGTTTAAATTTAAAAATGCACAAATTTAGGTCATCGTCTAATATCCTTTCATGCTGAAGAACAACAAACACACACACACATAGCTCATACCTGAACATAAATCCTGCATTGTATTTTTAGCTCTGTAGAGCTCAGGTGCAGATATCCGTACAGTGCCCACCCTCTCCTATTCTAGATCACAAAAGAACTGATGCAAGTTAAAGTATCTTATTAATTATTATACAAAAGACTACCTAAATTATGAAGACAAGAAAAAAAAATAGGAAGCACGAACAAAATGATACAAGGGATATCCTTTGAAGTGTGCATATACGCAAAGGATAACTCCATGTGGACCAAGAAAAAAAATAGAACGAGGCATCGGACAGCATTTCAGTTTCCAGAAAAAGAGTGGCGTAGTATAATAATATTGTGCAGCACCAACGAACTTATGTATAGTATAAGTATAAAAGCTCTTGCTGCAGTGTTAATTATGTGCTGAACTATTTTTTTTCGACATCCTCTGCATGTTATTTTTGTTGGCTTTTTTTTGTAAGCATGCCATTGCGTCGTATAAATGCAGCCAGGATATAACCTGTCATGGTTGGCCGCATCGATGCCAAATTGGGTGGGAATTTTCTTATTAAAATGTTTCAGGAGACGGCAAAAGAAATTCCCATAATTAGCTGGTTCACCATTATTTAATTTGCGTTTAATATTGCAAGCATATATACTGGTAGAGATTTGCTGCAAGGACACCAAACAACCAGCACGCTGTCAACCACTGCAGGGTTATACGCATATTTTATTCCAGTCATCACATCATCCATCAGTTAACAATTTGTGCTACATAATTTGATACCCGAAGGACGAAAATTAAACGGGGATACGATGATTTGACGCACTGACGTAAATGTTGCGAAATTAGTTAATTGTATTACTAACTCCGTTTAAGAATTCAGATTAGCGTCAAATGTTGTTATTTGATTAATTAGCGTACCGTCATTCGTTTTTGGGGTTCTTTCATCTGACCCATACGTCAAATCAAGCAAATGTTTAACAAGTGGCCTTTTTGTGATTAGTAGTAGTTATCAAGGACATGCTTCACTCTACGATACAATTTTGACAGTACACATACTACTGGAAAGGTGTCTCTTACGCACATCAATAGTTGTGAAATTAAAGAGAGAAAAGTACAGAAAGTAACTTAGAAGAGGCTTTTAAGCTTAACCAAACGACCACTCACTTTGTACATTAATATTACCTATTTAAAATCAAATGAGGTGAAGCTTATTTAAATCCTAGGAGACAATTACTTTCTAAAAGAAGTCATAGCGAGCTTGTTACTTCTATAAAAATACAAAGTTCCATATGAAATTATGTTTTAAACGAGGAGCTTTGTTTATGTCATTAAACTTACCGATAATTTCTGAGATATACATATTCAATTTAACATTGCTGGCAATTTAGCGTATAAGTCACTGCCAGGCTTTAGCAAACTTTTTTTGGTTGACAACAGAATAAAAGAGAAAGGAACGCAATGGTTGTATAGAAACCTGCTTACAACACCTTCCACTTGTTAAATGTTCAATTTTGAAATTTGGTAAGCTATAGCTTGCAAACGATTTCCGTAAAGCTTCTTAATAGAAGTTTAGCATTTCTTGTTATTTTAGTATAATGTACAATTTAAAAATTTGGCAAGCAATAGCTTTCAAAGAATTTCCATAAAGCTTTTGATACATGAGTATAAGTCACCGCCAGGCTTTAGTATACTTTACCGCTTGCCTACAGAAGAAGAGAATAAACTTTATGGTTGTATAGAAACCTTCTTACGACGACGTCTTTAAAGTATTAATTGTTCAATTTTAGAATTTGGTAAGGTATAGGTTGGAAAGGATTTCCATAAAACTTCTTTATGGAATTTTAGCATCTCTTGATATATAAGTAAGAGCTAATGTTAGGTTAGTTTGTCAAGAAAACGGCTGACAAACTTGGACAATATATAGGTCCATTGTGATACCACGTAAAGTAATATTATCTCTTTAATTAAACTATTCCGAACCGCTAATAAAGCGATGTAAATCGCTGTGAATATCTATGCATCTTAGATAACAGGGGTCGTCGAAGAAGTATTCTCCCAAGTGCAATCTAGGTCCTTGGGCTTGTGAGGAGCAGGACGCGAGCAAAGAAAATGGGGGATAATTTCCTTCTCCTCCTCATACATGAAGCTTCTGCAAAAGTCCTAAGAGAATGCCACAAGTCTTTTGCCATGTCTGCCAATTAGACAGTGTCCAGTTATGAAACCTATTACGGAGCTAAGATGTTTTCTGCTCAAATACAGCAAGCCTTTTGAGCATCTTGGAAGTTTAGCATTTCGTGATATATAAGCATAAGTCACCGCCAGGGCTTAGCATATTTTTTCCCTTCATATCAGAAGAAAAGAGAAAAGAAATAAATGGTTGTACAGAAATCTCCTTACAACACCTTCAACTTGTTTAATGTTCAATTTTAGAATTTTGAAAGCTATAGCTTGCAAAGAATTTCTATAAAGCTTCTTTATAGAAGTTAAGCATTTTTTGATATATAAGTCACCGCCAGGACTTAGCATACTTTCCCCTTGACATCAGAAGAAAAGAGAAAGGAAGTTAATGGTTGTTCAGAAACCTGACAAAAAACAAGACCTTCAACTTGTTTAATGTTCAATTTTATATTTGGTAAGCTATAGCTTGCAAAAAAACTTCTAAAAATCTTCTTTATGGAAGTTTACCATTTTCTATATTTTTTTTATAAATATACCTGTCGAAATTGGACCTCAATAGAAGGAATAAATAAAATGTTTTTTTAGGACTTGAAATACTTATTTATGTTTATGAGATCCTTAAAGAATCCGTAAAAAACACTTTGCTCGTATAAGATTTAAAGGCAACCGTATGGAAGCACATACCATATTTGAGAAGCTATTACTTCTTTAGTAATAGAATTTACTGAATTTTTTTAAACATAATAATTTATAAATAGATTGGAATTTGTTTAGTATTGGAATTAGTTGATATTTAAGCTCCAGGAGGAGGTAAGTGCTTAGCTTGGCCATTTCATCCTGGCAATAGCAACGCTGTAAAATTTAACTTTGGCCAAATGACTGAACATTGTATCTTTTTATTACAAAAGTAAAATCAAATGGAGATTATTGTTTTAAAATAATACAACAAATGAAATTGGAAACCATTTTAACTCTCTAGTACAGCATCCAATGGAAACTATTGCTTCTATAATTTGTCTCTCACGCCCGTATTGAACTGTGTTGTAGAAAAGCTATTTAAATTCATATTACTTGTGATGAATTGACTAAAAAAAACTTTTCTAATGAATGCAAACGTGAATTGCTAAAGGCGTCTTATACAAGCCACAAAAATAAACTTTAAATAAATCTAGTACAATATTTTACCCGGAATTCTTTGTATTACGTCAATTTTGTTTACATCCCTAGCTTTTAGTTTGATGCACCACAACACAGAATTTGCACTTGTTTAAAATTGTAAGAATATGAAACTTGAATTGCACGATGAAACCACTTAGAACGCACTCATGAGACGCCCCGGACTTGCCAGTTCAATAATTACCTTAGATTTTGATTTTTTCTTTTCCCCACAGACTTGCAACCAATGTCCAATTCAGTTAGCAGCCCTAAAACTGCAATATTTTAATGACATGTCCAAATGACAGCAACTATAAAGCATAATGTATTTCGCTGGCTGAATACTAATAATAAGGACAATTAGTCACATTAGAGGCACAACGACGACGTCGCACGGGAATAACTCGTGAAAAAAGGCTAAAATTAATGAAAAACGGATGTGTTCGTTGTGCGCCATACTAATTATCTGGCACACGCATTAAATTCAATTGCAGGATTGACACATTGGCAGGGTGATGGTACACCTTGTGCCACCACAAAAACAGCACAACACACACACACCAGACGAGAGTCCTTAATTAAAAGTGACTAGCAAAAGTCTGCTTCTATACTATAGGTACTGTACTCACTCTGTTGCAATTGCAGTAGCAACGAACGCAGCCTTGTTGGCAATATTCGTTCTGTGTTCTCTTCTGCGATTATTTAATTTTTTTTTTGTTCCTGAAACAGGATATTGCAACGACGATAATTGGCCCAATTAGATATACGCAGCCATACAAGTCATGAAGCTTTGGGGACGAGGTACATGCGAGTATATGTAGGCATGTATATCTACTACGTACTCGTAGCTCTGCAAACTAGGTGCATGCAGCGTACTGAAACAAACAGCAGCGTATCCGCCATCACCGCCGTTTTCAACAAAATACCTGCAGTTTTTGAGATTAATGATTGCATTTCGTTATGCTGCCAAAACTAAATTGACTTGAATATCCTTTCTGGATAACAACAACTAAAAAAAAAAACACCACCCATTCTCAGCGAATGGTGGGGCGCGTTTAATTCATTTTCGGAAGCCAGCGAGACAGTGTGTGGCTGTGGCAGAGAGGCATAGGATACTTCAATGTCCTTCGCATGCAATCATGCTC
Source organism: Philhelius pedissequus (assembly GCA_910595825.1). Classification (NCBI taxonomy): domain Eukaryota; kingdom Metazoa; phylum Arthropoda; class Insecta; order Diptera; family Syrphidae; genus Philhelius; species Philhelius pedissequus. The sequence goes on along the minus strand of OU343161.1, from coordinate 47,011,594 downwards.
CATTCCCACCACACATCACTAGAACGGGTGTGAAATTAGGCGTGCATGTGGGCAGGACTGGCAAATTGCAATCGGATGAGTGATATACTGTACAATGGCATTGATGGACAGTTAAGCGTGCAAAAGAACTATAAGGGAAGTTATGGAGAGGCAATACCAAAAACTAACTAAAAACATGAATATTCTATCATGGGTTATAACAACTGTTTTATAATTTTTATATAATGACGAAGATAAGGTAAAAAGTTTTTCAAATATTCAAGGTGGTTATTTAGAGAAACGACATTGGTGATCGTTCTCTTTAACCAAAAAAACTTAAGGGAGAGGATTATTTGCTCTTCAAAAACTATTGCATAGTTGTGATTCATTCACTATCTCAATTTCTACTAGTGTGTACATATTTTACACGAGTTTACAGAGAGTAAAAAAATGAGTAAAATTAAAAAAAAAAATATTTCTATAATTAAGGGAGTTTGTATATTTTTATTAACTTAATAGAGAGAGACTACATATCATTGTTTGCGATAATATGTGAACTTAATTATACTGGTGTCGAATTTCAAGTGAAGTAACCCTTCAACAGGAGGAGGTAATGCCAACAATGATATAACTCCAGTTGTCTTTCAAAGCCTTACCGAAGATTTCCTTCCGGTTATAATTGTCAAGTTAGACGTTTAATTCACCTATTTAAAGACCAAATTCAAGAATCACCCTTAAAAAATATTAAGCTAGTAAGCAGTTTTTTTTTCAAAAAAAAGAATATGATTGAAAAAGCCAAAAACAAAAACAAAATATCCTTCTTCAAAATTACCTATTACTGTGGGCATATTACACGTTTCAAAGGTTTTATAATGCACCTATTTCAGGTTGAACGATATAGTGCACCCCATTAGGCGATGTCCTTTTTTCCCCCAAGAGCTGTGCTTCACAAGTGTAAAAGTGCAGAATGTCTTCCTGTAGCAAACACATGGGACAAGAGGTATATATAACTATATGCGAGCACATACTTACATATACATATACTAACAATATAAAGAGAGAAAAAGAAAGTCATGGATAAGTAAGTTGTTTTGCATGTCCTTGAAGTTTGTTTTCATATTGCACTCTCTTCCTTCCTGGTGTGTGATGTAAACTACATAAGGGTTTATAAAAGACTCAAGTGCATAATAAGGACGAGGGCATAAAATGCTTTTAAAGCCTGTCGTTTATTTTTTTTTGTTGTTGCTTTATTTTGTTGTTTGTTGTAGTTTTTTTTTTGTTTTCTTCTAGCTTGTTTATGGCACTGCGTTGTTGCTCCTTTTTACACTTGGCGACTGCCAAGCTAAGTAGATGACTATAAGCACCGGAACACAAAACAAGATCCTTGCACTGTTCACCGGGGCAACCAGTACCAGTACCAGGAATGGTATACTCACTCGTGTAGGTAAGTTACCACCCAGCTAAGTGGAAGTTTATCGCTGTTCTTTTTCCGTTCTTTCTCAACCTATTTTGTATGTGTAGTGTATGTACTTACATATGTATATATTTTTGTGTTATAGGTCTATAAGTGGTAGTTGGGGTGCGAAATACTGCGCCAATTTCACCAGGCGCAGGAAAAGAGTTTGTTAGACCTAAAACAATTAAATACTACGTCCCCAATTTGAGAGGGCACATAAATATATATATGTATATACACTGTGCATACACACGTATATATTAAATAAAAAAAAAAAGATTCAAGAGTAGAAAACTGTTTTCTATCCGGCACTTTGTTTGCTTAGTTTTAATGTGCACAAAGTCCTTAACGCCAGCTGCACCTAAAGCTCTGTCTGTGTGGTGTTAATTAACGGTATAGTTACACATATAGCAGTAAGCTTGCCATTTTTGTTTCTTTTCAAATTAAGTAAGGTACTTTTTCAAAGTTATTTTGGACTTTCTTTCCTTTTAGGAAACATCTTTCAATTTAAATGGCCAAGGATTAGCGTTTTGAATCTTAAGAGTAATCGCAAAGGATCTAGGTAGCTTTTAAATAGAATAAAAATATTTAAACTATGTAAAATTGCATTAAAATCTACTTCAATGTGAAGATAAATTAACACTATAAAATTATCAAAAGTTGTAAGTGCAGCGAAATTCAAGGAATACAGTATACTTTTTTGTTTTTAACTTTGGATGAATCAGTGCTTCGAGGAAGGACTGACAGAAGCGAAGTTCGAATTCTTCAAGCACTATTGTTAAGATCATTAATTTTTGAATTTAGAAAATTTTCCTACATCTTTCACTTTGGATGAATCATAGTCCCGAGATGGATTCATTGCCAAAAACAAAGAAAAAACTAATGAATAATGTAATTCTTAAAGGAACCAATTCAAACTCTTTGAACAAGGTGGGACAAAAGTAATGTCATATAGTTTGCAAGTAGCGTCAAATGCCATTGTTAAAGGTGACCGCCTTTTGTAAAGCCAATTTCGTTACACAAAAAAGTAAGGTTTTTCAACAATACTAGACAAGTTTCGTTGTTAATCCGTCAAAAAATCGAAAAGAAAAGGAGTTTCGGAGTAGTAAAGTAATTTTCGGTACTTAACGTCAATTGCATTACAAAATGTTTAAAACTCTGCCACTAGCACAGTAGATATAAATGTAAAAAACATTTTTACGACGACACGACACGACACTTTCTACGTCAAATGGCAGTTAGTAATAGGCATTCTGTAAGGCGTTGTCCACGATATGTACTGCACCTGCAAATGTAGAGATAATGCTATTTTTTATCATTCGCCCATAAAAAGGACTTTTATTTTTTGATACCGCCCCTTTTTGGGTTTTTTTAACAATTTTTTGTTGTTGAATGTTTTGATTGAGTTGTAGTATTAGCTCGATAATATCTGAATGACTTGAACGATTTTAATGAAATTTTCTTTTATGATAAAATACTATATACAAAATTGCTTTGGTTAATATCCGCCCATCGGCACGCCCATTTAAAAAGAAATTCATATTAAGGGTGTATAATTTTGTTGTGGCGTAATAGTTTAATTTTAAAAGAAAAAAACAGAAAGCAATTTTATTTTATTTAATCCTTATTTCATTACCCATTGATTTAAAATGTTTCTGGCAACAACCACTACACTAGTTTTTTTTTGCATTTGATGCCAAACCTTTCATTGCACTTTTCTTGTCTCATCGCTTTCAGATGTCACCTCGATGAAATTTATTTTGCCCGATTCCGCAAATGTGAATGATTTTCCGTGAAAAAAATTCATTCACGCCTCAAATTATGCTTGAATAAATTTACCTATCTGTGTACACGCCATCTGTCAAAAAAAATTGCACTTCACACCTGCGGAATCCCAAATATGTATGTGTACCCTTTTTTTCTGTATACAGAAAACTCGGATTTGCGGAATTTGATCTAGGACTTCGTCCATCTATGATTAATGTGAGAAAATAGCAAGTCAGATGGTTTCTTAAGACAATTATGTACTCGTAATATACTTTCGTCAAAGAACCCGATGAAAAACTGTACGTGTGTTATATTTTAACTCCCTTATGAAATGAAATCGGGAGCAGAAAAATACTACGTACACATTATTAGGAACCAGCCAATAGAACGTTTTCGAAGTAAAAGGAATGGAAAAAAGAGTATCTGCGAAATGCCAATCGAAAACTACATTCGTTTTTTTTTTGCTTGCGATATATGTAGGTACTATAGTACCTGCGGTACAAGTTTTGTATTTGGCAAAAATCGAACTCATACAAAAGAGAACACCAAAAAAGTGTGTCCCGCGATTCCGTTTGTTTGTAGAACGATTTACAGCCTAAGCGGCTGAACCAATTTTGTTCAAACTTGGTGCTGAGGCGTTTTAGGTGATAGTCTAAAATAGATTTTTGACTTGTTGTTTTAGCACAAAAATAACTGTACTAGCCATTACCATACACATTTTTCTACCATCTTAATTATCTAGAAAACGACTCTAACGATTTTGATTAAAAAAGTGTGTGCACTATCTTAGGTATACTCTACATTTTGGTCAAAATTTGTTTAAAATATTTTATTATTAACGGCACCTCATAAACGGCAGGACAGACTTCGATCAAAATTTTTATATAGGAGGTTCTTTGAATTCTTAATAATACTGCATTTCAAAATTTACGGAAAATAGTTCTTTTTGGAGTTTTGAAAATTCAACATTTCGAAAACGGGTGGACGATTTTTTTCTAAAATTTTGTTTCTCAATTTACAAAATATTATATATCAAATATTTTAAATTTGCATACGAATTTTTTTTGGAAAAAATGTAAGGTTTTTTATATAAAAATTAATAGCCTTTTTACACCAAACCCAAAACACGGTTTTCACGTTGGCTGAAAACCTACAGCGAAAACACAAGTTTTCCCATACATTTTTGATAAACCACTCGTTTTGATAAACTACAAGTTTTAAATAAAACCAGTCCAAAACATGTTGGATTTACAGGATGAACTAAACAAACACACCTTGTGAAACATCCAGTGCTCAATTAATCGTCACATAAATAGCTGACGGGTTGCTGCCACGAAAAACGAAAAAAAGGCAGCTGTCTGGGGTAATTTCAATTCACAACGTATTTGTTGTTGTCTGTGGTGCCAAAATAATTGAAATGACAAACGAAAACTTGTAAATGTTCAGTGTGAACGTTTTTCGAGTTTTCGTAAACTTATAGCTGAAAACCCGGTTTTGGGTTTGGTGTGAAAAACCTATAAGTGAAAAGCGATTTTAAAAATATATTTAGCCGTTTCTATTAAGAATCTTTTGCACACAATGTGATCGAACACAAGAGCAAGTACATGCGATCCAGTCGTGCATTTTATTTAATATAATTTAAATGTTGGCTAAGTTTTCGTTAAATACTCATTTTGTCAGCCCCATTTCAATTTAGAAACAAAACGAATATATATCAGTCACAAGCGAGCACGAAATGATTTCCGACAAAATAATTCAAAGACTTCCATTATGAGATGAGAAACATCATCGGTTGTCGAAGCCATTCATATTTTGCTTGCATGTTTGTGTAAGATTATAAATACCTTTTAAGTACAAATGAGTTTTGAGTAATGAAATGCACGAGGGACGAGGGTTTTCCATGGCATTATTCGTACCTCTGACAATGACAATCAGAATGATCGACTGAGAGAGGCAGATCGACTAAATTTCAGACTGCGTGTGGCAACTGGCAATGGGTCCACAATGTAGAAAAGATAAAATGCAAACACATAAAAATAAATAAAGCCGTAGGCACATTGTTTTTTTTTTTTTTTTTTTTAATTTCGGTACGTGAATTGGTTTTGAAATGTTTCACGTATATGTAGTTATTTATTCATACATCAGCGCAGCGGCCTGCTCCGTAATCCCCTTTTGACCGAGAATATCAGAGCTATGACTGAGAATACCCAAAAATTATATCGAGAAGGTTCTGTTTTTTTTTTATTATTTCTAACAAAATGTCTGCCACATTATGACATTTCATTTTCCACAGTATTTCAGTCCTAAGTTATTTAACAGAGCACTGCAAAACTGACGTTTGGTTATTACAGTTACAAAATCTAAAATTGTATTTTAAATATATAAATGATCATATTACAGAGAAGTGAAAAAGTCTGCGGCATAAAAAAAATTAGGTGACAGTCATTTTTTATGTGTGATAAATTCTGAAGTCAGAGCGAAAAGTGAATATTAATTCTGACGTTTCGTTTTTTTTAAAGCGTACACATTTTATGAAATTTAGCAACAATCAAAATTCATCACTTTCACGAGTACGATAACTCAGGCGACACAAAATAATAACGGATTTTTTTTTAGAGGGGCTTAATACAAGTATTTTTTAATATAGGAGAGGGGTCTATCACCTCCCGTTTGGCCGGGAGGGGCAATTTTATAAAAAAAATATTAACAATGGGAAACAAAATATTTAAAAATAACGGTAATACTTACAAATAAGTGTTATAGCTTTTTTTTAAGTCAATAACTTAATCTATTAGCTAATTTTTAAATGAAGTGGAATCTATGCATAGTTTTGAAAAAAAAAGTGTTTTAAACTCAAACTTTGGGGAGAAAAAGATACAAAAAAATGTTTAAAGTGACATTTTTCAAAACTGTAAAAATATATATATTTTTTTGTCACAAACTCGTTGCTTTGATTAATTCTTAATCAAAAACTGAAAACTATATGATTTTACGTGTTCTGGTTTTTGAGAAAATTGAAAATTACTAAATCAACTTTTTTCGCGAGATTTGTTTTTGTATTAACGGTGATCTCACTTTGAGGGGAGAGTATCACAACTGCGGTGCCGTAAAATAATAACGGATTTTCGTAGAGGAGCTTAATACAATCAATTTATCCTTCGGAAGAGGTGGTCTATCTCCCTCCTTTTAGGTGGCTGGGGCAATTTTCTAAAAAAATGATTAAAATAAAAAAAAAGATTTAAAAACAACGACACCACTTACAATAAAAGCATATATGTTTCCTGAGATCCAAGAACTTGTCCTCTTATCATTTGTTTCAATCTTGTTATTTACGTTAATAGTTTTGAAAAATTACACTTTAAACATTCGTTTTTATCTTTCTCTTCCCAAAGTTTGAGTTTAAAACACGTTTTTTTTTCAAAAACTATGCATAAATTCCACTTTATTTAAAAATTAGCTAACAGATTAAGTTATTGACTTTAAAAAAAGTTATAACACTTATTTGTAAGTATTACCGTTATTTTTTAATATTTTGTTTTCCATTTTTAGTTAGTTTTTTTATGAAATTGCCCCTCCCTGCCAAACAGGGGAGATAGGCCCCCTCCCATATCAAAAAATATACGTAACTAACTGTTCTATAAGAATCCATTTTTATTTTTTGGCGCCGGAGTTATCGTACACTCCCCGGATGAATCATTCAAGATGAACATTCAAACTGAAAAATTTAAATGAGCTTTAATTAGATTACATTTGCCTTCCTCAAAACAAAAATTAATTATAACACATTTCTTTTTTTGTCATCGCAAGGTACTTCAATTTCCTTTTAAACATTTTTTTTTTCAATTTCTTTAAGTTTTTATTCCTGATGTTTTTTTTTTAAGTTTCTTTCTTTTTTTTTCAATTCTCCCAGTCACGATGAAAAGAAGTTTGTTTGACATTAAAATCTTGGTTCATTCTTATGCCAGAAGAATGATATTTTTCAATTATATTGAATGACAATGTAAAAAGAAATAAAAAACAATAAGAAGGAGTTCACCATTTTGAAATGTCTGCTAAAAACACATACCTACAAAAATATACAAGGTATAGATATCAGTAAAAATGAACAAAATCATCCTCGTTGTCAACAAAAGATGCAAGGCATAACTTTACACTGCCATAAGCTAAGGATAACAAAAAATAAACACTCACAAAAAAAACTTGTTCCTTCTAAGCTTTATAGACTGGGCGGTAATGTTTAATTTCGAAGTGTCTTTAATATTTATACGTAAGCCGTCAAATTTTCACCAATAAATTCTGCCTACAAGCTGCGAGCAAACTTCAGACAAATCTTGTGAAAGCATTTTACGATTGAATAGTCATCCAATTATTGATCGGTATTTTACATCAATGTGTCAATCACTTCCCAAGTTCCATCCGAGGCTGAATGTGTTTAGCTTAAAATTAACCATTTTAGAATATGAAAAAGTTAAAATATCGCTAAATGGGTAAGAACTAAAAAAAATAACTAAGAAAATAACAAATGACAGAATATTGTTGACAGTAGCCAAAACTGTAAGAAAATAATCGACTGTGACGTGAGTGTCAGTAGAACTGTTCAAATCCAAATTTATCGTTTTCACGCCGAGCATGTCTTACGGCACATTAATATCCAACATACGTTACGTTAACAACAAAATTAAAACAACATTACCATCCATACTATTCTTCTAAGTGTGAAGGGAAGAATCAGCAATAATAACCGAACAACAACTACTTTACCACCATCATCATTGGTGCGGCTTCGCAAACTCACCACACAGCCATTTTGTTCTTCTAAGTTATGACAGTTTGTCGCGCAAGTGATTTTCTATTTTTTTTTCGCTTGTCATTTATATTTCTCTATTATGCTGTGTGCAATTTTTTTTTCGTTTGTAACAAAGGAATATGATTAAATATATGTGTGTGTATATGTATAACGAAATAAAAATAAATAAGGGCATTGAGAGAAGAAAAGAAGGACGACTTTATGAAGTCGGATAAAACAAGCTCGTGGCAATAAAACATTATGATATTTTATTCTCCCTAGAAGACTGAAGTATTAAAACAAAGCTTAGCGCATAAAAATGTGAAAAAAGTTGAATCCTTATTTTTTGCATATAAACACATACTGTTGTTTGGGGATCTAACAAGACCAAAAATATAGGTGAATATGGAACAGTAATAAATGACTGATTCGCATGTCTCAAAGCATAAGCTTATTATCCTCGTCGAAATGATTTTGTGTTCGAAATAATGAACGTGGAAAGAATGGAATAATGTATAGGTTTTTGCAAATATTAAGTAGGTGAGAAATGATTTGAATAACTCGCAGATATAAACAATACAAATTGTATGTAATTTTCTCCACCAAACGGTATTTTCTTTCAAAGATTTCTTTTTTACTTTTTAAGCAAGGTTTCGTCCCCAAATTTATTTGCTCGTTATTGAATTCTGCTACCTTCCAATTAAATTTCCCAGAATCTGATATTTATTTGCAGACTCACTTTCTGATCAGGGATATGTTAATCAGCTATCGTTTGAAATTCTCTCATTAAGAAATAAAGCCCGAAAAAGTCTGGGTCAGCTTGAGCACAATTTTAAATGAATTTATTTGATGGCGGCCATGTTGTCAATTTAGCTATTTTTCAGACACTAAAGCCAATCACCATGGTACTCCCGAGCAAATAATAGCGGAACCTGATTAAAGTAAGAAAAACCATGTTCAGGGATGATGCCCATTTTTGGCGGAACAGGTACGTCAGCAAACAAACAAAATCCATATGGGGCCCACCAAGTGTCAATGCAAATGCATTCACGGGAAGTCACTTTTTGGTGTGGTTCTCCCGGCGGGACGTACCCATGGTATTGCACTGCTTCCGAAACGAGGATGGTCCTCTTCGTCTAAATTGCCGCGAATTCTCCTTTATACCCAGATTGTACTCGTAATTAATCCAAAAGCCTAAATTTCGGCGCGGATTTCTCGGTCGCGCGATTCTAATTGGAAAAACTAACTTATAATACTAAGTTAAGCTGCTCGCCTAGAAGACTATGGAACAACACAAGATGCTGCCAGATCTGGCCGTCCCCGGAGCAGCCGTTCTGCTGAAAATATCGCAGCTGTCACTGAAAACGTCGCAGAGCAATCCGGAGTATACACCAGATGGCGCGAAGTGCAAGGCAGTTGGTCACGGTACGGTGAAAAGCTCAAAGATGTTCACTTACAAAGTGCAGACAATATAACAGCTAATAGCTGCTCACTGCGAGGCGCATGTGTCCTTCAAACAGAATGGATTAAGGTGCATAATTCACGCGACACAAGAGAAATTCTGAGGGCTAAATTTCTGGCTCCCAAAATCTCTCATTTTGGCTATTTGCACTGGGCACCAAGGTCGTTCGATTTAGCCTTTGCAGACTTTTTGTCCGTTTTTAGTTTTTGAGATCTCGGGTCAAGGTCATGCAGCTTGATTCTTAATTCCCTCAAAAGGAATATCCGTCAAGAATGTGTAATTTCTGTCAAATATGGTGTAAAATCTGTCGGAGATTGTTCAATACAACACAAAGAAGAGAAAAATTTGTCATTGTCTTTCAGTCTTTCGTAAACGGCGGTTCGTAGTTTTTTTGTTATGACGCTTAATAAAAGATTAAATTAGTAATGTATATTTTTCCGGGTTCTCATTTCAATCATTTCCGAATAAGACTTTCAGGTATCGATTTTTTTCGTAAGTATTTCGAACTAACATCTCCTTTTCTTCTAAAATAGGGATATGGAAATTTGCAAAACTTAAATGATTTTAATTAGGCAAACAAGGTCTTGATCTTTACCGGTGCGAAAACTCTTAGATTTGTTTTGTCTAGATTCACAATAAAAAAAAAACATCCCTTTCAGTAACAGGGTGGGAACACTGTAGCAGTACATAATCTGGTGCATAACTTTATTTCTTCCCACTCTCACTTTTATATTAGAAGTAATATACGTTTATTGTTGTTTGCAGATCTTCGCCCACAATTTCACTCCATTCGTCCGAGAATTTGAAAATACCAAAAACTTCTTCATCTTCACTTTAGTAAATTCGTTATTGTTTTTCCGATTTTCACGCTCATGTCACCAGCTACTAAATGCCTCCAAAATCTAAGTCCAAACTGCTCGACAAAACATCGCCGCGGGATGTTCAATGCCCCATATACCCATTCAAGTTTTACACAATAATAATCCTATAACAGTTCCACTGGAATACCAAAAATCGCCCTCTATCTACCCCGTCAGCTATTTTGTGTCTCCCACTTGCAATCACAAAGGAACAAAACACAGAAATAAAAGTAACAAAAAAAAAACCAAAATAAACTTAATGGAATCAAGGATAACAATACACTGTGTACTCTTAAAAGTTATGGGGGACTGTTATATAAAGAGGCGGCTGCTGAATGACACACACAAAATAATAATAATACACTCTTACATTTATATGATTTTCAAAAAAATAAAAAAAAAAATAAGAAAAGAAGAAAAGAAACACTTACCCAATAGAGTTATGTATGGCATCTTATTTATGTCAAAGTGATCAGGGGCGCAGGCATCTTCGAGTCTAGAGGCTTGCTTTCCAGTTTGGATTTCAATCACATGAGTGTCACGACGATAAAATATCATACACATGAATCCTGATTGACTGTAAGGATATACGAGAAAAGAAAATAAATCACAAATTGTAATAAAAATATTAATAAAAAAAAAAAACGAAAATGAGAACTCATATAAAATCCATATAAACACGAAGTGGCTCCAGAGGATTATAAGATTGCGGCGGCGAGAGGGGGGTTGAGCGGTTTTGAATTTATATCTTCAGTAATGCGATGACACGCACAACTTTTATTTGGTGAATTATTGAATAAGTTTCATGTTAGCAAGTGATATTGGAGGAATTTCGCATTCAATTGAATTAATTTATTGCGATGGAGCAGAAAGGCGCAGAGTTAAATTTGTAAATTTGTGTAATTTCTTGCATCTAGAAAGTGTTTTTTTTGTTAACAAACACAAATGTCTTTGATATTAAGGAAATCCTTAAAATGTATAACCTTTACGAATTATCGACTTGTAAGAATAACAATGTCGTGTGACTTTGACATGCGGCCATTTTATTTTCAGCTCAGAAAGAATATTCAAAAGTACTTGAGTAACCTAAAGAAGCAGTGAATTTATGTTGGCAGCATTGTTTTAATTGACAGCCATTTTGTTATCTGCTACTTATGTGATTTGTCTTTAGTTTGGTTTGGAATATCATCATGAATTGTCTCGTTGTTCAACGATTAAGCAGATTTTTAGTTGAATCTTGAATGGCAACGCCAATAAGCAAGCAAAAACTGACAGTTTATTGTGCTTTATGCGAAATGAATCAGCTTCTATATACGCCATTTTTGAGTAGGTAAAAAGTATGTGAGAATTTGTGACGGAGCTCTTTGCGGTTCTCTCTCTCTCTCTTCTCAAAAATGGCGTTTGGACTTCAGTTTAGCATGCGTTGTTCAGTATCTAGAAATCTGTGATATTCGGTTATACCATAGATTTGAAGATACCCAGATACAGAAGTCACATACTCGTGCTTTACAATGGGGGCGTTTGGTGGCGCATAGCTTTGTTGTGCACTACGTTCGTTGTTGTTGTAATACGTGTTAAATACCAGCCTATTAATAGCTGAGGTCCATAACAACGAATAAAACATATGACTTCCAAATCGAAGCCAAGCTGGCGTTAAATTTCTGGTAAATCAGTTGTCTTTTAAATTGTTGTTTGTGAACTTTAATTAAGTGCCTAATACATCATCTTCTTCTTTTGAAACATTTGTGGTTTTACTTCCTAATTCATTTTAAATTTATATCTTATTCAAAAAAATGTATGATTAAATCACTTTGAGCTGAAGCGTCATCGTAAGCAATTAGTTTTTTTCTTTGTTTTGACTTTGACAGAAATGGTTACCTATTGGATTTTATACATTCACAAAAGCACAGATTATTTTTCAGCAATGTATCAGAAAGCTTTGCGACACCGAACGCAGCCAATGGAGTGCATAGTGAAGTCAAGCCGCCATGTTTTCATAGGCAAAAAATTAGATTCATATACAAGTATACGGAAAGTATTTATATGTTTTTAAACACAGCGCGGCATCCGGTGAAAGAAGAGAAAGAAGGATAGAAAGAAGTGTGGCGCGACGTATTGAAATGGTGGCTGTTGTCTCAGATTTTATCTCCAGGGATGGCGGCTGAACTAATGCGGAGAAAATTACCGTGTCTTATTTATTTATGTCTCTTATAATTCGCATTATTTTATTCTATTTCGGTGTCAATGAGTAGTTTACTCAATCACATGTTGTTAGTGTTATGCCTGAACAGCATGTAATGAGTAAACCAGCAACTCATTCTGTGACAATTTTTAGAATTGGTTTTTAAAAAGAACATAGAACAAAGAAGACATAGATAACGGCAGGAATCGAACCTGCGACCACGAGGTTGACAGGCGAGCACACAACTATCGTGCCCCGGCGATTTTTAATTTTTTTTAATAACGTTCAGTCAAACCAATTGTTAAATTGGCAGCTGTCAGTGTCATGTTTTAATGTACTAGAGAGATTATTACTAATTATCAGAAGAGTATTACGCTTAAGACTATTCGCCAGGATTAATGGCTTTTTTCGTCCCTCGATTGAATGGCATGAATGAGGTTCCAGAATGATGACGCTACTAGCCATTGACGGTAAATTAACGGTTAAAATGGTGAAATTGGATACTTCTTGTTTAGTTTTTTTTTTGCGGATACATTAGGTTGATAACCTAAGCGCGAAAATCAAAAGGAATCGACATATTTTGTTATCGATGACAACGTTTCCATTTGGATGAAATTCAATAGAACCATGGTTAACGGTGGGTTAAAAAAAACACAAAATGTAATCTCTCGATTCAACACACATACAGCACGCACTCTTTATGATAACATATATTCAAAGCCGAATGCTGGAGCGGATAAATGGAAATGATTCTGAATTCTTTTGAAGGAACATTTTTTTGACCGATGCCCCAATTTAGGTTATCGATTTACTGATCGATGAATGATTTTTTTTTCGATTATCACTCCTCGATTTTTGCATTTCTTGTTATGATTGTGGTTTTTGATCGATTTTTGCCATTCTAATTATCTGATCGACAGTTCTGGGTTCGAATCCTGCTGGTGTGCACTTTTTTTTGGTAAAAATTAAGTTAATATGATAAGAAATATTAACATTGAATACATATTAACAGCAAATGTTGGGTTTCGATTAAAAAAAAATTGATTTAAGCTGATAACACGGAGCTAATCAATAACAATAGCCACCAAGATTAAGGCGATAAGCAAAACAGAATGGAAGTTCTGGAAGGAAGCATTATGCATTCTAAAAGGAAGCAAATGGAACCGAAATCGGATCGTTTTAGAATTTCCTTGCAAATCTTAACTCTGGATTCCATTTTTACCTGCGTTTCCCCGAACTTCTTAGATGGGGCTAAAATTCCGGATATCGAAGATATCGTAATCGATTGTCTTTTTTTGTGGAACGCTTTTTGGCATTAGGGTAAATTAAGTTCCGCCTGTATAAGGAGATGTCAACATTTCGATCTCCAATAAAAAATTCTATCGATAAAATTTGAAAAAATCGATTTGGTAGTATGGAGCTAGCCCTGTACTAAAATAATTAGAGGTCCAGCGAATTACCCAGAAGTTCAATCCTTGTTCTTACACACAAGACTCAAGGCACAGCTGCACATCACAGTAGTGGAAAGGTCGTAAGATATCGAAAAACACTTATGTTAATGATATAAATTTGGTTTTCAGAAAAAAACCAAACCACATAACAAGTATCTAAAGTATGGAATGAATTGAATAAAATACATTTTCTGCAATAAATGTACTAGGTCGTCAACCTCCTTCTTTCGATTTAATAAGGAGTCATCTTCGACAATACTTAATACAAGTATCGATTCGAAAACTCGTAAAAGCAAATGTCAACAACTCTGTGATGTATGTATATTTTTTGTCTGCAAATTCCCAAGTTGTTCTTTGACAAGTTTTTGCTTTTTATAGAAATATTTCTCTTTTGAAATTTCAATAATACGAAACATCACACTAAACTCATGCTAAAAGTTCATAAAAAAAATTATGAAACTCGACTGCGACAGCGGCGCCACTCTTAGTCCTCCAAAGGCGTGTCTTTATACTTTCATATTCTGAGTCTAAGCAACAACAAAAAAAAAAATGAAAAGAAAAAACCATTCAAATCACTTACCATCCTGTTGTATAGTGCACAACGGCCATCATCTCGGTAGCAGTTTGCTTATTGATTTGTTCGCAAAGCGCCCTCGTCTCCATGTATCCATTTGGTTTGATGATGTGCATTGACCCGTCACTGAAATGACAGAAGAAAAAAAGAACTCGTTATAACATTGGAAACAATATAAAAAAAAAAAGCAATGACTTTTATAGTTTACCCTCAACAAACCAACCAACCATCAAGCAACAAAAAACTACTGCGCCCTCTGGTTTTCATGTTCTTCAGAATGTTTGTCATAAATTCTCTTTAATGTCCTTGTAGTCAGTCAGACATTCAGGAGGGGGGATGAAAATGTAATAGGCCTGTTCTGTTGCTTACAAAAGCAAATAAGGATTGAAGACTGAATAACACTCCAAGGAGACGATGATGAAGGTTTTGGACAGGTCTTAGTACACTTAGAGAAAGTAGTATTACACATGGTCACCTCAAACAATAACTTTTTACATTTGCCATTATCGTTATCGGCATCACCATCATCGTCATCAAAGAAAGTTGAACCAGGTCATGCGACGAACAAATTCGTGGTCGAAAGAGCATGGACTCAGCTTAGCCAGGGAGAAAACTGGGGTAGTCCTTTTCACGAAGAAGAGGATCCCCATAAAAATCGACTTCCAAATCGGGGCAGAACTATTAAGAAGCAGCGCGGCGGTAAAGTACTTGGGATTGCGGCTCGACACTAACCTGCTGGCAACAAATTAAGATAGCAGCGGAAGGAGCTTCAAAAACTGCATCACTGAGCAGACCAATGGCCAATAAACGCAGGTTACTTAAGGCGCACTCCATCCATTTGTGCGGCGGCAAAATTTGGTCAGACGCACTTAAGCAAGTGAAGTACCGGGAACATATGGCGGCAGTGCAAAGATGTGGAGCTCTACGTGCAGCTATCCGCTGCCCTTATAGTCGCAGGAGTGATCTTTTAGCGGCCGAAAGAAAGTACGTCTTCGACAAAAAGGCGGAAATGTAAGTGGCTACCGAACAGGCAAAGTAGCGCACGAAAGAGAAGGTGCAAGAGCGGCGCATATTGGAAACCAGAAAACGCTGGACGGCGAGGCTGATCAGGAACGTGACATCACGCCTGAAAACATAGTCCAGAAGATGCTACATTTAGAAGAAAACTGGCATAAAATCTGTACGTTTATAGAACATAATTTCAGAAGAAAAAAAGAGAAGAAGAAAACGATCGGGAAACAGTTGAAGTCGTAAGTTAGTCCCGCAAGGAGTTCATGACAACCCCTGCTGAAATCATCATCATCGTCATCATCATCGGTTTCGCATTCGTTATCGTTATCGTTATAGCTATCGTTATCGTCATTTTCATCGCTAGTGTGGGCTTTGCAAATACGTAATCTATCTAGATTTCAGATCACCTTATATGGACAAAAATCCTATCATAGGGTTAAAACTATAACGTTGTGACGTGTTTTTGTAAATGCAGAGGGAATTAGACTAAAAAATAGAAACAAAAAATTGCATTTCCATACAAACTATCGATGTAAAAGAGGTAGTTCGCGCCGGCAAAAATTAAAAAAAAAAAAAAAAATCGACATAGTCACATTAAATGAAATTGGATTTTTATTTTTCTCAGTGTAGTTGCTGATAGTATCTATTAATAGTTCAGTTCTAAAATGTATTCCATTGATCCACCCATCTTCTGTGCAATCATCCTTATGGCAATACAAAGACCGCAAAGAAAATTGCACGTAAAATATAGAGTCACTCAATGGATATGACGATATCCTTGACTATATTTCGCAGCACATCGATTCTAAAGCTCTCCCTTACGATATTTGCAAAGCAACGTATTTTTTTCGAATGCAAAAGGGAACACATTTCAAGAAACCAAATTTTGCAACTAAGAGGATTTTCCGATCGAAAAACCTATACATGTATATTCTATGTAAAATGTGGAGGGCGAAAAAGAAAAAAGTCCTGAATATGTTTTCCAGAGTAAAATCATTTAATGTTTGTTTGTTGTTGATGTTTCCGTTTCTTTGCTAAGCAAAAACACCTAAGCCTTTTCATACAGGTGGGCTTAGAGAGATGAGGCTGGTTTTTCATATAAACAATACATATACACAAAAAAAAAAACAAGAAAAACCCCAAAAACACAAAAAAAAACTTTGTTTGCAAAACGTATTCCCACTTTTTCAGCATCAATGCAAAAGTGGCTAAGCTCTAAATTGGATTTTCAGCCAGGGGAAAACATAGAAAGCAATTATAGGGAAAGGATTTTTTGAATTTATGCTTGTTCTAAAAAAAAAAATATACAATACATATAAAAAAAGGTAAATAAAAACCAGCCCCGATTGACTAAGCAAAGCTGCATGCCGTTATATGCGGCAGATTTTGTGTTTTGTTAATTTAATTTTTTTTTTTAATTTGATGTGCTATCGTTTTCCCCCCAAAAAAATAATAAAACAAAAATATTTATATTTATTGGTAAACAAGCTTGTTTATTTAAGAACAATTTTATAGGCTAACATTATGAAGAACTAGAAGCACACTACTGGCACGAATAGATGCTCGGATTATTGAACAAAGCTTAGGGGAATATTATAAAGTTATATGGAAAATTTTATAATGTAATTTTTGGAGTGGAATTAAATTGAACAGCTTTTTGAAATATATTATTTCATTAATCTCATACCATAATGATATACAGCAGTGCGGGCAAGGCAAAAGTGATATATTAGAGATACATATATACTTTTGATGGGAAGGTTTTGAGAGGGAGAATCTCTCTCAAAAAAGGATTTATTTTGTAGTTTTCAAATGTGTATAAACTATTTAAAAAAGAAATGTCCCTTTTACTTGTTTTAATCGATTTTGAGGATGAGTTCGGTAACGGTAAGTTCATATACATGGAAAGCTTTAGCAATGAGGAGTGCTTCCAATAGATTCATTGTAATTAAAAGGCTGATTAAGTTTAATGCAAATCTAGAGGAAATTTTATTAAATACAAAAATAATGGTAGATATGGGGAATGAATTTTTTAAAATATTAAGGGCACACTAAAGGGGTTTTGGATACCCTTAAAATGTTAAAACACAGTGCGAGTGATGAGAAAAATAAGAGAGAATTTAATAGATAGGAGATACCGATGCATATTGGGTTCGAACTTCTGAATTATCAATATGGGAAGGAAAATACAGCCAGGTAAAGTACTCCACATTCGTGTAGTGCGGTTAAAGAAGCAATTTCTATACTTCATAGCTCGAAGTTAAACTCTAAGCTAACAGGCATTCCTAGAAGTAGTAGCGAGTATTACGGTTGGAAAAAGCTGTATGTACGAAGTAGAGGAAGAATCGATGTCTCATCTTCTCTGCACATGCCCTGTCCTATCGCAAATACGCAGGCACGATTTGGGAGAGTTCTTCTATAATGATAAAGTGATCTAATAAACACAGCCATAAGGACTCTCGCTCACTTTATATGCAGCTCCAAATTGTTTTAAGGAGTTGGGAGGAAATCTCCAGATTCATCAAAATGTACAAGCTTATGCTTTAAGTTTGTTAGAGTCTTTTCACTGTGCAGCTATTTAACCCTACTTAAACTTTACGGTTGAATAGTTTAATGCGCGGAATATATCTGGGTATTTCGCTAGAAATCTACGTCACTTTTAAAGATTTATTTCCAATTCTGTGTAAGAGATTCGAATGAGTTTTAGGAGCACTTAGCCAGATGAGAGATTTATGGAAGAACCTACAGATTACATCCAGATCCGAATGGAGTACTTAGGGAGTATTTTGGCAACATCGAATATGTGATCATTGCGCAAGAGTTGGTTTGTGATGTCCATACATATCAAGTGCCGCGCTGCTGATGAAACTGAATACAATGAGGACAATGCTGTTCCGATAAAAAATAGGTATATGTGTTTTTCATATACATCTGAGAAACAATAAGCTGAATCTTAAAACGAATATGAAAAGGTGAGAGTTGTGTCGGAATAGAAATTACAGATAGGAGACAAATTTCGAAAAGAAGAAAAAAGTGTCGGAGACAAGACGGAACCCTGGGGCACACTAGTATTTATTTTGTGCATTGCCCACTTGAAACCTATTGTCATTTGATACGAAAGCCGTACTACCTGCCATTAAGGAGCTTTTATTCTTCAAGATATGTCTTGAGGTGGCGATTTGTCAGCAATTGTAAGACCTTGAAAAGAAAGATGAGATGAAGATGAGAAGATGAGTTAGAGGGAAAGAATTCTCGCTAATTTTAAGGATGGACTAATTAAATGTAAGTTCCAGGTTATCGTAATGATTCCAGTAGAATAAGAAAGATGTTATATCATTTACTACTCCATCGTGAGCGAGATACATATGTACTATCTGGAATATCGTATCTGTGTATTTCGAGAGTAAAAGCTCTAGCATTTGTACGACTTTACGACAGAAGGTACATCGCATGCAACTATTAACGTTTTCCAGTGCAGGAAGAATCATTCATAACACTACAGTGATTTTCCATTCTTAAGTTGACAATTTGTAACAAATTTGATGGATGTTGCCTTTTCAAAAAAAAAAAAAAAACAAAAAAAAAATGCACGTATTTGCTCTTATGTTCGATCACATCGTATGCAAGAGATTTCTATTAAGAATCTAAAAATCTAAATATATTTTTAAAATCGTTTATGACTTAATTTTTTTATATACAAAATTTCTTTAATTTTTTTCTAAAAAATAAGTATGCTAATCCTAAAACTTTAATAATATAAACTTAAAAACAAAATTTCTAAAAAACTCATGCACTAATTTTCCCAAGAAATATATATTTTTTCTGCAGTATTATTTATAATTAAAAGGACCTACTACGTAAAAAATTTGATCAAAATCCGTAGAGCCAGAATCGTTGGAGCCGTTTTTGAGATAATTAAGATGGTAGAAAAAATTGTATGACAAGTACCGGTATTTTTGGGGCTAACAAAACGACTCAAAAATCTATTTGAGACAATCACCTAAATTGCTTAAGTGCTAAGAGTTTAGGCTGTAGATTCATCTACAGACAGACAGACAGACGGAATTGCGGGAACCACTTTTTTGGTGTTCTCCATTATCGTTAGTTCAAGTTTGATTAAAATCACGAGTTGGATTTTTTTAAAAGCGAAACTTGACATCACAAGTCAAGTAAGAAAAAATATATTCCCCATATTGCGAGTCAATTGTGTATTAATAGTTGATAAGTAATGAAATTTAATGAAAACTAAACAACATAATTGATAAGAGTTACTGTCATTGAGAATGATTTGGAACGTTGTTAATCACAAGAAAATCGATAATTATTAGTGAATATTTCTGCAGTTTTGAATTAAATTGAGATTTCAGTATTTACCAATTATCAAATTGATATGTGACAATCGCAATAGGAACCTATGCGATACTTACGAACATTTTTGAATTTTGATGGAATTTTAGATTTGATCCATAATGATCCATTTGCCATCTAGGATCATTCCATACGCTACTCGTTTCCAAACAAGAAAACAGAAATTGCCCGCAGGATTCCCTTTGGTTTGTTCGCAATTGTTTTTCTGATCAATCGTTACGGATAAGTTCATATTTAAAAGGCTTGAAAATATTCTTCGAGAATATGATTTTTCAGTCAACTTTTAATGGTTTTCCGTTGGTGCTGATAAAAGCCTTCATCAGCTTATGTCAAAAATTGAGGACACTTCTAAAGCACAAAGAACATACATAATTGAACTTAAGGACTTTAGACTTTCAAACTCTAACCATTCCAATTATTCCTACCATCACAGCATTGCAGTCAACGAAGACAGAATTGCTCAGTTAGCCGTTATTATTTAAATTCAAATGTAACTGAAAACTATGGCTTATGCTAAGCATAGACATCAACCCAGGCATGCGGATACCGTATAAGTATAACAATGCATTTTTGTCATTCGGCATACATATAGGTCACATTATGTTTTGACATCACACATCTGACATCTGAAATCTGTGGAATTCACTTCCTACTTATATGCGAGTGATTAACAACATAAGCCAATTTCAAAAAACTTTATATAATTTCTTATCTGATTAAAGCAACCAATGTAAAACTTTTCGTCTCTTCCTTAACCTTTCTTTTTCCTAAGTATCTTTATCTACTTATTAATCTGTATTTACCCTAAATTGTATATTCAATTTATACAAAATTATATAAATATGAATTCATTCCTTCATCTCCTATCCTTATATTTTTTTTCTTTATTTATATTATTAAGAAGGCAATTCTTTTTAATTATAACTATTATATTTGTTTAACAAAACTAAGATTCAATTTATAAACTTAGGATTTATATCTTACTGTGTAAGCTTTACGAAAATAAACTTAATCTAAACTAAAACTAAAATCGAATACAGAAAGAAGAAGTAGGGGTGCCATGAAACTCACAGCCGAGAACGTGGTTCAATATAGATAAATATACTCTGTCCAGCAAAAATAGTCAGTACAGGAAAGATAGGGCGCTTGCCTCTCACTCTGACTGCAATAGATGCCAATAAGTTCGTACTGCTTTAAAGCTCTTGCAGGGTTGCAGTAGTAAGCATTTTAAATTACCACGAACGTGTGTTAACTCTGATAAATGTGTTTATTTTAAAAGCACACAATGAGGGTTGAGGGAATGATGAAGGCACACAAGCAGCAGTGTGCACTGTGCAGTATGTATGTCATGGTGGAATACACGCTGGTTTTAACAAGATTAAAAAAACAATTTGTATGTAGGTCAGTGGTTATTTTCAGTGGCAATTTCAGAAACAGGCATCAGTGCGTTTCAAAAAGCTCTCCCATATGGCCTGTACTGACTGATTTGAGTTGGACAGAGTATAGTAAATTTGTGCTAGTTCTTCGACATGAGGCGGATAATCTATCCAAACAATTTGTTGGTTCCACGTTTAGAACTCTTCAAAAAGCGATATTTCTTAAATTTCTCCGGCGCGACCCGGGGCACCTAAGGTTTGGACTAAAAAAAACATCACAACCTTCGAAATAAATTATTCATTTAACGTTATACTAATTTATCTTTGTTCCTAGACAATCAATCTACATAAAAAAAAACTATCTCTGTTATGTCTTCGAATCGTACACGAAAAGGGAATTATAATTATTTTAATGACCACTAATTGGAGGTATTTCAATAATCGACCATTTAGCTACATATATTTAGTTTGGAAAATTCCTTAATTGAAATCAGATACAATAATTACAATAAATTCAATGCTTTCCATCCATCAATCCCATCAAGGATAGAGAGGATAATGGTAATAGCTACAACTAAATGTATAAAAATAGATGTTATCAGTGAAACCATGCCACAGGGTGTCCCAGAGAATCTGAACAAGTTGTTTATACCATTTAAGCTGCTAAGTTCAAGTTGCTAGGGGTTTTTCCTGAATAATTCATTTTAAAATGAGCCAAACGATTTCTATGAAAACAGGTCCGTTCGGGCCAGTTGCAGACACTATTAGCAATCGGTTTACGAAACACTCTGTATAATGAAAAACAAAACCATTACACATTTGTACAACAACGAATACATACATATGTGGTTTTAATGTTATTGAATTAAATAAGGGAAATTGAATCGGACTAACTACCCCAACTTAAGTTGATTTTTTTTTGTTTTGTAATAATGGACTAGTAAATGTTTATAAATCCATCATATGACAAAAATATTCAATTCAGACAAAGTAACTCAAGTACATATTATATACGCTATAAAAGCCGCACAAATGCTTTGAGCACACCATTATACTTCCAATAATCCTATTAAGGACTCTTTATGATTTTTAATATTGAATTAGTGATGTGAAGTGCATCAGCATAGTGCGCGATACTCGTTCTCAACTTTCCTTTGTGCCCCGAAACAATCTCTGAAATTTTTAGACTAATAATTTATGTATGTTTGTATATACATGTAGATATTGGTAAACTTTGCTTTTGTCCATAATTTCATTAGACCGTTTTAATTTTAAATTTAATTTACACCTACATATGTTCGGGAGTATGCGTATTTTTTGCCATAGAATAGAGAATACAAAGGCAAACAAAAAATAACATTTTATTTAATCTGTGCCTTTGTATTCCGTTGCCAAGGATATTTTTTTTTTTGTGAAATAAGAACCATCCAACTGAGAGCATCCTTGTTTTTTTGTTTTTGTTTCCTAAGTGCAGTTTTCTATTATGTCTGAGTCCGGAGGATACAATATGTCACTTTTTTTAGAGCAAAATAAAAATAGATAAAGTAAAAGAAATTAGCTTAACCTTGTGCAACATCTTATGGGAGAATACTCTTGACAAAAAAAAAAAAAAACAAGGAGTGGCAATAAGAAATACATAACAACACTTTAAAGCGTATGTCTTCTCGCCTTGTGAACAGTATAGATTTAACAACATTAAATGATGTGACCAGAAAAGCAACAGAGAAATACATTTTTCACTTTATATTGTTTAAATCTTCGGCATGCTAGGTCATTACACCATTTCATACACGTCAAAAGATTTCTCATCTAAAAAACGCTAATAATGTTCTCATTGAAGGCATAGAAGGATTGCTTTTACATCATGCAATTTCAGCTTGCGATTTTTATGCACGCTGGTGAGAGACCTGATAGACCAAGATGTAGGCTTTTCTTTTTTGTGATTTTCAGTATGTTATGATTAAACGTTTTTAAATTAATTGGAGTAAAGAGAGCAGATATATGTTTGTATTCTGTCCAACAAAAATAGTCAGTACAGGGATTATGTGGGAGCTTTTTGAAATACAATGGTGCCTGTCTTTAAATTCCCACTGAAAATAACCACTGAGTTACATACAAATTTTTTTTGGAATCTTTTAAGACCAGCGTATATTCCACCATGACCTACATCCAGCCAAGTGCACACTGCTGATTGGCTAGTGTCTTGTTTGCCTTCACCATACACTTAACCCTCGTTGTAAACGTGTTGAATCAGAGTTACCACTGCTACGTTTGTGGTAATTTAGTATGCTTACTACTGGAACCCTATAAAAGCTTTAAAACAGTACGAACTTATTGGCATCTATTACAGTCAGAGTGATAGGCAAGCATCCTCTCTTCCCTGTATTGACTATTTCTGTTGGGAAGAGTATAGTCAAACATACCCGGACACTCCATTATAAAAAAACAAAACATGGACCCCTGTCGACATTTTTGATTAGGTGAGCTTATATAAGAGACGTCTATGTAGAATTCTCTCTCTCTTCTCTATATTTGCATATTTAAAAAACCTGCTCACAAATGACGTTTGGATTTTACTATGTTTGGTATCTAGTTAGTTGTTATTAAAAATCTGTGGTTCTCACTAAAGTGAAATCAGACATTTCAGCAGAAAGCTTGCTAGTAAAAGCAAAAATAATAACCTATGTTTGTTTGTAATTAATATTTATCAGTTAAAAGCTGTACGATATTTTTCATTTTACCTCCTGAGCGTTAGAATGAAAGACCATAATTTACAAAGGAAAAGCTTTTCACCCAGCCTGGTGAAGTTCATTATGAAAAGCTCCTATCCCACATCACCGATAGGAGCTTTTCATAAGAGAATGCAGCGAAATTTCAAAACTGAATTGGAAAATGTGAACTTTTACATATACTATGTTCTAAATCTGAGGTCTCAACAAAAAGCTTTCAGATTTTTAAATTGGTGACCACAACACGAAAACACCCATTTCGTCGCTTAATAGGGCAAACGAATACCATTTTTGTTTTTGTAATTCAACAATCACAGAGGCGCGCTCATGTATTTTGTATTTCTTCAAGCTCAAATTTTAAACAAAAAGTCGTATTCTGCCCTATCGAGGTAACCGTCGGAGCGGAATTCTCTCCGTTTACTACGAATCGGGGACATTTTGCTTCGAGTCAATTCTCCGATCGGCTGATCGGAAATTCTGTTCGACGAAATTCAACGCATTGCCATTTGTATGCGATGAAGTACTTTTAATGGTTTTATTTATGACAGATATAAACAAAATATTCTCCGAAGTCCTCCGACAAGTTCTCGTTGCGAAAAGTGTTTTCTTTTGAAAGAAATTTTTATTTAAAATGTAAGTAATGAAGAAATAAACCTTATACAAGTTAACTTGTGGACTTTTTGTTTTAAGGCAGAACAAAAAAACAAGTTCACAGCAATGTGAGCGGATGATGAATCTGCCCAGCGAATATCCCGATATTGCATATCTTAAAGTACACACGGACACTAGAACTTGTGGTTGTGTTTTAGTTTTTAATACATCATACATTTTTTAAAGGTTTGGAGTGACATCATCAAACCGATAATTTGTTTTAGGGATGGCGGTTATTCAAAATTAACCGGTTTTCGGTTTTTCCGGTTATTTTCCCTCCCGGACGGTTAACCGGACAAAAAAACCGGTTTCTTTAATAACCGGTTTTCGGTTTTATATACAAAAATTGTTAGTTTTTGTATTTGCTTTAAAAACGATCATGTCAAATAAAATATATCTACATACGACCATGTACATATGTAGATAAGCTTATTTCCGAAAAGAAAATACTATTATTTTCGGAAAAAAAATACACTTCGTGAAATACTCCCATACAAACGAAAATTGCAGATGCCACAACATATTTCATTTAATAATCTTATTTTAAATAATAAATTATGTTCAAGTTCACAAACGTTAACCGGCCAACAACAACCGTATCACAATGAGATGAAATCAGCTGACAGATAGAAAAGTAAACATACTTGTACACCGTCTGTATATCTCATTGAAGGGGAGCCAAGATGATAGGATCGACACTTTTTCAAAAGTTACCTACCTTAAAATAGTGTAGGTTTCGACATCAAACAACTCAATTTTTCGGAAGTGTGTGTAGTTCAAAATGAGTTCACCTTCCTACCACTACAATTTCTCTATAAAAGAAAAGTTAGCAGGGGTGAAAAACGTTGCAGGATGCACACACACAAATGCATGTTTTATGAAACAAAGACAATTTGTTTGCAAGATGTTTTATATTTCTGTGGTGATAAGAGTTTCAATGTAAATAACCGGTTTTTTTCAGCCGGTTATTGGATTTCTGGAAAATCACCGGTTTAACCCAGGCAAGCAAATCTCCGGTGAAAACCGGTTATGCGAAACAAAATAACCGTTTTCGGTTTTAACCGGCCGGTTTTTCCCATCCCTAGTTTATTTTTGAAATAAAACACATATGTTTGGAAATAGGGAGGGGACTTTATTCGATTTTTTTTTTTTATAATCTACACGCGCTCAAGGGATTATGAATACCCTTTAAATGTTTCAACACAGCGCGAGCGTGAAGGTGAGGTTAAGGAAGAGAAAGAATGATAGGAAAGATGTGTGGCGCGATATTCGGAGACTAGGTGGTTGTTGTCTCAGATTTTATCTCCAGGGATGGCGGCTGAATTAATGCGGAGAAATTTCCGTGTCTTATTTATCGATGTCCCTTATAATTCACATTCATTTTTTTATTCTTTGTCATATTTTATCGGTATACTACTTTTACTCAATCACATGTTGTTAGTTCTATGCCTAAACAGCATGTAATGAGTAAGCTAGCAACTCATTGTATGACATTTATTTTTAGAATTGGTTTTTAATGGAAAAATAAGAAGACATAGACTACGGCAGGGATCGAATTTGTGACCATGAGGTTGACAGGCGAACACACAACTATCGCGCCACGGCCACCCCCAAAGTTTAGAGTTTGTGAAGGAGTTTTAGGGTTATCAATTTTAGTATCAATAATTCGTATATATGGAAATGATTATTTTCAGTCTTTTAATATTTTACAATGTTAAAATTATTATTTATATTAATTATAATAATTTCGATAGTTTTGAACTTAAAATCGGTGCATCTGATTACATTTCTTAAAAACGCTGGCGCATTATAATTGAAAAAAATACTTTCTATAAACAATAAATTACACCCTCTCGCCAATTTATCATGGTTTAAAACGTTTATAGTGTTTTTTTAATAAAAAGCTATCGAAAATATATCGCATTTTCGATATATCAGTCAAGTTGCACATCTCTGTCTGAAGTTTATATCCATCGCAATGCGTCGTCGTATTTCTTTAAAATTTCTTCCGATGAAAGCTACTTCGAACTGAAATTGAATTTCTGATGAAGATGCGTTGCGAAGAAAAACACCGCTCCGACCGCGACGGTTACCTCGATAGGGCATTATCTCTTTTTAACATGGACTCGTTCGCTATGAATGGCCCGCATCTATAATGTGATTTCAATGAAATCTCGCATTTCGAAATCTCAAAACTATATGGTGAAATGCGGAGATTTGGACTCAAATCTACGAAATCCGAGATATCGTTTAGGTGGAAAAATAGTATAAGGCTAATGGACTTTTGGCTGACCGTATATTCTCTAAAGTCCATGATCGATGGGGCACAAGTACACAGGATATTTGTGTGGACTTGTATATTTTTCACAATGAATGTATGAATTTATAACCCAAGCAGAGGCGTCAAAAATCCAGACTTTTTAAACTGCTTGTCAAGTTAGTGGAAACTATCCTTACCGAAGTAAACATAACTGATCAGACACAACCACAAATTGGAATTCCATCATAGAGATGGACATTATTACACCCTATTTGTATTGTCAACTAACATTTGGTAATCGACAAAATTAAATTTCCATGTTTAACATCAAACTTCATAAATGTGTTGATTATTGAGAAAGATGTAGAATAAGACCATTTACTACAATTTTTTTTTTAGTTTAAAAATATCAAATTTCAATACTTATCAATTATCAATTGATTGTTAACAATCGTATTATGAAACCTATTCGAATCTATGAGAAAGGTTGCCACATATGCCCGACAGGCGTAGTCGAGTAGAATTACTAATTATCAAACCCACACCTCACACGAGTTTCACTCACATCTATTATTATTGTAAACTATCAATTGATAACAATTTAAATTCGATATTCAACAACTCAATTGATTAAAGTTTTGATAACCATGTAGACAATTCAGATTAACAGGAATGGTTTCTAAATAAATTGCGTTCGAAAATATAAACTTTTAAAATGTATCATTTTATCAGTCCATAAATATATCTATTAATTAAAAAACAAATTACAAGTAATTATTAAAAAAAAATAGAGCCTATGGTAACCTTGGCAGCACATTAATAAAAATACTTTCTTTATATCAACCTCACCAAAGTACAGAAAAAAAAACAAGAACACCGAACAAGCATTGTTTTTACTCGTATCTTAGTTTTTTTTTGTTTATTAAAAAAAAAAATATGTTTGCCTTCATTTTCTCCTCCGATTGTTTTTTATTTGTATCTTCTGAGAACTCGTCTCACCCACATACTCACCCGACGCATATTAAAATACGTACCATACATACATATGTACGTACAAATGAGTCTACAACTATAGTTCTTGTTCTTTCATTATCAAGGACGAAGGAAAAAACTGCATGTAGAATAAAATTCAAGTCCTTATAAAGTATTTGGATATATGTAGTGTGAAGGTTTAGTTGAATAAACACAAACAGGTAAACTATAGTGAATATTTTCAATAAGCAATAATACCCTATTTTAAAGATTTGATTCCAAAAAACTGTTTAGATCGCTTAGTCAATTGATTAAAAACTATGCTTACTGGCAGGAGGAATGATGGCAAGACCAAACACCTGCTATCAACAATTATCTGCCCACTGCTTAGGATGAAATTTCACTATGGATATCAGCAACTTTGAGGTAGTTTAGGAGTTCACATCTGTACCTTGGAGTGAATATTAACTTAACCAATGACAGTGGAAATCCAATTAAGAATTACCATAGAAAATCTATAGGATACTAGAGCGCTTGGTGGAGACGGCTGGTAACAGAATTTTGGGTATCGATTAGGATGGATGAACTTCGGGCTTTAGAGAGAGTAGAAAAGGCAATTGCAACTCGCAGGATTCCCAGCAATATCTGTTAAAAGAGGTACTGGGAAGTTTACCAACTACTTTTATAAAATAATAAATACAGCGTGTTGCCATAGAAGTAAAAGTGTTCGGAAAATGCTCTAAGACGTTGAAAGATCTACCACAAAACAAGCTAGTTGGACAGTATGATCTTATGAAGGGTATACCACAGACCTTTTCAGAAAGTAATACATTTGGAGCTGATTATTTTTCAGAAGTGGAATATAAAGCCAATTTCCTCTGCAAAGAATTCACTGGGAACAAATGAGGTTTTCAAACCTTCATTACTCTCTAATTATTCACTTCGTTGTAATATATAGTGGCAGTATATTAAACTGCTCTGCATAAGGTCTCTAATCGCGATTAGCTTAGCAAAGACCAAAGATCAGCCTATCAGTGCAAAATAGGAACACTTCGCTCCATCCCTTTCGCTCTACTGGACATTCCGCACACGTGATACCTCTGGACATTTACAGAAAAAAAACCTTCGTCCTAAGGTCTCTTCACAGTGAATCAATAATGATTTTGGCCACGTAACAATTCTGAGTTGTTTATTCAAAACTGATGTCAGAGAGACTAACTGTAAATGACCTGCTCAGTCAAAAATATCTAGGCTTCGTATGGGAGATTTCTACTATAATGATCCCAGTGGCTTGGCTAATTCGGATCTAACGTGCCTAAACAACCAATATGCGTTCAATATGTGAAATTGCTTAGCAATTTTATTTTATTTTTTTTTATTCTGAACTTTTTGGCCGAAGTTTATTTCTAGTATCACAAGGTTACCTCAGAATTTTAAGCTTTTGTTTGTGATTACTTCTTCATTTCAAATCATATTTATAATTTTTTAACAAACTGAATTTACCCTAAAAAAAAAAATAGGGAGCGAACAAAATGATGGAAACTTTTCCTAGCCATGTTTGTTTCATATTTTTTTTCCTTTATATTTTTTTTATATTCCCCAAGAATAACAAGGACGAATTCAAATGTTCATTAAAATTGAAATGTGTATTCAGTACGTGTGTTTAGTATTCCGCCCACACCATTCTCCCGTAGTGTTATCTGACAAAAGAAAGAATTTTAATTTGCAGAAGCTTTCAAGGATCTCTTCAATATAAAATGAGGACAATAAAAACAACACAAACACACACCTACACCACAAAAAAAAAAAAAAAATAGAAGACACTACATTTCAATAAATTGAAATCAAACCTAGACAAAAATAAATCACTGATTTATTCGTAAATGAAATACACACACAATCTAGTCGGCTATTCAAAAGGACTTTGGCTGCAAACATGGAAGGTTTTTTGATTTTATAAATTAAACAAAGAATTTTCTTAAGCTTTTTTTTCATAATGATTTAATACAATATTGAGATGTATTAAGGAACTTAAAAGGAATTGAATTAAATTGAAGTCTAATGAGGAAAAAAAAAGGAGTGGATAATGATAAGTCATTAACTTGAAATATATTCGAAAAAAGGGAAGATGGCACTCGAACTCCTTTTGGAGGATACGCATTATAAGGAGACAAAAAAAACTAAGAAAAGAAAAATACGATTTTTTATGCAACTAACAAGGATACTCGAAGTTTTCACATTTTGTGCATAGCCATTGAGATGTATCGATCGAAAGATGAGAATGCTTCTTAAATGTGTCTGCAATTTCTTTCGTTAAAAGTGATTTCTCACCAAGGATATTTTAATCATTCAAGGGATTGAATATAAAAAAATATAAAAAAAAAAAATACTACGTAAACTTATACGAGTGTATCCATTTTTTTTTTTATAAAAAGGAAGATGAAAATCTCGTAAATAAATTGCTGATACCAAGGATGATTCCTATGTTAGTCGCGTCGTCGTTGTCGATAATATCCAGATTGGTAGTTTCCGATGCTTAAATTACAGCATGATTGTTCTATTTCTATGTGGGAAGTTCTATAGGATATTTTTCAGTGAAGAGCATTTTATTGATGAGATTGTAATCCTGAGACGAAAATATGATAATAAGGAGTTGGGTTTGGCGTTGCACTTACGACAGATTGAATTGCGGATAGATTTGAAACAGATTTTGATTTTTTTTTCGCTCAGTATGGATTGGTTGATAATCATCCCACTTAAATGAATTCTTTTTGAATTTATTGAAGCCCAACAAAAAATAATTTGGTAATTGCGGTATTTTGCGTTGTACTTTTAGGGTACAAGATTATGTGACATAGGGTTATTGGTCGTTAAGGTTTAAACTAAACTTGAAAATAGAGTTCATATTTTTCACGGCTGCCATTTCTAAGCTCCATAGTGCGTAATCACATTTAAAACCGCTCGCAACTGTACGAATGGTGGATGGTAATGGAACAGTGAATATAGTGCTTGACTGCTTACTAACACGTGTGGGTTCGATCCCCACGCTAGGCAGCATCTTTTCTACACCTCCAATCTTAATTGGATGCCGCCCATCGGTTAAAATGAGATAGTAAATAATTCATTCTCCAATCCACTGTGCCAAAAAAAAAATTCTTTATTCCTTCTAATTATTGCCATACAATTCAGATTGCATTTGAGAGACCTTAGGCCTTCCTGGCATATAGTTAAAATTATTATAAAAAAAAATGTGTAGCTACTAAGGGTTGAAGCATTGAATAGCAGAAGTTAGTACTAATTTAATTCGTAAGTGTGAGCATTCGTGGCAAGGAAATTCATATGCCATTTCCACCTCGACTTTTTAGTCTCGGAAATAGAATACCTCCCTTTGAATTTCAGTGAAATTTCAGATTTTTGGAGATGACCACTAATTTTTTTAGTCGCATGAAGTATGTAGAAAAAAAGCTTTGCAATTTCCATTTCGTCGCGTTAAGAAAATGGTTGAAAATTTTCCAGAGCAGGACAAATGAATGACTGTTTTCTATTTCTTCTGGTCCCCTCAGTTACGGTATGTCTCAGTTACAGGAGTCAGTATTTTGGGAAATGCCAAGCTTCGCTACAGGTAGAACAACCCTGGCTATTTCCTGGCTGGGTCTGCATATCGTAATGGTTATAGCAGATTTATTATAGGTGAACCAAATCTTTCTTAATATAATGCAAGTTGTTAAAAAGTAAGGGTTATCCATTTTGCGGTTTCAAAAGTATAGGGCTGGAATTCGACATCTATCAAAATAAGTTGTTAAACCAATTTTTTTTTCAGCTGAAAGTCTGACATTTACGAAAATGGATCGCATAAATATCGCACAATGCATAAAAATTGATAAAACGTACTACAAAAATGGTGATTCTGCCACAGCCACATATCGTCCTTTAAGAGGAGATTATGGTTTACATAATCGTCCAACTACGCAAGCAATTGGCAAAATTGTGAAGAAATTTGAAGAGACTGGATTGGTTACAGATATTGTAAGGCCTGTGCATCATCGTTCGCTCGTAAGACTGCAAATATCGCTGCTGTTAGTGAAAGTGTTGCCGAAGACCCGAATGTGTCGATTCCTCGTCGTTCTCAGGAATTATGACTGTCTTACGGCACATTATGGCGTATTTTGCATTTGGATCTACACCTACATATATATAAAGTCCAGCTCATACAACAACTGAAGCCAGCTGACCATTCACAAAGTTGTAGATACGTCGAATGGGTGCATGAACAACAGGCGGTGGACGTCGATTTTTCGAACAAAATTTTCTTCAGCGACGAAGCACATTTCTCAATCGGTGGGTATGTTAATAAACAAAATTGTCGTATTTGGGGTTCTGAGAATCCTCAAGTAAAAAGTCATTGTTTGGGGCGCTCTTTGGTCCGTAGGTGTGATTGGACCTTACGTTTTCGAAAACGACGATCTAACGACTGTCACCGTCAATACGGAGCGTTATGGTCATATGATAACCGAATTTTTTTTGTCTGCTATTGAAGAATACGACTTGGAGAATATGTGGTTTCAACAAGATGGTGCCACATGCCACACAACTCCAGCGAATATGGCGTAATTGCAAGAGACATTTCCTGGCCACGTAATTTCTCGTCGTGGCGATATCAATTGGCCACCAAGATCATGCCATTTGACTTCGCTGGACTTTGTTTATGGGGCTACGCGAAAAACTGTGTTTGTGCAGATAAACCTTTAACTCTTGAGCACTTGAAAAGCAACATTCGTCAAGTTATGGCTGAGATACCACCCAATATGTGTCAAAAAGTGGTCGAAAATTACCTCAAAAGAATCGATGTTCGCGTGGTGGTCATTTAAATGATGTAGTATTTCACACATAATGTCAACGTTCAAACTTTATAATAAAAAAGAAATATCATGAAAAAAAATATTTTATATGAGTTTTATTTACGTTTATTTTTGAAACCACAAAATGGATAACCCATTATTTAACGTAATAATTCTGAACAAAATGTTGACTCTTTCCGCAAATGAGCTAAGAAGTGTTCTGCTTCTTGAGTGGTCATCAGTCGATTATTCTCTCAAAGTCATTATGAACCGGAATACCGATAAGAGTGACACCGTTCAGGTTGGCGAATATTTTAGTCGATAGCCGGATGGTTATCTTGAATAATACCTGTATTCGGGTTTTGCTTTTGATCTTTTTTAAGTAACTTGCAAAAGGACACATATATCACAGTGACAAATATAGGGAATCCTTCTCCAGCCGCAACACACGAATGTGGAATTCTTTATCCGACCGAATTGTTAACTCCCATTGCGATATTGAAACCAATGTGCATCGGAATCTCCTGACTAAACCTATCCCATTTATCGCTCGTACAGTTTTTAAACATTTTAAGGGTAGTCATAATCCCTTTAACCCCTTGAGTGCGCGCATAATTATATAAAACTAATAAAAAAACTCTATCTTTGAGATATCGGTAAAGATCATTCCATCCACCGTACCGTAGAAATATTTAAAACGAAAAAGATACAACGTATCTATAAACATAATTTTATTTCTAAAAGTTGAAACAAAAAAAAAAATCACGTATACGTCTAAGTGAACATTTTTTTTTATATTGAGTGTCGTAGGTGGATTGCATTAAACACATTTGTTTAAAATTATTAAACTTGAATGGAAATTGAGTCGAAATATTATAAAATATCAAAACTACAGTAAATAGGGTCTAAGTGAACATTTTTTTTTATATTGAGTGTCGTAGGTGGATTGCATTAAACACATTTGTTTAAAATTATTAAACTTGAATGGAAATTGAGTCGAAATATTATAAAATATCAAAACTACAGTAAATAGGGTGTATCTACGTTTGTTTGGTATCGAGAATTAAAAAAAAATGGAGCAAGGTTAAATTACTCATATTTTTTATATTAATTCTAAAAGCTTCATTTGATTTGAGAACTAGTTTATCTTTTCAAATCAAAGAACTTTGTTTTTTTTAGTATTAAATTCTAACTTCATATGGTTAACCTCAATAATGAACACATAATTTTATGATCCGAGTGGATAAAAAATGTACCAATGTATTTTTTTTGCTCTCAAATTTAGGAAGTTTCAAATATCCGTATATGAATTTTTGAAAGGTAAAGAGGTTGATCATAATTTCAAATGTTATTTAATTAAAAATAAATTGTACCAATAATTGGAAAAAAAGTAACATGTTATGTTTAAGCATTTTTTTGTATATTTATATTTTTCAATATATGGCTCTTAAAATTATAATATTTAAAATTATTTTTTTTATTCGTATACGAGTGCAATTATTAACTTTCTAGTACGGATATTTCGTGCAACAGTTTGCGGATTAATTTTCAATTTTAAATGGCAACCGCTAAATTAGGAGTTTCATCTGGATTTCACCAATAAATTTACAATGCCAGCAAAAAAATCTTTAAAATCTTACTATTGCAATTCAGTTCTATTTAAAATGTGTCTTTCGAGAAATCGGATCGATTGACCTCAAGGGAATACACGGGAAGTTGCTTTGCAATGGAGCTGTTCTTCCTGGTCGTGATGAGCCAAGATATTCCCTCCTTGTGGTGAAAAACGGGCAACGTTCAGGAATGTTTAGCTCTCTTTAATGAGGCTATTCTGCACTGGGCGGCTAATCTATCTAGTCAATGGAGTTGTCTCTGAGGTGGTGGTGGTAAGCGGAAGGTTCCAAGTTACTGGAGGCGAAGCCCCTATTTACCAAGATGAGGGTAGGAGGTCAGTTCAAGAACTGGAAGTGTGGGGAAAAATACCTAGAATGGGGTGTGAGCTGATCGGATAAAGATATGTGTGATTGGTGACACTGCTTGAAGTAAGCCAAGAGCATCAGGCATAAGGTGAGTGGTCTTGTAAGTAGGTAAGTAAACCCCTTAGGGGGGGGGGGGGGGTTACTGTAAAACCGAAATCAGCATCACCGTAAGAGATTGTTGGTGAAGCTAGTTGATGTCGTTCGGTCAACATAGTAGATCATAGTAGATCGTAGTTCTGGCTATCAATGGTAGTGCAATTATGGCAGCTGCTGCGGCATTTTTGTACGTTGTTCTGTAATCAAAGTAGAGAGTGTGTAGCTAACACTACATAACCAGAGAAAACAGGTTTAGAAAATTGATAGATGAATGGCACTTGTGTCATCATCTCCTTGTGCAAGCAAGGGTCATATATTAATTTTCTTAATACATGCAATTTTTAAATGTGCTTCGGTTCATAAGATCTCGTTTAATATTTTTTTGGGATTTATCCCGATGGAAGCTTTGTTTAGTTTAGTGCAGGTGCAAGCCAAGCTTGACTTGGCGAAGCACTTTTGTCCCGGGAAAGAAGGAAAGTTTAATATGGCTAGTTGTGGGATACTAGCCATGTGGCATGGTCTATATGGCCTTGCTTATAGTACAAATACGATGATCCATTATCCCGATGGTGAAGAATAATTTCTACATAGGGTTCCCTTGTCCCTAAGTTGAACAACAAAACATAAAAAGGGACAGGATTATCGTTCCTGGGTAGCCATTCTTCACTTCGTTGGATGGAAAGACTCCAGTAATACCGTAATTCGGTACTGCGGGGACTTGTAACCCACTACTTTCGAATGCCCAAAAATACAAGTCTTGGTATGGCCTCTTCGGAGAGCTCTCAGTGGCTGTGGTTGTTATATGATTCGTGTATACTATTAGTGGCGGTGTTGTTGCTCATAGATAGAAGTTTGTTACAAGGTTCGATGATGCCTTTTCATTGATGCCCGTATGTGGGTAGGCCCACTGTGTAATTATGCCCTAACGTACTTATGTACTTATTACATAGACAGTTTACTTTTATATGCAGCACATAAATGCATAGACTAGGCATGTTGCAACGAAGCGTTGCATGCTACTTTGTACTTTGTCTCATTTCAATGTAAGATATCACTCGATAGTACCTACTAAAATACTTAATAGACAAATGGTCATCATAATCATTACATTCTGCAATTTATGCAATTTTCTACATAGTACAGTTCGCCTTAACTTATACCATGAAATATCATTGTACGAGGACCCAACCGGACCAACCTAAAAACACTTTGCGGCATCAGTATGAAAGGAAGGAACCACATTAAAAAAAAAAAAACAACAACAAATAATACATCCAGGTATCTTCAGTCGTCGTCAGACAGGCAGCTGACAAGAGAACAGTTCGCCTCAAAGATAAAATGTTGAATGTAATTACTTAGCTTGAAGGTAATAGCGATCTCCGTGCCGGCCGAACTAGCTCTTGCTGATCCACCCGACCTTTATGTGTTGCGTGCCAATAGGAGTATATATAGCTTTCTAACATCATAACCTGTGTTTTAATAGTCGAGTCTTAAAGAAGGTTAAGATCTTATGAATATAAAATAATTTAGCTACCGAAACAGATCGTATACCGAAACAGATCTTATACCGAGAATATAGTAATTTACTATTCTGAATTCTCTCCTATTTGTGTGTTTTGCCGACTACTAACCTCATTATAATAATTGTCTTCGAATTTATAATATTGCATAAGATACATTGAGTATAAGCATTTTGTTTTATTTTATTTTTAGTAATTTTATTTTTTTAATTAATTGTATTTTATATTATTTTATTTTTTATTATTTTAGTTTATTTTATTTCATTTCATTTTATTTCTATTTCATTTTATTTTATTTTATTTTATTTTATTTTATTTTATTTTATTTTATTTTATTTTATTTTATTTTATTTTATTTTATTTTATTTTATTTTATTTTATTTTATTTTATTTTATTTTATTTTATTTTATTTTATTTTATTTTATTTTATTTTATTTTATTTTTTTTATTTTATTTTATTTTATTTTATTTTATTTTATTGTATTTTATTTTATTTTATTTTATTTTATTTTATTTTATTTTATTTTATTTTATTTTATTTTATTTTATTTTATTTTATTTTATTTTATTTTATTTTATTTTATTTTAATTTATTCTATTTTATTTTTAAGATAATATTCAAAAGTGATTAAAAATTACTATCCTGAACGTAAAAAAAACTCCGTTAACAAGAATATCCTTGATGGGTGTTCCGTTTATTTGATAAATTTTCTAAAATTCATCAAACAAAAATTTGGAACTTTGGTGATAATATCGTCCCTGATTGTTCATACATTTTTTCTGCATTCACTTCCATCCCATCTATCATCAACTTGCACAAAAAACCTGCCGCGCCATTAATCCATTAAAATTCTTAACGTTGTCGGTTTGTCGGCACCACGCACGGGTCGCCTACTAACTGACTGGGATGGCAACTGGCAACGCCAGGTGAATAACCGAGCCGCTTCATGTTATTTTACAAATAAATCATAACTTCTCATATCGAATCCCAAATATAATGGCTCCGAAGAGCATGACAAAATAAAAACTTCAATAAACAAAAAAAGAACAACACATCAACTTTCACGCATCAAAATACCAACCGCCGCCGCCGCATAGATACATTGCCTACAATCCTTAAGAGCAGGGAAAAATTCAATGATTCAATGCTTATCGCTCCAACCCCTAACTAGTACTTCCGCTTTGGGACACAACCCCCCCAAAAACCCCTATGAAGTGATGTGGAAGTGGATGGAACGAAGCCAATGTGAGGATGCGAGTGTGAAAGGCGTAGCGCAGCTAGCAGATACTTTGCTCCTCTTGGGTGCTTGGTTGAGGATGGTGAAGGTGATGGTCGTGTGCATGACACAAAAGTTATTCCCGCTGAAAAATGATAATAAATCATAAAATAAAAACTTTATCTGAAGCAGACGTAATTTTTTTTTTGGATTCCTCTAGCGAGGCC
Source organism: Philhelius pedissequus (assembly GCA_910595825.1). NCBI lineage: Eukaryota > Metazoa > Arthropoda > Insecta > Diptera > Syrphidae > Philhelius > Philhelius pedissequus. The sequence continues at coordinate 46,973,835 of OU343161.1, read as the reverse complement.
GGATTTTGTTCCTTTTATTTTTAATGTTTTTGTTTTTGGAAGAGCCAAAAGTAGGAAGTGTTGTGTGCTCTGCTCTTTTTCTCTGATTCCGATTCTGAAATATACATTCCTACATAATGTTTAAGCAAAAAAAAAAAAAAAAAGAACGAAGCAAAATCCAGCGTCAACATCCGGAGTTGACAAAGGATACGAAAATGCTTTTAGTTTAGTTTTGAACACTTTTTTTTTTATTTTTTTATTCTTCTCTAACGAGGGTGAGCACAATAATAATATTAAAAAAAATATATTTTGCCAATTCAGCTGAATTGTGAATTTATATTTATTATAATGATTTAGGGAGCTATGCTCTTTTTTATTTCCTCTCCTTTCTACGCCTGCATTGAACGGTTTTTGGAATGTTCGAAATGGCTATAAATATGATTTTGCCAATTTAAGGATCGACATTTTTTGTGAAATATTGCTTTGCAAAGGTTTTTATTTTGTAAAAAATGGTGTTTTTTTATTTTTTAGCTGTTGCCAGTCAAAGCGTTTTTTTAGCTGAAATGTGTCACTCAAAAAGTTTTAGAGGTTCTGTTTTCTTGTTTTTTTTTTCTTTGAAAAGGGTATAGCTTTTTGAGTTTTTTTTTAAGTCCCTTCAGTTATTTTTGAGGGGCAGGTCAATTTTAATAATTTTATTTTAGGTCCATTATAGAATTGGTTGTAAGTTATAACAGTTCCTTGTGATGTTAGATAATAATTGACAGATTTTTTTTGTTTTGTTTTTTTTTGGTATGATTTATTTGAGTTGGGTTTTTTTTCCAAGTTGATTTATCGACAAATACTTTATTAAAGTTCATTTTTTTTTTATTGATGGAGTTTATTATAGTCGGTACATCTGGAGTAAGCATTTGCCTGAGGAAAGTTTATACAAGTTCTTTATTTGGTAAAACAAATTTGGAGCCAATAAAATAGTGACACAGGTCTTTATATCGTTTTGCGTAAGTAAGATTATTATGGTTTTAAGTCTGAAACTCACAAAATAAATTCAGGGCCTATAACACAGAACAACAAGTCAACTAGCCCACAACTACTTGTTCAACTATGTTTGTTCAACAAGTGAAAATCATTTCTGTAGCAATAGAAAAAAATTCCCTGCACTTGTTGAATCAGTTGAACAAGTAAATCTACCAAGATGAATATTAAAATTTCCGAAGAAAAAAAATAAGTATTATTGCAAATGTGGAGAGACTTTCGGTAAGATAGTCAACAACTTCTACAATAAATGAAATTTTTTGGGTTCTATTTCAAAGTTTATTCTTTCCTTGAACTTTTTTGCCTGTCCTTGGGTATTCACTGTCACTGTCCGATTCAGAATCAAAAAAAAAATCACAAAACTCTAGGCCACTAAATAAAAGGAAAGTTTATACAAGTTCTTATTTGGTAAAACAAATTTGGAGCCAATAAAATAGTGACACAGGTCTTTATATCGTTTTGCGTAAAGTAAGATTATTATGGTTTTAAGTCTGAAACTCACAAAATAAATTCAGGGCCTATAACACAGAACAACAAGTCAACTAGCCCACAACTACTTGTTCAACTATGTTTGTTCAACAAGTGAAAATCATTTCTGTAGCAATAGAAAAAAATTCCCTGCACTTGTTGAATCAGTTGAACAAGTAAATCTACCAAGATGAATATTAAAATTTCCGAAGAAAAAAAATAAGCATTATTGCAAATGTGGAGAGACTTTCGGTAAGATAGTCAACAACTTCTACAATAAATGAAATTTTTTGGGTTCTATTTTAAAGTTTATTCTTTCCTTGAACTTTTTTGCCTGTCCTTGGGTATTCACTGTCACTGTCCGATTCAGAATCAAAAAAAAAAATCACAAAACTCTAGGCCACTAAATAAATTCTCCGAAAATCCGTCCGATGTAATCTCTTAATAAACACTACTGCAAGTGTTTATTTCTAACTTGTTGACTTTGAACTATTCCGGAACCAAGTCGGTTGAAATTTATCAACTATTCAACAAGTTTATTCTTTTTTTTTTAAACTCTTGTTGTTTCCAGTTACAGAAACGGTGAAATTGTGAAATTTTCCACGTGTTGAATGAAGCCAAAACAACTGTTATAGTTCTCCTAGACGTGTTGTTCCGTGTTACACAATTTTTAAAAATTTGTTGAATTTCACTTGTTCAAGAAGAACTTTATGTATTGTGTTTTAGGCCCTTGGTATACCCCAGGGTTCGGTCTTGTCTCCGACACTTTTACTCCCTTTCGTTATCGTTTTTTTACGTCGAATTTTTAATCGCAGAAAATTCTCAGCTTTTCATACTCGGTTTCAGATTCAGCTCCTTGCCTTTCGGATGTGGAACTACAAGTGATTCTTGAATTGAATAAGCCGAACACCTTCCAGTTCACAGTACGAACATAACAAGCAACATTTTGTGGAATTCATGTGCTCCTAAGTGCAAGAAATTCTTCTCTACTTCTGATCTGGCTGTAACCTATAAATTCTGCATTCCTTCAAAGGTTGAATACAACTCACATCTGGAAAGGAGTTCCTAAAGCTCTACATATAGGTGATAAAACCCTTGAACGGCAGCGTGATAAAAAAACATCAAACAATTGATCGAACAAAATTAAAGGTTGTCCATTAATTTGTTTTGGGACAACAAAATTCGTCACCTAATTTTGAGCGACCCGAGCATCTTACCAAAAAATTAATAACAGATTTAGAAGGAAGGATCAATACGATCTTCCGTGGCTTAAGTTCCAGGTGATGACAGAAAACAGGGACGTATTTTTGACATGAAAAATAGACGAATATGAATCAGAAAGGGGAGGCCGTGAGGGCTGCTTTCCAGCAATTGTACAAGGCGATTGCTAGCACACGCTTGAATCGTGAACTGGAGAGCAGATCTCTGCTTTAGCACTTTTGATCCCGGAAAGATATAATGCAATGGCGATCTGAAAACCTTGGTTTTACCGGGTTTAATAATGAACAAATGGCAAACGCCATAATTGCCAAGCGAAAATGGGCAATTTCCCTGTTAAATTCGAAGGCTGAGCTACAGCTTATTTTCGATTCAGAAAAATAAGTCAGCAGGAGTCGTTGGTATATCCAACGTTGTACTACTTTGATCTCAGAAAGCAGTAGATATTTATAGTACCGCACTATTTAACGACGAGCTGAATAATACCTTTAATCTAGTGCGGTGAAAGACATCTGTGGTGCATCCTCTCCCGAAAAAGGGAAAGGACAACTCGATAAGTCATCTTTCGACAACAATATCATACCGGATAATCAATTCGGTTTCAAGGCGGTGCATGACACAATACATGTGGCGGTGCGTCTAAATTGGTTTCTAAAATCCAATGGAATAAGATAAAATAAGATAAAAATCAGTGTACGGGTGCAGCACTGGGTGATTTTAGGAAGACTTTCAACAGCATATGGTAAGATGGTTTCTATTTAAAGCTCAGTTTAAAATCAACTTCCAGAAATGAGAAACTATTCTGTTAAGGACTCCGTTGTCTAGCGCCTCAAGGCACACGAGAAAGAACTGGCGTAAGCTGGCGGTCGTAGGGCCACATGGACATCCACTGGCAAGTAAAAGAGTAATAAAGTACCTTGGCATCTGGTTGGATCAGTATTTCGACAGACATATAATTGCTGCTCTGGCCAAGACTAGGGGAGCAAACCCCTACAAAACGATGTTTTATAGCAGCAGGGTGAAGGTGATCTGTTACATGGCCCTCATCAGGCCGATGATTGCTTATGAACGCCCGGTGGGGTTCAACATTGCCCCATCTTAAATGGAAAAGATTCAGATGTTCGAGAGCGAGTGTCTTAGAAGTTGCCTTGGATTACACAGAACACCAGAGTCGGAGTACAAACGATGTTATTCCAACTATGTTCTATACAACGGAGCGGACATAAACAAAATAGATAATGTTTTGTTTAAACTGATTCAGGCTCACATTGCAATAGCGATGTCCTCAACCAACAGCTTAATTTTTGGAACTTACAATGAATATTACGAGGTTGTAACGAAGTCACAAATTAAGCCTTACCAAATACCAACCACTCGTCATTCTAATTTCCACCACACATCGCATTCATCGACGAGCTAACTGCCAATTCAGCATCCAATCGAATTTTCAAATTCCAAAGCTATAGCCGTCAAAGAGTAAATATGCAGAGCATCGTCAGTAAGCAGACACGTGAACATACGACTTTTAGTGAAAACAGAACATCATCATGAAGTCAAACATTATGCCATATGGTTTACTTGGGATGGGTTTTTCTGACCTCTTACAATTCACACTTTCTTGTTACTGCAAATATATCAAGAGGAGTTAACATTTGCATGGAAATGCATGGACTTCTACCTTGGGAGTTATATATACCAATCTAGTGTACATAAGGTAAGTGCCTAGAAACATACTGCTGAGTGCGTGGTGCACTAATTGGGAGGTTCGCAGTTTTTGGCCTAGTGCTGTAAATTTAGTCCCTTTGGTTTGGGGACCCTATTCCACGAACTTTGTGCCTTTGGCTTCGACAAGGGCCGGGGACTCTATACCAAATTATATGAAATTGTTAGTGTTGGTTATTTTTAAGTTATTTACAAAAAAAAAACATAAGAAATGTACCTAACCAGGATTCGAACTTGGACCTCCCGCGTGCGAGGCTGATATACTATCAGATGATATTATGGATTTAGTACGATACTAGAAAATTAAACTAGCCATTTCGTGAGTTTTACTTTAGTAAAATGTCCTCCTTTTAACCTAGTATCATACTAAAAATGATTTAACATATTACTAAATCGTTTTAAATTTTGAACCATTAGTATTAAGTAATGTATATAGTTTAGATTAGAGCGCCCGTAAAAGGCCAATAAGTTAGTTATCAGTTTTTGATAAGTAGGCCAGTATTTTGATTTTTTTTTTTAATAACATTAAGTTATAAGGTAAATAATAATAAATAAAAAAAACTTAAAAAAACTGCCGTATAGTTCATTACTTAATCTCTATGTTTATAAACAATATTTTAACAAATAGCGAGTTTCCCTAGGTAAGCTTCTAGAAATGCTCATTAGTTTGCACTTGAGCACAATTTTGGACGTATGTATTGCCATGTGTAGAGATTCCTTCTCCAGCCGCACTACAGGAATGTGGAATGCTTAATCTGGCTCTATTTTCCCCTCCCATTTGATATACAGAATTTCAAAATGAATGCATATTGGTATTTCTCTTTAAATCTTTTCCAACGCTAATATATGTTGCACTGTACTTGCATCATTTTAAGGGGAAACAGGGTGTATATGGCATCGATCCGCTTGGTGCTGGGTTGTAGTTTTAAGCTCCCTGCCAGCTATTATCAAACCCAGCTAATAGGTAATACCCTAGTCAGCAAACAAGTTTGGTAAAAAAAAGTTCCAGTAACAAGTGATTATGAGAGTTTGAGATGTAAACAAATTTTAAAAAAAATCGAAATCGCGAAAATAATTCATGAAGTCTAATGTTCCGAAAAAGGCAACATAAAATGTATTCATTTTATAGACGTATCCGTCCTTGACGACCTAAACCTAAAATTCAAAATTGTGTTCCAGGATACCGAGCATTAAGCAGATCACCTTAAAAACAATAAAGATTTTTTTATTGAAACAGAATTAAATAACACATAAATTGGATACATTTCCGAAATATAAGAAAATAATAAATTCATGAATTGCGTTGATACCAAACCAATACCTACAAATAATAATGGGTCTGTTAAGCTTTCGTTTTATTTTCACATTTAAATATTTGTGACATACTCGTAAGACAAACGAACTGATATACAAAAAATATATAATGTAATATGTATCCCTAAGTATATCCATTAAACTTTGTTACAATATTAATGCTCCTTTGTGACCTTTATCCTCAAAGTATATCATTTCAAATCTAAAATAAATAAACCGTATCAGGAAAATAACAAAAGGGAATATTCGCAACATTAAACATCGCTTTCTGCAGAAATATCTATTCTCATATAAATGATACCTACAAATCCTATAAAACACACATATGCGCACCATCTCTTATAGTAAAACATCCATCTATCACTTTGAGTGAAAACGTCTTAACAAAATCTCATAGATAGGTAGGTACCGACATATATTAGGTGAATGTGAGACGCAGCGGCAGGCAGTAACAACAAGCAAACAAATAAAAAAAAGGAAAGCCAAATCACAGAAGGAATAAACCCAAATGAGTTTCCTTTCACAATTTTGCAACTAAATGAAGATACTCTCATTCCAAACACCAAAAATGGCAACAACCAAAAAAAAAAACCATATTAGATACAAAACATTCCAAAGGACTACTCTACACACAACTATACCTACAGATATGTAGCATAGGCTACTACTACACCAACGAAGAAGACGACGACTATGACACCAAAACACACAGAAGAACGTTAACGAAATCTAAGATACTCAGCACAAATAACAAAGATAAACGAGCAAAATTGATGTAGTTTTGCAATTTTCCATTTATTATTTTTAAACTTGAGAGAATGCCCGGACTGAATTTGTGGAACATGGCAACATGGGAACATGGATCTGGAGGACCCAGTGTATATTAGAGTTGTAGTGTACATATGTCTGCTGTGGAACTGTATCTGTTGGATACATGCAGCCGAAAGCTCCTTGTACTTTAAATTATATTCAATTTACTCATTTCAATCTAAAGATGTTCGGATTTGTATTGTTTGCCTCTGTCTATAACTATAAGAATAACAAGTTTGTCGGTCGGTGGGAGTTATCTATTTATGCATGTGTAGTGCAAGTACATATATATAGTTATGTTCGTCCTTTTCTGTGAGACTTTTAAGGAAAATATCTTCAATTTGAAAATGAGAGAAACTCACACGGTTATCACCCACCAGAGGCAAGATTTAATATGTTGTGTATTTCATTTTCTTTGTTTGTTGTAATACTATTAGATACACACTTGTTAAAATATCTTGTACGGATTTTAAGTCAATTCAGATAGAAAATATAGTGGAGTGCAAAATAAAAATATGTAGATACTTATACGAAAACTTAATTTTGTATTAATATCGTCTTTTCACACACTAAACCGTTTTCAAAAGCTCGTAAAGAGGTCACTTCAAAAACATTTTAATTTGAAATTTGAAAACAAAAATGATGTGGAAATGCTTATGGAATCCATTCAGTTTTCTTTCCACATCGATTTCGAACTTTTGTCAATGTCAATCAGAAATTACAATAAAAATATGGCAGATTTATTATTGTGGAACGCATTCACCTTAAACGGCATATTGAAATTGAAAAAAAAAATAAGAAATAAGAAAAATATTTTTTTGTGGAACGTATTTATTTTTCAATCTACATTTAAAATTGATAAATGGAGTGAAACAGAATGTGGCACGCATTTATTTATTATTCCGAGCCGATTTCGAATTTGTGTTAAACAACACCAGACCGTTCCTTTTAAGGAAAATGGAAGAAATGGCACATTTATGATTGTGGAACGCATTAATTTTTCATTTTATGCCATTTGATTATATTCGATTAAAATTGACAAATAAGAATTTCAAGTTTTCCTAGTTTTATATCTAATAAGAAATTAACATTTTGGAATGTATTTATTCCATCAATATCAATAGTTCAATAGATCCTAAGCACGAGAAAAATTATGAAATTCTCAACGTTACATTCCACAAATTCAATTTATAACACAAAAGATGTGTTGATTCAGATCTTATCACTCACTTTCATCATGTTCATTTTTTTCAAACTGTTCACATCACTAAAGATTTATTGTGGAATGTATTAATTTTGCACTTTGTGGTTGCTGATAAACAAATTTCTGGCCTAACATGTACGACATGTTGAGATTTTGGTTGTAACATAATTATAAAAATACGCAAAGCCTTATTAGCCGTGCAGTGAAATACGCATGCGTTCCACAATATTTCATTGATTGTACGTGTTGAAAATATCAAATATTGCTCAATGTTACATTTGCCTTGAAAAATATTATGGGATAGGTGTGTAACTTTTACTTGAATGCCCGTGAAAAATATATATGCGTGAAAAATTAAATGCAATTATTTTGACAACAAGAAAGAAAAAAATTAAAATCCATGGACTTTATATAAAACAAACACACGGTAAAATTTGTTTTTTTTTCTTTTTATGTGTTTCTGTTAGATTTTAACTTCACTTCACATGGTTCCTAACATTTTTGAATTCTGGAATGTTATGTCAGTATTCAATGTTTAGGAAAAAAAAGTACAACTGTTAAATTGACGCTTAGGATATAAATTGGCGGTTCGGACTGAATGTGGAATGTGATATTGTAAATTTCACGCGACCTTTTTTTCATCCGAATTTTAGTCGAAATAAGCTTATAAAACATTTGGTATTCACACCCTGTAAAAAGACCTTCGAGTGATCTGCGTTGTGAATCTAAATCATTTTTTACAGATTTGTTATTTTAAAAATTTCAAAATTGATTCTCGAATTCGTCAACAGTCCACTCATCAGATTCAGTAATCAGAGTTATTAAAATTTTATTAGCACATAGATTGACGGAGGTTCTGCAATGATTTTTTTTTATTTTATTTATATTTTTCGTGGTGTAAGTCATTTTTTGGAAATGAATGTTCTTTTTTGCACTTGAGTGTATTAAGAGCTTAAACAAAAAATGATTGTAGGAAAATCATCGCAATCGAAGGAGGAATATCTGCCGAGGAAGTAACTATTATATAGAAATTGTATTCCAACTTCGAGATACTTTATAACTGTCACGAATTTCATGACTACGATCGGTTTTACTTGTGTTTTAGTTCATTATTGATTTTGTTCTTTTTATATCTTTCTTACTTATTTTTGTGAAATTTAATTTGAAAAGTTCATGACACTTTTTTTCATGGTACTTTTTTTTTAAGTAGGGCAGGTGAACAGTAGCATGTTCTAAGGATTTTAAATGTTTTTGGATAATTTAACAGGGCTTTTGTTTGTCACAAGTCATGACACGTGACATAAATTTGATTTGAATATTATTTATTGTGCTGTCATATATACGAGTATTATTGAATTTCGTGGAAACGCTTTAATTTAACGTAATATACCTATGGAATGATTATGTTATTTCGGGGATATGGTTGTGATTTTTTTTGGGTTTGTGACAAATCGTAAAATTATTTTTACACAAATGGAGAGAAAGCCATGCATTTGCTGGTATTTTCACCATAGCTTTTTGCTTTTAAATAAGTGCACACTTAAGGGGTTTCGACTACCCTTAATATGATCAAGCACATTGCGAGTGCTAGGAATATAGAGTAGGATTCAAAAGGGGATACCGATGTAAATTAGTTTTGATGTTCAGAATATTAAAATGGCAGGGAAAACTTGAGCCAGGTAAAGCATTCCACATTCGTGTTGTACGACTAAAGAAATAATCTCTGTACTTCAGAGTAAGCCAGAAGTTGGAATCAAGGGTAAACCGATGAGCATTGCTATAATTTATAAAAGTGGCGATAAAATAATGAAAGACATGAAGCATTTCGACGGTGTTCAAGAGATGTAAATATTTCTTAGAACTCTATTTTAAATTCTATCTAAAAGACTCAAATGAGTTTTGGGAGCTCCTGCCCAAATGTGAAAGTTATAGAACAGATTCAGACGAATGAACTCATTATAGATTAAAGACAGATCAGACGGGGAGAAGAATTTCTTCAACTTCCAAGAATGCCAAAGCACTTTGCAGAGTTTTTGGCAATATCGAATATGTCGTTCCACATTTAAAGAACAAGGAGGTGAATTTGAAAATGAATATGAAAAGCTGAGAGTATTGTTCTTAGCAAAACAATTTGGTGGATTAGAAGATCCAGATAAGAGATCAATAATGAAAATGAGAAAAAGAGTTGGAGACAGAACGGAAGCCTGCGGCACACTAACATTTATTTTATGGATATCAGACATGAAACCGTCCAATACGACTTGTATTAAGCGGTCCGAAATTTAATGTCCAATCCAACGAAGAAGATATTTTTTGATAAGAGAGCTTGATGGCAAAATGCTTTTGAAATGTCAAACGTAATAATCTTACTTCCGCCAAAACGATGTAAGAATTTGTGCAACGGTTCGGTGAGATATACAATCAGACTTCCAGTGGACTTATTGCTACGAAAGCCATACTGCCCGTCATAAAGGAGCTTTCTTTCTTCATATTTCTTTAGCTGATAGTTAATTAGTGCGTCTATGATCTTCGAGTGCAATTGGATGGTAGTTAGAGAGTGATAAAGAATCGCCTTCTTTAGGGACAGGCTGGACAAATGCTGTTTTGCATCCAATCGGATGGAAAACAGCAAATCTTACGAAGTAGATTTGTGTATATCAAGGTCTTGAAGGACTCACGGACCACTTACACGAGTAGGAAAGAAGAGTCGTTCCATCAAAAAATTTAAGCTCTCAAGTATTGGAGGAGTCATAACACTTTCAGGCTGCGTCGAACTAACAGCGAACTGCGATACAAGCAAATATGGATTTTCACGAGAGCAGACAAAGGGGTGTCATTACAGACAATCATTGGAACCGAAGACGAAGTTGAATTTCGAGTATTTTTTTAAAAATGACCAAACATTCTTACCACCTTTGAGACATTCTAGTATATTTTGCCTTAATTTTTGGTCATGCAAAAATTTGCTTATCTGAAATAAACGTTTCATCAATTTTATTTGATAAAGACGAAACTTTTCAATCGATGTGCCTTAGGGTAATCGCTCTAAAAATACTGAACTTATTACACTTTTTAATATTCAATTATGCCAATTTAACAAAGACTTAATATTAGGTTAAATAAGTTGACAATAATTCAAACACGAAACTTTTCAGTGTAGTTTTAGATAGTCGACATATAATGACATTCACAATAATATAAAAGACAGCAACAATTATCAGTAATGAAAATTATGAAAAGTAGCGGACTTAGGTGTCTACCTTGTGGGATGCCTAAAATATACTAAATTTTCTTTGAATATGTACCTTAACGTATTATGTTTTTCTAGATAAATATTATGTAAAGGAGAACAGCAGCTCAATATTCACCTATGTTGGGTGCCAGGGCATATGGATATTCAAGAGAATTGTAAGGCTGATGAACTTGCCAAAAGTGGAACGACACTACTTTTATTACTCGTACCTGATCAGGCAAATATATACCCATCGCTATTTGTAAGTTTATGCTGAAACAAGATGCTTTAGAAAGGACTAACTTAAAATGGAAAAATGCAACTTCCTGTCTGACAACAAAATATTTCTGGTTAAATTTTTTTTTTTTATAATATACACGCGGTCAAGAGATTATACTACCCTTTTAAATGTTTCCACAGCGCGGGCGTGAGGTTAAGGAAAAGAAGGAATTATAGGAAATATGTGTGGCGCGATGTTCTGAGACTGTAGGTGGTTGTTGTCTCAGATTTTATCTCCAGGGATAGTGGCTGAACCAATGCGGAGAAATTACCATGTCTTATTTATCTATGTCCCTTATAATTCGCATTAATTTTTTTTATTCTTTGTCATATTTTAACGGTGTACTAGTTTTACTCATTCACATGTTGTTAGTTCTATGCCTAAACAGCATGTAATGAGTAAACCATCAACTTATTGTATGACATTTATTTTTAGAATTAGTTTTTAATGGAGAAATAAGAGCATAGACTACGGCAGGCATGGAGCCTGTAACCATGAGGTTGACTGGCGAACACACAACTATCGCGCTACGGCCACCCCCGAAACTTGATCTAAAACGCTGCAATTGTTTGATATCCTTAAGCAGATTGCACATCAGTTCCATAATTGGTGTCATAACCGGACACTGCCTCATAGGTAAGCACGCAGAGGTTTGACGTTTATTCAAACGATTTTTGCAGAAGCTGCGTGGACGAAGAAGAGGATGAATCTATTCCTCATCTTCTTAGTAAATGCCCTCTACTATCTCATAGACGTAAGCTCCATTTTGGAGACTTTTTCTTCGATGATCTCAGCGACCTATACAATATAGACATCTACATTCTCTTACGCTTCAATAGGAGCTCCAAATGCTTTAATAGCGAGTTTAACCCAAGATTCATGTGGCATCACAAGGGACCAACTCTGGTCTAAGTGTGTCAGCTGCAACGCCGATAGCCACTTCAACCTAATCTAACCTAATCTAGACCTGTAATAGTTTAACGTCGTCAGGAAATATATATGGCGTCGTCCTTTGGAGCAACGAAGAACTGAGTCATGGGAAAAAACACATGTGTAACCTGTCAAGATGCTATTAAGATCTTTTCCAAATATAGGTATGGACATTATTTCGCATCATCCAACATTCACTGCCAAAATGAGAAAAATATTAATTTAATTGAAGAAGAAACAGGTTATCCATCACTTAGAATAAACTCTCAACTATTGATACTGATTAAGGATATCATCTACTTCGGAGTTAGTATTGACTACACTAAAGACAGTTGAAAAAATGCACCTTAGGAAACCGCTACTGATTCGGTTTGAGGTAACAAATGTTTTGAATGTTCCTAACTCAATGGATGAAGAACTCTTATGCAGCTAATCCTACTGAAAAGCTCACAGAAAAGTCTTGAACAGTAAGCAGAAACACAGAACTAATAATGAACTCCTTCCAAAAAGAAACTTTTCAAATATTGAGGTGATCTATTTCATGATGTTTGTTCAGCCAAGGGAATCTTTGAATCCCAGTATCCAGATTCAAGATGACAAATACATAAGTGCAAGCATCCACTTTAAGGACCAATATATCAAGGATGTTAATTCACTTGCTTTAGATGATTAAAAGTAAGTATGTTTCTTATTTGGAAATTTTATTTCAAAGATATATAGAGAGAGAGAGAGTAGGGACCTATTTCAATTATTAAAAATAATGACAATCTTGAAATCATGACTTTTTTATTGCAAAAATTTAATCTTTATACGAGTATCCAAGAAGAGAAAAAATTCGCCGTTGGTAAGAACACAATTTTTGAAGACTCCCAAAAGGGTACGTATACGACCTTAATGTTTCCCCAAATTCCATTAAAAAAGACACGCTATAAAATTGCTGTTCTCACAAGGAAAAATAATCAGTAAACAATATTTTATCAAAATAAAAAAAAACAAGAAAAAAGACACGTTCTCATAAAGATGACAATCTTTCCAAAATGTGCTAATTTAATTACAACGCCCAACCACAAAAGACGACTGAATCTAACCTTCTTATCCCAAAGCCTGTATTAGAACATTTTTCATTTGATGAAAAACAATTGCGGCGTAGTTTCTCTGTCCTTATTTTTTTTTTGTTATTTGGATCGGTAAAAGAAAACACCCTTTTTTCAATGAGAGGAAAACAGACAATACGTGCCGAGAACAATCACCCAATTCGTTATCCTTATCGCTAACAAAATAAAACACAGTCGATAAATAGCAAATTCCGTCGCCCGCAGGACCCGTACTAAATTTAGTTTGTTTATTTGTTTGTGTAAGAAAATTGTGACAACTTAACCGCACACACACGGTAAACAACATAGACACCTCCAACATACAAGAAATTAAGCCGACCAAAAAAAATAACATTCACCTTGCTCAGCAATATTCTTATCCTGTTTTCATTGAATTGACAAAAATTAAGAGAATGACATTTTTGTGTAGATGTACAAAGTAGAGTGGTGTGGGAGGCAGCAGAAGTGTGTCCGGTAACCTATATTTGACATAAAAAAAGATCATGATAAGGCGGGCAGAAGGATATACTAAATGAAGACCATAACCACACAAACAAATATTGAACATTCGCCGCCAAGGGTGCCAGTAGTCGCATCAAAGGGATGAAAATAATAATAAAAATAATGATAACGGCAAGGGCGAGGACGATCCACAAAAGCTTTCATTTTTCTATCTTTATTCCTTCGCCTCACCACCTTAAGGCAGTATACAGTAGGTATATCGTACAGCAAACTTACCACACAATGAACAGGAAACGAAATCCAACAAAAGAGAAGACACTTTACACACAGACCCACTTCGTCGTCTTCTATACTGTAACGAAGTCGAATATAAGGTGTGAGGGGTTAATGTCTCAAAATGGTGACCTCAACATGGAAGCAAAGTAATATCTTTGCGTGTGGGAGGACAAGAACAACATCAACCAACAAAAAATAAAGGAAGAAATTCCAGGAGATATAAATCGTTTGTTCCTTTGATATTGCTTCAGGGATTCATCAGGGATACACCCAAAACGTCTGCCTGGCCATTTTCTATAGGTATTTTTTTTTGTCTGTTTAAGTAGTTTCTTTTGCTTTTTGGGTTTTATGATGAAAAATGTAAATACAAATGAAAATATCTCAAGACAATGAGACAGGTGCGAAAAAATATTACCAAAAAAACAAAGGAAACAAACAAAACGGAATAACTCTTTTGAGATTATTTTTTTTTGTTTTTAAGCTCTATAGCGGAAAAGTTATACATTTTAGAAAAATTGTCATTGAAGAAATAAAGAATGGAAAAAGGTCAAATAGCTGGAGATTAATTTATTCGGGAGGTATAAGAGTGTATGACGGAAATGTGGGTAAACTTGTTTCTTTTTTAAAGGACATTTTGTAGGTCTTTTCGTTGCATTAGAAATTTGTTACAATAACTTCCCTTCACCATTCTTCACGAAACCAAAAATTGCCGAACACCATAACCAACCTATTTTTTCCATCTAGACTATAGAATTGAAAACGAAATTAAAAAATAATTACTCCAATCTACAAAAAACTTTATCAAATGACAAAGACTACTAAATATGGCCAATATTGACAATAATCGACTTTATATTCGATTTAAGGAAGAGGCTTGAATATATCAAAAATGACGCTAACACCTTTATTGTAAAAGAATCTAGCGTTTTCCCACGACGCGAAATTATGCGCTCACCAAAAGTTTCCTTCAATAAATTGATTGTTTCGTATGGCATACAGCGGTGTCTTTTATGAACCAAAGGTCATCCACATCAACAACAACCTCCAATTAGGCCACGAAAAAGTCATTAACCATTGCTCTATAGCGTTCCCCATTGGCTGTAACATTATGACCATTTTTGAAGGAATATAGTCCAATGATTCCCTCTGCCTATAGAGCACACCAAACAGTGACTTTTTGAGGTTGTAACGGCGTCTCAACAATGGCTTGATTACTCCAAGTACGAGAATTTTGTTTATTAACGCACCCATTTACCCAAAAGTGAGCTGCATTGCTGAACAAAAATTCCTTGTGAAAATCAGGATGAGTGGCCATCTTGTTTTGGGCCCGCCTATTCACCGAACGTGCTACGCGCTTGATGGTCGTTCGGCTTCAATTCTTGAAATGGCAAACCAAACTGAGCATAAATCAAGTGACAGCTGTCAAAAAGACAACTCCGAAAAAAGTATTGCCAGATTGAAAACACACACGTGTACCGGCCATAATGTTCAATAACTGAAACAACAACAAATATTTTCTTGTTATTTCGAAATTGGTTAAAGTGGATCTGGTTACAAAAAAACAATCTCGGTACTATAGTGTATAAGCAAAAACAAGGTACTTGAAGTCTAATGAATTCGACAACTTTTGGTAAAAAGGACTACTTTTAGAACTGGAAATTCCAAACCAGGTATTCTAAATAGGAATTGCAGAATTGGTCCACCAAATGAATTAGTGCTGGATTTCCACAAGGATTAAAAGTTGGGCCTTTGCTATTTAACATCTATACTGCCGATAAGCCAACAAAAGTACCAAGTACAAAGATATTGCTTAAAGGAAAGTGGGACACAATCAATAAAATGCAAGACTGGATCGCACGAACTTGCTCTTATGTTCGATCCCATCGTATGCAAAAGATTTCAATTTAAAATCTTAATATATTTTTAAAGTCATTTTTTACTTTATTTTTACACAAAGTTTCTTTAATTAAAAAAAAAATTGTATGACAATCTTAAATATTTAATAATATAAACTTAAAAACAAAAAATTAAATCCGATTAATAAAAGAAAAAATAATTTAAAATTCTGAAATAAATACTTAAACTAATTTGACCTCAAAAAAAAAGGTACGCAATTTCATTTCTTGGATAAATTTGAATTTATGAGACAAAAAATGTAAAAATCTGTGGAGCGGTTTTTGAGAAAAAAAGCCTTTTTTTTAACTTTTTGAAAACATTTTCAAAAAAAAACTCAAAAACGCCAATTTATAGGTATATTCAGCAAGTTCATATAAATATAATTTTTGAAAAAAATTTAACTAGCAGTTTTTAAAACATAAATAAAAAAATTTTTTTTAAATGCTTTTAAAAATACAAAAAAATATTTATTAAAAATATTGGTACGCATTATAAATTGGGCAACCTAAGCCTACATATGTATGAAATTTCGAAAGAATCGGTTGAGCCATTTATGAGATAGTCGAAAGCAAAAAAAAAAAACATTAAAATTTTTTTTTTTGCAACCATATGATCGGTCGTACAGAAAATGTTGTATTGATTTTTTTTCAGTCAAAATCGTTAGAGCCGTTTCCGAGAAAAATAGGCTTTAACGTAACGGTTATTATGGCAGATACCGTTATTTTTGAGCTAAAACAAAACTTCAATTTCCGGATTTCCTCTCTGTAATATATACCAAGTTTGAAGCAATTCGGCTCACCACTTTGGGTTGTAGGTGTTATACTTACATACAGACAGACTGACAGACGGACAGAATTTGTAGAGCATCTTTTTTCGTCTTCGCTATCATAGTATAGTCAGTTTTTTATTTCGACGAATGCATAACTTGCCTTATAGTACCTACCATTGCAAGTAAAAAAACCTACGGCAATACCTTCTGAACTAGAAGATAAATATAAACAAGAACTAGTCGAAACTCATCTCTTTGAAAAACCAGTCACATGACCAAGAGGCTATGATAAAGCTCCCAGGCAATACCGAAGTGGGAGTCCAGTTATCAACTCAGTGCTCGAGAATCAACTATACCAACCCGTTTAACTTAAACAAAAAAAAAAAAACAGACAACTTATCACTTCAAGCAAACGAAAACTTCATAATGGATATTTCTTTCATTAAATTTTTAGGCTGAAAACAGCTTTATTTTATTTCATGTCTTCTAAGGCCCAGTTTGTTAGAAACTGGGTTAACTCTGAGTGAAAGCAGAATTAGTTAAGCTATTAAATAAATTAATTCCGAGTCAACCAGAAACCAGATTTTCGTCTGTTATCTGTCGATCAATGCGCGGCACTATTAAAATCTTTATTTCACCACCAAAATGGAGATGGCGACACTATCGAAATTGATTTCAATATTTTTTGGACAGTATTTTTCAGAAATATATCATGGGTTAATCAAGAGTTAATTCGACGAATTCGTTGAAAAAAAAAATTCCGGAAGAACATTTTTCACTTATTAACTCGTACTTTCTTGAAACTTGGATGATCTCGCACTAACAAGGAGTTATTAAGTGATTAAAAGACAAACATTTGTTATAGCAACTATTTAGATTAAACATGTTAATGCCGCAATTGTCGTTTTTGGTTGTCAATCGAAACGACAATACTCAATTTATTCGATTATACTATATTAGTATTGTTTATGTGCGGTACTGCGGTGTAAATTAATAATATTTTTTTTAGACGGAAACCCAACGTGTGACGCAAATAAGTATTCAGTGTTAATATTTTTAGGATTTAACTTCATATTTCACAAAAAAAAAAAAAAAAAAAAAAAATAAAAAGTGGACACCAGCAGGATTGGAACCCAGAATTGTAGGGTTCCATATGACTCATCGATTAGATAATTTGAATAGCTAAATTTCCATCAAAAACTACAACAATAATATGAAATGCAGAAATCGAGAAATCAAAAGTCTGTAATCCAAAGAAAAGCTATCTTCTATTTTAAGGCACTTGCTTTTTAAAACTATCTTGCCCAACAGAAAAGACACGACATTTAAGGTCTCCTAATATTTGCTGAAATGGTATAAGTGTTAGTCACTAAGCCATGGCTATGGTAGTAGAAGTAAATTAACAAAAAAAAAAAAAACAATTCCCAAATCTCAACAAAATCCGGGCAGTCGTTTAGGTTGTCTGTCGAAGCTTGATGTAAAGTTTGATTAAAATCTCGAGTCCCATCAATTTCTATAAATTTGGATCAGTATTAGATCACTCTAGCGAGTCAATAACTTTAGCAAATGGATTTTTCTTGAAGAAAACTCAAACAATGAATTAATATTATTTTTGTGTTTGTTTTTTTGTGGACTGTGTGGATTAAAGCTAAATTGAATACCTTTATGACCTGTAGCAAATGACGTCAACTGTGAGTAATAAACGCCAAATAAACTTCAACATTTTATCAGCTACGTCAATCTTGTCTAAACTAAGTTCTTGCTCTCATGAACCTTAACGACAAAATCGATGACTTTTGGCTAAAATACATCAGGAGGGCAGAAATCCAGTTTCATCGGAACGGATATGCTCTAAAGCAGTGAGAATAACTTCTTCCAAAATAGGAAGCAATTTTTAAAGACGGCATTGAGGCTAACAATAATTAACTTTTTGCGGCCACAAATTACAAGGAGGGCATATGGTTTTTTACAGGACGAAATTTTAAAGGATGCGTTTCCTGATCGGTTACCAATACCAAGGTTTGGCACTTTGCATAGTGTTCAATAGTGATTGAAAATGTGGTAAGAAGTGCGAATAGAGGGTAATCAAGATACATTCAAGGACAAATCCCTTTGTGGTACTTTCGTATATTACAATTCACAACTTTGTACCTACCAGGCGCTATGGCCTTTCAACCACCTTAAGCGCCATACCACAAACACAACAAACGCGGGACAAGAGAACCATGACGCATTGATTGCGAAAAACGGGACCATTTGTTTTTTCGTAATTACGAAGCTTGTAAACACGGAGTTGTAAATCTTTCCCCACTAAATACCTTCATCAAAAAAGTAATGTGCTCAAAGTGAGCATAGCTTTGAGCACCAGTTTCATATATTCTACCTTCTCCACCAAAAAAAAAAAAATAGTACCAGTAAAAATGAATTAAGACTGAGTCCTTTTCAGACTAAAGAAATACAAAAAAAAGACAAACATATCTCTGCAAACTTTGTAAGATAAGAAAGAAAAAAAAACTCCTTTATGCGATTTTGTATGCAGTTAAGGATAAACATCTATTTTTGCTTGAAACCACTGAAAGCTCTATGTTAATTTGAATCCTTTTACCGTTCAACAATCGAAACAAAAGGTCTTTTATTTGTTTGTAAATGTTTCCTTCCTTAAGCAAGGAGTATAATACCTAACCAGTTGGCCGGTTAACCTATTTCTTCTAAAGCTAAGCTAAATTCCGCGTTCTGATACAAAAAAAAAAAAAAACTTGTGCTATAGACAACTTCAATTTACTAAGCGAAACGCATGAATTTTCCTTTTCCATAAAAAAGACAAAAGTTCGCAAGAAAAAAATAATAATAATAGAAAACCACTTAAAAAAGGTCCTTAATTAGTTGCCATGCTTGTTCTTAATTTTTTTTTCTTCCTCCTTACTTTTATAATGCTCGATTTTAATGTGAGGGCTTTCAGAATATATGTAGGTAGGTATATAGACAAATTGTCCTCCTTTTATTTTTGCTTTAAAGGAAGACGACTAGGATGATGATGCTGCTGCTGCTGATGATGATGATAATAATGATAATACTGTTTTCACAATGAACTGGTTTTCCTTAAGCCACATCACTAAAATGTTAACATTAAGTTTAATTTTATGTTTATATACACATACATATACAAAAAAATAAGGTAGCAAAAAAAAACCGACAGAATAAAGTAAATTAATTCAACAGTAAAGCCCCTTCCTTTAACTACTTTCATTTGCATTCATTTCCATCCTTTTTCATGTTGCAACTTTTTTTTTTTGCTGTGTTGTTTTGTTATTTTTTTTTTTACTGTCAGTTTGGCTTGCTAAGCCACGAAGAAATAAACTTTACTTTTAACCAAAACCAAGGGATAGTTCCTATGGACCATCAACGGTTTTTACTTACCCTTAAACCAACCTGGAAAGGGCGGGTTTCAAATGAGAGAGAAAAGAAGTACATAGTTTGAAAAAGGACAAGATGAAAAAAAAAGTGTTGTGTTTTTTTTTGTACAAGTATAGATACAAACACAACATCGATTCAAATGTCTGCCCTCTCAACAAAAGGCCTCTTCTTTATTCATAATAGACACAACAGAGGAATATCCTGGTATTCCTTTGCAGGATATAAATTTCAAAAGGAATTTATGTACACACAGTTTGGTTTGATTTCTTTTTTTTTTTGCTTCTGCTCTGTAGCTTCCTGAAAAGGCATAGTGAGGCCGAGGACGATATTCAGATTCTAAAAAAAGGACCAAAAGGAAAAAAAAAATAAACAGTAGGTAGGTAGTTGAAGGGAAGAAAAACCTAAAGCTTACCACCATCCGACCGGTTATTGAATTTGTCTGAAGTGAAAAATAGTGTAAAAGCCAGAAAAGAAGAAGAAAAGGATGTTATTTTTTTTGTGTTTTTTTTTTATCCTGCTGCGGTCTTTTGGAAAAATGTTTATTTTTCCTCAGATTAAAAAGGGAAGAAAACAGTTTTTTTTCTCGCTCAGGAGTAGAGCCTCAAAAAACAAGTTTATGCTCACGAATCGGAAAAAATTAAATGGAAAAAGCATGCAATGACAATAAAAAAAAGAAAAAAAAAACTATGAAATTCCTTGATCCTGTATTTAAAGACGAAAAAAATTAAGCAAAAGCTCTTTCCACCTTTGCAGCAGAAATCCCCAAAGACAAACGCAACGCATGTCTTTAAAATGAAAAAAAAATCATAAAGAAGCACTTTTCTGCTTATTGAAGAATATTAAATTCACAAAAAGGATATTTCCATGGGAAACTATTAATCTAAGAAATAGGTGTATTAAAACACAAAATGCCAAAGGATAACAAAGGAGCAGATTCATATAATAATGATGCAAGTTTTACAAGCTCAGCAAAGGCAGCTCTCATTTATGTACGTGAGTTAGGGAATCTACACAAAAAGGGGAGACGTGTCTATATTTTTTTTTAATATATAATTTTTTAATAATGAAGGGATTTAGTGCACACAACACATACAGCTACACATCAAGGAATTAACAACAAGCGTAATATGAATTTTACAGAGACATACGGATAAAGATAGAGGTTACAAAGTGAATCTCATTGATGTGATTTTTTTTTGTTTGAGACAAAACACTGTCTGACTCTCTGTAATGAATGAGGTCGAGGATAGGTTCAGAGTGGAACAGCTCCTCCAGACAGAACAGGTTGCATTGACTTCTTTTTTTCCTGAATTTGTGTCACTATAAGTACCTCCATCATCCAGGTTCGCTGAAAAGCTTTTACCAGTCGGCACAAATCTAGGAAGCAGCAGTGGTGGATTTTTTTTTGTATGCATAATGTTTTGTATTTTAAAGGAAATCTACCGTGATGTTTAGAAAAGCTGCCGAACAAAAAAATAACACAGACGGTGTTTAACCGATATGATATTTGTCTAGTGTGAAATAATTTTAAGAGTCAACAATGGATGTATTTAGTACAAACATATTTTAGGTTACGCTGACGAGACAACATTATTGTAGGAAGAACCAAATAGGCTCTGTACCTACATGAGATTTTTATCCAGACTTAGTGGATCGGGTAGCACATAAATTAAAGCTGTCAAAGTGTAAGTAGATGCAAACTTTCTATGCAATAAGAACCATTGGTCCAATTTTATAAGCAGATACGGCGGTAGAAACCAGCGAGAAAATTTTAAGTCCACAAAGTATACTACAGGGTGGCGCACGAATCGTGCTACAAAAATAAAACGTAATAATTTTTTTTCAGTGTGTGTAATAGGCTTAATTTTTTTTTATTTTATAGGCTACTATTTAGATTTATCAAAATGAATGCTTGGGATACTGAAAAAAGGATTTGGATAGTGCAACGATACCATTACTTGCAGTCCGTCATTTCCGTCCAAAGGGAATTTAGGCTGGAGTGTGGCGGTACACCCCCGAGTAGATGGACCATTATGAGGCTGGTGAACATGTTTGTCGAATCTGGAAGAATCGAGCGAAGATCGTATCATCGAGATCCCAATATTCGGGTTCAGGATACAATCGTAGCTGTTGCGTCGGCAATACAGGCAAATCCAAGCGTTTCCACTCGAAACTTATCGGGCCAAATTGGAGTTAGCAGACGGTCATTACAACGGATACTTCATCATGAGCTTGTTTCCGTAAAAAAGTCCAAATTAAAAGCAAGTTAAACCCTTAGGATTGGCCTGTTCGCCTGGAATTTTGCCGAAAAATGATTGCAATGGCCGAAGAAGACAACACATTGATAAATTGTTTGTTCATGTCTGATTAGGCCCATTTTGATTTAAACGGCAATGTTAACAAGCAAAATTGCCGTATATTGAGTGAATCTAATCCAGAAATGCTCCATGAGAGGGAACTGCACCTAGAACGAGTCACTGTATGGTGCGCTGCGCAGTTCCATCAAGGTATATTGTCGGGCCATACTTCTTTGAAGAAAACGTTGTAACACAAACTGTCAATGGGGACCGTTATTTAAAGACGTTGAAGGAGTTTTTTTTACCCAGAACTTCGCCGAAGACGTATCCCTTTTAGCAGGATTTGGTTTCAACAATATAGAGCAAGTGCACACGTAGCCACACAATTTATGGCGGAGCTCCAACGAAAATTCCCAAACAAATTTATATCCAGAAACTGCACCTTCCGCTGGCCCCAAGGTCACCTGACCTGACCTTGACCTTTTTTTTATGGGGTTATGTGAAGCAGGAAGTGTACAAAACGAAACCCAGGAATTTTACTGAATTGAAACAATCCATTAAGACAATAATTGAGGCGATCCCAATTTCAACCCTTCAGGCCGCAATGAACAATTTTCTGATCAGGTGCCGCATATGCGTGGATGAGCGTGGATGTCATTTGCGGTCTATCGTCTTTAAAAACCATTAGTTATTTAAAATAAAATTTAATTTTTAATCCAATGAAAAAAACTAATGAAATACATCGGTTAAAATAAAAGTTATTTAAATTTCTTATTGTAGCACGATTCGTGCGCCACCCTGTACATACAACCCGACACCTAAACAAAATTTCTGCACAATTGTAGTTATTTAAGAATAATTACACATGTCAATTATCAATGGATGCCTGATACACTATTGAAAATTGTCTATTATGATCAACTATTTATTGATAATTATCAATTTTCTTGTAAGGTCTAACGAAAAAAGTCATTCTCAATGATTTTGGTTTAGCCGTGTTTTCATTGGACACACTGTATAATTTCTTTACTTTTCAGTATCGATACCTCTCTCCCACTTAATGGTGAGACACCATGAGACAAACACTGCCTTACGATGGTTTTCACACTGGCCTCACTCAACAGATTTATTTTGACGTTTCTAAGCCTAACTCTCCATTCTTATAGTTAGAGAGAGACGCTGAAGTGAGATAGGATTCTTAGCAAATGCCAATTTGTATCAGTTTTATAATAGTTGCTCGAGATACAAAGAGTGAAATATTCAATGGTGGGACGCTGGAAAAACCAAACAAGTTGCGGAAGTATGTAGAATGGCCTTCTGATCCTTCAGAGCTGCATACTTTCATAAACAGAAATGTTATAATTTCGAATGCCGGAGTCACGATCTCTTTTAGAACTCACTCGATTTGGTTTTTGAAATTTGATATTATGACACTTGTTAAATCATATAGTGTTCACGATGTTTTTATTTTTGTATTTCTTTCTCTTCATTTATTTTATTTGTATTTTAAAAATTCAAGTTTTTTGCAATTATTTTATGAGCAAAGTAGCACAGATGTTCAACACAAAAATGACAAGTCTTTGACAGACGTCAAAGTGAATCCGGAATGTGAACACTTACGTCAAAATAACGCCATCTTTGATAGCCAATGATATCAGGTGTGTATCGCTCCACTTTCTTTAGAAACGTCAAATGACATATACATTAGTGATGTGTCAACTTGGTTTGTTAAACCGAGTTAAGCACAAACCGAGTCCAACCGATTTAATTTTTTTTTCAAACCAAGTTAGATTTTACTTGAAGCGATCCGACTCGGCTTGTAATAATGCAGCATAACAAGAAAATTGGCTCCGGCTCCGTTTCGGTATATCTACTAGGTTTTAGGTTTGATACCGGCTAGGGCTGAACGTACTGTTTGTTCTATTGTAACAATCGAACCGAAATAAAAGAACGAATTGAAAAGGGTCTTTTCGCTGTTAAAGAACCAGGAATAGAGCTATGTGTCATTTATTAACAAAACTTAATATCATCACTTGGGTGAATTTAAATTGTGCAATTTTATGTATAAGATTTGGCAGAGTGAAATTATTTCTGTAAAAAGAATTCATTAAACTTAAATTTATATAACATTCATATTACCATCAACTTATATGATAAATAGAGGTTATCAAAGCTTTTTACACTATAAATTGTTTTATAATTGTTTTCGTTTGGAAATTTTTAATGATCCCATCTGTCAAAATGAGCCAGTCAATACCTGGTTCTCAAATCCACTGTGCCAAACTAATCCCGTGCAATTCAGGTTGCATTTAAAAGACCTTAGGTCTTACATGCATATAATTAAAATTAAAAAAAAAAAATAATAAAAAAAAATTGCAGGACCGAACCAACCATATGTGCAAGATGTGTAACTGCACAGGGCGCAAATTTCTTGGGGCGCATTACCAGGAGCAAGTAAATGTAATTTGATATTGAACAAACAAATACTACCATTTTCTTTTTAACCACAAAACTTGTTCAATTAATGCTAAAATAGTATCCATTACAACTGTACTAAGTTATTTCTTTAAAAATTAACTAACATAATTTGTATGTATGATTGCCTGTAATGAGAATTTAACTCAAAATATCGTCTATGCTTTTGATATTGAAATGCTTAGCAATATATTGTACGAAATTAGATATTAATTGTGCATTTTGGAAAAAGCAATGGCCAACTTGTGCAAATTGACTTTCACACATTTAAATATCATAGCATAAGCTTGATTGCTCAATTTTTTGTAAATACTATTTGCCCAATATTATTTTACGTCTTACGTCTAATGACCGCCTATACATCTGTGATCTTCATCGCACATTGGTTGTTGTTAGCTCGGTTAAAACAACAAAAATTGAATATAATCTCTATTTACTAGTGCCGTGTTTTGCTTGTTTAACACAATGAACATATTTCTTTTTCATTTTTTCAAAAAGCAAACAATAAAAGAGAGAAATTTTAATTGAATAAAAAAGAAGAATACGATGTACAAATCAATGCTACGAGGGATAAATGCAAAGTCGAATTTATATATGTGTATCAGTGTGCGTATGAATGTATGTGTGCAAATATAAAAAAAGGGACGCATTCAAAATATCTTCCGCAGGGCGCAAATTTGGCTGAGGCCGGCACTGTTCAATTGTCAACTCACTCATCTTAGTTGTTAGTTTTTTGGTTACCGAGTTGTAACGATATCGATGGACCAATAAAAAATTGGCGGAAATTTTCACAGTTTTTGTTACTGCTCCCGATAAAGGTGATTTTAGAGCAAATTGGTGACATATGGAACTAAATACACTTCCTCGCAAAAAAAAATATTTCATTGCTGACTGACTGCTGTAATAAAAGCAAGTTTCTGCAATAAGACCGAACCGAACCAAATAACAAACTGAAACAAATACAAAATTATTCAAAAACAAGCCATGGAAATTATTCACCGATTTTCTTTGAAACGAGCTAGCTAAATCGGTTTAACTCGGTTTGAAAAATGTTCGGTTTGAAACATCAGTATCTAACGCCATTTGCAAAAATTGTGGTACATTCACACTATTGTTTTTGCTTTATTACTTTTCATTGCGTTTATCCAACATTGTACGTAAAAATTTCGTTAATTTTCTAGCTTCAGTTAACCAAATATCTAATTCAACTTTTCAATCAAAGAATAACCTACAAAAAAAGCATATGCTGAAAAAATGCAGCGTTTTCTTTTAGTGACTCATTAAATTTAAGGCTTTTTTTTTGTTTAGCTGAGGTACTGCAGACGTTGTATTTCATTTTTTTCTTTGAATCACAATTATCGTTAAGTATGGTCAGTGAGCTCAGAACAGAATCACCATTCAGATGTAACAGAAAGCTGAATGCGGTCATTTTTCATGTCATTTGGACAGATTTCTCGTGATGTGACAGTTTTGTAGAGTCTCAATTACTCTTTATACAATCTGCGCAAAAGAAATGCCATATTGTGAGTCGGCTGCCATTTTCAAAATTCCGCGGCCTACAGGTATGTAGGGTTCCATGGATAATTGTCAACTGTCATCTAATTGTCTGTCTACAACATAAATGCTAGCAAAAAAACCTCGCACTTCAAAATTTCGTTCGTTTTCTAGCTGTCAACCAACCAAGTGTCAAATGGAACCAAACAATGGCCAACAAAAAGAGAAAGAAAACAAAAATAAATTTTGGGAAAAAAGACAACGGTTACTTTGTGATATGCTTTTGGAACGAAAAACTTGTGGACGTCAAAATTGGGGTACTTGGGCGTTTTTTTTTGTCACAGTCACAGCTCTCAGGGTGTGCTCAATGAGCATAAAATAAAATGACCAACTTAATTTCATTTCCCACGTGATTTGACTGATTGAAAAGTTCTTAGAACGCTCCACACAACTTGCTCTGTTCCTGAGGTTATGCTCACATTCAATTCAAAACATTTGAATCCACAGACTGTTGAATATAATCGAAAGATGACTATTTTAGTAATTGGCGGCAAGAGTTTGAAGTAATTGCTTTTTTTTGATCGGTTGTCAAATATGTTTTCGTTTATGAAATGTGCTAGTAACCTATAAATGTCAAAATAATAAATTGAAAACTGTCTTAAGTGTGTTCAAATATTGATCTCAATACACAACTGTTTTCTATCCATAATTCAGGACGTATAACTGTGAACTGACATTCGAATATCTCTATCGATTTAAGTGGCATAAAAAACATTTCATCCAATAAACTAAGGGATCTAATATTAGGCTATTAAGAAAAGACCATGAAACCAGAATAAATGCCCTATTTCCCCAAATAAACATATGTATATAAAAGTCATAAAATATCCCTCTTAAAAAAATACATTTATAAACAAGTATAGGTCCATATATGATTTCAACTTACTTTGGATGATAGTTGTACACTGAATTCCCCATCAGCGCATGCCAATGTCTAGGTCCTTTAAACCAAACTGGGAAATCACATCTTTCCGCTGGTGGAGGCTTCCGTAATGACATTATTCTTGACCCAACCTTGAATAAAGAATAAAAGCAAAAGAAAATTGATTTCACACATGACTGCAAATAAAAGGCATAAAAAAGCTAAAGAATTTGGATAAAATCCAGAAACAAACTATCTTTATATTTATAAAAGCACAAAATCAAAAAAAAAAGGACATGAAAAAAATATACATACATACCTTTAGTAAGAGTATATATAAAACGTGTATCACAGGAAGGAAGGAAAAGGAAAATTCTTCATTTCATTTTGAAGATGGATTTAGTATGTATTTTTTATTTCTTGTTCGTTTTGCAGGATGTAAGGTTCTTTGCCTACAAACGGTATATACCCTTTTGAACCTCTGTCATCCATTTAAAGCAAGTTGATGCCACTTCGTATATATATAATACTCATATAGAGGTATACACAATACATACAAATATATTTTATGTCTTTCATTTGTATATTCCATGGAGATAGTCAAAATAAAAAAAAAATAAAAAATAAGAAAAATGACTTCACTCACAAAGTGACAGTGCAAAAACCGTACAAAGGATGTGTTACTATAAGAAAATTCTCAGACCAAAGTGAATTGAAAAGAAAGGACAAAAATAAGACCATTTCCTTATTTCCCTCCATACATCACATAGGCAACAATAGTATAACCAAAATCCATTCATGTAACGTACTTCTTCTTCCTATTCTTCTTCTTCTCTTCACCCTGTCTCTATGAGACTATTATTTCTCGTGACGACGACGACGGACGGGACGGCAAAATAAAGGACTTTTGATATGTTATAGAAAGGACGACCTATCAATTGTCATTGTATAAAATATAGTATAGAATAAGCTTACACTATTTTTCAAAAAGGAAAAAGTAAAGAATTGTAGATGAGTACATAAATATATGAAGAAAAGAAATTAATTCTGACAATATGCCATAAGTTACATTTGTGTGTATAAGTTACATAATTTAGTTAAAATTTGGATTTACGTTTTTATGTATTGAAACTCTGTAATATCTTCTTTTTAGTTTGACCCAAGTCCTTTTAGAGTTCTTTAACGAAAATTGAACTCGTGTGCCTGTTGCGAATATTCAGGCACAGATGTCGTGGTTTTAATTATACTGTGGCGACAGTGAATCGACAGTCGCTACCTCTGTGTCTGAATACCAAGTTCCAGAGTCCTGACTCCAAGTGAAATTCAACAGGTTGACTCCAACTGTACCAAAAAGGGAACAAATAATTACCCTAATTTCCAAACGTACAAAAAGTCCCAAAAGGGAACTTCTCAACATCCAAATAAATTCCTGTCTGGCTTCCTCCAACGATTCGGGGAGTCTATCGTCTGGCGTCCAACAGATCACACGCAATTAACTTTCATTCTCTTAACTTTAATAAATACTTTTGTATATACTTTTACTATCATTAAATCAGTTAATCATTTAATAATCATTTAATATAAACACAGTCTTTCATTTTACTAGAATTATCATCTTTATAGAGGCGTTCCGAAACCTTATAGTTGGCATCAAGGAAATACTCCCAATAGAACGCTACATTGGAATTTCAACTGCGTAGTTGCAAATATCCAACAAATTAGTTAGTGTCAAAATTATCAAAGACACCACAAAGCTGTGGCGACCAATAGCGTCCACAACCAGAGGGCATATCTATCGCATTTAAGAATTTCAAAATTGTATCTTAACGTTTCACATAATCGAACAGATGCTTCACATCCAGACGCACTTCATTTTGTCTACTCTAAAATCATTTGAATATAAAGAACTAAGTATTTTATATAATCAAGATTTTTATTGTGGAAATAATTCCATTAGATCGAAATATATGTCGGTGGCTTCCACAAATTGAGCAAAATGAACGAGCAAATCCCAGAGGTGAAAGCCGTACGAGTGGTAAATATTCCACCATTTTTGCGAGAAAACCATTCACTTTGGTTTATACAAGCCGAAGCCGCATTTGTAATTTCACGTATCACTGCAGACTCCACGAAATATCGCTACGTACAAGTTAATTTGAACGCATCCACTTTACCATTAGTATCAAAGAATGTTTAAATTCTAAAATGCGATAGATAAGCCCTCTGGTTGTGGTGGCTGTTGGTCGCCACAATACTGATCGGTAAATGAAGGTGAAAGGAAAATTATTTCGCATGTGGTAGTTCAAATTATGCTACAGAGTTATGAAGGTTTTTGGAAGAAGTTACTGGAAATACCAAAGTGATTTTTCCGGTAAATTACAAAGCTGCAATATTAACTACGTTTTAAGAACTTCTGGGGTATAAAACGTCCAAAACACCAGGTATGTAAGCAAATTCATATCGGGGATTTTCTACTAGTCTAAAATTATACCCAAAGAACTGTAATCAAAAGACTGCAGTTTCTGAATAATTGCAGATGTTACCTTCCCATTACGTCATCATTTCATTACCGCTGACTCGTCATATTAGAGATTAGCAGACGTAGCTTGGTCTTAACAAAGTAGACATTTCGTGCACCCTTACAAATATAAGACTGTACTTTCGGATATATTGGTAAGCAATGTTATCTTGGGAAGAGGAAATCGGTTTTGGTGCACGAATCTGATTGGGGGTTATCGTGAATAAAAAATTCCCTGGACATGTTTCTTCAATTCGAATCTTGGGAACGTGAATGATGCTCAAAAGTTTCTCTCGGAATATATTGGTATCGGGAATAAGCTTTCTCAGGGAATTTTGCTGTCATTTCATATTATTTTTTGTTCGAGGGAAATTTAATTCGTTAGAGATTCGCGATCGCAGGAAAAATTTCCAGGGAATGAAATATTCCGTGGGAAACGAAATTCTGTGGGAGATTCCCGATAGGTCACTTTGTTTCATTCTACCTTACTTAAAAGTTGAAAGTTAACTCGCAGCTTCATATTCAATTTGACATATTCTCCGCTGATTTTATTCCTTCGGGAAACATGAATTTTTCCCTTGCCCAAGACATGATAGGCATTGGTGAAAATTGCAAAAACACCGAAAAGTTACGTGATATTATTGCATGATATTAGACCCTTCTACGGTTGTCAGTTGGTGATCTGAGTCCATAAGATCAACACAGCGGGTTATGGTAGATCCAACTGGGGCATGTGCTTGTTCCTACACGTGCTCTGGAAGACTTACCGAAGATTGTAGAGTTCCTTGCCTTGTACAGAAGACGAATATGCAAAATAAGAACTGGTAAGCTAGGGCATAAATAAGTCATTTGCTAGTAATTCAACCTAGAAAACCATGTTCGGTACTCCGGGGTAACAGGTGCCCCTCGAATTCGGCCACGGTGATTAGGTAGGTCTACACTGCTAAGGCGGGCTAGATTAGGTCTTGTAAATTTGGAACTTGGACAATTTATTTTGAGCACATCACAAAACCTCTTACAGGCTAATACATAGGCAAAATGAATTAAGAGTAATTTATGGAGGTTAATGCCTTGACGGTACCAGTCACTGGTCAGAAAATTCTTAACGGGTCATAACTCAGTGAGAATCCTCATAAGCAGACTAGTATTGAGTATCAGCAAATCTAAATTGTGTCGAAGGTGTCAGGGTAAATGGATGCAGAAGTGCCTCAGCTTAACTAAAACTACAAAATCAGTCCTCTGAGAGCACTTTTTGTTGTTCCTTGTTCTCTTACGTATCCAGACTAGTCGATAGCCTGCCATGTGAAGTTTTATCTAACATTAATATGCTTGTTACTTATCGGAACGGTAATTGATAATTTTCAATAACATTGATGAACAATCAATTGATATTTGACAACAGCGTGATAGGCGCAGAAGCAAACGATCCAAAGTTTTGGTAGAAGAGCTAATGGGTTGAAGACTTTTATACTTGACCTTTCGGTTATCTTTGTTAAGGTGTCCTTATCGAAATGGGCAGCGTTGATACAGTTTCTTATGGAACGCTTTTTAACTCAAAATACACATATTAAAGGTAATATATTCCGGTTTTCATTTTATTTCGTCGCGCATGTGTCAAAACTCGGAGATACTCGGGCCACATTTGGCATCTGCATACGCATAGTCATGGGCCAAACTGCTAGTTTGCAATATCTGTTACTGCTACTTTTAAATAACAGTTACAAATATCTGTTACTGAAAAAACATTTATTACAGTATTATGTCAGTAAAATAACAATTTTAGTAAACTATTTTCCACTACAATTTTAAAGTTAATTATTCATCACTTTTTAAAGTTTCAATTTATTTAATAGTGATTGGACCTGCTTATTTTTTACGATTTTGATTTTGTTACGAATTTAAATTTATGCCACTAATAAGAAGTTAGAATAAAATTAACGAAATCAGTTATAAAATTGTAATAACTTTTTGTAACGATTTCGAATTTATGCGGCGACTTCGAAATCAATAATTACCAGAATCACGATTAAGCAAAATATGTATGAAAAAATAACAGCTTTTGCTCCAAGACTTAAATCATTTTAACCAGAATCTTAGTTAAGGTAAGTCAGCAATCAAAGTTAAATAATTTTGTAATAATGTGAAAAGATTATCAAAATAAAAATTTAGAAATTTAAAATCTTATTTTAACAACTGGTATTTTCATCTGTTAATACCTGTTACTCAATGACACTTACTGAAATATCTACCCATCCCTATTTGTAAGTGGATCTGCCAAAAAATCAGAGTGCATGTGTCAAAAATTTCAGAGACATTTTGTCAAATATGACAACCGAATTTTGAAAACATGCCCCCTATATTACCTTAAAATATGTGTACTGTGGTCTAACTAGCCATTGAAGTCTTGTTTTTTTTTTCTTATACCTAATATCTTATTTTCTCGATAATTATTTCACCTCACCTCATTCCGAACTACATTTTTTAAAATTTATATTGACCTAAACTGGCGGTGTTGATTTTTTGTTAAAAAAAAAGTACAACAACATTATTAGATTTCCTTAAAAAGCATCTAAATCAAAATGAAAGGCAATAACCTTCGCATCTTATATATTTATAAAAAAAAGGTAAAATCTCTCCTCAACCATTTCGAATTAAAGGGAATTTTATGAAAGAATTGATTAAATTTGTTTCCTTATCTTCCTTATAATGAAGAAGAAGAGAAAAGAAAAAAAATTATGCTTGAGCAAATTATGTCCTTTGACGCAATGTAAATGTTTACTTTTTTTTAACTTAACCCCTCCCACTCTAAGGACTATCGTCTTGTTTTCACTAATTAGCGAACAGGATAATTTCTTTCATTTTTTTCTTCTAGTTTCTATATTACCCAGGTCCTTTGGTAAATACAAAAAAAAAGAAAAAAAAAACTCCTTGTGTTTTAAAGGATGACGACGACGACGCGACGACTACGGAGGAAAGTTTTTTTTTTTTTGCAAAAAAGGACGATTTTCTTCTCTAATTTTTTGTAATGTTTATTTTCTCTATACATACATATGTATATGCAGCTGTTTGAAGAGTTTTATATGCGCCTTTTATTTTTAATGTAAAAAAAAGCCACTGCACAAGCATACGAACAGTGTAAGGCGATTGAAAGAAAATTAATTTTATATGAGTGCAGAAAATAAGAAGAGCGAACAGCAAGAAAGGATGTGCACAAAAAAAATGTTCAATAAAATTACAAACAAAACGACAAAAGGACCTGCATAAAATAGATTTAAGACGATCAAAAGAAAGTTAACTGTCTTAAATTAGCAATTGGAGATAAATGGCTGAGACGAAAGCAAAACGCAGGAAATGCAAAGAGCAGAGTATACCTTGAAGGTTTAAAATTTACAAAGTAATAGCAGAGTTATCAAAGCTTATAAGCAAGGAAAACAAGGAATTTTATTTTTCTCTTTTGCTTTTACGTAGGACGCTTGAATGCAGAAGTGAAAGAATATGGCATTATCCTGCTGCACAAAGTAAACGCGCATTTCAATGAAATTTAGTGGATTTTAATTCCAGGGGAATGTTTATAAGATCATAGTATAATTTTTTGATGAGATTTTTTTTTTGTTATTGAAGTTAGTCAAGTGAATGAAGAATTTATTTCATGAAAAGTATGTACCGAAGCCACTCCTTCACAGTTAAAATATCGAAAAACTCGTCACAAATAAAACACATTGAATTTCCTTAGCCAATCTCTTGATTGAACTGAACTTGTACTTCATACCATTCGGGGGTGGCCATGGCGCGATAGTTGTGTGTTCGCCTGTCTATGTCTTCTTATTTTTCCATTAAAAACCAATTCTAAAAATAAAATGTAATATATAAATAAGTTGCTGGTTGCTGATTTGCTGGTTTACTCATTACATGCTGTTTAGGCAAAGAACTAATAACATGTGATTGAGTAAAACTAGTAAACCGATAAAATATGACAAAGAATAAAAAATTAATGCGAATTATAAGGGACATAGATAAATAAGACACGGAAATTTCTCCGCATTAGTTCAGCCGCCATCCCTGAAGATAAAAAGTGAGACAACAACCACCTACAGTCTCCGAATATCGCGCCACACATCTTTCCTATCATTCTTTCTCTTCCTTAACCTCACCCTCAAGCCCGCGCTGTGTTGAAACATTTAAAGGGTAGTATAATCTCTTGGGCGCGTGTAGATTATAAAAAAAAAAAATCTTTCAGTAAGATTGATCTAGTCTTTCGTTAAGTTTTCATGTAAAAATTTATAAAAACTCAATATGCAATTTTTTTCCGTTGGTGTTTTTAAGATTGCTGAATGCTTTGGCGAGAAAGTAAGATCATTGCGTAATTAGCTCTCAATGGGTGCATATGGAATTTGCGGATCTCTTCTTTGTTCGATATTTGACTGAAACTTTTAAAGCTAATTAGTTTTTCAGGATTATTTCTAGATCCACATCCTTGTGTTTCAAAGTTTAGTTACAATACAATGGTTATGTATTACAAGTTCATTAAGTCAATCGAAAACATTTTACAACTCTTTCCACTTCTGATCTTGCCGCATTCTATAAAGAAGCGTCTGTTTAATGCTAATGGGCATTATCGGAGGGAATTTTCTTTTCGCCGGAATATTCTTTCCCAGGAGATTTGTCGGGCTATCGTGAATCTCCCAAAGAACAAATTTCCCTTGAACGAAAAATCGTATGAAATGACAGCAAAACACCCTTGGAAAGTTTTTTCCCTAAACTAATAAATTCCGTGGGAAACTTTTGAGCATTATTCACTTTCCTTACATTCGAATGAGAGAAAAAGTTCTAGGGAAATTTTTATTCACGATAACTCCCAATATTTCGGCATTCGATAGTAAAAAAAAAGTCAGTTTAGTAATAATTTGGGAATCACTTTGGGAATGTCCCTTTCCCTTTTCTATGAGACTAATTCTCCACGATGGTAAATACAGTTGTTAAATGAGGAAAACGGAATAATGTTCATGTTTAAAAATATATTTTCATCCAGCATTGTTCATTCCGTGTGTAGTCAAACATTGGAATAAATCTGGTATTCATGTCGGCATAACAAATCTCGTGTGAAGGGGCAACAGCACTCTAAAGCAATTTATAAATGTAAATTCTTCAAAAATTATAAGTAAAATTGAAAAAATATAATTATTTAATGCATGTTAAGATAGAAAAAAAATTACTTTTTAATTGCCAAAATAAGATACATTTGAAAAAAAATCTGTGAAGCTATATTTACGTTCCACATCCAATGTACCATCCACACTTCAACAAATATTTTTTTCGCGCGCGCCTTATCACAAAATTAGAGATTATCAATTATAAAACTATTTGCGATGAATTAAAAAAGCCACATTTAAAGAATTGTGAAAATGCACGAATATTTGTTAATTCTTTGGTAGTTCTGATGTGAATAGTCTCTAATTGATCATTCACATAAGAGCGACAACGAACACCGAATTAACTAATGTCGATGTCCTTACAACAAAAAAAAAATTGGTTCGCGACGGATCTGTAACAATTTTGTTTCCCTTAAACAAACTCCATAGACAAAGAAATTGATTTTTTATTCTAAAAGAATTGAATTCTCTCGCATCTCTTATTGAAGATGGAGTTACACACATTTTTTTCACACAGATTTTAAGACACACCACAAACTTGACATTTCGGAGATGTCAATCCTTGTTATTATTTGCGTAGCGATACGTCTTCGTTGAAAGGAAAACCATATAATATTCGTCCATTTTGACATTTCGTTCACACCGAGTTTTTAAATTCATCGCGAATGACGTTTTGTATTAGATAATCTCTAATTTAAAGGTTAAACGCGCGTACGAACAATTTATTCGTTGAAGTGTGGATGGTATGTGGAACGCAAATAGAGCTTGACAGCTCGTAACAATCCCATTGCAATTCGCGTCGACATTTCTTTTCTCAAATGTGGCTTACTTTTGCAATTCAAAAGCAAATGTTTGTTACTAAACACGAATATACATAAATTATATTTCTTTAATTTTGTTTAGTATTTGTGAAGGTTTCGGGTTGCATAAATTTACAATAATTTGTTCATTCGTCCATCGTTGGTAACTGTCATGTGAATTTCTCTTAAAGTCGCAGTTTGGTGCGTTTTGGAGTTTTTACTTTCGCAAATTTTCTTTGAAATGTCAAACGTTAATACACAATCCACACCATCAGAACGCATTCCACAAACCGAGAAATAAATAATTCGGGAGAATTTAACTTCAATTGGTCGATATCCTCATACTTCTCAGCTCTTTGGCGATGAATCTGAATAAAATGTCAAAATCCTAGACAACTCAGAACTCACAGTTCGTAATTAGCTGGCCGCGTCTCATTTGCATTCCACTTAAAACAAAGCCACATCTCCTAAATTTTGGAACCGGATTTGGGAGATTTTCGAAACACATGAGATACTATGTAGATATCTAAAAGGTCAGAAATGAATCATAAAAGCTAAGACACTATTATATAAATAATTGGTCAGGTAAATATTTTGAAGTGACCAATAACAGAACCAAGTTCACCTTTAACGGCGATGCGATCTGATGACTTTTAAAATGTTATATTTAGGTTTTAATTAATTTCTCCAATAATAGGTTGCATTAATTACTTTGACATTTTCATAAGAGCTTGGAAAAAACTTTAAACATTCAAAAAAGAAAAAGTAATTCTGAACAATTTCTAAAATTATTTCTTGATCATTGACCTCTTGAGGGGTGTTGGCATTCTTCTATGGTGACCATTCCCAAAAAAAAACACCAACTGACCTTTCAAAACAAGACCATTTACTGACCTTTAATGAGCCATAGATATTTTCTGAATGTCCTATATATAAGGTGCTAACACCCAATAGGGGGAAGTTAAATGTCCACCTATTCATACTATTTCTTTAAGATATCGATTCGACACGTAGAACTTGCTCCAAATTGTCGGACTTCCAAAAGTTGTATCTTAATTTTTTGGGCAACTACATTATATCGTGTCTATTTTATTGTATGAGATGAAATGAAAGAAGTCCTCCGAAAATATGGGGACAATTTGACAAAATTCAAGCCTGTTGTTAAAGCTGTCAGCACTGATGACAATATAGAGTAGGTAACCCTAAATTGACGGACTTGCTTAAGTACATACCTACTTCAAAGTATTATACCTCGGCGACCTATATCCATCCTGGACTCTGCAGACAAGAACTGCGACAAAGAGGTTGGCTCATACCAATCATATCAAGGGAGCAATGTGTCACTGCATAATAGTGCTTTTAAAAATAACAGTAAATACGTATTGTTTTGTTTTACTTCCACCTTGATGAAAAACCCATCCCATCTATGGCTTACATCAACTTATTTCCAAGGACACTTTATCAAT
This sequence comes from Philhelius pedissequus, assembly GCA_910595825.1. Lineage (NCBI taxonomy): Eukaryota > Metazoa > Arthropoda > Insecta > Diptera > Syrphidae > Philhelius > Philhelius pedissequus. Next base: position 46,936,613 of record OU343161.1, on the reverse strand, counting down.
GTTCTACACTTTCTTCATTAAATTTCCATTGAAATTCCTTCTTCAACCTCATACACGTCTATATACGAGTATGAATGAGTATGAGTATGACTATGATAATAATCATCTCATTACAACGAAACATGCAAACATTTTACCACTTCAACCATACGAACGATATGACATACAACTAAAACTGCAACAACAATAGAACAGGACATTGTCCTTAATTTTCTCAAAATAGCGACACGATTTGAAAAGCTTTTTAATGTAAGCCGGACCATGTCTGTTCGTTCGTTTATATTAAACAATAAAGTTTAAGAGTGTTTGTGTGTATTTTACAAGTTTAGACAAGAAACACGTAAATAGATAGAAGAGAGCACAAACAAATTTGTGTATTGGTATCTAACTCTAACAACTGTTAACCCTGCCCTTAAAGGCAGGTAAGTACTTCACATCCTGATGATGATGATGACTATCTATAGCAATGACACACGAAGCACACAAAAAAAAACACAAGAGGGGAAAGCACATTTTAAGCTTTATTACTCCGTCATACATCTATAGATAATTGTAGAACAGAATAAAGGACGAAAGGAAGGAGGTATGTATGTATATGATGACAAGAAGAAAGACAATGTGCTTGTATATAGTATTTATAATTCTTACCTCAGCACTATCAAGTCCATTACACGTTGCGTCTCCTGATTGCGCCAATTTATATTCGGCATCCTTTGAACTCAGCATTCCAGGACCACCTGCAAAATAATAACAGTAACAATATAATCATTTTCTTCTCTGGCAAGACAACAGCATTTCCTAAGCTAAATCTCGTCTATATATCTATAATATGCCCTCGTTCATGCCTGGGCATTATTTTGAGCAAGTCCTCAACTAAATTTAATGTCCTTGTCGACAGACAGGAATACACCAAACCAACACATATTTACAATCGGGCCAAGCACCTAAACACAAAGAATATGTATGGAATATGGATATGCCAAGGCAAACCAAAATCAAGCCAGGCCAGCCTTTGCAATTTGTGGTTTTATCTCTTATAGCCAAAAACCGACGCACGAAAGAGGTTGAATGAAGTTTGAGTGTCCTTACCACACGTACTACATAGGTAAATTATAGATAGGTATAGTTACTACGCAGAGTGCATGATATCGTTATGATATTAATTATAATTGCTATTATTATTTTAATTAAGCTTAACGAGTGAACGTCATAGTCGTCGGTCGGTCGTGCCGTTGACTATGAGATGAGATGAGATGAAACGAGTTCAGGAAAGGATATTCTCTTAATATACGAGTACACATACGATACACGCCTCATGAATGACTTACCCATTAGTGATGAAATTTTTTCATACACAAAACATCTGTAGCGTTCTTCGTTTGATATCGCATGATGATGTGACACCAGACCGACCAAATATCTTGAATTACCATCCTTCCATGTGGCCAAGCACGTTAGCTCTTCCACTATATTCAGAAAAGAGGATTAATTTAGGTATTATTATAAATTTGGCCAAACAAATTGGATGTTTGTTTACCTGTACTTTCGGTTCCTTGAACATCTGGACAAGCTTGAAAACTCAACAATAATCGACTATCTTCGGTACAACTTTCGATGTTTGAAACAGGACTTTTACATTCTCCATGGCCCCGGTTATAGGTAAATACAAATGGTCCTTAAAAAAATTAAATAAAAACAAAAACAAAATCAAATTTACAGTTACCACAATTATGAAAGTAATTTAATTAAAATACCTTTTAAAGGACACTTCACAGGCTCAGCATTTTCTCGGAATAAACTATAAAGCAAAGCATCACCAGGTATTTGATCGCAGAGGTTCTGTAACGTTTCACGACCCTTACAAAAATCTGGGGGACATAAAGTGTGAAAAGGAACGAAAAACAAATAAAAGAACGAGATTAATGCACAATTTACAAGGATTTCTTTTCAAACAAAATATAAACAAACAAAAAATAGACATAAAATTAGATATAGAAACTAAATTTAAATTAAAACTAACAAATGGTTACACAAAACGAAAGGGGTAGTTGTTAATAATAATTTTAAAGGAAGCTTACAGTATTTAATTGGAAGAAAATTTTAATTTAAATTGAGGTGGGATTGGGGTGAGAATCCACAAGGCCCAATTTCTATAAAAAATAAAAAATGTGCGCGGTGTTTCTTGTTGGCAGAAATTTATGTCAGCAGTTATTTTGACAGCATTAAATATGTATGCCTTTCAACTCACTTTTAGGGTATTTCAAGTAGCCAGGCAGGCACAGTGTTTTTTTGTCAAAAATTATTTGGGATTGCAAAATTTTTGGTCATTCAAGATTGTGTTTTCTGAATTTTATGAGTTTTGGGGATTTTCGATTTTGGGGATTTTCAATTTTGGGTATTTTGGATTTAGAGGATCTTCGGATCATGAAGATTTTATGTTGTCGGAATTAAGGCTTTGGTATATTTGGTTTTGTTGATTGTGGGTTTTATAGATTTTGGAATTATGGAGAATTTGGGGTTTGCGAATTTTGGATTTTTCGCATTTCGTGGTTTGGGTTTTAGGAATTTTGGTATTATACAGATTATGGTTTTGCCGATTTAGCGTTTAAAGGATTTTGGAATTTTCGGAGTTTGCATATTTCCGGATTTTAGCGATTTTGCGAATTTAGGCTATGCGGATATTTTGGATTTTAGATTTAAGGCATTTTGGGTTTGTGGATTTCTAATTTTGAGAATTTTAGCTTTGGGAATATTAGGTTTAGTGGATTTTGGTTTTTTGGGATTTAGGGGACTTTGAATAATTTTGGCTCCTTGGAGTAGCGGATTCTGATAATTTGGGAATTTTGGCTTTGGGGATATTGCGTTTTTATATTTAATTTTAGTCAGATTTGCAGTTATGGAGATTTTGGGTTTTTTGGCGGGATTTTTGAATAATGTTGACTTTTTTTGGTTTAAGGTTTAGAGGATTTTGTGTTTTGGAGATTTTAGGTTTAAGGGATTTTGGAATTATGGAGATTTTGAGTTTTGCTGACTTGGTTTTTTTGTGTTTTTTTATTTTGAGGATTTTTGGTTTTGGGTATTTTGGGCTTTGTGAATTTTAGATTTGATTGTATAGTAATGTACTTTATATCACTTGAAGGCTACTTAAAACGATAAGTGAGTGACTTCTATCTAGAGTCTGCCAAAAAGATGTTGACAAGAAGGGGACTAAGGCTGTTAAGTTAAATGGTAATCGAGCTGGCGTCACCACAATATCCACCTTCGTTTTGTCACGTCCCCGTCACGTTCAACACAAAACACACGGTTGACAATAAAACTTTGGACCACTCACTCTAGTGATTTGCCATGATTGCGTTTAATAAACGGTTTCCCAATAAGCATGATTTGTTATTTAGATTCACAATGGCAAGTACACGATTGAGAAGCAATGTTGTTTTTGCAGATAAAATCATTTTTGCGACGAGGCTCATTTTTGGTTTAATGACTTTGTTAAGACGCAAAATTGACGTATATATGGACGACGCACGTCAAGCCTTAATAAGTTTTTGTTTGGTGTGAACTTTGGATGGTGCTTTGTAGTGTCTTTGATTCCGATCTTTGTGGAAAACGACACACGGTAATGAGGCACCCAAGGAATCAATGTCAACGAGCAGCTCAATCATAACCAGTACCGATGTGAGCCAAATAGATGGGAACCCTTTATAACCTTTTATAACAGCTTCTTTAATGTGTTAGGAGGCTTCCCTAATAGGATAGAAGGTAGAAATTGGGTTCACGGGCAACTAAGTTCGAACCAATGAGCGCTGAAGTGCGTCGTTTTGACACCTCGTTATTGGTCTGAGTCAGACAGTATAATTAGACAAGCTAGGACCTTTACGTTCTGATTCATCAGTTTGATTGTTCGGTTTCATTTTCAAATGACAGGAAAGCTCAATCCGCATTACTATTATGCCTGTGTCCCGTCCATGGGAACCAGCCAAATCTCTAGGTTGATTTCGAACCATAAATATCGGTTGTGGTTGGATGGGGGGTTTCAGTGGACTTTACCGCGCCTAAAACATCCGTACTGCGCCAGACTCGAAATCCTGTTGATTGGTACTCTAGAAAAATTCAATTCAACCATGAGTATCTTCGTCTATTCTGTATCGTAAGTCCCGCAAAAGCTCATAGGCTGCTGACTCGCGGTATAATGAGTAGGAAAAAGGTAACCAGACTGAAAGTTGGTTGAAGTCGTCTGGTAATGAACAATTCGTTGTCTTTCTGGCTCTTTTATCAGCCAGTGTCCAGTACATGTTGCAACGATATGTTTTGCCTATGTCTCCAAATTAGATCAGTTTTACGAGATTTATTGTAGGTGGGCCATATCTTTGTAGCAAAATGCCTCTCAACATCCAGGCATTTCAGCAGTTCGTTTACTAGGAAACTCCGAAGAACATGAGACAGAACACTACCTTGAGGATCCCTACTAAAATAAAAATCTTCTTCCAGAAATTTTTTTGATTAGACTTGCCAGCAGTTGACACTAGCTGTTTACAGAAGATTTTCTATAGCAAGATGATTTGATGATGTTTCCCTAGTTATTTATTTTGTTAAATTTGGTTAGGTTTTCCTTCTAGGAGTTTAAGTCTCATACTTCTGAAGATGGCTTTATAGTGATCTGCTCCAAACTTAATTATTTTTTTTACTGGTTCTTGCATTTTTTTTTTTGGGATTATTCTAAGTCCTGAAAACCGGATGGCGTACGTATTAGTTTAAGAAAATTACACTTTTTAACTTTTGAGCTTAACGTACAATTTTCTTCCAATTAAATTGCTGTTTTTTGGTTGTGTAAACATAAATCAGAAATTAACATTAAATAAAACAATTATTCAAATAACTACGACAGAGTTCCGATAAATTAAAATAAAGAAAGAAGAGAACATATAAGCACGTATTTAATCAAAAAGTCAGTATACGAGTTCAGTATTAATGGCTTATTTGTCTACTTTTTTTTTTAAATTTGAAATTGTATTAAGTCACAAAAAAAAGTTTTTAAAACAAAATATCCATATAATTAATTCAAGTCATTAACAAAATTAATAATAAAACTTTAATAACTGTATCCGCGTAGTAAACAGTCATGGCTCACAGCAGTCTGGTTTCTCGGTATCATTTGCATTTAATTCAATTTACCAGCAAAAGATATATAATATATTTATTTATTTTTTCTTTTAATTTTATGTACGTGCTGACTCCATTTTTGTTTTTGTATTGTTCAAAGGAGCTTCCGATTCCGACAAACAAAACTATATTTAAATAATAATTAAAAATTCATTTCAGCTCAGCGTAGCGTGCGCATATATGTACTACGATACCATGTTAAACATTAAATACATATATAAGGAATAAAAACTAAAAAAAAAAATCCATCTACAGATACTTTTGTATCTACTTAAAAATTCCAACCTCTTCGTGTTGGCTGATTATTTCGCTTAAATGAACACTGAAATTCAGAAGCATAGGTACAATGCATAGGAGTACTTTACGGTACGGTATCCACACCATATCCGTTGAATCCTTGTTCGCATGTCCTGTGCGTGAAGCCAAAATGCCAATGGCAAACGGAATGATAATAATTTATATGTATATAGTTATTATTGCAGTTTTTATTATTGTTATTATTTTTTTTTCACTGCGTGTATAACGAATTGATGAGGTTATTGTTTTTTTGTCGAATTTAATGGAAATGTTTATGTGTATGTGGTTTTTTTTTTGGTCTGAAGATTCTTTTTGAGTAAAACAAAAGTGCAGGCATGAGTAAAGGTCGCACGACCTTGCTTACATTTTTAAAGCACAAAAACGAATAGAAGAATTTTTTAAACCAAACATATTTTAAATTTGATGTACTTTGCTGTGAAGTTTTTCGTTGCCAAGATATTATATGTTTGCACCGGAAGAATCTTGATAAAATTCAACAAACTTTGTTTCCCCAAGGGAGAATAATGAGATTAAATAGAACTGAACTTCGTTGTGTTTTTTTTTTAACAGATTAAACGATATTCAGTTTTACTTCAACTTATTCAGCACCTCCTGAGAGTTAAAATTAAGGAAGAGTTCCGTTTACTTTCTTCCGGACCTACAATATACATTTGTACTTGGAAATGATAAATTTAACATTAAGGCTGAAGTCTGTAGCTTAGAAAATGTTGTTTAAAAAAATTCATTGAAAGACCTTTCCTTCGTTTGGGAGATACTAAATTTAATGGGTATTTTTGTTGGCTTGCGATATATGTACATAGATACTATAGGGTAAGTGCATTTGGAAAAAACAGCGATCTTGAAATTTTAATCAAACTTGAGATTACGATTTTGTCTGTCTGTACAACGATCTGCCTAAACGGCTGATGCGATTTGATTCAAACTTGAGACTTAAGTGTTTAGGTTCTTGTCTCAAATAAATTTTAAAATCTTTTCGTAGAACGAAAAATAACGGTACCTGCTATACAATTTTGTCTACCATCTTAATTAACTCGGAAAAGGCTCTAACGATTTTGATGTAAAAAAAATACAATTATATTACATACAACTATATTTTTTGATTTTCGACTTTGTCATAAACGTCTCGGCGGATTTGATCAACATTTTTATATAGGATGTCCTTCCAATCCCAAATAATACTACATGCCAAAATTTTCGAAAAATATTTTTTTTGGATCTTTGAGAAAAATCCTTTTTATTAAATTCTATATTTGGAAAACGTATACTGTTAAATATTTAAAATAAAAAATTAAGAAAATTTGTATTTTAAAATTGTGTAAGAAACGTCCTTAAAAATATATTTTGTCATTTCTACTAACAATCTTGTGCTTACGATGATATTAGTGTGCAAGTACGTGGGATGTATGTATACGTATATACGACATATGTATGTACTGAAATCGTGGAATTTTAAAAAATCAAGTTTTTTGCAAAAAAAAAAAATGTTACAATCATGTGAAAAACTGAAACGCACAAGTTCTGTTTTCATAGAGCTTCTTTTTCAAAGCAAATCGAACTTAAAACAAAAATCATTTTAATTTCACCAGCAGTGAGTGCGTAAGCATTTAAGCTCTTACGAAGCTTATATATTTATGCAGGGGCTGCGTGTGAAATTTGTAAATGTACATTCAACAAGTTCTAGTTGTAAAAAAGGCTAAACTTTTGCAACTTTCCCATGGCAAATTCCCCGTTCCAAAAAAAAAAAAAAAAAAAAAAAAATAGGTGCCATGAAATAAAGTCCAATAAAATAAAGTAGAAAACCAAATTTTGGTATATGTTAATTTTTTTTGGAACTTTTTAAAAAGAAATCTACAAATCCAAAAAAATGCATATACCCAAACTTGTACCCACCCCAAATCCTATATTGGGCAGGGTGGTTGCAGGGGGCAGCCTCTTACACCCCAAGCATTTTGTACGCCGTGAACATAATTGCAAAAAACACTTCACACAAGTACCGCAATAGAACCTAATAGTGGGACATACGTCCCAAATTAGTTTTTGAGACTTATGTCCTTCTTTTCTTAAACGGCCGCCTGCCGGTGTTTTTATAAGATTTTTTTCCAATGACTAACCTAATGATCTTCAACTAACGCTTTTGTTTATTATTCAACTCAATTAAAAACGGTAAATAAGGACATAATTTTTTTAATTTCAACTTAAGCCAAGCCTATTCTTAATATTTTGTCTGTTTGGATGTTATTACATTATGAATTTGGACTTTATTTCATGGCGCCAAAAAATATTCTAAGTAAATCTACGAGTATGTACCCGCGAAAAAATGAAGTGAAATGAATAAATGTTTTCACATTCTCTGATACGCATTGCTTTCACTTCTGCAATTCACCCGGTACAAAAAACTATTTTTTGGGGGAAAAAATGAAGTGAAATTATTATTCACATTTACTTTTTCAATTCATTTGCTAGACAAGTATATAAACCTAAAACTCGCTTAATATTAATATTATCGATTCCCGACCGACACACAGGTCCTATTTTCCCTATTTTTTTTAAAGGGAACATAAACTTGTGGAAAAACTTTTTTTTTCGTATTTTTACTATGATTATGACATCGATTTTGACTATTCAATTTCACATGGCAACAAAAATAATTTTTGAACTTTGGTTTAATAATTTTTCCAAAAGGGACTCAGGTGCAATTCATAAAAAAAATGTTCATGTGCTTCGGTTTAATGCATTTAAATAATTTAAGTTACATAAAATTCGAGTAAATGGTTAAATATTTCTATTTATCATTTCACGCGGAAATTAGTCAATGTGAAACTTTCAAATCTACCATCCATCGCAGCTATTTTTTATGAAATATCTCAATAGATGGTTTTGTTATACAATTTTGCAAGTTGAAATAAATTAGAGTTCAAAAAGTGCGGCAAGCGAATTCAGAAATGTTTCTCTTTTTATTTCACCGCAAAACTGTGAAATTTAGCTAAAAAATCTTGTTCACATTTCTAACATTGCTAATATCTCATTTTTCTGAACTGGCAACTAAATGTTTTGTTTTTAATTTTAATTCAAATTTTTAGGAATAAAAATTATGCATTTGAAATATTGTGGATCGCATCAATATTGTGGAACGAGTAAGTGCACTTCAAACTTAGTAATAATTTTTAATTAAATGAAATTTTTAATATAAGTTTAAATCACGCTATTTCTTTCATTTTTTTAACATCGATATTTAAATTACACTTTGTAACTGACCCAAGTGAAAAATGTTATATCGAAGGGTGAAAAGTTAAGAAAATCAATTATGTTTCGGATTAGGAAAAGTGCAATGCAAAGTTAAAAATGTCACTGCTTTTATAAGGTAAATATTTCATTTTCACTTGGTTTCGTTATTATAACATCCCAATTTTGATTGATGGATTAAGTCTTATTTTTTTCACATTACAATTAACGTGCCTTTACATACCAAGTGAAAATATACAAATGTGGTTTATATGTATGTAATTTATAGGTACTTGATTGTACATATGTGTTTTTAATTTTCTATAGAATTTTTAATTTAATATTCAGCCAGTGTGATATCCAAATGCAAAAGCTATGTTTAATTGGCTGCGTGTCAGAGCCGTAATGATTTTTGTTTTGGTTGGTTCGTAAAATTAAAACCCTCAAGAGCAAAAAAACAAAATTATACATAAATAATATTCATATACTTTTTGGATTTTTAATTAACAAAACTGCAATTGAGTAAGGAACTCACTCTCTTTATTCCGCCTGGTCCGTCAGGTCTCCCCGTATATCGGAACGAAGTACTTACTAGTGTGGGTGCAGGGTAAAACAGGGATTTGTATAAATGAAAAACCTAAATGTCTTTAAATGGCAGGAATATTAAATGTTGAATATAAAAAAAAAAACAGTTGTATTACTCTTGTCGTAAATTATTAATCTGATTTTGATGGTACACACAAACACATCAGAGAGAGAATTAATATTTTCTGGTTTTGCCCACAATGATTATACTCGTATATATACTTTAATTTGATCACATAAGTAATTATTTAATCCTCTATAATATTTGAAAAAAAAAAACATAAATATGCATTTGATTGAGGATTTAATTTTAATTTTCGATCTAACGACACCAAATAGGAGAAAGATAGGTACTTTAACATCAGGGGTTCATTTGGTAAAAAAATCTTTTATTGAAACTATTTTGAATTTCTTTTACTAAAACTCATCGACGGATATTTAATTGTTAATTTAGCCAAAAATAATAATAGTTTTATAATTAGACGTTTCAATATTACCAATAGCTGCCACTACAGCAAAAATCTTTTTTAGTGAATTTTGACTATGAATCTAAATTAGGCTCTTAACGATTTCTGAACGTCTTAAGGCAACCAATATAAATAAGCAATATTTAAATGAAATTCATAAAAATAAAGATTTTTTTGAGTTGGTTTTTCATAAAAAAAATATGTCAAAATGTGATCATACTCCCCTATTCCAAAATGTATGATTTCTGTTATTTAAAAATTAAAATAGAAAATATATAATTTAACATTTTTAATCTATATATTTATATATATTTATATATATATATATATATATATATATATTATAGCTTCAATTGTCCGATGATTTGTAGTTTTTTATTAAATGTTGATTGTATAAATTATTCATTAATATCGGAGTGAAAAAAAATTTGTCAAATGTGAAATATAGACAGGAATATGTAAATATATCTTTGTTAAAAGCTTACTTCCGTTAAAGAGGGGAATTATTATTATATTGGAAAAAAAAACTCAAAGGCTTATTGGTGGAAGTGTAAATCAAATATTAATTTTTTTTTTCAATTTGAGAAAATGTGTACCACAAGAATTTGGCCCTAAAAAAAAAGAAATGGAAACACAATCGCCTAAAATATAAAAAGCCAAACAACTACATTTCTAAACAGGAGGACTTCATAAATGGTTATTTCACTTTTGGAAAAAGTTGAGATTGTAAAATGTTCCATACAACATTGTTGACAGGGTTACCATCACTGATATATTATAATATTTATATATATTAATGGTTTGTTGGTATCAGTTTGTCAATTTAAATGAAGAAAAAAGATTTTTTTATCAATTGAAATTAATAAGATTTGATACGGAACCAGTAGAAACTTTTTTTCGTTTTTCTTTTGTTTTGAAGTAAAACATATTGTATTACAATATTTTGAATAAATTTTAAATACATTTTTATTTTATAAAATAAACTCAAGTGCTATAACTTCATTTTTAAAGGGACAGACGGAGTGCCAAGCAAAGTTCTGGAATTGCAATCTTTTACAAAAACAAACTCCGTCGATTTTCTGTCTACCTTTATCTTCAATAGCAATGAAGTCAAATTCTGAATATTTGCTAGGTTAGTCAGCACAGGGCCCTCAACTAATTTCAACTTTTAACAATAAGTGGTGGTTCCTGATAAGACATCAACAATCACAAAAACCGGAACATCTCTCAGTTTGCTGTTGTTTCAATATTATTCTACTTTAAATATTTGGTAATAAAACTTCATGAAGAACGAACTTGGCAAACTGTTAGATCTCACTACTTTTAATGGCTTACTTGTGCATAGAGGTTTTTGTATAGAAGAACTTGGTGTTTTTTTTTAACATTTATGTTTTTGATTTTATTTTATTTTAAATAATTTTTCCATGCCTAGTCATACATTTTTATTATTTTTGGTACCTCTAGTAGAACCGTTCTTTGGTTTTCGATTTTCTGAAAAACGGTTGATTTGATTTTTTTGCATTTTTTTTTTGAGAAGCTTCTAATAATTTATAAGCGTATTGTAAGCTAAATTAAAAAAAAAATTGTTTTCAAAATAAAACAATACTTTTTTTTCAATTCAATATTTCGAAAACGAATCGTTTTTTTCGATTTCTTCGAAACTTTATATTTAGTAGTTTTTTGACAAACATATATCGGTACCTCTTATTTAAATTTTGAAAAACCGTTAAGAAAGAAATTTCTTCACAAAAAAGGCTCCAAGAATTTATTAAAAATAAAATGCACGACTGGATCGCACGAACTTGCTCTTATGTCCGATCACATCGTATGCAAAAGATTTCTATTAAAAATCTAAATATATTTTTAAAGCCATTTTTAACTCAATTTTGTATATGCATATACAAAATTTCATTAATTTTGTTCTAAAATAAATTGGTATGATAATATTAAATATTTAATAATATAAACTCAAAAGCAAAGATTAAATCTGTTTAATTAAAGAAAAAATAATTCAAAATTCTGAAATAAATACTTAAACTAATTTGAGCAAAAAAAAAAGTGCGCCATTTTATTTCTTGGATAAATTTGAATTTATAAAAAAAAAATTAAATCTGTGGAGCGGTTTTTGAGAAAAAAAGTTTTTTTTAAAACTTTTTGAAAATATTTAAAAAAAATTCAAAAACGCCAATTCATAGGTATTCAGAAAATACAAATAAATATAATTTTTGAAAAGAAATTTAATGAGCAGTTTTCGAATAATAAAAATACAAAAAAATATTAATTAAAAATATTGGTACGTGGTATAATTTGGGCAACCTAAGCCTATATTTTTGTGAAATTTCGAAAGAATCGGTTAAGCCATTTATGAAAAAAACGGTCCCATGGAGAGTACCGCTTTTAGACATTTTTCTAATTTTTTTTCAACTATATGATCGGTCGTAGCTAAAAACCCACACTGCTTTTTTTTTTTTTCAAAATCGTTAGAGCCGTTTCCGAGAAAAATAGGTTTGAACGTAACGGTTACATGGCAGGTACCGTTATTTTTTGAGCTAAAAAAAAATTTTCAATTTCCCCTCTGTACAATACCTAAAAAACTCTATATACCAAGTTTGAAGCAATTCGGCCAACCTGTTTGGTCTGTAGGTGTCTATACACACATACAGACAGACTGACAGACAGACATATGTACATACGGACAGAATTTTTAGACCATCTTTTTTCGTCTTCGCTATCATCGTAATGCCAACTTTTTTTTTCGACGAATGCATAACTTGCCCTATAATCTCAAGTAAAAATTATGTAAGCATAGATAAGTCTACTTTTAAGTAAAAATATATTTTATTTTTTGTACCTACTTATTAAAGGTACCACCACTTTACAATATTTTCAACTTTATTGGATGAACCGATTAAAATTATTTTTTTTTAATACAAATGCTGCCTAAATTTAAAAATAATATTCGATATTTCTTGATTTTCAAAAAATAATTTTTGTTGAAAACCCGATTTTTCAAAAACGAGTAGGTAACTGAATCAAATTATAATGTTGTACTTTTATTAATAATTATGGTCTTTTCGATTGGTCGTCCGGAAGGTGTTCGATAGATATCAAATGACAGTTCTTCTCCTGGAAATTTCCACTTACAGCGACTAAATGTCAACATCGAATTAAACGTCAATATTGATAAACATGGATGTTAAGATCGAAGAAAACAACATCGCTGTCAGAAAATATCGAATAAGAAAAATCGATGTTTTTTGATATTTTTTAATACATTTTTTTTTGAAAAATTCATATTTTATAAATTCAAAATGCTTTGAAATTGAAATTCAGAATCAAGATTCTAGTGTTAAGTTTCTTAGGATAACCAATCGAAACGTTAGTTTAATTAGTTTAAATAGGCGTGTCAATTTTTTCCCTAAAAATGTTGTCAACATTTTCTACAAAATTATTAAAAAAAAAACACTCCAACGATTTTGGAATTCTATAGCACCTATGTTTATCGCAAGTATGTGCATCACGAGAGCGGGTCAGAATTCTGTATATGTACAAAAAAGTGTAAAAACTTTTTGTTTCCAAAATGCTATGCAAATGCCCAATTAATTTATTTTAAGTTTTTGGATAGAGAATTTTTGTATTACAATTTTTCTGTCCAAAAATCTTGAACTAAAATTTTATTGAAAAAAAGTATTTTTGAATTTACTTTATTCAAAACTTTTATATATTCAAGTACTGATTTGACTTTTCCAATCTTATATTCGAAAGGTAAATACTAAGCTGCTTTTATGTCTTCTACATTTTGATAAAATTGCGAAAACTAAAAACAAAAAACAATAAAAATAGTTTTAGTATCTAATGCTAAAATTTTGTGAATATATATTAAAGTCTTTTTCTCCCTACATTCTTCACCATAACCACTTAATCCAAATCAAAATTAATTATTCAAAATATATACAATATCCCAAAAAGCTCATAGATTTTCCAGACTATTGGCTTTAGTTAAATTGTTTAAAATTACAGTCGTCAAAATATTTAAATCACATCACAGAGAATAAATTTTAACGCATGTGGAGTTTGATAAAAAATCAATTGAATACAATATTTCAATAATTAATAAGCAGCTGAAAGGATTATATTAATTTTTGAATTCTGAATAAGCTCCAATACATAGAATCATCTGATTAATTTTATACAGGGTGGATTTTTATTAAATAACAGGATTTTCAGTGTTTTTAACAAGAATTATAAAAAAAAAACACTGTGAGACAGGAGTTGTTTTAAGTGAAGGTTTTTACTTGAAGGTTGGATTATTCTGGGCTGGGTGCACAAAAGCAATGCGATATGGGAGCGCAAACACACCAAGTAAGAGTGCAGAAATCCTTCGAAAATATAAATTCTCCATCTCACTAATTTTCAAGCTAATTCCTGAGGTTCAGTGTTGCACCCCCCCCCCCAACTGGTTGCAAATGTAGTGCTTATGAAAAAAAGTATAGCGGAAACAAAAAACAAATTAATTTTACAATTTTTTTTAAAAATTCCCTCTACGTCTTTCAAGAGTTTTTTTGATTGCATAATTGCATCAACAGTTGAAATATTCAAATTATTTCTGAAATCATCCTTTATTATATTTAAACTTGAGAAGAACCTCTCTGCAGTTGCACTGCTATGGGGCAAGCTACACAACGTAAGCATGTAACTGCATACATTTTCAAAGCACTCAATAAATTAACCCAAAATTTAACAATTATTTCATTAAAATATTCTTTTAACGTTTATTGTGAACTTATAATGGAACGAGATTCGGAATTTAACAGTGAAGATGTTGTGTTCTGGACTTACACAAAAATTATTCAAAAAGATTTAAAACTACAAACACACTATTCATTTTTAAAAATAAAAAAATGTCTGATGTAAGAAAAGTGTCGTGTTTGGAGGAGCGTGTGTAGTTCGTGCTTGTGACAAGAATATGTAGTAAGAACACAACAATTGTAGTAGGGGGAAACGCTGGTTAGGCTCCAGCTCGTTGTACAGTGAAGGGCGCAGTTCTAAAATCAGAGTTGCCCTCCAAATACGGAGTTAATGCATGTGTTGCATCCACTAATTCAGTTAATTCAAACTCCCAATACTAATAGCAACAAATACACCCAAAACGCCATTGTCCGTTGGCTGCATGTCAACCAGAGCCCAACGAACTAAAGAGCTAAATGAACTGAGAAACTTAATTGGGGAACTAAACTATGTAACTAGTAGCTCATTAGTTCCCCAGGGTACTAAAGTGTGAAGAACTACGAACTGGAACTGAATAAGCGAACTAGTTAGATCAACTGAATTAGGCAGTTCACTAGTTTAATAGTTCTCCAACAAAAAAGAATTCTTGTTGAAGGAGTAACAAATGTGAGCAAAGTGATGAAAACGGTTTCTTCTATTGTTTGATTCGATCACATTGAGTTGGGTTGCTGTAGGTTGCGTATGATTATGGTATTTCAATTTTGTAGGGAACTAGTAAACTTAAGGAATTTCAGTACATTCTTTTGCGCTATATAGAGTTCCCTGTATAAACTGATAAAAACATACTTAAAATGAATAATTAGCCCTACTATATAATAAATGAAATAATAAATAACAAAATTAATCAAAATAATAATTATATACAGAAAAACAAAAAATCTACAACAGAAATTGAAGCTGGCAACTCCAAAGCATTTTTCAGTATTCCCTATATACCAAACTAACACACTGCAAAATTATTCACGAAGTAATCAAGCAAGACACCACCAAACTCACACTGGCTTGCAAGGCAAACTGCACGTTGAAAAAGCTTTTCTCAAACACGAAAACATCAATTGAAAAAGAACAACAATACAATGTGGTCTACCAAATTGGATGTTTAAGCAATGCAGTTGACAATTGTGATCTTGTGTATATATGGATGATGAAAAGGGTGCTCGGAGTGAGGATACACGAACAGAAAGCAGACATAAGAAAGAACAAAATAACAACAGGCTTTGCGCAACACATACATGATCACAGCACCCAGCTGTTTTCGATAATGTCAAAATAGTAGCAAAGAAAAAAGAGAAAATACAAGAAAATACACGATAGAAAGCTTGAGGACACAAAAAAAACTGATGAACGCAATGAATACGAAAGAAGACAAGGACAACATAAAGTCAAATTACAGTGTGGCAATAAAAAATGTTCTATGATATTAGCATTTAAGTTCTTGTCTGTTTTTTTTTGTTTAGTGTTTAACGTACATATTTATTTATTTATTTTCTTCATTGTAATTAATGTTCGGCGGTTGGATGTTGTAGGAACTGGGGGCCTCGAGCTGTATCTTTTTCTACAAATCAAGTGCTTACATTACCTCCAAGTTGGTAGCCGCCGGATACTAGTCTTGACTATATGTCATGACTTGCTAAACTTGTAAGTGCGAATGTTGATCACGGAAAAATTGCAACATTAAAACCCATGGCCCTATAGATTGGAGGTTATTGCGTTGGGCTAACGACCCGACCACAGTAAAAAAATAATATTGTTATGAGAGACACGCGAGAAGTCTCGGATGACGACCCACCTCAAATGGCAACCAGTCCCGGAACGAAAATGGATTACGACCTATGAGTATGCACCTGGAATGTAAGGACACTATACGCCAGGTGCTACTCAAAAACTTGAATCTGTCCTCTCGCGCTACAAGGCAGACATTACAGCGATCCAGGAGATACGATGGACAGGATCAGGAATAACGAAAAGAAAAGATTGCGACAGTTATTACAGCTGTTATCAAAGAATGCACATGTTGGAATGCGGATTTGTCGTGGGAAATCGACTCAGGTCGAAAGTCATAGATTTTAAGCCGATTAGCGATAACCTGGCTGTGATCCGCATCAAAGCTACATTCCAAAACATCAGCCTTATATGTGCACACGCCCCTACCGATGAAAGTGAGAAGTCTAACAAGGAGGAGTTTTACGACCTCCTGGACAGAGCCTACGGAGCCTGTCCGGAGTACAATGTCAAAGTCGTGCTCGGAGACTTCAATGGTAAAGTCTGGAAAGGAAATATCTTTGGTGGATTATTTGGAAGGCCGAAACGACAACAGATAACGGTTTCCGACTAATCGACTTTGCTGCACTAGATTTCCCCGGCGAAGGATACACACAGCAACTTGGCGATCTCCCGATAGTCGAACAGCCAAGCTTCTTGGAAGTGCGAACTTTCAGAGGTGCAAACGTGGACTCTGACCACTTTCTTGTTGTGACAAAATTCCGAGCCCTACTGTCAAACGAAAAGAAAACGAAGACCGCCCAAAGGAAGAAATTCAATATCGCCTGCCTTAGCACATCTGAAAAAGCCAAAGACTACATTGAGGAATCGACCGCGAAACTCTATGCCGTACCTGGTCAAATAGCTCCATATGCCCAATCTACAAAAAAAGCGATCCTATGTCCTGCAAAAACAACAGAGAGTGCACGCTTTACAAAACGCTAATTTTACCAGTTCTATTCTACGGCGTCGAGTGCTGGACGATAAGTAAAAAAGCGAAATTGATACTGGGCATTTTCGAAAGAAAAATTCTTCGGACCATGGAGGATATTCAATCGAGAATTGTACGATCTGTACCAAGATGTGGATATTGTCCAAAGAGCCAAAGCGCATCGAATACACTGGCTCGGCCACATTGAGCGAATGGACAACAACGCTCCAGCCAAGAAAATCTTCGAATCCCAGCCCCAAGGTTCGAGACGACCAGGAAGACCGAACCTACGCTACAGGGGCCAGGCGGTTACAGACGCAAGAGCGCTTGGTCTCGACGACTGGAGGGAGCGCGCGAGGGACCCCAACCGATGGAAGACCGCAATATGTCAGGGAGCGACCCTCCATGGATCGGGAGCCGGATAAGTAAGTCAAGTTATTAATGTTCAATGTAAAAGTTATGTCTAAATACAAATTATGTAAAAGTAATTAAAATTGTTCAAGAAAAATAATTGTGTAATGGAATTTTTTACAGTTTAACAAACCAGTCTCTTGAAAAAGTTGGAAATACCCCCAACGAAACGCCGATAAACAATGAAATAGTTTTATTTACATTCGGAAATTACTGGTCTGTAAGCATGGGAAAATCATTTAATTATTTAATCAAAAAAACCAGATCACCATTTTCAACTAATTAAAAGTTAATATTTGCTATATTATCTTTATAACAGGTGATTTTTTTGCTACTTGGTTTTTGACGTTTATATTTTTGACAGATCACACATGACAAATTCCACGAACATTTGACACTTCGATTCAGTATTGTTTGCCATTTCATCATGAATAGACTTTCGCCTGAACAACGTTTGCAAATTATTGAAATTTATTATCAAAATTCGTGCTCTGTGAAAAATGTGTTTCGCAAGCTACGTCCGTTTCAGCGACGAGGCTCATTTTTGGCTAAATGGATACGTGAATAATCAGAATTGCCGTATTTGGAGTGAAGAGCAGCCAGAGGCAATTCAGCAGCTACCAATGCATCCCGAAAAATGCACTGTTTGGTGCGGTTTATGGGCAGGCGGCAGAGCGATGAAGGCCGCAGGGTTACGGTCAATGGAGAAAGGTATCGTTCGATGATAACAGATTTTTTTTTTGCCGAAAATGCAAGAATTGAACTCGGTGGACATGTGGTTCCAACAGGACGATGCCACATGCCACACTGCACACGAAACCATGCATCAATTGAGAGGCGAATTTGGTGAGCAGTTGATCTCACGTTTTGGCGCAGTCAATTGGCCACCAAGATCATGTGATTTGACCCCGATAGACTATTTTTTGTGGGGCTATGTTAAGTCTATTGTCTATGGGGACAAGCCAAACACGATTGCTGCCTTTTAAGCCAACATTGAACGCGTCATTGGTTAGATTCCGGCCGAAATGTGTGAAAAAGTTTGCTAAAATTGGACCTTCAGAATGGACCACCTGGAGCGTAGCCGCGGGCAACATTTAAGTGAAATTATTTTTAAAAAGTAAATGGCAGAAATTGATTTATCGATCCAAATAAAAATTTCATTCACTTTTTACAACTTTCAGTGTTTTTTTTAATTTTCAAAAACCAAGCTCTTAAAAAATCACCGTTTATAAAAAAAGAGACTGCCCTCATAATACAAGGACGGATCGTCTAATTTTAACAATTTCGGGCTTCTTGGATGCTAACCAGGGAAGAATACTACGGAGAAAAAACTCAAATTCCATATCCAAAATTTAGTACATTATATTGTGGAAAGTAGGGTTAACCAACTGCTCCGGTGTAATTGGATTTGGATAATTTGCGAATCTGTTGAAAGTTTTCTGATTTTTGTTTGATACAAACTGATACCAACTGATGTTCCGAGTCGATGTGAATTTTCTCATTTAAAATCAAATTTCCGGCCAGTGCGTTACATTCATACAAATCCGTCGACTGAGTAATGGGTGAAAACAAAGTCACCAACAATTTCACGGAATTTTTAATTCTGTGGATGTTCCGAACATGTCGCCACATACTTTGAAATTGATAGTTGGCTCAGTAGTAATTTTGGTGAACAACTCCGATGCAAAAAAACTTTGTAACGCAATCGGTTTGATTGAAACTTAAATAAAATGTTATTCAAAAGAGACTATTTGGGGGATCAAGATGCTCTCGCTTTATCAAAAAGATCGTGGTAAATAATAATAATTATGTCAACAAGCTTCAATGTGCTGAAAATTTTAAAAATCCGTTGTGATCCTTCAAGAATGCGATGGTCTATTGCTGGAACTTCTGCGGCAACAGTGATGTTAAGTGCCATAATTCGGACCCAAATAGTCATCAATGCTGGCGACACGGTGAATAAATAGCCGAAATAATTTTCGCAATCAAGTGTCTTTCATTTACCGTGCGTAGAGTTTTTGCTTTGACGAATAATTTGTCTCAAGGAGAATCGTTTGATGTTTATGGTATTAGTCTTGAAATTCATATGGTCAATTGCATGTGACTTGCTCACGTTCCGGCAAACCTATCGCTTTTTCCGTGACTTGAGTGAAAAAGCGGAAATTGCAAAAAATATTGACTTGTTATTTTCATAGCATTTAATAGATCTTTTGAATGAGGAATTTGAATTGAAATTAAATTAAATTAAAAAAATTTTGCGAAACGAAGTTCGTCGGGCAGCTAGTTTTATATATAAGCGATTTTTTACTTGCGATTATAGGTACAATCAAACATGACATTACGATCATAGCGAACACCAAAAAAGTGGGACCCGCAATTCCGTCTGTCTGTCAGTCTGTCTGTCCGTATAACGATCTACAGCCTAAGCCGCTGAGCCGATTTTGTTCAAACTTGGTGCTTAAGCGTTTTAGATGATTGTCCAAAATAGATTTTTGAATCGTCGTTTTAGCCCCAAAAATAACCGTACTTGCCATACAAATTTTTCTACCATCTTAATTATTTCGAAAACGGCTTTAACGATTTTAATAAAAATTGGTGTGTGTACTACTTCGGATATTGTCTACATTTTGGCTAAAATTTTTTTTTCAAAAATGTTGTTATTAACCGTACCTGCCATACAACCATTTTATTGATTTTATAATGTCTCATAAACGGCTCATAGGATGTCGATCAAAATTTTTATTCAGGTGTTACTTCAAATTCTTAACAATACTGCATTTCAAAAGTTTCGAAAAATAGTTTTTTTTGGATTTAGAAAAAAAAGATTTTGCCAAAAAAATCATCTTTTCAGATGAAGCTCATTTTGATCTTGGCGGGTATGTAAACAAGCAAAATTGTCGCATTTGGGGCACAGGAAATCCGCACGCACACATTGAAAAGCCGACACACCCAAAACGAGTCACTGTTTGGTGCGGATTTTGGTCCAGAAGCATAAATGGGCCATTTTTCTTCGAAAATGAGCAAGGAGTGGCCGTTACAGTCAATGCCGATCGTTATCGGGCCATGTTGAACGAATTTTTGTTCACAAAATTTGAAGAGGAGGATATTGGCAATATTTGGTTTCAACAGCCGAAGATACACTCGATGTTTTGCGCCCCCCTTTTTTGAAGATAGCATTATCAGCCGCAGAGCTGATATCGTTTGGCCACCTCGGAGCTGCGATTTGATACCGTTGGACTATGTGGGGTGCCGTAAAAGATAAGTGTTACGCCGACAAGCCAGAGACAATTGACGCTTTAAAGGACAATATTCGTGAAGCCATTGGTGAAATACAGCTGCACACAATCGATAATGTGCTTAAAAATTGGACCGATCGTGTAGGCTACTGCATGGCCAGCCGAGGCAGCCATTTGAATGAAATTATTTTCCATTATTAACCGGAAGGATTGTACTTTCAAATAAAAAAAGAAATTTGAGAAAATATTCAGTAGTTTTTTTATAGCATTTTCAAAAAAAAAAAGTTATTTGGCGGACCCTTTATATAAAAATTTAAGTGAAAAACGACTTTAAAAATACTTTAGCCGTTTCCATTAAGAACCTTTTGCATATAATGTGATCAAACATAGAAGCAAGTACGTGCGATCCAGTCGTGCATTTTATTTTACACTGAAATAACTATTTCATGCAAAACTGATAACCACATTCTTCTTTCCATAAAATATATTCAAGCCGCCAGCTCTAAAATTCGATCAGAAAAAACTACGCGAACATAATTAAAGACAGACCACCCTGTAAAAGTATAATATGTTTTCCTCTAATATAACAAAACTCTGCATATTATGCAAAATTTTGGAAAATAGAAAATAAATCCAATTTCGTGGCTATGTGCATTCAGTTAAAATCAAATATTGATTTTTGTTTATCGCATATTTTATTATTGCTACTGATGCTATTGCAGTATAGCTTTCCGATGTCGCCGTCGCAAGTCATCCTTATATGCATGCATTTGCTGCTGGTTGAAATTAATATTTGTCATCACGATATACGAGTATAGCAAACCGAAATGGAATTGCAGAGAGGAAGGGGTATTTTCAATTTCGTGTCCTTTGCTATATTAAACCAAATAAAATACACACACACACACATATTTATTTGTTCAGAACAAATAGCAATAATAATAAAGAAATATATCTACCTATAAATTGTTGGTAAAGGTTATATATGTTTTAAGGATTTACAATAAAAAAAAAAGAACACCATTCCAACTGCAGGACGAGTAGGTCATAAAAGAACTTATAGAAGCCAACCACCGTCAGTTGCCATAAAATGACATGTCGGAAATTACAACTCACGACGGAATCCACATTTATGAAATACCAAACTTTTCCAGATATCAGATGAAAGAAAAAAAAAACAAAAACTGATATTTCGGAATACCACCAACAAGGATTCAAAAAGAGGATGCAGACGAAAATCACTAATTACTTGGTTTGCATAGATCAATGTACTTTACCTACACGACGAAATAGGCAACTATTTATAACTACATATATAGTCGTATAGGATTTGCGGTTATTATTTGAGGTCGGTGGATAGTGGCTCATTTGGCTTGAGGGCAAACTGACTTGATCTGCACACAGACCATAAATTTATTGATATAGAAATAGCTGAAATTCAAAATATTCAATTATACAATCTCATTTCAAATGAAAATCATTAAAATGTATTCCACACATATAGTCTATAGTGCAAGCAGCAGCAGCAGCATTGTTGATGGTAATGCCCCCGGGTGTGATTTCAGAGGAAACATACTATGCATTCACTGAACCTTTAGGTTGCTCGTCGTTCAAACTAAAAGCTTTAAATAAGTACGTCGGATGATTATAACAAAAAACAAACAGACATTTGGAAGGAAGCAGTCCAGTCAGCGTACTGAGCACGTCAAACAAAAACTTCGTCGATTTTTGGGGAGTCAAATGGCAAACATGAAACGAATTGTTGAATCTATTCCCATCTTTATTTGATAAATATTTGTACATAGCAGGATACTGGCAAAACTTTTATAATATTAATCTGGTAATCCGTGTCCGTACATCTATCCAGGGGGCAATACAACAAAAAAAAGTTCAAAAGGTTAATAAAAGTGAACAGATTTAGCAAGAAGCTAGCTTGTAAATGAGAGCTTGCGGCAAGATACAGGCACTCTCAACTTAAACTGAATTTTGTGTAGAAGTTGGTGCCTATAGGAAGATGCTATAATTTTTGCAAATGGCGGCAAGTGTTAATTTTGCTTTCACATAAAATACACGTAAACAAGACATGAACCGCTATACCCAACTAACGTTTCGGCGCCGATAAAGCAATTTAGCCTTGATAACACCTTACCGAAACCTTATAGAAGCTAAAATAATAACAATGGTTTCAATTTATTAACGGAATTATTTATGTGTGGTGTTGGCGTGTATCGATTTACTGGTCGTCCGACAACTCACGTCAAGCCGCTCGCCGTAAAAGAGATGCTGCCGGAAAAGACGTTCTGCTGAGATTATCGACGTTGTGGCTGAAGATGTCACAGAGCACATCGGAATATCGAGATTGGTAATGAATCGGCGCGATTTCTACAGACAACATAGGTTAATAACTTGAAGATTCTTTTACAAGGTGCAGCAACTTTCTCATTCTCAATTAGATGAATTAGGATTGGAGAACATGTGGTTCGGATAGGATGGACGAAGGGCCGCACACTAGATAAGCCAAAACCGACACGCTGAGGGCTGCATATCTGGGTGTCCTAATCTTTCGTTTTGACGATTTCCATCGGACGACGGTAAAATCACCCACTTGACTGCGGGGATTTTTGAGCTGTCAACAAGCCTTTAAGTCATTAAATATCCGTTGAGATCGTTAAAAATTGCGAGGATTTATCGCCGGAAATTCCAGCAGGAGTGATGGAATGGTCATCACAGAATTCGGTAATGCGGTTTTTGGCAGGCATCAACTTAGCGAATTGACCCAAGGCGTTCAAAGAAATAAAGCTGACTGAATTCTGAAGCAGAAGAAAGCGGAACCTTGCGTTCAAAAAAAAAAAAAACTTTCAGTGACAAGTCCCG
The DNA here is from genome assembly GCA_910595825.1 of Philhelius pedissequus. Lineage (NCBI taxonomy): Eukaryota > Metazoa > Arthropoda > Insecta > Diptera > Syrphidae > Philhelius > Philhelius pedissequus. The sequence goes on along the minus strand of OU343161.1, from coordinate 46,912,860 downwards.
CGAAGTTCTGGATTAAGGGGGTTTTTATCTCCAGGTGCAAATCGTCCTGACATTGCAATGGTGGCATACTTCCAATTTCCAACACATAAATTCAATGCAAAATTTTTAAATGGTGTTAATTTCCAAAAAAGAGTGGATGATACCGTGACCAATTCTTTCAAAACATCAAAGACTCATGGATCATGAACTTCTGTAAAGACTCAGAAGTCAATAAGGATTTTTCAAGCTTAGTTAATGCTGTAGAGAAATGTACAGGACTAAACCTCGAAAGAAATACCCACAACCAAAACACAGCCATCAAGCACCATTGATCACAATGACTTGAATTCCTAACTTGTATGAATCTGTGTCAACTGGTTGAATTAACTGAGCAAGCTAAAATGTTTGCCTTTAACATGGCCTAAGCTCTATTTGGGTAATTGAGAAAACGTGCCCAAAAATCGAACCATTATAGAAGGGAAAGACAACAACTCTGGAAATAACTTCACAAGCTGATGCAATTCAAACTGTTACGTAAGAAATACAACCAAGAACGGTTTACATCCTGCATAACATTGCATAGGAATAGAATACTACTAAACGGTCTTGAATTAGTGAAGTCTATAGTAGAGACTTGCAGTTCCAGAACCAGCGTTTCAAGTAAAATCAAATTCTTAAAACTCAAAAGATTAGACGGAATGGATGGCAAACACAGAGATTTAAGTTATGTAGGGGCTTGTTGAAAATTAGAGATTTTCCTTCCTAATATACGGTACCAATATTGTGGTCGTATCGCATTAGATGCATATTTTGATTGAAACAATGGGTGATTTATTTTTTATACAATTTTTTTTGCGATTAATTTTTGACACAAATGGTTTGTGAAAAAAAGTTTTCAATGCTGACGTTGTGAAATTTGAGACCTCCACCTAAATCTAAGACTCAACCTTGGTTTCGTCCAGAACAGGCTACTATTGATTGTCCTAAATATTTTTTTGACCAAGACGTGCATCAAATCAATAACAGATTACACATGGTTTTTGATTTGAGTTTGTCTCAATATCTATTCAGAATAAAACTAGCTGTTCTAAAACTGGAAGCTCTGACGATAATCAAGACGCCGAAATATACCATGAAATTTCCGTTTGTTTGTCGTTGAACCTTGCTAAGAATCCTCTAAAGTTACTGATGCTTTTTCACTTTTACAATCCGATTCTTATCGGGGTCTTTTTCGATCTCGCAATTGCGTGCGCACATTGATCTTTACTACCAGGCGATGTACTTTTTTTTCAAAATTCAAAAAATATATTTTTCGAAAATTAAAAAAAAAAATTATGAATTTCAAGAGCCGACAATGAGAAAGTCAAAAATTAAACATAATTTTTTTAATTTGTTTCTAAAAAAAATTTAGTACGACAATCTTAAATATTTAATAATATAAACTAAAAACAAAATTTCAGAAAAAAATCGCCAATCCGGTTTCGAAACATCCGGTTTTCAAAAATCCCCCAAATAATTGTATGGCAAGTAACGTTGTTTCGGACTAAAAAAAAACATGATTCAAAAAGGTATTTGAGATAAACACCTAAAACACTTAAGTACCAAGTTTGAAGAAAATCGCTACTGACGTTTAAGCTGTAGATCGACCTACAAAGAGTGGGACTGACAGACTCACGGAATTGCGGGACCCACTTTTTCGGTGTTCTCTATAATCGATTTTTTTCCAAATCCAAAACTGGCCCTATAGTACCTGTATCGCAAGTCGAAAAAAAGCCGGCACCGCTAATAACATTTTACAGATAAAGTTTTTGTTGACCAAAATGTAGACCTTACCTAAATAGAACCAACACGATTTTTATAAGAATCGTTACAACCGTTTTCGAGATACTTACGCTTTTTTACAATTATCATTGTATGACAGATACTGTTATTTTTGGGACTTAAAACAAAGTCTTTTAAGAGGGATGGATACATTTCCCCCCTGCAATGTTGCCCGCGTAACGTTTGCTCGTCGATTTAAGAAAGTTACTTTTTTTGCTTATCGCGCTATTTGGCGCCGGGAAAAGTTCAGTATTATTCAATACGTTTAAAAAGTACGGTATGGACATATTTTATAATTTATTTACTATTTATAAAAGCTTTGCATACACCCAAACTCAGCCCCACCCCAAATCCTATATTTGGCCACTCGGTTACGCGTTGTTTAAGAACCAAGCAGAACCGTCATAATGAGGGTTATCGTGAATAAAAATTTGTCTCCAATTCGAAACTTGGGAACGTGAATCATGCTCAAAAACTTCCCTCGAAATTTATTGCTATCGGGAATAAGATTTCCCAGGGAATTTTGCTGTTATTTCATACGATTTTTTGTTCGAGGGAAATTTATTCTGTGGGAGATTCACGATCGCAGAAAAAATTTCAAGGGAATAAAATATTCCATGGGAAACGAAATTCCTTGGGAGATTCCCAACAGGGCCCAATGTATTAAAAAAGGTAGGATTTGGCAGGCAGATGATACTGCGGGCAAACGTTACAAGCGAAAATGTTACGCGGTAAATTGTTTTGGGGGAAAATATACCCAACTCTTTTAAAGAAGAATATAGGCAATCCCTAAGACGTTTCGGTACAAAATTAAAAACAAATCGCTGCCACAGAATAGGTTTTAGATCGGACTACCGACAGACACACGGCATTGTAAAGTTTGAATAGATTTTTCAAACTCCATTTTTATGTAGACAATATTTTAAATCTATTATGTCTAGCTTTGTCTATCTACTTTTCAAAAATAACATTTTGATTTTAGAATTAAAAAAAAATCATGCGCATTTATGAAAAAAACGCCAACTCTATGATAAACTGAAAATTGCGGTCTACCAAATACGATTTATTTATTGCGACATCAATAAAACTTCTGTCTTCCATGCCACTGCAAATCCAACCACATAGATGGGACTGTACAAAAAAATCAAACATAATTCAAAACACTTAAACTATAGATAAAAAAAAAACAGACATGGGCGTTGGGTGTCCTATATACTCCTAGATGCATCGTTGTCAGACACACTTACTGGATCTTTTATGCTGTCACATGAGTGTGTATATTTGAGTGTAGAATATGAACAAAACTGTCGGCATTTCAAATACACAAGACGAGATTATAATTTCAATATTCAAAGTAATCAAAAGCGCCACAACCTTATCCGCCCACCTGGCATAAGCCTGACAGGCTTGTTGAACGCTTGAACCTATACATTGCACATGTAAAAGCAGTGCTGAATTTTCTGGATTATCAAAAGCAGGCAAAAATCGGGCGAAATGACTGGAAAGGGGCCCTGAAACAAAATGTTGAAATGAAACTGTATTACATTACAGGATTTCTTTCATTTTGCAGGGATTTCCCATACAAAAATTGGAGTATGATCTATTTCAGCCCTGTTTAAATTCACATACCTCTTTGTGGCGCCCATTTGTAAGCACCTACTGGATAACCAGCCCCGAGAGCATAGAAACCATTTCAACCATGTCTGTGTCCAATTCTTTGCAGCAGCAGCAGCACCAGGGCGCATGTGATGCAGTACATTTATCACTTTGATATGCGAAATAAATACGAATAACGTATACCTACTCTTAGCCACACAAAGCGTCTACTTTTCTCTGAAAAGTATTTATGGAGGTACTGCTTTTTGGGATTATGTAGGTATTTGAAAGATTTATGATTGCAACATGGATTTAAATGCGTTCTATTTAAAAGGTTTTTTTTTTCTTTCTAAAGGAACATACAATTAAAAGGAAGTATAGTTATAAGGGTTGTATTTGCAGTTGTGTGCTTATTTAAGCTTTTTTAAAAAATTTCATTTAGGAAAGGTTGAACTCGAATTGACTTGAAAGCATACAAAAGTTAAAGCGTGTATTCATAGAACTAAAAAAAAACTTTTACTTTGAGGATTTTTTTTTAAAACGTGTTTTTTTTTGGAAGAAAAATGGCAAATATAAATAAAGTCCAATTCTTTTCAACACAACTTGTTTGGTAATTGAAAAAAAAAATCTGGGAAACCTTTTGGTGAAGTCAATACAAGCAATATCCATTATTTAAAATTGGGATTTTGTGACGAAATTTATTTAAAAAAAACGGCATAGATTTGATGATAAACTAGTTCTGTCGAATCAAGATGGAAGGAACATATCAACAAAGGGTACATTTATCAGCTCTTGTTTCATTGGGAAATGTTTTGTAAGAATTCTGGAGTGTAGGGACGTATTTGCAGTTTGGCAGAATAATCGTTTCAGAAATACGAGATTTCTCCCATATGGTTCAATAGAATAAGATGACTAAGAGGGATTTCTTCAACATAAAAACAGTTAAAATGTTGTCAATGTGTTAAAGGAAATGTTCACAGTTGCGCTTGATTCTTAGTATAATGAATTTTTATTTATTTATTTGTAATTAACTAAAGTTTAAGAACTAACAGTTAAACTTAACTTACGATAATAAATTTACTAATGAAAATTTTGTTTAAAATAATTTAACAAATGTGATTTCATGGATGAGACACTGGAAGAAAAATCACAAACAAAATAGGGATTGTTGAGTAAAGTAGTTACATCTAAATAAACAATTGTATAATGTAAACCAACCTTCCAAAGCCCTTTTGGCAATGCCATTTATTTGTGGCTATCGGCTAAATAAAAACCAAACTTTGTTGTTGTAACTTAAACTTATATAGAAATTATTTTTTCTCTCCACTTTTGTCTTATATACATAATAAATTACTCGCTCGTCTTGCAAGCACGTCAAATTAAAGGATTTACTAATCGTGTTTTATTTCATCAATCATTTAAAACATTAAATAAATCGCTAACATTTTGGTGACCCCGACGTGATAGCTAAGATTCAGTAAAATTATTAAAATTAAAGTTCTAAAAACTTCCATTATTTTGAACATCACGTGGAATATAAGGTTATCCACATAATGTCTAAAAATGCTGATGAGCTGCGTAACAAAAGAAGCGTATATCTTAGACAATTGGATCGCATCAAGATTTTTACGTCGGAAAAGGCTGAAACAGCAACAAAAGCAGATCTGAACATCAGACTCCAGGCTTTGGAATCTTGTTTTAAGCTTTTCTCCACACTACAAGCTAAATTAGAAGATGCTGACCCGGAAGAATTGGACAAGGATGAACGTTCAACTTATGAGGAACTCTACTATACCGTTCAACCGGCGTTGCATACCTATTTGGAAAAAATAGACGAAGTCTCAAAAATGGAATATGACACTTCACCAAAACCCTCTGCTCTATCTGATTTCATTAAATTACCAAAGGCTAACATTCCTACATTTACAGGTATTATCACTGAGTGGATGTCGTTTTATGATGCCTTCAATTCTCTTGTTCACTCTCAACCAAAACTAAGTAATGTGAGTAAGTTCCATCATCTACTTGGCTCTCTGGGTGGCAGCGCAGCATTGATTGTCAAGTCTTTGGAGGTTACGGACGCGAACTACAATGTGGCCATCAAAATGTTGCAGGATCGTTACGAGAACAAAAGAAATATTGCTCACGAGCACTTAAAGCAGATCTTTGAGGCACCATCAGTTCAAAGAAGTTCGGCGTCATCGCTTCGATTGTTGCTGGACACATTTAATGTTCATTTACGAGCTCTTAAATCACTAGGTCATTCTACTCAACATTGGGATGACCTTATAGTGTATATTATTACATCGAAATTGGATGCGGCTTCACTTACCAAGTGGCAGGAAGAGGCACCTGCTGACCGTCTTGCTACCTATGAAGAGATATCAAAATACCTCATCAAACGCAGCCAAATATTTGAAGGGATGGTAAGCCAAATGTCAACAACAAAGGTGAGTCCTAATAATAAGGTAGATAATAGACTTAAAACCACACCAAAATCATTTGCAATTACTAACAACACGCAGTGTGCCCACTGCTATAAGCCTGGTCACGTGATTACAAGATGTTTTCGATTTCTGCGTTTGCCCCCAGCCAACCGAAAACAACAAATAATTGCACTCAAGATGTGTGAAAATTGCCTCAAGCTCGATCATTCCACAGAAAGCTGTCCTTCCTCCAGTAGCTGTCGGATTTGTTCGCAGAAGCATCATTCGTTACTGCATCGCGATAATCTAACTTCATCATTTAACCCAAATGCTTCAGAATATACTCCGAACCCTACATCATCTTCTCAAGCTGCTTTCGTGCATTCCTCCTTCGCCACCACTCGCAACGAGCCCACTGCAATTTTAGCCACTGCAATAATCTATGCTGTGGACAATCGAGGTTCTTCTGTTGCTTGTCGCGTACTTTTGGACTCCGGTTCGCAAATAAATTTTGTGAATGAAAAATTCGTACAACTCATTGGTTCAATTCGTACAAAATCAAACCAGTCTTACTCTGGTATCTCATCGTTTACAAAACAAGCATTTTATAAAGCTTATTTTACAATAAAATCGCGTTTGACCAATTTTTCGTCATCAATTGAAGCCGTTATACTTCCAAAGATAACAGGCATTCTCCCGTCTGAAAAAATAAACATCGACTTTGGCATACCATCCAACATAAGCCTAGCTGATCCAAGCTTCCAAATTCCACAAAAGGTAGATTTGTTATTGGGAGCAGAATTATTTTTCTCTCTTCTTTTGGAAGGGCAAATTAGACTTGAAAATAATACAACAATTCTACAAAACACTCTCTTTGGATGGGTTGTAAGCTGAAATTATCAATCTATACCAAACCCAAAGGTTCAATGCAATTTAGTTACAGAAAATATATTTGATGATAATCTATTAGATCAAAGGTTAAAAACATTTTGGGAAATTGAAAATTATACTTCGTCTCCACGTACGCTTTCTGAAAGTGAAAATTTGTGTGAAAGACATTTTACTACGCATTTTCGTCGCCTAGAGTGTGGTCGGTACGAAGTTAGATTACCATTTAAATGTGATTCTTCAACTTTAGGTTCTTCATACAACACAGCTTTGAAACGTTTTAACTGCCTGGAAAGGAAACTTAAGAACAACAATAAACTTCGTATTCAGTATAATGAATTTATAAATGAGTACATACAACTCAACCATATGGAGCTCGTCGATATTATCGACCATTCCGAACCTCATTTTTATCTTCCTCACCATTGCGTCATTAAGCCAGGTAGTAGTACGACAAAATTGAGAGTTGTCTTCGATGGCTCCTCCAAATCAGATAGTGGAAAATCTCTGAATGACATCCTTATGGTTGGACCTGTCGTTCAACCAGATTTATTTTCGATCGCCCTTCGTTTTCGGATGCATCGTTATGTTTTCACAAGCGACGTTACAAAAATGTATCGACAGATTATGTTAGATTTACGAGATCGTAACTATCAACTAATTTTATGGAGGCACTCTGAACATGAACCTATTAACACCTATCGCCTTTGCACCGTCACTTATGGCACCTCTTCAGCGTCATATTTAGCGACTCGAGTCTTAAATCAACTGGCCAATGACGAAAGGCAATATTTTCCGCATGCAGCCAAGGTCATAGAATCCGATTTTTACGTCGATGATGTATTAACAGGCTCCGATTCACTAGATGAAGCTAAAGTTATTCAACAGGAACTAATAGAAGCATTAAAAAAGGGAAAATTTGAACTAAGGAAATGGTGTTCTAACTCACCTGTTCTATTAGAAAAAATTCCACCAGATCAAAGAGAAACCCATTTTCAAATGCAAAATAGTAATGTTGTGAAAACCTTGGGCATCATTTGGGATCCAAACGTAGATGCTTTCATGTATAACAGCGACACTCCAAGGCAGTGTAACCAATTAACAAAAAGATCAGTGCTTTCTGATATATCACAACTATTTGATCCCCTTGGTCTTGTGAACCCAGTTGTTGTCCTTGCTAAGATCTTCATGAAACAGTTATGGCAAACCAAGCTTACGTGGGATGAACCACTTCCCGAATGCTATGCAAAAAGGTGGACAGACTTTCGCCTTGAATTCAGCCTTCTTCAACGGTTGAGAATTCCAAGAAGGGCCATAACTACCCAAAAGACAAGATCTCAAATTCATGCATTTGCAGACAGTTCCGAACTTGCATATGGAACTTGTATATACATTCGATCATTTTTGGAAGATGGAAGCATTCAATGCCAGCTATTAGCAGCAAAATCCAAGGTTGCTCCTTCGAAAGTTACATGCTTACCGCGTCTCGAGCTTTGCGCTGCTGTAATGGCAGCTCAATTTACGCATCGTATAATACAAATTCTTCAAATTGATTTCTAAAATGTTTTTTATTGGACTGATTCAACAATCGTATTGTCCTGGCTATCAGCAGAGTCATCAACATGGAAAACGTTCGTTGCTAATCGCATAGCCTCAATACAAGAAACAACAAATCTAGAGCAATGGCGGCATATCGACTCAGATTTAAACCCAGCGGACATTATATCGCGTGGATCACGACCGTCTGCATTAATTGGGTCAGATATGTGGTTTTCCGGCCCTTCATTCTTGAAAGAAAATCAAGAAAACTGGCCTCATTCGCATTGTAATATAATGAATATTGAAGAAAATATTTTAGAACGACGGAAGATTAAATTTGCTCTAGCAGCACAAGCAGAATTTGATCTCATCGCAAATATTAAATACCATTCAAATTATATAAAATTACAGCGTGTTATTTCTTATAATAATCGTTTCATACACAATGTTTCAGTGATGGTGTTAAAGAAGAAGATTTCACTTGGTTTATTAAGCTCTGAAACAGAAGTCCCAGATTCTTTGACTGGACAAATCTCTGCAGGTGAAATGAAGAAGGCATTATCACAGATATTGCACGCGGTTCAAGAAAGCTGTTTTTGCTCCGAATTAGAATTATTGCGTAAAAATAAGGACATTCCCAAACGAAGTAATTTACGATCACTAGCCCCATTTTTGGATACAGAAGGACTGATAAGAGTCGGTGGCAGAATAAGAAATTCTAATGTCTCATTAGATGCTAAACACCCAATACTGTTGCCTTCAACTCACGTCTTCACCATCTCCGCCATTCGTTATATTCATTATAAACATGGACACTTAGGTCCGCAAAATCTTTTAGCTGTATTTCGACAACAATATTGGCCGCTAAATGGTAAAGTTCTTGCCAAGCGAGTTGTTCGCAATTGTGTTTTATGTACCCGATGTCGACCAAAACCTTTGGAACAATTTATGGGAGACTTGCCAACATCACGCGTAGTACCAGCTAGACCTTTTTCCACAGTTGGCGTTGATTTTTGCGGTCCTTTTTTGGTGCATTATCGCCGCCGAAAGGTTGTTCCTACGAAGGCTTACGTTTCAGTCTTCATATGTTTTATAACCCGCGCCGTTCATTTGGAGCTCGTTGAAGACCTCACTTCTGTAGCCTTCATTGCAGCTCTAAAACGCTTTATCGGCCGACGTGGGCTATGCTCAACCATTTACAGTGACAATGGGCTCAATTTCATTGGAACAAGAAATGAACTCCATGAATTATATCAGATGTTTATGAGTAAAGAGAATAGCGCAGAGATTATGAATATGTGTGCCGAGGATGGAATTGAGTGGAAGACTATACCACCCAGATCTCCTCATATGGGAGGAATCTGGGAAGCTGCAGTGAAGTCTGCCAAGTTCCACATGAAAAGGTTGCTGCATTTGATTTCACCCACCTTTGTTGAACTGAACACCGTTATCATTCAAATAGAGGCCATATTAAATTCGCGCCCTTTAACACCCTTATCTAATGATCCAAATGATTTCAATTTTTTAACTCCTGGTCATTTTTTAATAGGTGGACCACTCAACGCAATGATAGAAACTGGCGTTCAAGATGATCATCTCAACAGACTGTCACGATGGCAGAGACTGAATTGGGTAACGCAAACTTTCTGGGCAAGATGGTCCTCCGAATATCTCCAAGGACTCCAAAAACGATACAAATGGCAAACCACCAATGAAGATATAACAATCGGATCATTAGTCGTCCTCAAAGATAATAACCTACCACCACTTAAATGGAAGATGGGTCGTATAATTTCGTTACATCCTGGAAAGGATGAAATCGTTCGAGTTGTGACTGTCAAGACTTCTACAACTACTTTCAAAAGAGCTATTTCCGAGATTTGCTTATTACCTGTTGAATCGTCTTCACCTCTTCAAGGTGGGGAGCATGTTGAGTAAAGTAGTTAAATCTAAATAAACAATTGTATAATGTAAACCAACCTTCCAAAGCCCTTTTGGCAATGCCATTTATTTGTGGCTATCGGCTAAATAAAAACCAAACTTTGTTGTTGTAACTTAAACTTATATAGAAATTATTTTTTCTCTCCACTTTTGTCTTATATACATAATAAATTACTCGCTCGTCTTGCAAGCACGTCAAATTAAAGGATTTACTAATCGTGTTTTATTTCATAAATCATTTAAAACATTAAATAAATCGCTAACAGGGATCATTGAAAGTCTGGCAACATCACCTCAACGGCTCGTTGGCTAAGAAATTACTCCTCTGAAAGCTGATATGTAATGGTGTATAGAAGCGTGTCCGACGAGCAGTTACGTTAAATTTAATTAACTATAGTAAATATGGTTACGAAATTTCACCATTAGGCGTTTTTCTTTTTTAGTTTAGAGCAGAGTCTGAGTTGTCAAACAATTTGTGTGTGTTTCTTTTTAACTCAGAGCTTGCAGAGCTCTAAATGTGTGTTTCTTTTTTCGTTCTGAACATGTGTAGATCGCACTCGACGTGCTCGAACATAATTGACTGAGCGTGTGAGTAAATTGCTGAACGCACCAAATGCCATGTGTGCCAAGAAGGAAAATGTGAAGAAAACAATAATTAGATACATAAGTTGGCGAAAGAAGTTGATCGCTTGTTGATTTTCTGTATCTGGTGTGTATCAGTGTACAAAAAAGGCTAGGTATTGGTTTTTATGGTCAAAAATTAAAATGTATTCTGATTTTTGTGGTTCAAGTGTGTTTAAAAAACATATTAGTGTTCAGAGCTCGCTCTGTTTGGAACAAGTTCAGTGCATAATCTATGTGTTCGAACTCTGTTCAGTGCTCTGCTCTGAACGAAAAAAGAAAAACGCCTATTGGTGATTTTTATTGTCGTTAAGCAATTGAAGGCTTTTCTTCTGTCCTCGAGTGTGTTCATTTGTAACAGTAATATCATTTACGGTATGGTGGAAGAGAAAATCGATTCTCCCAGTTAAAACCACGAAGTGCAAATGAAAAGAATTGATTTTGGACGGATTCTATCCTTTAAATATGGGTTGCATATGTGGGTGACCATATTTGGCAAGCGAACCCTTAGCAGCTTCGTACGAGACCAACATAAAGAGACTTTGTAACAAATGGGTCGTTAAGTTCTTTTGACCAACGCTTTATCATTCGATCAAAAAGCACTCCGAGATCATTAAATTGTTCGCATCTTTCTAGAATATATCAATTCAATTGATAATCAAAGTGAAAATAAATTTTTTGCTTACGTGAGAAAGTCAATACAATGACCGATTACGTAGACCATGTAATTCTAGCTTTACAAGGGAAATATACACACGAGTCGGCTGCTAAAAGTTCACATTCTAGGAATTTCTTTATTAACACGAAGAAAAGCTGCTAGAAGGAATGTACCGCCAAAAAAAAAATTCAGGAGTTCACTGAACACCGTAATGTATAACAAGCACTATATATCTTTTAGTATTAATTCAAGTCAGTATAATACAGTAACGAGCAAACAAAAATGCAAACGGTCACACCAAAATAAAATATTATTGCTTTATATTTCGCGTAACGGTAACGTTTTGTTTTTATTTTTGGGATATTTCTTATCATTGTACTATTAATTATAATTAACAGCATTTTCGTTGCATGAAATATTATGAGTTATTTTATAAATTTTTGGGGTGCTGATTTTTGATCTGAAGTCAGATTTTTTGTATCAGCTTTTATTTTTGAGATATATACTTATTATATAAGTATATATTATACTTATTTTTATTAAGAAAAACAATTAAAAAACAACCACTACTTATCAAAAAATTTCTTTTATAAGTTTTTCTTGCTTGACTTGGCTCACAAGGGCTGTTTTTAATGCTCCAACAATAGTCCGCCATCATGTGGGCATTCCAGTGCCCCTGGTACCCCTCCCACATTGTTCGAATACCTTGATGGAAGCCTTCTCCTTGCTCTTCACTCAGATCACCAATTATTTCAGAGAAACGGGTCAAATGGCAGTGGAGGAATATTACATATTACAACCAAGCTACTGGAAGTTTGACAACATCTCTTCAATGTGCTCCGCATAGCATTTATCCTATTTATTTCCCATAAGATTTTGTACAATCCAAACGAATTAATTCCAGACATTTTTTTCAATATAAGTCATATAACTAATAAGGTTTTCATCCTTTATCAACCTTCTTATTTGGGGACCATAAAAAATTCCGGCTTTAAGTTTCTCTGTACTCAAATTATGAAATGTATTTAAAAGAATCACCATCCTTGTTCATAGCTTTGACGAATTGTTTCATGAGCCCTAGTTTGATATGAAAATCACATTCAGTTGTCCCGGAACCATAGCTTGCCTGGAAGGCTATTCTTTTCTAATCCAGTGCTCAGAAAATCCAAAGTAATCGAAATAAACCCTATTTCTGAACTCCGACACACTGAGTCTACAATTTTTCAATGTACAGGGTTATCCATTTTGCGGTTTCAAAAGTATAGGGCTGGAATTCGACATCTGTCAAACTAAGTTGTTAAACCAATTTTTTTTTTCAGTTGAAAGTCTGACATTTACGAAAATGGATCGCTTAACTACCGCAAAGCATAAAAATTGTTAAAACCTACTACAAAAATGGTGATTCTGCCACAGCCACATATCGTCCTTTAAGAGGAAATTATGGTTTACATAATCGTCCAACTACGCAAGCAATTGGCAAAATTGTGAAGAAATTTGAAGAGACTGGATTGGTTACAGATATTGTAAGGCCTGTGCATCATCGTTTCGCTCGTACCACTGAAAGTATCGCTGCTGTAAGTAAAAGTGTTGTGTCGATTGCGCGTCGTTCTCATGAATTAGGACTTTTTACGGCACATTATTGCGTATTTTGCATTTGGATCTACACCTACATATATATAAAGTCCAGCTCACACAACAACTGAAGCCAGCTGACCATTCACAACGTCGTAGATACGTCGAATGGGTGCATGAACAACACACGGTTGACGTCGATTTATCGAACAAAATTTTCTTCAGCGACGAAGCACATTTCTCACTCGGTGGGTATGTTAATGAACAAAATTGTCGTATTTGGGGTTAGGAGAATCCTCAAGTAATTGAAGATTACATCTACAAAAAGTCACTGTTTGGGGCGCTCTTTGGTCCGGAGGTGTTATTGGACTTTACTTCTTCGAAAACGACGATGGAACGACTGTCACCGTCAATTCGGAGCGTAATGGTCATATGATAACCGACTTTTTTTGCCTGCTATTGAAGAATACGACTTGGAGAATATGTGTTTTCAACAAGACGGTGCCACATGCCACATAACTCGAGCGAATATGGCTTTATTGCAAGAGACATTTCCTGGCCGCGTAATTTCTCGTCGTGGCGATATCAACTGGCCACCAAGATCATGCGATTTGACACCGGTGCACTTTTTTTATGTGGTTACGCGAAGAACCGTATTTATGCAGAACTCTTTAGCACTTGAAAATCAACATTCGTCAAGTTATGGCTGAGATAACGCCCAATATGTGTCAAAAAGTGGTTGAAAATTATCTCAAAAGAATCGATGCTTGCAACAATTCGCGTGGTGGTCATTTAAATGATGTAGTGCTTCACACATAATGTCAACGTTCAAACTTTATAATAAAAAAGAAATATCATGAAAAAAAAAATATTTTATGTGTTTTATTTACGTTTACTTTTGAAATCGCAAAATGGATAACCCATTATATTCACCACAGATGTTACAAAAATAGTTGGGATTATTTTAACAGATATTTTTCGACGAAGACATTGTAAAAAAAATCCTTTTGAAAAAAAATTCGTTTTTATGAAACTAGAGTGAAACTGGAACAAAAATATGGACAATAGCTGTACCTTAAAAAATCGAGCTGTTAGAGATATTGAGGTTATATTTGAACTCAACGAATTATTAAACAACACCCATACAATTCCATACAACAACAAAAAAGTTTAATTTTGTGCTTTTGTTAAGTATATTCGCTATGTACAAGTACGTAGGTCCTCGGGGCAAATGTACAACCTCAAATATCAAGTTCCGAAGATCAAACATGGCGGGATATCAGTTATGATGTGGGGTTAGCCATTTTAGATATTTTCGAAATGAAATTTTGACTAAAGATTCTTAAAAGTTCTCGTCAAGGAGAGCGCCAGTTATGTCACGTTAGTGGGTGTATGAATGCAAAAATGTATAAGCAAATTCTGGAAAAGCATAATGCTTCCACATTTGCGGTCGAATATGCCAGAAAATAGCCTATTCCAACACGATAAGAACACCAAACATTTCAAAGAGAAGAGGAGAATTTTGAAGTTTTGGAGTGGCCTGCGCAATCTTAAGATGTCAATTCCATTAAAAATTTATGGGATCTCGTAGACGGCGAAATTATTCAAATTGTGTGGATTTGATGGCAAGACAGAATGGTAACAAATGTTACCAAACGTATTGTTGTCTTTGATTGAATCAATGTCTAATAAATTGCTCACCGTTATTGTGAACAAAGGTTTTGCCACAAAATATTAAACTACTTAATAATTTTAACATAGCTATTTGAATTTTTTTGGGTGGTTTTGAGGCCAAAATTGAGTAGCCTTGTAAATAAAATAAATGACTTGGGGTTAGGTTAGGTTAGGTTGAAGGGGCTGTCAAGAAAACGACTGACACTCTTAGAGCAGATAGGTCTATTGTGATACCACAAGAAGAGATGTATACTCTTTAATTAAAGCATAAGCCTCTAATGAAGCGATGTAGCTGGTGAATATCTGTATTTCTTAGATGAATGGGGTCGTCAAGTGTCTACCAATTAAGCAGTGTCCAGTTATGACACCTATTACTGAGCCAAGATGTGTCTTACTCAAAGAGAGCAGACCTTTTGAGCGTTTCGGATTTTTTTCTGGCCAGATCTGTCTAGTAGTCAGGCAAGTAGAGATGTTTGACCATCTTATGTTTGTTTGTTTTATGGCGTTTTGTTGTAACGTAAGTCTACATGTAGCAATAGGAACCGATTTCTTCCATTTTGGATTAAATTGGTAATTGGGTTCCATTTCTGGCGAGTTCATCGGCTTTGCAGTTCATCGACTTGGAGTTAGATGCGGTAAAAATCAACTATTTTGAAGGAAAAAAAAAACAAATTTCAAGAGTGTACAAAATTTTAAAGCAATGGATTATTTCAAACGCAAGACAAGGCTATAATAAGCCCTATGAATATTTTTTGTTCGCTACTGCATACGTATAAAACAACTTGGAGATGCTCCCAGCTTTGAAAGGAAGCAATCCTCATTATAAAACAGTTTAAGGTTTCAGAGATTTTGATTCGACAATCAAAAATCAACAGCTGAACGATATTTCTTTGCAGGAATTCAAACAGAATATACATAAACTGACAAAACTAAAAGTCGACGAATTCAGCAGAAAACTGGTCAATTTATCAAAATGAGAGGTCCAAATTTTACTACTTTCAAAATTGGGGAAGCGAATCCAACAATTTTACTGCCAAAATCTGACGAATTTTACTGATTAATTACTGCTAAATTTTGGTGAGATTGTTGAAACTCCTGATATTTCAATTCTATGCAGTTTGTTTGATAGCTGAAGTAAGGAATTTTGTGGAGGAATTCTGATTTTTAGAGTTTGTGTAACTAAGGCCCAATCAGTTGTAACTATAAAGTTCACAGAAAACTAACTTAACAAAGCAGATTTGCAGTTCTTCAGAAACTTTTAAGATATTGTCTCCCAGTACAAACATCTAGAGAAATCTAAAAGGAATGAGTGAAAGTGTTGGGTAGAATATTGGTTTCGACTCAACTAAGCGTAAAATTGATAATACGACCAAGAACCAGAAGGGCCTGTAGTATAAGAAAGAAAGCTATTAAAGCGACTCAACCATAAATTTATATAGGAATCTATCATACCTGCACAAGTTATTGAGTTCAATAGAGACGTTCGAAATTTATTATCTCAACTTTTTTGTGAATTCTTTATTAAAGTATATGGTAAGCCACAATGGAAAGTTTCATGTTATAAAGTTTCTGTTTTTCAAATTATAAAATTTAATTTTCAATACAAGAGTGCTTCATCTGAAAAATGTTGAAAAAAAAACAATTATTTTTGGGAACTGGGCCGATTTTTGAAGTAGTGGATTCACAAGCAGTATTGAAATTGATAGATATAGAACGACAACAATTCATACGAGATGCACATTGCACACTTGTATCAGGAGAAAGTCTCTATACAATTAAACTGATATTACCAAAACCATCATTGCTCAATAGGTTATTGTGGTTCTGAAAGTACGGAAGGGGCTATATGCTACAAGTGTGCAAGAAATTCTGATAATTTGATTTAATACCATTTGAATTTTACTTTGAAACTATTTGATATATAAACTCGACTATTTCCAACATTATGTTTAAATTTTTTTTAGAAAAATGGTAAAGTTGTTGACGAAAAATTCGAAAATAATGGAAACAAAATTCGTAATTTTTACAAACATATCAAATACCAGTTACTGGTGTTATAACCAGATACTGTCTTATAGACAAGCATTCAAAATGGCTTGGAGTGATCGCAAACGATTTTGGGATTCATATATTAAAAACAGATATAAGTAGTCTCGCTTCATAAGAATAACTGGTATTAATGAGTTCGGAGGAAATCTTCAGATTCCTGTGGTATCTCAATGGACCAACTTCTGGTCTATGTGTGTTGTCAGTATTTTTACGCTGGAAGCCACTTCAACCTAACCTAAGGCTTCAGGTTTGCTAATGGTTAGTGCGTTGGACTGACAATCTGCTGCCAATTCCTCATTTCGAGGAATTGACGAATTTTGCTTCCCTTAAAAAATGCTTTTTCACATTAGGGGTTTCAGTTTCATGTGGAGGTGGCCGTGGCGCGATAGTTGTGTGCTCGCCTGTCTACCTCTTGGTCGCAGGTTCTAATCCTGCCGATGTCTTTGTCTTCTTATATTCCATTAAAAACCAATTTTCAAAAATTGTCATAAAATGAGTTGCTGGTTTACTCATTACATGCTGTTCAGACATAACACTAACAACATGTGATTGAGTAAACTAAAAGGGTATTCATAATCACTTGAGCGCGTGCAAAATTATATAAACAAAAAAAAAAAAAAAAAAAATATTGCGGTCTCCTACATTTGGAGTTACCCACGTAGCCGTCGTTAAGAGATACTAGTCGCTAGTTCTTGGTTCACCACGAACTGCCGGCGAAAGTTTGAAAGAAAATGCGGATCCACTTAATAGCAGATCCAATACAAGTCGTTATATATCATAAGGAATATTTCCTTGGTATGGAATGGAAAGTTTTTGAACAACCTCAACCGCTAGAGGTGCAATGCTCATCAGTCCCCAGTAACTACGGGCAATAAGTAAGAGTGAAGTTATAAACGTGTTTTTTTTACAAAATCTTCAGTTCGTCTTGATAAGTTCTTTTTTTATTTAGATTATTTTATTTAATAAAACTCAGTGATTTTTCTCAAAAGCCATTATGTCAAACCAGAATCAAATAGTATATTTTTTTTCCTTAAGAAGTAATCTAGGAAATAAACTTTAACTTGCCTTCATTAAGTTTTAAAGTTAGGAAAGAATGCAACTGCCCTCTACTGCTCAAGTGTAGGCTTGAACACTTTAATATACTCGTACTACATTCTTTCCATTTATGAAAAATTTTAATAAAATTTGTTTTCTCTTATTTATTTGAATAAAATGCAATAAAGCCTTTAAAGGTTTATTAAAAAAAAAAAACTGAAATTCCAGTATAAGTCATTTCTCCGTGGGGTGCATCTCAACATTCGAAATGTTCATAGTCCTTGCAAAGGTATTTGGACTTTGTCGTGTTGGTTTATAATAAGGATGGAGCACGTTATTCATTGCACTGCCATGTCATTACCCTCTCCCATTCGCCTTTCCATATATACAATTCGTCGTCGTCATGCACACTGACCATTAATTATGCCAATCCACTATGTCCTATCATACACCCACACAAGAATTTCTAGGTACATATATCTATATGAAAGACATCAACTCAACTGCACTCAACTCAATACGGTAAATCATACAAAACCAAACCGAACCAAACTGAACAACAGCAGGGAGTTTATCCTTCATTGTATCAGGATATACATACTTATGTATATACATGAATGCATCATCATCAGCATCATCATCATGATCATCACTATTATTGTGATGGCCGTATGAATGCAACATTCCAACATACCCATCAAAAAACGAACAGAGCAAAGATGAAAAAGGACCTCATATTTATATACTACAGTATTCCTTTTAAGACCACAAAACCGCAAAAACCATTTACTGCAACAACTCTGCCGCTCCGCACAGAGTATATGAGTAGGTATACACGGATATCCTCAAGTACTCTACTCAATTTAAATATAATCTGCTTGTGTTGGCTCACCGTCCATTGTGCAGGATATGTTATTAATATAGAAAACAAAAAATCCTTAATAATCTAAAAATTCCTTTTTTTTTCTTCTTTAAAATCATATGTAGGTACTGCATCAGGAAATTAGACTCTTAACAATATTTTAAGGTGCGTTCGGGTAATTTGTGGAAATGTCTGAAAATAAGGATTCGTTTTGAGATGCATACAGATACAAAACATTTTGATGTCAGTCTCTCAGACTATCTAAGTGAAAAATTCAATACAAAAAAATCAATAATTTTCGTTGTACCTTATAAGGACATGAAACAAAATGTCTGAGAATTTGGCGTTGTTTAATTTGACATCACTAATTTAAGGAAGTAATATACCCACTAAGACAAAAACTCCACTCCACACTTTATAAACATCCTTCTTTTAATTATAATTTCGTATTGTGAAGAAAATGTATACTTTTTTGTGTGTCTGGGCTCTTTTTCGTGCATTTATAAATTTACATACGAGTACATCCTGTGTGCATTATCCCTACTAGCGCACACAGTTTCCTCCATTCATCGGGTGCACTCTTTTGATTGTGATTTTATCTTAAAATACAAACACACGTGATACACAATTATGGTACATGCTCCAGCTCAGGCCTACATTTCAAACAAAAATATAATTTTTTTGAAAGAAAAAAATGTTCCACATACGCCGTAGTGAACACAACTCCGAATTTGTATTTCTTTTTTTTTTTTTTAATGATGATTATGCATTTGGCAGAGTTAAGAAAGGGATGATCGTAATAAATACGGCACGAAGAGGAAGCTTCAAAGTAAGCTGTATAGGCACACATATGAGAAAAGAAGAGAAACATGAGCTATTAAAATGAGTAATTAGAGGAGTTTCGTCTTTCCCTACGGAGTATGTATGCACAAAGTTAACAAAAGAGTTCATAACTGAGTCATGATATTAATTCTGATAAAAGTTTATTTGTAAGGAAAAAAGTTTGCGGTTGGTATCCGTCAATGTTGAAGATGTCAATTTATTTGGAACTTTACTTAACAAATTTTAGAAAGACTGCTGAGAAAGGATTTGGTGACGAAGAGTTTTATTTTACTTCAACCATTATCTGACATTTTTGTCGAATAATTTACCGACTAGTCTGCATGAGTTCCATTGTGGGGAACTGATGAGTTCGAAGATGTTGAAAACTGCAAAAGTTTCTGCAAAAAAAAACTGTTTAATCTGCCGAGAAACTCTCCAAACTATGCAGTATATTTGAAAACTAGTCTAAGCAAGATTTTTACCTACACTCTCAAATTACAAGCTGAATATGCTAAAAATCGCTTAGCATCCAGAGACTCGTATTAAGAAAAAAATGCTTCTTTATTCTAAAATTAATTGCTTTTTTTAACAATAATGATTTGCAGTAACTTAGATCTTAGATAATGATTTCACTAACTCAGATCTTCTAAAGAACAACTTTACATCCTTTAAAAGAGAATTCTTTACTCGCAGCTAAATTACAACCTTTTCAGCAGCATCTTCTTTAAGGATAAAATAAGCTATAAAGGAATATCTTTATTATTCAAATTCAGATGCGAGCTACTCTACTTAAGTGGTACCTTATACAACGGCAGTTTAAAACAATTTTGCGCGCTGTGCAATATGCATGCCAAAGAAGACAACTTTCCCCTTATTAGTATTTGTCCAATTTTAAAATATCAAAGACTTGCATTTCAAAGAAAAGAAAGATTAACGATGTTGCAGACGATCAAAATTTTAAACGGAGGAAATTGGAAAGCGTTATATTGGTTAAATATTCCCAATACCAAGGAATCCAGGAATTGTATCAGTAATTTTCGACAAATTTCCCTACTGCCAAACCTAAGCAACCGCCTTGAAATGCTTAATTTTACTAAACTTTGCTCACTGTGTTCCTCAATTAGGATTAGTTCAGCATAACAAATTTAGGTTCAAAGCATCCCATTCTATCTCCGACCCGTTATTAAAGCTTCACGATGATACAACTCTGGCTCTTAAGAAAAAAAATCAAACAGACGACCATAGCTTGTCTGCTTGATATACAAAAAATATTCGACACTGTGAGGATAAATGGTCAGTTTTTCAAGCTGAATTCTTTACACTTGCCTAGACATCTTATTCATATTATACACAGTTTGCTCACTAGTCGTAAATTCTACGTAGGTGTGGGGAATATTAAATCAGCACTTAAAAACACTTTCGCTGAAGTAGGATCTCGGAAATCTTCTACGAAAAAAAAATTGTAAATTTCCGAGCGAAAAGCTCTGATATTGCATTTGCCTTTTCCGAAAATCAAACACTCTTCGCTATTACAGCAACGAAATGCTTTAGGAAGCTCCAGGTAATGTTCCAATTTAAAAATATAGGTATAACCTCAGCACCAAGATGTTGAGGAAAATTCCAATTCACCCCAGTCCTATTATTCATTTAATTTCAGGCAACGTATCCACAGACGACCGAAATCTCCAGGTACTATAATTGCTTGATTCAATATTTGGAATATCTATAGAGGACAGCTTCGGAGAGTTCTATACGGTGCTGAAGGAACAGACTGAAGTAATCATAGGCCGAAGCTAGATAACAGCAACATGAGTTAAGGCCCTCCAACTCTATCGCAACCACACCACCCAATGTTGGTCAGAATTGATCAAGCCGATGAGAAAAAAATCAACTTTGTACTAAAAAAAACCTATGTTAGTTCGAGAAAATAAGCATGACACTTATTTTGGGTTAATGGAATCCAACAGAAAATTGGCTCCTAAATATTCCAAGCCTTGAGCAATTGAAACCAAAGGTCAGCGCAAAATTGTTGGCCACCTGAGTGAAGAAGGACAGATCTGTATACCATAGACTAATTATTTGGAATCGACTTATTTTTAAGCATGTCCTATATTGACCCAGTAATAACCTCAAACTGATATATCTGTTAAGCCAGCTGTCAGTTTCATTTTTATGCAGGCGTCTTAATGACAAAGACGTTTAACAACGTTACCAAATTCTGGAATTATATTTCCAAAAATATGGTTCTAATTGTCAAACTTGTAGAGCATACCAAGTGCGCTATGGACGAAATGGAAGCCATATTGATGACATTTGTGGCCAAAATGCTTGCAAGTGTTCAAAAATGTTGCTTGTCGAATGGCGTCCGAAAACTAATTGCAGAATATTCTACAGAAGTTTTACACTTCAAAACGCAATTAATCCACCAACATTCAAAAACTTACCTAACCAACCGACCCGGAGTATACCTAAACAACACAAAGTGTACATTAATGTGTCGATCTGTAGTGTACCATCCATACAAGCAATGACAACCACCTACTTGATGTCATGAGAATACGTTTATTTTAGAAATTAGTATTTAATTTCTTATAATTCACATTTACTTTTAACCGAAACTAAGTAAAAGTAAAATTCCTATGGGAAGAGATAGCTTATTCAATCTGAAATTCTTTCGTAATCCTGGTGGAGTTTAGTAATTCCTGTCCGTGAAATTTTTGACAGTAAAAAGTAGTTTTACTTTTTCCCCTTTCCTGCACTTTACGAGACAATAGCTACATACTGCAACTGCACTGCTCCTTAAGCTTCCGTCTTTAACTAGTGAGATTTGGGTGAACTCTCTGCTCCTAGTTCCTCCGACACTAATTCTTTGCACGTAATTACACGGTGCAGTGGCAGGACCAATGTGAAAAAATAGAATTATAACGCCATAATGCAGGGTATTACTTTGGCCGGGGTTTCAAAATTCGTTAATTGACTTGTGGCTGTTGTTCCTTCGTTATGGGCACTTTTCTGAAAATAGACGCCCAGAATGACCTACGCTTGCACTTCAATCAATTTTCACATTTCTAGGGCTGTCAAAGAGTACTTACACGAATCAACTCCACGATCGACCCATTCGCCAAATGCAGCACATCCAATTATAATATAATTAGACTTTATTTTTAGGAAGAAGGAGAATGGTCATACCCATGATTAAAATAATAAAGGCACGCTTAGTGATCAAGCTCCTTATTTTCTGTTCCTATATCCCTATTTGGAGGAATAGAGTATGGAGACTAATTTGCGCTTCGCATATTGAACACTGTACCGAACCCAATATTTTCTTCTCGTTTGGTTTCGTTTCGTCATTGTGCGATTTTGCGAATGAGTAAATTTGAAGAATAAAGCTTTTAAACATCGCCCTCACATTACCTATAAAAATCCGAATGACTGAGAATTTAAGCCTCCGTGCCATATGCCTAAAGTGACATAAAAGTTTAGAAATCGATTACATCACTGCGTTGATGCAGAAAACCGCCCTTATCGCCTTCGGGTGTCATTTCTCAATTTTTATCAAAACAAGAAAAAAATTAAAAAGGTTAATGTGGACTGTCAAATGAATTTTAAGCAAACATCAAAGTCAATGTCAATGAATTAGTTTCCAAAAAAATACTAGGTATAAGGCTTCAAAGTCATTCACCAACATTTAAAGGACATTTTCTTCTCTAATAAAGAACATAATTGTAAGTACATACCAAATGCTGCCATTTATTTTCATCAAAAGCTAAACAATTCTAACAAACCCTCAAACTAAATTTTCAATTTCTCCAATCAAGAAAGCATTCTTCCATTCTACACTATTCTAAATCACCCTTATCAAAAGACTCAAAAAAGTAAAAAAAAACTTACATTTCTTTTTTATTGCAGGAGTAAAACTAAAAGGACAAACATGTTACCAATAACTACGACTTCTACCTTTCGTTAAGTTTTTTTTTTTTTTTTACTTCTCGTTTTGCTAGAATCCAATTGACATTTCCTAACCTCTTTTACTTAACTTTTTTGGGAAGCCATTTGAAACGAACAACACTTCGACAGGAAGCCTTTACCTATTTCATTTTATTTTCTATCGTCGGTATCCTTTTTTGTGTTGTGCATGCTAAAGTCAAAAGTTCGTGGGAAAACGAAAACTAACGACAGAGAAGTTGGTTGTGTGCAGTTAAAGGAATTTTAAAAAAGTTTTCTTTCTCGTCGAACTAAATAAACAACCCAATACGGCAACATTTACAAAGTAAAAGAGCTTCAGTTGTCTGTCTGTAAAATTATCGTGACAAAAAAAAGAACTACAGAAATTTTGCATAATAGGTACTTGTTCTGGCAGCACAGAGAATTCTTTGGCAGGAATATTAAATTCCATATTTCTCATCATGCTTATTATAGTCACATCAACTTTGTCGACATTTTGAAAGTCCTTATTTTGTGAATTACTAGTTTTGTTTACTTTCAAGTTTTCGCATCAAAAATTTGCATATTAAACATAAATAATTTTAGATTTTTTTTTCTTTTAAATTTTTTTAATCTGAAACATGAAAAAGAAATAAGAAGAATTTTAAGGAGCAAAATGAATTTAGAAAAAAATCAATTTACAACTTAAAAAAAATATACTAAAACTTGGTCTTTTGGTTTCAAGGCAATAACGTGGTCAAGAGGTAAAGACATCAAGTATTAACTCTTTATACATCGTTTTATCAATTAATCATTAATTAGAAAATCAGACAATTGATCAAAATTAGTCGAGTCGATAAAGAGATATAAGGGTAAACAAAAAAAAAGGAATTTTTATTTGCAAAAGCTCTAGAAATGCAGTCTTATTACCAATTCTCTGAATTTAAGACAAACATGAAATTTAATATAAATCGTTAGAGGAGTTCTCGAGAAAAATACATCCTCAGAAAAAAAAATATCTGTAACAAACTTGAAGCAAATCTACCCACCTGTTGGACTTTTCCATGATCCTTGTGTTAGGTTTAATAAAGTTGCCTTTGTTTCCTTGGAATTGGTAGCAGGAATTTAAAAATGTCGGTAAGGGTTGTATAATAGATGAAGTCTAAACTAGCTGGCTAAGGTAAGTCAGAACGTAGTGGGTTTGCGGACACTTGTTATTGGTCAAGAGAGCATCGTGCATTTAAGGTAGAGCAGCCAATGCGGGAAAGGACTAAGTATAACACATCTTTCTATGATTGAAAAATCTCCAACAATGTTGAAAAGAAGACTCTACACTGCCATTTTTCGCTTTCATCTGGTACAAGTGTATCAAAATAGGTCGAAGCAAATTGACAGGATTTGATGGCGAAGATGTCTTAAGACATGGAAAAATCGAAACCCGGGAGTTTGCAGACGTATTTTTTTTATTGGCGAATCCCACAAGGTGAAGCAGTAGCTGTGTAAAACAATAGATGAAGTTATGATACGTTAATTATGATGATTTGACTTTAGTCTGTTCAGCGCAGCAAGAAATGAGCAGAAAATAGCGTTTCCGAATTAGTGAACAATATGCACTTAGAATTACGAGTATTGCTTAGGATAATTTTTTGGAAAAAAAAAAATAATGCATGTTTTAGCGAAGGCGACAAAATCTCCGACACGCAGGTAATAGTAGATTTATTCAAACTGCATTTCCAACAGCTACTAAATAGTAATTACTGAGTTATTCTAAGCATGAAGAGAAATCATTTCCAATCAATCAATAACCAGTCTTAAACGGTTCTGCAACTTTTTAATTGACAAATACCAGTTACTTTTTTGAACAGTTTTTGGTCCTTCGAACCGGATGAAAATGGTTCACTTTTAAATATATATATTTCCCGCCCAAAATATCGCTCTAAGAAACTCGTATTAAAATTCAAACAAAGAAAATCTTCAGTGTGAAAACTTCAATTGAAGATCATTCATTTTCTTGTTCGTCATATACCCTTCGAACGTAAACAAGTATAACTCGTGAACAATAATGCTACGGATGGTTTGGAAACTGAACAGGTGGTTGTGTTAAGCGTTCTGACAGATGGGATTGATTTCGATGGCATTCAAAACTGCCAGTCTTAATAAACGGATCCGACTGGTAGACAATAAGCAGGAAACAAGAGCTGATACTGGTCTCATTGAAAAGAAAAATCGATGGAAAATTATTTGGTTCTGTTTGCAAGGAGGGCGAATGGAGCAGAAGATACAATCTCGAACTCTATGAGCTGTACAAGGTCGTGGATATTGTCTTAAAACGTAATACGTTGGTTAGGGCACATCGACAACAACGTTTCAACCAAGAGAACCTTCGAATTTCAGCTCCTACCTTCGAAACGACAAGGAAGACTGATTGGTCTGAATGACTGGAAGCAGAGGGACACGAAGTAATGTCTTTTGTTCGGGAGCTCGGTTAAGTAAGTACGCATAAGATATCAAACGTGGTACCACATAACGGTTAAAAAAAAAGTACTAGTGTTATCCTTATACCATAAAAAAAATATATTAATTCACCCTTATCAATGTTCCACAACAAAAACAACAGTATTTCTTCTTTTCTGACATTTCACGATTCACCAACACAACTGACATTTGACACATTATGGTTTACAAACTGAATAATTTCGTTTCCGAGGTTTTTATTTTTATTTTCTAATAAGAAACAAATACACAATATATCTATGGTTGACCACATTTTGTTCATGTTTAATGACATCGCAATTTTTTTGTTGGAATTTTGTTTTAGTAGGTGCTCATTTTCCTCCAAGAGCTCGATCAGTCTTCTTATTCAACTCTGCTAAATTTTAGATTTATCGGGCAAAATCAACTTACTTCTAGACGTATGCTTCCGGGGTTGGTTCTTAGAGTTTAACAAAATGAAAAAAAAAAAAACAATTTGACGTTTTTTTGGTGTTCAACGATTTAGAGAAATATGACAGCAATCAACCTCTTGCACTGAAGATCAATTTTATATATTTCCTTAAAACAGTTAGCCTAACTTTAATAACTCAGTGGTAATTGGGGTTTAAAGAAACAATAGAAAATTGATTTTATTTATTTTTTGTTTGTTTTTGAAAAACTATTTTTAAACGATATTGTAGACATTTTGAATTTCTGAAATTCATTATTTTAAACAAAACCCATCAATGTCTATTTATGATTATATTGATTGTGATGTAAAATAATTGTAATTTTAAATTTATTAATATTTAATTTTGCTTTAAATGTAGATTTATTTCTTTAAATAACATTTCAAAAATATTTTCTAATCAACGAATAAAATATTTCCTCATTTAAATTATCTCAAAATCACACAGTAAATACGTCAAAGGGAATAGTTATACAAAAATATATCTATACCACTAGCAAATTGTTATTCATAAATGTAGTTATATGGTTAAAAGCATATTCACTTATGTATTCTCATGACTTAAATTATTATCATTCCATTTATGTGTTTTATTTGATTTTTAGTTATTATTTAAAGAAAAAAGCAATTCAATTTCATTTATGCGATAAAAAACAGCCATTCATAAACCAAAATACAATTAACAGAAAGTTGATTTTTTATCTCTTATGAAAGAATTATCGGAAAGATATCTAAAAAAAATAAAACAAAAAAATATTTGTTTTATAAAAATAAATAGGTACTTATTTTACTAAAGAGTTTTTGTTTAAAGGGTCCTCTCTTTATAAATCAAAAATCTTTAAAAAAGTGTTGTTTTTTTGTCAAGGATTAAAAAAAAATTATAATTGAAATTTAAACAAAAAAATACATTTTTTTTGTTGAAGACATACCGAAACTAATAAACTATACACTTAAAAATGAGATACACAATAATTATGTCATTAGACTCAGGCAGGCATTTTTTTTTTTATTTTAACAAACCAAAAAAAACTAATTTTAAGAAAAATCACATTTAAAAATTCACTCCCACTTCAATTTCCAAAAATTGGAATTAACTAACAAAAACCATTAAAGCCAGACTCGTACACAATAAAGTTAAATAATAAAAAATAAATAACTATTCAAACTAAATTCATATAAAAAGAAAAAAAAACTAAATAATTGGCAATGAATTACACTATAACACGATAGTTCAAAGAATTACAAAGAGATGAAGAAGGAAAGATACAATATCTAAAGAATGTTTTTGATGGATAGCACAAATTAAAAACACAAAATGTAACTAAAAAAAGGAATATAAGAAAAATAAACACATATATTCCACAAAAATATGTATATGTATAATATAGAAAACAACATTTACTTTCAAAAAGAATTAAAATAAAAAAAATTCATATTAAATGTATAGAGGAAGTTTTTTTTAAATATTTATTTGTATAATAAAAAAAAATAAAGAAATAAATAATGATACTAGCGGTCACCGGGCAGCCCATCCCAACATTTTCTTTTTTTGTTTTAAATATAAAAATCATGTATATATACCACAGTGTGTATATATATAACAATTTGTATATGATAAATAGCAAGTGATATACATAAATTATTATTGATTTTACTTAAACCCAAAATAATGAAAACCAAATAAACGTATACAACATATATATTTATAAAAAATAAAATTTATATTAAATAAAATAAAATATTTAATTTGTATGTACAGCATTTTAAAATTTACTTTGTTTTTTTTTTGTTTAAACAAAAAAATTTAAGAAAAAAATTCATTATATGTATAGCTAACATTTTTAACAGGCATAATGCATTCTTACTGAAATTATTTGAATCCTTAAAAAAATTCAAACTTATAAAAAAAAATTACTGAACTGATATTAAATAAAATTAATGTTATTTACAAAAATAAATATAATAATTTAAAAAAAAATCAATTCAATAAACCAGACGAAAAAAACAATATAGGTAAGAAGTGACATCTATTTGAATAAATTTTCTTTTTGTAAACAAAACTTACCAAAATATTTATATTCTTTTTTTTTTTGTTTTTTTTTGGGTTAAATATAAACAAAAATCTGTTAACATTTCAGAAAAGTGCGTTGGAAAAATGATGTTTTTATTATTTTTGTTAAATTAAATTAAATAATGAAATTTTGCCGATGCGTATAATAAAGCTCTCTTTCTCTCTAAAGGTGATTAAGTGAAACAAAACAATTTTGTTTTTTTTTTGTTGAAATATTTAAGTTATTAATAAAAAAAGTATATAAACACATGTATTTTTTTTGATAATTAAAAACAAAATTTAAAAAAAAGATATATGTATATATTTGGGAAGTCTATATATTTTAGTTGGAAGCTCATGATCGCAGGGTTTTTTTTTGTTTAAAATTTTTATTTTACAAAACAATTACAAAAAGCATATTTAACCCGTCTCCAGTGTACAATCTTAATTTTAAATTAACTATTAATACCTCATAGTATAATTCTTGATATAAAACTAACAGTGAGGATCTAGTAGATTTAATTACGAGTATTACTTTTTTTTCAAAACTAATAAAGTGATAAAAGAAAAGTGTGCTGCAAGATTTTCTAGGATACAAATCGTGTTTACAAACTGCAAAATTTCTAAAAAAGTGTTGCTTTTTTTTAAAGTTTCGTTTCAAAATATAAATTTGATTTATCAATAAAAATAAAGTGGGAAAGTTTACATTATGAAGTCGAAGAGTGAATTTAAAAATATACCTATGTTCATTTAATTGAATGAAGGAAAATGAATGATTTAATGGCTTATGAATAATTACACTCACCAGACTTTTGTTGGCTGGAGCATTTATGTGCTTAAAAAAAAAGTTAATTTTATAGGAAAACAGGAGCTTAATTGTTTAATTATAATAAAGTATACATCTTAAATATATAGTTTTATTTATTTGTGATAAAAAGGAAAACTAAATCTAAGAAATCCAATTTGGTCTAGTTATTCATACAAAAAATATGTCCTAAATGTTGTGTCAGTAACTATTTTAAACTTATTTTTATGAGGCCTCAAAAATAATTATAAAAGTATTTTAAATTATTTATATAAATTAATGAAAATCATTATCTTGGACAATGCGTGTTTATTTTCCAAGGCCGACACAAAAACCGTGGTATTGATAAGGCAAAGTTTGCATGTGAAATGCAACAAACAGTAATTCCTTTAGGGCTGAGCTTAATGCCTTAATGTTTCTACGCTTAAGTCTTAAGGCCCAACAATAATAGACATAATTAAGACTAAGGGCTTATTCAAGATACAACGCCTAATTGTGATTTAAGACAATTTCACAAATTCTAAACAAAATCGTGGTAATATAATTTATCTTAATGTATAGATACCAAAATGTGGTGTATCATTGCAAAAATAAATTAAATTTGAGTAAATATGTGCAATCTGACTGTTACAAACTGTCAAACTCCACTAGCGTTCCACATACCATCCACATTTTAACTAATATATTTTACGCACCCAGATTGCATCAAAATCAGAGATTTTCGCGACCAATGAAAAAAAGCCATATGAACGAAATGTCAAAATCGACGAACATTCTTTAGATCGTTGATCGCCCTCATGTGTGAATATACCTCTAGGCGCCAAAAGAAAACGAACGAATACTCTCAATGGGCCTGTACACACGAGACTAATTCCACCGGACTAAGACCGGTTTTGTGTATGGTTAAATGCGATAGAAATACTAACACATATAAAAAGTGGTTCATGTATACAAATCTTCGCTCAATCGAAATCATCTCTTGTGTGCTTGGACTAAAGACGAAAACCGGTTTTAGTCACAAAAATGTTTCATTCCGTGTCTGCAGGCCCAATCAATTGTGCTGGAGTTGAGATGCTTCCATAAGTTTCGTTGATTTAAGCACCATCCAACAGTCGCTCTGCGGATGATTGAATTTGACAGAAGGAGAAAAATATGGAGGATATCACAAATCTCACACTTTTTGAACCTGTCTATTAACAAATTTAAGAGTTCTGAACATGAATGTGTAATTTTTGTTCTGCTTGTATTTGGAACTGCGAAACAAAACACAAGATGAAAACTGCCTGTTGGAAATAGTCCAGAGGTATTGTTTTGATTTCACTTATGGCGGCATGAGTCAATTGTGGCATAAGCACATTTCAGTTGGCTTTTTGATATTAGCTATTATGGGTTTATGCTTATTATACCCTTATTCCACAGAAAACTATGTTACCGACAAGATTTACCTCTTTGTTTTCGATTATTTGCATGGAAATGTCAATTTCTGTTTCTGCAATGGCGTCTCTTTTCTCAAATTCTTGTAGCGCTAATGCTCAAGCATGATCTAAAGTAGATCTTCAAATTATATATCCTGAAGCAACCATAAACTTAATTTTATTATAGCAATATATATCAAATTCTTTTATAATAACTAGCTGATCCAATAGTAGTTTTATTGCCCAAATTTTAAATTAATTTTATGAAATTAAAATGTGAATTAAATATTAAAATTTAACACAATAATAATTTTTTTTCTTTACATTAAAATTTAAATTAAAAAAAAAAATTAAAAAATTGCTAAATTGGTCAAGCCGTTCTTAAAGGCATTTTATTTTTATTTATATTTATAAAGATCACAATTATGTGATATTGTAAATAATAATATTAGCCAATGGCTCAGCTAAAATTAAATTGTAAGGTTAGGTAGTATTATGATATCTACATGTGCTAGGTGAGCTAAAACAACAAATTTCTTCTCTAAAGAATCTGAACTGTAGAAATTTGAAGAAATTCATTTTAGACTCTGATGTATGCTGTTCAGTGCAGGCTTGTACTATACGTACAGATGTAAAATCTTTTAGTAAAGTATTCATAGCGATTATGGAATTCGAAATATTCGATTCGCTGCGAATCGCGATTGAAAAAAGCAAGCTCAGGACTTCAAAATCCATAATCCATAATTTGCATGATGGTTTCGTTTCGGGTTTAAGCGTTCACCCCAATTATTGCTGTCAATTATCAATTGATTATAGTTGACAAATACTGAAATTTCCAATTTTTTAACTAATTAATTAAAAACCGAAACGTAACAATGTTGCAATATTTC
Organism: Philhelius pedissequus; assembly: GCA_910595825.1. Lineage (NCBI taxonomy): Eukaryota > Metazoa > Arthropoda > Insecta > Diptera > Syrphidae > Philhelius > Philhelius pedissequus. The sequence continues at coordinate 46,881,352 of OU343161.1, read as the reverse complement.
ACGAAATTTACCATTAGTAAAGATCTATACTTTTAGCAATTCGATTGTTAAGCATCTAATTTCCAGTTTTACCAATTATCAATTAAAGTTGACATATAACATAGAACACGTGGGCCCATGTTCTATAACTTTGAAATCGATAAAAGTAGTCGAGAAACAAAACAAAATATGTTTGTTTTGTTGTTAAGTTGCCAAAATGACTTTTTCAATTTATCGCCTTCCATTGGAAAATCCCAGTCAAACAAATCATGTAAGACATCAACTTACAGAAGAGCATTTTTTCAGAGGCGTTAAGTGAGGAAAAGTTATCGTCTGAGTTAAAGAACATGGGCCGTTGTGTGGGAATTCTGTTGGAGTAACCCAGTATTGTGTTTACTTTACTCTTCGCGTGGAACTGAGAGAATGTATTACAAATATTCAAGAATTAACAAAACAAAAAGTTATCCGAAATCTTTAACCATGAATAATGGCAATTGAATGCTAATTTTTGCATTTCCGAATGAATAAGGAAGGGTAATCAGTTTGAAAGTTTATGGCAGCCATGTTGTTTATCTGTTGATAATCATTCTGTTTTTTTAGTTTATGTCGAATTCAAGAACCGTTTCAAATCGATTTCCGATTAATTTTTTTGTTTGTTGTAACAAAAAATAGTTTGCGTGTAAATTGTATAAGTTCCTGCTAAAAACGCATGATCTGTTTTTACAGATTTTTTGCTGTTGTTTGGAATTAGTGTTTGAATAGACAAATTACAATTTATAAGGCCATGTATTCGCTGATTGAGTTTGTAAGCTATTTAAAGGATCCCAAATCCAACGCTCATATACAGTGACAAGCCCATTTTTGCATTGCATTAACGAGTTCGTCAACAAAAAAAAAAAAAAAATTAATCGGCAAGATTTGGAGGGGCGACGCCAATTAACTGGCCTGGCGATCATCGTTTCGTACTTCTTTGAAAACGATCGATGATATCTAATTATTATTTTGCATGGTTGTAAAAGACATGTGGTCTCCACATGTTACCGCAAACGCCGAATAAGAAATGGCATACTTTTTAACCGCACTACCAGTCCAAGTGAAGTGACAAGAACCAAATTGCAAGTTTTGACTGACTTGTGATTGGTGCCGGCTACAGCATATTTATAGAGCAGGACTTGCATGATAAATTTCTGATATGGCTGACTGACATTAATTTTATAAATGACCTACACATGATTTTGATTTCGACGTCAAACTCAAAGTCACTGTTTCGTTGAAGAAGTTATTTAATCATAATCTATGTTTATTGATACCCAGGAAATAATTGTGTAGCAGCAGGATTCCTAGGTAGGCATTTCTCAATGATCTGAATATTTACATTGGCTTGCAATTTCAATAAAATTAGTATACAATTTTAGAAGCAAGTTTATGTAAATAATCTACAAAATGTTGCCAGTCATCTGCATGAAGTTAAAAACGTATGGTCCAAAGTTGGAAAATCTTCTCAAATAGTAATCAAAATGCTGAATTAAATGATTTAATTTTTGATACAGACGGAATCGAACTTGAATATCGAAATTTTGTGTGTGGGTGGCAATGGCGCAGTAGCTAAAGTGCTCGATTGCTAACTAGGACGTGTGGGTTCGATCCCCACGCTAGGCGCATTCTTTTCTATACCTCCAATTTTAATTGGATGCCGCCCATAGGTTAAAATGAGACAGTCAATACCTGATTCTCAAATCCGCTGTGCCAAACAAGTGCCGTGCAATTCAGGTTTCATTTAAAAGACCTTAGGTCTTACAGGCATTAAGTTAAAATCAAAAAAAAAAAAAAAATCTGTATAAATATATGCATTACCAGCCATTTCCTTATATAAAAGTATATACCAGTTTTATTATCTTTTTTTTGTTCGGGTCGAAAAAGACCTTAACCAAATTTTATATTAAACATTTGCACACAAAATTTGTTCGACAAAAACAAGAAAAAGGAGATTTTTATAAATTCTCTTGAAATTATCCCAAATTTTAAACCTGAGCGAACATTTCATATTAAACGAGTCTATTTTTTATCCTAACCATACCAGGTAAACAGTTCTTTCTGCACAAATTACAATCTTGCACTACAAAGCTCAGAAAGGAAAATGAGCGACTACGATGTTTATTAATTCACATTAGAAGAAATACAAACACACATTAGTGCGCAGGTTATTTTTTGTTTGCGAGACGAAGTCAGTTTTTTTTTCTTCCTGTTGAAGGATTGGGCTCAGAATTCCCATATTCGAAATCGGCAAAACATAAAATCTTCATTTTTTTAATTTGAGGGTTATGTCCGAATCTTCCGGTTGAAAAATCACAGTTTGGTTTGGTGGAAACGCTTTGGAAAAGTTTCAAATGTTGGTAAGAAAGTTACCAATAAATAAATACAATTGATTTTGTGGCACAACAACTTACTCAACGATTCACAACCACTCCTGTGTCCGCACAATGGAGGGTGAGGGAGGCTACAATATCTGACGAGCCTTAGCCGTTTTGGAAATTTGTTAATTAGAGATACTATTAAATTTGATCATTCCTTGTTCTTTTCATCCAAATACCACTGTTCATAATAGTTGTAGAATACTACTATTATTTCGTAACTGATAAGTTGTCTGATCTAAAAATTTTCTTAAATAACTTTAAAATTGAATTAAACTCCAATTTAGTAGCTCAATATTTAAAGATTTTGCAAGCACATTTTGCAGAGCCTTTTTCACCAGCAACTTTATTAGTTAGCAGCTATTATTAGGAAATAGTTTTGACAATTATTTCATTGATTTGATAAGCTTTTCGCAGATGGTTGCAAAAGTCACCTAAGTTTCCATAGTAATATTTGTATTTCAAAATTCAAAATTTATAGTGAAAACTTTCAAAACAATATTGGGCAGACTTATCAAACAAATTGTATTGTATTTTTCAACAATGAGTTCTTCAGAATTCTGTACCAACGAAAAAGTAAAAGGGGTTTGCCAGTTTCTGGAAGGAAAAGTTGGCGTGGCGTATGTACTCTTCGGGATTGTTTATTAGAAACAGTGCAGTGGTAACAATGAATGCAATACCAAAGAAAAGACATTCTTTTTTTAGAACTCATTTGTTTAAGTTCTGAGGAACTCTTGATTTAAGCAACGGATTCTTGCATACGGAACTACTGCAACTGCTTTCTTAAGAAAGAACAAACAATGTTAGTTTCAAACATAAGATTGTTCGTCAGAACTTGGTTAGAGGCATTTCTCTGGGCCTTGGTTTTGGTTTTCAATATAAATCAACTTTTTCAGAAAATGTCTCAAGTGAAAATGAAAGAGAGTTCTTGACGCAGTAACTTTATGAACGACAATAAGTCCTGCTAAATTAAATTGGGTGGCACAACAATACTATTAATTGGCAGGGATGTAGGAGACCTAGTGTTTTTCGCTGCATTTGAAGTAATTTTTTCGAGACAATTCTTTAAGTATTTATCAGTTTTTTTGCAAGAGCCGCTATCAGTAAATAAAATATTTCTGTTTCAGGTGCTGGGATTCGAAGTCCAGACCTCTTGCGTGCTAATGTAATAGTGTTTACAGCGCCTCGGACTACTACAAAAAAAAAACAAGTGACCACTAAAAGCACATCATAATTGTGTATCTTTCGAGGAATAACCGCAAAATACGAATTTTGAAATTTAAAACAGAAAGATATTTGTTTTTATCTCCTGAGTGATTTCTTATGAGAAAATAGTAAGTGAAGCAATGAGAACAGCCAAGCCAATATTAACTAAAAAACAACAAACATTTTTGCAATTTACTGTCGATTTTTTTTAACGGTCAATTCTAAGCAGGCATCTTATTGATTTTGGCTTCAAAACCATCTATGTGTTAATATATATTGCGGTAATAATGATTTTCCTATCTACTTAATTGGACTTGAGACCTCAAACAAAGGTCTGTTCTATAGTACATTGTTGTTTCTCAGGAAACATATTGGTTGCTACAATTTAAGATCATATAAGCCAATTAATAAAACCAGATTAGCTTTTCTGTTTACTTAAATAAAAATGTCTTGAATTATTCACAGAAAATTAATTTAAGCCTGCCTTTATCTTAGCAACAATTTATGAATACGCCATTTTAAATCAAACTTAAATTTATTAAAAAAATTAATAATCAAAATCTAAATTTTCCAGTTATTCAAATAATAATGATAATACCTTTCGTAAAATAAAATATCTCTGTTAATAAAATAAATTGTGCGTTTCCTATTAAAGTTACTTTTTATTCATATAACTATCTCACCCAAAAATATTTAAGCTAGCTTCAAAAAGTCTTAAATTTTATTTTAAACGTAATTGGATGGGTGCCCTATTTTAATAAAAATTCTATAATCTTGTTTATATACATTGTATTATGGAAGAAATAAAATAACTATAAAACTATAAACAATGTTTATTTTTATATATAAAAATATAAAACTAAATATTGAGAACAAAAATTAAATTAATCATACACACAAAGAAAAAAATATTAAAATAAAATTTTGTATATATACATCATGTAGTTTTTTATATAATTTTTTTTTTGTTTAATAAAAAATAATTATAATTAAGGAACATAATTTGATTTAATAAAAAAAAATGTTGAATGGGTTAGACGGCACACACAAGGACACACACATAATAATTTTGTCAAAATCAAATTTTTTGTATTTATTTCTTAAACAAAATTTTAATTTAATTTACAATAAAAAAACAAATATTCAAATGAAAGGCGTATTATATATAATCTTTTTACATTATGTATATTTTTTATTTAAGTAAAACAAAAAAATATTTAAACTAATTTATTTGTTCGTAAAAATTATACCGTGCATATTAAATTATAAATTTTAAACAATAAAACACAAAACTAAAAATTTAATTTTGACATAAAATCCGAAATTGAATTGAAAAAAAAATAACCAGAAACAAATAATGATCGTTTTGTAGACACACAAATATATATATTTAATTTAAAAAAAATTATGGATTATTTACACATGAGAAATGGCATGAAGTTGAAACAAAATTATATATAAATACATTTTAATTTTTTTTTGTGGGGGAATAACTAAAATTAAAGACGGACTTTAATTTAGTATTTTTTTTGTTCAGTTTCTTATGTAAAAGCACACACATAGTTATTGAAAAGGAAACAAATATATTTTTTATATTTATATATATTGTTATAAAAAAAGTATTTACATTATAATTATTTACAGTTAAGGGAAATAAAAAAAAAAAAAAACAAAAACAAATCAGAAAAATAAAAGGAAAAATAAAAGTTTTGTTTTTTTTTTAATTGAAATTTTCTTGAATTTTTTGTTTTTTGTCGTTTTAATGCAATTTTGTTGGTAAATATTTTACAAAAGTTGGGACGGGTTAATCTGCTTTTCCGGTTTTGTTTTTTTTTTTTTTGTGAGAAAATTTCTAAGAAAAAGGTTGTTTTTGTGAAGAGAGGACCCTTTTTTGAATTTAGTTTGTCTTTTTTTTGGAAATTAAAAACAAAGAGGATAATAAAATATTTACATTTATGAAGAAATAAAAAAAAATTAAAAAAATGCCTTTCCAAAATCAAATCAAAAATTAGACCCTCGAATTTTATAAGACCATTGAAGCCTTAAGCTGGAGGTTGTTTCTAGTTGTTTTACGTAATATACAATTAAGGTTATAATTTTATTTTTTAACTAGCGAGACACCTGTCAGTCAAAGTTCTTTAGGAAAAATTACTTTTTCTTGACAGCAATTTTTGAGACACATATTTTGAAAAATGTTTAATATTTTTTGAAATCTTAGAATGTCAAGAAGACTTTTGTTTGCAATTACAATTATTTTGAGGAGCTCAAAGCTAAAATGGTTCTTAAGATTTTTTTTTATCGCGAATAAAAAAGGGGAAATACAAACGGAATGTAATGCTTTTCGTTGAAAATAAAAAAAAAAATCACTAAGTAAATTATACGTTCTTATTTGTTGAACCATAAACTGACTCGTAATATGGATTGAGGACATAGAAGGAAGTGGGAAAAAACAAACACTTAACAAATAATTGTAATAGAAAAAAATCAAAAAAAACAATCAAAATAATTACATAATAAATAAGAATAAAACTGTTTTCTCTTTTGAATATAATTTTACTAAATGAATATAATATGTTAAACTTTAATTTTTAATCAAACGCATAATCATTATATTTATCATATATATGTAATGCTAACAGAAAACTAAAAAACGTTTTAAGTATAATTAAGAAAAAAAAAAACAAAAATACTAATTAAAAAAAAAAATAAATAAAAAAAAAAATAATACAAATTTAAAAAAAATGCTTACAATCATTCATATCATCATTGGATCTCATTATATACTGATCCGATGAGGATAGTCTTGAATGCCCGTTCAAATTGGGATGAGCTCCCCCCCTATGATCACTTTTCAATATGCTACGCATTGCCATTGCAGATGGATTCGACTGATGCATATACATACTGTCACCTTCGCACTCACTTTCTTTATATTGTAGAACATTTTTATGTTTCTCATAGATAACCAGGCACCGATGACATCCTTTCCTATTTTGGTTATTTTTTTTTTTTTTTTTTGAATATTTTGTGTGGTCATCGTTTTTCAGGCGTTTCGAAAAATATCGCAGTTATAAGATAGCGAGTTGGTAATTTCATCGAAACGAAGTTTTTTTTTGTAATATTTGTGATGGGGGAAAAGATACGAAAAGAAAAATTTGTATAAATATTATTTCTTTTTTATAAAAAAAAAATGAAAAATTGTATTTTTTTTTTTAAATAAAAATTAATATTTTTTCTATTTATAGATTTATAGATACTGATAAATGTTAGACTACAAATAATATAAAATTATTTCTTAAATAAATAAATTAAAAAAAAAATTGAAATCATTTTTTTTTTTCAGAAAACAAAACGGAAAAAGGAAATCAACTTAAATGATATTAGGAAAATTATTAACATCATCTCAAATGCAAGTTGTTTTTTGTTTTCATCAAAAATCAAAGAAAATAAAAACGTTTGCTTTTCTCTACGAATAAAAAAACGTATCTTTGCATTCGCCTTAAATATTATTTTTTTTTTGTTCATAAAATTAAATTCAGCAGTTTTTTTTGTTTGTTGTTGTAAAATCTAAACATTTAGTAAGTGGATGCAAAATTTTGGGAAATAGTATAGATATTTAAAAGAAACACATAAAACACAAAATAAATTTATATATAGATTTCTTTTTTTTTATAGAAAATAAATTAAAAATGTATAATGAAAAAATATCTAAAGACACGCACACACATACATATGAAACAAAATATATTATGGATAAACACACACTCATACAATTTTTTTTAGAGCATATTTATAAACTTAAGGTTAATTTTAAAATTATTTTTTGTGTTAGTAAAATAAATAATTATAAATCGTAAGACTTACTCGTCGACTATTAAATATTTGTTACCATCCGAGGCAGCACATTTACCCCGATAACTAAATTGTGAACCCTTAATATGTATTGATTGTTGATAGCCAGATAGAAACCATGAACCCTCCCATCTCTGTGGAAACGTACAATTGGATGCTAAAATTAAACCAAAGGAAAAATAACATTTAAATTTAGTTTTTAAAATTAATATTAAATTTTTTTGGAAGGATTTTAGAATATTTTTCTTTAAAACTACCCTGACATTAAATTTTATACAAATAAATTTATGGGTGTATGAAAATTTAATCTAAGTTTCCATTCTCTTGGAGTTTTTCAAACACATGCCACAACTTGATTCCATATTTAAATTCTTTAAAAAAAATCTTTCGTGCAGCACTTTTTATGCATATTTTTTGTGTTTCTTCAGTTTTGTTCTTTTTAATTTATTTTATATCCTATGCCATTCACCCTGGAAAACGCCGCGCTATTCCCCTAAATTATCCACATCATTTTTCTCCCACAAGACAGGAGGACAATGATGATGATGATGATGATGATGATGATGATGCTGATGCTTACCACTTGAGAAAAATGAATATTACGATCAGAATAAAATAAAAAAAAAAAAAATAAAAATAAAATAAACATAATGGAAAGAGGAAAATTCTTCATGGATGAATTCTTAAATTGTGTTTTTGGAATCGTGGCTAGAGGAGTGTGTAGTATAATAGCCCTCTGGTCAAGGCAATGAACAAAAAAAAATACATCTCGGAGATAAAAAAAAATATGGAACAAGGGTTGGAGTTGAAATTTTCAGATTCGTACTTTTGTTCCGAATAAATTACACATTCTTATTTAAAAAAAAAAAACAGACAGGAGTGCAGCCCAGAAAAGACCCGGAGATAGATGAGGAAAACATAAAAATTAAATCCCTATATTAAAGGAAGAGCAAACTAAAGGAGATACCTAGCTCATTTTACACAAGTTTTTTTTTTGCATTTTAAGGCAAAAAGTAGTTCACTGAACCATGTTCATTATATTCTCTTGTTGAATAGAGTTGTTAATATCCACATTTTTGTTTTTAGTATTCCTTTCAACAACTCTCTGGTTACTTATGTTTGTTCGCAGGGAAAATTGCACATAGCAAATGATTTAAGTGGAAGGAAAATTTAAATTGAATAACGATGATGGTTGGGAAAATGTATGAATTTTTGGGAGACACAAACAAAAATAATAAAAAAAAAAAAAACAGAAAAGGTGGAATAAAAAAAAAACTTGGTGCTAACTAGAGCATGAAACCTGTATGAGAGGATAGAAAAACGAATTGAAAATTTAGATATTTACAATGCACATTGATATTTGTGGTGAAATTCTAATTTGAAATTTGGTTCAAAAAGTTCAAAGATAGGAAAATTCGTTTATTTTAATTGAAAAATCTGATAAAGTAAAAAAAAAATTGACTTATTTTGGAGAGAGGTTGGAACCGCTATTGGACTATGAGTATTTACTGTGTGACCGCGGTGTTGATGATAGCTTTTAAGAGTGTTGCAAGTGGTACGGTGCGTTTTTTTCTCTTTTAGCTAGGTAGATAACAATTATAGACTTGTTTTTTTAACGCATCATAGCGAGTACATAGAATATGTTCTGTCTATAATTTCTCTCAACGCAAAACTCTTACAGACCTATTAATGAAAAACGCTTAGTCCACCTTTAGTCCATGGACTTAGAAAACCATGGAATAAGAGTACAATTAATAAATAAAATTCACGACTGGATCGCACGAACTTGTTCTTGTAGCTAACAACTTTAATGAAGCTAAACATCGACGCTGTTTAGTAGTAGTTTTAGTAGTGGTAGGTAATCCAGTTATCCTATGCAGGTTTAAAGCCGATTTGAAATAAAGTGTAGGCCAAATAACTTTTTTTTTTTAAATGGGCGCAAAACATCGAGTGTAGGTTCGGCTGTGTGGCACGTAGCGTCCTGTTGAAACCAAATATTGCCAATATCCTCCTCTTCAATTTTTTTGAACAAAAATTCGTTCAACATGGCCCGATAACGATCGCCATTGACTGTAACGGCCACTCCTTGCTCATTTTCGAATTATGCCTCTGGACCAAAATCCGCACCAAACAGTGACTCTTTTTGGGTGTATGGGATTTTCAATGTATGCGTTCGGGTTTTCTGTGACCCAAATGCGACAATTTTGCTTGTTTACATACCCGCCAAGATCAAAATGAGCTTCATCTGAAAAGATGATTTTTTTGGCAAAATCGGCATCATCTCTAAGTCGATCGCAGGCCCACTTAGCGAGTGTTGTTCAAGCGTATACACAACCATATTCGTTCAGCGGAAGAATAAAACTAATTATCTGTCAAATCAGACATGAGCTAAGTGTTACCATTCACGAAATAAGCACTAGTTGAAAAATAAACGTTAGATGGCGGACCCCTTATAAAAAGATAGTTTTATACCTGAAAGTGGACTGTACTAATTTAATTTAAGAACACACACATTTTTTTTATAAAAATTCTTGGAGCCGTTTTCGAGAAATACATTTTTTTCTTACCGTTTTTTTAACATTTGGATGGGAGGTACCTTTTTTTATTTTAGGACAATAGGTTTTTTAACTATTCAAGATAATGTAAAAGAAAAGCAAATACCAAGTTTCGAAAAAGTCTGTTGAGTCGTTGAGTTGAGTTGAGTTTTCAAAAAAAAAAAAAAAAAAAATAATATCCAAAAAATATATTTGTGAAAAATTTTGATTTAAAATAGTGTTTAAGCTTTCTAGGAGCTTTCAAAAAAATCAAAGTAACAGTTTCCCAGATAATCGAAAACCAAAAAAATGGTTCTCTAGAGGTACCAAAAAAAAACAACTTTTTTCAAAAAAAAAAATATCAAAAGGTACCCTTTCCCTTCATTAATGAACTAATTTTTTTTAAAAAAGATCGGTGGAGCCGTTTTTTAGAAAAATAAGATTTTTGGTTTGGCCAAAAAAATTTATGAGAGCTACTGTTATTTGTCGTCTTAAAAAAATTAAAAAAACGTGTGGGCATATTACAGAAAAAACCATATGTACCAAGATTGAAGCAAATCCACCGAGCCGTTTATGCTGCAGACTCGACGACAGACAGACAGACGGAATTGTGATACCCAATTTTTTTGGTATTCTCTATGATCAATGTCATGTTTGATTGTTAGAGTTTTTTTTTAAGAATTCATAATTTGCCTTATAGTACCTATAATCGGAAGTAAAAATCGAACAAAATCAAATAATAAGTATCAACTCTTTTTATTCTATATCCCTGTAAATTTTGTTCTTGAATGTCAATTCTTAGTCCGTCACCACCGCTTTAGATGGTCTAGCGAAGGACTTAGTTGGTAAACGGCAAATAGCAGAAATTCTGTTTTATTAAGGGCATTTTGCATTTAGTCCACGGAATAAGTCTTAAACCTTCCCTAGTCCATGTTTATTAATTTGGGCGTTATTCATTACGTTGCATAGGAGCAACAGAAGCTAATCGCGTTGGCAGATAGTATAGAGCGTACATACAAAGAATTTTATATCGAAAATTCATTTCACAACGCTTATATCAATTTCCTTTTTGCATGCACCAAGTACCAATGAGGCAGAAAACAGAAGAAAACAATAGATTTAAAGGCGTTTTCGCGATGAGCTTAGAGTGTGGGCTTGATGTGGATAAACCAAAGCAAGTATTCGGAAATAGAAATGATGGAAACACTTCAAGGAGATTTTTTGAACAATCAGAGGCAGCCGGCTGTTCTAACAACTGGAGTCAATATAGAGGTTATAACTAGGATCAAAATAATACTTAAGCTTGGAAAGCACACAAAAAAAGGCAGAGCTATTGAAACAAAAATACCCTAAAATACAATTCACACCTTCTCTTCATAAAATTTTGGTTCAGTCAAAATATCATCGATTACCAATCACTACCGGTTGGAGAATTGTCGGAAGAAGCCCAGGAGTCCAAAAATAAAGATTACAAGAAATACAGATATCAAAATACATGCAAAGTTTCAAGAATTCGGCAGAATGAATATACCTATTTAACATGCTTGTAATCTCATCGGATCCACTTATTTCTTCCTTAAGGCATGTAAGGAACCAAAAACATTTAAAAGCACAATACTCGCAGAAAATGATAAGTTTATGCATTACACCCGACTTAGATGATATTTTCCACGAAATCTAATGTTTGCATGTACATTTTTGTTATTTTTATTTTTTTTTCTACTTTTTTAATTGTAATTTATCAATAAAGTACTTAACAAAAAAAATTATATAAAAAAATCAATTAAATTTTATTTATGATTATATACTTGCTTTTAAAGTACGTTTTATATCATTTTAATGATTTTGAATGATCAATGGGGGGCTCGGAGGCGTGATACGTAGTGCATTGGCTTCTAAGGTAGCTTGGCGATGGTTCAATACTCGATAGAGGTATCAAAAGTTTTTTAATTAAAATGAAAAAGTATACTATCACCACTAGAAAAAGCAATGTAATCTAATAATCCACCTTGACGGCAAATCGTGATTAGCTATAATTCTAGCCAATGATAATATGAGAAAAACTTGGTGGTAGCACACTCAAGTTGTTCTTGGCCATTCAAAATCATTAAAGAAATCAATTATCAAAGTGATTTTGTCCTCACTTTTTTCACTAAAATTGGTTTGTTTTCTTTTATTTCCACTCTTTCACTTAAATTACACTCAAATTACATCATAAATTAACTTTCGACCTTTTAAGAATTAAATACCAATTATGTTAACCTCCTTAACCAGAACTTGTTATTTCAGCAGCAGATTCCGAAACACCCTGTACAATTTTTTGTTTAAAACCACCATCATTAAGACCTTGAAAATTTCCTTTAAAATAAAAAATTGTGGCGATATCTTTACTCGTTTAAGAGATATGATTTTTGCAAGGAAAAAAAACTTAATACGGTAAACTGTGCAACGACGATTCTTTGTGGAAGCCAGTCTTGCATCGATCCTTATCAGTAGCCGTGTTTTTATTTGGAAAAAGGTATACGCAGAAAGGCAGAATGTACACAAATTACAAATGCAAGAACATTCAAATTAAAAAACCGCCGTCAAATACACACAATACGCACTAATCTAATCTTATCAACAAAACGAACCAACAAATAATTCCTCGTCGAATACACACAATGCGTATACGTTTGTACATTAATATCTAAGCGAATCCACAAGGTACCTACAAAAAAAAAATAAATCATAAAAAGCAAAAAAAAAAAAAACAATTTCTCGTTGAGTACACACAATTCTTGTATGTACCTACAGAATGAGAATCCACAACACGTACCAACAAAAAAAATATAAAATGCACGAGTGGATCGCACGTAATTGCTCCTACGTTCGATCACATTATATGCAAAATATTCTTAATAGAAAAATATTTGTTTTTATTTTTAAAGTCGGTTTTCACTTAATTTTTTATACATACAAATTCTTATTTTTGTTCTAAAAAAAATTGGTCTGAACATTTTAAATAATATAAATTGAAAAACAAAATTTCCGAAAAAATCTTCCACCCGTCTTCGAAATATTGAATTTTCAAAAAAAAAAAAAATATTTTTTTTCAAAAATCCAAAAAAGTATTTTTTGAAAATTTTGAAATGCAGTATTATTTAAAATTGGAAGGAGCTTCTGTATTTTAAATTTGATTAAAATCCGTTGAGCCGTTTATGAGAAAGTCGAAAATCAATAAAATGGTTGTATGTCAGGTACCGTTAATAACAAAATATTTTTAAAAAAAATGTTGTTTGGCCAAAATGTAGACCATACCCAAAGTATTACACACACCTTTTTATCAAAATCGTTAGAGCCGTTTCCGAGATAATTAAGGTGGTGGTAAAATTTGTATGGTAAGTACCGTTACTTTTGGGGCTAAAACAACAATCCAAAAATCTACTTTGGACAATCACCTAAAACGCTTAAATACCAAGTTTGAAGAAAATCGCTTCAGCCGTTTAGGCTGTAGAGAGTTGTACAGACAGACAGACGGAATTGCGGGAACCACTTTTTTGGTGTTCGCCATCATCCTAATGTAAAGTTTTTTTTCCAAATGCAAAACTTGCCCTTAGTACCTATATCGCAAGTAAAAATCCTCAGGGAATACACACAATGCAGATACGTACATATCTGCACTCATCTATTAAATCCACAAAACGAACAAACATTGCATACGTCGAGTCACGTCAGATGTCGGTCGGTTTGACAGTTCCATTAACATTGTTTTACCCCCAACAGCGCCGCAAAAAAATTTGGCCATTATTTTTGAATGCATTCAAGGCTTAATTTCAAAGGAATGATAAATAATGGGTTATCCATTTTGCGGTTTCAAAAGTATAGGGCTGGAATTCGACATCTATCAGAATAAGTTGTTAAACCCATTGTTTTCAGTTGAAAGCCTGACATTAACGAAAATGGATCGCTTAACTAGCGCACAACGCATAAAAATTGTTAAAACCTACTACAAAAATGGTAATTCTGCCACAGCCACATTTCGTGCTTTAAGACGAGATTATGGTTTACATAATCGTCCAACTACGCAAGCAATTGGCAAAATGGTGAAGAAATTTGAAGAGACTAGATTGGTTACAGATATTGTAAGGCCTGTGCATCATCGTTTCGCGGGTAGCACTGAAAATATCGCTGCTGTAAGTGAAAGTGTTGAGTCGATTCCGCGTCGTTCTCATGAATTAGGACTGTCTTACGGCACATTATGGCGTATTTTGCATTTGGATCTACACCTAAATCCATATAAAGTCCAGCTCACACAATAACTGAAGCCAGCTGATACGTCGAATGGGTGCTTCAACAACAGGCGGTGGACGGCGATTTTTGAACAAAATTTTCGTCAGCGACGAAGCACATTTCTCACTCGGTGGGTATGTTAATAAACAAAATTGTCATACTTGGGGTTCTGAGAATCCTCAAGTAATTGAAGAGAGGCCATTACATCCACAAAAAGTCACTATTTGGGGCGCTCTTTGGTCCGGAGGAGTGATTGGACCTTACTTCTTTGAAAACGACGGTGGAACGACTGTCACCGTCAATTCGGAGCGTTATGGTCATATGATAACCGACTTTTTTTTGCCTGCTATTGAAGAATACGAATTGGAGAATATGTGATTTCAACAAGGCAGTACCACATGCCACACAACTCGAGCGAATATGGCTTTATTGCAAGAGACATTTCCTGGCCGCGTAATTTCTCGTCGTGGCGATATTAACTGGCCACCAAGATTATGCGATTTAACACCGCTGGACTTTTTTTGTGGGGCTACGCGAAAGGCCGTGTTTATACAGATATACCTCTAACTCTTGAGCATTTGAAAACCAACATTCGTCAAGTTATGGCTGAGATACCACCCAATATGTGTCAAAAAGTGGTCGAAATTTACCTCAAAAGAATCGATGCTTGCAACAATTCGCGTGGTGGTCATTTAAATGATGTAGTTTGTCACGCATAATGTCAAAGTTCAAACTTTAAAATAAAAAAGAAATATCATGACAAAAAATATTTTATATGTGTTTTATTTACGTTTGCTTTTGAAACCGCAAAATGGATAACCCTTTAGATCAAGCAGTCTTTATAGGTATAAGGACATGCATTTCAAATTTAGGTACACAAATAAATTGGCCAGCAATTTTTGAGGAAAATTAGAAAACAATTATTTAAAAATATTAAGTTCAGTCTTCTTCCAACAGGGGAGACTTACGAGTAAGTAGGTAGCTACCATTAAGGTAAGAGTGCAGCGGTAGAAATTGATCGTAATACCCATAACCCCCACACTTACTTCGACTTTGAAACAGCGTCTTAGTAAGTAAGCTTAAATTAAATTCCCGTATTATATGCATTAGAACATATTAAATTATTTAAAAATATATCTCAACATGTTTGAATTAAGTGAATCGTATTTTTCCACGCCAGTGGCGATGGTGGTTAAAATTAGTTACCTCCGCGCCACGCATTCAACACCAATTGCGCACATCCTTCAAAAACAAAAATCATAATCTTCACCATCGTCGCTGTCGTCAGTCCTCGTCAACGGCCGGCGTAGTCAAAATCGTCAACATAATTCTGATCGACGACTTCTAACTCCAAATAAGTCATAAAGTATTGTTTGTTTTGGACGTGGATATGAACGTAAACGTGGTATCATCATGGCATAATGCCCCATCCATTTCGTAAGTGGAATGATTTCAACAACGTTCTTTTTCCCAGGTTCGGGCATCTAGGTGTTTTTTTTTTCTTTTGGATGCTTAGCTCCTGCTGCTGACTGTAAGTGCTGTTAGCAGCTGCTGTGCGTGACTTGAGAGAAAGCCCAAACTCATTGGCTTCCAAAAGCCTATATTATATTTTTTTTTGGAATTTGTGTTTGTTCATGGTTGGTTGAGTTGAATTCTGATAATATTTTTCCTTGAGTTGTGTTTTTTTTTTGTGTTGCTTCCTCTCTCTGCCCATTTGGTTGTTATTGGAATAACTTTTACTTTATTCGAATGGTTTGTGGCAGTTTTCAATATTTTACGATCCTGTTTTCAATGCTTTGTTAGGATTTTATTGTTCCTTCAGAAATGATGGCTGACAAGAGGCAGGAGTGTGGTTGTGGTGGTGACTATGATTTTCTTTCATTTCTATTGCTTTGATTGTTGCTACAATGGTATAATATTTTTTTTGGCGTAGAAAGTCCTTTTGGAAAAGGACTTCTGGCAAAAGTCATTCTTCATATTAATGACGACGATTTCAAGTGCCCCAACGACATTTTCAAGGGGCGGGCAAGCAAAATTTAGTGAGAATATGCTACTGTTTCCGTTTTGAAAGCAACGATAACGACGACGCCGACGGATAGAACCAGAACGTGCGCGACAGAGAGTGTACGCTTAGAATAGGTACATCCATAGGAAAGAATAACGACGGCCGACGAATAGGAGTTGTGTTTATTTTTCACATGGCTGACAGGACGAGAACAATAAGGTTTTTTTTTTATTCTTTGTTTTGTTGTGTGTACTCGTAACAAGGAAACAAGAAGAGAGATGCTATTCGGTCATAAATCAATAGATTCCAATTAATTTTTGTAATTTTTCTTGATTTTCTTGTGCTATGTGACGGCAGCTGCTCGGTGGTCCGTGATGTATCCCTATCCTATACATATACATATTATGCTCGTATAAGGAGCAGGAGGGTTTTTTTTTGGTCATTCTATTTAATGTGCGGATGGTTTGGTTTGTAGGAAATTGAATGAATTCCATCAGTTTAAGAGCTATGGCAATGGAGTGAAATAGAAGGTGGAAAAATTTATGACAGATAAGTATTTCAATTCGCGACAAGTTTTTGTTTTTTTGATTCAAAGCAATAAATTTTGTGGTGATTGTGATTAGCGATGATTAACGATGTGATTGTTGGGCCTTGGAGAATATGATTGTATGATAGTGCTAGTTTTGTAGAAGTTGAAAGAGATAGAGGCACAGTCCGGTGCTAATAAATAACCAATTGTACTTTCTGGAATTTTTGATACACTTTGGATTTCTATAAAAAAGTTTGGTGGGTCCATAAGGGGTGACTGAGAAAAGAGGTATGCACTTGTAAGCAATTCATTCTACAAAGCTAGTATGGTGTTTTCATTTTAATATAATTAGATTATGAATTATTTGGTATTATAATTGACAGTTTCTGCGTAAATTGTTTCCCTTTTGTACTTTGCCTGTGACTTCAGACATGCCAGCCATTTGACAGTGTGTCGGTTTCTTCAGATTTAAGCGTGACCATGTAATAAGGTTGAGTATAAATAATTACGAGGACACTACTGTTACAGTGTGACTGGTATAACATTGACAGTTTAGGGGAGAGTGGGACACATTTGAACACTTTTTGCTTCCGAAACTGATAAAACCTTATATATTCAATGTATTTGTCTGTAAATTTTACTCACATTGAACTATATTATTGAACTTCGATTTCAAATAATATTTGGTAAATTTGACGAAATATTTATATATAATTTGTATTTCCAACCAATATAGGTTTTTTTTTTGTTCAAAAGTGCCCCATGTATGGGGCAGTTTTGAACTTAGTAGAGGCAGTTTTGAACAGCAATTTTAATTTTGTTTTAGCGAATAAGAAACACTTAAATTTTATTTTTAAAAACATCAATCCCAAACTGAAACTCTATACTTGGGTTATAATATATATTTACCTGATATAATCACACATAATCGCAGAAAACGAAAAAAAAAACAAAAACTTAAAAAAATGAACTTGATACTTTCGTTTTATCACATTTATTTGTTAAACAAAACAATAAACAACAAAGATTCATAAAAAATACATAACAGAATTCATACAATTTAGCTTCTTGTATTAAAAATATTTATTTAGTGTTCAACCCAACTGATATCGAAAAATCAAATGCAAAAGTTATCAAAACGGATGTTCCTCATGTAGCTAGGGCGTTAATTAGTTTATGTAGCTTGGCTTTAATTTCTATGCCGCTGTCTTTGAGATCAGGTCTTGCAATTTCAGGTCAAACAATGTTAGTTCGCGTTAAGATAAATTTCTCAGCTGGCAGATCAGCTTCATCAGTGGATTAAAAATTTCATAAGTGACTTCTTTCGCAGAATTAGTAAATGTTCGGTATGTGATTTCTGAATATTGAAAGTTTTCTTTGGTGAATGCATTCCTTGAAAATAGTAAAAACACCCGTCTTGGCAAGCCCAGAAGTTATATTTTTTTTTTGACGGATGGTGATGGAATTTCAAGTATTATCATGTTTTGCAGGGTTGTTAAGTAACCACTCATTTTGTGCTATGGATATTTTTTGCTTGAACAGTCCCAAGACAGCAACATCAAGTGGCAATGAGAGTGAAAAGAAACAAGCACGATACCAAATATAAAAGTTTCTTTAAAATGTCTAAGATATGTCAAAAAGAAAACTCATCTGTGCAATTTTGAACATGTTCAAACGTGCCCCAACACAGTCGTTCATATTTGTGCCAATTGATCCAGCGACATCAAATTTTGCATAAATATTAAATTATAATATATTCATTCACAAACATACCGTGGTTTAATTCGAAATTTTTTTCCTCTTTACAAAATATTTTTTCCGTTTTAAAATCGCGCACTAAAATTTTGTTACACTTTTACAACTAAAAAACGAATATAATGCACTACCACTTTAAAAATCACTTTTCACTTCTAAATATGAGAGACAACTGGGGAAATCAAGGAAACTCAATGACTTTAACACATATGGTATTGCCAGGTTAAAATATTTAATTGCTTTTACATAAGAGTAAAGAAGTGAAGTTTTATAAGCAGTGTTCAAATGTGCCCCGTATTCAAATGTGCCCCACTCTCCCCCACACATTTTTTTCATGGAACAGTGTTGGAGAAATATTCATTTTTAAGTGTGACAGTGTACGAGTGGGAAACTATGGCTCTATGAAAGTTTGTTTTATGTTTTATGTTTTAAGTGCGACACCGTGGAAGAGAGACTGTTTAATATTGTGAACTGGAAGAAAGACAGTATTAAGGAACGAGAGTGTGAATTGGGGATATTGTGAAGAGAGAGATAGAGAGTGTGTAAAAGATATAAATGGTGACAGTGTGACACTGTTACTATCAGTTTCGATATAGATATTTGACTAGTTGAAACAAAATAAGAGCTGAATCCAAATTTTGTACCCGCAATTTTTGACAGTAAAACTGGGAAAATTTGCTCAAAAATCATGTTCATATATCTAAATGATGTTGGTGAGATATTATTTTTTGGAAATCGCCTATTGCTTAATTGTAAATGTGTTGTCTAAAACGGTTATTGCTATGTTTCAGGACCCACTACCTGGGCCCATGTTCTGTAACCAGGCGATAACTTTTCCTCACTTAACGCCTCTAAAAAAATTGGTTTCTGGGAAGTTGAGTTTATACCTTTAATTTTAATTTGTTTGACTTTGGATTTTTTGGATTTTCCAATGAAAATGGCATCGTAGCAACAAAACAAACATATTTTTTGTTTCTCGATTACTTTTACCGATTCGAAAGTTATAGAACATGGGCCCTGGTTTATTGCAATGTCAACTTTTATCAAAATGGCGAGTTCGAATTTTTTTTGCAAAACTTCCCATTTGGTAACTACCAACAAAAAACTGCAATTATTTTCCTTAAGACCGTAAGTTTTAGTAATCAAAAGGTAAGACGCATACGGAGAACAAAGAAAGAAGGAATTCTGGTCACAAAAGCAATGGGTTGGACTTGATCATGTGTCTTTAGAAGCACCTGATATTAGATTTTTTCAACACGAACCATATATCCAACTCCAAATTCGTTTTATATGTAGCTTTATTTTCAAGAGCACAATCTGCAGTGATTGTGTATGATAATTATTTTCCATTAAGAAAGGCAATTATGTTCTTCCCTATTTTTACTTGAATTCTTATTTCGGTTCAAATTTAGACTGATACCAAATTTATATTTTTTTTTTTGGAAACAGCGGAGTCGAATTTAATACTTTCCAGTCGCCCGTTTACTCACTTAACTCCTTAACAACCCCGTGGGTCATAGTGCATTTACTACCGCTTACGACATCTTATTCAGTTACCTGAAATGCGTGTGAGCTCTCCTAAACTTTTCCAAGTTTCCGAGATTCCTTTTCGACTGTTCTGTGGCAGGTTTTCCACTTGAGTAAAAGCCTCCCATTCCATTGAATGTCTCGCGATTAAGTATTCACAGCGCCGTAGGTTGTAACCAATCAACTTACCACTTCCTCTTGCGGATAACGATGCTGATAGGTATTTGTCCAGTTCTCCGATGGAGAAGTTCTTGAATTGAGCGGAACAGTCGCAGCTTGGTCTGCGTACTGCAGACGTTGCTATTCCACACTTTTGACAACATAACGAAAGCTTTATCAATTCGCAGTTGACATCTTCATCTATGTACCACCACATTTTCTAGGTACAGTTGTCCACCACTTCAACTTTCTGTTTTGCAATGTTAATTTGACATGAGTTTTCAGAAAAGTTGATGAAATTCGCTTTCCCGTTATTGATTCCCAGCCCAAATTTGTTCACTTCCACTTTCCAGATTGCTCACCATTTGGTGGAGATACATGATGTTGTGCGAAAGCAAGCAAATATCATCCGCGTAACCAAGGTGTTGTGAAAAACAAAACATGGTTCATCGAATTCCACCTGCTTGTTAGGTTAGGGCTCCCTAGAGGACATAATCAATAACCACCAGGAATACAGAAGGTGATACTCGTAGTAAACACCCCTGTCGATCTCCACTAATAATGCCTTTAGATATATTTGCGTAGTGCAAGACTTGGCAAGTTGCACCCTCATAGGTAGCCTTGATAATGTCGATAAGCTTCTGATGCGTAAGGCTAACCAAATCAAATCTCTGTTCAGATTATCGAAAGCCTCAATAAGGAGAGACTGAAGACTGGATTATGATCCTTAAGTTGTTAACATGATCTATGCAGGAAGAATCTGCCCGGAATCCCGCTCGAGAGTAGAATCCAAAAGTTCCTTGATTTGATCCAATATTATTTCTGCCATTAGCTTAGCCACCCCAGAGAGCACAAAGAGCCTTCCCCAATTGTCACAATTTATAGGATTTCCAATTTGTTAATTTGTTGGTAATATGACGATCATACCTTTTCTCCACTTAACTGGTAAACTTTCTTCCTCCAATGTCTATGCTACTATGGGATGTAGCATTACGGCTTTGTTGTTCTTTAGTGATTTTATATTCCGGAATCCAATCTTTTTCCTTGTTCGAGAGCTAAAAGTCGTCATCGTTAAATCAGACCTTTTCCGAGGTTGTAGCTGCCGTTTCGAAGCCGTGAATTTCTTTGCATGTGGTAGGTTGCCAACTCATCACAAGACCCCAGTCACTGAGGGTCGGGCCCTTATTTAACCTTAGGACAGCAGGCCGGATAATTCGATGAGAGTAGCCCTACCACAGGGATATGAGCGCTGCGATTGGCCCTCAAAGGGTTCATCCACCACCACCTCTTTTTCAGCACCCTGGCTAGCCCTTCAGCTCTAAGTATATCAGTGTTCTGTCCAGCATATTCGTGACACCGTTGATTCTGATGAATTCATCCGCCGCACACTATTCTTCTGCTGGGATCATCCAAGACTTCAGCCGACTATAGTGTTGCTATTTTTGTTAGTTTTGCAAGTCAAGTTCGAATGGACGAAAAAAAGTTTAAGTCGCATGGTATAAAGAATACTGGTATGATATTCCGCGTTGCATTATCCTATCTCTCTCGCACACATTGTCACCGAGTGATGTAGTTCAGCATACGTTTGTTTTTGTTTTTAAATTTGTTTTGCATGCATTTTTGTCACCAACTGACATGGGCAACGCTGAATATAATGCCATGTATTCCTTATTATTTTTATTATTAAAAAGTTGTTTCGAATATTTGTTGCTGTTGTTGCACAATCGATTTTCAATAGGCACATCTGTTACTCTACAAAATTATAACTTTCCTATTTATCCCAAATTCCTTATATATATGTAAGTAGATACAAAGTGCACTCAAAACTTTCCAAAGGAAACGTCAATATCTCCCAAAGAAAAATTATTTACCCTCTCTAACCAGCCATAATGCTTAGCCCATCCGTTTAAAAGTAATAGATGTACCTATGCATGCATGTAGCTATACAGTTAATTTCATTCTTCTAAATAGTCAATCGAAAAACCTTTATGCCAACCTCTCCCTATCGAACACTTCTAATATCAATATTCAAGTGAAACGAGGTCCTTTGCCAAAAAAAAAAAACAGCAAAATGTAGATAGGTACTCAAATATATAGAAAAACAAAAATCCCATAAAATTGCACACTCTTAGCAGAGAACTAGGACAAAATACTAAAACAATATCCTTCCAATCATCAATCTCAATATCTCAAAATCGATAGCGTCCTAATTTTTCATCTATTTCCCGGAGACGAGAGTATACTTGTAGGTAGGTAAAGGGTACCGCCAATGTTCACTCACATCAATTTCAACACAAACGAGCACCCGTTATGGTTATCTCTATATATATACACACACGTCTATATATGTATTTGTGGGTGTATGTATATTTGTATGGCACTTTCAAAGCTAATAAAACCAAAATATATAGAGAAAACAATCAAGTATCCCTTCGCTTGTTCCCTTCTTCGTTTCGAATAAAGTAACAGCAACAGCATCAGGAGCAAAGTTGCCTGCCAATCTCACACAAACAACACCATACACACACACTACACAAGCTAAAGGACCGAAACAAATGATTTGTGGTTTTATATTTTGAGGGTAATTGCTGCAGAGAAAACCATCACCACACAGCAAAATGGCCATTTAAAGGGGGTAGTATAGTGGGTATCCTTTAAATTGAATTGTGGAGGGTTTTTTTTTTGGCAACAACCCCTCGGTTTGATAGGTATATGAACACACAGCTCAAGGAATATTTTGATTTCTGACCTTTTGTTGAATGAACCAGGAACTCATTTCTGTCCAGAGTGTATAGAGCTAGCTATTAACCTAAAGTGCAGCACCACACTGTAGTCCTTCTATGAACGACCACAGAGGCCAAGAAAAAGTCCAAAAGTAGCTCTATAAGTCATCGATTTCATTCGGTCAGTAAACCAATTTTGCGGCGGGCGGTCCGGTTTGGTCCTTCAAGGGTTTCACTTCGCTGCACCCCATATCGTTTTGATTTCTTTCTTGGTTGGTGTTGTTTTGGCGTAAGTTTTGGCGAAATCGGTTTTGGTTTTCGAATGTAATGTGTTTGTATGCTTCGGTTGGGTTGCTGTGCAGCAATTGGAAATGGAAACCAATTACTTTTGTTTTCCTTTTCATTGAAGCCTGCATGAGTCTCTGAAATCACATTTCCATTTTTATTTGCGTTCTACGACAAGGAGGCAGGTTTTTTTTTAAATTTTTTTTTTGTTTAATGGCAAGTAGTGAATTGGTCGAAAAACGAAACGAATTTTAAATTTAGCTCAAATGAACATCATTTTATGGTGAAAACAAAGTCAGTGCAAGATGAAGACAGAAGAAAGTTGTATGCATTAAATTTTGTCGAAATAAGGAAGCTTCCTTGGACGTTACAACATGTTCTGCAAATTTAATAGGCAGGCAACTTTTTTAGCTCGCAGAATTTCACTTTCAGTTTGAATTTTCTTCAGCTCGCTACTAACTCAAATATTTTAACCTCTCTTTGTAGTTAGTATACACTTATTTGTCCTGAGTTAAATCAACAGACTCAGCTCGTTGATGAGCCAACTCGAGCCACTGACGTTGCAGGTCAAACCGAAAGAAAATGCATGCTTTGATTTGAGCTGCAAAGATGGTATTAGGGTTTGAGAAGCAAGTTTCCGGAGTTATAAAGGCAGCCCCAACGAGGAAAACCGGAATAAGTCCAACCAAGCTATAAAGACTTGTAACGTAACAAAAAATAAGAATTTTTGTTCATTTGTAAAAAAAACATACGAAATACAACTTCGTCTTCTTTAATGACACACTTTTTGTCAGCTCTCGTGAAAAATTAAATTTGCTTGCAGCGCATTTCGCTGTTAATTCGATGCTTTAAGAAAGTGTTATGACTACTCCAGTACTTGAGAACGTAAATGATGTCATGGGATGAATCTTTTATCGCATTGGTGAAGTTGCTAGAGTCCTTTAAGTCCTTGATGTATACAAATTCGCTTGCCTGGATAGTATTCCTCTCATCGTTCTGAAGAGGTGATCTTCAACGCTAACAAGAACACTGCATAGGCTTTGCCAATTGTGCTACTCTACTGGTCTATTTCCGAGTGGCCTGTCCCTAAAAAAGGCGAATCTTCCTTACCCTCTAACTATAGTCCAGTTGCACATACGTCTCTTCTTTCGAAAGTCATGAAAACGCTGATTAATTATCAGCTTAAGAAATATCTTGAAGATCGAAAGCTCTTTAATGAACGGCATTATGGCTTTCATAGCAATAGGTCCACTGGTGATCTGATGGTATATCTCACCGAACAGTGGCACAAACCTTTACATCGTTTTCAAAAAAGTAAGATTATTGCGCTTGATATTTCAAAAGCATTTGATAGAGTTTGGTATCAAGTTCTCTTATCGAAAATGCGTTAATTTGGTATCGGTGAATCTCTTCTTTGTTGGATTAGAATTTACATTTCGGACCATACTAGTCGTATTTGACAGTTTCAAGTCTGACATTATATTCATAAAATAAATGCTGATGTGGCCCAGGGTTCCGTCTTGGCTCCAACTCTTTTTCTCATTTTCATTGATTTATTTCTTGTCTGGAACTTCTAATCCACTAAATTGTTTTTCTGACGATAGTACTCTGAGTTCATATTTGTTGTCAGATTAACCTCCTTGTTCTTCGAAATTCACTTTCAAGCTCTGTGAACCGATCGGGACTTCCCAAAAAACATAGTCGTTCACAATTAATGTTTTTCAGCGATGTTCCCGTGAGGTTTACGTTCTGTTCAAAAGTCAACTTAAAGTGAATGCTTCTACGCAGTGCGGCCAGTATGGAGTTGAAATTTCAATGACATTTGACAGATTTGTTAGTTAAGGGGATGTATTTTTTTACTCCGATTTTTCAGATGCCAAATTTTTAGGAAACGAAATTTGGCGAATGCGAAATATACATTGAAAATCGAAATTAATTAAAAAAAAGCTTTTGCAATAAATTTGTGTCGCTTTATCATGCGATTGCTTTCAAGACCTATAACATTTTTACAAACTTGCCTGTTCTTCAAACTAGTAACAAACAAATAAAACGGGTGGCACAATAGATCGTGAAGAACAAGGGTTTGGTGACTTACAACTCTTCCTCGACCATTCTTTTTTGAACTTAAGGTGTTCCAGTTGAAATATTACGGTTGAATTTAGTTTACGGTGTGGAATAGAACTGGCTATTTCAATACAGCAACAGTCGTAAAAATAACGGTACAGCAAGACAAAGTACGGGCGGTGTTCAAGGGATGTAATTATTTCTATTTCGAACCATTTCAATTTCTTTCAATGAAATTGCGGATGCACCAGTCCAGATATGGAAGTTATCAGTAATGTACATATTGAATATAACTAGAAACTGTTTGGTTTCCTGGATGCAAATGCCGCTCATTGATATCTCGTTTTAACGACAGAACCCGGCATTGAATTTTAGAAGCATTAAATTAAATGAAGTTTTACTGAAAAACATTTTGTTGGCTTAGAAATAGCAGAAAACGATAATTTATCGAAACAAGAAAAAGTGACGGAGATAGAACAGATCCCTGTGGCACGCCAGCGTTAATTTAATTGCGATTTTGAAGTGGTTAAGTGGCAAGAAGCTCTTGTCAAACAATAAGGGTAGGTATTGTAAATTTGAAATACTGCAATCTATTGAATATCGTCTATCAAGACTTCATCAGTCCAGGTTTTTTTAACATTTGAGGTTAAACATTATTCATGAGTCTCTCTTATAACTGTGATGTTTTTTTTTTTAAGGCTGAGGTAAGCTCGCCGGTGTTGAGGTTATCCTAAAGAAAGCAAGTAAACCTCGGTTTTAAGAAGTCTAGAACACGACTTAATTATCTTTTATTGCTTATGAGGTTTTCTTTTACCATTTTCTTTACAAACTTAAACTAAATAACATGGTACTTTATATAAGTAAGTGGTCCACGTTCCTGCTTAGAAGGAGCAAACAGGGAATTGCAAATATAAAGGTTACTTAAAGTTAATTTAACGCCTTCAGCTTACTCAGCAGGAGCTAGAGGGCAAAATTAGGAATCTAGTTCCTCCTGACGGCTAATCCGAGGGAAAATCGTGTATTTTGATTGCCCAAAAAGTCCGCTTTAAATGACAGACTGTGCACCAATTAAAGTTAATGTTATTGATCAACAAGCTGGCTGCCACTCGTGATTAACGGGTGTCTTATTTCTCAGTAACAACCAAAACCGAAATCTGGATTTGATTCCGAGTCAACAAGTATCATCCTTTCATCGTTATTCCTTACCTCTACTTGTTATATTTCTTGCTCTAAGGCAGTGTGAATCGTGTGGCGAACTCAAATGATATGGTGGTGTTCAGGTCAAATGTTGTTGCTCAAGTCGCTGGTAATTGCACTCCGCGGTAGTCGCATAACCAAGTTCCGATAGTGATCGGACAATTCTGCTGTTGTTATCTCCATTATGGTTATGTGGTGGTCGTGCGGAATTGCTGGATTTGGTGACCAGTACTAATTTTGCGGCAGGGGTCGTTTAGAAATAGGTAACGTAACGTTTCGTTACATAACTAAAGTTTTGGACGTTATATGAATGCCAACCCGGCACCTCAACTAGGTTCATTGTTTACCAGATAGTGTGGCGGTAGTAATTCACTAAAGACAATGTGAGAAGTGAGAGTTGTGTTGGTTTTTCATCGCAATCTTACTTTTCAGAGAATGTCCTAAGTACTCGTAAGTTGTTCAACAAGTAGTTGCCTAACTGGAATTCTTCTTCCAGGAACTCTCTTCCGGAGCACCTTCGTCGGAATACTATTTTATTGCAGTGTAATTATCAGTGACTTTCTACTCCAGTTGTTGATTATGGAAATTTAGAGACCTAATCATAACTTCTAAATTAGGAGTGCTCAAGAGAATATCCTTACAACTGTTGCGCCATCACATTTAATTCAATGCACTCTTATTTCTGGAAAACTGCTGTAAGAAGGAATTGCTTGCGATTTAACTTATTTAGGAAAAAGTTGTGAAGACTGCAGTGAGCTGAGCTTGGGCACTGAGTCGTACAAGCGAAGTGATGAATCGGACAATAAGACCCTTTAGATCAGTTTACGGTAGAAGCCATTGGACACACTTTTTTTCGCTGTGGGCCCATGTTGGACCAGGGCATCCACATTTTTGTACTGCTCCTTTGGAAACCACACGCTCACGTTCGGTTAGACTTCTTGAAGTAGGTAAAGATTGAAAGTAGTATAGTTGAGGTAGTACATAAGACCGAATACTTTTTAATAATTGAGAAACTCATTCTAGTAAGAGTGCCCTGTCGAAAGAAAAAGTAAACAAACAGAACACTGGCTTTCAGTCTCTAAAGATTTTAATTTTAAAAGCTTTTTTTTGTACAAGTCTATAGAGTTGATATTAAAGTTATTTGAGTCAAGAACGTGAGACCTTGATGTGCACTTTAATTCCGGCACGCCCGACGACGAAATGAATTAAAAGTGGGTGCAAGCACAGTTCCAATTCAAACACACAAGGATAATGGGAATTTCTGCCAAAAAAGGCCTAGAAGTGGCCAATTTTTCATACCATTTCGATATATGTATATGTATGTAATGGCAAACAAGGAATTTGTTCGCCTATTGAACTATTGATTTTTTTTTTTAATTTCAATGTGCGGTGTCCCGAGTGTCGTCCTTGAATGTCCTGATTTTGAAAGGAATAATTTTATTCGAGAGGATTTTTTTTGTGAAGAAGAAAAAGAAGAATAAAACAAAATACAATTTCCAGAGCCATCTGAGTTGTTAATGTGTGTGTATGTAGGCCTTGAAACCTAGAGTACTGCGCCGTAATTAAAAAGTGAGAGGCAGCAATACCGGCAGCTATAAATTTTACAATTCTTTTAATTGCGTTGACATTAATCACTAAGAGCAGGCATCGTAGTTTGCCGCTGCCGTTGCTGTTGCTGCTTTGCCGAGATGGTGTATGGTACGTGTATAAATGGCGAATGGTGAAGTACAGAATGGTGCGACGAAGACATATAGAACAGCGGCGGAAGGATGAGATGTTTAATGATGAGTCGCGGCGCAGAACTGGCGGTTGACCTACAAAAAGCCAAGTAAGCCACATTTCTGGTCTTTTAATTATTTAAATATAGGTGGCCATTAAAATTATTTGTTTTTTTCTTTTTATTTGCTTTTTGTATCGTTTCTTGTTGCCCTCTCTCATTTAGGGTTTTCCCTTAATGTAAGGGCTCGCGTTCAGGACACTCGTAATTTTTTTAATAATATTTACACTCAACATTTACGTTAAATATATATTTTTTTTATTACTGAAAAAAAGGAAAATATCTTTACTTAATTTGGCACAAAGTTTTATGTTTTTTTTTTTTTACTTTTTTAAGGAGCAAGAGTTTATGTAAGTATAAATGGAACACGGTGTAATGAGATGAAGGATGCGCCACGAAGAAGAGAAAGGGAATAAATGCCGTTTTGACCTGAAAACTACTAGAACGGAAAATGTATCTTGGAATTCTTTTTATGGTTTAGATGTTTGGATGTTTGGTTAGTCGCAGTGGTGGGGATAGTGTTGCTCGCTTTAGGTTAGATGACCTAGTAAATGAATAATGAATGAATGTATATTTTGTTCTAAATTCAAAACTAAAAGGAGGAAAATTAAATGTATGTATTTTTCCCATATGTGCAACAAAATTAGAGAATTGTACCTAGTTTTCCGTTTCGGTGAAAAGTCTTTCGCTTTGTTGGCTATTCATTTATTTTCAAACGAATTCAGTTCAAATAACGAGGACTGTTGGGTCCTTTTTTATGGTTGTGGAAATTTCATTTCGTTTTATTAACGTGTCAGCATTTTATAGAACTAAATGAGGTTTTTTTTAATTAATACAATAATTTTCTTAATTTCGTTTTAAATTGAAATAAAGAAAATGGCGTTAAATTATGTGTGTGTGTGCCATAGGAAATTGCATATGGAGGAAAACTTTCTAATGAGTTTGTTTGTTTGATCTTTTTTTTGTGAAGACATTCCTAAACGAGTATTTCTGAGTTATCTCCTAGATTTAGTTTATAACTTTTTGCTGTATCTTTTCATTATTCAATAGACACAGAAACTTATCTTAAGAGTTTAATATTTCCACATCGCATGGGGATGTGTTTATTTTTAATACACCCTTTTAAGACGATACACTTTCATGCATCATTGGTTCAAGTATCGGAAAATTCGTTGGTGCAATAAATCTGTTCATCAAAAATATGAAAAATTCTTCACCCCAATGAAAATAGATTCGTAAATTTTTTTTCTTTTATTATTTACGATCAACTTGTTTATTTTGAAGGAAGTTTTTTACAATTTACAGCCAAGTCCTGTGTTCCATTTAGCAGCGCCGTTTTGATAGCATAACTCGTTAGCAATATGGGGAACTGCAGGGACTGTACTGACACCCGCATCTGGACCATCTGCATATACTATGCCTAACTAGGCAGCTTGCTGACTAGTGCTGAAGTAACAATAATCCGACCAAGTGCTAATTCGCCCACAGTGCACTGTGAACCTTCGTCAAATCCCGAAGTCCGCTAGTTTGCAGTATTAGAGATCCGTACAATTGCACGTTGTAGAAGTAACCCAAATTCCTCGCGTAGACAAACGAGATCAAGTTTTTGAATCTCCTTCCGAGTAATTATAGGCCCGAACAGTGCAGTTGATTAGGAGTAGGTGTTAAAGTGTGCATATTTGCTATGGTGAAGTATATAGCAACATATCAGTTTTTATTTGGTCAACAACTTGTAGTCCTGACACAACAGTAGTGCCCAATCATCTGCATATGCATGCGCAAATGCCTTCACGCTACATCTTCCAAATTAACGAAAATGTCATTCCAGATTAAGAATCATGAGCGGCGACAGAACTCCGCCCTGCGGTATTCCTCTTCTAAAGTGTTTGGCCAAGTTTCTTTAGCCTTATGGAGCTTGAATCCTTCTGTCACTGTGCACGCGTGCATACGATCCACTTGCTGATGTTGTATAATCTTCCACAACAAAATCTATGAATGGATTCCGTTGGAAGCCCTTACTGTAGCTGACAGTTGTATCATTTGTTCGCACTACCTCGTGAAGGGCCATTTGTAAGCATTTAGCAAGTGTGTTGAAAGTTTTTTAGAGGACACCTATCTCAGATGTCTGCAATATTTTTGGCCCATATTAATATTTATTTAATTGTACTGGGGGCAATATTACAACAAATTATTCAACCCAATAACTAGACACAGTAGTGCCCGCTATAATTTCTTAAGGAAAAACAGACATAGGGGATTGTGCGTATCAAGTCGTCTTACCTAAAAAAGTATATGCACTTCTATTCTATTTGAAAAATTTATAATGGCACTTCTTTCAGTCCAAATTACGCCAAGAAATTCATTTCTTGGCAATTAAAATATTCGAGACTTGGTGGAGGAAGCAAAAAAAAGTGTTGTGACGAATAAGTTTTCTAAACAGCAATAACATGAATTCTCTTTGGCAATCTGACTTTCGAGTCAAGCAATGCTGTGCATCAGTTGTTATTAAAGTTTCTCGAGGCTTTCGCATAGAATTAGATCTGAACAAGTTTGGAGTATTGCTCTTATTGGATTTTTTCAGGGCATTTAAATGTATTAATCACTTACTTCTAATGTCCAAATTGGGAAATTATTTCAACCTTATAACAGCTATACGATTATTACAGACTCATATCAAAGACAGAATTCAAACACTTATAAGTGATCGTGGTGTTTCAGAACTACTTTGTAAGGAGAGGAGTTCCACATGGCTGTGTTTTAGGGCCACTTTTGTTTACAAGGTTTATTTATAATTTTTCTGATAATATAGAGTCAAATAATATGTAAATGTACGCAGATGATATGCTTACGTATTTATTTTAGTTGTCCAGTCGGCCTCGTTGAAAACCTAGTAGCGAGAATCAATGAAAATATATCAAGAATACAACTTTTGTACAGTCGAAATGATATAAAACTCAATCCTTCTAAAATGTATGCGATGTTTTGTTCAAGGAGTGATGTTAACACTTAAGAATTTCCAAATATTCAAAATATTCTATATGGATTATTCTTAACGTTGAATACGTGAAATATTAAGCTATTGGACTTCGACGTTTGAAGTCAACTTCTAGTCTCCTTCTCCCAAACATGATTATTTGTTCTTTGCTGACTCTAAAAGCCTAATCATACCCTTTTCCTCTTATAACAGTTCTGTATATCCAAATTTCGACTGCGAATGTAATTGTAAAATGAATGAAGCATTTAATGACTGATTATGCTTTATTTGCAATATTTCAAGACATCGCAAGTTTCGAATTTTAAGTCAACTATTTTGGGGATGACTTTTTCAGGTTCATAACTGCCCTGTTTATCTGCACGAGGAAATAACTACCAATATCGGCGAAGTTCTTCACAATGTGAAAAGAATTTCTAATAAGTTTTTTTTTTTAATTTTTAATTTTAGTACCAAAAACTCGAACAGACCTGCATGAAAAGACGATTTTAAGTGTGAAAAGGAGACGGGAACATCACTCAAGCGGATCATCGCTAGATCCATTTCGTAGCGTTGAGGAGAGAAATGAAGTTTTTGATTTCTGTATCAGAAAGTTCATTTGATCAGAAAGGAAAGTTTTTTCAAGAGGATTTGCATTCTCAGGCTGGCCAAGGCGGGGCAGTTGCAAAGGAAATGAAACACGCTTTCCTATTCTAACTGATTTTGAAATAGCGCCAAAATATTAAATTTTATTAAAAATTAATTACTTTTTCGAATCCTTAAGTCAACCACGAAAAAGCGTTATTTACTTTAGAGCTTCTCTAATGTTTCGTTAAGGTCTTATCGCAGGTAAAATGACTTAACGAAGCATTTAGTTATGACTCTATAATAATATTGAAGAAAACAAAAACAATACGTAAATATCATTTTGGTTTTTGTGGACTTTGTGTATTAAAGCCAAGTTGAAGATATTTATGACCTGTAGTCTAAAATGCGTTTCGCCCAGGTACGATAGTTGGACTCATCAGTGCACGAATTTAACCAAATTCCCCTAAAATTGCTATTTAATTTGCAGAGGATAAGAGTCGGTAATTATCGACCAACAAATATTCACCCTTATTACGATTGGCGTTTATGTTGAACGACAGCTCTCAGTTTTTGTGTCGAGTCACTTTTTAGGCGTTTCAGTGTCGGTATTACGATACTAAAACGTCACTCGTTTTCGATCGAAATACGTTCCACATAAGCAGCTAATTTTGAAAAAAATTCAATGCAACTGTCATTAATTTTTAAATTCATATTCAATTCCTGGCTATTAAATTAATAAAAGTCGCTAAATAAATAGTGTTGCTGCATTTATTTTCTCAAGAAATGCGAAAAAGAAACCAACAAAATTGATGTACATAATTAAAGATCCAAATTCCAAATCAAATCCGTGAGATTTGACAGATACGAAGTAAGTATGTGGATGGACAAATCAAATTCCTAATATTTTCAAATAAATTATTCTCTTCTTTTCAGATTTGTCATGCGTATAGATACTTCAGGATGAATAAGATTTCTTTACTTCTTTCTTTACTTCAATAAAATGCTACAATTTTAAAACTTGGTGTTAAAGAATTCAATGTTGTGATATGATTCCAATTTGATTTTGTTTTGTGCATTTTGTGATACCTCCTCCTCTCTTAAAATTTGTTCCAATAACTCCACGAGATGCTTCATTTGTTCAGCATTTGTAATTTTTACCCTTTAATAAACCTAAATTTAATAAAAAGTGTTAAAAAAGAATATACAAAACAACAACACTTATATTTTTAGGCAATTTCGCGACGAGTCGTTTAAACATTTTTGTTCGACAAAAAAGAGCGTTTTAGTTGGCATATAAACAAGGCGTAACGCATATTGTAATAACGCTGAGTGACGTTTCTCTCACAAAAATTTAAGTTCCACTCGAATTAAGGCGTTACGCTGATCTGAAAAATAATGACTATACAACGCCAATCGTAACACAAATATTTCAAAATGACATTCGGATACGTATCTAACTTATTAGCCCAACTATCGTCCTGGACGGAAGCCATTTTGGACCACAGGTCATAAATATCTTCAATTTGTTTCTATAATAATTCGAATTACTCAGATCCTACTGTATAAAAGAATAACCAAAAAATTAGGAAATTGTATGCAAAAAAAGCCCTTAAGATTATTGTGTGGACTTTTGGAAAAAAAAAATACTGAAACACATTGTTTAACAAATGATTTGAAAATAACAGGGTTTAATCAAAATCAGTAAAGCCGTTTTTGAGAATTGCAATAAAAATTAAAATTCCATCTTAGCGAATCATTCTGAATAAAGCTTCTGAAATTAATCGGTCTACCCATTAAAACTTAACCCGAAATAGTTTTCTAGTACTCATGGAATCATTGAATTTCTAAGTTGTATTGAAAACACGACACACAAAACCAATACAAGTAAGAAGAATTACATACTCTTACTCATTGGTTATAGAAAACCACTATAACTAACATACATCCTGTGTACTTATAAATCACCACCAACCAGAAAACAAATCTTCTAATTGTAATTCTCTTGCATTCTTCCTTGACCTTAAAAAACAATAAGAGGCATACGACTACATAATCGTACATTTTTGAACTATGCCTGCATACTTTTCTGATTTCTGTAATCCCTACTCGCACCTATCTACATATGTGCCTCTAAAACTCTAAACTTTATTCAGCAGCATCTGGAAGTAATGATTAGAATTTTTAAAGTAATTTCTCCGTAAGAGGTATTTCTCAAAATCACCACATGCTCCCAAAACTATTTCCAATATTTCTCAACTTTCCATTTGCGCCATTAAAACTGCATAAAGCATATTGAAGAATTTGAATTTGATTTGAAATCATGCCCAACTATGACAATATACCTAATATATATGAGAACTATTCGGATAAACCGAAAAAGGAGAGAAAGAGAGAGAGAGAAGTCGAAAGTTCTTAAAAGAAAATTGTTCTTTTTTGAAACGATTATTTTATAGATTAAGTCGAAACGACCGAAGACATCACACAGTCTCGCACTCACACACACACACACATAACATTCCGCATCAAGATTTAATTTAAAAAAGTTCATCTCTAATCTTTCTTGAGAAGCTTAGGTATATGTACACGAAAAAACCCAACTCAACCCCATAGCCAACCCAAAAACAACCAAACCAACACCCTCTTCTATTTAACAAATCGCACCCCGCATTCGAAATGTTTATTGAAGAACGTGGAGGTTGCATATTTTAGATTACCAACCAAGACCCACCAAGTCTCTGCTGCTTTTCAACTTTGTACTACAGTTAGTTGTTCGCATTCGGAGCACACATAAATATCTGTCGGTTGGATGGCATTTGCACATATCCTTTCGTAATAAATGTGTATATGTGGGCCTGTGTCTTAAACAACCACCCATACTCGGCACACCATCTATTCGTATCTAGACGTGTATCTGTATAATCTCAAGGAGATATCTCTCGAGAAGAAAGTGGAAATCTTTGCCTGTTAGGATCTTAAATTTTACACTTGTTCTTCCGCTCTTCATACCTTCATACATATATCGTGTTGTGGGGTGGGTTGGTTTTTTTTCCTTGGGTAAGTTGTTGCTTTCATTCACACAATAAAAAAGGGATAAACAGGGGGCTGTTAAGATGTAAAGAGTGCGAATGGAATTCTACGGAAATCCTTGAACTCACATCGTACATAGATTTATGTATTCTACACATTTTCTGAAGAAGCGCACTTCATTGAAGCAATCATCATACATTCCAACAAAACGGACCAACTACATTACATACATTCATTTCTTCCTTCTCACTCACACACACACATCTCTTTCCTATTTTCACTTTAGCCTTCTCTAGCATTTTATGTATACAAACATGCATGATTATAATTTTTAGCATTAATAACACAAAAAAAAAACGAAAATGGTGGAATTACTTGAAAAACTGGGGGAAGGATATGTGCGCGTGGGGTGTAAATTGCTATCCTGGTTTAATGTTTAGGACATAATACATTAGAGGCCACATAAACAGAATCGATAGTCTCGTCATATCTACCTACTCGTATTTAGGTTGATTGCTGTGTTCATCCTTGGATGCGAACAAAGTGACATTATCCATTCAACGAAATAACAATTTCTATGAAAGAGTTTTGGATTTTGTATGTTTGGTAACTTTTTAGTAACCTTGATCTAAAAGTAGGAAAGTAGGAAGAGTTAAGGAATTCAGGACAATTTTTATTATACTTTTAATAATTCGTTTCAAGTGTGGTTCATTTCAACAGGCTGTTCTTTGGAAATACAGTTCAATAGAAAACCAGCGCACACTAAAGGATTTTGACTACCCTTAATATGATCGAGCACAGTGCGAGCGTTAGGCAAATAGGGAAGGATTTGAAAGGAGATGCCGATGTACATTAGTTTTGAAGCTTAGAATATCAAAATGGGAGGGAAAAATCGAGCATGGTAAATCATTCCACATTCGTGTTGTACGGTTAAAGAAAGAATCTCTGTACTTAACAATACGTCCGAAATTGGGCTCAAGGGTAAACTGATGAGCATTCCTAGAAGCGCGAGTATTACGGTTTAATATTTTAAAGGGAGGAATGCAACTGGCTACTTCGCTAGAACACTGTTTATAAAAATAACGATAAAATAGCCAAATACATGAAACATTTCGACGATGTTTGAGAGATGTAAATGTTTCTACTATAGTTCTATCGCCAATAATTCTTAGAGCTCTATTTTGAATTCTATCCAAAAGACTCAAATGAGTTTTAGAAGCTCCTGCCCAAATGTGAGAGTTATACTCAAGTTTTGGTCGGATGAAGGCCTTATAGATTACAGCCAGATCAGGAGGTGAGAAGAATTTCTTGCATCTTCGAAGAAAACCTAAGCACTTTGCAGCGTTTTTGGCGAAATAGAATATGTGTTCATTCCACAAGAGGTGGCCTGTGACGCACATACCTAGGACTGAAAGCTGATCGGTTTCTTGGATGCAAGTGCCGCTCATGGATAGCGGAAGACAGCACAGAGTTTTTGAAGCGTTAAATTCTACGCGGTTTTTTATTCCCCATTGGAAAATGCTGTCGAGATCAGAATTTAATGAGCTTATCATACACTGCCGTTGCAGTTCCACATCCAAAGAACAAGGAGGTGAATCTGAAAACGAATATGAAAAGCTGAGAGTACTATCGTCAGCAAAACAATTAAGTGGATTAGAAGTTCCAGATAAGAGACCATTAATAAAAATGAGAAAAAGGGTCGGGCACAATACGGAGCCCTGGGGCACACCAGAATTTATTTTGTGGATATCAGACTTGAAACCGTCCAATACAACTTGTATTGAACGGTCCGAAAGGTAATTTCTAATCCAACGAAGAAGAGATTCATCGATAGCAAATGCACGCATTTTCGATAAGAGAGCTTGATGCCAAACTCTATCAAATGCTTTTGAAATATCAAGTGCAATAATCTTACTTTCTCTAAAACGATGTAAAGATTTGTGCTACTGTTCGGTGAGATATAGCATCAGATCACCAGGGGACCTATTGCTACGAAAGCCATACTGACGGTCATTAAGGAGCTTTCGTTCTTCAAGATATTTCTTAAGCTGATAATTAATCAGCGTTTCCATGACCTTGGAAAGAAGGGATGTAAGTGCAATTGGGAGGTAATTAGAGGGTGAAGAAGATTCGCCTTTCTTAGGGACAGGCTGGACAAATGCTGTTATCCATCCACTCGGAAAGAGACCTGTAGAATAGGACAGATGGAAAAGCTTACGCTGTGGTTTTGCCAGCGTTAAAGCACACCTCTTCAGAGCGATGAGAGGGATACTATCCGGACCAGCGGATTTGTGTATATCAAGGTCTTTGAGGACTCTAGCAACTGCACGAGTGCGAAATACATGCAGCAAAGGCACCATCCGTACTTTGCAAGGCTTTTGAATGGCATGATGCATTGTCCAGTAATAACAGTGCTTTTTTTGTGACTTGCCAATGACTAGTGGTGCTTTCCTGATCCATTGCAAGAAGCTAAAAAGGTTACCCTTTCCTTGCTAACTTTCTTCCAGGAACATTTTTTTTCAGATGAACACACTAGGGTCTTATCAGGAAGTAAGCGCCAGTACAAGCCAGTTTCATCTGCATTGTAGATCTGGTCTTTCCTTAAATCCATATCTTTAATTTTGTTGTGGAATTTCAGGAGAAAAGAATCGACTTGATTAAAAGCACTGGATAGTTTTTTCCCCAGTTATTTTTAAAATCCTCACTCCGTGTCGTTTCCTAAATTTTTGGATCCATCCTCTGCTGGCATTGAAATGTTCACATTCTTTGTAAATTCTGTTCAGTTGTATAGCCTTTTGCTTTAAGATCACAGACGATATCGGTGAATGTCTCTCACATTGCTTACAAAACCTCTTGAACAAGGCTTTTCCATTTTTGGCATTTCTGGCATTTTAGTAGTCTGGCGTTTTCCAGTTACAGATTTAGTT
Source organism: Philhelius pedissequus (assembly GCA_910595825.1). Taxonomy (NCBI): domain Eukaryota; kingdom Metazoa; phylum Arthropoda; class Insecta; order Diptera; family Syrphidae; genus Philhelius; species Philhelius pedissequus. The sequence continues at coordinate 46,843,564 of OU343161.1, read as the reverse complement.
TGAACAGAATATGCTAAAATCTTCTTCGAATTTTGTTTATGAACGAAACGGTTGATTTTGAAACTCCAAACTGACATGCTACTCACTCGTACATATGTGGCACTCTTTCCTTTTTCCAATTCGCCCAAAATTTCGCATTTCTGATTAATAGTCAAAAACCTATGCTGCCTTTTTGAGCGGTTCATATTATGTAATTGAAAAATATACTGCTTTAAAAGTTACTTAAGACGGGAATGTATTAATATAACAAACCACTCACATACCCAATTGACACAAAAATAACAACCTTACGCAAATATGCAATGTAGTTGGATCTAAAAAAAAAAATTAAATTCACAGCCTATTGTACTTAAATCAACGCATAAAAACGTTCTTTCCTTATATTTGTAGGAAAAAATTTTAAACTTCAACTGTAAGAGATACAAAATAAAAAAAAATGCAAACCTTTCTAAGAAAAATAAACTCATAGCCTACTCAACTGGAATCGACACGTATTTTTGATAGAGATGTTTGCCCTTAAAATATTTCTAGGAAATTACTTTTGACCAAAAGCACAGAGCAGAAAAACAAGGGACAAATTCGAATTACAGAGTACTATCTTAGCACGTGTTCGAATTACAAGATACTTAATGTAAAAAAATAGGTGTTCGAAATAGTGGACCGTTCGAATTACCGAGGTCTTACTGTATAAACTTGAAATATGTATATGCGGTCAACAATATTTACTTATGCAACTTAATGACATTATCGTTACTTCATTGTATCTGGAAGAAATGCAGTGACAGACGGATGAATAGACCGGTAAATTGGCCTGCAAGATTTTGTCTTTTAACGCTTCTGCGATAAACGTAAAGTTGCACTGCAACTTAGTAACTTTTGAAAAAAAAAATTAAAAAGTAAAGGGTTTTCCAACAGGGACGCTACAAAAGTAGAGCGACAGGGACAGCAAACGACGCCATATTTCCTCCGGCTCTTTTGACATTTCTCTTCAGTAAGTTTTGCCATTTCATTATGGAAAGATATACGAGCCAACAACGAGTCGAAATTATTAAAATTACCGAAATTCGGAGTCAGTGGCCTCAACGTTAAGAGCGCTACGTCCAATTTATTGTCGTCATAATCATCCTAGCAGATCAACAATTGAGCGTCTAGTGGAAAAATTTGAATCCACAGGCACATTACAAAATGTTCACGTGCCAGTGAGACAAAGAAGTGCTCGTAGTGTCGAGAATATTGCTGCCGCTGAGGCTTCAGTTGCAGAAAGCCCAAATGTGTCTCTCACAAGTCGTTCTCAAGCCATGGGCGTCTCTGTGACGTCGTTGTGGCGAATTTTGCGAAAAGATCTTGGCCTACATTCTTACAAGATTAAATTGACGCAAGAACTGAAGCCGCTTGACCACCAGAAGCGTCGTATGTTCGTGAATTGGGCTGATCAACAATTTGAAAATGATTCGGATTTTCATCGAAAAATCATCTTCAGCGATGAGACTCATTTCTGGCTGAATGGCTTCGTCATTAAACAAAATATGCAGTATTGGTCAGGCAGCAATCCACACCTACTTCATGAGTCATCATTTAATCCCGAAAAAATTAGGTTTGGTGTGGTTTATGGGCCGGCGGCGTCATTGGGCCGTACTTCTTCGGTAATGAACAAGACCGGCACGTTACTGTGAATGGGGATCGCTACCGTTCAATGATAACCGAATATTTTTGGACCCAATAGGATGATATGGACTTGGAGGACATGTGGTTCCAACAGGACGGCGCCACAAGCCACACAGCGAATGTCACAATCAATTTATTGGAAACCAAGTTTGGAGAACGTGTTATCTCACGAAATGGCCGAGTCGCTTGGCCGCCTCTGTCGTGCAATTTGACGCCGTTAGACTATTTCCTGTGGGGCTACGTCAAGTCTATGGTCTATTCCAACAAGCCAGCGACAAACTTCGTACGAATATCGAACGTGAAATTGCAGCAGTATCGGCCGATTTAAGCTTGAAAACCGTCGAAAATTGGGTTCAGCGTCTGGACTTCTGCAAGCGTGCCCGTGGTGTCCATGCAAAAGAACGTACTTTCACAGGAATAAAGAATTTCATTGATATCCAAAACCGTTTTTGTTTTATTTAAAAAAAACTTTTGTAGCGCTCTTATTGAAAAACCCTATAGATTGTCTCTCTCGAATGACAGGAGCGCTTCTGCTCCACTTCGACGGCACATCTATTTTGATACCAGAAAAGTTGTCCAACTCTTTTTAAAAACATTCTTATTTATTTATCGAAAATGCTTACCTATTCGTCAACCCCTTCTGGTTAAATAAATTTAATAGCAAATTATAAACTCATAATCAACTCTTAACAACAAAACAACAAAAAAAGTACATTCCTCCTTTTTTTTGCGCACTTAAAAGCTTTTAATGGATATAATGTAGGTATGAATGTATTATATCCATTTCTTCTGCCATGATAAACTCTTAAAATTAGTTAATTTACAACTTGTCAAACTTTACAGTGATTTCAATTTCTTGCTGAAAGCGAACGACTTTGCACTTTTGGCATTAAAAATTCATTACCCACACATTAATTTTCGGTTCCACAATTTTAAATTGCAGTTACCAGTAAAAAAAGAGTATGTATGTATATAGACTGATGTTTTAGAAGAGCCTTATAGTCAGTTATCTTCAACCAACCGCACAACACTCTCTCAAGGGTACTCATCTAAAATTAAAGCAATCAATGTATTCATAAATTCACACAACTCTTTTTTTTTGTTGAAAGGACGACGACGACAACGATGGAGACGACAAGAAGTTGACGTTGAAACCTTCCATTCTTATTAAGATACGAAATTTTTTGTCTTCTCTTCAGGCAAGGGAAAAAGAAAAATAAAATATAAGAAAAAATTAAGACAAAAGCTAAAACCGAAAGCAAAAGCGACAAAATTAAAATTTGAAAATTAAAAAAAAATCGGCCATCCTTCAGGAATCTTTCTTCTACACGTCCTTGCATCTGTCCTCAACAAACACACACATACTTAATATGCGGCCCCAAAAACTTCTTCACTTCGCAATCCCTGTCATACTTACTCACCCCCACACTCACTACACATAATCTCATTGCAAATGCGTCCGTAATAAGTATACTTGGGCTTCCTTGAAGAAGAAGAAGAGTGTTTCGCTTAAAGGCAAGAGGCAAGCAGAGACAGTTCCCTTTTCGGTAAAACACACCCGGAATTTTTAATGAACATCAAGGATGTAGTATATATATCTTAACTTTAAGAAAAAGAAGATACACTTTCTTTATTTTTTGCTTTATCTTTTATCTCCTTTATTTTCTGTGTCGTTTGACAGAATTTGTTAACGAATGTTATTCCCAGAACACTTTGAAACAACTTATCAAAGATAATTATTAAAATCATGTTTGCAAAAATTATAAGCGTAGAGGAGGAGATAAATATAAAGGAAGGAATTATGATGGCTACAAAAAAAGTATAGACAAAAAAAAAACATAATAAAAAATAGCAAGGAAATTAAATCAAATTAAAGATGGTTCCCAGTGATGATAGAGTGAAGCTGAAGTTTTCTTCTTTTTTATCATGTAGTTTTGGTTTGATGTTTTTTTTCTCTTTTTCATAAATGATGAGAAAAAAGGAAGTTCTATGTAAATATCATTCTATTTTTTTTATTAAGAAATCCAAGTAATTGTTGTATTTGGCGAACGAGTTTTTGGGAAATTGGATTAAATTTTTTTGAGGAAATATTGAGATTTCATTTAAATTAAAATGAAATAATCCACAAGGTTGCAAAAAAAAATCAAATTTTAATAGATTAAGCCCTGGACCTCACTTCTAGTGGGATAGAAATAAACCGTTTCAAATTAGACGTGACAATTGAACATCCAACATATTTACGAGACCAACTTCGGACGTACTGTCAGGTAATAGAGATTGCTTCTTTAGACCCACTTTTTTTTGTAATTCATTTAAATTTATTATTACCTTATAACTATATTAAAGCTAGACAAAAATTCATAAAACTAGCCTAATTATCAATAACTTACAACTAATTTACTGGTCCCTTACAGGAGCTCTAAGCTAAACTATATCTCTTAAAACTAATGGCGCAAGATTTAAAAAGATTTAATATGTCATTTTTTTTTTTTTTTTTTTTTTTTTTTTTTTTTTATTTAACTAAGGTCTTTTAAATGCAACCTGAATTGCACGGCACTAGTTTGACACAGTGGATTTGAGAACCAGGTATTGACTGTCTCATTTTAACCCATGGGCGGCATCCAATTAAAATTGGAGGTATAGAAAACAATGCGCCTAACGTGGGGATCGAACCCACACGTCCTAGTTAGCAATCAAGCACTTTATCCACTGCGCCATTGTCACCAACATTTTTAGTATGATACTAGGTTAACAAGAGGATTTTGCTAATTTTACACCCTTATTACCGTTGTCAATTGTCTGTACGATAGTTGACGTTTATCCAGAGAAAATTATTAACTTGGTATTACAGTTGTCAAGAATCAACATTCTTGATAGGCAGTGAATGATCTTCAGATTTGAGTTTTATTGTGAATGGGCCCCTTGGCAATTTTGGTTGTCAAAATTATTGTTGCGTTTCACATTTTAAGCCAATTGAAAAATCGGTGTTGATAAAGCTGTTATTTAAATAAAAAATGTAATAAAAATTTCGGTCAGGTCCAGTTTCATTTTTTCTATTTCCAAAAGTTGAGTTTTTAACTTTAATTTTGTTTTTCTGCCATTTTCTTTGTTTTTCATATATTCTTTCTTATATTGTATTTTTTCCTTTTGAATTTTGAATTTTTGTTTTTTTAGCTGATATGATCTTTTAGTGTAATATTCTAATTCATTTACACATTTTGTATATTGCAAATGTTTTCTTGCATTTTGTTCATCACATCAACCATGTAGCCATAAAATGTTTCTTGGGCTGAGGTCTGGTTTTCTAAAAGTTCCATGCGGTGAATATCATTCTTTTTCCTTAATGTTCTCCGCATTGGAATTTTTTCTTGCACCAAAACTTCCTCCGTTATTGTTCCTGCTTCATAATTTTCCTCAGCGCTGAAATTTGGCTCTTCGATTCCAAATTCGTTACCCGGTGGATCAACGCAGGAGTCGAAGTGCATTAAGGCACTGATCGCTTCTTCTGTGTCCGTGAGTCGTTGCAAGTTGTTAGGACCACCACCAGTTGCGACAATTTCAGTTTTATTCTGGGTCTTCTTTTTTTTTTTTGCCTTACATTTTAAGTTGGTCCATACCTATGTATGTACGTTATGAAGATTTTTAAAATAAATTTATTATTTTTGAAACAAAAACTCACCCTTTGCATCTCGTTTTGGTGGTCCTATGCTATTTAACTCCGCTGCAATTTCTGCCCACTTCCTACTCATTACCGGCTTTGAGCAAATTCCTTTTGCCAAGTCTGGACTTGATGCAATCTACCAATCTGGTGAGTTTTTTTTATTGCTTACTATTTTATTCCTAATATTTAAAAACAATTATATGTAAAAAAAAAAACTTTTATTTAGTGCTAAATACTTACATTTTTAACAAAAATAGGTAAAGAGATCTTTAGGCTTTCTTATTCTTATGGCAAATAAAATGATAGATTGTTTTGAAATGTCAATCTAAATAAGCACTATTCACAATAGTATTTTGATTGTCGTTCACAGTGGTTGAAAAATGTATCAATTTTTATTCATAATACCGATTATTCAACTGATTGACAAATCTTGTCAATCGTCAACTAGTTGACCATTGACAACCGTAATAAGGGTGTTAATCTTATTAACATTTTGCTAAGGTTAAACTCACCGAATGGCTACTTTAAATTTTTAGTATCGTATTAAATCCACTTGTCATTCTGACAGTATATCGCGGGAGGCACACGTTCGAGTCCTGCTGGTGTAAATTTTTTTTTTATTTTTGTAAATAATGAAGTTAAAATGATGAAAATATAAACATTGAATGCTTATTTAGAGCACATGTTGGGTTTCTATCAACATATAATCAATTTACAACGCATAAGCACAATAATTGTGTTCATTAAAATTCAAACCCTACAAATACTTTGCTATCTGCTTAATTAGCATTTTACTAGTTAACAAAAGGTTTAAAATTTATGAAAAGTTAGTAGACTACTATGTAAAGGGTTATCCATTTTGGGGTTTCAAAAGTATAGGGCTGGAATTCGACATCTGCCAAACTAAGTTGTAAAACCAATTTTTTATTCAGTTGAAAGTCTGACATTTACGAAAATGGATCGCTTAACTATAGCACAACGCATAAAAATGGTTAAAACCTACTACAAAAATGGTGATTCTGCAACAGAGACATATCGTGCTTTAAGAGGAGATTATGGTTTAAGCACTTAAGTTTTTCTTTTTTCATAAAGAATGAGTTGGCAAAGCTAAGGTTCATCTGTTGCATCCATTCAATAAGTCTCACACCTCTATTGTTCCTTATGCCGTATCCTAAATTGCCTACTTGTTTCTCTTCTGCATTGTACATTTTTTCTATTTTTGCATTAATGTCTCCGATTAGATACATTATTTCCGTCTTAGTTTCTTCATATTTATTTTCAAGCTCGGTGTAGAAATTATCTATTTCGGTGTCGGTGGCGTTTTTTGTGGGTGCATATACCTGGATAATTGTTATTTTAGTGTTGTAAAGATGTAGTGTAATGCTGCAAATTCGTTCACTTGTAAATCTTATTTCTGTTATAAACTGTTTCATATATTTTTTAACTAAGAAGCCTACTCCGTATAATCCTTTGGACTCTCCAATATAGCAGCTTATTTTATCATCCGTCTCCGATATATTCTTTCCTACAATTCTTAGCTCTGATAATAGCCGTGTTTTATTGGGAAATTTATCCGCTGTAATTTTATCCATTGTAGCATTTTACATACAATTCGCTACGGTCGATAAAAAGCTAAAGTAGAAGCTACGGTGGATGGCTAGTTGACGCTCAGTCGAGTCTCGATTCTGATTTTGTTAGTTTTGTTGGTACGATTGATAATTGAAAAGAATCTCGATGGATGTGTTCATGGAGTGTTATAATTATTAATTTAAGACAAATCGATCTTTTCGATTCTTTTTTTTTTAATAGCTGGCCAGTTTATGTTTCTCAAATCTTAGATAACTCCATTTTTTTATAAATTATAAGCTGTTCTTCTGAAAAGTTTCTGACTTTTACTATTAAAAACTGTATTCTTTGCTCAATTATTTTCTGAAGTACGTCTAAAATTGCACCTACCATATATCTGCAATTTTGCTACCCCTAATGTCAATTAATCAATTTTAACAAATTTTGATATCTATTTTGAAAAAGAAAAGAAAAGAAAAGAAAAGAAAAGAAAGAAAATAGTTGTAAATAAACGGAGTTTGGTGAAAAAAATCATCTTTTTATTTAGATCTACAAAAAAGCAATTCGAGAAGACAAACCGCATTGGGTGGAACTGCACTATAGAGGAATTGCTTGACACTGCGCCGCAAAATATTTATTCGTATAAAATTCTATGAGCTATAAGGCCAGAGCCTCTCACATATGCAACTTTCAGTCTTGCAACAGTTTGGTTGCTAAAGAGAATTCCCTGGGCTTATATGAGAGTGCGCGCACATGCAAAAACTATTCACTCCGCCATTCGAGCAACTTAAGAGTTTGTGTTTTGGTACAAATCGAACGATCCGCCCAAATAAGTTCTTCAGTTTGAATTACATGGAACTATATATAATGTAACTTTAAATCAAAATGATGTTTGTGTGTTTGTTTATCCCCTTGATTGATTTTTAAGTTGCTTATGTGCGCGATCATCGTTCAACTAGTGATTAAACTATTTCGTTTCGGCAAAATTGCATGTGCGCGCCTAGCCTAAACGCACTAAGCGGAAACTGAACTCACATAGTGTGCTTTTTCTTCACTGTTTAATGGACGTTGGCCATGGGCGGTATTCGATTTACTACATGGACGTGGACTGGGCATACATTTTTGTGATCCAAAATGGTGAAATGGCAAACCAATTGTTAACTTTTTGTTACTTACTCCGCGTATGTTGAGTGCAGTCTGATGAGTAAATATTGAATTGAAAGCAAAACATACTCAGAAAATAAATTTGTAAATTGACTTGAAAAATAAAACTCTAGCTATCGATAAGCTCAGAAAATAAAAAAAGCATGAAATATAAGGGGAGTGAACAATTTAAACTACGTTGTAGTCTGCGTTCCAAACCAAGAAACATTAAAAGGAAACAAGTAAATCACCGGCACTTTTGTTTCCTCGTGTGAAATGCATAGACCATTTTTAAAGCAATACAAAAATTGAACAGTGTAAAAAGGGACTTGACCATAGTCTATGAACAAGGCCATTCACTTATCATTTCAGTTCTATTGGTGCAAAATGAATGTTCGAATTTAAAACGGCAATTGCAGAAAAAATGAAAACAAGAAATAGGTTTGTAACACAAATTAAGTATTGGTACGTTTTTCTACTTTCTATTTTATATGAATAAAAGCTAATTATTGTTCATAACTTTGATATTTTCTTAATTTTACTTTGCAAAAGACTATTTGATTACTTGTGCAGGGGTACAACTTTTACAAAAATAAAAAAGCTACGGTCCATGCTACGGTCGATGCGTTTTTTTGGGAATTACTTACGGTACAATGGATAGATTCCCAATAAAACACACCTAATCAAACAATGTCCCATTTTATTTTATTTAGTGCTAATTTTAGTTCAAGTTGTTTTTCTTCAGTTGAAAGAGTTCGAACATTGAGGGTACATATATGAAAAAATTGTTATGCACCATTTTTGGTGAAGTTGGTTGTTTAATTCAAGTACTTTTCGTCATTTGGGGGATATGATCCTAGATTCCTCACGAGGGCTAATCGGCTTGAGGAATAATTGATTGTGTGTTTTTTTGTTGATTCGTTTCTTTTCGTGTTTATCTTTTTGATTTGTTAAGCTTGGTTGCTAGTTGTTGTCATCATTTAATATTTCTTGATTTTTGTTTGGGTTTTTAATTTAATCTTTGATTAAGCCGATTAAATATCTTGTTTTTAAGTTTATATTATAATATTTAAGACTGTCATACCAATTTTTTTTTTTAGAAAATAATTAAAGATATTTTGTATATATAAAAAATGAAGTAAAAAACTGCTTTAAATATATATTTAGATTTTTAGCAGAAATCTTTTGCATTCGATGTGATCGAACATAAGAGCAAGTCGTGCATTTTATTTCTTATTGGATTAAAAATTAAATTTTACTTTAAATAACTAATGGTTTTTAAAGATGATAGGCTGCAAATGACCTCCACGCTATTCCACGCATATGCGGCATCTGATCAGAAAGTTGTTCATTGCGGCCTGAAGGGTTGAAATTGGGATCGCCTCAATTATTGTCTTAATGTATTACTTCAATTTAGTCAAATTCCTCGGTTTTGTTTTGTACACTTCCTGTTTGACATAACCCCATAAAAAAAAGTCTGGTGCAGTCAGGTCAGGTGACCTTGGGGGCCAGCGGAAAGTGCAGTTTCTGGATATCAATTTGTTTCGGAATTTTCGTTGAAGCTCCGCCATAACTTGTGTGGCTACGTGTGCACTTGCTCCATCTTGTTTAAACCAAATCCTGCTGAAAGGGATACGTCTTCGGCGAAGTTCTGGGTAAAAAAATTCCTTCAACATCTTTAAATAACGGTCCCCATTGACAGTTTGTGTTACACCGTTTTCTTCAAAGAAGTATGGCCCGACAATACACTTTGATGAAACTGAGCACCACACAGTGACTCGTTCTGGGTGCAGTTCCGTCTCATGGACCATTTCTGGATTAGATTCACTCCATATACGGCAATTTTGCTTGTTAACATTGCCGTTTCAGACAAAATGGGCCTCATCAGACATGAACAAACAATTTATCAATGTGTTGTCTTCTTGCAATCATTTTTCGGCAAAATTCCAGGCGAACAGCCAAATCCTGGTGGTTTAACTTGCTTGTAATTTGGACTTTGTAACGAAACAAGTTTAAGTCATCATGAAGTATCCACTGTAATGACCGTCTGCTAACTCCAATTTGGCCTGATAAGTTTCGAGTCGAAACACTTGTATTTGCCTGTATTGCCGATGCAGCAGTCACGATTGTATCCTGAACCCGAACATTGGGATCTCGATGATACGATCTTCGTTCGATGCTTCCAGATTCGGCAAGCATGTTCGCCAGCCTCATAATGATCCATCCACTCAGGGGAGTACCGCCAAACTCCAGCCTAAATTCACCTTGTACGGAAATGACAGACTGCAAAGAATGGTATCGCTGCACTATCCAAATCCTTTATTCAGTATCCGAAGCATTCATTTTGATAAATCTTATCGAAACTGTATAGTATTTGGGCGATGTTCAAAGTAAATTCGGTGTCAAAGTTTAAAGAAATTGAGCTTTCTATTAGTTTTTTTTATAAGCAAGCTCGATTCTCTATCTAATATAATAGTTACTGAACAAAATATTCAATTCTATTCAAACGTAGCCATTCTTGCCAACCAACCTGTTACCTTAAACATTTCATGCATAAGAAACTGCCTCATTTTCCACGCCATATAGAGATTTTCTCTCTGTCTCCATCCAAAAAAGAAAAAAAATACTAAAATGTGTCTTCATATATTTATCAATTCAACATTCGTCTTACAAACAAATTGCTAATAAAATATTCAGCAAACGTATTCATAAGTACAAATTCCGTATTCCTAATTATCCATATCTCCATGAACTGCATCATGATAAATAAAAAATAGATACCTATCCAATTTTTTTTTTACCTAAAAGAAATCTTTTACATGTGCAAATTTGTAAATAATAATTTTATTTCCGCTGTATATTACTCGTAAATGTACACACATCTACAAAACATCCCTTTAGGAATATTCGCACTTATTATTTACGCACAAACGCACAGGAAATCTGAAATGTATCTTAATTGGACATTTATTAAGCTTGCGTCTCACGTACATGGTAAGGATTTTTTTTTGCATTTTTTTGACGAAGGGCCAGATGAAAATGGAAGGACTTATTTCATATTAAAGACACCTAGAATATAGAAAAATATCATAAATGTTATCTGATATATTAAGCAATTTGGACTCTGGCTTCAAAAGGTAGGTATAGATGGGTAGACTTGCATTCTAACAAAAGCTTAGTTGTTTTCAGCCTAATCACCACTTTTATATAGAAAAGCGCATCAATCAAGGGGCGAGAGTGTATATGCCAGAGACATGTCAACTACACAATGATCACCCTTATTGAGCACATGAAGTCTATACAAAACCTCGAGAGGGCATAAAAGAAAAGAGCACACACACTCATCGTGCGTCGTCATACCTACCCACAGGCCAGCACTGAAGTTGGAAACGCATAAATAAGGATATTGTTCGGTGAAATGCAATTACTCATCACTCCCACCACCTCAAAATAACCAGGTATACCTTACCTAATTCTATACACTTATAATATGTATAGCTGATGGTGAAAGAGGTCATTCTGTAAACAAAAATTATCCATAACCCTTTTCGTCCTGTGGTGGAACATGCAGGCTTACGCAAAGTATCTTTAGAATCTAGATATAGATACATTACACCGCGATGCCTGCACTATACTGTTGCTGGTCGTGGGAATAGAGAGTCCTGCTTTTGTACTTAAACAAAATCCATTTGCTTCAGGATGAGTATGGAAAAGTATACCGAATACAAATCAAGGAGTGTGGGCGGATAGGAATTATGCTCCTGGTGGTTTTAGTGCCGACCATTATGCCAACCACCACCGGGCAATCGGATACTTTTCTGCAATACTATCTCTCCCTTGCCATACACCAACTTTGGGATATGAAGTATCTTCAAGTTCAAATCGTCCATTTTGCCTTTAATATGTGGGTATACATACGAATATGTATGTGCATGAATTTCTTTTTTTTTTGTTCTTGTTTTATTTTTGCTGCTCGGGTATCTGCAATCCTTTATTGCAATTATGGTATCGTGTTACTGCCAGTTATAGTGGGTGATAAAGAACAAAGCAAAATCAATATCTCTCAACATTATATAGAGAACACTTGTTTTCCGTTATAGAAACATACACGTACACACATTCACCCAATACACGAATTCGCATTATATCTAGTAATCAGAGAATCAGATCGGTCCTTTTAGTCCTTATCTTAAGGGGTGGCAGAAAAGCAACAAAAAAAAAAAAAAATCTCTCCAAACAAATTTCGGTTTTTAATCTTCCCCCGGACAAGACACATCGCTAACAAAAACATAACACACACCCATTATGAGCAAAAAAGGACCCTTTTTATGGTCTGTCCCGGGTCAGGGTAGAATTACTGCACACATTTTTCCTGCTTAGAATTCAGGTCGAATGAAGGAATAAAGGGTTCGCCTCATATTATTATCCTTATTCTTGCTACATTTACTCAAACACATACACGCACACACAAAATACACAAATAAAAAGTAGGTGGAGTATATAGGTACCTAGTTAGAAAAAAAAGTAGTCTTCAGGCTTTTTGCAGGTTCTTATGCTTTTTATGATTTTATTGCTTTCGCACATAAATAGTATCTAAAGGTCCTTTCGCGCATATATGTACATACATGTACACACACAATTTCATTTCAATTCATTTTCATACTATCAAAAATGGTCTAAACGACTAGTATAGGCTCTTGTGTGTGGATATATGGGTCCATATCCTGGAGGTAATAGATAAATACTCCTTTGATTATTACTTTCCATTTAAAGTATAAAGGATCTCAAACACAAGAGTTTATATAGAAATAGCGAGATGTAGAGCACCAGATAGCTAGGTACCTACATTTTTATATTGTGAAGAGCTTGGGGTTATGAAAGCGAAATGTTTATTTATTTCTAAGCTTTATGGTAATTTTTTTTTGTTATTTAAGGAACGCTCGCTAGCAGCATATTATAATTTTACGTTTTCGAATGTCGTTGTTTTTTTTGTGTTGGTGAGGATTAAAAATTGATTTTTATTGGCACGCTTGTTCAAGCCGAAGAATGAGAAGTGAGAAGAAAAGGCCATAAAGAGTGAAAAATGAGTTTTATTTTTTGACTTTTTTTTTCTTGTTTGCAAGAGAAAAAGTGAAACGTTAAAATTAATGGTCTTTCGTTACACATTTGTTTTGAAAAAATGTTCTAACAAACAATAAAGAAGCCAAAAAGAAAGCCTTGGAAAACATGGAAAAATAGAAGCGTGAATTATGTGTGTTATTATTTTTTATGGCAAAAAGTCAAAGACAAGAGAGTTTGGGGACAAGTTTTTGATTTAACAGTTGAGGTGTTTTTTGTATGTCTTGTTAAAATGAATTAGTTATTTTCAAAACAATGCACAAGACTATACATTTCCATTAATAGAAAAATTTATTCATTATTTATTTTGAATCACACAACAGACACAGCATGCACGCAATGTTGTCGGATACGTGTGAAAATGGTAATGTACCATTAATTACCCTAGCGAAAAGTGCATGAGTGTTTTTTGTTTTATAAACAGTGATTTTTTAAGAGCTTGGTTTTTGAAAATTCAAAAAAACACAGAAACTTGTAAAAAGTGAATGAAATTTTTGTTTGGATCGATAAATCAATTTCTGCCATTTACTTTTTAAAAATAATTTCACTTAAATGTTGCCCGCGACTACGCTTCAGGTGGTCCATTCTGAAGGTCCAATTTTGGCAAACTTTTTCACACATTTCGGCCGGAATCTCACCTATGACGCGTTCAATGTTGGCTTCCAAGGCAGCAATCGTGTTTGTCTTGTCCCCATAGACAATAGACTTAACATAGCCCCACAAAAAATAGTCTAACGGGGTCAAATCATATGATCTTGGTGGCCAATTGACTGCGCCAAAACGTGAGATCAACTGCTCACCAAATTCGCCTCTCAATTGATGCATGGTTTCGCGTGCAGTGTGGCATGTGGCACCGTCCTGGTGGAACCACATGTCGACCGAGTTCAATTCTTGCATTTTCGGCAAAAAAAAAATCTGTTATCATCGAACGATACCTTTCTCCATTGACCGTAACCCTGCGGCCTTCATCGTCCTTGAAGAAGTACGGCCCAATGATGCCGCCTGCCCATAAACCGCACCAAACAGTGCATTTTTCGGGATGCATTGGTAGCTGCTGAATTGAATCTGGCTGCTCTTCACTCCAAATACGGCAATTCTGCTTATTCACGTATCCATTTAGCCAAAAATGAGCGGAAAAAAAACGGACGTAGCTTGCGAAACACATTTTTCACAGAGCACGAATTTTGATAATAAATTTCAATAATTTGCAAACGTTGTTCAGGCGTAAGTCTATTCATGATGAAATGGCAAACAATACTGAATCGAAATGTTAAATGTTCGTGGTCATGTGTGATCTGTCAAAAATATAAACGTCAAAAACCAAGTAGCAAAAAAATCACCCGTTATATAGTATGCTAAAAGCATATTTCTGTGGCAGCAAAACTTTAGATAAAAAAGTGAAAATTTCAAAGCTGGCAATGGCGCAGTGGATAAAGTGCTTGATTGCTACCTAGGACGTGTGGGTTCGATTCCCATGCTAGGCGCATTCTTTTCCAATTTTAATTGGATGCCGCCCATGGGTTAAAATGAGACAATCAATACCTGGTTCTCAAATCCACTGTGCCAAGCCAGTGCCGTGCAATTCAGGTTACATTTAAAAGACCTTAGGTCTTACAGGCATATAGTTAAAATAAAAAAAAAAAAAAAAAAAAAAAATTCAAATAAAGTTTTTTTGTAATTACTGATGCTTCAATGTGCTGCAGTGTGGTAAACTTTCTGGCTTTGCCTTTCTTGGGAAAATATCAAGCGGCACTGTAGTGCCCAGCCAAGTTGTGAACCTTCAAACTTTCAGCATTTGCTTAGCTCAGCAGGCTTAGGCTACTTACCAAATTTCAATTCTTTAGCTTTATTGGTTCCCGAGATATAGGACTGCAAAAATCGCAAAAACTGTATCTGACTGACTGACTCACTCACTCACAGACAGATCATCAAAATTATGGAGCACTTCCCGACATCGTAGAATCTTGTTATTTCGCACGACGGTAGGCCTTGTGCTGTATTCAAAGGAAATAAAATACACGACTGGATCGCACATACTTGCTCCTATGTTCGATCACATTATATGCAAAAGATTCTTAAAAGAAACGTATTTTTAAAATAGTTTTTCACTTAATTTTTTATATATGTATAAAAATTCTTAAATTTTTTCTAAAAAAAAAAAAATTTGTATGAACATTTTAAATATTGAATAATATAAATTCAAAAACAAAATTTCAGAAAAAATGGTTTTTGAAATATTGAATTTTCAAAAAAAAAATTGAAATGCAGAATTATATATAATTCGAAGGAGATCCTGTATAAACTTTTTTATTGAAATCCGTTCAGTCGTTAAAAATCAATAAAATGGTTGTATGGCATTTACCGTAACAAATAACAAAATATTTTAAAATGTTGTTTGGCCAAAATGTAGACCATACTCAAGGTAGTACACACACCAATGTTTATCAAAATCGTTAGAGCCGTTTTCGAGATATGTGATTAAGATGGTAGACAAATTTGTATGGCAAGTACCGTTATTTTTGGTGTAAAAACAACGATTCAAAAACCTATTTTGGACAATCACCTAAAACGCCTAACCACCAAGTTTGAACATAATCGGTTCAACCGTTTAGGCTGTAGATCGTTCTACAGATAGACAGACAGACGGAATTGCGGGACCCGCTTTTTTGGTGTTCCCTATCATCGTAATGTCAACTTTGATTAAAATCTCGAGTTCGATTTTTTTCCAAATGCAAAACTTGCCCTTTAGTACCTATATCGCAAGTAAAAATTGAAAATTGAAGATTTTCCATTCAGGGGGCGTGGTACCCGCCCATTTTCATTGAATTGATATAAATTATTTGGAGCACTTCTGATTATCGTAGATTGGTGAAATTTGGTTCAGTGGTAGGGCCTTAAGTACAGGCAAAACTATAAAATTTGAGATTTTGCATTCATGGGGGTGTCACCCACCTTTTTGTATAGAATGGATATCAACTATGCACAGTGGTCGGATTCACCAATCTAGCGGGACAAAATACAAAAATCAAAGTCATGCGAATTGTTTCAAAATGATGTGGCTTACTTTTCTATATAGTAGTTAACTGTTATTCATATTTTGTTTTTTTAATCTCTTTCACTGATAAGAAAATATTAAGCCTTGAAGTTAGTAGTTGATGAAGGCAACTTAGCGCCAGCAGATAAAAAGTGTTTTTTATGCAATTTCGTTTAGCTATGAAAAGTGTAAGGGTGCGTCTTTTGGAATATTTTTTTTTTCTTGAAAAGAATTTTTTGTGGGTAATAAAAAATCGATTGCAGACGTTTATTAAATAATTTTTTTTTATAGTTTCTTAGGTTAAACGTGAAAAATTGGACTGGATTTTTTTTTATTGAATTTTCAACTGGAATAAAACTAAATAGTTCCGCCGAGTTCCGACTCGAAAATTATAAAAAGTAATTCTGTGGAGTTTTGGCTTTGAGGTAAAACAAAAACTTTTTGCGCGTACAATTATTTTCAATTTTCAGAATGGCCTTCCTAATATCGTGAAAGCAAATTTTTGAAATTTGGCGGCAAATGGATAAAACAAAAAGGGTTGATGTGGTTAGAGCAATTATTATACATAAGTTTGAGCTTATTGAGCTGTCTGAAGATTCTAATAAAAAACTTAATTCTTCCGTAAAAAGTTTGCTGTCCAAAATTGGTGAAATGAGGGTAAAAAGCGGTAGGCATGTTAACCGATTTTTAGCTATAAACTCAGCCTTGTTAGAGGAAACTTATATTTACGTTGCCTGACATATTGGACAGAGAAATTTCAAAAAAAAACGTCGGAAGACCTAGGAAGTCTTTTGAGGAATCCTGTGAAAAATCTAAAAAAAAAAAAAAAAAACGCAAAGTTCAAAATTTAATTACATCAACTAGCCCTAGAAAAATAATAAAAGCTAGTGAAGTTGTGCTTCGGAAAATGGGGAAACGGAATTCAGCAAATATCATAAAGGAATCTTCATCCAGTAAAGGTAATGAGGTAAAAACATTATTTAAAAATCGCATATACCTCTGCCTTCCGATGAATCATTGGCTTTATAAATTGTCATAAATCTTTCCAAGCATCAATATCAAGGTCATATGCCAAAAAATCAACGCTAAATGAAAATATATTTTCTTTTCTTTAAAAAAATTCTAAGCGCAAAAAAGAAATGTTATCGCACAGAAATTGAGGTCACTGAAGCATAGCTAAGAGGCAACTTCAATCCCTGGTTGATCATACCATATAACGACTTTGTTTTGGTTGGGAATTCGAAGGAAGTGAACTTCAAGGTGGTGAGAAATATCTTGAAGTTTTGATCAAATGGGGATGCGATGGATTTCAGTAATACAAATGATGGCAATACTGCAAGACGTTTTTTCGGAGCTGTAGAAAAAAGTTCAGAAACAACTGGAGAAAATAGGCAACTTATAGAACGTTTTCGCATTATTTTAGAAACACTAGGAAGTCGAAATTCTATAAATGAAAATGCATTTGAAAACTATGTATCTGAAACAAGAAGCGTATATTTAAAGGAATATTCATGGTGAGTATTCACAAAGTGTTTTTTCATGGAAAAGACATCATTGCATCTTGCATTATTTCCATAGGACAGCTCTAACAAGAGGCTAGAAATAAAGACAAAAGAAAATATAAAGAGAGATGTTCTCAAGGAAGAATTCAAGATTGAACACAAACACAGATCTCTTAAATCGACTGTTGATATATTCAGATCCATATATCACGTTCCAAAACGAATACGTAGCATGATACTTTAACACAATTCCCTTCTTTGTTATCAATTGATAACAACCAAGAAGAAGTTTTGGCTAATGAAGATGAAAGCAAATAATCTAACTAAAATGTATAATAAATTATTTACGGAATATAACATTTTATTTTTTTATTTTTTTGTATTGTATGTATAATAATGGTATAAAAACAATAGTCTTAAAGTATTATTCCAATTAACTTGAATTGAATTGAATTTTTAAATCAAAAAACGTATTTTACAAAAAAAAAAAAATCGATAATAGTTTGGTTATTTTTCGTTAAAACAATATTATTTCTAGGAAGGATCGCATAGTTTATCTATTATTACCCAAAAAACATCAAATCATTAATTTAAAATATGATTTTCATATTCAAAATAATTTTGTTCCGCTAGATTGATGAATCCGACCACTGTGCTATGTAGAGAATTTATGATTTTCGTAGAATGATGAAATTTGGTAGAGCGATACGACTTGACATACAAACAAAGGGAAAATTAAAAAATTGAGATCTTACATTGAGTAAGCGTGGCAACGACCCATTTTGACAGAATTAATATTAAATAATATTGCAAGAACTTCCGAATGGTGCAAATTTGGTAGAGCGTTCAGCTTTCAGGTGTATGCAAAGAAAAAGTTGAAATTATGAAATTTTTCATGCAGTGGCGTTTCAGCCACCCATTTCTTATCAATTATTATCATTTCTATGGACCACTTCTAACTTATGAAAATTGGTAGAGTGGAAGGACTTGTAGTGCATACAAAAGGCATAAATTAAAAACTTACGTTTCCTTATGAGACTCTCATTGAGCGTTTATCGCAACCACTTTTCCTGATAAAAAGAATCTTTGCAAAAAGTATTGAAATCACTCGAAAACATAAATGTTAAAAAAGTAGGCAATTTCTTCTAACGGGTGATTTTTTTGCTACTTGGTTTTTGACGTTTATATTTTTGACAGATCACACATGACCACGAACATTTGACATTTCGATTCAGTATTGTTTGCCATTTCATCATGAATAGACTTACGCCTGAACAACGTTTGCAAATTATTGAAATTTATTATCAAAATTCGTGCTCTGTGAAAAATGTGTTTCGCAAGCTACGTCCGTTTTTTTTCCGCTCATTTTTGGCTAAATGGATACGTGAATAAGCAGAATTGCCGTATTTGGAGTGAAGAGCAGCCAGAGGCAATTCAGCCTCTACCAATGCATCCCGAAAAATGCACTGTTTGGTGCGGTTTATGGGCAGGCGGCATCATTGGGGCGTACTTCTTCAAGGACGATGAAGGCCGCAGGGTTACGGTCAATGGAGAAAGGTACCGTTCGATGATAACAGATTTTTTTTTTTGCCGAAAATGCAAGAATTGAACTCGATCGACATGTGGTTCCAACAGGACGGTGCCACATGCCACACTGCACGCGAAACCATGCATCAATTGAGAGACGAATTTGGTGAGCAGTTGATCTCACGTTTTGGCGCAGTCAATTGGCCACCAAGATCATGTGATTTGACCCCGTTAGACTATTTTTTGTGGGGCTATGTTAAGTCTATTGTCTATGGGGACAAGCCAAACACGATTGCTGCCTTGGAAGCCAACATTGAACGCGTCATTGGTGAGATTCCGGCCGAAATGTGTGAAAAAGTTTGCCAAAATTGGACCTTCAGAACCACCTGAAGCGTAGCCGCGGGCAACATTTAAGTGAAGTTATTTTTAAAAAGTAAATGTCAGAAATTGATTTATCGATCCAACTAAAAATTTCATTCACTTTTTACAAGTTTCTGTGTTTTTTTGAATTTTCAAAAACCAAGCTCTTAAAAAATCACCGTTTATGTACAAAAACCTTTGCGTAACAAGTCAGCCGTGAAAAGTAGTGAGATCTAAAAGTACGCCAAGTCCTAAGTTCATTAATGTTAAATATAAAATATTTTAAGTAAAGTAATATGGAAGAACCTCAAAATTATCAGAGAAATCTGGTATTTTTATGATTACTGGCTTTAATTGTGTTGGGTTACTTGGCAAGTTTTCATTTCAAAATTGAATAAATAGGTAATAAAAATATCGAAACGATTACAGCAAATTACTTGGATTACAAAAGGGTTTATTAGGTAAAATTTTGTTTTATCAAAAGTGAATAATTAATACTGCCTTTGTAAAATAGTAAAGTAAAATTGAGTTAAATAAATAGTAAAGTTATATTATATAACATTTAAGGTTTTCCCAGATACCCTTAAAAAACGCCTTTTGACTTACCTACTGCTCGTTTGGTGGTGTGGACAAAAATAAGGTTTTTTTAATAAATTTAATTAAAATTTTCATTGTTTTAAATAAGCAGATGGTAGCCCATACACACATAGCTTTCATATTTGCGGCAATTTATAATGATATGTACGGAAACCCTATTAGAGCTTTAACTTGAGATAGATTTATGCAAGCCAATGCACTGACTATTTCTGTTAGACAGAGTATAGTTAATTCTAATTTTAAATATTCGTTTACAAAGTTGTTGGGACACGCCCCTTTTGTTCGATTTGTTGTTGGCAATGGGTTATCAAATGGCAAGTTTTGCATTTGGAAAAAAAAAATGCGATTTCCCTCAAACATGCTACTTTGGCGTTTTAGCTCCCTGGCTCGTTTCTTTTTTTAAATCTACTTTGTAGATCCAAAAATAACTATACCTGCCACACAATTTTTTGGGGCAAAACTTTAATAAGCAAAATTTTGTTAGCTGCGTGATAGTTTCCTTTGAATACAGTTTAATGAGCACTCGAAAAAATGGCTACCACAACAGATAGCCTTTGAAATCTATACACAATTTTCCCATTTAAGACACATAACATCTACGTAGGTATTAGTATCAATCAAACTTATTCTTAATAATCTTCAAGTTGTTCCATGACTCACCGCGCGCCAAAGACATTTTTTTTTTGAATAAAACAAAAAAAACCTGTCCTTCCGCTGATCATAAATCAAATGGCATCTTCCTAATTCAACACAACTCAAATTTGACGACTTAAGTGCTTCATTTCAGAATAAGTTATAATTTCAATCGAAACATTCTTATGGTCGAACGATGATGGAAGGAATAAGGATGCCCATAATAGATGCAGTCCGATGAGCCCACAATCTTATATCCATCTAAAGAGAAATACCTAACCTCTAGTTGGAGTAAGTTGTTTTTCCTCTCATTTATAATGATACTTCATCCGGGAGCGCATACCCAAGTCACCCATTCGTCCTCTTGTCTGTCTGTCTATCCGTCCGTTCTTCCGTCTACTTCCTATCAAAAGAACTAAATTCTACCGCATATCAAGAGCAAAACAGCTGTCAAAGAAGATCTATTTCCATGTTGCATGTCATGTGTGTTTCAGTGTATTTGTGCTATCTCTCCTGACGCCTGCAATTAAATTCATTTCAAAAATGCTCTATGTCAGCACAACAACAAAAAAGCTATATACCTACATGAAGGCAAAACAACACGTTTGCCCGAGATCTATAATTCAGTTTTTTATTGCAGGGCCTGAAGAAAGGACTGCCCTGGACCACAATCATCATCGCCGACGACAACAACAAAATCGCCAACGACACGGCCAAACGACGACGACACGATGCGACTATTATAGGTAACTGTGGCCGGGCTGTCATCTCGCAGAGGATTAATGTTCGTCATAAGCGAAAAAAGGAGGAAACTCCTCAGGACAAATAGAGAGATAGAGCATTTCTCCAATACATCCATAAGATTGGAATTGGTTATTATTTTTTTTTTACTTGCGATAAAATTTACTATAAGGTCATGTTTTGGATTCGATAAAAAAAATCATCATTTTCTGGTACATTTTAACAAATAGTAGTTGGATCATTATTTTTTTTTTAGAAAATCAAACCTACTTTAATTTTTGTCGCCGGAAAATTTTTAAATTTAAAAGACTAATCAAAGCATTTTCTAAAAAGGAGGTGTCGAAAGTAATATTTTTAGCCGTCGATATTTTACGCCATGGAAATAAGATTTTTACAACTAAAATTATGTAGTTCTAAGCTCCTAAGGATTGTGAGAGCGACTGGAGTAGAGCTGGTATCGTGTCACACTGTTTACATTAAATTTTGATTTACCATAATTTTTGATAATTGGTATTGAGTGATTAATTGAGTGAGTGAGTACATGAGTAAGAGTACAATTTTCGGAGTCCTATATCTCAAGAACTACTTAAGATAATTAATTGAAATTTAATGAGGCGTTTGAAGTTGAAGATCTTAGCAGATGGTGAAATTATCGAGGTCCTTTATCTCAGGAACTATTAAACATAATGTGTTGCATTTTGTTGAGGCGTTAGACCTTGAGGAGCTTAGGAGTTACTGCGAATTCGACATTATTCGTATTGAGTTAATGAACGAGTACAATTTTGAGCTGGAGGAGATTAGTAGTAACTGCGAATAAATGAATTAATGATAAAATGAGTGAGTGCAATTTTCGAAGACCCATATCTCGGCAGCTACTTAAGAAAATGAATTGGACTTTGGAGAGGTGTCTGAGCTTGAGAAGCTTAGCGGATACTGTGAATTTGACATTATTCGAATTGAGTAAATGAGTGAGTACAATTTTTGGAGTACTATATGCCAGGAACTACTAAAGATATAATGTGTTGAAATTTAGCGAGACGTCTAAGCTTGAGGAATTTAACAGATGCTGCGAATTTGACATTATTCGTGCTGATTAAATGAGTCAGTCCTATATCTCACAAGCTACTAGAGATGAGTTGAGATTTGGCGAAGCGTCTGAGCTTGAGGAGCCTAGAGGTGTTGCAGTTGGACGGGAAGCAAAAATCATCTCAGTTTGGTACTTCAAAGGGCCGTTGCGCTAAAACTTCGTTGGGTGCTATCGTAGGTTTTGATCAAACAGATTTCCAGATTCTTGTTTTATATTTTTTTTACTGAATGTTTTTTTTTTAAATTGAAACTAAGAGCAACTAGAAGCAACCCAGCGGAGGGATTGATTTTTATTAGCACCTTCGATGATTTTGCTATCTAAAGTTGACCATTTGTTGTGTCGGATCGGAGTGGAGTCATTGCACGATTGGGTATTTATAAATTTATGATTGGTTTGAGATGACACAAAGCCGAATGTTGTGTGGTTTTTGTGCTAAGAAATAAACACTAACCAAATAGCCTGCGACAAAGTTCTATTCAAGGAGTGTACCTACATTTGTGAAGGCTTTTATTGTTAAAGGTATTATTATATTTTGCAGCTAAAGTGATAAAAGTAATGATGTTCTGCTAGGTCTTAAAAAAATGCTGTCAATTTGTACCACAACAGATAGTATGTCCCTTCATACAGTTGTCGGTTCTTCAACCGGCTTGAGTACTTATTTTAATACCCATCTCCAACTACATCTATCTGGGGCTCGAAATTGGATTGCTTAATGATAATGCCCAATGTATTTCTTTTGGTTTCGTGCCAAGAGGGCATTAAAACCAGAAAAGGAAGTAGAAGCAGACTATACTAGCTCGGCAGGTATACCCTACAGAATGAAAGTTAAAAGAAATTTTAATTCTACTGGGAAGTTATAAAAGCTGTTTATTTGAAGTCTGGCAAAAAATACATTTTATTAAATTGCTTGCTTGGGAAGGTGTTTACAAATTGCTTTTTTTTTTTTTTTGGAATATAGAGGTATGTAAAGGTATAATAATAGTTCAAGGCGGAAAAACCTTTCAAGGAAACGAACATGTAAATTGAGTGATTGAAATACAAATTACAGGAAGTAGTTGGTGGGGCTTGTAGTCTTTGGAGGTGCTCACATATGTTACAGGTCGAAATCCTAGGATTGAGTGGTAAGATTTCTTATGTACCGGCAAATGATGAGCAACTAAGTTTAATCTATTTCAGTTTGTCCTTAGGGTTACTCCATGGCTATAAATTCTCTGTAGTAGTATATATGATGAACACCGGCTGTCAGAAAAAGAAATAGAGCATGAGAAGTCTGCGATCGAGGTAATATGTAATTTCTAAAACCATAACACTTTATTGTAGAAATATGCAAAATATAACGTTCCAAAAATCAATTGGCGAAACCCAATTTTTGATGAATCTGTTTATCATTATAGATTTTCGGAGGAAATAAATCCAGTCGATAATCGCAAGCACTACTAAACTGCGTGTTGTGTGAATTTTTGTCTTTGAAGATTTATCGGCTCTAACTTTTTCCAAGACCAATTTGTCACCGACAGAACTGAGATCGTCATTACCCACCAGATTCAGGATTCACCACCTATGAACTTCTATATTAAATCGCAGACAAAGTGTTGACTTTTAATACCTTGGCAACGCAGATATCAATTTCTGTTATAACTAGTTTTTTTTTATACTAGCGGACCTGTCCTTGTGTTGCCTTGCAATTTTTTTCAATACTGAAAATAACTTTATATCTAAAAATGGGAATGTCTATATGAGGGCTGGCAACGTGACGAGACCATGCGAGACTTTTGTAAGTCTCGTCTCGGTCTCGTTAAAAGGGAAAAAATTCGCTCATGTCGTCTCGATTTCGCCCTCGCCTAACCAAGTCTCGTCGCGGTATTGATCTAGCAATTTTCCCGAGAAAATTTTAATACGCTTATGCAGTCTCGTCCATGTGTCCGTCTTGGATGCGAATCCTTTGCGGGGTGTGGATCCATTAATCCATTCTAATCAGAGCCATCCCGCAATTGATTTTGACAGTTCATGGCTTGACAGGTAGGCAACATACTATATTTTGACGTTTGGATAGTATTTTTTTTCAAGTGTCCCCTAAAAGTCTTAAAGTCACCTTTTTCCGAAGGGGAAAACAAAGTCTTAAAAATGAGCGATGTATTGCAATGAAATGCATAACCAAATACATTTTATGGTTTGATATTTTAACGGGCATAGAATATTTCGCAAAAAAAAAACTTGGGAATATTATAAAAATTGAACTTGAGTACTAAAAAATCATTAAATCAACAAATATGTCTTCTACCGAAAATCGAAACCAAACCACTGAGACCGGCACCACAATCGATTCGGTCTCGTCTCTGTCTAGTCTTGGTCTCGTCTCGGGTGCTTTTAAAGAAGTCTCGTCTCGTCGACGAGACCGAGATGAGATCGATACTAGTCTCGGTCTCGTTGCCAGCGCTAATCTATATCAAATTTCGCTATTAGTTAAAAAAACTCAAAGTACAAACATTTCGTACAGGTTTACCCCAAATTTATGCAGTTATCATATTTTGAAAATAACATCAACTGTCTGATTTTAATTTTTGTAAGTTAACAGATACGGAATAAAAGTACAAGGGCCATGAAACTTAAATTTAGATTCAGATTTTCCAGACATAACCAGTCACACAGTATGGGACAGTTTGTCTAAAATGCCAATTAACTCATCAACTAATGTGCACAGTTAACTGTTGATTAACTGAATTGGTATTTCTGAAAGATGCTTAATAAGAAACCATTAAAAAAATATGGGTGAAAGTATGGAAAGGGCGATTTCGATAGTGTCGCCATCTCTATTTTAAAAAAGTCAAATAACGATTTCAACAGTACCGCAAATCCATTTAGATAGATTAACAATTAAAAAGCTCAGTTAAGGCGGGATTAATTTATTTAATTTTATTATTTGTATGTTTTCTAGTGTCAGAAGCTTAAGGGCTTCAGTTTGTTAATAGTTTTTCAGTTAGTAATCCCGGAATATATTTCCTAACCAAACCTTCCATCAAAGTATCTATAATACAACTACTCATTGAATAGATATAACGACAGAACTTCAGAAAATCATATTACAGATTTATCCCACTCGGAATAAACTACGTCAAGTATTTGTGTTTAGCGTGAGAGGTAAGTACTTTTTTTTATTATTAATTCATCCAACAATAAAAGACTTATTTCTAAATAAATAAGTGTCAAACTAAATTAAAAAGCATTTACGTCTTCAACTCAAAAAAGTTAATTTCGAAAGATAAATGCACTCAAAATATAATTTCAAAATTTCATCCCTCTCAAATACAAAATGAGTTATTTCTCTATTATTTTAATGTAATTTCAAACTTACTCGAAACTCATTTATGAATTCATAATAAGTTTTCTAAATTTCATTTCCAACCACACCGGCAGAGTGCGCTTTCTTTTTCATCTGTCAGATAATGAGAAATATGTACCCCTAAAAACTATACCTACACGAAAGTAACACACCTATATCGCAAAGGGTATTAATGTGTAGCACAACTTGATTAGGTATACCTTTGCACATCATATAATTTAAGTTTAAGGTAATATTATTTGATGCCCTGTACTGTAGTACATACAATATCCTGGGACAAAGTTACAAATTTCTCCTCCACCCAGCAGCAGTGTCCCAGTTCTCGTTATTCAACTTTTTCAATTGACTCAAGGGATCACCGTATACTCGTGCAGTGAGTGTAGGTAAGGGTAAGTTTTTGGTTGGACCATGTTTGCCTATCTTGCCTGAGTCTATTCTCCAAAAAAAAGCGACTCCTCATAATATAGCAGGCAACAGTATATAGCACCACGGGGACTCCTGACACTAACCACACATTCTAAGTGTGACAAGGACGATAAAACATTTTCTGTCCTCATTTCCATCGTAAGTTGAGTCCCCAAAAAGAGTTAACATTTTATAACCTTATTTTTTGTCAGAAGTGAAACGGTGAGTTAAAAAAATGACAGTAGGTACCTTTGAGATGCGTTAGTAAAGTATGTATAAGGATACGTATGATAAGCAAAACTGTCTCAAATGATGATTCCCTTTCCCATCTTAATTTAAAAGTACCGCTTACGTTCTTATCCTGTCATAAGTTTTTTTTTCTCCCTTTTTACATATCCATACATATGTATATGTATATTTTCGCCTTAATTTTTTTTTTTTACTTTTATAAAAAGGATATTTGCATAAAGGAAAAGGGTAAACATTTATTTCGTTTTTCCTTCGAAGATTCAAAGCGAACGAAAAATTCGAGCTTTATTTGTATGTACGTACACATGTAAAACATTATATCGATAAAACTTTTGAAGGAAGAAAATATTTTTGAAGAAGACTTTATAATGACTAGGTGTAAAAGAAAGAGAGCGAGGCAGAGATGATGATCGCACAATTTCTTATTTGAATTAATTAGAAAGCACAGTTACGCGGTGCCGTGATACCAACACTACATATATCATTACTTGCTTAGCAAAAAGGAGTAAAAGGAGCCCAAACAAGTATTCACTTTATATTTGAAATAACAAGGACTATGCGGAGGTTGTATGGTGGAAAGAGGAAGGAAGACCCAAAGTGTGTAATCAGAGTCACAAATTGAAATTATTCATACATACGTCGTTTGAAGATATGACAAGTACACCCTACCAACCAAACACCCACCCACCAACCAACACACACACAAGTTAGATATACATAATTGCTACTACCTATATTACATACATACGCAATAACGATACTCATTGAGTTTTTAATTAAATGTTTCTTCCATTATTTTCATATTTAATTACGCGCTGCTGCACTTACAAATACATATATAAACCAGTCATACAGGCTCAAACAAATATAATAATACCTACCCATTCATGGATGTACAGGTATATGAAATGTTATACTTAATTTTAAGTTATAGTTGGCTGCTTTGTGCTAAAATTACATTTAATACAATTAATCTCGTCGCATACACATTATGTATATGTATGTACACTCACACAGGTAGGTATATAGGGTGTGATAAAAATTAATTGATTGGAATTTAATTATACGGAAAATGAATGAATATTTTGAATTTTTTAGAGATCCAATAGAGGACGAGGTTTTTCGGTTCTAGGTTAATTGAAATTTCGTCCTTAATTGCGGTTTAAGCTTGTGATATTCAAACGTTATACTTCATATTATACAACGATTACATGCTTGATATTCAATGAGGGCAAAAGAGTTGAAGGAAGTAATCAAATACTAAATCTCTGAAAAATACACACAACTATCGCGCCACGGCACCCCTACGCCTAAGATGAATTACTTTAAAATTGATAAAATGGTTGACCCACCGTGAACTACAAAGAAAAAAAACTATTGTGAATAGTGTATATTTCGTTCACATTTTCATTCAAGAAAATCTTTTTTGGATAGCCTAAAGATTTTTTTTCACTGATAAGTGTAAAATTCTTCAAGATTAGATATTATCACCGAAAAAAAAATTGTAGATTTTACACTTCGAATAGTTTAATTTTGAGCAGAGTGAAAAAATTTCGCGTCATATAAAATTTAAGAAAAATCAACTGATAATTTGACAGAAAACTTGCCAAGTACCAATTTTCTGGATAAAATACCAAATTTTTCAATAGAACAATTCACAATATATTTCACCCACACGCACCATTCACACTTTATAAACACGAAAATTATGTTTGATGTCGATAAAACTGAATCATCAATTTTGTTGATAAACATCAAATATCGTGTTGGTAAGTAGGCCCACTGTTTAGTACGGGTCCAATTCAAAATGCGAATACACCTTAAACCAAAACTGGCTTGGTTTTTAATTGTTCACGCTTCACATAGCGAGTTTTGATTCCTAAATAATGAATGACCAATATCTATAATATACTAGCGGACCCAACGAACTTCGTCTCGCCCCAATTTAACGCCTTCATATAAATCCTAGACATATAATAAAGCACAGACAGTTCTAATTGCAATGTAATTTATTTTAATGGAATCAAAATCAGTAGAGACTGATATGATAATAAATGTTTTTCTACTTGTTCCCGGAGCAAAAACAAACAACGAATACGGTTTGCAAATACGCGAACAGGCAACGTACAGCTGACCGTGGGAAAAACAGCGGAATTCGATATTTACTCCAATGACATAAAACGATTAGCCTTACGATGTATTGATTGTCATCGCAAAATCCAATCGAACGTAGAACTGAATCCACTTGAATTGGAATTTAAGGCCAGTTGGAATAATCGGAATTCGTGGGATAATGACTTTCTGTCCTTTTAATTTGTCCTATATTATCAATTGTGGCATTGATCGCAGAACAGCATCATTTATTATATATCTCGTAAGCATCTCCACCCAAAAACGCGGTAGTGTAGTGGCGAAGTGTGTATACAAAACACATAATTTATACTAATAAATTAATAAACAAACAAACATTTGAGTGACATTTTTGGTCATAACTCTGCTTTTAGCCATCGGACAGCCAACTGATGTCTTATATGCACTCTCCAAACTTGTCCTAAGATCTTTGGAAAATTTCATTCAAATCGATCCAGACGAAAAAAGTAGTTCGCGCACAAATATAATTGTGATTGTTCGTTGTGACAAGAAGAGATAAGAAGATACACTAAATAAAAGTAATGAAGTTGGAGCCCTGATTGTCTCGCCAACGATGCAGATACTTGTATATGTTAATGTTTTCATGTTTCCCTTTTGTATATGGAATATAAAACAAAATGCACGACTGGATCGCACGTACTTGTACTTATGTTCGATCACATCGCATGTAAAAGATTTCTATTAACAATTTAAGTATATTTTTAAAGTCATTTTTTTTAAATTTTTTATTTACAAAATTTCTTTAATTTTTTTGTTCTAAAAAATGGTGTAGGAAATTTAAATATTTAATAAATATAAACTTAATACGAAAATTAAAAAAAAAAATTATTCGCACATTTTCGAAATATTGAATTTTCAAAAAAAAAAATATTATTTTTTTTTCAAAAAAATCCAAAAAAATATTTTTCGACAATTTTATGATAAAGTCAAAAACCAAACAAAAAATGTATGGGAGGTATCGTTAATAACATGATATGTAAAAAAAAATTTTGACTAAAATATAGAAAATAGTGCACATATTTTTTTTTGTCAAAATCGTTAGAGCCGTTTTCGAAATAATCAAATTGGTAGACAAATTTGTATGGCAAGTACTGTTATTCTTAAGTATTAGGTATTATAAGCTATTCTATCAACATGAAAATCGGTTAGATAGTTCCGGAGTTTCATCAACGTGATACGAGATTTATAACGGGTGATTTTTTTGCTACTTGGTTTTTGACGTTTATATTTTTGACAGATCACACATGACAAATTCCACGAACATTTGACATTTCGATTCAGTATTGGTTGCCATTTCATTATGAATGGACTTACGCCTGAACAACGTTTGCAAATTATTGAAATTTATTATCAAAATTCGTGCTCTGTGAAAAATGTGTTTCGCAAGCTACGTCCGTTTTTTTCCGCTCATTTTTGGCCAAATGGATACGTGAATAAGCAGAATTGCCGTATTTGGAGTGAAGAGCAGCCAGAGGCAATTCAGCAGCTACCAATGCATCCCGAAAAATGCACTGTTTGGTGCGGTTTATGGGCAGGCGGCATCATTGGGCCGTACTTCTTCAAGGACGATGAAGGCCGCAGGGTTACGGTCAATGGAGAAAGGTACCGTTCGATGATAACAGATTTTTTTTGCCGAAAATTCAAGAATTGAACTCGGTCGACAAGTGGTTCCAACAGGACGGTGCCACATGCCACGCGAAACCATGCATCAATTGAGAGGCGAATTTGGTGAGCAGTTGATCTCACGTTTTGGCGCAGTCAATTGGCCACCAAGATCATGTGATTTGACCCCGTTAGACAATTTTTGTGGGGCTATGTTAAGTCTATTGTCTATGGGGACAAGCCAAACACGATTGCTGCCTTGGAAGCCAACATTGAACGCGTCATTGGTGAGATTCCGGCCGAAATGTGTGAAAAAGTTTGCCAAAATTGGACCTTCAGAATGGACCACCTGAAGCGTAGCCGCGGGCAACATTTAAGTGAAATTATTTTTAAAAAGTAAATGGCAGAAATTGATTTATCGATCCAAATAAAAATTTCATTCACTTTTTACAAGTTTCTG
Source organism: Philhelius pedissequus (assembly GCA_910595825.1). NCBI lineage: Eukaryota > Metazoa > Arthropoda > Insecta > Diptera > Syrphidae > Philhelius > Philhelius pedissequus. The sequence goes on along the minus strand of OU343161.1, from coordinate 46,812,723 downwards.
TGTTTTTTTGAATTTTCAAAAACCAAGCTCTTAAAAAATCACCGTTTATATAATAGATACAACACTTTTAAGGTCCGACCAAAAAAAAAAGCTTCTAGTACTAGAACTAGGTGTTCATATTTTTTTTTTTTATGAAACTTGACGAATTGGAATTTCAATATAATCAAGCTATGGAAATAGGCTGTTTTAAAAGTTTCCAAGATCAAGCATCCCTGTCTTTCGTGAAAAATGTCAAATACTGACTCTGACTATAAGACTGAGTTGAATTTATATTGTTCTTGTAGGTAATAACTTCAGTGTAAAGTAGTACCTAACCACTGACGCTGTTAATTTAATTTAGCTTAATACAAGCAGTTACATGTTAGATGAACATAAGTTAATAATAATACCAATAATATAACCATAATACTAATTTTAAAAATAAAAATAAAACTATGTTAATGGGTTAGGGAGAGGTGTTTAATAGGATTTTTCTGAGGGATGGAGAACTAAGGGAGAAATCAAGGATATCATGTACTGAATTAGCCGAGCGGAGCATTCTACAAATAGGGTTGAAATGGGCGTAGTTGGTGCGGTGGGTTGGAAGGCGGAAGAAAGGAACGGATCTTAAGTTTCGTGGATTTGTATTAAAATTAATTAATTTGAGTAATTCAGGACAGTCAATGATTCCAGTGATAAGCTAGTGGATAAACAGGATATCAGCGATACGATGACGTTGAGCAAGAGTCTGTAAGTCAATTAATTGTAAACGGTATTCATAAGAGGGTCAGACCAATATAAATTGCGTGAAGCGAATCGAAGGAATCTTTGTTGTACAGCTTCAATCCTGAGAGAATGAGTTATTTGAAAAAGAGCCCATACCTGACTTGCATACTCGAGGATTGGCCTAACATATGTGGTGTAAACAGATTTTGAATCCATGGGATTGGAGAATTCCTTAGACCATCGTTAAATAAGGCCCAAAGAAGAATTTGCTCTGGCAACGATATGATCAATGTGAGATCGAAAATTTAGCTCTTTATCACATATTATCCCAAGATCGCGAATAGAGGAAACTATAGGAATAGATACATTACAGAATTGATACGTTCGGGAAGTCGATTGTAAGCGTTTGCGAGAGAAAGAAAGCTTGGCCTTTTTAACCATTTATTTCTAGAAATTTTTTATTGCACCAGGTAAAAAAGAAAATGTAAATATTTAGGTCTTGTTGAAGAAGGGAAGAGTCACGAGAAGATGAGATTACTTTTACTATTTTAATGTCATCAGCATAAATTGAGAGATCGGAGAAGGAAATGATATTACCCACATCATTGATGGCAAGCACACATAGAAGTGGGCCAAGATGGCTGCCCTGAGGAACACCTGATGAGGCGAAGATTGGATCAGACACCGCATTTCTAAAGACAACTCTGTATACACGGCTCTCGAGGTATGATTTGATCCATTCAATAAACAAAGGAGGAAATTCGAAGGCGTTGAGTTTGATATAAATAATTTGGTGATTGATCTTGTCAAACATTTTACTAAGGTCAATAGGTATAACATCGACGTCAAATCCTTTTTCTAGAGCTAAGAGTGTCGATGAGACAAATTGGGTAAGATTAGTCGTGGTGGATGTTTTGGTCATAAAATGAATCTGTTTGATGAAACACAGAAAGACATACCGGGCGCAATACCAAACATTTTTAATTTTACCATATAATTTTACTGTTTTGCCATAAGCTGTGGCTTGACAGGAAGGCAACAAAGAAGTTTGGATAGTATTTTATTCCAAACACCAAAAAGGCTTATTTCGAATTCCACACAGCAAGAATTTGATTTTTACTTCCGATATACATAGATAGGAACTATAGGGCACGTTTTGCATTTGGAAAAAAATCAAACTCGAGATTTTAATCAAACTTGACATTACGATGATGGAGAACACCAAAAAAAATGGGTCACGCAATTCCGGCTGTCTGTCCGTCTGTCTGTCTGTACACCTCCCTACAGTCTCAACGGCTAAAGCGATTTTCTTCAAACTTGGTGCTTATGTGTTTTAGGTAATGGTCTCAAATAGATTTTTGAATCGTTTTTTTTAACCCAAAAATAACGGTTTTTTCTATAAAAAATTTTCTAACACCTTAATTATCTCGAAAACGGCTCTAACAGTTTTGATAAAAAAAAGTGTGAGCACTACTATAGGTATATTCTACATTTTGGCTAAATATTGTTTTTTAAATATTTTGTTATTAACGGTACCTGCCATACAACAATTTTTTGATTTTCGAGTTTCTCAAGAACGTCTGGACGGATTTCAATCAATATTTTTACGTAGGAGGTCTTTCAAATTGTAAATAATACCGCATACCAAAATTTTCGAGAAATATTTTTTTTTGGATTTATGAAAAAAATGTTTTTTTTTTGAAAATTCAATATTTCGACAACGGGTGGATGGGTTTTTTTGATTTTAAGCAAGATTTCATAGACATTACACGCACACTATTTTCTGTAAGTTCCTTACAACATACAATAAAATCGACCTGAAATCGATTTAAAATGGTTGTTTGGAATTCGACATTAAAATCAAAATTTTCCGAAGCTAAAAATAACTTCAGAAAAATTTTGACTTTTCTGAGGTAAAATTTGAATTTTGTAGTTTAAATCGGAGCCATCCAAATCGATTTTGAACGTTTATGGCTTCACAAGTAGGCAAAAAATTATTATTTGACGTTTAGGTAATATTTTTTGGCAAGTGTCCCTTAGAGTTCATGGAGTCACCTTTATCCGAAGGGGGAAACAGTGTCTGAAAAATGAGCGATTTCTATTCCAACGAAATGCTTAAATAAATCCTTCTCTGGATTTTCGACTAATTATATAAATACATTATGATAATTAATTTGATTCAAAAAGGTACAAAGAAAGAATTAAATAAAAAAATATTTCTTCTAGCGAAAATCGAAAACAAACCACCGAGATAGCCGAGACTAGCGAGGCTCTCAGCGAATTTCGGCAGCAAAAATGCGGTCTCGTCTCGGTTGCTTTTAAGGAAGTCTCGTCTCGGTCGCGATGTCAACCCTAATATTTGACGACTTTACCATATAGGATTGCAAATTCATACAAAAAGGGTTATTCCAAAGTTCTGTGAGGTATTAAGACCTCTCAAGTTGCATTCTCAGCCAGAGAAGACGCCAATTAACACTGCTAGATCAAATTCAGCCTTGAGTCGAACACAAGGTCGTATTTTTACAATGGCATCCTTATATCCGATACCTCAATATTTTTGTTGACGTGCGGGAATGATTTGTTCGTGAGGACTATATAGGTAAGTGCTGGATAGTTTCAAAATAAATAATCACAATTCCGATGCTGATAACGTACAGTTACTATTTTGAATTAAGATATGGCGTCATGTAAGGCTGCATCCTGTAGCCGATACTTTTTTTTTGTATGGAAAACGATTGTTCAACGTGTTGCTAGATTAAGTATCATATAAGTTTCTCATATTTTCACTTTGGGCAAAATTTTACATTGGAACTTAGGTGGTCAATATTGCAGACTTAGATGACACTTAAAATATATAAGTATAAATATATACTCAAACAATTGTGTTGTGTTAGTTTCCCATATTGACTGCAAAGGTGTATTTTTTTTAAATTTATAACTTAAACTTTCTGATCCAAGTCACCAAACAAACACATAATGGTATCCTTAGTCAGGTTATACTTTTTCGAATATATTTGATATTCGTGGAAGAATGGCAGTTTACCGCTTAAGTGCGCCATCTTAATATGATAACTCATGTAACCCCATGGTGTATTAAAGGTTTTTGAAGTAATTATGGTGTTGTATAGTTTTCTTCACACTGAACCACCTTCAATACGAGTTTTTAATTTTTAGTTCAGAGCAGAGTCTGAACTGTTAAAAAAATTTGTTTTTTTTTCACTCAGAGCATTCAGAGTTCCGAATGTGTATTTCCCTTTTCGTTCTAAACATGTTCAGAGCGCGGTCGATGTGCTCGAACATAATCGGCTGAGCATTTTGAGTAAAATGCTGAGGACACGAAATTGCAATAATCGGATTTTATGGTTAAAATGAAAATTTATTCTGCTTAGTGTGGTTCAAGTGTGTTTAAAAAACAAATCGGGGTGTTCAGAGCTCACTCTGTTCGGAGCATACTCTATGCCCTCGAATTCTGTTCAGAGCTCTGCTTTAGAAGAATCATACTTCTGTGGGTTTGTTTTAGAGAGAGAGGGTTAAATTTCTCAATTTTGTTTAAAAAAAAGCGACAAACATAAGTATTTTTTCCCTAAATTAGAAATTTCTCTCAAGGTACTTTCCATAGATAAGAGATATATGTAATTAGCAATTGAAACGCCTTGAATCTTTTGAAAAAGTATTTCTTTTGAAAGAGAATTAAAATAATAATAAAAAAAAAGACTCTTTCAAACTTCTCTTAAGAGATTCGCAGCTGGGTATAGATCAGCGCGGTGTTAATTGGGTGTAAGCCGTATCCACTGGTATCTTTTCTGATGGAAAAACAAAACATAAATTTTCTATATTTCAAATAAGTAATCCTTTGAGAAATTCTTTTTTTCTCTTTCGAAAAAAAAAAACAACAGCGGAACATTTTTTTTGTTTGCTTCTTATCAAAAAGAAAACCTTTTTATTTCAATTATACACTGTGAAGCCCATTGAGTCTTATTTTTCAATTGAAATTCCATGAAAATCTAGGCCAAGGATTTCATTTGAAATTAAGTATGCTTTTTTGCCTCCTTAAAATGATACAAAAAAAATTCCCTTGAAATCGAAAAAAGCATTCATAAAATTACCCAACCAATTGCGTCTTTTCAGGAATTCTCTTAAAAAAAAGAAAAGCTTTAGCAAATCAAAACGACGTAATAACAAAACAAAAAAAAAATTGGCGTCTTTTAGATTTCTTTCCATATTTTGTTTTATGATGCTGAATGTACCCCATTAACAATAAAGAAAAAAGGACTATTTATCCACACCAATAAATTTGTGTAACCTCAAAGCGAAGGCAAATTTTAATGGCTCTCTTTATAAAACAATGGACGCCGTTTCTTTTTTTTTCTGTTAATAAGAAAATAATCCTAAATTTTATAATACATATAATGTATTGATTGAAATAAGGCACATAGTGGATGATGTCCTTGAAAACATAGTTCAATCCTTTCCAGGGCGAAGCAAAAAACAAATTCAACGCATAATCATAGTCTTTCGGTTTTAGCACATGGACTGTTTATATGAGATCGTAAAAAGGACATCTTATTTTTGTGACCCAGAAAACGGAAAAGGAGCGAGTGGGCGCAAATGTAAGCAAAAATGATGATAATGCTTACATATAAGCATCTCGCGTCAGTTAAATTGTCCTTTCAGATAAACATCTCATTATAAACGTTGTTGACGTTTTTACATCACGGATAAGACCAACAGAGTGTTTAATTTTGCCAAGGGAATCCTTATCCTTAAGTCCTTGGCAACAAAAGACGACGACAAAAATGTGTCGATGAATGTATTCATATTACAATCCATCCAATGTGCTTGCAGGACATCAAACAATCTTTTTATGGCTTATAAAAAAAAATATACTTAATGTTTAACGTTGTGTTTCGTTTAACATTTTTTTTTTTTGGTTTGGCTAAGGTAGATGGATTAGGTATGTGTGTGTTTCGCCAGCAAGGCTTTTCTCGAATACAAAACAATAAAAAAAACAAGATGACATAAAAAACTCAAAATGAGAAACTGACTTAATGTGACGCCCATTTCTTTATTTCAAAAACAAACAGAGCACCACCATCAACCTTCATCATCACATCGTCGTCGTCGACCATGTCATCGCATCAGGCTAAAACCAATATATGTATATAGTTATGTATGTATGTAGATGGCAGAAAGAAAACTCCGCGTGTAATAAAACCTATTTTAAGGACCTCCATTAATCCGGCTTAGAAAGAAATAATACTCCTTCTAATGCGTTACTTTGTCTTTGTGTTTGTATGAATGTTTTATTACCGCCTTAAGCTTATATACCTACATGTGTATTGTATCAATGTCACTATAGCATAGGTATATATATTTTTTTATATATGTATGTTGTTGTTTTTACTGGTATGTCGGTATGTATCTAAGGTCGTATTCTATCACATTATTTAGTTTACTTCTTAAGGCAAAAATGGTAAGGTTTCACTGTTCTTGGAATTTTGTCGGCTCCTTATAGCAAATAAAAATATATGTGTTTAAGAGTAAGTACATGTATGTATGTACGTACTAATTTTATATGTGAATTTTACCGTTCCGAGGACGACACACAGGAATCGACAAGTAATTCCGCTGGCCATTAAAATGGCGGTTATAAAAAAATTAAGCCCCAAGAAAAGGATTCAGAACAAATTTTGTTATCCTTTCTTCCATACATTTCTTCATAGGTATATATTAAGGACGAAATGTTTCGTTTTGATACTTATTTTAGATTATGTTCCATATATTATTACTGTTATTTTTTGTTTAATGTTTGCGCACTCGTTAAATACTTTATACCGAATTCTCGCAAAAAAAAAAGGGTAACGCAGATCAAACAGGTATGGTATGTAGGTAGGACACGTTTTAAAATAAAATTAAGAAAAAAAATTGACAAATGAGCACGAAAATGAATGTAGTAAAATTGAAAGGGGTTAATGGTTTTAGAAATTTTTTAAGTCTTTTTTTTTAATGATGCCAAAGGGTTCTGTTTTATTGTTAATGTTTTTTGCTTACCTGCAAAAATTTTAAAGCTTTATTGTCATTTAATTCATTTTGCTGTGTCAAAAATTTGTCATTCGAAAAGGTTTTGATAACGCTAATTTGAAATTTATTACGATTGCCTGTTTAAAATTGTTGATAATAAGAAAGGTTTGTGCACTTAAATATACTGACTTCTGACTAATTAAAGAACACAAATTCGAAACATTCTTAAATATTTTTGGGTAGAAATAGAAAAGTGGAGAATTTTTGTTTTGATGGGATTCTGATTTTCAAAAAAAAATAATATGTGCAACTGGATCGCTCGTAATTGTCCTTATGTTCAATCACATCGTAAGCACAATATTCTTAGCAGAAACAGCTAAATGTCTTTTTAAAGTTGATTTTACTTCATTAAGAACATGATTTCTAAAAAAAAAATTTCCACCAATTTTCGAAACATTAATTTCCAGACAAATGATATTTTGTGATAACAAACATTTTGAATTCTACATTTCGGTCTTAAAACAACCTAAATTAAATGATATTAATGGTAACTGCAATAGAACCGTTTTTAAATACTTTCGACTTTCACTTAACGGCTCAACGGATTTCGATTCAATATTTTATACAACAGGTCCAACGAATTTTAAATATGTAATACAGAAGAACAAAATTAAAAAAAAAAAATTCTGTTCTTGAATTTAAACAATTTTGCACTTAAAATTGGCATACCAAATTAAAAAAAAAATTTAAACACATTTTGTATATCTTTGCTTGCGATATAGGTAGTATAGAAACTTGAGAAGTTGACATTACGATGATAGAGATCACCAAAAACATGGGTCCCGCAATTGCGCCTGTCTGTCTGTCTGTACAACTCTCTACAGCCTAAACAACTGAAGCGATTTTCTTCAAACTTGGTATTTAAGCGTTTTAAGTGATTGTCCAAAATAGATTTTTGAATCGTTGTTTTAGCACCAAAAATTACAGTAATTGCCATACAAATTTGTCTACCATCTTATTTATCTCGAAAACCGCTCTAACGATTTTGATAACAATTGTTGTGTGTACTACTTTTGATATAGTCTACATTTTGACCAATTTTTGTTTTAATATTTTGTTATTCACGGTACCTGTCATACAACCATTTTTTTTATTTTCGAATTTCTCATAAACGGCTCAACGGATTTCGATCAAGAGCTCCTTCAAATTCTAAATAATACTGCAGTTCAAAATTTTCGAAAAAAATTGTTTTTTATAAAACTCAATATTTCGAAAACGATGATGATGATTTTTTCTGAAATTTTAATTTTGAATTTATATTATTAAATATTTAAAATGTTCATACCAATTTTTTTAAAGACAAAATTTAAGAATTTTTAAGTATACAAATTTAACTGAAAAACGACTTTAAGAATACATTTAGTCGTTTCTATTAAGAATATTTAGCATATAATGTAATCGAACATAGGAGCAAGTACGTTCGATGCAGTCGTGCATTTTATTTATTCCCCATTGGACAATGATGTCAAGAACAGAATTTAATGATCATCCACATCCGAAAGACATGGATGTGAATCTTAAAACGAATATGAAAAGCTGAGAGTACTATTATCAGCAAAAAATTTAGTGGATTAGAAGTTTCAGATAAGAGAACATTAATAAAAATTAGAAAAACGGTCGGACACAGAACGGAGCCCTGGGGCACACCAGCATTTATTTTGTAGATATTAGACTTAAAACCGTCAAATACAACTTGTATTGAACGGTCCGAAAGGTAATTTCTAATCCAACGAAGAAGAGATTCAGCGACACCAAATGCACGCATTTTCGATAATGAAATTGAAATATTAAGCGCAATTATATTACGTACCACTGTTTGGTGAGATATACTATCAGATCACCAGTGGACCTATTGCTACGAAGGCCATACTGCCGGTCATTAAAAAGCTTTCGTCCTTCAAGATATTTCTGAGGCTAATAATAAGTAAGCGTTTCCAAGACTTTGGAAAGAAGGGACATATGTACGTCCAATTTAACGGTAGTTAGAGGGTGTAGAATATTCGACTTTTTTAGGGACAGGCTGGACAAATGCCTTTTTACACTGGAAAGAGACTGGTAGAGTAGGAAAGACGGAAAAGCGTACGTAGTGATTTAGCCAGCGGCAGTGTTGAAAAACACAAACTAAACATAGTCAACATAAATAATCAACGCGATGACTCTCTGACATAAATCACGCTGTGTGATTGTCTACGGAAAATTCCGTCAATGAATTGACGCTTATCATGCGATGAAGCGTGCGTTGATATGAATATTTGATAAACTTATTGACATTTTTCAATGATTATTGCAACACATTAGGGATGCTTTTATACAGTTTACAGGCCTATTCGCCATCGTAATGTCTGTATCCCAACATTTTATACACCCACACTGCACCCACATATTGTTTTGGGTTTGATGAAAGGGTTTAAATTAAGGACGAGTCGATGAAAGAAATTGGTTATCATAAATATATTGATCCTTGTTGTACTCACCAACGTCGTTTTCAGACGCCAATGACGCCACAACGCACCGGCTAAAATTCAACCCAAACAGTAACATATTGTGGATGCATTGAACTTCGTATCGGTTTACTTTGTCAGTAATACTGCAATTTTGCTTGTTAACAAAGCCATTTATACAAAAATACATCCCATGCACTGACGATAATAAAATTTTATTATTTGGCGTGATTCTCAATCCGGTAACTTCTCATGGTGATTTGGCATAAGTGACTGAATAATGAACAATAGATGATCAGGTGCAGTGAACAAAAAATCTCCGCCATGGAATGTTAAAGTGCAACTCAATGGAACTCAAGGTTAACTTTTTTGTATGCAAACACTAAAGCTCATAAATGGTATGCTGAAACAAAAGTTCGTTCTTTAATTTACCGACGCGATGATTCCTCCTCTCAATGCATTTGAATGTGGTCAAAAAAATCACGTTGACACATTGGCATTTTGGGACCCCATTGACCGAATTTTATCATTGTGAGTAATTGACAACGTTCAATGCAAATACACTGTAATCAACGTTGCAGGTGACGTGACCAAGCGAAGATGGATTTTGTGGTGACGTCAACTGGGTTGGCTGATTGCCTTGATCGCCTAATTGTAAGTTAATTACAGCCCTTAAACACAGGTTAAAATAATATATGTCAGAGTTATAGTAACAACGATCAATAGATGTAGCATCTTTTGTGGCGTTTGCACGACTTAAAAATATGTCACCTATTTTATTTGTGATAGCAATTGTGTAAATGCAGCATTTCAGAACAAATTTAAACATCGCTTATAAAAATTAGGGCAAGCGTTTTCGAAAAACTGATTCAAGAAAACTTTAGCAACAAATCCCAAACAGGACGACTCATAAGAGTTTCGGTGCGAAAAAAGTTATTAAGAATTTTAAATCAAATCGAAACCAGTGTACCACAAGGAACTGTCATAGGGCCAGACCTATATATTTTGTATATACTAAAGATATTCCAATAGAAAACGATGTTAGAAGATGCCCCAATATTTGTATCTGACAAATAAAATAAAATGCACGACTGCACTTATGTCCGTTCACATCTTAATCACAAGATTTTTACTTGAAACAGCTTAATATATTTTTAGTCTTATTTACTTAATATGTATATATACAAAATTTCTTAATTTTTTTTGTAATAAATGTTTTAGTTTGACAATTTCCATTCCAAAAAATCTTTTTTTGTTTTTTGAAAAATCCAAAAAAAATACTTTTCGAAAATTTTCCTATGCAGTATTATTTAGAATTTGAAGGACCTCCTATGTAAAAATTATGATCGAAATCCGTTGAGCAGTTTATGAGAAAGTCAAAAATCAAGAAATTGGTTGTATGACAGGTAGGTACCGTTCATAACAAAATATTTAAAAAAGAATTTTTAACCAAAAAGTAGACTATAACTACCTAGTATTGCAAATATATTTTTTAGTCAAAATCACTAGAGCCGTTTTTGAGATAGTGGTAGAAAAAATTGTTAGTTTTGTGTCTAAAAAAACGATTCAAAAATCTATTTTAGACCTAAAACGCTCAAATACCATGTTTGAAGAAACGCTGTAAAGCGTTGTACAAGCGGGCAGACAGACAGATGGAATTGCGGGACCCACTTTTTAGTGTTCTCTATCATCGCAATGTCAAGTTTGATTAAAATATCGAGTTAAATTTTTTTCCAAAAGCAAAACTTGCCCTATAGTACCTATACCACTAGCAAATATGAACTTAAAGTTCAAAACAATCATAATTACAAACAAGAATTAATTTGAATATAAAAACATTTTACATTGCATATATATGTCTGTTTATTAAAAATTAAGAACAATAAATAAATTCCTTCTAACTATTTCTGACATTTTCAATTTCTTTCACTTAGGGCTTTTAGAATAGATTTCTTTTTGTTTACAGCTGCTTAAGTTTTCCCAACACATTTTATATGAAAACAAAAACCCTTAACAAAATAACTCTATTTGGAATACTCACAGTTGTTCGTTTTTTTTTCTGTTATTTTTTAGTTCAGTTGAATTTTTATTTTTAAGTTCATATGCATGTTCACTTGAAATCATTCCAAGTTATGCTTGGCAAGGATAAACTTTTCATTTGCATGTTGTGTTCTTGTCACACTCTCCCCGCCCATACGCCGTGCCCTAAACCCTGTGAATGATGCGTGGTCCATGCATCCGAAGGATTTGCCATTTCTTATGAATACACTCGAAAAGAGTGTATCCGAGGTACTGGAGTGAGATATGCAACCACAAAAACAGATTTTATAAATTCAACTCATGCATTGTGTTTGTGATAAAAAAAATGAAAAAAAAAAAAATAATAAATAAATAAAAGTACCCTAGGAAGAAGAAAAAGAAAGAACAAAAAATAAAATAATACAAGAAAAAAGAATCCTGTCATCCCGCAGAGCTATTCCATCGTACAATATTGTTATACTAAATGTACTATGCGAGTGTCATCCGTTTCTAGAATTTATATTTCTTCCCTTTTTCACAGTTTTTTTTTTAGCTCTATTTAAACCAATCCAAGAAAGCGAAGGGGAGGAAAATTTCACGGGAATATGTCCCCGCTGCTAGACATAACAATAACAATATGATTTTGCATATCCTGTAGCCCGTGGAATAAATAAAAAAAGGACTTGTAGTACGTACAATACGAATACACCAGCAGGGAACCCCAAGGAAACAGATGAGTGTTAAGGGAGGGGGGAATGGAGCGGTAGGGGGAGATTGGACAGGAAAAAGGATAATTTTTAAACAGCATTTCTAAACCGAGTGGATGTAACCGCATACCAAGCTCATCACGAAGACACAAACAAAACGAATACCCAGTGCTGTATTCAAGATTTATTCGAATAACGATATTTTAGTTGTTATTCGAAAATTCATATAGGATTTGTAATCGAATAACGACCAATTACTTTTTTAATTAATTAAGTGTATTTATAAAATTACTTGTTACTGGATTAAGGAACTAAAATTAAAACAAAAAAATATTCGTTAGTTAAAATAGTATTCGTTAATTTGATATAAATATTTTGGGCTGAACGAAAATAAAAGATTTCTTAGATACATTAAAAATACAGTACTATTTTGCTGTAGTGTACATGAAATAAATACAAAAAATACAATAATTGAACGGCAAGATGTCTTCAATTACACGATGCGATTAGTCCTGGGAATTAATGTATGTTCATTTTGGAAATTGAGTATAGAGTACACTGCATAAGTACACTATTTTTAGTGTTCATTAAACTGGTTAGCTGACTCTACTGAGGTTCACTTTTTTGACCATCTATTGAATTATTTAATTTGGTTATTTAAAAATCAGTTGAATATTGTCAAAAGCATTACAAATATAAGCTCATTGGATAGTCGTTTTATTGTTGGGAAGTGTAGAGGAAGCGTAGTAAAATTTTACACGTTAAAAAATTTAATTCAAAAGTACAGATAAGATTTTGAAATAGAAATGAAATACGGGTTGCAAGTTAGCAGGCTTTTCTTATTTAAGGATGTGTTCGTAGATGATTTTTTTTAATGTCATGTTATCGAACGATTAAGTTTCATTCGATAACGAATCATCGAAGAATTACTTAATGACAGTTTGCACTAAAAAGTCTTCTCTGAATTAAATAATACATTTGCGTGATTTTTTGGAACGAAATACACTACGAGTATAAAGATCTAAATACAGTCAACCCATAAACTATCAAATTCCACGAATTCTGGTGAGCTGAACAAGTTTCTTCCCTTTTCATTATGGCTTCATCGTGTAAAGTCGGTCAGTTTAATCTTGGCATGGTTATTTTTCTGACGCCATTTGGCAAATTATGACAAAACATATTATTAAGAATACATTCTGTAAAAAAAATTCTGACAGTTCGTGTAAACCAACATAATCGTAAAACTTTTAATCGACGTGAACGAAAACATCTTAAATGTTAATAACTTCTAACAAGTCCCGTTAAATTTAGATGAAATTTAAAAGTCCTTTGGTATTTCAGGTACATTTTTAAAATTATTTAATGTCCTCATTTCAAATCTCAATTAATCCAACTTGTCGAGCAAATACGCATCAATTTCAAATTCAATACGAATACCTATACTTTTCCCACACATCCCTTAATTTTATTGTTTTATTTTCGTAATACAATTTAAAAGTTAAAGTTAGTGAGAAAAGAAAATGTGAAAAAAAATATTATTAAGCTCCGACTAACAGAAATATCAAAGCATTGAGCACTATTGAGTGCAATATGTGGGAATGGTTTATTTTTTTCTAATTTTAAAAGTAATTTGTAAAAAAAAACGGGGTGGTCAAGATTTCAGTATTTAGCGTAAAATGTTACTAACCGTTCCTGCCATAAACAGTTTTTTTGTTTATTTCAACTTTTTATTAACGGCTGCACCGATTTCGATCTAAATGTTTAAACACAGTTCCACGAAATACTAAAAAAACGAAAGGACGTGACTCGAGATATGAAAACAGTACGAAGTGTGAAAGAATAAAAAGAGTGTATGTGTATGTATGCATTCGACTTCCGGAAACACGTTGGCTGATTCAGAAGCCCAACAAACACAGTTACCACTTTAAATAGCAAACAACTTTAACTAAATTGTTATAACTGTTATAAATTTACCATTTTTCTAGTCTCATCCGTTTTTCAAACGCAACATGCCGAGGTATTTTTTTTTAAATAAAAATTTTAAGTCTTATTTAAAGCAATGCAATTATCTCCATTAAAAACTGTATTATGGTTTAATTTTTGTACTTAATTTTAAGTCAAATTACTCGCTTTTGAAGGTGCCTTTAAATTTAAAAGCTTCTTCAGAAGAAAAAATCATTTGAATAAATAGAAACCCTAATAGAGTTTTAATGCACCATTAAGCCTAAGAATCCGTATTTAAAGATTGATTTTGTCATTTTAGTTCAAATATGGTTAAAATTAAATATACAACAGCGTCAATAATTAAAATCATAAAAGGCAAGAGAGAAACATATATGAAGAATTTCACATTTTTAATGGTGGTTTTAAATATAATGGAGTAGAATAATTGGGAGTTAAATTCAAAATTGCTCCCTCACTTTCAAGACCTAAAATATTTGGCGCCCCTTCGAAATACTCGCCCTAGCACGCAGAATATTTAAGCATTCACTTAATGCCACACTGCTTAAGAGCAATGTAGAATAATTTCTTGTTCAGTTTTGCAATAATAATTTTATACTTTGGAAGATATTTTTTTAGCCCTTCTTTTTTATTATTCATTGGATTTCTATTTTAATTTTATTTACTTAAATATTTTTTCTTTATTTTTTTATGGGATGTAGTTATTTTGTATATTTATTCTTCAGATCTTTGAAATATTGTGTGAAAGGATTTGATGTACAAGTACAAAAAAAAATACACACAAAATGAGGGTTTTCATAAGAGCATAATGGAAATGGCATAAAAAAAGTTATTTTTCCTTGATGGAGTGGAATCTGATTTGAGTTCTTTTATTTAAGTTTTCTTTTTTTTTTGTAATGAAAAGGAATAAAAAGTTAATGTTTTCACATGGGTGGGTGAAATAAATTTTATTTTGATTACATTTAAAGAAAGTGAAATAGAGAGAGAGAGAGAGAGAGAGAGAGAGAGAGAGGAACAGCGTGAAAAAGATATGAGTTATTTAAGATGCTATGTTTAAGAGTAAACATTATACTTCATTTTGAAGGATTTTCCTTGAACTGAAGGAGGAAATTGTATTTTTTATAAGAATGTATAAATATCGACAGAAGTGTTTTGTAATTTTAAAATATTATTATAAAAACAAAATTAAAAATATTCTTTTAAATTTTAAATTTATATTATTAATTAAATTATTTATATAAATTAAATATTATTTGACCAACAGCGTAATTTAACTGTAGGTGTCTTCTCATAAAAAGACACATAATTTTCTTCGATAAGATTTTTTGCCTATGCAGGATGAGAACTTAGAGAAACTTTAGTACTTTCACTTGGTGAATTTCAAGTTGTAAACGGTGATTTTTTAAGAGCTTGGTTTTTGAAAATTCAAAAAAACACAGAAACTTGTAAAAAGTGAATGAAATTTTTATTTGGATCGATAAATCAATTTCTGCCATTTACTTTTTAAAAATAATTTCACTTAAATGTTGCCCGCGACTACGCTTCAGGTGGTCCATTCTGAAGGTCCAATTTTGGCAAACTTTTTCACACATTTCGGCCGGAATCTCACCAATGACGCGTTCAATGTTGGCTTCCAAGGCAGCAATCGTGTTTGGCTTGTCCCCATAGACAAAAGACTTAACATAGCCCCACAAAAAATAGTCTAACGGGGTCAAATCACATGATCAGTTGACTGCGCCAAAACGTGAGATCAACTGCTCTTCAAATTCGCCTCTCAATTGATGCATGGTTTCGCGTGCAGTGTGGCATGTGGCACCGTCCTGTTGGAACCACATGTCGACCGAGTTCAATTCTTGCATTTTCGGCAAAAAAAAATCTGTTATCATCGAACGGTACCTTTCTCCATTGACCGTAACCCTGCGGCCTTCATCGTCCTTGAAGAAGTACGGCCCAATGATGCCGTCTGCCCATAAACCGCACCAAACACTGCATTTTTCGGGATGCATTGGTAGCTGCTGAATTGCCTCTGGCTGCTCTTCACTCCAAATACGGCAATTCTGCTTATTCACGTATCCAATTAGCCAAAAATGAGCCTCGTCGCTGAAGACAATTTTGCGATAAAAAAACGGATCCTCATCCAACTTTTCTAAGGCCCATTCACCGAAAATTCTACGTTGTGGTACGTCGCCTGGCTTCAATTCTTGCACCAGCTGTATTTTGTATGGCTTTAAACCAAGATCTTTGCGTAAAATCTCCCAGGTGGTCGAATAACACAAACCCAATTACTGCGATCGGCGCCGAATGGACATATCGCGATCTTCAGCAACACTGGCGGATGCAGCAGCAATATTCTCTTCGGTACGCACTCTACGGATACGATTTGGTGGATTAATGTCCAATAAAGTGAAACTGGTGCGAAATTTGGTCACAAAGAGCTGAATAGCCTGCTCGGTGGGTCGATTATGACGACCATAAAACGGACGTAGCTTGCGAAACACATTTTTCACAGAGCACGAATTTTGATAATAAATTTCAATAATTTGCAAACGTTGTTCAGGCGTAAGTCTATTCATGATGAAATGGCAAACAATACTGAATCGAAATGTCAAATATTCGTGGAATTTGTCATGTGTGATCTGTCAAAAATATAAACGTCAAAAACCAAGTAGCAAACAAATCACCCGTTATATAACGAAAGTTAACGGTGTATAGGTGAGTAACTTTTTTAACTTATAAAAACAGCAAAAACCATCACTTTAATCAGTTTCTCAAAAAAAAAAACGAAGAATGCCGTCAGATGCCACGGATCAATGAAAATTTTATAAAAAAAATTATTTCGAAAATTGTAGGACGGATTTTGATGAAATCGTGTTTTTTATTTTTAGTTTTTTGAGAGCAGAGTTTATTAATATACATGTGATTATAAAATTTAAAATTATTTTTTTTGTTTAGTTTTTAAAATATTGATTTTTGAAAAAAAAAGTTTTAAAAATTAATTTTTATTAGAAAAAAAAAGTTATTCAAAATTTTGATATGCAGAATTTGTTTGGCTACTTAGATCTTCTCATATATAAAATTTGAAGGAAATCCAATGTACCGTTACCGAGATATCCGAAAAATAAAAAACCGTTATTATATGAAAGGTACCGTTATTAGACTTTTCCTGTAAACTTGGTTCATTTTAAATGATAGCTATGCCAACAAAAAAATCGTTGGAGCCATTTTGGAGAAAAATAAGATTTTCATTCAAGGTCATATGGCAGGTACCGTTAATTTTAGGCCAAAAAATAAAATTTCAATTTCCCCTTTGAGAAATGCCAAAAGAATCACACATACCAAATTTAAAGGTAATCGCTCGAGCCGTTTAGGCTGTAGCTCGTAATACATACAGACGGATAGACTTACATACAAACATTTTTTGCCGATCACTTTTTTAGACTTCTCTTTGATCGTAATGTCATGTTTGATTGTTAGAATTTTTTTTTACGAATGCATAACTTGCCTTATACTCGTAGTACCTATAATCACAAGTAAAAAAACATAAGAAGTAAATGCACGAACCATTAACGTAAGACAGAACCCAATTAGACTGCTATTAAACACTGCAATTTAAGCCTGCGATTTTTAAGTACGTGCTGAGATTAAAAAAAATTGCAGTTCTTCTTTGTTCTTTTTCTAATTAATCAGCGAACTAGCCTACGTTTAGGTGGAGTGAGAAATATGGAAATATTATTCCTCTCACTTGCACAAAGTTAACTTTTGTTAAAAATCCTATTCGTGTAAAAGCATTTTTGGAACAGGAAGGGGAACAAAGGAGAATCAGCACTAAACATCACAGGCGTGTAAAAGCAGACTTACATAATTCCTTGTATTTGTTGTTTAGTCTTTTTCACAAATTGAGTGAGAGTGAGAGTCACAAATTGTA
This sequence comes from Philhelius pedissequus, assembly GCA_910595825.1. Lineage (NCBI taxonomy): Eukaryota > Metazoa > Arthropoda > Insecta > Diptera > Syrphidae > Philhelius > Philhelius pedissequus. The sequence goes on along the minus strand of OU343161.1, from coordinate 46,794,883 downwards.
AGAGAATGATATAACGAGAAAACACAAAAAAAAAGTTTAAAGAATTTTACTACTGACGTTTTTGTGTTAAAAAATTTATGAAGTTGAAGTCAAATTTTGTCAAAATCTCGAGTTCTGTTTTTTTTCCCGAATGCAATACTTTCGTTTAACCTACCTTAGTTTCAATCTGAAGAATTGATGTTATTCGTTGAAAATGAGTTATACCGAACCGTATGTTCCTTAAAAAAGAACTAACTGATTTAAATTTAATCCGTTAATATAAATAACAAAAAGCGTAAAATACTCAGTTTGGTCAGAAATGCAGTTAAACTGTCGAATGTCAAAAAAGGGTCGAAAAATAAAAAAAAAATATTCAAAGCCACTTAAATTCTAAGCAGACTTAAATACCCTCATAAACATTCCAAAATAATGACTATTTTATTCCCTAAGAGTTCAAAGCTTTTCCTAAAATTGATTAAATTTATAGCTTTTTAACCAAAGGTTTATTTTGCTAAAAAAAAAAAAAACAGTCTATGTCATTATCGGTGTATCGCGCTTTCACAAAATTCAAAATTTAATCAGATTAAATTCCATGGTGAACCTCTCTGACTTGTTTTCGACATAAATATAAGATCCAACGAATTTTCAATGAAGCGTCTTAATACCACTATTAGATATATCAATGCTCCCTTATACTTAACACCCAAAACACATCTAATGAAAAGCTTCATTTCTATCTATGTATGTATGTATAATTCCTCTTAATACATCTGTGTATATGTATGCATAATAGGACTTGTTGCAAACAAGGTGTAAATACCTTTAAATCACTCAAAGTTCCTTCATTTGAATTGTGTAATCCAATCTAATGATTCAAATTGTCTTCTTCTACCTCAATCGTCAATAAATGGTATCCATGCCTTCCTCGATACCATCTTGGCGTGTGTGACTGTATGTCTGTGTAAGGTACACTATACTAAATATATTAAATGGATTAATCCCCCCTTACAGAATATAACATTTGTAATCAGATTAAAATTTTTCTTTCATTTGATTTTGATAATGAAACGGATTTGGTATACCAGACAATTCTCAAAACTTCCTGAGTGTATACGAGAATACGACTACTATAGGAGTTGAATTGATTTGATGGCTGCTGCAAAGAACGTTCGGTGTAATCCGGACGGAGTCAATGGGATTTCTCTAACTGCGTAATGGACACGTGACAAAAAATCACCTGAATCGTTCTGTGACTGTTTGTGGGATAAATGTCATGACATTAATAAATGTCACTTGCGTCTCTAAATAAAAACTGTGTATATATGTGTGTGATATTATTGAATCTTTTATTATCGTTTCTCCGTGTGATCCTTGTATAGTTTTCTTACTTCTCCAACCCCATCTAGGTGACCCCGTCCATTGAAGAAGAATGGATGTATCTATACTACTCGTAAATAAAGTCTTTTATGAAAATTTCCTTTTTTCTGATCCTTTATTTTTGTCTCACTTTTGCCTTAAAGTAGGATAAAATATATGTTGTCACAGTAAAATATCCGTAAGCCCTAATGAAAGGTTAATCGCTAAACAGGACGAAGACATTGGCGTTTCGCCAAAAGAGGCTAAATCACATCCACTTAAATTTCCCCTCAATTATCGAATTTCACTTACCGAAGGAATAGAGGATATTTTTGTTTTACTTCAACAACTCTCATGTTCTCGAAAGAAACTTACCTGAAAAGAAAAGAAAAGAAAGAGGGATAAAAGTTAAATCAATTTTTTTTAAAAATAATTATTTCAATATAATCTATTAAAACAAGTAAAAAGGGTTTGTCGTTATATGTATTACTCGCAAAAAGGGGAAGGTAACTGTTTTTTTTTTCAATTTTACTATTTTCTGACATAAAAAAAAAAATAAGAAAATATAGGATTTTTTTTACGATTACCCTCTTTCACGGAAATTATTTGAAATTGGGTATAGGTAATAAAGAAATTCGAAGCTAAGAAAGGTAGCTGATGGTACGGCTAATAAAATTTAATGAGATCATGGAAATTCGAAGCTTTAACGAACTTAATTCGTTTAAATATAATATCATTTGTCGTTAGACCACTTAATGAATTTTATTACCATCATTTCGATGGTAATTAAGAATTAAGTGTGAGCAACGGTTGCTTGGATTGAAAAAAAAATGAAAGAAAATGGTGGAACATATAAACATAATTTTAATATCTTCATAAATTTTGTCTTTGGGAAGGGTTCGTTCAGTTTTTTTCATTTTATTTTTATTTTTCCTATTCACAGTCCAATAGAGCGAAACTATAGGTCTGGTTGTTTTTATTCAAATGAACCATTTTATTAGGTATTTTATTAGATAAATTGAAAAACAATTATGAAAATAGAAGAGATTTACAAATTGTACAAAGCTTCGACATTGAAGTGAGCCATTTTGACAATAAAACTCATTTGAGTTGATATGAATGATTGTGGATTTATCCTCATTAGGGTGTTGTCGACTAAATATTGACGTCAAAATTGGATGAAAAGGTTTTGATGTGTATTATGTTCGTGATGCAACGTTTTTGTTTAGAATAATCATCATCTGCTTTTAAGCTATATAAGCAGTGCCAAGCCATGGAGATAATTGTCTGTTATTGAAGTTCTATCAAAGTGATGGTGTGCCGCATGGCTCCATTCTGTCTCCCACACTTTTTCTCATTTTCATTAATGACCTCTTATCTGGAACTTCTTCGACTTAATTCTTTTGCTGACTATAGTACCCTCAGCTTTTTATATTCGTTTGCAGATTCACTTCCTTGTTCTTCGGGTGTGGAACTGCAATGGCAGCGTATGATTAGCTCATTAAATTCTGATTTCGACGGCATTGTCCAACCGCGTACAATTTAATGCTTCAAAAACTCAGTGCTGTCTTCTGTCGTTAAAGCAGAACCCACCACCCATGCCACTATCCATGAGCGGCACTTGCATTGAAGAAACTGATCAGCTCGCAGTCCTCGGCACGTGCATCACAGACCACCTCTTGTGGAATGAACACATATTTGATGTAGCCAAAAACGCTACAAGGTGCTTGGGCTTTCTTCGAAGATGCAAGAAATTCGTCTGCGCTTCTAATCTGGCTGTAATCTATAAGGCCTTCATTCGTCCAAAGCTGGAGTATACCTCGCACATTTGGGCAGGAGCTTCCAAAACTCATTTGAGCCTTTTAGATAGAATTCAGAATAGAGCTCTGCGAAGGATAGGCGATAGAACTATAATGGAAACATTTACATCTCTAGAAAACCGTCGAAATGTTATATGTCTCTCATTATTTTATCGCTATTTTTATAAACAAAGTTCAAGCGAAATAGAAAGTTTCATTCCTCCCCTTAAATTTTTCAACCGTAATACTCGCGCTTCTAGGAATGCTCATCAATTAACCCCAGAGCCCAACTTCGGACGTACTGTCAAGTACAGAGATTCTTTCCTTAGCCGCACAACGCGAATGTGGGATACTTTACCCGGCTCTATTTTCCCTTAACATTTTGATAGGACTTGGTTTTTTTTTTTCAAAAGGCGTTTTTCTTTTTTCGTTCAGAGCAGAGCTCTAAACGGAGTTCAAGCTCATAGAGTATGCTCTGCGTTTGTTTCGAATAGAACGCTTTCTGGACATTTTGATTTGTTTTTCAAATACACATGAACCACACTTATCAGAATAAATTTTCATTTTAACTATAAAATCAATAGCTATGTCACAAAACAACCCACTTCTTCCGCCATTTAATTGTGTCCGATTATTTTAAATTGCGATATACATAGAGTGGATAAGTTTTGCATTTGGAAAATAAATCGAACTCGAGATTTTAATCAAACTTGACATTACGATGATAGAGAACACAAAAAAAGTGGGTCCCCCAAATCCGTCTGTTTGTCTGTCGGTCCGCGAGTCTGCATCCTAAAGAGTTGGATGAATTTGCTTCAAACTTGGTACATATTGTTTTTTCGGTAATATGACCACACGTTTATTTGAATTTTTTTTAAGGCGACAAATAACAGTAGCTCCCATACATTTTTTTGGCCAAAAACAAAAATCTTATTTTTCTCAAAAACGGGTCCAACGAATTTTATAAAAAAAAAAAATCAGTTCATTACTGAAAGGAAATGGTACCTTTTGATATTTTTTTTTTGGAAAAAAATTGTTATTTTTGGTACCTCTAGTAGAACCATTTTTTTGGTTTTCGATTTTCTGGAAAACGGTTAATTTGATTTTTTTGAAAGTTTTTGCGCAGAATCTCCTGAAAAGTTTAAACACTATTGTAATTCAAAATTAAAAAAAATTTTTTTTTTTGGAAATTAAGAAAAAAAAAAATTTTTTGACAACTCAAAATTTCGAAAACGACTTAATTTATTTTTGCGAAACTTCGTATTTGGTAGTTTTTTAACGTTGCCTTGAACAGTAAAAAAAACTATATTCCTAAGATATAAAACAACGGTACCTCCCATACAAATGTTAAAAAAAACCGTTAAGAAAATTTTTTTTTCTCGAAAACGGCTCCAAGAATTTTTATAAAAAAATGTGTGTTTTCTTAGATTAGTACATTCCACTTTTAAGTATAAAAATATTTTTTGTGCGTACTTATTAACGGTACTTCCCATAGAACGACTTTTCATATTTTCGACTTTCTCACTATTGGATAGACCGATTAAAACAAGTTTTTTTTTACATAAATGCTCCCTAATAATAATAATAAAACTGCATACTTTAGTTTTCAAAAAAGTAGTTTTTCGATTTTTAAAAAAAATTAATAATTTTTTTTTTTGAAAAATCGACTTTTCAAAAACTAGTCAATTAAATATTATCAAATTTGAATTTTAGATGTATATTAATAATATCTTCAAAATGGCGTTTCAATTTTTTTTTCTAAAAATGTTTTTAAAATTTTATACATAAGAAATTAATTTATTAAAAAACTGCTCCAACGATTTTTGAATTTTTGTTGATATATTCTTATTTATCCATGAATTCAAATGTCATCTTTAATTTCCCTCAAACTATAATGACTAACCAATGTAAAAACATTTAAGTATGTGTATGATCCATTTATTTCTACCTTATTTTTGCGTACGTCACTGAATACTAAATACATATATATTTACATATTATGTAGGTAGGTCTCTATGTATCTATTCCTTGAATAATCCATTCGACAATTCATTGTACTAATAATCAAGGTAAACTTACCTACAAAGGCTTTACACCTGCATAGGATAACTACACCTAACTAACTAAACCTCAATGGTTAGCTACATAAAAGTTGTTAGCCACAAGAGCATATTCGTACGATCCAGTCGTGCATTTTATTTAGATTTGCGACTTTCTCATAAGCGGCTCAACGGATTTCGATAAAAAAAATTTAGACATGAGGTTCTTCGAATTCTAAATAATACTGCATTTAATTTTTTTTGAATAATAGTTTTTTTTTGTGAATTTGTGAAAAAAATATATTGTTTTTGAAAATTTTATATTTCGAAAGCGGGTGGACGATTTTTTCTGAAATTTTGTTTTTAAGTTTATAATTAATTAAATATTTCAAATTTTCATCCCAATTTTTTATTGAAAAAGTTTTTAGAACTTTTTTATATAGAAAATTAAGTAATAAACGACTTTAAAATTTATTTAGTCGTTTCTATTAAGAATCTTTTGCATATAATGTGATCCAACATTAGAGCAAGTGCGTGCGATCCAGTCGTGCATTTTATTTTCTTCACATTTTCCTTCTACACGAGACATTTCGTGTGCTCAGCAATTAACTCAAAATCCTCAGACGATTATATTCGAGCATATCGATCGCGCTCTGAACATGTTCAGAACGAAAAAAGAAACACACATTCGTTGTTCTGACTGACTTTGAGTGAAAAAGAAACACAAACAATTTTCTTAAAAACACGGACTCTGCTCTGAACTAAAAAAAGAAAAACGCCTAATTCCACGAAATGGATATAGCATTAACTTCGGTTCCATTCAGATCATCTTCTCCGCCTAACTCCTATGGGACTGCAAGCAACCATATTACTGATCCTTGAGAGTTCATGGTACATGAGGGCTGTATACTCACACAGTTGGATTGAAGTTCGCTCAGCATGCTACTCAACAAAGTGCCTAGTTTGGCATAGTAAGTGACACAATTGATTGTTTAAACTCCCACAAACACCAGATGCATAACCCACGTGCGTTAAAAAGCATTCAAAGACAATATATCTGGTGCTACGTTTGGGCTATCATTTCATCTCGTGAACACACGTCATGCTGATAAAGCAGATCAATACCCACTAAGCTATACCCCATCTGAATGTTGGACTAGATTAACACCCTACGGGATCAGATCATATGCGGTTTAGGCAAACCTGCGAATTGTCTAACTTGACATACTGCAGTCTACCTCAAGGCGTAGGCGATGATTCATTGGGGGGTCTATCTCCAAATCGCGGCATTGTGCATTTTATCCACTCGTTCTAGCATACCGAGAAGATTTTAAAAAGGTAGCACTTGTCCTTTGTTAATTAATATGGAACCTGATTTTTATAATAATGATTGCGTAGACTCACAAATATTTAAGTATCGATGGAAGATCTTTCTTTCGAACGTTCAAAAATCGTGCTATTTTTTTTTTATTTCGAAAGCTCTAAATATCAAACGCAAAGCTAGAAAAGCTTAGCTATTCTATATAAAAGCAAGATGTTCAATATTTTTCTAAGGAATTTTTGTGGTTTCACGCTCGAATTCCTCGAAATACGAGTATCATCAGCAATTTAAGAAGTATTTTTTTTGTTTTAAAAATTTGCTTAACATATCTAAATTAAGTCATGTTGAAATAATTGTTTGCCAAATTGCAAAGCAATTGAGCTCACTCCCCACTTATGTATACACGTCTGTATATATACATTTTGCTTCAAAGGATTGCCTCTGTTTCTTCTTTAAAAAGAAGTTCACTCTACGCACAAAAAGGATTATTAAGGAAAATGTTAGTTCACGCAAAAGTATGTATATACTTCACTTGGATCTTCTGTTTTATACACCATCTATATGTACTCGTACTTTGTTTGATGTTCGTTCAAATAGAAATTTACAGAATCAGCTAATTCATAGCCCTTGCGGGGAGTATGGTACGTTTTATACAAAGTAAATCCCTTGGTATAATTGGTTTGAGAATATGTAACATTAACCTGTGCCATATAACTTTAAAACTAACGTTTGCTAAAAGCTTATTTTTCTTTGAGTTTATTTCCATTAGACCTACATATACCTTCAACCTACCTTGCCACAACTATAACCGCACACTCTTTTGAATAACTGTTGAGTTTTTTAGCTTTAGGGAACTTCTTTTCGACAAAAGACGCACAAACTTCACATCGAATAAAAAGAAGAAGAAGCTAAAGAAGAAGGTATAGCTAACATATGGTATTTCTAGTTACAGTTGAAGTCGTTCTTCATTTTTCAAAGCAAGCATATTTGTAAACAGAACTTCAAGTGTATTTTTTGTAAACAACGTAAAATGTTTTCATGTAAACATTCCTTTATAGTCGACCTCAAATACCCTATATTGCACCCTCCTATTTTGCTAAGCTCTTAGCGAAGAGCAAGCAATGGCGCGACATTAGTGGCAACTGTTGCGGTGGCATGGCGGCGACAACGCACCCTTAAGAAGGCGCGTACAACTTTGCTTGTTAAATGGATTTTACAGCTCGACCTTTTCTTTTTAGCTCTTCTATTAAACACAGGCTAAAAGGTTTAAAAAGGGGAAGTCAGGTTTTTTTTTTTGTTAGTGGAATGAAAGGTTATCGCTCCGACGTCAAAGTGCAATTTGTCATCATCATACTTCTCTATGTTGGATCAATAATGTACCCAAAGCCATCACACATTTAGAAAAACGCTAACGAAATTAGGTAGATTCTGCTTACATTTTGAGACCGCTGAGCCATATATTATAAGTTGTGCGGTTCAAACGACAGGAATTGATGTTCTGCAACTACTCTTGTAGATTGACATTAATGCCAAAGCCTCAAAGGAATACAAACAACTTCAATGTCTGGGAGAAATATTAAAAATAGAAATTAAGGCTTATTCTAGGTTGTATAAGCTTGCACGGATATCAACTGTACAGGTTTCTTCAATCGTTTTAAATTCCAAAATGGTGAATAATTGCGGTAAACAGCTAAGACCGCTCAGAGTGGCAGTTATTCTTGGAATGGTCCCAGGACAGACTGATACATATACATGGGTGGGAAAGAAGAAACGGGTCATCTCTCGATCATAAACAAACAAAATCTTCAATACTAATTCTACTTTTTGGTCGTTTCCCTATAGCCTGATTTCCCTGGCACTCAACACCTTTGGCTGGCACTCAACAGCTTTCGCTGGCAATCAACGGTTTTCACCGGCACTCAACACCTTTCGCTTACACTCAACAGCTTTGGCTGGCAATAAACGGTTGTCACCGGCACTCATATGTTTTCACCGACACTCTACGGTTTTCGCCGGCAGTCAACAGCTTTCGCTGACTCAAAGATTTTCATCGGCAGTCAACAGCTTTGTCGGGCACTCACCGGCTTTCGCTGGCACTCAGCAGCTTTTGCTGGCATTCAACAGCATTCACTGGCACTCAACAGTTTTCGCTGGCATTCAACGGTTTTCGCCGGTACTCTACGGTTTTCGCCAGCATTCAAAGCTTTCGCTGACTCAACGGTTTTCACCAGCACTCAACGGTTTTCTCCGGCAGTCTACGGTTTTCGCCGGCAGTCAACAACTTTCGTTGACTCTACGCTTTTCACAGGTACTCAACAGCTTTTTCTGGCATTCACCGACTTTCGCTGGTACTACACAGCTTTCGCTGGCATTCAACAGCTTTCGTTGGCATTCAAAAGCTTTCGCTGGCACTCAACAGTTTTCACCGGTAATTATTCTTAGGCTCCTTACCTATGGTGGAGGGTAACCAATGTGGGTAGCGGTTTTCTGGTTTATTTTAGTATGTATGTTGGTTTGTGGTTGCTAGGTTGGGTATGTTATTTGTGCCCAGAAATGTAAAAAGAAAAACAGGTGCGTATTTAGCAAGGGGGGGGGGGGCGATATAAAGAAGGAAAAAGGGGGTATATGAGTGTTTTTCATTTATTTGCCATGCTCGTGTTCCAGGAGCTTTCGGGATCTACGTTTATTTTAAATAACGGGCGCGTAGATGGGTTGGTGGAAGTGTATTTGTAATGCTTCATTACATAGTAGCTAACGAGATTTTGTATTTGGGGATTTTAACCGCAATTTAGGAACTGAGGAGGGCAAATCTTACTTTGTGAATGAGCCAGGACCAGCACCATGAACACCTCTTTAAATACATTCAGAATCAGTGTCATTTAAGGGAGGCACATACCCAAGTTGCCTCTACTCCTTCCCGTATCTCTCTTCTGGGTAATACCCTGAGAAGCCGAACGGATTCCCTAAGATTCGTTTGAGGTGATGTTGTTCGAAGGACTATACTATTCATTTTAAGGACGTAATCTTAAAAAGAACATCCCTGTTCTGATATATGGTGCATAAGCATGTACTTGTGAGAGGAGGATTTTAGGTCAGTGAGTGCAGAAGACACAACAACGGCAGCTAGATTGGTTGGACACTACCTAGCCCCAAAAAATATTCGAATTCACCCGCTAGATATGGTGGACGAATACCATGGTGCTCACAAGCGGAAGAGGAAATCATTAAACTTGACGTGTAAAACTGTAAGCAACTTGTTGGTTAAGGGGTCCTGGTCCACATTGCATTAAGTTGGCACGCATTTAACAAAAAAGGTCATTGTAAATTAATTTAAATTTTCAAAGAACTTTTTTCTCTAAGACCAATACTGCCACCTTTGAAATACAAAGTTTACAAAGTCACTGGGGCGTATGTGGAACAATTTGTTTTTCATTTTCTATTCCTTATAGAAACGTCGCGAGGTAGGTACCTATAACATATACTCGTATGTATACATTAATATACAAACCCCCGACTTTCTTTTCCTTTCTCTCTCTCTCCCTCTCTCACTCTTTATTAAACTTATCCAGATCTCATTCCTTTGCAACAATGCTTATTCATTGTGTATCCATAATTCTTGTTATCAGAATATGCAAATTAGATTGGCATCAGTGACGATGTTGGTGGTTTTAGATTGGCGGGCGCGGTTGATAACCCTCAAAAGACGCGCCATCATAATATACAACAAACCATTTCTGCGGTTGACAAAGAAACGACGAGAGTGCAATTTCACGAGCATCATAATATACAATTGATGTCACGAGCCAAAACCTACGCAGTACAAAGTGGTGGAACAAAATAATATTTTCAACATTTCGCAACAGACCCTCCCCGTTCAGGATTTTCCATCCGCGGCGGCCACCATGCTCCATACCTAATTCATTATTTTAGCTGGTTTCGCCTGCAAGGGAATAACCCGGTTGTAGAAAAGTGAGAGGGATAGAAAAACGGGGTGGCGGTTGTGAAGGCGAAAAGAAGGACAAAAACAACAACATTTTGGTACAATATACGAGTACAGTGCACGTAGATCCCGTACATCGACATTTAAATAATTCAGCACACAATTCGTGTGCTCCAAGGATATACAACTATATATACATATATATTGTAGGACTAAGGCTTTATATAAACTACAGGTTAGGTTGAATGACGAGGGTTCATGGTTGTGGAGGAACCAGCTTGCCACGTACATTTAAAGAGAGATCTCTAAACTGAAAATACTTACGTTTCCCGCCGCGACCACCACCGAGAACGTTGATGAATGATGAGTTTACCGCTACGACCAGCGTAAAGGATATTGTTGGTTGAGCTCTATGAGCGATAGAGGGCGGCACATGCAAAGCAAACGAAAATTGGCAAAGGGGCACAAGCGCCAACAGCAGCAAAGGGTTAATCGAAATTCTTACCCATGGCTAGAATACAAATAACAAAATTCGCCCCCTTTACACACCCTCTTCGGTGTGAGTTTGGGTTTTTAACACAGCGCACATGTGTTTTTCTGGCTAGCGCTTTGTTTGCGCGTAAAAGAAATTTTCGGGACCGCAATACAATTGTTACAATATCTCTACACTAATACAACAAGGCTTATACTACATATATATATATATATATATAGAAAACAGCGCAATGTTGTTAAAATATTCAATTTGGTCAGGTGTTTGGCGAGGAGGTGGTGAGGCGGTGGTTTGTTTATTTTATTTCTATTTTGTGAGTTTTCTATTTTTTTTTTCGGTATATGCTGGAAAATCTATGTATGGTTTACATCATGGCAGGCGAATGAGTGCTGTACGGTAGGAGTTTAAAGTAGATTATTTTTTCTAGTTGATTTAAAATAACGGTGTTTTATCTCATTTTCTGTTTTTGTTAAACAAAATCTGTACATGAAACGGAGCCAGGTTCCGATTTGGTATTTTTTTGATCAAATTCAATTAGCTTTAGATAAATTTGTGATTTAGGGTATTGAAATATTTTGACTTTTCAAAATTTCTCTTAACAGTTTTACAACACAAGTTCGATACAAAATCCGGATAATTCAGGAAAAACATTATCCAAGACAGTTATTAATGATGAAAAAGAACTTGATTTTTATGAGAAGTGACCATTGTGTGTCTATAAAGACTAAAATCATCAAAATAAGACTTTAAATATTCCGGATAAGCTAATTTAGATCGGAACATCAATATGTAGAAGAAAAATTGGAGAGCGAAAGCTTTTTGGATAATAATTTTCTTCGGATAAGAGTCTACAAATTTGTATAGTTATATTTTGAGTTAAGATTAGGTTTTATTTGTTACGGATAACTCAAAGAAATGTTTATCCGGCAAAGGTTTTAGTGATGATCCAACAGAAAACAATATTTTGAATTTTTTCTCTACCTAATTTTGGAGAAACCAAGTAAGATTTATGGACACTAAAGTTGTTTCTAATACGGATAATCCAATAAAACCTTTATCCTAAATAGTTTTTAGTTATAAATCAATCAAGATATGTTTTAGAATGAGTAAAACAATACAATGACTAACAAAAAACTCGAGATTTTTATCCGTATTGTCTTGTCAGTATTTTAATATTAATAATATTAAGTTTCAAGGGTCAATATTCTGTTGAAATAGTCTGGATAAGTTATTTAATACATTATCCGACATGTTTTGTTAAATTTAGATTGTATTACAAAAAATGATTTTGTGTTTGAGTCAGGAGCATTTAAATTTACATACATAATTTTCTCTCGGATAAACTGCTATCTGAAGAATTTAAGATATATTAAATAAATATGAGCAACTTTAAGATAATCAGTCAAATTATACATGATTGAAATACTAGTTGTTTTACCATGTATCGGGTGTTTTTTCACACAAACTGTCAGATAACAAACCATTAGTTTCATTTGTATTCAATAGCCCTGACATCCCACGTTGCCAAATTGAAAAAGAAATTGCTTCCAAAATTATACAGTTATGGGCGCCACCAATAATCATCGAAACTCGAATCTTTTTAAAATAATTTTAGATCGTTAGCACCAAACAACCATTTATAATATTTAAAAAAAACCGAGGTAATATTATTAATGAAAATTATGAAAAGTAGTGGACCCAAGTGGCTACCTTGGGGAACAACAGATGTACATTGAAATTCCTGTGAAAATGTTTTTCCAATTTAACTTGTTGTATTCCACAAGATAAATATGAGGATAACCAAAGCAGGACTTGAGAACGAAAACCAAAAATCTCAAGTTTGCTGGTTCGCAGAATAAAAAGCTTTACTGACGTGTACACTACTTCCACTTGAAATTTGTCTTCCATAGCATTAGTGACGTGCGAAGTAAATTATGTCAGATTGGTAATAGTTAATCGACCGCAGACAAAACCGTACTTCCGATAAACATTCACTTGAACAAAAATCAAATCGCAATGTTTTTAAATAACTTTATAGTTCCCAAAATTAGGCTTAGAACGCGACTTGTGAATAGGGGCCAAGTAACAAAGTTTCCATTCCTCTATCTTCTCGCAGGAACTTACTGAATATATTGAGCAAAGGAGATTTATCCATATTAGTAACATTTTGTACCATAGAAGCTCGCTTTAAATTGGTTCCTAGTACCCGTAATATTTTGAACGCACATTACGAGCCTTAGGGTGTGTCCACACCGAAGAAACATTTTCGAAACATTTCAGAAATATTCGAGAAACATTTAAAAATATTTCAGAAACAGAGAAACATTTCTGAAATGTTTATTATAAATGATTCTGAAATATTTCTTTTGGTATGGACGCTCGCGAAACATTCTGAAATGTTTATGAAATGTTTCTCTGTTTCCCATTCCGAATGGAAAACTTTCTTTGTTTCCCAAGCATTTATAAAGGTAGATAGTGCGTGAGTGGAGATGGAATGCCGCGAAAAGTGTGGAGCAATAAATATGTTATCCAATTGAGCAAAAATTTTGAAACGAAAAAAGTTTTGTGGGATCCACTTGACGAACATTTTAAAAATAATATCAAAAAAAGCCGATGCTTTGTTTGAAATTTCCGATAATATAATATGTGAAAAAGATGAGGTAGAAGAAAAAATTCATGCGCTTAAAGTGCAACACAGGCGAGAAAAAATTTCAGAAAAAGTTTTTTTCAAATGTTTCTATGGTATGGATACACCTTCAGTTTGCCATAATTAAAGATACAAGATATTAAAGAGAAATAATTGCATAATCAAAGGGCACGGTAGTACCAATGATGTCAGAAATTTCAAATTCCGAATATTTGCTAAGATAAGCACAGGCGCATCACGAAATTTCAATTTTTAGTATATGTATGGTTCCTGAGGTACAAGGCCTCAAAAATCACATAAACCGTAGCTGACTGGCACTCAAAATTATTGAGCACTTAACGTCATCGTAGAATATTGCAATATGGTAGGTCTTGTGATCCCAGCAAAGGAGCAAATCGAAAATTTGAGGTTATCCATTCAGAGGGCGTGGTATACGCCCACTCCATCAGAATTGGTGTTAGTTGAATGGATCACTTCCGATTGTTGTAGAATGCTGAAATTTGGTAGAGCAGTAGAGCTTGTTGTACATACAAAGCGAAAAATAGAAAATCTAAGAAGTGTGCTTGTTGTCATTTTAAAATTATACATCTAATTTGAAGAACCATGACTTTTCTAAGAACTAGATTGGTTCAGTCAGTATTCATTAAATAATAACACTTATGTCTTAATTTGTAGTTGTTTCAATATAATTGTAAATATTTGGTACTAAAACTTCATGAAGTAAGAACTTTTATATCTCACTACTTTTCGCGGCTGACTTGTTACGTAGAGGCTTTTGTATAAAAGAACTTACCTCTTGTTTTGGCGTTGCGGCTGGGGGTAAAAATATGTCTATGGAGCTGTCAAACCGACCGACATCTGACGTGACCCGACTTATGCCATGTTTGTTGGTTTTGGGGATATAACTATGTATGTATCTGCGCTGTGTGTATTCGCTGAGGATTTTTTGTTGTTGTTACGTGTTGGTAAATGTATTGTGTGTATTCAACGAGAAATTCTTCTTTTTTTGTGTTGCTTTGTTTTTTCTTTGATTCAATTTTTTTCTAGGTTCGTTGTGTATTCGAATAGATTAAGGAAGTATAGGTATACGGATTGTGTTCATTCGACGAGGATTGTATTTGTGGTTCGTTTTGCTGATAAGATTAGATTATGTAGTGCGTATTGTGTGTATTTGATGGCGATTTTCGTTTGTTTGTTTTGTTGATGCTCATACACTAGTGTATATTGTGTTGTGTTACTTTGTGAAATGTTTAAGTCGATAGTCTCGTTGGCAGTGCTTTAGTGTATGTACATACTTCGTAGATTTATATATACGGAGTAATATAATGAGTAATGTATAATGTAAAATTGCTGCACCTTGAATCAAAGTTCGAGCGACGCGACGACGGTGACGGTTGTACAATTAGAAGATATGATCGTTATGGGTGATATATTTATGCAATTACGGGGTTGTTATCAAAAAAATAATAATTTTATTGTTCTGACCGGTTTCCATAAAATAGAAATACATATAATGTTGTAGCTGACTTAGAATTACGAAAGAAAAATTGTTTCAAGTTAGCGAAGTTTTACTTCTGGCGCGTGTACATAAGTACACACACTCTTTTTTTAACATTTATGTTTTTGGTCATACCCAACTTAAGTTCTTTGAAATTGCCCCCCACCCTGAAGTTTATGTATATGTAAGTGTTTTCAAAGCGGATAAGAAATTAGATAAGTATTTATGTACCTATACCTAGTACATCTAAATAAATTACACAGAACTTTATAATTCCACAAACCACTCATTATAATTAATGAAATATTTCAGTAAACATTACTTAATCACATCAATGTTGTGTGCATAGGTAAACACAAAACAAAAACCCTTGATTTTAGATCATTAATATTATATAAAATGTCTCCCTATCCAATAAAATAAGCCATAATCCATAAAGAGCGCGAGTTTGTTTGTTTTATCAACTAATTACAGTTAGTTCTCGTAAATAATAATCATTAATTCTTAATTTGAGCAGCTTAATGCAAAGTGTGGTATAACATCGTCTTACCCTTTATTTTTGTTTTTCATCATCCCCATTTTTGTGTTTTGGTATATAGCTACAAATTATGGTATAAAAAAACAAAACACAATAACAATTCCATGCCAACAAGTCCACTCTATAATTATAAATTAATTATTAGTTTATGAGCAACAAAGAAAAAGTGTGCAAACGAGCGTCAAATACACGCAACTAAGATTTTATTTATTCTGTTATAGTGTAGGTACTTACAACTTCTCTTTGTTGGTGTTTTTTTTTTGGTTAAATATTTTGTTTATTTCGTGAAAATCGCCATCAAAACAAGACCACACAAAATGAATAACAAATTAATTCAACACTTGATAAGGACTCTGTAGCGTAATGTCGGTGGTGTGGTAAAAAAAATCGCACGATAACAAAAAATCAACTTTAATCCTTCCCCAAACCATCATCATATATCCTTCTGTGTCGACGCCAAACACACATTAATACATAAACACATACTCATGCCCGTTTGTATGAATATCCTTTTAAACAACAAATTCACAAAAAACAAGGATTGTTTGATTTAAATATGCAATCATACAAAAAGTACAGAGGTAGTTCGAGTTTTTTTTTGTTTCTGTGAAACCACCTTGTGATGCCCTTTCACCCTTTTATCAGTGATTCCGTTTGCATGCGATCTAGAATTAACCAAACAGAAAAAAAAAACCCAACCCAACTTACCAACCACCCCTATAGCAATGAAATGTGGATATCACATTTCCAATTCCCTGAACTCTTGTGGCGACTATATCGCGACTGCATGTAGATATTCGAATCATACGACTTAAGCTGCAGGTAAATGCTAGTTAAAGGGTTGCGCGAATCCCGGTTAGGAGGGGTTGAGCTGAGGGTAAATTATGTGTGCACACCGAATATGCATCATATTTTAAATTTTTTTCTTGCTTCTTTTTTTTTGACAGAAAACATAAAAACGAATACGAGAATGAATGCAATATTGCATGCCTTTGCATAAATAAAAATCTCATCATACACAAGGGGTGAATGGGGGGGTTGGCCCTCAGAGTTGGAGGCGTACAAAAATGAAACAAACAAACTAGAAGCGAAAAAAAATAATACCGTTCAAGATAATACTCCCCAGGATGTTCACATTGGTGTGGTGGAAAAAAAAAACATGGAAAATTTATATGTACGACATCCGGCGGCGTTGTTGTTTAAACTCCTATGCATATTATGTGCAGTGTGCACCGTAGTATACATACTCTACACGCCTACTCGCTGCTCAGTGGGTACAGTTGTTTTCTAGCGTCTAATACTTCTCATCTCCTCCGTCACGTGACACAGCTGGTGACACAACGACAACAACGACGTTGTTGGCAGCAGCGGCAGCGGCATATATATCAAATCAGATTAAGCTTATTATAAAACCACACTTCACTTCAATTTCATATTAACATAATATTCAAATGAAGTTGCAATCCAACTCCTTGCAAAAAGCCACAAACAATATAATAATAATAACAATAATTCATCTTAACAATTGAGACTGCTCCGAATTGACTTAAGGGGCTGCCAGAAGATGGCGTTTGAAGCCAGCTTTGTGTTTTTTTTTAATGCGAAGTGATGGATTTACTTTAAAAGTTTAGTCCTTTTGTAGAGCTCACAATACACATTTATCCATTACATGCAATATGAGAAATTTTCGATACGACAGCAACAGAGTGTGTAGGCAGCCTTACATTTTGCAGCTGACCGCCAACCTAAAACTCGGTTAAATGTCTTCTACGATGTCAACTTGTCATAATATCTGATTTTGACAGTAGTAAAAGAGAGAGAGAGAGAGATAGAGAGAGAGAGAGACAGAGAGAGAGACACAGAGAGAGAGAGAGAGAGAGAGAGAGAGAGAGAGAGAGAGAGAGAGAGAGAGAGAGATAGAGATAGATAGATAGAGAGAGAGAGAAGAGACGGAGAGAGAGAGAGAGAGAGAGAGAGAGAGAGAGAGAGAGAGAAGAGACGGAGAAAGAGAATAATAAAAGTGTTTTGTTGACATTATATTAACTTTTAATTTTACAAGTTCGTTAAACTACATTTTTATTAATAATTGGTCCTTCGAGCCGGTTATGAACCCGTGAACTCCGATTTGAGGACCAATGTTTGGGCGTATGCCACTTAATATATTAATAAAAATGTAGTTTAACGAAATTATAAAATTAACCAAGCATTGGTATTTCGAGTGGGAGATCGCTGGTTCATAACTGGCTCGAAGGACCATTGTTTGGGTTTATGCCACTTAAGAATACAATCAAAATGATACAAGTGAATTTGTGTTTTCCCTTTTTCTTAGTTTTTAATTTAATATGTTTACTTAAATACATTTTTATTAATATCTTAAGTGGCATACGCCTAAACAGTTTCTCAGGCTTAGTTGGGAGTTTTTAATTGGGCTTCCACCTCAAAATCTAAACCAAACTGAGTGTCTTCAAAATCAAGGCCAAATTGGAATCCGTAACATTTTACGCTGTTTTATGTTTTAGAATTCTTGCATATGATGGTCTTCGTCTTTCGACTTTAAGTGAGCAAGTGAAAGGAAAATATTAGGTTGCAGCAAGGTTTGAACATTCACATGATTCGGTAATCGTGATTTTTCGGATTCGATAATTGGAATTTTTTAAAGATAAGAGAAAGATCCAAAGTTTTTGGAAATAATAAGTTAAATTCTTAGTACAAGACTATTTAATGGCACCCAACCCGTGAAAGGTAGAGTAGCCCCTGGAGTAATGATTTGTGTGTTGGGCTGTCGATTCCCATTCACTTCCACATTCCACTTAAGGGTTACTGCCTCTTGCGAGGAGGTGCCACTCAGCTTAGCTATTCAGATTCGGCATAGACTTGCAAGAATGGTTGATGTTAGTCACTAGGCCCTAGTTCTTAATGAGCGCCACAAGATTTTTAAGCCCGTGAAACATTACTGCTTGAGGAATTGCATTCTTCCGGCCTCTTCTATTCCCAGACCACTGCTTCTAATTATCCAGATAAAATACTCATACATCCGCGATAGCTCTCTAAACTGGAGGTTAGATCTTCCTTGTCACCTGCAAGCCTGGAACAGGGAGTCGAAAAGTCTCTTGGCTGAATCATTGTTCATAATTCGGTCGAGGTAGCCCAATCAATGCACAGACGTGTTTAGACTTTTGTACAGCTGGTAGATCTTACAGTTTCAAATATCATTTATCAAATATCAGAGGAACAATGTATCTTTTGAAAGATGTCAGTATAAGCTAATTTTTGCTAAGTCTCTATAACCGCACGCTGAGAACAATGAAGAGGCATATTTAAGTAACTGGATCGATTTGGTTTTACGCCTGACCGGTTCCAGAAGGAGATTAAGCAATTCGCATGGTAGCCGATGTTATTGTCGAAACTTCCAAAATGTTTGAAATAGTTCTAAGGTACTATTCTCCAGCTGTAAATTGTACAGTGTCTTGCTCATCAGTTTTCCTGGAATTCCGAGTTCGGCCATCTCCAATATAGAGCTACTGACAGAAGATGTCGAAGAATTAGTGGGTTTCGACTTGAAATTCGAAAGATTCGCTATCTGAGAAAATTTGGTTTATAACTGATCTGCTGATTAAAGCCGTACAATACGGCTTTAGGGCTCATATTGTAGGTTTGTATGGAACGTTTAGAAGGGGTATTCCACGATAGTTCTTGTAAGACAAGGAAAGCGTTTTGGGACATTCATAAATTGCTAATAGTCCCGAAGTCGGAATCAATGATTTGATGTAATATGAAAACTATCAAACCATTTTCTACGTTTTTGAAGACATCCGCTGATATTCCGTCAGGACCTACATGGCCTTCTTGATCTTCGGCTTTTTTTATGGATCAGTAAACAAGCGACATTGTTCGAAATATGAAAGTAGTTAACACATAAGATATTCACGAATAATGATCAAAAATGGCAGAAAAATAATGTTGGTCAGATAAGAATTGCTTTTGCGAATCACTTTACGAAAAACTAGGGAGACTTTCTATAAAACCTAAATCATATCTGTCGCCTGGCTCTGAAGCGTGAACATTATCGAGGGCGGATTTAAACATTCTTGGTCGTTTTGGAGGGAAAAATTCTTCTTGAGATCTAAAGTTATGTATGCGTTGGATTTGGGTGAGAAGATTCAAGACGAACTATAAGAGTTGCACAACAATATCCAACTGGTAAGAAGGCTAGGGTATTTAAATCGAATGGACACCGATTCTCCGAATAGCAGGGTCTTCAAGTCGAACCCGGAGGGACAAAGCATTAAGAGAAGGCCTCGCCTAAGTGACGTTTATAGGTGGAAGAAGACTTCGGCCATCTTGGAGTGCGCAAGAGAAAGGCAATTAGTTAAGGATCGAAATAACTGAAAGAGATTTTATGGTTGAGCACAAGGTTCACACTCACCCAGAACTGTTGGACCAACTTGGTAAGCCAAAAATTATTTTGCAGGTGTAATAAGGTGAGGAAAGTGTCGACATCCATACAGCTTGTGTAGAAATCCTCCAATACTTCCCAGCAGATTTAAAGTGATAGATTCAGCTATACAGTTCGAATTTTTAACCGAAATTCTGGCTCGTGGAAATCAAGCCGATTTTTACAAAAAACTATCCCAAAGTTTTTTTTGCTCTAAATTGCAAAAAGGGCCAAACAGATTTTTGAAAAAAAAAAGCTAGGAATATTGGAAGTTGTGCCAGAGAGATAATGAAATAAAGCCAGAACGCAAAAAGGGAATTGAACGTAATTTTCCGGAATTATTTTTGGAAGAAAGACTATGATATATAATGGAGTATTAAATTCCGGAAATTACAGTAGAAAATGTTTATTTATTTTAAAACACAAGTTGATTTTCAGTATTTTACTTTCGCAGGTAGGTGCAGTTGCCAAAGTAATCCTTCGAACCCGCCGAGGGAATTAAACAAAATAGATTGGAGCCTGAGTGTGCAAATTTACTAGGGCTGGAAATGAGACCGAGACTAGGGTCTCATAACACAATATATAAATTGTTTATTGAAGAAGTAAAATTCAACAACGTTAAAAAATTTTTGTAACACGGAACAACAAGTCTAGGAGAACTAACAATTGTTTTGGCTTCATCCAACAGGGGAAATTTCACTATTTCACCGTCTCTTTAACTAAAACAACAACAGTTAAAAAAAAAGAGAATCAGTAATGTTTAAAGCCAATGGTCCCGTTGCCAGGGCTTCAGTGTCTCTACTTCGTAGATTTATCTACGGATTAGTATATAATATGATGTAATGTAAAAATGAAAATAAACTAGTTGAATAGTTGATAAATTTCAACCGACGGTTCCGGACTAGTACAAAGTCAACAAGTTAAAAATAAACACTTGCAGTAATGCCAATTAAGTGATAACATCGGACGGATCTTGAGAATTTATTTAATGACCTAGAGTTTTGTGAAAAAAAAATATTTTGTTTTGATTCTGAATCGGACAGACAGAACTGGATCTCAATACCATGCTGTTCATAAAATGATAATTTGTCGATGTATCAAGAAAATCACATTTGCAATAAATACTTGTTAGATTTACTTGTTCAAATGATTCAACAAGTGAAGGGAATTTTTTTCTATTGATAATTGGTATTGTGTTACAGAAATGATGTTCACCTGTTGAACAAGTAATTGTTGACAAGTTGACTTGTTGTTCTGTGTTATAGGCCCTAGGTCTCGAGACGAGACTACTTTAAATGCACCCGCGACGGGACGAAGACGAGACCGCATTTTTAATTCCGAAATTCGCCGATAATCTTTATGGTCTCGGTGGTTGGGTTTCGGTTTTCAATAGAAAAAATATTTTTTCATTTAATTTTTTTAGTGCCTACTCATGTTCAATTTTTATAATATTCAAAATTTTTGTTTGCGAAATGTTCTATGCTCGTTAAAATATCAAACCACATCACAACCATCAATGTACATAATTATACTCATCAGATAGGCCCCCTTCGAAAATCCAGAGAAGAATACGTACGATTTATGTATGCTTTCGTGTTAATAGAAATCGGTAATTTTTCAGACTTTGTTACCTTCTACGGAAAAAGATGACTTTAAGTCTTTAAGGTGACGCTTGGAAAAAAATATTACCGAAAAGTCAAAATATAGTTTGCTACCTACCTATCAAGCCATTTACTGTCAAAATCCATTGACGGATGGCTCCGATTTAAATGGATTAAAAACTCAACAAAATTCAAATTTTACCTTGGAAATAAGGCTCTTCAAAGGTATCTGATAACGTTACTTTGCAGCCTATTTTTTACGTTAACACTAAAAAAACACGAAAGAAACCAAAATTAAGGATGAGCCCACGCCCGAGACAAGACTGCACATTAAAACTTTTACGAGAAAAAGACGAGAGCGAGATCGGAACGAGACTGACGTTTTTCGCCGAGACCGAGACGAGACTAACAAAAGTCTTGGCTAGTCTCATCTCGTTTCCAGCCCTAAAATTTACTGACATTACTTGTACATTTAAGTCTTTTACAGTACTTTTCTCAGCCATCTTGTATTTATTCGAATAAATGCTCGAGTATTTTTATAACAATTAAATTATTCTCTATTTTGGCTTGGCAATGCTTTGACAAAATGCACGAGTGAATTCTAAGTATCAAGTAACAAACGTTTACTTATTCCATTTGGTAATTTTAAAAATCTCATCGCTCCTTAAAACAACAATCGGATTTAAACAATAAATCAAAGTGAAACTCTTTAAAAAATTATTTTTATACTTCAAATGAAAACAATTCCCGGTGTCTGCATTATAAATTTTATGGTGCGCGCATATTATACGGCAATTTGGCAAAATTTCAACCGAATTCTCAGCTGGGGTTGCGTACTTTTGGCAGCGTTTCGAGAATTTTTATTTCGTATGGCTCAATATATTTGGTTGAGAAGAGAAGTCTTCATTTATTGCCAAAAGCCGGAGAAAGTGTTTGTGAGTCTAAATCAAAAAAAGAAAAAAAGAACAATATTGTAATAGAAGTTATATGTCTGGAATTGAAATTTAATGATAAACTTAATTTTGCATAAAGTCTGGCGGGCAAAGAAAGTAGTAGTCAGGTCATGCTGACAGGACCCTTGATGAATTGTGTATACTACTTGCAGGGTTATGGAAATTTTCAGTCCAGCCTCGCCCTAATGGATTCCTTGTAAACAAGCAAGGGGGTTGTTTGTTTCTATGAAAATATTTGAAATTATAAAATTCCTTCTTTTGGCCAGGCACAAAACAGAGAATAACTAAATAAGTGTGTGCGAGTATTTGTATCAAATGCAAACTAGCATCAGCTTCAATTTCAAACAAAATCAAACTCAACAGAAAGAACAACAAAAACATACACAAACACAATGAATGTATCTGCAAGATTGTAATCTGCATGAACTATCTATGAAAAAAAGTTGTAAAAACAAAATGGAACCGATATATAGCCTTCCAGAAGAGCAGACTTTCACTATCCTGCAAATCGCAAGCAACCAACCATTGGCAAGGGTAACAATGGTAATCTTTGTTTTCTGATATTCATTTTACAAAGTAAAATCTCAACCCATCCAAGAGTTGTACGTATATGTTCGTTGCAGAATGTATACGATTTACACATTCAGAAGTGGGTGTATGTACCGTACTCATCTATACTACGACGGTCATGGTGTACGGGGGTTAATTTCATCATTCAGCTGAAGTGGTAGATATGATGGGGAGGTGTGTGGCGCATTGGAATTGAGATGAGATGAGTTGAATTGAGGAGCCTTGCTGCCGCTATCTGTCATCTCTGTTGGATGTAGCTACAATCTTTAGAATCTTAACACAGCATCGTTCGATATCGACTGCAAGGAATTCCCTCTAACAAATTCGTTCTCTATGATATTTTGTTTCTTCCCTTGTTGTTTGTTCCTCGTTTTATTTTGCATATCATTTGGAATTCTCCCTTTACCAGAATTAGTCTGTTTGCTTTTTATTCAGTGGCGCATTCAATTTGTGTAAAATCTACTTGAAGTTTGAGACCTAGCGACCGATTTAATTACTTTTTTTTCTGTTGAAGACACATATGATTATGATTGTATGAAGGATGTGGTCACTTTTTCAAAAAGCCGACTTTTAGAAACCGATGTAATAGCTGGTTTAAAAGACTTCTGATGAAGAAAAATATAATTTGGTTCTAGAAGCCGAATAGAGTATCGATTTTTTGATAGCGATAGGACGGATCTGTATTGAAATAGTTAGCTTCGTTTCCGTTAATTGAAACCGTATTAAAAACCGTGTCTCACGGGCCCTGGACAAACTGATTCAAGGACGAAATTTACGAGCTAAATAAACGAAATGAAAAGGTTTGGGCACTTAGTTTCCATCGTAGATCCTTCGAGTCTAACTAAGAGGAACAACGTATGATGCCGAGGCCAAGTTTGAGACAAATGGAAACAGTTATTAAAGTGCAAGGAAAATTCATGTTTAAGCCCAAGTACACATCGAATTGGAACCCCATTTAAAGTATGTTTATGAATAGGTGTGTCATTTCTGGGTCTCCCTTACTCATAAGACTCAGGAAAAGATAATTTAATTTCCTATTAAAAAGTCCTTGACAATTTTTGTGTGAGTTAAGCCATTTTCGAGATATTGTTAAAAACATATGTTACAACATGGCGACTGAGTCAGTGGATATTGATAAAATCTTTGATGTAGAAATGCTATATTTTTCGAAATACAAATCACAAACGAACTTCGTCTTTAAATTTGGGCTGGTGCATGAAATAATAAACAAATTTATTTAATAAATTAAAAGCAAAAAAAAATTAATAACGATAATACAACTAAGACTGACTATGACAAAACTATGCTCGAAGGCACTCTCCATGCAAAGTCCTCTACTGTTTATGTCTGACTTTATCTTACCAAAACAACAAACAAATTGATACAACTCTACACGACTCATACTACCAAAACAACAATATTGTATCCAGCTTTTGCCATATTCTATAATTCGATGGGGTGAAATGCTTTGGTTGCAATTCAATCATCATCGTGCTGATTCTAATAATATTGACGCTGCCCGGGGTTACGAAACGCATCAGAGCACCAGAAGAAGAGAGGCTCTTAGAAAAGTGTATGTATATGTCTAGGTAGTTCTATACCAAAAAACCAAACATCAGTAACAGTTATCCGCCTGTAGTATAATTGGAAATGGCAAAGCAAGGATGAGTGTTTGAAACAAAAACAACGAGCGGACACAGAACTGAACTTTGAAGTTATATTCGACATTTGAAGAAGAGAACCCTTCGGAATGCGGTGATATTGAGAAACCTGCTAAAATTGGATTTTATAGTTACTATTTCCATTGAAAGGATACACACAAAACAAATATCCAAAATATCCACAGTTTATATGTGCATATGTACAAAGTTCGTTTCTAATATTTAAATGTTTAACAAAACAAAACAAAACACCAATTGAATGAAGGATAAATGAAGCAGATAAACTGATACCAGGATATTGGTATACATTCACCACTGTATACAGACAGAAGTTAAAATGATCCAGGAATTTAAGCTGCTAAAGGATTTATAAACCATATAGTCGTTTGTAATGTTGCCAAAAGCGAATCTACCAAATACGCAATGAACGGCCCTATTGTGGTTTAACATTAGATTATTTAGGGAAACTATAAAAAGCGAAGAACTTGTTGAGAAATGAGAAACTAGATTTTGGTGAAATGAAGTCGAATAATTTGAAAGCAAACAGGGAAAAGAAAATACATAACTGAGAAGGACAATGATGTTGCATTTAATTTTATTATTTATTTCCCAAAATTTGACATGAGAATATTCGAAAATAAAGAGTATTTTATATTAAAGATAACCAACTTATTGAAATTGACTTTAACGATGTGTCAGTCAGTACTACCAGAAGTTCTGTTACAAAATATAAGGCAGATGGAGCTTAAAAGATCCGTTTCCTTTTGTTTACAAATATTACAGTAATACTCGTAAGCATTGAATATACACCATTTTGGTTTCACTTTGTAATGAATTAACTTGAGGTGGGGCGTTAAAGACGTGCGTGGAAAAAGTTCTGGACAACTATGCTTGTTTCTTTATTAGGAACACTCCGGCCCGTTAGAGTCCTCCTATAAGAGCAGTGCCAAATCAGCTATTTTGTAACGAAAGAGAAAGCGACAGAGCAATATCGCTATATTACGGTTGACCAAACTATCGAAATCACTGTCACTAGCCCCTTTGACTGCTGAACTTTTCTTTGCGTATATCAAAAGCTCCCCTTCTCC
The DNA here is from genome assembly GCA_910595825.1 of Philhelius pedissequus. Classification (NCBI taxonomy): domain Eukaryota; kingdom Metazoa; phylum Arthropoda; class Insecta; order Diptera; family Syrphidae; genus Philhelius; species Philhelius pedissequus. The sequence goes on along the minus strand of OU343161.1, from coordinate 46,768,965 downwards.
ACTAAAATTTCGGCTTTTAGAAGATTTCGGTAGGTTCTTTCCGTAGTTAAAATTACTCTTTCAGAAGGGTTATTGAAGCTAAAATGTTAGTTGGGTGTGTTTTACGGATACAGGAAACCCAAAAAAGCGAGCAGACAGATAATTTAAGAGTTGTCTGATTAGCAAGAGCATGCTAGCTTTCGTGGATCCTAGCTCGGCGACATTAGATGTATGTTTCTATTGGTTTGCATTGATGTTTGTTAAGGCTTTATTACTTTAATGTACACCCAGATAAGTTCTGTAAAAACTATTCTAATCGGGATGTCAACAAAACAAAATCTGACAACCTATCTAATGGGGACTGAAGATGAAACGCATTCGGAACCAGGCAAAATTTTCCAGAGAAGAGGATGCCCATTTGAGAGGATCTGCTTATTAAATTCTATCAACGGGCCATCTGGAAAGAATATAACGATTGTTGTAGTGACATGCGACTTATGGACATGAAAATATTCTCTTTACGGATAATTTTACCTATGAAGAAGTTTGACAAATAAAATGATAAAGTGTATTCAACATCGACTTATCAAGCGAAAAAAGTTATATCAGGAGTTTGGTCCACGTGAACATAATTCTTCTTCAGGAATGGTTAGATTCGGTGTCCGAAACCAAGGTGTCATTTTTGTGTGAAAAGGGTGTCAAATCGTACTAATGTCTATGAGGAAGACGTATTATTATATTACACCAGTCACCCAGCGGTTCGTCATCAATTTTACCAACACTGTGGATTAGAACTCGCGAACACGATAGCCATGCAGCAAGACCTACATATCTGACTCATGGAGATTGCTTTTCTGTGTTTTCTAAATTCACACTGGTGTTTTACAGTAGAAACAGTATGAGTGTCTATCATGATTTGTCATTCATTGATATTCACAAATATACTTGGCGGTTGGCGGTCCCCCAATGATTGAACCTGCAACCAAATCGGACATGTTGCTATCGTCGGAAGACACTCCTCTAACATACTGGGAGCACTTGCGTACAGATCAGCTAATATTGACCCGGATTACTACCATGTTGGTGCAAAGCTGAGCGTACGAATATCCATGGAAGCTCTTATGCGAATATCAACCATGAGGAGGAAATAGCCACTATGCCGACCAAGTTACGAAGAACCCTACTACTGATGAGATTCTAGAAGCCCACTGGCAGCAATATCAATAAATATCGATGAAGGTCAAGATTCCTACAACGAGCAGCACCGTCAAGTGTATTTAGTTGTTGATGTGGAGTTTCACTCAACCGACCTAACTGTGATCAAGGTACAAAGCAGCCGGTGACAGATGGATCTTTTCAAGCTGGTTGGAGATCAGGTAAGGAGCACATACCACCTCCTATTCAATATTTTGCCGGAGAAAAGTATGCCTAATTTATGGAACCGTAGCACCGACATGATTGTTTCCTATCAGTGTAGTTTCATAATGGAAAGTCTATCATTGACCAAATCTTCACATTGCGCCAAATCCTGGAGAAGACCCAAGAATTTAATATCTAAACACACCACCGTTTCATCGATTTTAAAGCACCTCATGACAGTGTGAACATGGATGAGCTCTACCGTGCCATGTGTAGTTTTGGTATCCCTGCCAAACTGATACTTCTCATTAGGATGACGTTGGAGAATGTTAGCTCTTCTGTCAAAATTGGAAGAGAAACCTTCAAAACTACACAGAGGACTGCGACAAGACGATGCGCTTTCGTGTAGCTGCTTCAATATAGCTCTTGAGAGTGTTGCCAAGCACCCATGCCAACATAGCTGGGACTATCTTTCAAAAATTCGCAATATCTTCGACATAATGGGAAGAAACATAAAAGAAGTTACGAGACAAAATGGGTTCTGTAATCAATGAGGAGAAGTCGAAGTATATGCCGTCATCGGCAATAGAGTTGATTTCCATTGCAGAATTGATCAGAATCTTCGAGGTGGTCAGTGAAATTGTCTACCTGGCAATGCTGTGAACTCTCCAAAGCCTATTACTTTGAGCCCCCCAGAAGCACTTCGCGCTGTAGCGCCAACTAAAGTAAAGTAAAGTAAGATGATTTGTAAGACAAAAGCCATCGAACGATTAATTGAATGTCGCTTTGATAATTCTTCCCTCTATCGTTCCTTATAGAAATGATAGAGACAGCTATCGTTAAAATGACTATCAGAAGATTGACAATCAACCTGATCACCTAAGCTAATTCCATCACAGCTTTCTCTGGGTTACCGTCCGTTGAGGCAACAATGGTTTACTTAAGCTAATCTCCGGGAAGCAAGTTTTCGCCGTTAAACTTCGCTCCCTCGCCTTTTTTTTTTTTAATTAGACAATGGATTAAGGGGATCAAATCTAATACAAATTCGACCACACTTTGATTTCACAAAAGCTAAGCATTTAATTTCAGAAACTGTGTTCGTTTTCGACAGCATTAAAGCTACAAAATATATAGCACTGTCGCTTCTTACAATGACGTTGATCAAGGCTAGGGATCCAACCCCAAATCCGGTTTTTCAGTCAACACTATCGAATCCAGTCCATCGTCTGTTTATATGAAATTACTTCTTATAAAGGGTTATCCATGGCGGTTTCAAAAGTATAGGGCTTGAATTCGACATCTGTCAAACTAAGTTGTAAAACCAATTTTTTATTCAGTTGAAAGTCTGACATTTACGAAAATGGATCGCTTAACTATCGCACAACGCATACAAATTGTTAAAACCTACTACAAAAATGGTGATTCTGCCTCAGCCACATATCGTGCTTTAAGACGAGATTATGGTTTACATAATCGTCCAACTACGCAAGCAATTGGCAAACTTGTGAAGAAATTTGAAGAGACTGGACCAATACTGTAACCAATACAGATATTGTAAGGCCTGTGCATCATCGTTTCGCTCGTACCACTGAAAATATCGATGCTGTAAGTGAAAGTGTTGCCGAAGACAGAATGTGTCGATTCCTCGTCGTTCTCAGGAATTAGGACTGTCTTACGGCACATTATGGCGTATTTTGCATTTGGATCTACACCTACATCCATATAAAGTCCAGCTCACACAACAACTGAAGCCAGCTGACCATTCACAACGTCGTAGATACCTCGAATGGGTGCTTGAACAACAGGCGGTGGACGTCGATTTATCGAACAAAATTTTCTTCAGCGACGAAGCACATTTCTCACTCGGTGGGTATGTTAATAAACAGAGTTGTCGTAGTTGGGGTTCTAAGAATCCGCAAGTAATTGGAGAGAGTCCACTACATCCACAAAAAGTCACTCTTTGGGGCGCTCTTTGGTCCGGAGGTGTGATTGGACCTTACTTCTTCGAAAACGACGATGGAACGACTGTCACCGTCAATTCGGAGCGTTATAGTCATATGATAACCGACTTTTTTTGTTTGCTATTGAAAAATACGACTTGGAGAATATGTGGTTTCAACAAGACGGTGCCACATGCTACACAACTCGAGCGAATATGGCTTTATTGCAAGAGACATTTCCTGGCCGCGTAATTTCTCGTCGTGGCGATATCAACTGGCCACCAAGATCATACGATTTGACACCGCTGGACTTTTTTTTGTCGAAGGACGGTTTTTATGGAGATAAACCTTTAACTTGAAAACCAACATTCGTCAAGTTTTGGCTGAGATACCGCCCAATATGTGTCAAAAAGTGGTCGAAAATTATCTCAAAACAATGCTTGCAACAATTCGCGTGTTGGTCATTTAAATGATGTAGTGTTTCACACATAATGTTAACGTTCAAACTTTATAATAAAAAGAAATATCATGAAAAAAATATATTTTATGTGTGTTTTATTTACGTTTACTTTTGAAACCGCAAAATGGATAACCCTCTATAATTTAAGAGAACTAAATTGTAAGACTTAGGGGATAAAAGAAAAAAACTGTTTTTTTTTTAAATAAAATTGTGGAGATCTGAACTCTTCAAATATTAATTTTTCATTGATTTCTTCGGTTCGACCCTGGACACTCTGGCACGGACCTACCCCAGTTGTAAACAAAAAAGCATCACCATTTATTGGTGTGAGAGCGAAAGATGTGCAAAACCAGGAATCAGGAATTGCCCCTAAAAGTAACAAGGTCCAATTACTAAAAGTTAACAATAATCACAACTAATAGATACTTTTCAGTGAAAAATTGGCCTTTCAATAAAAAGAACAAATTCTAATGGAAAATCATCAATTAGTTTTGTTGGTGTATGAAGCAAAAAGTTTAATATTGTATAAGTTCCCTATGGCTTATTTTCGATTCCGCCCCCAACACTTAAATTAAGTCATTCAAAACTTCATATAATGGAAGACCATTAATCAGTGTCAACGGCAAATTAGGAAGTAGCTATACGTAAACGTATAATCCTCACAAATTTAAAACAATTTGTATCAATTAAATGCCAAAAGTCTAAAAAATGTCGATTAATTTACTGTAGGCATAAGCCCCCGTTACAACTTTGAAGAACTATATTAATTCATCTCCCTTAATGTTGATAAATATTATAACAACAATTCAGGTAACATTTTTAATCCAATATTCTCTGTAGATACAAAAAAAAAAAAAACATTATAAATTTCAGATACAATTTTAAAAGAGAGCGCCTGTCTCCCCTCTTAGTAGGTATTTGTGACGTACGAGCGTGTGCGTGTGTCAGAAAACGTCAACCCCTATATAATTCAAGCCGTATCCAACTCATTAATTTCACTTCTCCTGTGCACACATCAAATGCGGCAAAACATTCTGCGGAGTAATTTATTAACTATTTAGTATTCCGCATGCTACGAGTATAATAACCATCATACCCAATATATTATATACACATGCTAAAATATACATACCTAAATGTATTATAAAACATCGGCACCACTTTGCTGACACCCAACCGCGCGACGCCGCCGCATGTTTCACCCGCCGCGCCATGCAATGCCACGCGAGGCCGCACCGCATTGCCGACAAAAAGTCGCACTTTCAATATGTGTAATTTGTAAAGAGGATTCAGCTCAATAACGGTGACATCACTCTCGGCTTGGTGTTATTTATGTTTTTTAGTTTCTAAAATATTACTATGCACCTTTCAAAATAATTACAAAACTCATAAATATTAACGGGACTACGAATCAAATATTCAAATATTCCATTGCCATCGTTATACTGTAGGTTTCGGCGCCGCAACGTGGGGGTTTTTCGGTCAACCCTCCCCAAACACAAATATCTTTATCAATTTTGGATAGCGCCATGCGTTGAAACCCCGAAACCCCCCCAAAAATGATGAAAATTATTATATGTATGCCCCCTCCCCAGCTGGGACAACAGCAGTTCCATCGACCGTCCTTCATACCAGGGGTTAATACTAATTTCTCAGCTGTCAAAAACATTACAAATTCAATTCTAATGGAATGCTCTGTTCCAGTTGTTGTTTTCGATTAGAGGGGGTTGGGGTGGTAATATCTCACTGATCAATCACACTCCGCAGAGGCCTGTATAATCGTAGTACCTACCAGGCTTTGTCGTTGTTTTTTTTTTGACGTGCCCTAAATTATGTTTATAATTTGGTGGCTAGAGCGTAGCTTAGTCGCTATACCATCATCTATCAGCATCGACCAGAGTCGCATATATAAGTAATTTGTCACGCAATGCGATTCCATGTGCTTTAATTGAGTCCAATCAATGTAAATCAAGCTGAATCAATCTCCATTGTTTAATTGTAGTGGCAGTTTGGTTTTTGTACGCGCGTCCCACAATTAGTAGTGGAATATATTTCGATTTTCGATCATCGATTCCATGGTTTACTACTGTTTTTTTTTTGTCTATACCTATGTATTTATGTACTGTACTTATAGATATATTTACTTATTTTTATTTCGAACGATTCATTCATCAATGACAAGTTCCTGGAACTTTTAGGCAGAGTCTTTTTTGTTGTTCTTGTGTTTTTTTGTATTGTTGACTTGTTTGAGAGTTAAATGATGCGTCAACAACAATTAGGAACCTGTCGATTGTGTACAATCGGCAAATGTTTTATTTTCGAAAGCCTTTTACTCGCTCAAATAAAACACCCTCTGGAATTTGATGAAACCAAAGTGAAAACACGCAACTCATTTTATTTTGCATTTGATTAAATGGGTTGGTTTTTTCGCTTAGAGAATATTTAATAGTATTTAATAGATATCGGATAGTTCTTTAGTGCAAACATTTAGTTTTTTTTTGTAGAATAGAGCCAGCTTTTTGGAACTATGTGCATTTAGAAAATGGAAAAACCATTGTTTAGAAACATCTAGCAATAAATGTTCTGAATAGCCATCTAAATAGATGGGAAAGCTGCGAGGTTTGCTGACAAGCAAACTTTGGCCTTGTTCGGCTTTGATTCACCAGGAGAAGTTTATTGTTTTGACTGTAACTTGATTTTTGGTGTGCTGTTGTGAATCCATGTTTCATCCACGGTTACGAATCTGTGCAAAAACTCACTCGAACTTTTGTGGAAAATCGCCAAACTCACCATTGAAGTTGTCAAACGAAGGTAGTTGTTGTCGACTGTGAGCAAATGCGGCACCCATTTTTCGGAAAGTTTTTTCATGTCCAACTGTGTATGTAAAATCGAAATTTGTGAGAGATGTGATAAGCGTGAGCCTATACAAGCTCTCGCGTCCATTATCAAACGTTATCAAATCTCAACTGGGCGACCAGAACGTTCGGCGTCACTTGAGCTAGAACGTTCGCACCGAATTTGATTAGTTCGCAAAAAAATATTGTTTATTTAATGAGCCCTCGAAAATCACTTTTATCCATTTTAATGAAAATGCTCTTAGGCGTCTATAGTATAAATGGCTACCGCAACTATTTGACTGATGTGCCTAAAAATGTGGGTGTTACTTTTCGGGGACTTATTGACCCACTCTTATTCCACAGTAGTTTAAGGAATTTTTAATTTTACTGATTGACAAGAAAATGTACACGAGTAACCCGGAAACCTATCGTGGGACAAGATTCATTAACTCGACATAAAGTTTTTTTACTTATACGATATACTCCAACGCCACGCCGCGCCGCTCCGGCCACGTTTAATTAAAGAATTTAAGGCTGGTTTTAGTCATTGATACTCAACGACAAACCACACCTTTGTGCTTTTCGAAGCATCGCATAGGACTGGCTGCCGGTTAGGCATGGCGGAAAATTTGGTAGAGTTCTCCGAAACCTTTATGGGGATATACAATCGGCGTTATGAAAATGAAGAGGTAATTACTGAATGCTTTCAAACCGAATCGGGAGTATGTCAGGGAGGTGCAGTGAGTACTAATTTGGTTGCACTTTACATTGAGCGCCTCACTAACTTTGAAAGAAATGCCATCAATAGCCTTCAAGAAACTCTAATTTATAATTAACGCATGCCTTAAACTAAGTTATGTTCCTCATCATTGGAAAATTGCAGAAGTAATTGTTATACCTAAATAAGGTAAGCCACCAACAGAAGTAACATCTTACAGACCAATATCGCTAATACCAATCATGGCAAACGTTTTTGAGCTACTGAAAAGGCTTAACAAAATAATAGAAGAAAGAAGACTAATTGCGAGCCATCAGTTTGGATTTAGAAATAAACATTCCATGATAGACCAAGTGCATCGAATTACGGATGTCGTGGAAAAGGCACTTGAAGAAAAACAAGTATGCTCGGTATATTCTTAGATGTTGCTCAAGCTTTTGACAAGGTTTGGCACTTGGGACTTGAGTACAAACTGCATACATTCCCAGGCAGTACTACGAAATACTGAAATCCTACGTTACGAACCCACTTTTTAGAGTACGGTACGACCAAAATTACTCGGAACTAAAGAAAATTGAAGCCAAGCCGGTGTACCACAAGGAAGTGTCCTAGGACCAACCCTGTATCTGTTATATACAAGGGATATTCCAGTGGACATGAACGCTATCATGGCCACCTTTGCTGACGATACGGCAATATTGTTGCCAGATAAATCCGTTACGAAGGCTATACTTAAATTGCAAAATGCTGTATATAAAGTTAGTGATTGGACGCAGAAATGGCGTATCAAATCAAACGAAACGAAATCGACGCATATAAACTTTACTAACAAAAACCTAAACAATGTTCCAATATTTATAAATAATACCTTACTCCAATACCGGCAAATATCCAGAACAAACTAATGTTATATAAGCAAGTACTGAAACCCGTTTGGACATATGGCATCCAACTATGGGGTTGTACAAAAAAAAACAAATGCTGAACCCATCCAAAAATTCCAAAGCAAGGTCCTTCGTGGAATAATAAATGCCCCTTGGTATAGAAGAAATAGCGATCTACATCGTGACCTTCAAATTGAAATGGTTACAGAAGTGGTTAAAAAAAACACGCTGTATCACACAACCAGCGACTGTAAGGTCATACCAACTCCGAAATGGAGACCGTCTAAAAATGTACGAGACAATGTTCGGAGATTAAGAAGAACCAAGCCTCATTAACTGATGGTCTAAAAGCTATGGGAAAGTGTAATAACTTTAAACTTCCCCCAATGCGATTTAAATATAAATTAATATAGTAAAATCATTTGTCGATCTTTCATAGATTGGTCCTGACTTCACCGGTGGTTTAAGTGCGGTAAGAGTCCCACACTACTCGGTACCGATTCTTACCGAGTGTCTTACTGTTTGACTGGTGCAGACACTTTAATCAAGGCCATTTGCTTTGTAGATAACATACTTGTGTTTGCATATTCACCGTGTTTCTGCAGCTGACGATTAACGAACGATAGAATCTAGGAAAATCCAAGGTAGCAAGTGCAGTATTTTTGGTTTTTGAAGCAGTTTCGGGATCACTTATGCTGCATGGATGGCAATTATGGGGCTTCAAGCAATATGACACTATGGAAAAACTATTGAACATTTTTCGTCTTCCTAATAATACCCCAAGCTACATCTGAATGTTGGAAACAAGGGCTTAGAAGCCTACCAAGAAGAGCGGTTTTCATAGTTGAGCGGATGGACTGGAACACTTTAGCAAAAGTGCTAGTGCTATGAACTTGGTTAAGCTATTTTGAAAATTTTGGAACATATTTTTTGAAATAAAGTTCCGTCAGAAATTTCCAAATTACTGTCAACAATTATTTATTTATCATCGGCTTTACGAAAAAAACATTCAAATCGACACAATTTGTGTCGGTCACTTTCCAACAATTTGAAAACTTTTAGATCTACAATTTTCAGACTGGAACGTTAATTTCTAGGAAAACAAGAGAAATACAAAAAAAAAAAACTAAACGACATGACTCTGAAAAGCGTCGATCTGGAGATTTGTCCATCCAGTTCGAAGCGCCAAAACAAGAAAAATCATGTGTCAAATTTGCATTATCACTTTGAAATTTCAACAAACATGTATCGTGAAAGAAAAAAAAAATATGGCGTTTGTTAAAAAGAAATTACTTCCTGCCAGTTGGCAAATGTTAAGTGTTAGCTTAAGTCACGCGTTCTAAAAATGAAACGGCACTAAAAGTTCAACAAGCAGAAATGGGCGAACAACTCAGCAGTTTAAAGTTTATAGAGAAATATTTTAAGATATTTGTCCAAGATTCGACTGGTGATGCAATAGTTTCCTCGTTGATGTTGTGGAATCTTTATAATCCTTTGTAGCGGAAGACGGTCAAATAAACGGATAATTGTTCGAAAAAATAAAGCATTAAAACTAGTAATTGATGTATTAGATACGCAGTAAAGAGCCATATCGACAAGGCTTTTGTTAAGTCCTCCCACTGGTTGATAAGGCTTGGCAATCTTTATGCCCACATTTCTCAAACGAATGGGAAAATAAACCATTTACTGAGGAATAGACGATAACCATGTATACACATGGATCTAAGTTTAACACTAGTGTCGTAGTGGGATTTCTTCCCAGAAGATTTGGAACTACCAAGTTCTTTCAAATTGGTAACCAAGCGGCAAAACAAGCTTTTTCTGCAAGTGAGCTCAAATCGAAGATTGTAACTTGCTTAGACTCTGCTGATGAAAGGAATCACAATTTGATGCAGCCAAGAAAAAACAGCTATTAGGTTTCCGCCCTTTTATATTTAACTGGAAATGGAAAGAACAAATAAAGAATAATAAGAAAAAAAATAAGAAGACCTGGAAATTTCTTGACACCTGTGCCAGAACGAGGAAGAACTGGTTTTCAAGCAACAATTTTATTATCACTAATCTAGGTATAAAAAAGGTATTCAGCTTTTATTGGACTACAAAACACTTGGATTTTATAGAATATAAGTGCCGACACTATCTAAAAGGGCACACAACTTCTAAAATTCAGCTTCTATAAGGTTTCGATAAAGTTTTATCGAATTCAAATGACTTATCGAAGCTCAATTACTAGTTGGGCCAGTATTCATAGCTTCTGACTTTTCAGCCTGATTGGGAAACGCAGCAACACTCAAGGCCTTTCGCAGGAGATATTGCAGGTACGAAAAAATTAAGAAATTGAGTGACTAAACAGCTTGTGGTGAACCAGATCCTTACACTTTTTCACTGCGCATTCATAAAAGCGTGTTTAAAGTCCACAGAAATTAATGAGAACTCAGTAGTTTCTTAAGTTCTAACTCAACTTTACTCTTTTACTGGGGTTGCAATACATCAGCGCGATATCAAAAATCAGAAGTTCATTTCCAACAATAACATTTTCAAGCAAAAACTACCATCAATAAAATTAGCAAACCAATTCTATTGAAAACTTAAACCCAATACTTCATCTGTCAAACTTAATTATCATAAATATCTAAACCCGGACCTATACGTCATTGTCAGTTGCAAATTATTACTAAATGGACAAATCAGCCATAACGGCACAATCACTAGAAAAGTTGAGCGTTCCAGTTGCGCAAAAATAATCATTTCACTTGCTAGGGCTTCACTGCACTACAACTTATTCACACCCAATTAAGAGCAAAACAAGATGGACGTTGAACAAAAAAGTCACATAATTCAAATAAAATTATAAATTTTCTGATGTGGCACTGGCAGTGGCAATGGAGAGAAACATCATAACACGCATTACACTCTGAATGCTGAAAATATGTCCAACTTTCATACATATTCATGGATGCATGTATAGAGCCGTAATCATGATGTTTAATAACAACAACATCACACAAATGAAATAAACTATACGAGTCAGTATAAACAGTGGACTGGACTGGACTGGAGAGTCAGACAACCAGGCTTTGGCAGATTCCAACTCTTGAAATTGTGTAAAATTCACACTCAATCAACTCCAATAGAATTCGAGTGTAATTCACTTTAATTTGATTGTTCTCCTTCATTTCATTCCGCTGCCAACAGCCCTATATGTCGTCGTCCCTTCGTGCCTTCATCTGGTTTATTGTGTGTTTATTTATTTGTTTGGGCCATTGTTGGACACAATCCATATTTCCCTTGACCACGACAATGAATGAATGGATAGAATAGACCCAAGCACTTTACAAATATTCTCCATCTGCCAACTGCAATGCCCAGGAATCCAATCTGCGCGTTGAATGAACTCCATAATGGACAAATCGCTTTTATCTGAATCTGTCTATTTTTATTTTTCTGGCTCGTCCTCGTTGTAATGTCCCGGCACTGGACGTTAATAAATAAATCAATGGAAATCAAAAGCAAATCTATAATCAAAATAATCTGAATAATATGGAAGTCATCAACTATATACACGAATACAGTGATGTGAAGAAAAATGTTTGTTTAAATAATTTTGTCGAAACACATTGACGTCTCAATGTAGATATACATTTGAAATTCAAAATGAACTATCGATAGAACTCCCCAACTAAGTTTGGTCGCCATTTTGAGTTTTATGAATTTTTATGGTTAAGTTAGTTTTATTGGAAAAAATGCTGGTGTTTGACAAAAAATATTAAAAAAAATTACTTAATTTGGAATAAAATTCATGGTGGTGTCCACCTCTTATTTAAATTTTAGGCTTTAAGCCTTGGCTTTATTTCCAAAAAAATCAAGTGGGCTATTTTTGAAAGCAAATCTTTGTAGACACGTATAGAAAAATCTTTGAAAAAAATAGGACATTATGAAATTTATTTCTGGGCGGATCCTAAAGTAGGTATAGAATTTCACATACCCTTCGGATTATTATATCCATGAACTTATATTGATGGTATTGTAATGGGTTATTGCATTTGTATACAGTATATGCGAAAAAAAAACTGTTAGAAAAAATTGTAAAAAATATATGGTAAAGTTACAATTAGACAGTTGGGGCGATGCTAACTACCATGGGCGTTGTTGTTGTTTTGACTGCGTATGTCAATTTGTTGTTTATTATTCAGTTAATGATGCCATTTCGAACTTGTAGGCTACACGAGAGAGAATCAAGTTTAAATCATAGAATTTTATTTTCGTTAGTGGCAGATTTTTTTTTGCCAATGACACACAAATTGACTGTCATTTGGTGGCCAGTTTCATGAATACTCGGGTAAACGATTGCAAGGTGATATTAGATGAAGCGATCACCCAGCAACACCTTCTTCTACTGACAATATTTTTGATTGATGCTAGGGACTCCGCGAGAATATAATGGTATAATTGCAAAGCAAAAGGTGACTTATCTTCAATATGCAAAACTGTGTCATACCATCAAAAGGAACAAAAGATCTGTCGGATTCCGTACAAGCTTAGAGAGAGCTTAATCATTGCTTGGAATTTTGAAAAACAAGGAGTTCTGAAAAACCAACGTCCGGATAATTTTGGAAATGGAGGAGAAAGCAAAAACAAATGTTATATGCCCTGCCAGTATCACCAAAGAATTCCCAATCAAAGTAAGTGTACACCAGAGAAGCGTGATCGGCCCATTGCTCTTTATTACAGGCATGAAATATCTCCTTGAAGGTAAAGTGACGGACCCAAAAGTGCATCAGTTATTCTTTGGTGACGATGGAGCCGTCATAAGCGATAATCCTACATTCCTGTCTGACGTATGTTGACGTTTTGGAAGGATATGTGTACCGTATTAGTCCAAAATAAGACTGAATATTGTCTGCTCTCTGATCCTTTCAACCCTATTCCAGACATTTAACAAATGATACGGTGCTTCGCATGACAGCAGAATTAACAAGGCTTGACCGAATATTAAGTAAAATTAGAGGAAGCCTTGGCGTCAAAAATACAGCGCGATCGACTCAGCTGGTATTGTCATGTTTTGAGAAGAGATCCTGAGAATCCCATCAAAAAGGCAATATCATACAAGAATAAAACACAATTGCAAAAGGGGAGATTCAGGCCTAAGCACTCCTATACCAACAAATACAAAAGCAACATCATTTGATTGGCCTCCGACATGAAACCATTCAAAACTGGGATGCTTGCCGACGGTTTATGAGGTCGAATAGGCGAACCCCGCATTGGAGCACAATTATGATTCCAGTGGAGATCAGAAAGTCGTCGGGAAAGAAATGAACAACAAGAACACCGGCCCGCCCTTAATTGAAAAGTCCTACACATTATACAGCAATACAAAAACAATATGTGTCGAAAAAAAACTCTATCAACGATAAATGTCACTCACAGTTATTTCGTTAAAAGATCTTGGGTTTCCTCTTTTGTTCATTCAAGAGATGGAAGCATACTTACTGCATCGTGAATAATAATAACGCGTTGTTTACATCTTCAATATCAGATTCATTCACTTCAAAACCTGACATTCCACAAAGTATCTTTCTAGGCCCCATTCTATTTTTTATACTTCTAACATGCAACACGCAATTAAGCATCCGGAATTTTTGACTTACGCGAATATCAAGAAAATGTTTAATTAATTTCATCCTCTTCTCCTTGAGGCGTTAGATGATATACATCAATGTATTTAAATTTAATATTTTATTAATTATATATATAATTAAATATTAAATTTGAAAATCGTTATAGTGTACATGAATTAACAATATTTTTAAAAAATGCACGACTGGATCGCACGAACTTGCTCTTAAGAATCTAAATATATTTTCGAAGTCATTTTTTCCTTAATTTTGTATATACAATTTTTTTGTAATTTTTTTCTAAAAAAACTTGGTACGACACTTTTAAATATTTAATAATATAAACTTAAACATTTTGGTATGCAGTATTATTTATAATTTGAAGGAACTGCTATTTAAAAATGTTGATCAAAATCCGTCAAGCCGTTTATGAGAAAGTTCAAAATAAAAAAAATGGTTGTATGGCAGGTACCGTTAATAACAAAATATTTAAAAAAAATGTTTGACCAAAAAGTAGAGTATACCTAATTTTTTTTTACCAATATCGCTAGATATATTGGAGATGGTAGACAAAATTGTATGGCAGGTACCGTTTGTTTTGGACCTAAAAAACGATTCAAAAACCTATTTTATACAATCACCTAAAACGCTTAAATACCAAGTTTGTAGAAAATCTCTTCAGCTCTTACGACTGTAGAGCGTTGTACAGACAGACAGGCGGAATTGCGGGACCCACTTTTTTGGTGTTCTCTATTATCATCAAATTTGGTTAAAATATCGAGTTTTTTTTAAATGCAAAACTTGTACCTATATCGCAAGTAAAAACCAGGAACAAGCTGGATTTTGAAAAGTTTTTTTTTGTTTTGGATGGCAGTATTTGAAATCTTGTCCCAAAGTATAATTTCAAAATTAAGATAATATTTTAAAATTATATTTGGAGTAGTTTCACAAAAATGGCGTTCGTTAAAGTTTTTATCTTTAGAACGATAAGAATTAGAGTAATATCCAAATATATTTTTATGAAGTTCACAGTTCTGAGATTTATTGTATTAGAATGACAGGAACTAAGTAGTAGATATTTGGAGCGAGCATTTTATTTTTTTAAATAAAAAAAATAAATTGAAATAGAAAAAGAACCACAGCACTGTTTGATAATGTTAGTATTGGTTCTATTTGTTGTTGATGATGATAATGATGATTATGGAGGTGAAGATGGTTGTGGTTGTGGTGTTTCCATTGTTAATTTAGTTTAATGTATCTTTTTTATCATTTGTTTGGAAAATTTTCAGATTTTCCAAAAGTTTTACCTTTGTTCTATAATGTCCATTGACTATAATGTGGGCGTTTGTGTTGGCGCACTCTCAAGAACTCACGGCAACTACTGACCCCATACCAGTTTAGTTAGTTTGTCATTTGTTTGACTGACTGACGATGATATCTGAGTCGAGTGTAAATAAATAATCATAATTAAACATACTGACGCGGCTTGCAGAGCCATGTGATGGCGGCAGAATTGTCGTTGTGTTGTCGGCGTTCTTACTTTATATGCTTGCATAGGGTGTTTTAGAAGCTGTGTGTTTGTTTCTTTTAATGAGAATACAAATTAACTTGATGAGTTATGTGACAAATGCAGTGGTTAATGGTTAGCTTTCTAAAAAAAAAACTAGAGAATTTACATATTTAGGTTGAAATTGGTTTAGATTGAACAATCCATAAATTTGATTTAAAAAATACAAATCCATAAGATTCTCTTTGAGTAATTAAGGGCATCGATTGGTCAACATAGTCACTTAAATGTGCTACAATTCTTTCATTAATAGTTTTTATTTTTTTTTTTTTTGTATAACTGATGGCGATATTTTGTAGAGGAAAGTCGGGTGATAATGTACGATATAAGGCAGAGTTTTAATATTTATCTTGATAGATGCATTTGAATTTATTGTAACTTTTAAAGCTTTTGATCTGAGTATATTTTTGACAGACGACATCGCTAGGTGTTTTTATTAACGGGAGGAATAAGACGACATGTCAATATGGTACCAGTTGTAGTGTTATTACTTTTTGGAAATTATTGCACAAACATGTATTATGTATAAATTTTTTTCGCGACTTTTTTTGTAAAAATATATGTTCGTTTCCCTCGAAATTTTTTCCTGCTATCGTTAATTTTCAACGGAATAAATTTTGCTCAGACAAAAAATCGTACGAAATGACAGCAAAATTCTCTGTGATATCAATAAATTGCGAGGGAAACTTTTGAACATCATTCACGTTTCCAAGATTCAAATTGGAGAAAAATTTCCAGGGAAATTTCTGTTCACGATAACCCTCGTAATGTCATATTGTGAATTTGCCTTCGTTTTCTTTTTTTTTACAAATGGCGTCAAATGTCCTTATAATTGCATACAAATTGCAGCAGAGCAAGGTGAATTTCACATCCGTTTGTTGCATTAGGAACTCACATAAAATACACTAAGAGTCATTGAATTTTTCCAAGTAACTTTAGGTATTTACAAAAAGTGATTACTGACAGAAATTAAACTAATCACCAAATAAAAATATATCGCAAATTGCTGAACTGATTCTTGAGAAATATTAGTTCCAATAGGAAGGAATAACCCTTCACACATCTCGGGTAATGCTAAAGATTTCGAAACACCTGCAAATTTCTAGGTCGTTCGTAATATCCCAATCTGCCGATTTTTACTGGCCAACCAGAAGTCCAGAAATGACGGCGCTATACTTGAAAGTTTTAAAGGCATTATTAATTATTATTATTATATTTCGAACAGTAATTCGACATAACCTAAAACTTGCACCTTGATACCATATTTTCCAATAGACTTTCAATTCTAGTAAATGGCTGTGAGATCAGTTTATGATAAAATATTGCCCCACCACTTGGTTTGTTGTTTGGAAAAAAATATATTTCTGAAAATTCTTCTAGGAAAAATTTAAGACGACCGATTTTATTCTCCTAGCGCGAAACTCAGTGTGTCAGACATAATTGATCTTACTTAAAAATATGTTAACAAATACAACCCTTTTTGACTAGTGAACTTCCAGCACCGTTTTTTGATTTTTAGGAAAAACTGCATAGTTGATTTCTACAGATCTAATGTTTAGCATGCTGTTTTTACTTGCGATTATAGGAACTATAAGGCAAGTTATGTATTCCTAAAATAATTTTTTTTTCTAACAATCAAACATGACAATACGATCATAAGAGAACACCAAAAAAGTGTGTCCCGCAATTCCGTCTATCTGTCTGTCTGTAGAACGATCTACAGCCTATGCGGCTGAACCGATTTGGTTCAAACTTGGTGCTTAGTCGTTTTAGGTGATTGTCCAAAATAGATTTTTGAATCGTGGTCTTATCCCCAAAAATAACGGTACTTGCCATACAAATTTTTCTACCATCTTAAATATCTCGAAAACGGCTCTAACGATTTTGATAAAAATTGGCGTGTGTACTTTTTTGGATATGGTATACATTTTATTGATATCCGACTTTTTCATAAACGGCTCAACGGATTTCGATAAAAAAATTTATATAGGAGCTCCTTTAAATCTAAACAGTATTGCATTTCAAAATTTTTGAAAAATATTTTTTTTTGGATTTTTGAAAAAGAAAATATTTTTTTTTTGAAAATTCAATATTTCGAAAGCGGGTGGACGATTTTTTCTGAAATTTTGTTTTTAAATTTATAGTATTAAATATTTCAAATTGTCATCCCAATTTTTTTTTTGAAAAAAATTTAAGAATTTTTGTATATAGAAAATTAAGTAATAAACGATTTTAAAATATATTTAGTCTTTTTATTAAGAATCTTTTGCATATAATGTGTTCGAACATAGGAGGAAGTACGTGCGATCCAGTCTTGCATTTTATTTTGGATGGAAATTGAGGATTTCAGACTATTACGCAATATTTTCTGAACACCGAGAAGGAAGAGAACAGAGTTTTTAGTATCTTGGAATTATTGTGGACCAAGATTCACCATGCTATAATGATTGCAAATGGTAGCAATTTTCAATTCTACTTTGACATTTGTGAAGTAAACTTACACAACATACTCTTAAAGAAATAGTATTATGTACTTTTGATTTGTCAACCCGGAAGACTTCTGGACTCATCTAAAAGTGTTCACTTGGGAAAAAATTAATTTTGTTTCTGGAATTGAAATCAGAATCGAAACCAGAAGCACTCACACATTCATGTCCTTGAACGTCAAACTGGACTGTTGTCATTTTTTGTATGATAATTGCGCAACAAACATTATTTTTGATTTTGATTATTTTCACGTACACATTAAAATTCAGAATCGTCAGAATCAAAAAAAGGTGTGCAGTTCGGATCCCGGATTTGATAGATTCCGGATTGCCAAATAAGAACGCCATTTATTATTTCGATTTATTTGGGAAACATTTGTCAGTGATGTCGCTGCTTGAAATTTCACATCGGTTTCACAGTCGTTCGAAACCCACAATACGTTTATGGGTTCATCTAGAAGAGAATGGATTAACATGCTGAGTATATCACAGCTGTGGCTTTAGATGCCGCAGAATACCCCGGATTATCGACCAAATGTCGGGGCGGCGGGTCACGCAATTGATAATGTTCGGAAGTCGCATCAGAGAAATTTGGGAAAAGTTGTGCAGCTGTTAGCTTTTCACCGTCAAGCAAATGCAACTTACGCATAAACAATTCTGAAACTCGACCACTTTCTCCTCCTTCAGTTGGATGCATTGGGAGCTAGAGACTTATTTCGAACAGGGATGGATAAACGGGTGCAACGAAGCATGTTTCACCAGATACAACCGAAATTCTTAGGGCAGCATTTACGTATGGGTTAAACTCTGCTTTTGAAGATTTATTTAAAAGTTGACACTCCTTTTTGTGGGCGTTTTTGAAGAAATGGTAGCGGACACTTATTCGATACCATCGAAATGACATTCAATTCAATGCAGTTTCTAACATACACTTAGTTTGAAACATTAATTGTTTTTTTTCGAAACACACAAGTTAGCAAAACAGAAACACCCTGTATCTACATATTTCAAATGCAGCCGAGGGAAAAAAGCACTACCAATCAGATATTTCAAATGCAGAGAACTCGCACCCTACAGCTGCATATGTGAAACTTTCGAAAACTAATCAATTGGTAAATATTTATCCAAAGTGCATTCACGCAATGAATGCTTGTGGGGATAGTTGGCAATCGATTAGGGTATCTTGATTTTGTTTACAATTCTCTATGAGTGTTTGTATAGCTATCTAGGTAGGTATATGTATGTATGTATGTTTGTTAATTATTATTATTTTATTTTCAAATGTAGTGTTGCGTGTATAGGTACCCTCGTATGGGCGAAGTTAATGTAGCGATGAAGTAGCTAAGATACTGTTAGATTTCTAACACAAAAATGACACTCAAAAGATTGATAGTTATGATATCGAACTGGGTCAATTTTAAGAGTGTGTAGACAGGTTAAGTTGAGGATTGTTTGTGTTATTTTTTTTTTAAATAAAAAAGAACAAACATATTTGAATTTCAAATAAGTTTAGATTTTTTTTTTGTTAAATTTATCGTCGTGTTTTTAATTGAAATTTAATCTGTTTTATCCGTTTAACAGTGAATTAACATGAGTCACATAAGATAATTCAACTAATGATGTTTTTAATTTTTTTTGACAAAAGAAGTCGCTTCACTGATGAAGGAAGGAATGGGAAGCAGTCTCTTAAGTCTTAAGTGCTGCTCTCTATAATGTGTTGTATTTTTAATATTAAATGACTAAAAGTATAAACTTCTTGTGTTTAATCGATTAGTAAGCAAATAATCACTGGAGGCCTTTGGAACAAGAGTTATTCATCAGGGTTATCATTCGATCAAAATTATTTACTCTCTAATGACGAGTTTAACTGTTTAATAGATATGTTTGCTTTATGCACTGGAAGCAATTAACATCTATTTGAGATGGAATCTATTGTTTGTGTGCGGTTTGTATATAGGTAAGGCATATTGACCAGTTGTTGCATGGGAACTAATATTGACATGAAACTTGGAATAGATAAGTATAAATTAGGCATTGACCATAGAAATGGGCTATTAAATTAAACGATGTTTTGATGTCTTCATTGAAAAGAATCTTTTCTATTTTGTGTAATTTTCAAAAATTAAGACAAACCTAATATGCTAAGTAACTCCACACATGACATTCTTTTTTTACGACGGAAATAGTTAAAACGGTTCCTATCATCCACTAAAAGATACAAGGAATAATAGATGATCATTTCATAGGTGGACTTTTTTACGAACATAATAAATGACCGTATGTCTATACAATTTTATGGAAAACATTGCGTTAAAAATAAGTTTTGATAGCTACACGACCTTAATATTTTCCCTGCGAAATGTCAAACGGAAAGTCGCAATCCACAACATCATAGAAGGCATTTCACAAATCGGAGAATAAAATCATTCGTTAGAATTTAGCCTCTAGCACTGATTTTACTTGTTTATTATTTATAACAATACACAAGATGCCGTGAATGAAATGTCAAAACTTGGCAAGTCGTGTGACATGTGTAAGACACTTAAAGAGTCTGTTGAATACAATAATCAAATGTATATATGTTGAAATTAAGAAATCATATTTCTACTATGTATATGTATTTAGTTCAGTTATAGAAATAACTTAGATTTCTATAAAAATTTTGTCAATACCTTAATAATATTTTTCTTCACTACGATTTTAAACTTAAAACAATAAAGACTAAGTACTAAAATATTAAGGTCTTTTGGTTGGAATATCTTAATCAAAATTAGCAGAAAGGACTAAGAAAAAAAATATATTGTATGAAAATATAAAACTCCGAAATATTTTTTCATTTCAGATTTGTATTTTCACGCAATGTAATCTTAAGCGAAAAAATAAATAAGAACTAACTTTGAAAAGTTCGATGTGTCTTAATTAAAAGTGTTTAATTTTCATACAGATGTATGAACATTTCACACTGACTTAATTTTCTTTTTCGCGTGAAATGATAGTTTTCTATTTATTTACGTACATCAGTAAAAAGTTGATGTAGGTTATTGGTAGGGTTGGCAGAACTGTCACTTTTTTGTATAATGTAGTAAATGAAACAAATTGTAGCAGACGTAGTTTAAAATGTGAAATCGTCTGAAATGTCATTTCATTTTGAAGTTTGAACTCATATTCATTTATCATTTCTTTTGTATTTGGCGACTATTGAACAAGCTAAAGTTTTTAACAGAATAAAAGGAATAAAAATACCAGATTGTCACAGTTTTTTTTGGATGTTTTCAAGTTTTTCTCGCACTGGTTTTTTGTCATAAGAAACCGACTTGGGCAAGGAAAATCCAAAAAAACTTGTTCACATTCACTATACGTTGAAAATGAATGATAAAAATAAATGAAATGATTACTGAATGTATTTTTGAGTTTATTTTATTTTTTACTTTTTTGTTCTTTAGGCGCGATTTAGAAAAAAGGCCAATTAAAGCAAATTATGTATGGAACACGAAAAAAAAATTGGGATACCCCTATCTCTCTACCAGTGTCTATACATTTTATTGGCCGCAATCCGGTTTCATTGAACTTGGTTCCTTCGGTGAAATATTTTTTTTATTCAAAATTTTGGAATTTTTTCATATCCGGTTTAAGTTCTATTGATTTTCTACGTTACTACGTTAACTACGTTAATGTAGCAGACGTGGGAAATTGTAGTAAATAAGACGAGTAGTTTTTGACGTAGAAAATGAAATGTATTTAATTCGGCCAACCCTGGTTGTTGGTCGCTTTCAAGTAAATACAGTAATTCCCTTACCTTGGATCAAAATTATTTTAATTGCCGTGAAAAAGTATTTTGAGCGTGGAAATTAAGTGGAATGTATTTATTTCCTTATTTCATGCAAGAAATCTTATAGGTGATTTTATAAACGGTGTTAAGACGTAATTTTATGTCTGCATTGTCAACATAACATAAAATGTCTGGTGGATCCTATAACAGTGTTTACATTATACTCACTTAGGGAATTATTTTGCTCTATGTACTATATATCTCGCTCGAAAAAAACCGACTAGTTGGAAAATTATTCTTTTTTGCAAATAAGGTATGATACTGATACTTATACCATTTCTCAACCATTTTACTTTAAGATCAATGCTACGAAACTTGCTCGAAAACATTGTGGAACGTATTGATATTTCATTACTAATTCAATATATTCACTTTAAATAAATAATTTTAACTGTATGCTTGTACGACCTGTGCAATTCAGGCATGAGCATATATAGAATTTTTGTCGGCACAGTGGATTTGAGAATAAGGTCTTCAGTATCTCATCAAAATCTACGGGTGGCATAAGACTCCATGTACAGAAATTAATGAGCAAGTACCCACAAGTCTAAGTTAGCATTCAAGCAATATATCCACTGCGCCATTGCCACATTTCTACAAATTTTGTCTGTCATCGTGAAAAATTACGAACTGACCTTTAAAAATAGGTAAAAGGAATGTGTTGCAAAACTATTATTAAGTGGCACATTATGAAAAACCAGACCCTAGTGAATTACAACTTACAACTACTTACTTACTGACTATGTGCGATATGAATGGAGACCAAAAACAGTTTGAAGAATCCAAACCATCTGAAGCAATTTTTCAGTACGGGGCCATTCTAAGTTCGGTGTTTTTAAATCAAATAAATTCCTGAAAAATTCTTTTTTTTGCAGTCAAATTAGGGGCCCAGAGTTAGCACAACAAATTCGTAGAGCTCTGGATTAACTGAAGTCAATGCTTGTCAAAAAACCATTAAAATCAATGTCAGAAAATAAGAAAAGTGCGATGTCGATTTCGATAGAATGTTTGACAGTAGAAAATTAAATTGAAGCCTGCGTTGAAAAACAGATTTCCATAGATAACTCCGGCTTATTTTATTTGGCGAATTAACAAACTCTGGTTTAACTTAGAGGAGTTGTTCACTTCCTTCTTCGTAAAGATGATGCAGTACTGGCTGAAAATAATGGAGACAAAGCTGCAGCTGGGAAACCTGTCAAAGTATTGAATACACCTAAATTCAATATTAAAAACAAAATGCAACGCTGCAAGAGTTTTATTTGACGATTTGATGTTAAGAATTCTAGGGAAATACGTGCATGTCAATCAATCTTCAGCTGTTCGAACTAGTTAGCTTTTACAATCCGAAAAATGTTTAAGGTTCTTCACTGCACTTCAAATAATATATCTTCGACAAACAAAAAATACAGATCGCCTAAATTAAAAAAAAAAATGTATCCCAATGTGGTATATATAACAAATTGGAATAGTTTATGGTTATCTTCAATCCAATCCGATACTCACATAAACTTAGCCCCCTAGAGCTAAAAATAGTTAAATTCATTTCACGTATTTATACTTATCACCAATTTTAAAGAAATAAAATAAATATCTGATGAGGTGGGCGCACGCCGCACAAACTAAATAGACAATGAAAAATTGTCAAACAAAAAAAATTAGTCTCATACCACACTCATTTAAAAGAATTTCATCAAAAATGTCACAAAAAAAAAGTCATGCAGAGCATCGGAAATGAAGCCCAGCAGGGTTCTATTTAATTAAAGCCATTAAAAAACATTGAAACTCGATACTATGCAGCCCTTATTAGAAAAAATGCAAATGAAATAAAAAAAGAAACAAAATTGAATATTTGTAAATATGATTTTCTTGTGGATTTTATTACTAAAATTCGATTTGTATGCATCCATAGTATATGCATTTAGAGTAGGTGTGACTGAGCTTTCGAATTCTTTTGTTTTCCTTTTCGAATTAACCCAATAATGCATGTGATATGCATAATGATGCATTTTTAATTTCAAACATGAAAACAAAAAAAAAAAAATGTTTAATTTATTAATAAGGTCTAAGAATAAATTTAAACATTTTTTTGTTTTTAAACTCAAGAAGCCTACGTATACAATGGGTTCAGTTTAGTATGCCTATACGATTTAATTAATTAATTTATGAATTTTTTACAAACAAAAAATAATATATTAATGTGTTTAGGGAATAACATACGCGTGGCTCCTTGAATAACCTTAATTAGCGCATAATTCATCGACTTACCTGAAACGAAAAGAGAAAATGTTAATTAGTTGAATTTATTTAAAGATCTTCGATTAAAAATTAAAAAAATTACACAACGATTATAGAAGGTTTAGATAGAGATTAAAAAATAAGGTTTTGTGGTACTATTTTACGGGACTATAGCGAAACTCATGGTCAAATAGTACTAGTTGTTGCTTAGAAAGTGGTTCAGTTTGCTTTAGCAGGCTCGGTATTGAGGCGGTTCTGCTTTGCTCCTATAAGCTTACAATAAGTCAAGGTCTTTAAAATTCAGCTTAAGTTATTATTTGATGGATATCGTTAAAGTTATTGAACACTCGGGAAATATTTTTTCTCAATCTTTTAAACAAGCAAGTTCCACCAGAATTTATCAATTGCAACAATACCAATTTTGTTTTGGAATTCTGGACCTGATGTATAATTTTGATCAGAATCCGTTGTGTAGTTAATGAGAGATTCGAAAAATTCTACGGTAGGTACCGCTAATAACATTTTATGTAAAATATTTTTTTGAACGAAATGTCGACTTTTATCAAAATCGTTAAAGTCGTTTTCGATATAATTATGATTTTCACTTTTTTGCTAAAATCAAATAGTGTGTACAGAAATAAAGCATATTTTTACATTTCGGGTCATACCAATTAGAACAGTTAATTTGAAACTCAGATAATCAAAATTATGTACGTAGTTTTGAAACGACAGAGTTTCGCATACAGCACTTACAAGAATGATTTTCTTTTAAAATTGTTGTAACTGTTAATGACATTTTAAAACTATTTCCTTTACTTTGTTGATTAATTTTTTTGTTTAATTGTTTGAGTCCATTTCTAATTTTAAAAAAAATTGCAAACATGTATGAACGTTTAATTATTTTCTTGAAAAAATATTTTTTTTTTGAACCACCCTAATTTGGAAAAAAAGTCGATCAAAGCATAGAGAAGTTGACACTGACCTTGCGTACGAGTACTTGTATAAAAACGTACCCCGTAAGACCTCATTTAGGAGTAGCAATTGTACAAATGTCATGGTCCTTCAAACTTTGGTCCGTGGTTCAGAAATTTCAACTCTCCTATTTCCACTAAACGATTTAGTCTCACAGATTTACCTCACAAAAATCTCAGAAATCGGGGAGAGACTTAAGAAAATAATGACTCATAATGCTCAAAAACAACGAGGAGGCGTGACAGGGTTCACTGTAAGCATTTTGTAATTATAAAATCATTCCCCAATTCAATGCACGAACTTTGCGATTTAAAAAAAAAAACTGAACGAATTGATGTATCGTTACAAGGTAAAAAGACAACAGTTTTCAAGGTCTTGAACAAAATAACTGCCTTCAGAGGGAAATTCGATTTTTGGATTATTTGAGTTGGTAAGAGAGAAATAGGAAGCTTTACGTCATTCAGTTAGTTTGTTGGCGATAACCACTCAGAAATGTTTCAAGGTGACGTATTTGAAGAATTGGTTCAATATCTAACTGCGATGCGCGCATATTATGTCAAACGAGATAGCTAAAAGATTTGACTAGAACAATTTATGCAGATAATTCATTTAGAACTAGATTAGATTTAGACTTTATTGAGGCTTTAAATTTTAAATTACAATGTTTGAATACAAGTCGGGTACGACCTGGTATAAAACCGTCGGTCAGATTGATATAATAAAATAACAGTTAATATACATTTTATACAATGTTTTTTTTTTTTTTATATATTAAAAAAAATATAGATCAAAAGCTTTCTGTTACGATTCTCTTTCTATAGCTTAGTGCCAAACGAACAAATTTGTAAAAATTTTCCCAACTTTCTGCCCCATTTAGAATTAGTACGACTTCGTCTAGAGTCAGATGGTTTTTTCCAAAAATATCTCGTCTAATTTCTTGGAGAAGCGGACATGATCCCAGAAAGTGAGCCACGTTTTCTCTAGCGCGCATGTTGCAGATTTCACATTCGATAGGCAAGTTTGGTCTATGTGGTATGAAGTTAAGAGGCAGAATTTCCCCTCTTGCTAGTATAAGTGATATCATCTCTGTGGGAGTCTTATCGTTAAATTAGTTTTGAGGACCTAGGTCAAGCTGCAGGTTGCTGTAATACTCTCTATATTGTGATGCTTTGGCTTTGCTGATGAAGCTTTGATGGATTTTTTCATCTAATTTGGCCAACAACTGATACAAAGTTTGTTTTAAAACCGATTGATCCTCCAAATTTAGCTCAAGCGTTTCATCCAAGGAACTAGAAATATCATACCAAACGCCGACAAAGTTGAGTTTGTTTGAGATATTCTAACACTCACTTAATCAGTCTTGTTGAGCTCATTTTTAGTAATTTGAGCACATAATCGAAATGGGCTTTAAGGGTGTCAATAAACAGCGGAGGTAACCCCTTTTCAATATGAAGCATGTAGTTTGGGGTCGTTGAAGGAAGAGAGAAAACTCGCTTCAAGAAGAACCGAACAGATTTTTCAACATCCTCGTATTCTTTATAGCCCCACACCTGCGCTGAGTAAAGCATAATCGACTTGGCTACTGCTTGAAGAGTTTGTACTTAGTAGAGTGATGGATAGCTTTGTTTAGAACTATGAAGCCTACAAAAAAAATGTATTAGAATCTTCTCAGTTAATTTAATTGGTTTCAGGCATTGCCAGATAGTTCTTTTCGGACTTTTTTGATGTTCACCTAACAAGACTGATAGAAACCTGTCGGTTGCACTTTTATACAAATGTAAAAAAAATTGTTTAAACATAATTATATAACGGATACACAGAATTCTGTAAACGACTTCTCAAAGATTTTGAAATGTTTTCCTATAGGATTCAGCACAGGAAATCCTTTAGTTAATATGGATTTTTCTTTCGAATAATTTTATGTTCGTATCCCAATTCTCCAAACAAAAACAACAACTTAAGCAAAAAATAATATTTTCCACTTTTGGGAAAACCATACTTAAACCGTCAAATTTTCGTAGTAAAATCAAAAACAACACCAACAAAAATAATTCCCCCCCAGAAGTTAAATTTCGGGAATAAAATTTCCCAGCAATTTATTCCTTCAGAACAAAACTTTTCTGTAACGTCGCCGTCGTCAGTTGTTTATGTGTTTGTCTTTGTCACATCTTCCCTCTAGGCCACATCAATAATTCATCAACTAATTCCGCACTATCTTCCTACAACGATTAATTGTGACACGACTACCAGGCCAAGCCATTTGAAGTGGTGGTGGTTGGGAGACGTACCTAAACGTATGAAGTTATAGAAGATGGATAAAAAGTTTTATATAGTTCACCCAACAAAACTCAAACTCAAATCCCTTGTCAGCTATATAGTTGGAACTTGCAAAGGGAAACGTCAAAAACTAATCCCTCTCGATCCAAGAAGGAAGAAGATCAATCACAAGTGTGCTACAGACATCATCATCATCATTGTCAGCCACCATCAACCAGGCTCACCCCATATAGTTTTTGTTTGCCCTCAAACTTTATTATATATTAAATTTACAATATGAACACAAGTAGGTATATCTGTATACTCGTATATTGGATAGAAGAATCTCATTCAAGGATTTGAGGTCAACAACTTTATGCTCTTGGCAAAGTTATGGTATAGGAAAATACCACCCCCAAAAGATCAAGAGTGTTGAAGTTGAAGAGTACTATAGTATAGCTATACCTATATAGCATGAAATAAACTACAAAGGACAACATCTATTCGTTCTTAAGCTGCTAAATCTACATCTTTCCACATGCCTCAGTTTCATTTAAAGTTCATGGTGAGCTGGTAGTGGATGGGTGGATAGCTTCTGGCATCCCGCAACAGACAAATTAATAATGACACTCTTTTATCCCCAAACAAAAATGTGTTTTAGTTTTAGTGCTTCTGCTAGCTACTCCTGCAGCAGCATCAGTATTGTCGTACGTTGATGCTGCTGCAGAACACAACAAATATTG
The DNA here is from genome assembly GCA_910595825.1 of Philhelius pedissequus. Taxonomy (NCBI): domain Eukaryota; kingdom Metazoa; phylum Arthropoda; class Insecta; order Diptera; family Syrphidae; genus Philhelius; species Philhelius pedissequus. Next base: position 46,741,082 of record OU343161.1, on the reverse strand, counting down.
ACACTATTTATATAGTATGTGTCCCCCAAACATGGCTTCTGCCGCCACACTTGCAGACACAACCATGTCATACAGCACCCTACTCCACCATACATACACCTGTGTTTTGCTCCTGATGAGCTACTAAGGTTGTTGGCAGTCCATCGATCGATGCGGAATTGTGATGTAGGTACACTACGAGCTAATGGACCGAGACCCATACTGGACCAGAGCCAGCTGCTCTCGTTCTCCAGCTTCACACAAATATGTCCAGGACTCCTGCATGCTCCATGATTATGTCCAGCCGAGTGATATTTATTTCACCTGGTGTGATAGAATGTAGGTTGGAATGGTATCTACTCGTATATAGGTAAGGTACTGTTAGCAACTGAAAATGTGAAAACGTTTTCGGGATGCGTCATTAACTCTTTTGTTGATTTTCCATTAAAATGTTCTCTCGACAACGCGTGCTTCTAAATAGGGACGACAACGACGAACGGCAAAACGAAAAAAAAGAGAACGAGGCACGACACAGGACAGAAGGTAGGTATCCTTCTAGCAGATTCTATACATGACAATGACTCCCAACAAAGCGGATATTTATTTGCAGGTTTGTGTGCTTTGTTATGTTATGCTGTACTTTACGTACTCCATATACTCGTACATACATACTTTATATGTGTAGAAATATAATGGCGCGGACTCTCCATATTGTACTAGTATACTCGAACAGGTATATGTACCAACATTATATCCTTATATTGTATAGTTAGAACTGGACGTGATGCTAAGGAGGATTCCAAGCTGAAACATGTGACGATATGTGCTTGTTGAGTTGATTCACATTTTGTCTGTTGTATTTTATATTCTGCAGAATGGAATCGTGCAAATGTGTATATGCACCTTTTCTGTTCTGACCCAGCCATTCATTTTGTTTCCAGCCCTACGGTCATATTTAACGGTACAAGGTGCGTGGGTTTTTTTGTTTTTTTTTTTAATTTAATGCTGGATTTTAGTTCAAGATTTTTTATTTCTATTGTCTCAGATAAGCGCAGAGGTTGAATTTTTAATTTGTATAAAAGAATAGTTAGGAGAAATAAATACACATATTTATATGCAGGCTTAAAGTTCGGTTGCTTAAGCATCACACCTGAAATTTCAGGAGACAAAATGTTGCTGGAAATTTTAAATACTAAGCCCCAGTTTCAAAGTGCAAGTTTAAACTCCACTTTTGGTTTAAACCTAAGATCAACTATTTATTTGGTTTCATAGTGTCGTTTAAGCCTTGAACTGAGTTCAATTTGTAGTTAAAGTTAACCGAGATTATTCTGCCGTTTAAACTTCAGTTCAGCGTTTGTATTGTTATTTCTTTTTTCAGAAAATATTATTTTTATCAAGTTTTGAAAGTGATTTTGAATATTATTTATTTATTATTCTCATTTGGCTATCGCTGACCAAAATCAGAATAATGACGGTACTTTGAAACAAAATAAATCTTCCCTCTCTTGTCAATAGCACCAATCATTTGTTGTTGTTTCGCGTGTTTTTTGTGTCAGTGAGTGAAAGGGAGACAAGACAAGAAAAATTTAGCTAAACGAAGTTCAACTGATCTGAAAATTAGATTTCACTGTGAAACCGGGCGAGTTAAACCAAAAATTTAAACTCAGCTTAAGGTTCAGCTGATCTTAAGTTTAAGCTCCCACTGCGAAACTGGGGGAAATAGTCAAGTATTTATTAAGGCTCTATTGAATGTTGTGTAAATTCATATTCATAGAAAAATGTCTGACAGATTTTAGTTTATGTACCAATCAGATATCATCAGCAATTAAAAAACCGTTGGCACCCCAGGGACTATAAGATCTTGTCTAACATATGCCTTAAGTGTTACGGCTCGCACACCTGGCGACGTCCGCCAAACTCGGCAGAACGAACCAAACGTTTGTAGAAGAAAGAGAACACGAGCACCACTTTAACTGACATCGTCCAATGACGTCCTTTATTCACTGAAAAAAACGACACATCCGAACTTGTTCGGATTTCTCGTCAGTTTCCATGTAAGGTTATATGAAAAGAACTTCACAGTCGCATTACACTCAAGAGCGGTATCGACAGATAACGGATTGAGTGTATGCAAGGGGCGTCAGAGACAGTCGTCCTAATTGTTCCGACAAAATATCGGCTAATAATTCGGGTTTAGTGCAGGCGAAGCTTTACTCTTTACCTTATACCACTTGACCTCTACATTAAATATCTGGTATCTTTCGGCGCGCTAAGACTTACAGAGTAAAAATTCTGGCTTGCCAAACCTTACGCCTACTGCAAATCAGCAAATTCAAATTCTACCAGATATTCTGTCGACAAATACTGACTACTGCATATCTTTCTACTGTGAGTTATTACAAAAGTATTGGCGAAAGATAGAGAGGCCAACAATCTTTTAGTCCAGTCGGGTAAAACATTTGAAATGGAAAAAATTAATTCGTACAATTTTCTTTCACATTTCGTTAGGGGGGGTCATAATTAGCCCTTTTGAATTTAATGAAAATTTTAATTTGGGCCATAACTTCGCCGTTTTTGATTTCTGACACAAAAAATAAAGGTAAAACCTTTAAAAATTTTATTTTATTTCGCGAGATATTAATAAAATATGTTTGTGACCTGTGACCCCCTTCTGGGACTATGAAATATTAATACGTACAATTTTCTCTTATAGTTTGTTGGGGGGACCATTAGTAGTCTAAAAATCTATTTTCGGGAAAATAATGCTGGAGTTTTAGTCGCCATTTTGAATTTAATGAAGAATTGGGTATCTTCTTTTATTCATATACAACCATTTCGCGCAACACCGTGGAGATTGAGTTGAAGTAGGAGCGTTTTTTTTTTCTTTGAAAACTCAAAACAGTTTTTCATTAATATCTCGCGAACGGTAAGTTTTTTGGGATAGGTATTAAGACTAAAGTTGTAGAAAATTAAATTTCCTAAAAGTTGTACCTATATTATTTTTGTCAAAAATCAAAAATGGCGAAGTTATTGCCCAAATTAAAATGTTAATTAAATTCAAAATGGCGGCTGAACCTTCAGCGTGATTTTCCCGAAAACTGAGATTTAGACTACTTATGACCCCCCCCCCCCCCCCCAATTAACTGTGAAAGAAAATTGTACGAATTAATTTTTCCATTTCAGCCCTATTTTTTGACAACCCGACTGGACTATTTACCGGTGGATCTTAAATGGAGTGTTGTGTCGTGGCAGGAATTTTTTCAGAGTCTCTCAATGTGTGTAGATCTTTCCAACTTCCCGACATTGCGTCTTTTAATCTGAAGTACTAGCTATAATAGATACATGCAAAATTCTTAAATTAAATCCAACTAAAAATCTGAACTCGGCAATAATCACAGAGAACTAATCGGCTATCAAAGCCGTAAGTTCGACGAGAAAATCTTCAAAACTGATACAATAATGCCGAAAGAGATTGATAATCTGGACTTTAATTATAGTCACTTTAATATGGGTTCCAGGATACAGTTGACTGGGGGGTAATAAGCGGTTAGACGAACTGGCCTGACATAGAGCAGCCCTTCATAGCTCGCTTGGGGAGTCCCCCATCTTACTTGCTGCTTTGAAAATTCTCTCAATTTACCTTTCAAAGTCTAACAGGAGGTAGAGTAATCTAACCTATTGTACCACATCTAGAACTATTATGACCTATCTAAAATAAATCCCGCATAAACTTTTGGTATGTAGACCTAGGCAAGACATAGCAACGGCATTCGCTACTTGCACTGGACACTGGCCTTTGGGGTAGCACGCAGCAAAGCTGGGTATGCCCCATAACATCACCTACTGGCGCAGTTGAAAAATCAGCTGGAAAAAGAAAAAGTATTTCATTTCATCTGCCAGTGTCCCGCCTTGGCCAAATTGAGAAAGCAATCCTTTTGAATAGCTTTACTATCGGATCTAATCGAATTTTCTGATAAAAATATCAGTCTTCCTAATCTATTTCCTAAACGATACGCTGGTAATGAGAAACGTGACTTTACGTTGGTATCCAACACGACAGCAACAATTAAACAGAAACTCAGCGAAGACCTTCAAACGGTGAGATGCAACACAGCAAACAAAAAAAAAAAAAAACTGTTAAAAAATCAAGCGGTCATCAAACATACAGAGATTTGAAACAATTAATATTATCTGTCGAACGTGTCGCCCAAGCTTTCCCTGCTCAGATAATTCAAAAAATTTTATTCTCTCCATTGACGTCAGTCAGCATGTCGAATCTCTGCCTGATGAATACACACATGGTGTTATGGCCACTTCCCATCGAACGTATCACTTATCCAACGTTCAGACATGTCCCCGTTGTTGTATGAATCTTTCGATGTCATTGATGTTAATAATAAAAAGTAAGGGACCTCAATGACTTCCTTGGGGGACCCCGATAGGTATGGAGAAAGCGTATTTTTAAAATTAATACTGTATAGTAGTGCGGTTTCTTAAGTAAGAAGATGCCCATTTCAAGAAGATAAATCTAACATCAAGGGTTGACTTAACACAATTTGAATGAGACACATGTTGATAGAACGAGGTAGAAATGGACCGAGTGAAAAATTGGGCAAATAATGGAAGTATGCTGCATCCTGGTTGAAAACAATCATCTGTAAAACATTGGTAGAAAAATGTGGGAAACCCATTTGATATTTCATCAACTTAGGTAGGGCTAGAGTCAGCTAATCGATCAATTAAGAATTGAGAAGACTTTATTTTTGCAGAAGTTGAATTGAGCTCAAAAAAATATCATTGGTCTTCTGATGACTTTCAGTTTAAATGACGAAGATAACCTGAAGAACTAAAGGGACCACTTAGATCTATGAGTTCATCAACTTGATTATATAGAATGCTTGATGCATTAACAATACAAGATAAAGAAGACATTGTCATGAGGTTTGAATCCATTGCGTTTTTGAAAGCAAATGATATGCTATATCCGTATATCCCTGACTTCAATCGAATGTCTCCTCTTTTAGAAGGGACTTCTATTTTTCAAGAAATAAACTGTCAACAACTATTAATTGATGCTACGAATTACGAAAACAATGGATTGGAGAAACATTTAAACTATTAACAAAATTGTGTCTAAATAAAGGAATTTAATATCTTCTGGTTGACATTTCCAATGAAATATTCTATACCCGTCAAAGCATAATTTGTCTTCTTTTTGTCGAGCCATTAATATTCAAATTCCATTGAATGATGGCACAGATTTCGATGGATTAATACATATCTGGGAAGCCACAGAAAATAACCCTTAAAACGTAACCTAGTTACTAGAAGAAAATCCCACACTGAAAATGGTCAAGTCTCACTGGATTCTTAGAAATCACAATAACGCTCTTATTTCATGATATCTAGAAGACAACCATTAATGAGGAATGGAACTGAAAAAAAATGTGAACCGAACCTAATTACATTATGATTATTTATTAATAGATCAATGTTATTTTTCGTGACGATCTTTACTACATGTTTCTTAAAGTTAAGGATTTCGAGTTGGTACTTTCTCACTGTAAAATAACACACGTTTTGCACTTTGAAGAACCTAAAACTATGTTTCCACATTTGCTAGTTTGGAGATAAAAGTTTCACAGATTTTAATAGCTTGAGATGTCTGTTAGAATTATTAGAGTTTATTTCCTGAAAGTACTTTGATAGATGAGCCTAATTGATAGCTATTCTGATAGTTATCCATTGGAAGGTATGATCGGATACAGCTGTTTTAATTGTCGAAGCTGTTCTTGAAAAGATAAACAAAATTGGTTGCTGTCAATTCGATGCAGACTTCAAACTGAACTTGTTGAGTAAATTGCACTTATATTTTTTCCCATTGTTATTTCTGCTCCGAAATAGTTTATTAGTACTTTCACGAAGCCTCACAAAAATTATATTTCCGTATATGAATAAGAACTGTGTTAAAATTTTGCGAACTGAGTTCAAATGTGGGCCCATTACTGACTTTACTGGACACCCTTAAAGGATATTAAAAAAAGATTTTATGGATTTTATCCGTCTTAGATACTATACATTTCTGCATAACTGATTTTCTCCTCCACATTGGTTGAGACAGTTTGTATCTTATTCCTATTCAATTGCCCTTTCTCTAGGCTGAGGCTGAGGTCAATTCGTTAAAATTAACATCTTCTTTTTTCCATTAAATTCCATTATTTATCACGGTCCTCATCTAGCAAAGGTAAACAAAGGGGGATTTGTGTACCATGAATCATTTTGTTAATGCTTAAAAATAAAATGGTAAGTCATTCTATTTTCCATAAGATAAAAGAAAACTTTCCAAAAAAAAAAAAATGAAAACTTCTTCACCAAGAATCAACTTAGACGAAGAGCAAACAACAACAAAGAAACATTTTCATCCCTTTTTTAGCAATTACCCGGCGAAAGTAGAATAGAAGAAAAAGTATATATATGTAATTCCTAATCAGACATGGCTGAGTACAACGTCATCTTAATACTGCCAACGACTTCAAAGATACGGCAATCTTGCCTTGAATAACTTTTCCAAAAAAAAAAAAAATTCAAATACAAATACAACAACAATTATATTATTTAAGCCATCCAGCTTATCAAGCTTCTTCCACACACCTACCACCCACACACTCAAGAACTTTAGCTGGTAATTTTTTAGGGTGGCACGATGTGTTATTCAACCCTTTAATTACAACAAACCAACTGGTTTTTGTTTATTTTTGACTTTAATGACGGCCGAGTTATGAACTTAAAAATAAAAAAGGAAATTCTGCCGCAGACTTAAGGAATCGTAAAATTGGTTAAGAGAGTAACTAATTACCAACATGGCGCACGTGCTCTTAATTTTCCCAATAATCTGTCCCTCAGTTTGCGGTGCTATATTACTTCAAGGAAAACTGATTATTAAATTTAAATAATTTAATAACAGAAAAAAAATAAGTGTAGCTGGCCCTTAATGAAAAAAGGGTTTATAGATTTTTTTTAAAGAATAAAGTTAAGACGAAGAAGCTGAATAAAAGACTGAAATAGGCAGCTTATGGTTGGTTTCCTTACCCTAGAGGGAAAGCAGAACTTTGAAGAATACTAAAAAAGTATTGGAAATCGATTACGAAATTGACATACTTTTGTAGGTTCAAAATGAAGGCTTTTTAAATTTGCTCTGAGTAGCTCTAAGTAGGTTGAGGAAAACAGCTGGTTAATAAATGTTTCCACTTATTTGCATATGGTAACCCCACGTGCATGTGTAGGTTTTCCAGGCATACAGCCCTCGCTTTTTAATACTTTTAGATTTTCAAGCCTTTTGCATAAGACTTTGAAAATATACCCTTGTGATTGGTTTGCATATCAAACATGGCATATTTTGCTGTATGAATTCTGCTTCTCTGATTTGTTGTTGTCATACAACAATGTGTGTGCGAATAATGTAAATGTTGGAATGCAGCATAAATAGTTCTTGCATTTTTATTATCTTTTCTAGAAAACTAAATCAAAATATTCATATCATACAACAAAGTAAATATTATACCATACTCTTGTAATGAACTGAGCATCGACAAAACAAAATTAAATGCACGACTGGATCGTACGAACTTGCTCTTGTAGCTAACAACTTAGGACCTACATTTAATGTAGTATCCAGTGACGTAGGCAAAAATTAGTAAAGAGGAAATATAATAAGGTAGAAATAAATGGATAATACACATAATAAAATGTTTTTATATTGCTTAGTTGCAAAGATGCCATTTTAGTTCCTGAAAATGTAAGAATATATACAAAAAAAATTCAAAAATCGTTGGAGCGGTTTTTTTAAAAAAAATATAGTATAGCAAAAATATTTACGATGTTACCAACTCGTGCACTCTAATAATTGATGCCAAAGATAACTTTTTAGTTCGAAATAGTAATCCATCTGCTCCTATTTTATATGGATTGCCAAAGATCCATAAAGAAGGTGTTCCACTTAGACATGTCTCTTCTTCCTTTAACGCTCCATCACAGAAGTTTAGTAAAAAAAACTAGCATGTATATTACCAGATGTCTTAAATTTCCATCTCGAATATGCTTTGAAAAATTCCTTTCAGTTTATTGATAAGGTTAAGGACCACCAAATGCAAAATTAGTTTCCTTTGATGTTAAAAATTTGTTTCCATCAGTTTCAACTTTAAAACTTAAACAATTATTGAAATGCCGAATCTTCGAAAATCTAAAAGATGAACAAAAGAGCCTACAATTGGTTAAACTTGTCTCCTTATGCATCGACCAAAATTATTTTGAGTTTGATGGGAGGTATTATAGTCAAAATTGAGAGTCCACATTCAGAGCAGATATGTGGATGACATTTTTTGTATCTGGACCTCTTGGCTTTTGTTGAAAATGTACTAAACAAATTAGACCCCAAGTTACAGTTAAACTTTCTTGATCTAACAGTTTCAATGTCTTCAAGGAAACTAGTCTTCGACATCTTTAGAAAAAGTACAGCTACAAGTCTTCAGCCCACCCACTGAATATTAAAATGTCCGCATTCCACTCAATGCTAAATCGCCTTCTAAAAGTACCACTCAGTCGAACCAATTTTAAAAAAGAACTTGTTTTAATAAAAAAATATCGCAACTGCTAATGGATATAACCCCAAAAATATTCACCGCTTGTTACAAAAGAAATCCAGACAACATACACTGCAATCTATTTTTCTTTTGGATAGAGATAAAAATGATGGAATGTGGAGCAAGATTCCTTATGTTCCCGGTGTTTCGGACAAACTCTCCAAGCCACTCTTAGAAGCAAAAATTAAGCCAGCGTTCTTTAACAATTTTACTTTAAAAAACGATCTATGTAACAACAAATTCAAAAAACCAGTTCATAAAAATAAGAAAAGTAGAGTTTACAAAGTTATTTGTAAAGAATGTAATAGAGTTTACATCGCAAAAACTTCAAGATCACAATAAGATCAAGATCAAAAATAATACTGGAACATCTGAAAGCCTCAACATATCATGTTCCTTCTTCTGGTCTGTCCCAGCATTTGACGAACACTGGTCATGGATGCTCTATCGACGATGTCACACTGCTACATAATCTTCCGGCAGGCAGGGTCTTAGACAAATATGAGGTTTTTGAAATCAACAAATATAAACTGTTAAATGTTCTCAATTGTCAAATAGATTTGACGAATAACAGTCCTTTGTTAAATTAAAAAAAAATATTTTTGTTCTAACGTTTTTTATATTTTTTAAATTAAAAAAAAAAAGTTATTGTAATAATTCACCACTAGTACCTTGTTTTGAATGTTATTGTCAGTGCCCTGAAGATGTCCTAAGATAAACGCGTCGGCATTTTTGTTAAATAAATATTTATATAAAAAAAAAATAAAAAAAATGTATACTGTTGAAATAACAATGTTTTTTTAATTATGTTTTCTAAAAATGTTCAGAACAATTAATTTCCACCAAGTGGCGAATAATCGCTCTATTGAGTATATAAAAAAATGTATTTATTTATTTATTAAAAATCGAAAAACTTTTTTTTTTGAAGGGAGTATTTGGATAAGAAAAAATATTTTAATCGGTTCATCAATAGCGAGAAAGTCAAAAATATGAAAACTGGTTCTATGGGAAGTACCGTTAATAATTACGCAAAATAAAATATTTCTATGCTTTAAAGTGTACTAATTAAAGAACACACACATTTTTTTATAAAATTCTTAGAGCCGTTTTTGAGAAATAAATTTTTTCTTAACGGTTTCTTAATATTCGTATGGTACTGGGACGTACCGTTGTTTTTTATTTTAGGAAAATAATTTTTTAACTGATAATGTCAAAAAACTACCAAACACGAAGTTTGGAAAAAATCTATTAGTCGTTTTCGAAATTTTGAGTTTTCAAAAAAAAAAATTAAGTTCCAAAAAATTTTGTGTAAAATTTTAGTATACAATAGTGTTTAAACTTTCAGGAGCTTCTGCGTAAAAAAAATTCAAAAAAATCAAATTAAACGTTTCCGAGAAAATCGAAAACCAAAAAAATGGTTGTAAAATAAAAAATGATACCAAAAATAACAATTTTTTCAAAAAAAAAAAAAATATCAAAAGGTACCCTTTCCCTTCATTAATGAACTGATTTTTACTTGCGATTATAGAGGTACTATAAGGCAAGTTATGCATTCGTCGAAAAGAAAAGTTATGAGATAACAATCAAACATGACATTACAATGATAGCCAAGACGAAAAAAGATGGTCTAAAAATTCTGTCCGTCTGTATGTCTGTCTGTCAGTCTGTCTGTATGTATGTATAGACACCTACAGCCCAAACGGGTGGGCCGCATTGCTTTAAACTTGGTATATAGAGTATTTTAGGTATTGTACAGAGGGGAAATTGAAATTTTTTTTTTAGCTCAAAAAATAACCGTACCTGCCATATAACCGTTAAGTTCAAACCTTTTTTTCTCGGAAACGGTTCTAACGATATTGATAAAAAAAAATCAGTGTGGGTTTTTTAGCTACGACCGATCATATAGTTGAAAAAAAAATAGAAAAATGTCTAAAAACGGTACTTTCCATAAGACCGTTTTTTTTGCTTTCCACTATCTCAAAATGGCTTAACCGATTCTTTCGAAATTTCACAAAAATATAGTTTAGGTTGCCAAATTATACCGCGTACCAATATTTTTAATTAATATTTTTTTGTATTTTTAAAATCATTTAAAAAAAAAAAAATTTTTAAAAATAATTATTCGAAAACTGCTCAATAAATTTTTTTCAAAAATTATATTTATTTGTATTTTCTGAATACCTATGAATTGGCGTTTTTGAATTTTTTTTTTTAATATTTTCAAAAAGTTTAAAAAAAAAAGAAATAAAATGGCGTACTTTTTTTGAGCTCAAATTTTAAGTATATTTATTTCAGAATTTTGAATTATTTTTACTATAGTTAAACAGATTTAATCTTTTGTTTTTAAGTTTATATAATTAAATATTTAATATTGTCATACCAATTTATTTTAAAACAAAATTAATGAAATTTTGTATATGCATATACAAAATTGAGTTAAAAATGACTTTAAAAATATATTTAGATTTTTAATAGAAATCTTTTGCATACGATGTGATCGAACATAAGAGCAAGTTCATGCGATCCAGTCGTGCATTTTATTTTTATAAGAATCGTTGGAGCCGTTTTTTGAGAAAAATAAGATTTTTCTTTTTGGCCAAAAAAATTTATGGGGGCTACTGTTATTTGTCGTCTTAAAAAAAATGAAAAAAACGAAAAAATAATATGTACCAAGTTTGAAGCAAATCCACCGAACCGTTAAGGCAGCAGACTCGAGGACAGACAGACAGACAGAAAGACGGAATTGCGGGAGCCACTTTTTTGGTGTTCTCTATGATCGTAATGTCATGTTTGATGGTTAGAAGAAAAAAATTTTTAACGAATACATAGCTTGCCTTATAGTACCTATAATCGCAAGTAAAAAACGTCAAAATATATGAAATCTTCAATACATCATCTTTCAAAAAATCCCTTTCATCGGAAAACACATTTAAAAAAAAACCATTTGACACTTGAGTATTATGTCCTTAAGTATTATGTATGATTTTCAAATGAACTTCAATTCACCACAAAAAAAAAGCAACAAATGTAAAACAAGCTTAGGAATATCTTCAACAAAAAAAAATGTACGAAAAAAAGTTAAAAACTTCACTCTTGGCATTAAAAGGGTAACATAAGATTTAAAAAAAAAAAGAAATGTACGAGTATATACAGAAAATTTCCATTCCATTAAGCCTTTCTGGATGAATCTCTGTTCGAAATGTAAAAGGGAATTCTGTCTCGAGCAGGTGCGATACAGGAAAAATTCCACAATAAATCTATTTCTTCGTCAAGTGTGTTGAAAGGATTCTCGATGGTGCTGATGGGTTTCTCTACATCGTCGTTCGGTTGGTTGTATTGTAGATTGGAGTAGAGTGGAAGTGGAAGTGAGGAGCAGAAGTGGTCTGGTGCGAATAATTCATCCCTATAGTACTTTTGTCTTGTGTTCCTCTATATATCACACCAAAAGTCGAAAATCTCAAATGAAAGAGGATGTAACCCAACCAACGGAACCAACTACTGCTGTACGAGCCAAAAAAACCAAAGGAGTAGTACCACCTACCAACCTACCTACTATAAAATATATATCTACCAACAGCAAAAAAAGAAGAAGGATAATAGTGTTGTTATGCAAGACTGATCCTGGTTTAACTCCGAACTTGTGGAGAACTTTCACAGTACTTCCTCGCTACCACATACACCTGTTCTCAATATACATATACACACATATGTATACACACTCTCTAATATGTTTAAAACCTTTATCGAAGAAGACGAAGAAGAAGAGCTGCAAATGAATAATCCTTTTTGGTAGGAGTTTTCCTTTTGCATTTCCCGTTAACTCTTCACTGTGAATACAGGATGTGCACACGTCTGCGGTGTGGTCTAGGATGACTGCTGCTGTAGGATTGTGGTGGTGCTGCAAGAAGGCGAGTGGAAGAAGGGGGTATTTTCAATTTCCTTCAATTGGTGAAAGAGCGTCATATTTTACAATTTTACCATAGTCCTCCTGCTATCACCTCAAACCCAGAGGCAAATATCCTGGCAGCAGTCATTTATGGCAGACATTCGAAAAGGCTTTTCCATCAGAGGTTGAGAGAAAGAAAGAGAACGGGGAGACTTTATAGTAGCTGATGATGGGTAGGGTAAGTCCTACTCCTCATGGAAGAAGTTCTGGTTGTGTGCTGCGTACGAAAGTATAGAAATTAAGGAAAGAACGTTGTGCTCCTTGCCATTTGGCAAATGCTTCTCATGTCCACTATCAAAGTCCGGAGTATGGAATGGATAGTATTAGAGCAGAGAGTATGTACTGAATGTTAGTGCGGAGAAATAAAACAAACTTCTACTATTAGAACTATGGAGAATCTTTTGCAGGCAGGCAGGAGAACCCTGACAGTTTATTTGAGGGGTCCTTTTTGCTTATTCTTGGTTTTTTTTTTGTGTTAACGAAACTGGATGCCAAAACTACGATGAAGTCAAGCAAAAGTATGGAAAAACGTGGTGGTTGTACTGCTGCTGGAACCAAAGTTCACATCTAAAATTGTATTTAGTTCTTAATGATTGTTCCTTGCTTTAAGAGGGGAGCCCATATCAAACAAACACACACACAAATACACTTATATTTAACATCCCATCCCGTTGCCGATAATAGAAAACCCGGGAAAGGCAGCCGCCATTTTAACAGTGCTGCCAGCAGATTGTGATGTGTATTTCCATTAGCTTTATTGATTAAAACTTTTTTCGAGCTTAAGGGGGGAGCGTTGTTGGTTGAAAACTCTCCAAGGATATTCGTTCTTGCCATATTTTTCGCCGTCCGTCGCTTATTTATTTTTTTTTTGTGTTTTTTTTTATAGGTACACCAGGGAACTGGTGTATATTATAGTAGGAAAGGTATAGTGATAGTCTTGTTCTATCCCAAAATGGAGGATGTTTTTTTTTTTGGTTTGGGTTTGCTCTCCACTTTGGTATATATTGTAGTGCTTTTGATATTGAATATTTGGATCCTGTACTTTTGGCGAGGATTTTTTTTTCTTGTCTTCCTCTAATTTTTTTTTTTTTTTGTGGAATGGGAGTGAGTAACGATTGGCGACGGGGGATTTCTTTGGCAAACAGGCGTGCTTTAATGATATGACTTGTTGTGGGGTGGTGAGAAGTATAAGAAGCGAAGATAAGTTTTGCGTGGAACAGCTTTAGTATATTGGATTGGCGTATTTTTATTTTTTTTTTTGTTTGCTGTTCTGTGAGGGATTTAAAATGTTATATAGAATACGAGTATGTCTGTATTTTTTTTTGTAAGGATAATATGGAAACTAAATACATAATGGTAAATGATAGAAGGATATACGCTGTTTTGATATTTGTAGTTGGAATAGGTGTAGACCTTCTTGAGTTTATAGTAAACATTAGGAAAAGTTTTTGGCAATTCCATTCAATTGCAATGGATTTTCGGGATAAGAACGGGTAATCTCTAGTATAAGCTCCTTGGAGAAGAATGTTGTCAGGCTGTATTTTATGATATACAAAAATGCAACATGTATAAGATTGTTAATTCTCTGGGGCATGGTAGAAAGGGGTTAAGTCAGAAATAGTAGTTTTCCGCAAAATGAGATTTAAGATTGAATATTTATTTTTAAATCCTGATATTGCTTTTTCAAAAAATTAATGACGCAGAATAATCATCAAAGCGGTTTCCTGTAATAACATTAGGCCATTGATAACAAAATATGAGTACCTACCCGATTTTCTGATGACTTATCTCCTTAGAGCCAACTGCTTTTTGTGTACCTGTTTAAATTACGTTTTTTCTAGGGACTTAAGTCAAGAAAAAAAAAATCTTTTTGTACATAAATAACTCAATTTAATTGAAAAATAAACTTTAAAACAATAAATAAATTTAAATAAGTAATAAGTATTGAGATTTTAGAACTGGTCATCTTCTAACAAACCTTAATCATTATCTTGTGTCTCTTCCGAAGTTGCTAAATTTTTGTAAGTCATGGAAAACAGGTGGAACTAAGGTTAAAAGTGGGCACGAATCTTTTTTGGATTTGAATTCTTGTATTTTTTTCAGGACATTTACGAAATTTATTATTATTATCTCTTGTTAAATTTAAAAATGTGTATCCTTTTTATAGATAGAGACGAGAACTAGATGACTTAAGCCCTTAGGAGCAACAAGATTTTTGAATTATAAGATAATTAAAGCCTTTAAAATAATTAAACACAAAGGACTTAAGTCCACTTACACTCTTTATACCAAACAGGTCTGAAAACTTTCTGACTTACACCCTTTGTACCGAAATATTTCTATATGAAGGAGTAACGGTAGACTTACGCCAATAGGACCAATCGATACAGAAAAAAAATATGACTTATGTCCAAGAAAAATCCAAAATCGATTTATTTGACTTAACCCTTTCTACCAGACACCAGAGAATTGTAAAAGGCTTAAATGCAGATATATATATTGTTCTTAGTGGTACTCTGAGAGACAGAATTAGGACTTGATCAATTTGAAGGAATGTTGAAATTGTCAGAAGCCAATATAATTATGTGAAAGAGAGTTTAGAAAATGTTTCAAAAAGTATCACAAGGGAAGCTCGTTAAATAACATTCATAAGTTAAATGTAGAATTTCGAGTTATACAGGGTGGCCCACGAATCGTGCTACAAAAATAAAACGTAATAACTTTTTTTCAATGTGAGTAATTGGTTTATTTTTTTTTATTTTATAGGTTACTATTTAGATTTATCAAAATGAATGCTTGGGATACTGAAAAAAGGATTTATATAGTGCAGCGATACCATTCTTTGCAGTCCGTCATTTCCGTCCAAGTGGAATTTAGGCTGGAGTTTGGCGGTACTCCCCCGAGTAGATGGACCATTATGAGGCTGGTGAACATGTTTGCCGAATCTGGAAGCATCGAACGAAGACCGTATCATCGAGATTTCAACAATCGTGGCTGTTGCATCGGCAATACAGGTAAATCCAAGTGTTTCGACTCGAAACTTATCGGGCCAGATTGGAGTTAAACCCTCAGGATTTGCCTGTTCGCCTGGAATTTTGCCGAAAAATGATTGCAATGACAGAAGAAATCAACACATTGATAAATTGTGTGTTCATGTCTGATGAGGCCCATTTTGACTTAAACGGCAATGTGAACAAGCTAAATTACCGTATATGGAGTGAGTCTAATCCAGAAATGCTCCATGAGACGGAACTGCACCTAGAACAAGTCACTGTGTGGTGCGCAGTTTCATCAAGGTGTCGAGCCATACTTCTTTGAAGAAAACGGTGTTACACAAACTGGCAATGGGGACCGTTATTTAAAGATGTTGAAGGAGTTTTTTTTACCCAGAACTTCGGCGAAGACGTATCCCTTTCAGCAGGATTTGGTTTCGACAAGATGGAGCAAGTGCACACGTAGCCACACAAGTTATGGCGGAGCTCCAATGAAAATTCCCAAACAAATAGATATCCAGAAACTGCACTTTCCGCTGGCCCCCAAGGTCAGCTGACCTTACTGCCCCAGACTTTATTTTATGGGGTTATGTCAAGCAGGAAGTGTACAGGACGAAGCCCAGGAATTTGACTGAATTGACGCAGTCCATTAAGACAATAATTGAGGCGATCCTAACTTCAACACTTCAGGCCGCAATGAACAATTTTCTGATCAGGTGCCGCATATGCGAGGATGAGCGTGGAGGTCATTTGCGGTCTATCATCTTTAAAAACCATTAGTTATTTAAAATAAAATTTAATTCTTAATCTAATAAGAAAAAAGCACGATTCGTGGGTCACCCTGTACAAGGAAAATATAGGATTCCGTAGATTAGTGGGAGTGACAATAGCGTTTAGTACGACTTCCTGTAATTCAATAACCATCAGACCGTAGATTGGTTCACAGATACCGTTTGCTATGAAGTGGTTATACATGGTGGCGCAAGAGTTCGATAGTTTTCTTTTCAAATGACGGTAAATGCCAATGGAAAGAATTATTATTTGCATTCTTCAAAAGCAACGGATGTTTTTCTTCCCTGTATGAGAAGTTTCGATGGTTGTTGTCTATGGTAAATAAATGTTAAACTCTGTTGACATTTCTGTTCAGTAAGGTTTCGCAATTCATCATGAAAAGTTAAACGCCCGAACAATGCTTCTAAATTGTGGGAATTTACTCTAAAAATCTGTTCGCGAAGTTCATAGAACGACTCAACATTACATCCATAAAAATTGACTGTTTGTTGCGTTTTAAATGCTGGCGGCGTCATCAGTTATTATTTCTTTCTAAATGAGGAAGGAGCTGCCATTATGGTGAATGACGGGCGTTATCAGCTAAGCATCCACGGCATCATTTAGTTCCAATGAAACTGCGCAACTTGCCATACAGCGCGCATAAATATAAAGGTATTCTAAAATCAATTTGGTGACAGCTTTATTTCCAGAAGTGGTCCTGTTAACTGGTCCGCTCGTTCTTGCGAGTTAACGCCTCTCGACTACTTTTAATGGGGATATGTTAAGTCATTGGTTTATGCCGACAAACCAGCGACTCTTGAAGCATTGGAGGCCAATATTCATGCCAACATTGACGACAAACAGCAAAATTAGTGATAGAATGGATTAATAATAAATAATAATAATAATGTTGATTTATTAAATTCACTTAAAAATTTAGTACATAGTAAAATATATTCAGATACATGTTAAGACATGGCTAGGAGCCGTCTGTCTGACTGGCAAACTATTTAAATTTTTTAATGATTTTAAATGTGAAAGAAACAGGAAAAAAGAAAAAAACATACAAAAACATTATCATTAAAGTTCCTTGAGATTCAATTTTTAGATCAGAAACAAATTTAAAAGAATTTTAAAAGATTTCATCTACTGTCCTCTGTCTGTAAGCTGCTGCTGTTGACATAAAAGAGAAAAGAACTCTCTACCCTGCTTTTCCGTCTGAAATGTCCTTCGTTTCTAGCCAAATAAACTCATTTTGACCAAACCACCTCCTTCTTATATCTTTCAAGATCGGATAGATTGAGATGAAGTGGAAGATATCCTCTCTTGTATTCATGTTGTACAGGGTACAAAGTATAGGAAGATCTTGGCGATATGGCACGTAGTTAAGCCTAAGAAGTTCTCCTCTCGTCATAAATATGGTTTCGATAAGCTTTAATTTGGATTCGCTGTTGAAATAGTTTAAACCTTTTAGGTTAAAGTTCAATTGTCTGTAGTAAATTCTGTAAAGTGAATATTCAGCTTCCTCTATAAGAGTTTCTCTTGATTTCAGATCAAGGCCTCTCAAAAATGCGTAGAGAATCTATTTCCATTCATATGGTCGACAGGGATTTAAATACTATGAGATTGTGCTAAAGAATTCCACTTATTAAAAAATAAAGTACCTATTACTATTAATAGCGAATTGCGCCCTCCTTTAGGTAGACGAGCATTTGGAATTTGGGATAATATTTGAATAATGTAGTCAAAGTGAAGCTGTCGATATATATACAAGGGGGATAGTCCTGTATCCAAAAGCAACATGTAATGGGGCTGTTTTGTGATAGATGGAAGGATAGCTTTATGAAAAAGTGAAGGAGCTTTTCAACTTCATCAAACTTAGTAATTCCCCAAACTTGTGCAGCGTAAAACATTGTTGTGGTTGCAGTGCCCTTAAAAAGTTTGTACTTAGCTGAAGGGGGAAGTACATGAGCTACTCATACATGCTCTCCAAATTTAATTTAGTGTGGATTTGGTAACGTAGTCTATCGACGAGGTGATTTGTCGTGCTTAAATTCGATCTTAAAAGTACGCCTAAGTATTTGTATTCCTTTACAGTCTCAATTTCTTCACCATTAAATGTCCATTTTTCAGATCGCGCGTATCTTCCAAAACCTTTCCTGAACACCATAGCTTTTGATTTGTTAAGGTTATATATATATATGTATATAGGATAGAATGGATTATGTAACTCGTAGTCGCGGCAGACATATGCAGGAAATCATATTTAAAAAATAATTGCCATGAAATTATCTACCAGATTATAATAATAAAAAAAACCTTCCTACAATATGTCTGTCTTGTGCTTGTATCATTATTTAAAGTTCTCAAGCTTTTAAAAAACACCCGTTATGTCTCTTTGGCAAATATCTTTATCTGTCCACTTCACTTCAAATTAAAAAAAAAATGTCGGCCATTTGCAAAAATTGTAACATTTTCCGATAGGGTGGCAACGCCAAAATTTCAAAAAGCTCTGAATAATGTCAATGACTGGAAAAAAACATGGCGGATATCGCTCAACGAAGTAAAATCAGTCCATGTAGATTTTACGTATAAGAAAATTAATAGATCACCGGTATTTGTTAATACGGTTCAAGTTCCGTTTGCTAATGAAGCAAAATATCTTGAAATGACTCTAGATGCAAAATTAAAATGGAAACCGCATGTTAAAAAGAAATGCGAAGAGTTAAATCAGACATATGTACTGGTTGCTCGGGAAACACTCTAAGCTTAGTATCGAAAATGAGTTAATTTTTGTACAGGCAGGTGGTTAAGCCTGTCTGGGCTTACGGTATACAACTCTGGGGTTGTAGCGCGAGATTTTAATTTAAGTACCTTACAAACATTTGAAAATGAACTCCTAAGATCATTTGTAAGCGCACCTTGGTACATTAGAAACGAAGATCTCCACAGAGATCTCAAGATTCCCACGGCTCGCGATGAAATAAAAAAAATTGCCCGAAATCATAGAAAACGGCTATTACAACACTGCAATAGTACTATAATCGAAATTAATGATGAGACGAATTTAGTGAGCCGACTGCGAAGGACTAAGCCTTCCCATCTGATGCACTAAACAAGAATCCGCTTTAAAATCAAAAAAATTCTGTAACCTGTTTTTGAAAAATCGATTTTTCAAAAAAAATTTTTTATTTATTTTTTAAAAATCGAAAAACGTTTTTTTTTTTAATTTTCTTATGCAGTTTTATTAACAATTTTAGGGAGCATTTTTATAAAAAAAAATTATTTTAATCGGTTCATCGAATATTGAGAAAGTCGAAAATATGAAAAGTGGTTCTATGTGAAGTACCGTTAATAAGTACGCAAAAAAAAATATTTTTATATTTAAAAGTGAACTGTACTTATCTGAAAACACACACATTTTTTTATAAAAATTCTTGGAGCCGTTTTCGAGAAATACATTTCTTTCTTAACGGTTTCTTAACATTTGTATACGAGGTACCGTTGTTTTTTATTTTAGAAAAATAGTTTCTTTTAAATTCAAGATAATGTCAAAAAACCACTAAATAGAAAGTTTCGAAAAAATCTATTGAGTTGTTTTCGAAATTTTGAGTTTTCAAAAAAAAAATAAATTCCAGAAAAAAATTTTTTAAACTTTCCAGGAGCTTCTGCGTAAAAAATTTCAAGAAAATCGAATTAACAGTTTCTGAGAAAATCGAAAACCAAAAAAATGGTTCTACTAGAGGTACCAAAAATAAAAGTTTTTCTCCAAAAAAAAAATTGTGAAAAGGTAGCATTTTCCTTAATTAATGAACTGATTTTTTTTTTATAAAAATCGTTGGAGCCGTTTTTGAGAAAAAAAAGATTTTTGTTTTTGACCCAAAACAAATGTACGGGAGCTACTGTTATTTGTCATCTTACAAAAAAAATGAAAAAAACGTGTGGGCATATTACCGAAAAAACAATATGTACTAAGTTTGACGCAAATCTATCCAACAGTTTAGGCTGTAAACTCGAGGGCAGACTGACATACAGACAGACGGAATTGGAGGATCCACTTTTTGGTGTTCTCTATGATCGTAATGTTATGTTTGATTGTTAGAAACATTTTTTTTTATGAATACATAACTTGCATTATAGTATTCATAAATTTCAGTTATTAGAGACCTTATGAAGTTAAAAACCAGCTTAAATGAACTAATTTTTTGTCGTTTCGTTTAAGCGGGTATTACTGTATTGCGAATTTTATATTACGACATTTTTATTTCTTATCTTCTTTGTTTCCCTAACCACGTAAACATTTATGCGAACGTCCACTAATCATTCAGTATTAACGAAGAATTAATATCCCATATACCTTCACTTCATTGAGTCAAATATGAATGTGCCCAAAGAGCCTTCAATTTATATCTTGTGAAAGTGAATGTCTTTTCATTTTATTTCTTAAAAAAAAACAGATTTAGTCGCAACCAAAATTTAGAATCAGAAGTCAATAGCCGTGTTTTATTGGGAAATTTATCCGCCGTAAGTTTATCCGTGGTAGCATTTTACATACAATTCGCTACGGTCGATAAAAATCTAAAGTAGAAGCTACGGTGGATGGCTGGTTGACGTTCAGTCGAGTCTCGATTCTGATTTTGTTAGGTTTGTTGGTACGATTGATAATTGAATTGAATCTCGATGGATGTGTTCATGGAGTGTTATAATTATTAATTTCATTCGTAAGACAAATCGATCTTTTTGATTCTTTTTTTTTAATAGTTGGCCAGTTTATATTTCTCAAATCTTAGATAACTCCATTTTTAATAAATTATAAGCTGTTCTTCTGAAAACTTTCTGACTTTTACTATTAAAAACTGTATTCTTTGCTCAATTATTTTCTGAAGTACGACTAAAATTGTCCCTATATCTGCAATTTTGCATACCCCTAATGTCAATTAATCAATTTTAACAAATTTTGATATCCATTTTGAAAAAGAAACCAATATTTATCGAATGAATTCCGTTTTTCTTTTATTTTTGACTAACTTAAGACCAATATTCGTTTTGTGTTTAATTTGTATTGATAGTTATAAATAAACGGAGTTTGGTGAAAAAAAATCATCTTTTTATTTCGATCTACAAAAAGCAATTTGAGAAGACAAACCGCATTGGGTGGAACTGCACTATAGAGGAACTGCTCGACATTGCGCCGAAAAATATTTATTCGTATGAAATTCTATGAGCTATAAGGCGCGCACATATGCAACTTTCAGTTTTGCAACAGTTCTGTTGCTAAAGTGAATACCATGGACTTATATGAGAGTGCGCGCATGCAGTCCGCGATTCGAGCAACTTAAAAGTTCTTCAGTTTGTATTACACCGAACTATAATGTAACTGCGCGCACATTAAAGCAAAATATTGTATGTGCGTTGGGTTATCTCGTTGATTTATTTTAAGTTGATTATGTGCAAGATCATCGTTCAACTATTGATTAAACTATTTCGTTTCGGAAAAATTGCATGTGCTCGCCTAGCCTAAACGCACTAAGCGGCAACTGAACTTCACAAAATGTGCTTTTTCTTCACTGTTTAATGGACGTTGGCAATAGACGGTATTCGCAAAACTACATGGACATGGACTGGGCGTACATTTTTGTGATCCCATTGTTGTTTTTTCTGAACATGTGCATGGAAATGGCAAACCAAATGTTAACTATTTGTTCCTTATTCCGCGTATGTTAAGTGCAGTCTGATGAGTGAATATTCAATTGAAAGCAAAACATACTCAGAAAATAAATTTGTAAATTGACTTGAAAAATAAAACTATAGCTATCGATCTACTCAGAAAATAAATACAAGGTTGAAATATAAAGGGGAAATGTAAGGGGAGTGCACAATTTAAACTTCGTTATAGTGTGCGTTCAAAACCAAGAAATATTAAAAGGAAACAAGCAAATCTCCGGCAATTTTGTTTTCTCGTGTGAAAGGCATAGACGATTTTTAAAGCAATACAAAAGTTGTCCTGTGTAAAAAGAGACTTGACCATAGTCTATGAACAAGCCCATTCACTTATCATTTCCTTTCTATTGGTGCAAAATGAATATTCGAATTTAAAATTACAATTGGAGATAAAATGAAAACAAGAAATAGGTTTGAAACATAAATTAAATATTGGTACGTTTTTCTACTTTCTATTTTATATGAATAAAAGCTAATTATTGTTCATAATTTTAATATTTACTTAATTTTACTTTGCAAAAGACTCTTTCATTACTTTTGACTGCTGTACAGGGGTACCATTTTTACAAAAATAAAAAAGCTACGGTCCATGCTACGGTCGATGCGTTTTTTTGGGAATTACTTACGGTACAATGGATAGATTCCCAATAAAACACACCTAATCACAGAAAAAATACTTCACGTTATTCACATTCGTCTCATTCAAATGAATAAAAACAAAAGAATCGCAAAATGTCCACTAAAATGAATATATATTTATGCCCTTAATACATTCACTTAAATGAAGAATTTCTTTATCATTTGTGAATGATTTAAATATTTTGAATGTAGGAATATTGTCACTAGTGATTATTGGATTCAAATCGGATCAGAAATGAATTCTTAAACGAAGGTTTTGTTCATTCATGTGAATTATTTTCCATTCAGTACAGAAATTTGTTTGTAAGAAAATTTCTTGCGATGGTTACTGCTGAAACAGGTTCTAATGAATTTTGTAATGGCTAGCAGTCAAATACATAAATTTCTGCTGCCATAGACAAATAGTGCTTTAATGTTAACATCGAAAAAATAAAATATCAAATTCATCTAAAGAGGTAAGAAAAAAATGTCATCGACGTCTGCAGTTCACCATAAAATAGAATGCATTTCTCCATCGTTTTTATCACGACTATTTGCACATGAAGAACTCATCTTTTACTCAAATAAAACTGTGACCAAGTTGGAAAACCCTTAAATATCATCCTTTAGCCATAACTGGGAAACATTACAGTGCAAAGTATTCAAAATAAAAAACTATTTCATGTGAAGTAGGTACGAGTATACAACAGAGGGAAAGATGATGATGTGTTTTTTTTTTTTTTATTTTCATCCAACTTCCGGCCAAAACGGAAAGACATTATTCCATTCTCTAGTGTTATGTGTCCATGTCCACCCCTTTTTTTTAAGAGACAAGAATACAAAAAATATATTTACAATATAGAAAACGGAAACACTATTCCAAGGAAATCACATAAAATGATGGAGCCATGGAAAATGTCCTTCTTTGCTTAAGGAAATAAAATAGTTTTAACACCGCGCCATGTAGGGAGCCACTGTCGCGTCGGTCGTATAGGTATAGTATCATTTTTTTATGCAAGCTAAAAAATTCATTCTTGAAGTATTTATTCAGACTTGCATACTGGCGTGCTCTTATATGGAGCACACATTGGAGGAGCACAAGAGCTATATCTCCAACCGAACCCCAGGAATTCGTTCGCTTTCCAAAAACATATAGCGACACTTCATGATTATGTGCATGATGGTGCTGGTTATGGTAATAATAAAAATTAACGACACCCAAAACTAGAGTCGATGTGCTTGTGAAACACACGAAATACTACGACAACGGATGGATGTCGGGCGCGACATGAATAAACGTAAGCGTGTAGAGTAAAAGCACCAGAATATTGCATTGATGGCTTGGTACGGTAGCGATATCCTGCTGAGTGTTGTGTACTGAAGTGATACTACTGTGACTCCGACTACGACTACCAAGTTCACATTCTTCCATATTTCGGAAGCACAGCGCAGCGTGAGTAAAAAAAAAAATACAAAAAAAAAATATCCGCATATGAAAAACTTAAAATAGGATCACAAGGATGACAGAGACACACTAGGGCAGCTTTGGCGAAGGAAGCAAAACAAAAGTCACCATTTATTATTTTTATGACTTTTTCGTATACCAACCGAAATAGAAAGGAAGGGAAGAAGGAGAGAAAAAATATAAGAAAAATATTGCCTGGTTCGCGAGAGGGATTTTCATAATATTTTTTTTTTTGTTTGTCCTTTTTTTGTAAGAGATACCAGGAGCGATTCAAACGAGTGCAAAGTTTTTGAAATCCCTTAGTTATATACTCGTAGATAAAACTGGAAGCTACTCATGGTTTTGTGATTTTATTTATTAAATTTTTGTACTTTGTTGTTTATAGTTGTTACTATAACAACAGGGTGCAGCGGAAATACAAAGTTATGATACAATCGGAAGCAGGAAATACAATTTATGACCTTTGTACCGTTGCGAGAAGAGGTATAAATAAGTAAAACTGGACCAACAACAAAAAGGAAACTTTCTGAGATCTAGGGAACAAATGTTGTTGATTTTCGGTTCGAGAGCAGGTGCTGATTTTTTCAGGAGGGAGTTTGGATGTTGGTGCTGGTAATAAGCCACTTAGGACCACTTCTACCAAAATTTGTATGAGGAAACACCTAATACCTAATTTGTAAATGTTCAATGTTGTTCTTCAGCGTTCAACGAGGTTTTCCACCTATTCACTATTCTTTCAATGCAAGCACGCTATCAGAGTTTTTCGGACAAGTTGACCACCCCAAGCAGAGTCTACCAAGCGTTATATCTGTCACTATATCTGAAATATTTGCCCGTCGGTCTTTATGGATAATACTCTTTAAATATGGAGAAAATATCTTGCTAAGACATGCATCAAATCATCAAACAAATACCGCTGGTAGGAAGAATGTCGGATGACTAGACAATCAGCCCCATTAAATTAAATGGACATATTGCCGGAGGAATATCCGTGAAGTGGGTAGACCCACCGGAAGGATGAAACACACAACGTGTAAGACGCCCTCGTAAACTTGCTTACTTCTGTGGGATAATACATGGTGCAATTTACAACTAGGGAGTAGTACTTGCGAACTACGGCACACATATGCATTGTACAGGGTTTCAGCAAGAAGATGCCCTATTGTGCAACTTCTACAGTCTGGCTCTGCTACAGGTTATTTGTAGAACAGGCGTAAACACGGAAGTCACTGTCATCTTATTCACATCATCGGGCTGCTCCAAACGGTCATTGAAGAATAGTCTACATTTGATAGTCTTGAAATAAGGATAAGACCAAATACTTGCTATCAACAAAAAAAATAAGCATACGCCCACCGCTTAGAGCAAAGTTTCGCTATTATGATGAAATTTCAAGGAAGTTATGGAGTTCAACTACCTTGCAGTTAGTATTCAAACTCCACGAATGATACCTTAGTGGAAATCCGAAGAAGAACTTCTCTAGCAAACGAATTCTGCTTCGGTGGGATACGGTGTTCAAACCACTTATACAGCCAGTCTTGTTCTACGGAGCCGAGGGCTAGACAATACACAATGAGCAGAAAATAAGACCTGATGCTAGGTTATTTCGCAAGAAAAATATTCGACCAATATTTGGTGCTGTGATGTGCGAGGAATCTGAATTTAATAAAAGATTGAACGGTTACTCTGAATTGAATGAAAAAATATGACTACAGTTCAAAAAGTCAAAAAACTGGTACTATATCAAGCGAAATGACAAAAATGATTCAGTCAAAAGGGGCTTAGCTCCAACGTTCGAGATGAGAAACTACGGTTTCAAGTCCAGGTGACTATGGAAGCTGTATAGAGAAGTATCGAATTCATAGATGAGATTATTGGCAAGACTAGTAAGAATTGTTCAACAGTAGCTTAGAAGCTATAGTTTTGAATTAAAGGAGCCTAGCATGGATATAGCTCAAAGTAGCCATCAACAGACTAAAGATGAACAAAGCAGCTGGATGCGATGGTCTACTAGCGGAGCTTTTTAAACACGGTGGGGATGACTTGGTCAGGAGCATACACCAACTCTTCTGCAAAACTTGGTCGGGGGAAAGTATGCCCGATGAGTGGAATCTCAGTACCATCTGCCCGATCCACAAAAAAGGAGACCGCCTAGTCAGCGCCAACTACAGATGCATAAGTCTTCTAAACATCGCCTATAAGATCCTATCTAGTATTTTATGTGAAATTCTCAAGCATTTTGCTGATGATCTAATAGGTCCCTACCAATGCGGCTTCAGACCTGGAAAATCTACAACCGACCAAATATTCACATTACGCCAGATTCTGGAGAAAACCCAAGAATATAACATAACATCGGTACCCACCACCTGTTCGTCGATTTTAAAGCAACAACAGTGTTAATACAGTAGAACTGTGCCGTGCCATGTCTAACTTTTGAATCCCGGAAAAACTGGTACGCCTCATCAGGATGACGTTTTAAAATGCTCGCTGTTCCGTCAAAGTTGGTAGGGACTCTACTGAATCCTTCGAAACCACCAGACAAGGTGACGCACTGTCATGCAGCTGTTTTAACGTTGTGCTTGAAAATGTCATACGAAACACCCATGCCAGCACATCGGGCACTTCTTCATCTTCCATAAATCGACACAATTACTTGGGTTTTGCGGACGACATTGACGTGATAGGAAGAAAAAAGCGAGCAGTAACCGGTTCCTTCACAACTATGGAGTCAGCAGCAAGCAGAATGGGACTGAAGATAAATGAGGACAAGACGAAGTATATGCTTTCATCAACAAAAGTCCAATCCCACCACCGACTTGGTCAGACCATTGATAGGCATAACTTCGAGGTAGTCAGTGAATTTATCTACCTGGGTACTGCTGTACTGTAAGCACAGGCAACAACATCAGCGCAGAAATCAAACGCAGGCTATCTCTGGCTAATCGCTGTTTCTTTGGGCTGAGTAACCAATTGAGGAATAAATCCCTATCGAGAAGAACCAAGGTGACACTGTATAGAACATTTATCATCCCGGTCCTGCTATATGGTGCAGAAGCATGGACCCTCTCCCAAGCGGATGAGGTCACTTGGAGTCTTCGAGAGAAAAGTTCTGCGTACGATCTATGGTCCTGTCTGCGTAAATCAAGAAAACAACATTTGGCGAAGAAGATACAATGACGAACTATACGAACTGTACAGCGACATAAGCTTAGCCAGAAAAATTCGAATTCAACGACATGGCTGAGCCATGTAGAGCAGATGGACATCGACGCTCCAGCTCGTAAAGTCTTCAACGCCAAACCAGAGGGTGCCAGAAGCCAAGGTAGACCTCATCTTCGATGGAGCGACCATGTAGAGGGAGACCTCCGACAACTTGGAGTGCAAAATTGGAGACGGCAGGCTAGAGATCGAGCCGGCAGGAGGGGCATACTAAGCAAGGCCCAGGAGCACCACGCTCTAGTAGCGTCATCATAAGTAAGTAAGTAAGCATGGATATAACCTTACTTACTGATTAAAGTTGGTAACAAAATTTCGTTGTCAGAAAAAGAATTCGTACACATCATTTTATTTTTCTGATCACCGTTTCAGGGCTTTTCAGGACATAGAAGTAGTCAACGATCAACGAAAAGAACTTGTAGTTCAGGATTTCGCAAGACAGAAACATGTCAAACAATTTTTTTTAAATAAGCAAATGTTTTTCTGAAAAAAAAATGTCTGGGTTCGAATTTCTTTTCTTTGACTGTTTCCAAAATTTTTCAATTGAAGCATTACCATTCATCTGCAACTTCTTCGAATCAGTGGAAATTGTGTTGTTGTCTAAAAAAGCTGGTAGATTTTTTTCAAAGTTGTTTGCTCTCCGAGTAGCTCAGCATATGAGCTTCCGAAAAATTCTGTTCGCGAATTGTGTAAGTGGACCTCAGTGACAATTTCGAACTACTATTTCGAGAATATTTAATCAAACCCTTTTATTGCGGTATTGAATCCATTTGTTTAGAATTCAAGCTACCACCCCGTTAACCCTGGTTTATGATGGTCAACATTTCAACTCCATACACCAAGTTCCAGACTTACCTATAATTGATGCAAAGTTCAATGAATTACAAAGAGTTGAAAATTCAATAAACGCATCCCTTCGCCAATCAAATTCTAGACATTACCTACATGATAATCATATTTATACGTGGCATTATCGCCATCATCCATAATCCAAAAAAACAACAACTATCCGATGCAATGTTTTCAGTTTGCAAATATTTGCTTGTTTGTGCCCAGTCGACACGCGCATCCGGCAATGGTCGCTGAGCTGGGCAATAGTACTCGACTCGTGCATAAAAATATACCTATACATAGCCATATCCTTTCGATATATTATAGCAGACCAATTTTAGTCCAATATATGTGCATATCTATAGTGTGTGTATGTAGTAGTAGTGCCAATCCCGGTGAATAACCTGGGTTATGTATTATTGATTTTTACGAATGAGGCTTATCGGTAGTTGATTGGATTGTTTCCATTATCTCTTCTCGATTGAGTGTGATGATGAGTTGGTCATTCGGATTGAAGTGGATTGAAAGACACATTAAGACAATTTAATTGCGTTTTTGGAGCACCATATAAATCTGTATGCGAGATTAAGAGTGAATGAGATGGGTATAGTGGTTGGGCGGCAGGCAACGACGACGTTTTGCAATTTCAGGATATAAATGGATGTTCATGAATTTATGTGTTTTTGCCTGATGGAAAACACTTAATGTCGCTTAAGTGAAGAACCATTCGGTTAAATTGGTTGTTTGTACTCGTAGTATATGATAACGATATAAAGGATATGAGTGGTGTATATAGAGTCCAAGGATAGTGTTTACAAATTTGAGGCATTCTCAAGTACCTATATTCACCATGGTCATTTATATTATTATAATGTTAAAAAGGGCGTATTGCGATATTTAAATTAACCGTCATTAAAAATTTATTTGTCTAATCGAAGAAGATTAACAATTTAGTAAGTTGAACTAAGCCTGACTCTCCTTATACTGGTTAATGTCTTCGTTAACTTCATGAGCTGCATTTTCCATAAAACCTAAGGGATAACCTAATAACTCCATGGCTAAGGGTCATCTTCAATAGTTGTATTGAACTCAGATACGTCCCTATCAGCTACAGGAAAGTCAAAGTGGTTTTTATTTCAAAAGATGGAAAACACACACTCGACTGGAAAGGATTATATACCGATAATTCTCTCCTCGTTCCTTCTCCAGACACTGGGAGAATCATTGATCTATGTTAGCGACCTTCTCGGTCCAAACAACTTGTGCAACTACCAACACGCATATCTTAAAAGTAAATCAGTGGAGACAACATTGAACGAAGTCGTTTCAATAACAGAGAAAAGTCTTGAGCACAAAGAACATTCCTTAGCAGCATTTCTGGACATCGAAGGTATGTACATATTCCATTAAATTTACTTTGGATAGAGTTGGAGCTGAACCAGCCATTGGACTGGATATATTCCATGCTCAATGGTAGGATCATAAGCTCACAACTTGGGGCACTATTGTTCATAAAACAGTTACAAGAGGCACACCACAAGGAGGAGTAATCTCACATCTTCTCTAGTACGAGTAGTAAACAACATTCTTACTAGATTTACAAACAAAGGAATTAAAACAGTGGCTCATGCAGACGACATAGTAATTTTGATATCGAGTAAGTATCTCAAGGATATATTGGAATCAGCTCTTAAGGAACTATCCTCGTGGACAGAGCAAAGCGGCCTCGGGGTAAACCCCGGTAAAACTGAACTAGTTCTGTTTACGAGAAAAAGAAAAGTAGAATACTTTACTCCTCCTACGCTTAATGAGATCGCTCTGAAACTTTTCACAGAAGCCAAATATCTGGGTGTAATCCTGGACTTTAAGCTAACTTGCAAACAAAACACAGAGGAAAGAATGAAAAGAGCAATTTGTGCATTCTTCACATATAAAAAAAATACCTTCGGAACACAATGGGGCTGGCGACCGCAAGTCACCCATTGGAAGTTCACAGCAATCCCTCGTCCCATACTTACCTACAGATCGTGCTGGAAGACTGTAGAGAAAGATAGAGAAATGTATGATAACATGCCCAAACTTGATGTGACCACTGACTACTTACCAACGAAAATTGACTTCAACAAAAACTTCACGATATTAATACCCGAAAGACAGGGATGGGAGCCTAGCTCCCTGTTAAGAAAACAGAGTGTTTCATCTACACTGATGGCTCAAAAATAGAAGAAGGAACTGGAGCCGGGACGCTATTAATATTAAGGAATCATATAAACTCCCATATAAACTTTTAGCCTGAAATTTACGGTATTGAAAAAGCAGCTGAAATGATCTAAAGGAGAAAACTGATCTCATCAGAGAGATCACATTTTTCATAGACAGTCAAGTAGCTATTAAAGCACTATCCAACGGGACAATAAGATCCAAGGCGTGGGAAAGTCCCGAAGCGTACTGAATGTCATAGGTAACTCTAACCAAGTCAAACTCTGCTGGGTTCCTGGACACAGCAATATAGTGGGGAACGATATAGCAGATGAAATGGCAAGCAAGGTTTCAATAGGAAATAGGGACAGCAGCAACTTATTGGGTATGGGTCCTGAAGTGAAAAGGAAGATATACTCTAGAAGTTTATGGCCTAGAATTGACGAAAACAAAACCCAGTATAGATT
Source organism: Philhelius pedissequus (assembly GCA_910595825.1). Lineage (NCBI taxonomy): Eukaryota > Metazoa > Arthropoda > Insecta > Diptera > Syrphidae > Philhelius > Philhelius pedissequus. The sequence goes on along the minus strand of OU343161.1, from coordinate 46,710,234 downwards.
ATAGTAGAACCTTGATATGTGTATAAATAATGGCCACTAGATTGAGTGTATTGGCACCTGATTTCTGTAGGAGGTGCAAAGATGTTGATGAAATAGAAACCATTGAACACCAGCTCTGCGACTGTCCAAATCTACAAACAAATCGCCTCTGGCACTTCGAAAACATGTTTGTTGATGAACTAGACGACCTAGTGCTTGTACCAATGGGAATTGTGAATAAATATATAAAGGGACGGGCTGGTTCGTAAATGAACCAGTCTTTATGAAAAATTAGTTGGGGACATCTCTGTGTGAAAGGGGATCACAATGGACCAATAAGCCCCCGTATACGCAGCAACTTTTGCGCTGTGCCCGCCCCTCCTAACCTAACCTAACCTAAGGGAAAACGTTCGCGAACGTGGATATCATCGGCATACATGTCAAGACAAACAGTTTAAAGTACTCAAGGGGAGATCACTTATGAACATTGTAATGAAAAGTAGCCCAAATATTGAGCACTGAGAGACACATAGTGGAAGAAACTCTGATATAAAGTTATTTTATTAATGAAACCAGATACAGGGAAGACCGTGACAAATTATATTGATTCCTAAGCTCCATACATAAAACATTATGGTTCACTCTATGAAACGACTTGTTGTGATATTAAGCTTAAGACTAAGTATAGATGGACCCAGATTGACAAATAATTTTACCTGAGCAAGTATTAACTATCAGCACATGTTGAATTCTACTAGTGAGGTAAGAAGAGAACCAACTAAGCACATTTGCATGAAATCCTAATTCCAACTCTGGTGGTTACTTACTTACTTACCTAGGTGGCGCTACAGTTCGGAAAGAACCTGGGCCTCAACTAACATGCCTCCCCAGCTAGCTCGGTCCTTGGCTAGCTGCATCCAGTTACGCACTCCAAGTTGGTTGAGGTCATCTTCCACCTTAGGCGAGGTCTTCCTTGACTGCGTCTTTCCTCTGGGTCAACAGAGTCAAAGACCTTACTAAAGTATGTGTATAGAGCATCAAGTTGTAATGCTGTTCTGATGATACAAATTAAGTTAAAAAAATATCAAGCCTTTTCTTCACAAAATTTTCAAGCAACTTAGGAATACCAGATAGTTTACTGATAACTCTTAGCACCAGATTTAGGAACTGGCACATGATACAAGCATTTCCACTTCATCTAAGAAGTAACCATCCTAGAGAGATAAGTTGAAAATAGTGAGCAACGGAAAATAAATTGAGTTAGGTTTGAGTAATTCAATTGGATAGAACTAAGATTACTTTTATTCACAAGATTGTTTGATGAGCTGTTATTAAATATGGAAGAAGAATAGACTGATTGTGGAGTTTAAATCTTAAAATGCAACATCTCTGTAGAACATTGAATTCGAAATGCACAAGCATTGTCTTTTCTGCCGTACCGATTTCCGTCGAAAACGTCCACCGATTTATACTCTTCATTTTCGATGGGTCCAACATAAGGGAAGAATAAGTTGAGTTATCATTTTACCTTCAAGCAGACAGTCAAAACCCGTAATAAAGAACAAAGGCCTCAAGACGCTCCCCTGATGGACGCAAACATTTCGTGGTTGTTGATTACTCCAAAGGTAAAAAGTAGGGTAAGGATATTCGGTAATGGGATAGAGTTGAAGAGAACATGGAGATAGGAACACAAATGTTATGTTCCACTGTCTATTTGAGAAGATCAACAAAATAGACAGAACATTAAATTTGCTCAATATTTGAGATTCAACTGCCATCAACCTCGTCTCGTTCCCTGCAAGAGTATTTGAGATATCTATTTAAAAATTCAAGACATAAATCTCCTTAAAAGAGGATGTATATAGGTCCAAGCGACCCAGTCACGCGCTTTATTAAATAACACAATTGAAATATTGCAAAACCAATTCCCTTAAGAGCCGGAACTTTCCGGAGCCAGGACGAACAAACGCAAAAAAAAAGAAAATCTTTTAATGAGTTCTAGCATAAGTTTTGGCACGCAAATAAATCAACGTCCCATGCCATTTGCAAAATATATTTCCCATTTTTTTCTTTCGTTTTTGTTCATAACCATTAAAATAAAGTAAAAGAAATCACTTGGATTCCGCAAAAACAAAAAGAAAATAATAAAAGATTAAAAAAAAACAACAAAACAACTATAGAGAGCCAGTAATTCAAATTCACATTAGTTGTGACCTCACAGGTCATTAATCATTTTCTGAATAAGATTAACAAAAAAAGAGAAGAAAACTTCAAGAAAAACTTCTTACCAGAATACCAGAAACTTCCTGCCAGGCTTTTTCCCATTTGCCAAACGGAAAAGTAGAAAAAGTTAAAATATACAAGACAAAAAAAAAACGCCATCAACGACTCTTGGAAAAACAATAAATCAGTCTGGTCAACCTTCCACAGGCCCACATCATAGCAAAAACCTGCCCCTCTCTTTGTCTCTGTGGCCGAAAAATATATATGTAGGTAGGTACATCCTAGAGAAACAATACCCTGAACAACTATACGAAGACGGCCGGCGATGAAGACGAGCGACCGAAGGAATCCAATGTTCGTTTCAACAAACAAACACAAAAACAAGAATTCCTCATTAAGACGATATAGTAGCATACTTCAAAGCAAAAACAACAGTCAAAATCATTTGCAGCAGCAAACTGTATGCAAGATCTAAACTTGGAAGCAAAAACGGATCAAAAACCAAAATAAAGATACACATCATAGCATCGCAATCCCGGCGTTATCTCAAAGATACTTTGCGAAAACTTTGAACCATAAAACTGTACAAATACATCATCAAAGGAAAACGACTGAATTCAATGTCTATGTGGACCGCAGCCGTCGGTCGTCGCCGTCATCTCCGCCATCGTGGTCAATCGACCAATTCACTCGCTGCGATGTATCTGAACTTTATTCGCATTGAAATCAGGAAATTATGTAGATACACTACATATCCTATCTTAACTCCTCTTAAAGAACCTACAACAGTTTTGCTATTAAATATTTATTTATGTATGTGTTTTATTCTTAAACACTGATATATGTCATTATATGCAACGCGTTTTCCTGCACCTTCAAATCTTCGATACATCTTCTTGGCTGCGATATGCATATGAAGAGCAATTGCTTTAAACACCACCACCACCTCTATGTGCTACCATTTCAAAGTCGTCATCATCGTCGTTGGTCGTAGTCTTCGTCGTCGTTTTTTTATCGCCAGGTTTTTCTAGCCCCACGAATGCAATCAGGAATTATTTCCGCTCAAGTGATTTAAATAAACTTAAACGAGTAACTGGCTGAATGTGTTCAGATCGTGCATGTGAAAATGTACACTCAAAAAAAAAAATATTAAGAAAAAATTGGCTTTTTTTAATCCATACTTTCGAATTTAAGAAAGTTTAACCCATGTTATATGGAAATTAAACAGATTTCTAAATTCTAGTACATTTGGCTCAATTCTAGTACTTTGTCATTTTCTAAAATGACTATTCCCAAAACATCAAATTCTCAAGATCTCGATTACGGAAATACCAAATGCAAAAATCCAACACGTGTTAAATTAAACTGTTTTCGTTGTTGTAAATTTGTCGTAAATATGTTGTGACAAGAAACAAATTGTCGCATTACCAACTCTCAAAATATGGTTAAATACAAAAATAAGAAAACAGGAATTTATCAATAATTGTCGTAAATATGTGGTAAATTTATGGCGAAAACATTCTTTACTACACAACTTATTCAAAGACATTAATATACATTTGATTAAACAAATCGTATTTCTCGTAGTATATCTAAAAAAGGCGATTTTTTTTCATTTACCACATATTTACGACAAATGTACAACACTTCAGTTATATAATTTTGCGAGTAGTAATGTTACTCGACTCTGAAGGTATATAGTATTACCACTGGATAATTAATTCATTCTGGTACCTTGATATTTTTGAAGTGGTAATGCTAACTTGACTTTGAAGTTATGAAGATCAGAGGTTATTTAAAAAAAGCGAAAATTTTGTTTGTTTTACGACAAATTTACAACAAATTTTAATAGGTGTCCCCTTAAAATTTTGAAGTGAAAGTACGAGCTTGATAGACATGAAGAAATTTCTATAGTGAAATTGTGAAATTAAAGACAGATAAAAAAAATACGACAAATTTACGACAATTGATGTAATAGGTGTTCTTTAACATTTTGAAGCGGAAGTACTAACTGGACAAACATGAAGAATTTTGCATAGGGAAATTAATGACAAATTTACAGCAAATTTACGACATTTAATGCAATAGGTATCCTTTCAAAATTTTGAAGTGGAAGTGCTAATTTGAGAAACATGAAGAATTTCTTACAGTAAACTTCACGACAAATTTAAAAAAAAATTTACGAAAAATTTACAACAATTAATTCATTAGGTGTCCCTTAAAATTTTGAAGTGGAAGTGCTCGCTTCATAGACATCAAGAAATTTTATAGTTAAATTAACGACAGATTTAAAAAAATACGACAAATTTACGACAATTAATTCAATAGGTGTTCTTTAAATTTTGAAGCGGAAGTGCTTACTAAACTTAACAAACATGAAGAATTTTGTATAGTGAACGTAACGACATATTTAAGAAAATCTTACAACAAATTTACGACAGTTAATTCAATTGGTAACCCTTCCAAATTTTTTGAAGTGCTAACTTGCCAAACATGATGAATTTTGTATAGTAAACTTATCGCAAAAAATAAGAAAAATTTACAACAAATTTTCGAAAATTATTTAAATAGGTAGGTAAGTGGTAATGCTAACTTGATACACCTAAATTCTTCCCAGTGTATAGAAAGCTAATGCATGCAAACATTTTTCTTGTTCAGGTAGTCAACCAGCCCCGCCCTCCGTTTTGGTCTTGGAAAATGAAATAAAAGGAGTTTCCTTCGTTTTAAATTTATGGTCTTTGCCATTTGCAAAATAGATATAAAACCAAGGATATGGAGGTCTTGGTCTTAACGGTGTGGTGGAGTTCCATCAGTTCGGTTGCATCTTGGGCAAAAGCACAAGAGAGCCCAGAACCGACAATCCAATTCGAATCAGAGGCGTTCTGTATTCATATAGGAAATCGTTTGCCACCACAAAAGTTCCTGATGTGGCAGCACCAGTGGCGACGAGGCGGCAGCTGTGCAGAGAATCAGAAAGCGTTCCACTGCGGGGCTTTTCCAATGCACGACAACACTCATTTCAAATTGGATGACGATGACGACAACGACGAAGACATGGAAGAAGAAGAAGAAACCAACGATCTAAGAACGATGCGACGTTGTCGTTGGTCGATGGCGATGGTGTAAGCTGTTAACTTGGTCTGGTTCTATCTTTGGTGTTGTTTTTGTTTTTCCTTTTCTAATTTCTGAGAGTTGTTGGTTTTTTTTTTTTGGTTGTGACTTTTCTTAACTGATGTTTCTTGTGTTGCTGCTTGCTGCTGCCCTTGGTTAATATTGTGCTAGCTCCGCACACACAAAACTATTCCTAGCTCCACTTGGAAATGTAAATATGCGCGAACAAGAGTGTTGTAATGCACTGCCTCCGATCCTGCCTCTGCCGCATGAGACTATGTAAACGTGGTATAAAACCACGAGGACGATGTCGTTTATCTTGAAAGAAAAAAGTATTTTAACTCTCACACTATATAGGTATAGGTACTACCTTCCTCCAAAGAAAAAAAGAAGTTTGCAATGCAAGGCGGCACCGACCGACGACGACGAAGCCAACAGACCAAAAAGGCACACGACTTGAGAATAAAATGTAATTGTAGGGGAGATTCCACTGAAACTGGTCATATTGCCGCTTGCAGCAAGTTGTGTTATCATCATCCATCTCTATGCGAGAGAGAAGTGAAGTGAAGTGGAGCAAAGTGAAGTGAAGTGAGTGCCAGTTCCGGATGTGTCTTTTTTTTTTCTTGAAAAGGATAAGATAGTAGTGTAGTGCACTGCACTGATGGCAAGAATATTTAAGGACTGCTCGAAGAGTGTACAAGGACAGGTGGCTGTTTATCATCAAATGGGTAAAAGGAATATACACGAGAAGATTGCCTCGAAGATGCAATTATTCTTTCTCAATTCAGTTTAAATGTCTTTGGAAGGAAAGTAAAACTTACATCCGGATTCTATATTCCAAGAACGACGAAGCACATTCTTTTCTCTTTTTTTTTTAACAAAAAGACTGCTGTGCAAAGATTAGATGGCAGGCTAAATGGCAGGTAGAATTGGCATTCTTGGGGGACAACAACTGCTCTCGGAAAAGGTTTGTATTTATTTGATTAAGGGCTCTAGATTGTATAGGTTTGACTAATATTTTACATTTAAACGCAACATGATACTCGACAAGGCAAAGTTTCATTTTGTTTTTAAACAATCATTCTTCCTAGTTTTTATTTTTTTTTCACAAACATACGGTGGTGCATTTTTAAGATAGAATCATTTGGCCGCTAACTTCTGTGAGGTGAAATATAGACTTTCAAATTAAGTGAGGCAGGAGAAAATATTGTAGAAAAAAGTGTTTTTATTGGAACTGTCTTTTCGAACTTAGAATTTATTCTTGACTCCATCTTAACGGGATGAGTTATGTGGCCATTTTATTTTTTGCGGATTAAATAGTATTCGAACACAGGTTAAGGTAAATTTGAGATATTGCTGTGTTTTATTGGTTTTAAATTCATATAAAGGGTGTTTTTTTTTTTTAGTGGTAAAGAACTTTAGGTTGGCAGCACTATTTTTATTGACAGCCATTGAGGTATCTTTATTTTTGGTTTGAAATTTCATCATGAATCGACTGATCCCTGAACGGGCTTGGTGTACATTCGGCGAATGGCCTCGAAACAACAATTTTGTTGGTCTCGATTTTCACACGAAAATTTTGTTCACCGATAAAGCTGATTTTTGGTTCAATCGCAAAAAACTGCCCCATTTGGTGGCAAATAATCCTCAAGCCAATGTTGAGACGCAGCGCCGCGCCGGTCGTTGCATTCAGAAAAAGTGACACTTTGGTTTGTTTTATCAGCAGACTAGTAAAATAGTTGCTCTTAACTTCTATAAAACGATGACGGTCAGACGGTTACAGTCAATGGAGACCGTTATAGAGCCATGAGCAAGGACTGTTTTTGTTCCAAAATTGAATAGCCTTGAAATGATGTGGCGGAACTATAGTTTGAACAAGGCGACGCAACATGTCACACAACTTTTGTGTGCCGCAATTGATTTATTGAAGCGAACGTTTGGTGAGCGCTTAATTTCCCGTTTTGGACCTGTGAATGGTCTATCAAGATCGTGCGATTTAACACCGTAAGACTATTTCCTGTTGGGATATGTGAAGTTGCTAGTCTATACTGATAAGCCAGAAACGATTGACGACTTGGAAAACAACATTCGCCGCGGAATTGCCTCTATACAACCCAAGGGCTGCAAAGAGTGATCGATAATTGGACCTCATGGTAATATGCCAGAAATCATATTCAAATAAAAATGGTTTCAAATAAATACAATTTCATGGCAACCAATAAAATGTATCTGTCTGTAAAAAAAAGTTGTTAGCTACAAGAGCACGTTGGAGCTAACAACTTTTATGTAGCTATTTATGCTTTTATGTAACTATTGAGGTTTAGTTAGTTAGGTGTAGTTATCCTATGCAGGCGTAAAGCCTATGTAGGTAAGATTAGTACTCGGAATAAGTCCTAAACATTCCCTAGTCCAAGTTTATTAATTTGGGTGTAAAAGACAAATAGGATTACAATCGGCGAAAAAATGGTGAAGAGGCACAGGTAAAGGGTTAAATAGACGACGGTTTCACTTTTCAATAAAAATAAACGCTGCAAAAAAAGTACTCGGAGAATATGTGAAGAAGTGCTCCTTTCACGCATACGGCTTGTAAAACGATACTTTTATGAAATTTATGTAAGACTTTTGACTTTATCAAGCCTAATAACATTAGTTGAGAAATTTCAAAAAAGAAGAAGATTGGCTTTACGGATTATTAAAATGAAATCCTGAACTCTCGCTAGGGCCCGAAAATATGAGCCCAGCTGGACTCAAAGGTTTTACAAAATCTGCCATTGATTCAAAACTGTCGACATATTTACACACAATATTCATTTGACCCTAACATTGACATTTACAACTTAGATAAGGCGGGAATAACAAAATGCGTGGATTCACCAAAGTTGAAACCATAAATTCATTTAGATACTTATTTCTAACAATATCTACCAGCTTCTCGCAGGTCAGGGTGATGTTGCTCAGGCCTTATCAGCCGACAGTGGCTGTTTGGTGACAATGGTAGGCACAGTGAATGCCTGTGGAAATAGTTTGTCACCAGCATATGTGTTCCGCCGCATTCGCCTTAACGAACGATTTTCAAATGGTTGCTTTCCTGGATCGCTTATTTAACATGGGGTCTCCACGATCTAGATTTTCTAGTAAGCTAGGTCGCATTCAAATGAAAATTGCTCATGGAGACCACAAATAGCATTCTATAAAAATTTCATATATTTATGTATTCTATCCATAGTATACTATTTGGCTGCCATTTTCACTTTGAGGTTAGCGTTTGTGGCTGGTGAACGTTTGTGGTGTGCGTGTTATTATAATTCCTGTTTTTTTTGTTAAATTCCTTTTGTTGAAGTTTTTTTAAGGCCTGTAATTCTACTAGAGAAAGAACAGAGCAATACGTATTCCTTCGCGACATTTGTGTAATTGAAATAGTATGCTATGAAATGCCCCGTGCAAAATTTTGTAGCAATCTATTTTTTTTTCTTTCTATCAAAACAACAGATAGTATACTATAAAATATAGAAGGTGGAGACACCGTGTTAAATTCGAAATCTGGATGGATGAGTTCCCAACAATTCGTCGATCTTTTAAACCATATCCATCAATTCACCAATTGTTCAAGGAACGACCAGTTTTGATTGTTCTTGATAACCACACTGCGGACTTCCAAGCATTATTTTATTATCTTTTCCACCGCACACGTCGAATCGACTTCAGCCATTGGACGTTCAAACGTTTCTATAAAAAAGCATTTAATGATTTTCTAGGCACAAATCATGGAAAGCAAATAGCAATTTACGACGTCGCAAAACTGGCAAACTTTCCATTTCAAATTTCTCTTTCAAGGAATATATGAAATGGCTTTCAAACAACTGGAATAAATCCCTACAAGACCCAGAGTTTCGAAGATGATGAATTTTTAGTGGACAATTTGCCAGGTGAAGAAAACTTAGTCGGATCTCTCCGGCCACTTTAAGAAATTGGATTTATTCATTTATGTTTCTTTATTTGTTAAAATAAATCCCTAAACAAATGTTTGACTTTTCTATCCATTTAAACAACAAGCAGAGTAGACCCGCTTATACTTTTTATCCATACAATTATGAGCCACAGGCACGGGGCACTTTTGACAAAATGACTTTTCTTAGAAAACAATTTTTAAAAAATTGATGAAGTTGTTGTAGAAGTAAAATGAATCTGTGAGTCTAAACTCGAATAGTCAATGCATCATATTAAAAAAAGCATTGGAATTCATCAATCATTTTCGAAAACACACTCGATTCAAAATAAGTGTCAAATGTGACCCAGTTTCCCCTATATCAAACTAAAATACCTAAACTGGTTTCATTGCAAGAAATTTGCAAAAAAAAAATTGTTTTGTTGTATTTCAAGACAAGATTCTGAAACACCATGTAAACCAATTTTCTTTGAACAAAAAATATCACAAAATCTCAACCCGTTCTCAAGTTTATGATTTTTGCAACGAAAAATGAAAATCTGGCCCACTAGTGGGTCTCAAAAATTGCAAGACATTGCCGTCAAAGAAAACTGTTGATAAAATTACTAAAATAATACTTTCTATAAATTTATATCTGACGGAGTGCGAATCTGGAAACGAATCTGAAAGCATGAAAGTACTCCGACAAATCAGACGTTTTAGAAAACTTATCAACATTTAACATTACAAATAGATGCGGAGACAAAACGGTACCTTCTGGTACACCAGCATTTGTTTTGGAAAAATCGTGCTGCGAAAAAAAAACACCGAATCGAATCCAGAAAATTAATATATTCTCATTGCTGCAGAATCCATGCAATTCCTGTGAAAAATTGAACGCAATTTTTTGTATTAATTAATTGTCGTAAAAAGAAAAACAAGGAATCGAATCCATATTGTCTGGAAAATAATAATACACCATCTTTAGAATGAGAAATTTTATCAAAGTAGGTAGATAATAAAAAGAATAATAAGGATATCATTTTTCTGACAAATGGCCAGGTTTCGTCATAGAGAACGATTATGACAGTAAATTACTTAAATATGTACGGCAACGTATGGAGGCATACACAAATCCCCACTTTAGAGCTGGAAAAAATGAGAAGCACTTAATCATGACGAGAAATTGTCACTTTATTGCAATATGCAAGTAAAATAAGCTAACCTGAAGAGTAGACATGAAAGAAATTCATGTCTACAGAAAAATTATTAAAGGCAAACAGAGAAATTGCCACATTTCGCTATATTTTCCTTTTTAAAATGTTACGGCTCCATTCTCAAGGACAACATCCACATTGAAATTATTCTTAGCCCCATTCTTGGCTTTTGGAACAATTCACTAATAATTATATTTAATTTTGTATATTTTGTTTTAATTCAATGATATTGTTCTCAAGGAATCAGGACCTCTTGATTGAAGTATTGTATTGTAATTGATAAGTTTTTTGGGCCTTTAAATGCAATGCAATCATCACTGGGCGTGAAGACGGCATTAAATCAAGATGTGAGGGTATTAAAAAATATGTGTATGAAGCTAATGGAAGGCCTAACAATCGGGTTATAAAATTCGAAAAGAAGAAACCTTGGTATGATTTACAGTGTCACATTGCTAGAAAAGAATCCCTCAAAGCACTAAGAATACTTACGAAACATAATTTAGAAGACAGTAGAAAAAATTATGCCGCAGCAAACAAAAAATATAAGGCTCTCTGTAAGTCGAAACAATATGTATATTTACAAAATATCTCTCGACAACTTGTATCTGTGAATTCGGCAAAAGAATGGTGGAGAACCGCAAAAGAAATACGAGGAGATTCGATGAACATAAGAATACAAATCACTGCTAACCAGTTCATGGAGCATTTCAATGGCACATTAAATTCAGTATTGTCAAGTATCACGTTGCCTATAACAGTCTTAGAAACCATTCATCTTCCAATGCTTGATAGACAAATAGAACTCTCTGAAGTGGTCTCGGCAATAGAAGCGACAAAAGATAACACAGCACCAGGCATTGACGGAATTCCGAATGAGTTCTACAAAAACGCAAGCATTTAATTTGTTGAAGAGATACGCATTCTACTAAGAGATATCTTTGACACAGAAACTATACCATCTTCCTTCAGAAAATCAATAATTTTTCCTCTATACAAAAAAGGTGATGCCAGTATCTCTTCGAACAATCGTGGGCTCTCCTTTCTGGGCACACTTTACAAAATATTTACAACAATTCTGCTTAGAAGGCTTACTTTCTGGATTGAGGAGAAGAATATTCTCAATGAATAACAGGCTGCATACAGAAGTAAATATAGTACAGTTGACCTTTACAGGTCTACAACCTTTCTTGTATCATCCAACTTCAGCTGAGCCAGAAGAAAAAACTGTATGCTTTCGTCGTAGATTTGTCAGCAGCGTTCGACAACATTAACAGAGAAGCTTTGTTTTACAAATTGTCAAAGCTAGGTGTGTCTTCGAAAATGGTTTCTATTACACGTTAATTGTATAAGGATACAACTGCTACAGTTTGGGATGGAACTAGAACGTCTAGATTCTTTCAGACATCCAAAGGAGTCAAGCAAGGATGCATACTGAATGCGCTTCTATTTGTATTATTCCTAAACGACCTACACTCCGAACTTCCAACTGGTCTAATCGTAAATGGTATGCAAATAAACGTTTTGTTATACGCGGATGATATAGTTCTCCTTTCTGACAACCCTTATACCCTACAAACGATCATTGATAGCTTCAGCACTAATTGGAACCTTGCTGTTAATCTAGACAAATCTGAAATACTTATTTTTAGGAATTTTGGAAGAAGAGCAGCAACTGGAAAATGGTATTTTAACAATGGTGAGATAAAGATAACAAACCAATACAAATATCTTGGGGTTACTTTCTCTTACAACATGTCCTGGTCATACCACTGAACAAAAAGACTTATCATCGAAAAACTCGATCAACTCGACATGGTCCAAATTTGTAAGGAACAAATTTATAACTCACTCTGCTAAATAAAGAGTGCATGATGCAGCAACAAATTCAATAATGCACTACTGTGCGCAAGTGTTGGGATACAAAGAACACATACAAACTGAAAAACCACAACGTTTCTTCGTTAAAAGATGCCTTGGACTGCCGGATAATACGCCTAACTATGCAATACACATCGAAACGGGATGTCTAAAGACTTTTCTAAGTACATTAAAGATACATCTGCCATACATACGTAGAGTGATGTCTATGCCACATAACCGCTTACCACGTATCCTCTCTGAAGCAGTCATCGAGAAAAATATTTATTGGGCCCATGAATGGTCAGGCCTTTTCCAGGAGACGGAGATTGATTTCAGTCCCGAAACTCCAGTTTCAGATTGGAATCAAATACACAAATTGCTGTTGATAAGTTAGCCGAAAAGCATTGGGGCGATTCTACCAGCAACGCACTACAGTCACAGTTTCACGATGAATATTGTAACCTTTTATATGCCGAAGTTCCGAATTACTTTGAAGAGAACAATACCCGTGACATGATCAGCTTAATCTTCAAAGAAAGGTGCGGGCTTTTGAACTTAAATGCTAAAGCTCTTCGTATTGACTCTGTTGGCCTATGCACTCTATGCAATCAGGATGCGACAGAAAATACTTACCACTTCATTGGTGTATTTTCCATCTTTAGAGGATACCGACAAAAATATCTTGGAAACGATAGACTAGACCGGCCAATATTCCTCAACATTTTAAATGGATCTTGCTACCGAAAACTCTACAAATTTTTAAAAGATTCGATTAAATATCGTAGTTTAATAATAAACGAATTTAGATAAAACTTGCTTAGCTTTGCTTGAATATAATTAATTAACTTTCTTGAACCTGCCAGACGACTTAAAAATAAGTTATTGTCATACTTAATTTTGAATACCAGCTTAATCATGTTTTTGTTAAAATTTTTAATGGAAATAAAATTATATTTATTATTTATTATAATTATTATCATCACAGTTATCTTCTTATTCGCTCAATGAGTATAGACTTTTCCACTAAAATCTCCACTGCTTAAGGTGTGGAACATAATACTATTTCGACATACAAAATTAAGCAAATACCAGTTACGGTTATATCGGGTTATATTGGAGCCGTATGTCAGCAATAACGCGCTGAATATTCGCTTCCACGGCGTCAATCTTCTCGGGCTTATCTGCATAGACAAGCGATTTCTCATAACCCCACAAAAAAAGAGTCCAGCGGTGTTAAATCGCACGATCTTGGAGGCCACGCCACAGTCGCACTACGCGATATAATGCGCACACCAAAAGTTTCCTTCAATAAATTGATTGTTTCGTTGGCTGTATGGTATGTAGCCCCGTCGTGTTGGAACCAACATCCTCCAATTCAGGAACGAAAAAGTCATTACCCATGCCTTATGGAACCAACATCCTCCCATTCAGGAACGAAACAGTCATTACTCTTGCCTCTATAGCGTTCCCCATTGACAGTAACATTATGGCCGGTCCTATGGACCAATGATTACCTCTGCCCATAGAGCACACCAAAGAGTGACTTTTTGAGGTTGTCATGGCATCTCAACAATGGATTTTTTTTTAAATTTAACTATATGCCTGTAAGACCTAAGGTCTTTTAAATGCAACCTGAATTGCACGGCACTAGTTTGGCACAGCGGATTTGAGAACCAGGCACTGACTGTCTCATTTTAACCCATGGGCGGCATCCAATTAAGATTGGATGTATAGAAAAGAATGCGCCTAGCGTGGGGATCGAACCCACACGTCCTAGTTAGCAATCAAGCACTTTACCCACTCCGCCATTGCCACCCAGATAATGTTCACTCCAAAGCGTCGCGCGAACAGAATCATTATTTTTGTAAAAAAAATTTGCACGATTTGCAAACGTTGTTCAAGAGTAAGTCTATTCATTATGAAATGGCAAAACAAACTGAGCAGCTGTCAAAAAGACCAACTCCGGAAAAAGTATTGACAGATTGAAAACCACACGTCTAAAAAAAAACAGTCGTTAGGCGCCAGTTATAGCTTTCATTGAAACTCATCATTGAAAACTTTGACTATCAATTCTGAGGCACTTAAACCAATAAAACTGATGTCGTTTTGGTATCAAGATGAAGGTAATAAGATATACAATATTTTTTGTCAAAACAATATTTTATTTGCTCTACCACTTTCTTGTAAATTCACTTTTGATTTTTCAATGATCATTGAATGATCATTGAAAACCCTTTCCATCATTGAAAAATCAAAAGTGAATTTACAAAAAAGTGGTAGAGCAAATAAAATATTTTTTGTTGACAAAAAATATTATATATTACCTTCATTTTGATACCAAAACGACATCAGTTTAATTGGTTTAAGTGCCTCAGAATTGTTAGTCAAGGTTTTCAATGATGAGTTTCAATGAAAGCTATAACTGGCGCCTAAAATACATAATTCTAGCTCAATCAAGCGAATTCATCGGTTCAATCAGTTTTGCTGTGTAAGAAACAGTAAAAGTTATCAGTCCATAGGTACAGCAGAGAATATACATTCTTTTTCATAAGATATTAATGGCTGACTTGTCAATTGGACTTACAAAAATATGAAAAGCTTTTCGTTAATTTATGAAGAAGAAGCTTCAGTTCTGTGAATTACCCCAAAATGTTCACATTTTTTTTTACAGATAGTTTAAAGTCTTTGTTAAGGTACATCAGAGTATTGCCTAGTTTCGTCTATTCGAACCTGTTAAAGATTTACTTTTATTGTCCAAGATCAAACGCACCAAGGTGTATCAACCCAATGAAATGGAAAAGTCTGAAAAAACATCCATTCGTTTTCCAAAAAAAAAAAAAAAATCCATACTAATATGATGGTGGTGATGGTGGGTGTAAAATTGAAAACTCATTCAAGCCATATGGTGTTATTTTTCCAGAATTTTTTTTATGAAATAAAGTAAAAATATCTCAAGTGCCTTTATTCATTTTTCTCCCGGTCAGGGATGGCGAAGAAGAAGACTGCCTTTGGCTCGGCTGGCGTAGCAGTTTATCCCCTCTAAATAAATTTTCAAGTGCCTTAACGTCAGTTTAAGGATTTTATTTTTCCCTATTTTTTTTTATCTTTAGTTGATTTGTCCTTATTTTTTTTAAATTTTATTTTCTTATTCCTAGACGTTGTGGGTTTTCAACAAAAAAAAAAAAAAAATAAGAAGAAAAAGGATCAGGTAATTGGTAGCACATGCTAGATCAAACACTCGGGGGGTTTAATATAATTTCGAAGTCAGCGATTTTCTTTTTCGTCAGTTTGTCATAAGTATAAAGCAACCATCATTCAAACTATTGAAGGATATCCCAAATTGTTGTCGAAAGCAGTCAAAAGGATATATATATTTTTTTTTTCTTAAAAGGAATCTTTTTTTTCAAGTACGTAAATTATGTGTAATGTGTTTAAGAGTGTAGAAGGGCGAGTGAACAAGCTGTTACAATTTTTTTTCATTTCATCTTTCCTCATTGAATATAAATTCCCTAAATCAAGGGGTGAGATATTTCTCTTGGATTTTATCACGTTTTATGGTTCTGTTTCTGTTTCCTTTTTTTTTCTATTCTTTTTTCCTAATAGGTATTATGAATTGTGTATGGTTGGTTGCATTTGATATTAGCTGTAAGATTTAGAAGAATTAGGATATTATTTATGTTGGGGATTTTTTTTATTGAGAATTTAAAAATACTCTTAAGAAGAAAAATGCGTATTTTGAGTTTGAAAATTTCAGAGATTACCTAGTGAAGTTTAAATTTTTCTGAGACAAAGAATATTTTTTTTGTTCTATTTTCGAATCGAACACAGTTTCATAATTATTGTATTAATTATGTATGTTTTTTTTTTTGAATATTTTTAATAGGAGGAAATAGATGACAGTGATGTGTTGTAAGTGGCACATACGGTTTTGAAAGAAATACCAGATTCAAAAATAGATGATTTGAAATACTGAAAGGAATACATAAAATCGATTTAAAGAGAGACATTATAACACAATTTTAGAAGATGTATAAGCTATTGCTGTTCAAAAATGTATTCTTCAGCGAAACCTCTTACATTTTTTTTTTTAAATAAAGGATGAAGAGAGGAGGACAGCATCTGAGCTCAAGTAAAGAGGACGGACCCGCGATCGAAATGACACTCAGAAATTTTGTAAAAAAAAAGGCCAATCAATAGGCTAGTGGTTTTAAGCTCGAAACGCAAGCTTTGCGCAATAGCGAAGGTGACCTAGCCCCCGACACATGGTGTATGTATTCAGGAAGCATTTCCAGCAGCTTTTAAATAGAAATCATTTTGAGCGATTCTAATGGCAACAAGAGAATACACTTCCAATTACTTAATAGGCAGTTCCGCCAAACAGCAGAGATAACTTGAAATAGCTATATAATAGTCACCAGTCCTAATGGCATACCAGCGGAGCACCTCGAAATAAGGAAGAAATGTTTCGATATCATCAAATCATCAACAAAAAGTTGTCGGAAAGAAGCATGAGCCTGGGAAATCTTGTGCACTTGTTTCGGGTAACACCAGAAAACAAACGGGACAAAGTACATCTGGGAAATAATACTTCCGAAGTACTTCAAACATGGACAGGATTTTATCAAAGACACGCGGTTTCATGTGATTTCTACAATGTCGTTCTGGAACCGACATTGCGAACGGGAAGACTGAAGAGCAGGGGAAATTGACTACCTTCAATATCTGTACTAGTATCTTCAAACCTGTTCAATAACTTATGTCGTATGCGGACGACATCAGCAACTCCAAAAGTGCAGTAACAGAGCCTCTACGCTGATTCGAAACTTATTGGTCTTGAACTGATAGACTCTTGATAGCGGTAAGAAAGTTACAATAATTCCACGAATTCCTAGTGGAAATCCGACAAAGAATTACTCTAGCAAACCACTGTTGCTTCAGATGGGTTAGTAACTCCTCTCGCGAAAAATTAATAGCACGCCCTATGAAACACTTTAACTTGGAGATTTGTTTTACGGAGCCGAATGCTAGACAATAAACGTAAAAATGGGAGTGTAGTCTGCTGAAATATCAGTTTCCGGAGAAAAAATTATTTGACGGATATTTTTTGCTTTGGACGATGAAGGCGAATGGAAGATAAGATACAACAAGATAATCAAACAAGTCAAAACACCTAAAATGCATTCGCTGGGCCACATGAAGTGCCCTGACAAAAAGGTTTCAGCCAATAGATTCCTCAATTCAGAAGACGAAACATCTAAGTTTTCGTGGATACCAGAGCGCTTGGTCTGAATGAGTGGAAGCAGCGTGTTCGTGTGCAGCATAAATGTCAATGGAAGCAGGTCTTTACGGTTCTTTTTTCTATGCAAGAGTGAAACTTTTGTCTTTCCACGATTTCAGAATTGTATTGGCTGTCATTTTGTTAGAAATTGGAATCTCTTTTCACAGAATGTTAATTTGATGGTGCAAAATAGATGGCATTAAATGTATAGGTCATATGGTCAATTTCTGACTAGATGCATATATTTCTTCGTTTAAGGCTATTTCGAGCAGTTGATTAATCCTGCTGGAATCAACATTGCTTGAGTTTTTTGGCAGGCCTCACGGTTTCTACGGTCTAAAAGCGAACCCAGTTTGTAAGATGACGTACATCAAATCTCAGGGAGACAGGGAATAAAATGACAAAATTCACGCTGCGATAAAAGTCGTCGGTCCGAGATTCTTTACCTTATTGTCTAAATTTGTTCACACATGTACCTAGTCCCAAAAATTCTAAAACCACAACACGTTAGGTCCGTATTATACAGCTCACTTGGTGCATTATAGCGTAAATCTCCTAAATGGAGCAAGTCATGTATAAGAATTTGAATAACTGTCTCTTCCCTCTTCGTCCATGAAGATTCTACAAAAGCGTTTATATAAACACCAGGTTGCGAGTTTGTCAGCTTTCAAACTTTCTGGAATGTCCTAAGGACCTGGCAGTCAACAGAATTTAAAATTAATAAACAGTTTTCTGTCTAAAAAGAAGAAGATATCAGATATTGATATTACGTTTACTTTAAACCAAGACCAGACTCCATTTATTGCTACAAGTTGGAACACCATATATTTATATTGATTACGAAGACGAAAGAAGATACATTAACTAAGGCTTTCCACAACCAAAAACCTCATCGGTCTTCCATCCATAAGTATAGAAAAGAACGAAATATATTTCTGGACTGTTGCATCCTCTAAATTAGATTTTTCGTTTGGTCGGAAAGTTTTTATTAAAATGTTATTGTAGAATAGCAATTACTCTGCATCTCTAGGCACATGAATAGCTCCTTTACTACCAAGTTCAATATGAAGTGAGTTACGACACAGCCTTGCGGTATGCCACACCTGTCTTTGTTCTTGCAGGGAAACCGCGCACAATTGAATTGAGACTCCAAACATTCAGCAAAAATGCAAATGTCAACACTGTTAAACGTCATCTTCTACTCGTATATCGAGGACAACAACCATTGTGTAAATTTTTCTGATGGAAGAATATTTGATTTTATGTTCGAGTATTAGTAGATCCGTTATCGAACACTTTAAGCATGTTGGGCCATTGATATAAGTGTCGGATCGATCTTTAAATGAATTTCAATCAGTCGTTCAAAAGTTTTTGGAAAGGAAGTGATGATAGGCTAATACAACTGTTTGTGAAAACTTTCGGATTTACACGATAACATTTACCAAATTTAAAGAATTGCTGATAATATCCAGCAGAATTCAATCAACATAATTAACAAACTCTTCATTTATTTTCGTAAAATCAAAATTTTCTTTAGTTTACGAGTCTTCAAAATGATCAAGACTTAATTGTCTGAATTGTCAACCCGAAATTTAAGTTAAGAGGTCGGGTTTGTCTATTTCTTCACAAAAATTCCATCAAAAAGTAAGATACAAAATAGCATTACGGAGTCTTTTGAGACAATCTGCTTTGATCCCTTATTTTCCTAGTTACCTTCGAAAGTTGTAGGAACAGTCCCTAATTTTCCAAGCAGAGGGTTTGAAAATATAATTTGATAACCAGGTTTACTTAAAAATTTATAAATCAAATAATTTTACAACTTAAATGCTATCCGGTACGGTAAATTTTATAAACTTCGCTCTCTTAAAGGAGGGTAATTTTGAAAATTTATTTAACAATCCTTACCCTTTTAGATTCTCTCAAACTGCTCAAGAGTTTAACCTAAAAGGTGCTATCTCTAGATTACTTGCAAACATAACAAAAATAATAATAATAA
The DNA here is from genome assembly GCA_910595825.1 of Philhelius pedissequus. NCBI lineage: Eukaryota > Metazoa > Arthropoda > Insecta > Diptera > Syrphidae > Philhelius > Philhelius pedissequus. The sequence continues at coordinate 46,690,645 of OU343161.1, read as the reverse complement.
AAACAAAAAAAAAAATAATAATAATAATCTTGAAAGTGTTCTTGGATGAAGGCATAGTCAACGCCGGTCGTCATCATCCGGATCGTCGTCGTCATCGTCCGATGATTTATGTACCTGCACACACAAAGTGCGCTCCAGCACATTGCCGTAGGTATTTCATCTTGGACTAGAGCCGGAACTAAAGAAGTATCTTATCCCATTCTATATCTATCTTTAAAAAAGGCTCAAGTGTAGGTACAACGAGACTACGATGATGATGATAATGGTGATGACGAAGATGACGACGGACTAGGACGAGCAGTCTTTTGTGATGTCCTAAATGAACAAAGGAAAACACGGATACTTATATAGTGATGTTGATGCGGTAAGCGGTGATGGTTGAAAAAGAAGAGCTTTAGTCAGCTCATTGCAGATGTGCATTTATGATGCAAATGGCAGGAAACATTGCAGAAAGGGAAGGCCGCATGTTCAGGATTTCATCCAGCAGCACGATGGAAGTTTTTTTTTGTCCCTTATTGTAATTTTTTTCTCTTGGTTTTTGCGGAAAGTTTTCCTCGCTGTTTATATGCGGCACGTTGGAATTATTTGTTTTGGTTTCAGCAGGAGCAGCATTGTGGGATTCCCTAGAGATGGTGTATATAGGGAAACAGGCGGCGCATATAATGGCGCGGCGCGGCGCGGCGATGATAGGAGAATCTAAGCTCAACGATTAATGAGTGGTGCTTAGGAAGCTGGCATATAGATATGGTTTGTTTTGAAAGTGATAAGACTTCACCGCGCACAGGGATTTGAATGTGGAAATTTGATATAAATCAACGTTTCTAGATGATAATTAATCAAAGGGAATTTGAGGTGTTGTTCTTAATGGATTTAGCGGTTCGGTTGTTATGGGAGGTAGATATGTGTATATGGAGGTACTTTTGTGTGTTGAAATCCTACATGAAATGATGGCTTTTGTGGTTTTTTTGAAGGCTTACAAAGTTAGATTGATATATTAAGTAAAGTAATTAGTCTTTGGAGGGAAATTTCCATTAGACATAAAATTTCTTCACTTTTTACTTTTTGATGATCTTTATTACATACCTACATTTTGTGCTTTATGATAACGATTGATGATGGACATATATACAAAAAGTTTTAATAAACAAATACGAAATTCCTAAAAAAAATTGTTGTTGAAGTTGCCAGTAGCGCGAGTATTAATATTAAATAGTTTTCGCAGAAAACTGTTTACCAAAATGGCGATAAAATCATGGTTAACATGAAATATTCGTTTAAATGCTCTCTTTTGAATTCTATTGGAATTTTGACTTGGACGCGATATTTACTTGCGATTATTGGTACTATATAAGGCAAATTATGCATTCGTAAAAAAAATTCCAACGATCAAACATGACATTACGATCATAGAGAAACCTAAAAAAGTCATCGACAAAAAATGTCTGTCTGTCTGTCAGTCTGTCCGTGTGTATGTAGAGCGAGTTGCAGCATAAACGGCGTGAGCGATTACCTTCAAATTTGGTATGTATAATTATTTTGCATTCCTCAGAGGGGAAATTGAAATTTTATTTTTAGGCCTAAAAATAACGGTACGGAAAATCTTATTTTTCTCGAAAAAATCGTTGGAGCCGATTTTGATATAAAATGTTGAGAATTTTTTTGTTGGTAATAGCTAAACCAAGTTTACGGGAAAAGTCTATTAACGGTACTTTTCATATAACGGTGTTTTAAATTTTTGGCTTTCTCGGTAACTGTACATTGGATTTCTGTCAAATTTTATATCTGAGAAGACCTAGGTAGCCAAACTAATTCTGCATATTAAGATTTTAAATAACTTTTTTGTATAATTAAACTTAATTTTTGAATTTTTTATTTTGAAAAATCAATATTTTTAAAACTAATAAAAAAAAATAATTTTTAATTTTATGGTCATGTGTATATTAATAAACTCTAAGAACCTGCATACCAAAGTTTCAAAAAACATTTGTTTTCAAAAAACTAAAAATAAAAAACCTGATTTTATCAAAATCCGTCCTACAATTTTCTAGATACTTTTTTATAAAATTTTCATTGATCGGTGGCATCTAATGGTTTGCTTGGTTTTTTCGAGAAACCGATTAAAGTGATGGTTTTGGCAGTTTTTATAAGTTTAAAAAACGAATTTTACCCACCTATACAGCATTCACTTTCATTTATACATATAAAAGGTGATTTTTTAAGAGCTTGGTTTTTGAAAATTCAAAAAAACACAGAAACTTGTAAAAAGTGAATGAAATTTTTATTTGGATCGATAAATCAATTTCTGCCATTTACTTTTTAAAAATAATTTCACTTAAATGTTGCCCGCGGCTACGCTTCAGGTGGTCCATTCTGAAGGTCAAATTTTGGCAAACTTTTTCACACATTTCGGCCGGAATCTCACCAATGACGCGTTCAATGTTGGCTTCCAAGGCAGCAATCGTATTTGGCTCGTCCCCATAGACAATAGACTTAACATAGCCCCACAAAAAATAGTCTAACGGGGTCAAATCACATGATCTTGGTGGCCAATTGACTGCGCTGCTGTAAGTGAAAGAGTTGCCGAAGACCCGAATGTGTCGATGCCTCGCCGTTCTCAGGAATTAGGACTGTCTTACGGCACATTATGGCGTATTTTGCATTTGGATCTACACCTACATCCATATAAAGTCCAGCTCACACAACTACTGAAGCCAGCTGGCCATTCACAACGTCGTAGATACGTCGAATGCGTGCTTGAACAACATGCGGTGGACGGCGATTTTTCTCACTCGGTTGGTATGTTAATAAACAAATATGTCGTATTTGGGGTTCTATGAATCCTCAAGTAATTGAAGAGAGGCCATTACATCCACAAAAAGTCACTATTTGGGGCGCTCTTTGGTCCAGATCTGTGATTGGACCTTTTTTCTTCGAAAACGACGATGGCACGACTGTCACCGTCAATTCGAAGTGTTATGGTCATATGATAACCGACTTTTTTTTGCCTGCTATTGAAGAACACGACTTGGAGAATATGTGGTTTCAACCAGACGGTGCCACATGCCACACAACTCGAGGGAATATGGCTTTATTGCCAGAGACATTTCCTGCCCGCGCAATTTCTCGTCGTGGCGATATCAACTGGCCACCAAGATCATGCGATTTGACACCGCTGGACTTTTTTTTGTCGAAGGACGGTTTTTATGGAGATAAACCTTTAACTCTTGAGCACTTGAAAACCAACATTCGTCAAGTTATGGCTGAGATACCGCCCAATATGTGCCAAAAAGTGGTAGAAAATTAACTCAAAAGAGTCTTGCAACAATTCGCGCGGTGGTCATTTAAATGATGTAGTGTTTCACACATAATGTCAACGTTCAAACTTTATAATAAAAAAGAAATATCACGAAAAAAAATATTTGATATGTGTTTTATTTACGTTTACTTTTGAAACCGCAAAATGGCTCCGCTGCGGTTTTCTTTTGCATTTAGCTCTGCAACTAAAACCTAACACGAAAAACAATTTCGTTCGGGATCAGCAGCGTAAAAGGCTAAATATGCTGATATGCTAATAATCTACGCAACGGCCAGTGATGTTTTTTTTTTGTTTCTAAGGCTGATTGATGTAAGCTCTTCATGTTTAGGGTACCCCAAGGAAAGCAAGTAAATCTCGGGTTTAAGATGGCAGAGGAAACTCTGCCTTATTATGTGTATTACTCGTACTTATAAAATAAGGTCTTTAAAACCTTATAATTTCATTATAATCTCAAACTAAATAACTCGGTATTTTATATAATTCAAAACTATTGTAATGAGTTACAGAAGTATACTCCATTTAGAATAACTGAACCATTGAAAATGGCGTATAGGAATTTAATTCCAGCCAGTGTAATTCAGAGTGAAAAACGGCTAATTTTATTACTCAAAATATTTGCATTTTAAACGGCACACAAGCGAGCGTACCAAATAAAGTATCGGAATTGATCAAAAAGTTGGTCACCACTTATGATCACTGGGAAACTAACTCCTCAGCAAATCCCAATCGAGACTAGGGTTCGCTTCGGGTACATAAGTTTCGCTTCGCATCGTCATTTCGTACATCCACTTGTTATATTTTCCGGTGTGAAGTGTAAATTGTAAAAATGGTGAAGGAAATGTTTTACTCACAGTGTTGACGACGCACGGGTGGGTCGGAATGTAATCTGAATTTTGACTCGCTAGGTGGTGGACGACTAGTATGTAATATGTTACATGTGATGATGTTAGGTTAAGGTAATGTACTGCGCGTGTGGTGCTGCTTGAATAGTGTTGCTTATAATAAAGTACTTCTGTGGGCGACAATTAAGTTCGGGTTATGTGTTAGAGTAGTGTACTGACCGTATGGAGTGCTGGATCGGTAGAAATGGTGGTGAATTGAATGCGGAGTGGCATTCGATGAGGGATAATGAAACATACATAAATGCATTCCCATTCAACAAAAACGTTTGCCAGGAGATTGGAGACTCCAGTCCTGGGCCCATGTTCTGTAACTTTCGAATCGATAAAAGTAGTCGAGAAACAAAAAAACAATGTTTGTTTTGATGTTAAAATGCCAAAATTACTTTTTCAATTTATCACCTTCCATTGGAAAATGCCAGTAAAACAAATTAAAATTTAAGCTATCGCCTCAACTTACCAGAAACCCATTTTTCCAGAGTCGTTATGTGAGGAAAAGTTATCGAATGAGTTACAGAACATGGGCCCTGGAGGACTTTTATCTCTCAAATGGGGATAAAATATCAACAACGACAAAAGCGAAATCATCTGCTTCTCATCTAGCAGAAAGATAATTTTAATGCCTGGTAGGTACATACTTGTAATAACAAACGAGATATTTGGCTGATATTTTTCTCAATTTTACTGTTTTTCACTGGACCACCCTAATACCGATAGAGCAGCACAAAAATATGAATCAATGTGCAAAATGATTCGATTTTTAAAAAATTTAATAAGTTAGAAGGTTAGAAATATTTTTGGTAGAAGACAAAAGCAAGTAATTTTACGATTTTAAATACCAAAAGGTCTAGAAAACCTCTAGGCCTTTGTAATTAATTGCTTTTTCTATTTTCCAGTGAATTTTATTCTTCTCTTTTTTTTTTACTAAAAGACCATTTTAATTTGTACAACTTTTCTTTTATTACCTATACACACCACAGCATTAAGTGTCAAAACTATTCAAAATATTTAACGACCAATATAGAACTTTTATCTTAATTCTAACTTACTTGCTCCCATGTTCGATTACATTATATGCAAAATCTTCTTAATAGAAACGGCTAAATGTATTTTTAAAGTGGTTTTTCACTTAATTTTTTATATATAAAAGTTCTTAAATTTTTTCTAAACAAAAAATGGTATGAACATTTTAAATATTTAATAATGAAAACTCAAAAACAAAATTTCAGAAAAAATCGTTCACCCGTTTTCGAAATATTGAATTTTCAAAAAAAGAATTTTTTTTTCAAAAATCCAACAAAAATATTTTTCGAAAATTTTGAAAAGCAGTATTATTTAGAATTCGAAGCAGATCCTGTATAAAAATTTTGATTGGAATCCATTCAGCCGTTTATGAGAAAGTCAAAAATCAATAACAGGGTTGTATGACAGGTACCGTTAATAACAAAATATTTTAATTTTTTTTTGTTCAAAATGTAGCCCATATCCAAAGTAGTACACACACCAATTTTTATCAAAATCGTTTTAGCCTTTTTTTTCCAGATGGTATACAAATTTGTATGGAAAGAACCGTTATTTTTGGGGCTAAGTCAACGATTCAAAAATCTATTTTGGGCAATCACCTAAAACGCTTATAACCAACTTTGAACAAAATAAGTTCAGCGGTTTAGGCGGTATATCGTTCTACAGACAAATAGACAGACAGACGGACAGACGGAATTGCGGGACCCACTTTTTTGGTGTTCTCTATGATCGTATGTCATGTTAGATTGTTTTTTTTTTTACGAATACATAACTTGCCTTATAGTACCTATAATCGCAAGTAAAAATGCACACGTACCTACACAAATAATATCTTCGAAACATTTATGAAACAAAAATTCCAATTCCGATCGATTTTTCTCTCTAATCAAACAAACTTTTTACCATTGTGGTGTTTTTTTTTTGTCAATTAATCTTTGCCACCCAGAAAAAAAAATGTATATATTTTTATCGCATCTCAAAACTATATTCCCTCTCATTCCGAACTGCCAACGTTGCAAATCGATTTTTGACGATAAAACTCAATTGACCTAGTTACCAAGGATGTGTGATGAACAATGCATTTATATCTCTCAGCAAAAATAATCCACACCCAAGATCTACACGCACAAAGAAGAATTACTGATATACATAATGTATAGGTCGTATACCTATGGGTTTATATAAATTTCTCGATAGCAAAAAATATGTCTTGCCTGTGGAGAGATGCCATCAATAAACTATCAATCTCTTCCTCACTTCAACTTTATATTGATTTCTGCAACTAAAAGGATTTTTTTTTTGCTCGCTATTATTATTGAATGGGTTCAATATCCTTTATTAAAATATATTTAAATAGATATATATCTAAAGACGTGGTATCTCGCACAAGTAATGATGTGATGACAGGAACATTTTAGCATTCATTTAGTAAGAAAAGAAAAAAAATAATAAATCAGTCTAAGGATCCGAGATTTGCCTAATGAGATTTTTTGTGGGATAAAATTCACCACAACAACCACATTATATCGCTTTTTCTTCGAGAAAATACACTATACAATCGATTTGCATGGATTTAAAGTTTTTTTTTTCTTTGAATATCTATTGAAATGAATACTAGAGAAGGATCCTTTTTTTTGGTGGCCCTTTTAGCAAAAAATGGGATTTTATTTTTTGCATCCTTTACATACTATACATATTAGGCAAGCAAAATTGGAAACGAATGCAAAATCTAAAAAATAAAGCTCCTGTGTGTTTATGATATGCTATTTTATAGGAATACCAAAGAAGACAAAAAAAAAAAGAGTTGAGAACAAAAGCTGAGGAATACAGTCTGTATTGACTGATTGTGTCTTTCTTTTTATTTGCAATTTAATCTCCCAGATATGGTTATGTGAATTAAACTACGTCAGATGAGAAGATGGTGCTTTTTTTCAGGGCGAGTAAGCGGCTTTTTTTTTTTTTTTATTTTATAGGCTACTATTTAGATTTATCAAAATGAATGCTTGGGATACTGAAAAAAGGATGTGAATAGTGCAGCGATACCATTGTTTGCACTCCGTCATTTCCGTCCAAAGGGAATTTAGGCTGCCCATTGGCGGTACTCCCCCGAGTAGATGGACCATTATGAGGCTGGTGACATGTTTGCCGAATCTGGAAGCAACGAACGAAAACCGTATCATCGAGATTTCAATGTTCGGGTTTAGGATACAATCGTGGTTGTTGCATCGGCAATACAGGCAAATCCAAGTATTTCGAATCGAAACTTATCGGGCCAAATTGGAGTTAGAAGACGGTCATCACAACGGATACTTCATGTTGACTTAAACTTGTTTCCGTACAAAGTCCAAATTACAAGCAAGTTAAGCCCTCAGGATTTGCCTGTTCGCCTGGAATTTTGCCGAAAAATGATTGCAATGACCGAAGAAGACAACACATTGATAAATTGTTTGTTCATGTCTGATGAGGCCATTTTGACTTAAAGGAGTCACTGTGTGGTGCGCAGTTTCATCAAGGTGTATTGTCGGCCCGTACTGTTTAAAGATTTTGAAGTAGTTTTTTACCCAGAAATTCGCCGAAGACGTATCCCTTTTGGCAGGATTTGGTTTCAACAAGATGGAGCAAGTGCACACGTAGCCACACAAGTTATGGCGGAGCTCCAACGAAAATTTGAAATAATTGATATCCAGAACCGCTGGTCCCCAAGGTCACCTGCTCTCACTGCACCAGACTTTTTTTATGGGGTTATCTCAAGCAGGAAGTGTACAAAACGAAACCCAGGAATTTGACTGAATTGAAGCAGTCCATTAAGACAGTAATTGAGGCGATCCCAATTTGATGAACAATTTTCTGATCAGGTGCCTCATATGCATGGATGAACATGGATGTCATTTGTCTATCATCTTTAAAGACCATTAGTTATTTAAAATAAAATTCAATTTTGAATCCAATAAAAAAAAATTAATGAAATACATTGATTAAAATAAGTGTTTAAATTTCTTATTGTAGCACGATTCGTGCGCCACCCTGTACGTGGGTTGATGGAATATTTCAGTAGCAATTTCTTGTAGTTGTACGTTTGAAAAAGCTCTCTAATAAGGACTGTATTGAAAATATAAATTGAACAGAGTATATTACCCAATTGCATTGTTATTCTTACCAGTTCGTTTAGCCTCTCTACACAAGCTGTGGATGAAGTTCAAAAAGTCAAAATACGTCAAGTACATTTGTTGCTTCACATCGAGCGAATGGACAATAAAGGTCCAACTAAATCCTAGGCTCCTGATCCGAGATGACAAGAAATACCAAGACTACGGTATTAGGGACATTTCACAGTTGGAAAAAAATTGAAGGATATATTATATACAGATACATGATACAGACAATTCTTCAGTGATATATTTAGAGATTTTATGACAATCGAAAAAAGTGACCTTTATAGAGAATTTATTATTCTTAAAAAATTGACCTTAATTAAGTGACGTAGAGTGTATATACGTAGATTTATATGTATATAAGATGTATCCTTTGTATGAAAACGAAAAAAATACGTGTGTAAGGGATAATCTCGTAGACTTTTCAAAACATCCCAGGAAATACCGAAACTGAATAGAAATTTCAAATCAACGGAAAGGTATGCAAAAAAAATACAGAGATTACTACTTTGTATTTTCTTTGGCTGTATTTTTTTTTTGTGAGGTATTTTTTTAAGGAAAACCGATCCTGTCGGTGGACCATTATAGTAAGACGTGTATCTTTGTTGTTTTTTTTTTTTTTTTTTTTGACGAAGAAGAAAAACTCAGCAATAAAAAAGGGTTAAAAAAGCAAAAGCCTTTTTTAACTCTCCCTATATGCTAAAAGGACATACCTACACCTATACAATTATACATCAAGCGAAAGAAACGAAAAAAAAGGATTGAAAATCTAAGTTTGCTTTTTTATTTGTAGATAATCCTTTTTTTTTGGTTAGGATTTTCTTTGGTTTTTTTTTTTTTTGAATTATTTCTCTGCAAAGGAAGTAATTTTCTGGAAGGACACATAACAAAAAACGGAAAGACAAATTAAAGTTTTCTTCGAACGTCGTTGACGACGGGTAGCGTTTTCATTGGTTTTAGAATTTTTTTTTTATTTTTTTATGTTCTGCTTTAACTATCTGGCAAAACTTTGCTTTTCAATTGGAAAACTTTTCTACTGTTTCTAAACGAGCTATACGTAACAAGGACACAAAAGAGAAACACACATTGATATGGGATAACAATACGGGAGGTGGGAACTTTCATATAAGTTTTAAAAAAAAATTGAGAAGGTCAATGTTCTGAGGGTATACTCGAATTTTGAAGGTTTTTTTTAAGGTCCTGGTGTGGGGAACTTTTTTTTGAAACAAATTGAGATATTTTATCAAACGATAATATAAGTTGGAGTGGATGATGGGAAAGGAGAGACAAATAACTCATCGAAGAAAGGACCAACATTGTTAGGTTAGGATTATATAGCATATATAAAAATTAATGCGAATTTTAGTTTTTAGAAGCGCAATCAGTTCAAATAAATTATAGGATTATGGTCGCAAAGTTTTGGAAAAAGTGTCATTAGTCTAAAGTACATACGAGTATATATTTGTTTTCTATTGTATGAGCATTAGTTTCGAAATAGTTTTGCTTAAAAGTTGGGATAGATACAATATCTTTTTTTGGTAGGGAGTTTATTTAGTTGTTCTGGAATCCATTAGAGCAATAGGCAAAACATTAAATGGGTTAATTGAGTTTTTGATTGTATTCCCCAGTTGTCTATTTATTTGATGATAGAGCTCTTAACCCAGGCCAGAGTTTGAGTGAAAACAAAATGTTTATTTCGGTTTCAGGGTAAATTTGTTAACATTAGTTAATTCTTCTCTTAAGCAAAAATGATAAATGAATTTGTTGACAATGTTGAAATGTTGGTTCAGCTGTTTTTTTTTTAGAAGTTTCTAAAATGAATTTCTGTTGAGACAAAACCCACAACTATTCTGCTCTAAATACAAGGACTTTCCATAATTTAGCTTGAAAAGTAAGACGACGAATCTTATTGTAACTTAAAAGTAAGAAATAAGCTGCTAAAATTGGTGGGAATTGCTGGGGGTTGATTTAGAAGACGGGATTCCAACAGGACGAACTGAGGTTACAGTCCTTCAAGAGGTAACGTGAGTAAGCAAATGCATAGAATATCAAATAGGTTTTTGTTAGTTCTTCCAATAGTTTAAAATGAATAGTTTAAGAAGAGTTTGATAGGAAGGATTGTTCCAAGAAACTCACTTTGGCTAATCTCGTTTGTTAGAAGGTTTATTTGACCTTCTGTTTGGCGGCAAACCATATCGTCACGAACTAATGTGGCCTGTGCCCATCGGATGGATTGCAGCCAGGGGTATTGGTCGAGTCAAAAAGTAACTTTGACCTCATAATATCGTGCGGAGCATTGATATGTCGGAACCCATTTTGTCCCTAGTTGCTCGAGGCAAGATCATGAGAAATAGCTTAAACAAAAAAACAACCGCGATGAGATCTGAGTAGGGAAGCAAGTAAGTAAAAAACTTACAGAGTCGAACTGTACCGGGAATAGAATTTCAGCTTCTCTTTCCGCCCTAGAAGTCATTTGACGGAAATCTATGACCTAAGCTGATTTTGATATTGTGATTGCGAAGTTCAATTAATCCATTACCGACGACAAAGCTACGTGTAGTTACGCATTGGTGTCTAACCCCATTTTGTATTGCAAATCCCTCTGACAACATTCAACGTGACACTTAGATGGAACAATCGTAAGTAGCCTTAAACATTGTATAGTAATCAGGGATGACCCTCCTGTGCAAAGCAAGCCGATGGTGACCAAGTGAAATGGTGACCGATATTTAACACACTGTTCGATTATGATCCACAAGGTTTTGGTATGACCTATACGTAGAATCCTGCATGTTAGTGGTAAAATGAGACTATGGGATGGTATTTTATTCATTTCGCGACGAATAATGCTATTACCTTGGCTACTGCAGGCATCACGCAAATACCTCTCACCTTTCGCACAACGAAAAGCGATATAGGTTCTGTAGGGCAAGTTTTGCATTTGGAAAAAAATGCAACTCGAGATTTTAATCAAACTTGACATTACGATGATAGAGAACACCAAAAAAGAGGACCCCACAATTCCGTCTGTCTGTATGTCTGTATTACGATACACAGTTCTAAACGGCAGATCCTATTTGCTTCAAACTTGGTACTTAAGCGTTTTAGGTGATTCTCTCAAATAGATTTTTGAATCGTTTTTTTAGTACTTGCCATACAATTTTTTCTACCATATTAATTATATCGAAAACGGTTTTAACGATTTTGATAAAAATTTGTGCGTGCACTGCCTTTGGTAGAGTCTAGATTTTTGGTAAAAAAAAAGGTTTACATATATATATTGTTATTAACGGTACCTGCCATACTATATGTTTTTTGATTTTCGACTTTCTCATAAACGGCTCTACGGATTTCGATCAACATTTTTATATAGGAGGTCCTTCGAATTATAAATAATACTGCATACCAAAATTTTCGAAAAAATATTTTTTACCCAAAAACGGTTGGGTGATTTTTTTTGAAATTTTGTTTTTAAGTTTATATTATTAAATAATTAAAATTACCATACCAATTTTTCTTAGAACAAAATTCAAAACTTTTGTATATAAAAATTTGAGTAAAAATCGACTTTAAAAATATATTTAGTCGTTTCTATTACAAATATTTTGCATACGATGTGATCGAATATAAGAGCAAGTACATGCGATCTAGGTGTGCATTTTATTTCTGCTGTTCACGGAAATTTTTAATTTACCAAGCTCGTTCAAGGAGTGGGTGCCAGATCTCAGCCGCTGTGGTAGGACTTGCTCACAACAGTTCTGCGAGAATACTGTCAAATCCAACAGCTTTGTTGATCCTCAGTGCTTTGATTGCGGTAAAGATTTGTTCTTTACTGGAGTATATGGTAATTAATTGGGAGTGTGTCAACTCAATGGCGCGGATTTTGGTTTTGGGGAATCGTTAACATTTTCCCAGAAAACCAAACTGACATTGATTGCCTTCAATAAGTCAATGTCGTACAAGTTATTAGGGTTTAATTCTATTTTCTTTCAAAATCGCCGACAGAAAAATATGTTTGATTTTATAAAAATGGCTTTTTACAGTACATTGAGCAATGAATGTATGTGTAAGCATGGAAAATGTATGCATTCCGTGCTTAAAATAAATCAAAAAAAAAACATAAAGACCAAATCTGTAAAAATAACATGCATAAATATTCGCAATTTAATATTTCAAATACGAATTTCAGCACGTGCTGCACCAGTGAGTGCAGCGAAAAAAGAAACACCCTCATTATAATCTCTTGTCACGGTTGAATGACATGTTTTAAAAAAAAATTGTGGTATTTGTTACATTTTTGGCGATAAGACCATGTTCATACCGACAACCATAAACAACAACTTTTTGCGCACAAAAAAATATTCGTCTGTGTAAATATAAGCATGTAGCTGTATGGTGACCGTCTTCAATTTTTTTCTCTAAGCGGCAGGAATTGATTTTACAAAATGTATGTAAATTGAAAAACCGTTATTCCTAATCAGATCAAGTGGATAACTATTAAAAATTGGCAGCGCTGCACTAAACTGTACTAATTATTTCAGTACTTTGACAGCTCCCATTTCGAACAGATACAGTAGGCGCGAAAATCCCTAAGAAGAATAATTTTTTTAACCTGTGCCAGATTGAGTGCACTTAAGGTTCATTTATGCCAATACGTTCACCCTTTAGTGAGAGAAAATGCTAACAAAAACTGTATAAGTTTTTTTACATTTAATCTTCGATTTTTCTTTAAATTTGATATCACTTTATTCCTAATAGGCAAAAACAATACGTAAATTAAACAGATCCATCCAATTCCTTTTGTAAATACAATGAACGATTTTATTAATTTAACAAAAAATATTTATTAAGATTCAGCTGAATCGTTGGATCAATGAATTTTTTGTTTAAGCCAGTTAAAATATTTAATGACCCGGCGAAAAAACAATTCGTATTCTATAATTTTTTTCGTTGAACCAATGAATTTATTAAATTAATTATTGGCAAACTCATTAAGTGAGTAAAAAGGTGCATTAGTTAATTAGACGAATATATTCGTCAACTTCAAATTAGGGGAAACTACACGAATACTTTTTTATTTGAGACAATGAAATTTTCATCAAATTCCCAATGCTTTCAAAGCAGTTTTCCAATACTCCAAAGTTCGCATGATTAGTGCTTAAATATATTCAAAAATAAAACAACAAAAGCAATCTGCCATAATGAATATTTTGTCATTCTAATTCCCCCCCCCCCCCCCCATAAATTATGAGAATGGGTTTTGGTGCTTATGATGACTGGATTCGAACACAGACCTGGCGCCTGAAAGCCTAATGCTCAAACCATTACACCAAAAAGTAATTTCGGAAGTCCTTTTAATTGAATCGACTGTGACATTCTCTATATTCATAGATCTTTGAACCTTTTTAGCCGATTATTAAATTAGTGACATGATGTTAAATAAAAATCGGATCCTTGGTTGAAAACCTTAAAAATCTATTGTTCCAATATGTCACTTATTTAAAAAAGTATCTTGGACATTTGTTTTTGCTGAACTTCAAATTGTGCTCGCTTTGAATTGAATGGCTGTTATAAAACTGACCTTCGTCTAAAACATGGTACCGTACACGTTAATAATTAAGCGAACAGCCAAGGATACAAATCTGATCCAAAAATTTAAGATAAACTATTTAAAATAGTCAAAGCTTTCACTTTCAAAATACGGCCATCTTTGTGAAAGATCAACTTTGAATACAAAAAAAAATAAAAAACAAGGATAACGACTTTGTAAGAAATTTAACATTTATTTTTATTTTTATTGAACAAGAAATTAACGACCTTTATATCTCCAGCACAACCATGAAATTACCCCTTATCGTTCAATATTTACCGTTGAATGCATCAACGGGATAAGGGTAAACATTTATATTCAGATAGACAGACAATAAAACACACACAGGCGACAACGACGACGACAACGGGTCAGAAGGGTTTGGGAGCTGTAAACTTATTCCTGTGTGTGATGCCCATTCAAAGGATTACAGCCTTACGTCAATTAACATAAGCTTCTTATGTCATTTAAAATTTTGCTTACATTTGTATAATGCTCTTTCTCTATATGTATGTGAAATGGCAAAATGGATCCCACAGAGAGAAATATCAGAGAGAGAGAGAAAAATAGATACCAGTTTTTAGAGCTGGGTAAAATTGGAAAGTTAGCTTATAAGGCGACGACAATGACAATTCCCCGTTCTTATCCCAAAAGCATATAATGATGACAACATAAAAGATACTTAACTTATTGCCAGAGCAGAGTGTGGTGTAAATATACATATATTCTCCGTTTTGTTTTCTTTTCAAGGAGGATTTAAATTTTTGGAAAAGGTTTACGACTCACCAAAAAAAAAAACATCAAAATAAAAAAAAAACCTTAAAGAAATTGGCTTTTAATGCCCGGATTATGGCTTGGGAGAAGGATTTCGAACTTCACAACTGAGGTTATATCAATTTGCATATTTGTATTGCGGTTAAACCCACTTTGCAAAGAATTCTCATAGAAACTTTATAATTATTATTTTTATTATTATAAATTTTGTGGTTAGAAACGATGGTGGTGGCGTCGACGCGTAGTGTCGAGAATCGGTGGCAACTATACCTTAAAATTACATGAAGAATTTGTAAGAAACAAACGAACAGTGGGGGACAGGCAAAGAGATTTTGGCAGAAAAGGCATTAAGTGCGATTGTAGCGTTGAGATTGTTCAAAAACTTTTGGGTTCTTATAGGATAAGGATAAATAACGGCATCCTTAATAGCTTGGGGTTTTCGTTATATTTATACGAGTTTGTTCGCACACAGAGACAGAGGAGGTAGTAGATACTAGAAACATACTTACGAGTGTAGACTCTTTGCAAAGGAAAATGTTGTGTTTTAGGGTGAACTTACCTGAAAAATAAGAAAAAGAATATAAATTAGTATGATTTTTATTTAAATACATACGACATTTATTAAAAATTAATCAATATTCTTAAAATCGTATGAATAATCTACAATTAGATTTCTGAACGATTATCTATTATATAATATAAATATCGTGTCACGTTGATGTGTTGAATGAACTCCGAAACTATCTAACTGATTTTCATGTTGTTTTTTTGAAATGTTTATTTTGCTGGCGGTACTAAGATAGGATACTTTGTAATACTTAATACTTAAAAATAACGGTATTTGCCATACAAATTTTTCTACCATCTTGATTATTTCGAAAACGGCTCTAACAATTTTGATAAAAAAAAGTGTGTGCACTATTTAAGGTATAGTCTACATTTTGGTCAAACATTTTTTTACATATCATGTTATTAACGATACTTCCCGTACAATTTTTTTTTGATTTTCAACTTTATCATAAACGGTTTGACGGATTTCGATTAAATTTTTGTATATAGGAGATCCTTCAAATTATAAATAATACTGCATAGCAAAATTGTAAAAAATGCAATTTTGGATTTTTGAAAAAAAATATTTTTTTTCTTTTTGAAAATTCAATATTTCGAAAACGTGTAAATGATTTTTTTTTTGAAATTTCATTTTAAATTTATATTATTAAATATCTAAATTTCCCACACCAATTTTTTAGAACAAAAAAATTAAAGAAATTTTGTAAGTAAAAAATTAAGTAAAAACGACTTTAAAAATATATTTAAGTATTAATAGAAATCTTTTACATACGATGTGATCGAACATAAGTGCAAGTACGTGCGATCCAGTCATTGTATAAATAATGTGTTTTGGATACACACCAATTAAAAGGATTTTGATATTTTATTTTGTCGAACTTTCTGGAATATGATATGGATTTCCTCTGATTTTTCCTTACGTTTGTCGAACTGTCTAGAATGTTCCATGGATTTTTTTTTCGATTTAAAGGTGGAAAATTTGCTTGGAAAATTTCGGTTAATTGAAATTCATTGTGATAGAACACGTTTTGGGTGGATATATTTAAGAGATATATAATAGGTAATGCTGTTCTGCGATCAATGCCACAATTCAATAGATTGCGTCATACATTGACTTAGGCTGTGCGCCATTTGACAGGTGTCCTTTTCACATTATCATTTTCCATCCGCATACGATCATTTGCAATCATATCCACGTCAAAAATTTGAAACTGACCATACGAACAGAACGACTTATCTGAATTCTATAGAGACAACTTCTGGCTCTCGGTAATGGACAAATTACTGGCGACGCACGTCTCGACTTCATATAAATTCCTGCAAATTTTTGCGAGTTAACAACGTCGAAGGAGAAACTCACTACCAAAGTTTAGTGTTCCTCGGCATTGCGAAAAATTATAAAAATGTCGATTGTCCGTCGTCGATAGCTTGAATTTCATTATTCAAAGTTATATCGATGAAGAACTACATTCGTACAAATCCGTTGACAGCGTAACCGACGAAGATGAAGCGACCAACTATCCGATGAAATTTTTGAACACGCTTAATGTGCCAGGAACTCCGACACATATTTTATAGCTGAAGGTGCCATCGATCATAATCATGTTGCGATGATTCCAGCCATGATCATATAGGACAAATTAAAAGGACAAAAAGTCCTTATCCCACGAATTCCGATTACTCCAATTGGCCTTAAATTCCAATTCAAGTGGATTCAGTTCCACGGTCGATTGGCTTTTGCGATGACAATCAATAAATCGCAAGGCCAATCGTTGTAAGTCTGTGGAGTAAATATCGAATCCCGCTATTTTGCGCACGGTCAGCTGTGCGTTGCCTGTTCGCGTATTGGCAAACCAATAATACGCGTTTGTGTTTGCACCGGAAACAAGTCGAAAAACATTTATTATCATATCACTCTTTACTGATTTTCATTCCCTTCAAATACATCACATGCAATTTGAACTATATATGCTTTATTATAGGTCTAGGGTTCATATGAAGGCGTTAAATTGGGGCGAGACGAAGTTCGTTGGGTCCGCTAGTATATTATATATATTGGCCATTCATTATTTAGGAAACAAAACTCGATATGTCAAGCGTGAAAAATTAAAAACAAAGCCTGTTTTGGTTTAAGGTCTATTCGGATTCGGAATTGACGAATTTTAAATATAGGCCCGTACTAAAGAGTGGGCACAACAAAATTGATGATTCAGTTTTATCGACATCAAATATAAATTTCGTTTTGATAAAGTGTAAATGGTGCGTGTGGGTGATATATATTGTGAATTGTTCTATTGAAAAATTTGGTATTTTGTCCAGAAAATTGGTACTTGTCAAGTTTTCTGCCAAATTATCAGTTGATTTTTATTAAACTGCTCATAATTAAACTATTCGAAGTGTAAAATCTACAATTTTTTTTCGGTGATAATATCTAATCTTGAAGAATTTTACACTTATCATTAAAAAAAAAACTTTAGACTATCCAAAATAGATTTTCTTGAATGAAAATGTGAACGAAATATACACTATTCACAATAGTTTTTTTTTCTTTGTCGTTCACGGTGGGTCAACCATTTTATCAATTTTAAACTAATTCATCTTTGACATTCCATAAAACGGCGTAGGGGTGGACGTGGCGCGATAGTTGTGTGCTCTCCTGTCAACCTCGTGTTGCAGGTTCGATTTCTGCCGTTGTCTATGTCTTCCTATATTCCATTAAAAACCAATTTTAAAAATTGTCATAAAATAAGTTGCTGCTTTGCTCATTACATGCTGTTTAGGCATAACACTAACAACATGTGATTGAGTAAACTAGCATACCCATAAAATATGACAAGGAAATAAATAAAAAAAATAATGCGAATTATAAGGGACATAAATAAATAAGACACGGTAATTCTCTCCGCATTAGTTCAGCTGCCATCCCTGGAGATAAATCTGAGACAACAACCAGCTCTTGTCTCAGAACATCGCGCCACACATCTTTCCTATTCTTCTTTCTCTTCGTTCACCGGATGCCCGCGCTGTGTTACGAAGATCATATAAAGGGTATTCATAATCCCTTGAGCGCGTGCAAAGTTAAAAAAAAAAAAATTATTGCATTTCATGGTGTTAGAATTTCAGCACTATTCTATCAGTGAAATTTTGTTAGCTTTGAATCTTGAATAGTTATTTAAAGGCAGGAAATGTGATTTCTTTATTAGTTCACTTTTTTATTTTTAAGGATTTCAGTTTAACAAAATAAACTGTTATCCTTTTCAAGCATTAACTAATGTAGAAACCTAAAAGTAAATTTATTTATTTACTTGAACCAATTTGTTGACGTTATAATTTCTTCAAAATTCTGAGGGGGAAGTTGCTGACAAAAAAAAAACTAACAACATTTGTTAACTTTTCTGTATTATATTTATATATGGTGACCCAAAGACACTAACGCATTGTGGATCTGCGAGGAATATATCGTAAAAATGAAACGATATAATTTCATGGTTTGTGTTTTAATGTTGATTCGGATAATTCGGATTACCAAACGCATACTTATTGGAAGTTGTTTGTTGTATATAAAACAACTGTTGGAAATGCAAGACAGAAATTACAAAAATAAAATAAAAAAATCGTAATATTTGGTAAAAAAAATTTAAAAGAATCCTCTGAATACCAAAAACTTCACTTGCAAATACAGTGTCTTGGTAAAATAAAATAAAATGCACGAATGGATCGTACGAACTTGCTATTGGGGCCACAACTTTAATGTACCTAACCATTGAGGTTAAGTTAGTTAGGTGTAGTTATCCTATGCAGGTTTAAAGCCTATGTAGGTAAGATTACCTTGATTCTTATTATAATGAATTGTCGAATGGATGATTCAAGGAATAGTTATATAGGTACCTACCTACAAATGTGTATTTAAATCTAAGTTATGAATTTTAATTATGTAAGTTAGGAGAGTAAAATGTTGATGGATTTATTAATTACCAAGGTGGTAACGTTGAAAAATGTTTTAAAATAAGCTACAAACCTAAGTTTTTAGCAAAATACGTTGATGATATCTTTGCGATTGTGGATAGAGAAGAAATTGAAAATGTCTTACGATGCTTAAACCAGTTTAATGAAAAAATACAATTCACCGTAGAGAGGGAAAAAAACAGATCGATAGCGTTCTTGGACGTTAAGGTCTACCGCGAAAATGATCGACTTTCTTTCGACTGGTACCAGAAAGATATGGCATCTGGGCGACTTGTCAATTTCCGATCTAATCAAGCCAAGCACATTCGTATAAATACTGCGTCGAACTTAATAAACAAAGTTTTTGCGTTGAGTGACCGAAAATTCCACTCCGCTAACGAAGAAAAAGTTACGCAAATAATCTTAGACAACAGCTTTCCGACAGAAGTTATAAGGAACTTGATACTTCGTCAAAAACACCAAGTTCGTTCAGAAAATAAGTTGGAAGAGAGGAGATGTGTTTATAAATGTGTCGTTTATGTGCCCAAACTTTCCGAAAATTTCAAAGAAATGGTCAAGAAAAACAGCCCGGAAGTCAAGTTGGCATATAGGTCGAACCAGACTGTTGCATCCCTATTCACCAATATGAAGACGAAACCCGACAAAAATCGCGGTTCAGACGTAGTTTATAAAATAAATTGCCAGGGGAAAACGGATGAATCCTGCAATCTTTGCTACATCGGCACCACCAAACAACTCATTCGGCAAAGAATGGCGAACCACAAGTCAGATATTCGCCTAAAAAGTTCTGAGAAGACGGCACTGGCTTCTCACATCATTAATACCGGTCACACACCAAACTTTGAGGGAGTGGAGATCCTTGCAACAGAAAAACATACATCTAAACGTTACACACTAGAGACACTGCATATAATTAACAACTAAAATAATATGAATCGCAAACAAGACACAAAAAAATATCTGCCGTTTACTGTTCATTAGTTTCTGACAATAAATGTAATTAAAAGTAGACCAATCTTCAAACGAGAAGTGTTCAAAATCAGTTTTTAATCTGTTTTCTTTTTTGTATATGTTTCAAACAAATTATTGTTATGTATATTAAAAATCTTAAAATTTAACGTTATGTAAGTCATATTTTGTTCGTTTACTTGTATCAATATGTACAACATTATATCTCTTTTTAATTTTGTAAATAAAGACACCCCTGAAGAAGACGGCAACCACCGTCGAAACGTTGGGAAAATAAAATGAAAATTGCTTTCATTTTATCACCATTACGACCAATAGAGCCGACGAGAATCACTTCTTAAAAATTCCCCAAAGTCCTAATAAAAAACAACTTGGTCAAAGACTTCTAAAACATATTATTAATATACATTTAGAATTCAAATTTAAAAAAAAATTCTGTGACTGGTTTTTGAAAAATTGATTTTCAAAAAAAAAAAAAAATTATTTATGTTTTAAACATCCAAACATTTTTTTTTTTTTGAAAATTTCAGTATGCAGTTTTATTAACAATTTTATGTAGCATTTGTCTAAAAACATTTATTTTAATCGGTTCATTCAATATTGAGAAAGTTGAAAATATGAAAAGTGTTTTTATGGGAAGTACCGTTAATAAGTACGCAAAAAAATATTTTTAAACTTAAAAGTGAACTGTACTAATTTAAGAACACACAAATTTTTTTATAAAAATTCTTGGAGCCGTATTCGAAAAATAAATTTTTTTCTTAACGGGTAACGACGTTTTCAACAAAAAAAAAGTTTTTTTTTTTTAATTTCCAAAAAACAATTTTTTGGAAAAATTTTGGCTAACAATAGTGTTTAAACTTTTCAGGAGCTTCTGCGCAAAAAATTTCAAAAAAATCAAATTAACCGTTTTCCAGAAAATCGAAAGCCAAAAAAATGGTACTACTAAAGGTACCAAAAGTAACAATTTTTTTTCCAGAACAAAAATTACTAAAATGTTCCCTTTTGCTTCATTAATGAACTATTTTTTTTTAATAAAAATCGTTAGAGCCGTTTTCGAGAAAAATAAGTTTTTTATTTTTGGCCAGACAAAAATTATGGGAGCTACTGTTATTTGTCGTCGTAAAAAAAAAGGAAAAAAACGTGTGGGCATATTACCGAACAAACAATATATACCAAGTTTGAAGCAAATCCATCCAACCGTTTAGGCTGCAGACTCGCGGACAGACAGACAGACAGACAGACAGACAGACGGACGGAATTGGGGGACCCACTTTTTTTGGTGTTCCCTATGATCGTAATGTCATGTTTTATTGTTAGATTTTTATTTTTGAACGAATCCATAACTTATAGTACCAATAATCGCAAGTAAAAAGAAACATTCAAGCGTAGAGCTGAAATATTAGCGGAGACAATTCGTTTTTTACAAACGATTGGTTCAATTCCATTTGCCAACTCCATATCCAACTCCATATCTTTTTTTTGTTCTCAAGTTAATTTCAATACTGTGGTTACTCATTTTTTGATTTTGAACAATTGGGAAATCTGAATCGAATTTTACGTTGCGACGAAATCTACGTTGCGCCGAAATCAATTAAGAATCTCTGCAGCCTTTATTTTCTCTACAGACTATAGTTTTCAATTATTTAAATTGCTAAATTAAAAGATACGCAAAACAAAAGTTGATTGTCACTGTTAATCAGCACGTCCACACTTTCTCAACATTGTTGATCAGCAATGTAGATTTACATGTGCAAATTTTCGCTGCCATTGATTGCCATAATCTTATCTTATGACAAACAATTGGTATAAAGATATACCATATGGAGATATACTGGTACCTTGCCAGTTTAAAAGCACTATTAGCTTCGAGAGTAAGGGTTCTTATGATTTAATTTCACTTTTTAATATGAGAATTCTAATTTTAATTTCTAACTAGTAACATTTCATCAAATTGAATATTGCGTATTTTTTTACAACTCAAAGTTCTGAAAGCAATTTGGACATGGTTGCATTACTTAAGTTACTTACTTCTTGTGAAGTCTCTCCGTACCACAATTAAGGGATGTGGTTTAGCCATTAAGATTACGAGGAAATAGACCACAATTTGCACTCAAATTGTCTCATATGTATCCTAAACACAAATTGTAAGATTAGTAAGACTAAATGAACAACAAGAGCAAATGAGACAAGGCTTTAATCTTGATATATCTCATATATTATACAGGGTGATTCGTATAAGGTGCGCCAAAAAGCTAGGGCGTGAAGGTTGGACTTAGACAAGAAAAAAATCGTATAGGAGAGGGGGGATATATTTCCCCCGTTTAGCCGGGAGGGGAAATTTCCTAAGAAATTGACTAAAAATATTTAAAAACTACGGTAAAACCTACAATGACATGCTATACCTTTTTTGATTTTTTTAATTAGAGCAACTTAAAGAATGTATTGAAGCCGCTGGAGACAAATTGCAGAAGAATTTGGCGGAATTAAATTTATCTGCAGCCATAAGGAGAAGATACAACCTTTGCCTACTGAAGAGTGGGGATCATATCGAAAATTTCTTATAACAACATTAATTTTTATTACAATAGTCTAAAATGTAACAGATATTAAAAATATTAATAGTTAATTATAGCTTTTTTTATTACTTGCTAACTAAACTAATGGTATTTATGCAAAAATAGAACAAACAAAAAAGTGTTTTTCTTAAAAAAAAGTACTTTAATTTTTTTTTTAATTTCTCAAAAACTAAGGTACATTTTAGCATCCGATTTTTTTTTTCAAAGTTTCTAGTTTGAAAATTAATTTTTCAAAACCTATTACCTAGCACAACTTAATTTAAAATGAAAACTAAAGAAGATATTTCTGGCTTTCCAAAAAGGTATAGTTGTTTTTAAATATTTTTTTTTCTGTTTTAAGTCTATTTGTCTCGGCTAAACGTTGGAAAAAGACCCCCCTCCCATACGATTTTCTTCTTGTCTAAGTCCAACCTACACGCCCTAGCTTTTTGTCGCATCTTATACGAATCACCCTGTATTTCTGTGTGCAAACATTACTTTAAGATACTTGAATTACAAATTTCTGAATA
Source organism: Philhelius pedissequus (assembly GCA_910595825.1). Taxonomy (NCBI): domain Eukaryota; kingdom Metazoa; phylum Arthropoda; class Insecta; order Diptera; family Syrphidae; genus Philhelius; species Philhelius pedissequus. The sequence continues at coordinate 46,667,298 of OU343161.1, read as the reverse complement.
TATTTTTTTTTAAGCTTTAACCTTTTTAATTTTTTTAATTTAAATTCCGTTTACCTAACTGAGAAATTGCAATTCATAAAAGGTAAAAAAAGGATATTTGGAATTGCGGTTAAACTCTCAATCTTTTTTTATAAATATTTCTTTCAATATTCTTGAAAACATTATTGCGTACACACACACATAATGCTTACCTGTCATAGCTGCGTATAAAATTTAATTTAAATTTGAAACAACAAAAACAATTTAATTTTGGCTAAGCAAAATGTCCTGCCCTGAGTCAACACAAAATTTTCATTAAATTCATATATCTAACAATTTAAAAAAAATATACATATATTATATATATAGTAGGTACACATACCTACAGTTTGAGCCTACTTTTCCCAACTTGGTCATGAACATAAAAATATTATTAAAAATAAAAAAAGCTTATTTATTTCTTTATTTCTTTTTTTTTTTGTTTTTGTATATTATTAAAACGGGAAGGGGAACAAAAATTTCATAACCAATGCCTCATTTTACCTTTCCTCGCACCCAAGGAATCATAAATAACTGAGATCTTTTTTTTTTTTTTTTTGTTGAACCTTACAAAGTACCTACACCATAAAAAAGGATAAATTGCTTTTGCCACAAAATCATAACCCTCCTGATTTAACCATGAACCAAGATGGCAAAAACAAAAACAATCTGTTCGTTTATACAATATCTGCGTTAACATAGGACCATAAGGGGTACAAAAAAAAAATAAATAAATATATTTAGTGTGCCCCCCTGTAGAGCGACTTCAACCACCTATATTATATTCGACGCAAAAATTCCGCATGATTACACCTGATATAACAAAAATCTTTTGTCATGGTAAAATCACTTGCGGCAAACTTAACACCAAGGTCACACAATTTTTATTTTGGTGTCCCTGGCTTTTTTTGGTTTTCTTTTTCAATAAATATAATATAAAACAGTGCTGTGCAAAAAAAAGTAACACGCAGAATTTTGTTTAAAAGAATTTTGCGAACTTTTGATGTAAAGTCACTTATCTACCAATAATACATATATACGTATAGGATAGCAGAATTAGACGAATGAAGGTGATAATACACACATTTTGTAACAGACTGGACTTTGAACATTATTGTTTCTATTCTTATCGAACGAATTGATATTCATCTCTTGTTAAATTTCAAATAAAAACATATTATCCTGATGGTAATGTCACCTTCTCGTCATCGCTAGCCACTTTAAAATTCCTAAGCCATTTGGGATTCTGGCATGCACCGATTCTGGAAAAGTTTCTCAACATTTTATCATTCAAATTTGGTTCTCGAGATTTCATACCCAAACTCTATTTTGTAATGAATAAACAAAAGAGAACAGGAAGCTTCAATATCTAGTGAAAATCATGTTGTGTTGGAAGAAAAATATGAGAGCTCATAAGTGTGTCAGAAGTGGATGTGGTAGAAGACCAAAGAAATTTTGTTCGAACATTTGATCTAAAATAAAAGTTCACAATTGATTTCGGGACTTTTAACCACTTGGCCGACTTAAGCCAGTCTATTGGTTTTCGGAATCTGTGGTATCCACTGGTCTACCAGGTAAGAAAAGCAATGTTCAAATGTACAGCTGAACAAATTGCCCTATCAGGTTAAAGCGTCAAACAGCAATGCCTGATATGCACTGGCTAGGTTGTGGAAGAACTGGAAGCAGATCCCGATTTGAGGATAAAATCATTTTCTGCAAGCAGGTCTATTTTTAGATAAAGTGGTACGTTAAGAAGCAAAACTGTCGGAATTAGGACGATGCCAACTAATTGACAATACCCCCGCAGAATATCAATTTTTGGTGTGGATTTGTGGATTGTGGGACGTAATTGTTCAAAACTGACAATAATATTCCCATAACAATCAGCTAAGAGCGAACCCCATCGATGACAACCAAAACCGGTAAAAAAAAACCCGTATGGTATCGCTCAAATTCAGCTGGATCCATGCTCCAGAGACATCGAACATTGCACAGCTAGATGACCGAATTAGTGGCGACCATTGCAACGATGTCATATTCCTCACATAATTAAATTAAAAGGCCTTTTAAATAAAGGTAAGAATTCTTTAATATGTCACACACAACTTATTTTATTCAATTTTAAACTCTTGCGTGCATTTTGAAAAAAAAAGAGTGTGCGTACTTATGTATACGTGCCAGAAGTAAAAGTTTCCTAATTTGACACAATTTTTTTCTTTCGTAATTCAATTTTATGGAAGCCGGTCAAAGAACAACGAAGTTGACATTTTTTCGTATCGGCCTACACACTTTTTTGAGAGTATGTCGTGTTGTCGGTTTGAAAATGTCTGCCCCCAACCAACGCCTCAAAAGAAGTTTTACTTCAAAAACCTATATTTAAACTCGAAATTCAATTAGGTATTTTAATATTGAAAACTTGGAACTTATTTTTTTAAATATCTAGCAGGTTTAATCTCATTGAAACTTCTCTTGTAAGAAATTTTTGAGATGAAAAATATTCTTATTTTAAAGTTTTTTTTGAGAACACAAACATTTTTTTCCACAGTACTGTGTGGTAATATTGTTTTGCATTCCTTTGAGTACAATATTTAACTGCTCTCCACGGACATGAACATGAACAACCGTACCTATAGAAAAAATCCTGAAAGAGAAAAAATAAACAAACAAAATATAAAACGGCAAAAGCACGTACATAGCTATATACTCGTACATATAAAGGAAACACATTTCAAAGAAGAAAAAAAAGTAATAAGAAAAATAAATAATTGAATAGGATGCCGGAGCATAATAAGCATCCGCCAAGGACATTGCTCGAAATAGAGCGACGCGACGAAAGGAACAGAGCATATAATTTGTATCTTCACATCTCCTTGGGCGTCTTTGCATTGCGTGCAATTTTTCATTGCACATCAGAATCGAACCCTGCACAAAAAGAAGACCAAGATTTGCTTGCTGGATTCGTTCCTATACCCTTCCATTCGGTTCTTGTTCTTATTTTATTATTATTATTTTTTTTGTCTCATTAATTTTCGCTTCATCTATCCTGAATATTTAATCGGGCGTAAATAATATTCCCTTCTTTTGTGTATGAGTTTGTGTGAGTGTCCGTCGTCGTCGTCTTCATACTAAAGTCCTCCGGCATTGAATTCCTAAACTGAAAAATAAAACCAACAGCAGTTAGCCAGAGAAAAAACGTAAGAATACGAAAAGGAAGAAGAAGAATTCTAAAACGCCTTTTGAAATAAAAATGAATTAAACCCACAATTTAACCCGCGTGCAAAAAAAAAATCAACACAAAAGAAAACCGAATCCTTTTAAAATGGTCTTCCTGGGGCATAGACTTCATTATGATCATTGAATATTTCATTGAATTAAAACGAAAGGTACAATCATCTGATGTTGACCTTTTATTCTCTATTATGCACTGACAAACACAAAAAAAAAGAAACTAATAAAAGAGAATTATTAAAAAAAAAACACCAAAGAGAAAAAATTAAGAAAAATATCCATTAGGGCCAAAATCCTTAATTACTTATTCGCTCATAAAGTAAAACATAAAAAATATATCTCTATCTATGCAACTATAATAATTAGGGTGTGTATGGTACAAATGAAAATGATTTAAGAAAAGTAGAAATGTCATTAGGGTGTTTTAATATCCTTGGTAACATACAAGTTCTCTTACTCCGATGAGATATAGATGGACATTTTGTTTAAGGTTATTTTTAAAATGGACGGACTGTAGTTGTGTCTACACTCTACAGTGTTGTTGGCAGGGCTGCCACTTTAAGTAAAATAAAAAAAAGCGATTAAAATCTGTTTTTTATACAGTTTCCAAAATTAAACGTGTAAAATAAAAAATAAAATAAATGTTTTATCAAATTAAGCGCCAACTAAATACAACATTTGAATAAATTTTATTCACAGTCGGATTGCTGAACTAAATTACATCTGTTGTACACATGATGTTCTTATTGGTTGCATGTAAAATTTTGATAAACTTTAAACAAAAAAAAAACGTGAATAAAATAAAACATAATGTAATTTTTACTTGCGATTATAGGTACTATAAGACAAGTTATGTATTCGTAAAAAAAATTTTTTTTCTAACAATCAAACATAACATTACGATCATAGAGAACAACAAAAAAGTGGGTCCGCAATTCCGTCTGTCTATCTGTCTGTCTGTCCTCGAGTCTGCAGCCTAAACGGTTCGGTGGATTTGCTTCAAACTTGGTACATATTATTTTTTCGGTAATATGCCCACACGTTTTTTTCATTTTTTTTAAGACGACAAATAACAGTAGCCCCCATACTTTTTTTTTTGGACAAAAACAAAGATCTTATTTACTTATTTATTTAATTATTTGTGATTGATAAACAAACTGTAAGATACAAAAAAATTTATAAGATAATAGTAGGCTAATATTACAAAATTGATACAAAATAAATAGAAAAATTCAGGTTTCCATTAATTATTAAAATTTAAATTAAAAAGTTAAATTTGAACTGAAAAATGCGATTTTGATACTTTTTTTTTTGTAAAAATCAGTTCATTAATGAAGGGAAAGGGTACCTCTAGTACAACCATTTTTTTGGTTTTCGATTTTGTTGGAAACGGTTAATTTGATTTTTTTGAAATTTTTTACGCAGAAGCTCCTAGAAAGTTTAAACGCTATTGTGTTTTCAAAAAAAATTTTTTTTTGGGAATTAATTTTCTTTTTTGAAAAGTCAAAATTTCGAAAACGACTCAATAGATTTTTTCAAAACTTCGTATTTGGTGGTTCTTTGATATTATCTTGAATAGTTAAAAAAAACTATTTTTTTTTAAATAAAAAACAACGGTACCTCCCTTTTCCATCTGGTTTTCACAGCCACTCAAGGACCAGCGCCCAATACAGGTAGCGACTATTCTTGTTATGTCCGCCTTGGTCTACAAATGAGATCGTTTGTGCGGGATTTATTGTAGGTAGGCCATATCATTCCAGGTCGGTTAGATTGTTCCATCTTTTATTGGTTTCCGTTAGTAAAACCGAAAGAATTTTGCCTTTCATAGCAGCGAGTTGGATATAAACAGTATCTGCAAGCGAGCTATGAATGGCCGATTCCTGCAGGACCAGCTCGTCTGCCCGTTCATTAGCCTCGATACTACTGTGTACTGGAACCCAGACTAAAGTGATTATATGGTTAATGTCCAGGGTATCAAGCTCATTCTGGCATAGTTGGACCAGTTTTGATGATATTTTTGTCGAATTTGCCGCTTTGATAGCCGCTTGTCTATCTGTGATTATTGCCGAATTCATATTTTGAGTTGGATTTAATTTATATGCTTTTGATTTAATATCATGCTTCTATTATAGATAGTACTTCAACTTGAAAGATGCTAGCAAAGTAGCTGTGACCGTCCGCAAGGTGTGGCGAACCTGCATTTTGACTCTCTGAGTCTTAGCGCGCTGCAAGATACCAGATGTTTAATGTGGAAATCAAGAGATAAAAGATGTAAAATAACACTTAAGGCATCCACTGGTCAAGATCTTAAGACCCCTGTGGCGCCAACGGTAGCTGTTTTCTAAATTTTCTTAAGTTTATTGATGTCGTATTGTTTGTTAAAAGCGGGCCACCATATACAATCGTATCATAAGCCAGGTTCTACAAGAAATGCTAGCCTTCTTAACCCGTCCTGCAGTGTTGAGTTTCCAGTTTAGTTTCGGGTCAAAGATGATTCTAAAAATCTCGGAATGGAAGATAGTAAGTATATTAGAATACAAAATTTTGACTCGGAAACGATCCATAAGCCAAATGCCCGTAGCTTCAAATTATTGCTGGCCAAAAAAATTAACTAATTGAAAAAAAACGCAAACAATATGTTTATATTATTTTTGTTTTAGTGGACTGTGTGGATTTAAAGCCAATTGAATGTTTTCAAAAATCATATAAACATATTGTTTGCGTTTTTTTTTCAATTAATTCACTGGCCAAACCACTGGCAAAACATACTGCTAGGTGCATGAATCTAACCAAGTTCCCCTAAAAAAATATAATTTACAGTGAATAATCGCTGTAAATCTTATTAAAGTCGGTAAACATCGATACAAAAATAATGCGTCTTAGAAAGGTACTACAGCATCTAACTGATGAGCCCAACCTGGGCGAAACGCATTTTGGACTAAAGGTGAAAAAAACAAAAAAATGAACTGGCGATTTAACTTATACAGAGAATTGCATGAGCGGGCCAGAACCTTAAATTTGGTGACAAAAAAATGTAGTTTTCAGCTTTATCATTAACGGCTCCAGGAGGTACCTAGGAGGAAATTCTATTTCCCATGTACTTGATCTAATGTTCCATAACATCGTAAACACAAGATTCTTAGTAGAGACGGCTAAATTTATGTTTTATTTTACATAATTATAAAAATAATAATAATTTTATCCAAAATTATTTAATGAAAATCGGCCAACCATTTTCGGAATATTGAATTTTGAAAAAAAAATATTTTTCGAAAATTTTAGTATTCCGCATTATTTTAGCTTTGGAGGACTTCCTGTACAATTTGTTTTTTTTATCGAAATCGGTTGAACCGTTAATGAGAAAGTCGAAAATCAGAAAAACATAATAAACATACTAGTACTGCACTGATTTTTTTTTTTAGTAAAATCGTTAGAGCCGTTTTCGAGATAAATAAGGATTACCATTTTTGGTGCAAGCAATTGCTTGTAGGAATTACTGAAAACTCTTAAGTTTCAAGTTTAAGGAAAATTGTTTCTGCCGTTTAGGCTGCATATCAACTTAAAGATCCCATTTTTTCCTTGTTATTCCTCATCGTAATACATACCGAGTTTGATCAAAATCTCGAGTTAGATTTTTTTTCCCCAAGAGACCATGTCGTGTAATTTATTTTAAATATACTTTTTTTAACTAGCTGGATGTAACACATAAGGAATGTAACCTGAACTGAACGACACTTGTCAGAAATTATTTTCACTTGGGGGATTAACTTCTAGGTACCTACTCGTAAGAATATAATATTTTTTTTAAATTTATTTTGTCACATCGTGTGATTTTCGACGAAAAATGATTGACCGAATTTTTGAGTGAGCGCATTAACAATTTTCGATTGCTTTACACTTGAAAGTTTTTATTATCAACGCATTGACAGTGCAGAATAAAAATAACTTTGAAACATATAACGCACGTCAACGCATTTTTATCCACGATTGACCGACTTTTGTCATTTGTGTAATCATCGTTTTATGAGTTGACGCTATGAACGTTAACTGTGCGCTGACGGAGTGCGAGTGAGGATGGATTTTGTGGTGTGTACGTCAGCGAGTCAACGTAAAATCTTTCATTAGATAGTACTTTGATTTGGCAGCGAAGGATAGTTATTCGTTTCGAAGTATAGAACATATATTTAAATTTCATTTTACAGTCGATGCACTATGCGTTCATGCGTTGAAACGGATTAAATGTCAACGCATATGTGCATGGAAACAGTTCGTGTATTTATGATTTCTTTTGGTGAAGACAATGAAAAACCACATAATTTTGATTCTAGTGACAAGATACCTAATATAAAACAAAAAAAAAAATATCTAACAACCCCTTAAATATCTAAAGCATTAAGTGTTATTTATTTCCAAAGATTTCAATACTTTATCTGCACTCTGGAACGCACTTTTTTACTACACCATTTATCATTCCCATTAATTTGTGACTGCGCACACCTACCAATAAAAAAATTCCTTTTATTTATTAATAACTTGTTCATTACCATAAATAATGAACGTAGGACTAATATGATTCATTATACCTCATGTGAAATAAAAAGTGAAACTCAAATTTTTATATCGCAAGAAAACAGGCAGAAAATAAGATTTGAAAGATATTCATGAATTGGCAACACTGGTTGTTGTTAATTGGGGTCTTCATATTTCTTATTTTAATATTAACTCTCGTTGCTCTCCATACACAAATGGCGAAACTAATGACGCAATAAATGTAAATGCCCTCTTGCGAGTCCTATATATGTGACGACATATGGGATACTCTTTAATACAAAAAAAGGACCACCCGACGACAACGCACCAATTTATCACCCAACACAACAAAATAAAATACTAAAAATAAAAAAAAAAAAATTAAACCAGACCCAAATGACCATTTTCCGACAGCCGTACACCTCTAATATACCAACACATAAAAACTTATTAACATTAAACTGACATTTAGATAGCAATTTAAGCAACAAAAAAAAAATTCGATCAGTCTGTGCGGTCGTATCTATGCCATATATATATCTATATTCTAGGTTTGGGGGTTTTTAAAATACAAATTTCTCTACTTATTTCCTATAGACAGTATGTATTTGCGTGTGTATGTGTGTGTGTATACAAGTATTAGAGGATGTCATTACCATAAAGTAATTATGATAATGGTGGAATATATCAAGCACTTTTGGTTTTATTTACATGTCGTTTTGCCAACAACAATAATAAATGAATACCTACTAAAAAAAAATTGTATCGGCGCAGAAGGATGTTCTCAATGTTTAGCGGAAGGATTTATGGTAACCGGAAATGGCGCAGAAAAACATTAATTGTGCTTAATCTGGTTTTATTAGGAGTTATGGTTGTGAATTTGTGTTAATGTTCGCACAGAGAGCAACAAAAAAAAAAATATACATAATTATTTTATTTGAATTTTTGTTCGTATTTTTTTAACGGCTGGCCGACGCAGCGGCCAGCGTCAGCGTGTGGATGTTAATTGTATGCACAAAATATTTAACCCGAGAATTACAATAATTTTTAATAGATGTGAATCACTTAGGCAAGGATACAAGTTTCTACTCAATCATAGGAATATTTTCTGAAATAATTTTTTTTTTTTTTGGTGTTCCTACTAGAGATAAGTATAAATAATCAACAAAGTTCTCAGCAAAACGCCTTGCACTTAGAAGGATAACTTTATAACTGTGGATCCTTTATATCTCTAATAAGAATATTACAAGGTCACAGGTCTAAGTAATTTTTTCGTACAAACTATTATTTCTAAGAACGACAGACGTACAGCAACAAAAGAGTTTCCAATCTATTTTAATTTAATTTTTAATTTGAAGCTTAATACAAGCATAAGTAAAACTATAAATTATAAATATCTTAAATCTAAATTACAATTAAATCTTAAACTAAGTAAGCTACAACTAAGTATATTATAAACGGTGATTTTTTAAGAGCTTGGTTTTTGAAAATTCAAAAAAACACAAAAACTTGTAAAAAGTGAATGAAATTTTTATTTGGATCGATAAATCAATTTCTGCCATTTACTTTTTAAAAATAATTTCACTTAAATGTTGCCCGCGGCTACGCTTCAGGTGGTCCATTCTGAAGGTCAAATTTTGGCAAACTTTTTCACACATTTCGGCCGGAATCTCACCAATGAAGCGTTCAATGTTGGCTTCCAAGGCAGCAATCGTGTTTGGCTTGTCCCCATGGACAATAGACTTAACATAGCCCTACAAAAAATAGTCTAACGGGGTCAAATCGCATGATCTTGGTGGCCAATTGACTGCGCCAAAACGTGAGATCAACTGCTCACCAAATTCTCTCAATTGATGCATGGTTTCGCGTGCAGTGTGGCATGTGGCACCGTCCTGTTGGAACCACATGTCGACCGAGTTCAATTCTTGCATTTTCGGCAAAAAAAAATCTGCTATCATCGAACGGTACCTTTCTCCATTGACCGTAACCCTGCGGCCTTCATCGTCCTTGAAGAAATACGGCCCAATGATGCCGCCTGCCCATAAACCGCACCAAACAGTGCATTTTTCGGGATGCATTGGTAGCTGCTGAATTGCCTCTGGCTGCTCTTCACTCCAAATACGGCAATTCTGCTTATTCACGTATCCATTTAGCCAAAAATGAACCTCGTCGCTGAAACGGATGTAGCTTGCGAAACACATTTTTCACAGAGCACGAATTTTGATAATAAATTTCAATAATTTGCAAACGTTTTCAGGCGTAAGTCTATTCATGATGAAATGGCAAACAATACTGAATCGAAATGTCAAATGTTCGTGGAATTTGTCATGTGTGATCTGTCAAAAATATAAACGTCAAAAACCAAGTAGCAAAAAAATCACCCGTTATATTATAATTGAAGAGCATGTTTGATTCCGTTTTTAGAAAGGCTGAGATCAAAAATAGAAGCATTCTAGTTATAGGATCATTTTGGCCATATTCAGTACGGTGGAATGGGATATTGAAGAGTGGTATTCAGCGAATATTAGTATTCAGCTTACATTTGTCAAGAAGATTTACACTATCGATGCCACCAGTCAATAGCTGGTGTACGAAAAGAATTTCAGCATTATCTTCCTGACAAATTTAAGCTGAATACTAATATTCGTCGTCTGAGATCCATACCACTCTGCAATATCCCATTTCACCGTACAGAATATGGCCAAAATGATCCTGTAACTAGAATGCTTCGGGAAGTAAATAATTTTTCTATTTTTGATCTCAGCCTTTTTAAAAACGGAATCAAACATGCTCTTTACTTAAGGTCTATAAACTTAATAGTTTCAGACGGTTTGCATAAGGTGGGAGATTGTATGGTTCATCGCAATAAATGCCACGCAAGGCAAAGCGGATGAACCGTCGTTGAACAGCTTCAATACGATGATTGTGAATATGATGGTAAGGTGACCATACAACGGAGGCATACTCAAGAAGAGGTCTCACAAAAGTGACATAAGGAGATTTAGTAACATAGGGATTTTCAAATTCTCTGGACCAGCGTTTGACGATTCCTAGAGTATAATTAGCTCTATTAATTATATTTTAATAATGAGCACGAAAATTGAGTTAGTTATCACATATAACACGTAGATCGCGAATGGAAGTTAGAATCGAAACAGGTTCATCATTAATGAAGTATTGGCGGACTGGTAACAGAGGGCGTTTTCTAGAGTACGTACTGGCTTGACCTTTTTTTTATATTTAGCTCCTGAAAGTTGAAAAAATGAAAAAAATGTTTAGATCACTTTGAAGTGTTTGAGCATCAGCCATACATTTTATCGGGTTTTTAAATAAGAGCGCTACAAAAGTTTTTGTAGCTTGCAGAAGTCCAGACGCTGAACACAATTTTCGACGGTTTTCAAGCATAAATCGGCCGATACTGCTGCAATTTCACGTTCGATATTCGTACGAAGTTCATCAATCGCCGCTGGCTTGTTGGCATAGACCAAAGACTTGACGTAGCCCCACAGGAAATAGTAAAACGGCGTCAAATCGCACGACCGAGGCGGCCAAGCGACTGGACCATTTCGTGAGATAACACGTTCTCCAAACTTGGTTTCCAATAAATTGATTGTGACATTCGCTGTGTGGCTTGGGGCGCCGTCCTGTTGGAACCACATGTCCTTCAAGTCCATATTATCCATTTGGGGCCAAAAATATTCGGTTATCATTGAACGGGAGCGATCCCCATTCACAGTAACGTGCCGGTCTTGATCATCACGGAAGAAGTACGCCGCCGGCCCATAAACCACACCAAACCGTAATTTTTTCGGGATGCAATGATGACTCATGGAGTACGTGTGGATTCCTGCCTGGCCAATACCGCATATTTTGTTTATTGACGAAGCCATTCAACCAGAAATGAGCCTCATCGCTGAAGATGATTTTTAGATGAAAATCCGAATCATTTTCAAGTTGTGGATCAGCCCAATTCACGAACATACGACGCTTCTGGTGGTCAAGCGGCTTCAGTTCTTGCGTCAATTTAATCTTGTAAGGATGTAGGCCAAGATCTTTTCGCAAAATTCGCCACAACGACGTCACAGAGATGCCCAACGCTTGAGAACGACGTGTGAGAGACACATTTGCGCTTTCTGCGACTGAAGCATCAGCGGCAGTAGTATTCTCGACAATACGGGCACTTCTTTGTCTCACTGGCACCGCAACATTTTGTACTGTGCGTGTGGATTCAATTTTTTCCACTAGACGCTCAATTGTTGATCTGCTATGACGATTATGACGACCATAAATTGGACGTAGCGCTCTTAACGTTGAGGCCACTGACTCCGAATTTCGGTAGTAAATTTTAATAATTTCGACCCGTTGCTGGCTAGTATATCTTTCCATCATGAAATGGCAAACCTTACTGAAGAGAAATGTCAAAAGAGCGGCAAGAAATATGTCACTCTGCTTTTGTAGCGTCCCTGTTGAAAAACCCTTTATATGTTTGGAAATACGCATGTCATCAGCGTTGATTTGAAGGTCAGATACAACTAGGGTATGTTCAACATCATTAATAGCCAACAAGAAAAGCAGAGGACCTAAATGGCTACCTTGAGGGACCCCATATGTTGCACAAATTGGGTTTGAACTGCATGATCTAAACAGGACTGTGTACAGGCGATTGTTTAAATACGTCTGGAGCCAGGTTAAAAAAAATAATGGAAAACCATACGCTTTAAGCTTGAAAATGATAATTCTATGTGATGCTTTGTCAAATGCTTTAATGAAGTCGGTTGCAATCGCGTCGACTTCATTGCCTTCTTCCAAGAAACAGATGGTATTGGATACAAGCTCATTTAGAATTGTAGTCGTAGATCGACCACTAAGAAATCCATGTTGATTAACAGAGAACAATGGCTTACAATGAAATAGTAAGGTGTCATAGATTATGCTCTCAAATATTTTAGGTATGCAGGAAAGTTTGGCAATTGGCCTGTAATTTAAAATATCTCCCTTGCATAATTTTGTATGCACTGGTATAATTAAAGAGTCTTTCCATATTTTCGGAAACAAGCAATGCGAAATCGAGACTTGGAAGAGGGCAGTGAGTGGTTGTGCTTAACTAAAGACGCATTTTTTAAGAACAACGGGGGGAACACCATCAGGACTCGAAGTGTAATCATCCTTCAGCAGACGGATTTTTTTAATTATTGAAGGAATACATATATTTATCGAAGATAAGGTGATTTGAGTGCAACCATTGATATAGTAAAAGTAGTTTATATTAACGCCCGTGTTGCTAGGAGAAAATGATTCACCAAAGAAATCTGCAAAAAGATTCGAGATAACTTGAGGATCAGTTGATGATGAAGCGTTGTATTTCAGTGTTGAAGGGTAACCATCAGATTTTCTTTTTGAATTAATAAATTTAAAAAAGTTCATAGGGTTTGAAATTAAGTCTGATTGTATTTGGAAAAGGTGACTCGCGTATAAAGATTCACTCAAGACGGAGAAGTTGTTATAACATGAGGTATAATTTAAGAGGTCATGATTTGACATGATTTTGATAAGAAATTGTTTCCAAAGGTTATTCCTCTTATTTCTTAGTGAACGAAGTTCTTTGTTATACCAAGAAGGCGAGAAAGTAAAATACTTTTTAGGAAACAGTGGTATAGATTGAGAAAAGCAATTTCGAATCTGATCATAGAAAGTGACAATCTTACTGTCAATATCAGAGTCATTGGATATAAATTCAAAGTTTATTTTTCCAATCATTACTATCCTTCAGAAGATATTCCCAATATCTCTTTGTAGACATTTTTGTCATATAGTTAGGAACATATTACTTTATTCTAAAGCTATACTTTTCTAGAATTAATATTGACAAAATACATAAAAAAACAAAATACGGAGTGCAAAACAAATTGAACTAATTCAAACAAAGATCATTTATTTCAGCAGCCATTTTGAAATGTAAGTCCCATTTTATATGAATTGTAAAATGTAGATTTTTTTAAATTTGTTGCTCAGCATTCTCAACCGTTTTAAATTAAATTAAATGAGTAGACATAGCTGAATTGGCTAGGCCAGAAAACTGAGATCTCACAAATTTCGGTCGATCAAATTTTTTTCCTCAGAGTTTGACAGAAAAAGTGCGGAATTTTAGTGAGGAAACAGCTGATATGAAAGAGTATGCTGAGATCTCATTTTGTGAAGCCTAATGTCTATGAAAATAAAATGAACGACTGGATCGCATGCACTTGCTCTTATGTTCAATCACATCGTATGCCAAAGATTTTGAACATAATAACATAAACTTAAAAACAAAATTTAAAAAACAAATCATCCATCCGTTTTCGAAATATTGAATTTTCAAAAAAAAATATTTTTGTTTGTTTTCAAAAATCTAATAAGAATATTTTTCGAAAATTTTGGTGTGCAGTATTATTTATAATTTAAGGGACCTACTACGTAAAAATTTTGATTGAAATACGTCTAGCCGTTTAGCAGGTACCGTTAATCAAAAAATATTTTTGACCAAAATGTAAACTATACCTAAAGTAGTACACACACTTTTTTGGATCAAAATCGTTAGAGCCGTTTTATGGTTATACATACATACTCCGATAGGCGCAATCCAGAGGCGAATAAGTACGATTTATATATGCATGTAGTTGGAATAGAAATCGCTTACTTTTCAGACTTTGTTTCCCCCTCCGGAAAACGGTGACTTTTTAAGAGTTTTAGATGACACCTGTGAAAAAAATACTATCGAAGCGTCAAAATATATTCAAAATGGATTGAGGGATGGCTCCGAATTAAATGGATTAAAAAACCTCTTAAAAATTCAAATTTTAACTCAGAAAATTTCGATTTTATTTTTTGAAGCGCAAAAAGGTGAAATTTTTTGTTACTTCTTGAAGAAGATAATCCGGTTACCGAAAAATACACCAAACTTTATTCAATAAATTGTAACTGGAACTCTTCCCTTTTGATTATACACCCTCAAAATGCACTTCAATTCTTAAAATTATTAGGGTTGAATGAATCAAGTATACCAAACGAAATATTAGAAAGCATAATTAGAACAAACGGAAACATTGAAGAGGAATGGCATCAAAAAGCGTCGGAATGTCAAAAGCACCTGAAAATTCAGCTGGATGAGCAACCTCATCTCCTAAATCAAAAATTTAGCTCAATTCTGGAAACAATTAGCAGGCATACGTATATGACCAATATGTTGAAGAAGCCGAATATTCATCAAACTTAACCATTTCTTAAATTAAAAAAAAAATATATTTCCTTAACAATTACTTAGCTGAAAAAACAAGTAGGTGGCTACTTTAAAATGAGAGGTTAACTTTTCCATTTAAACTTTATACCACTTCGTCCAAATTTACCAATACTTTGTTACCTCTGCAACATGGAAAAGATAGAAAATGTCTTGAATTTTCTTGGTGTTTTTCTAATTCTAAAACAATTTCTACTATCAATGTTTGGAAATATGTCTTAGAGGAAGATGATGGAATAAGTATCTTAAATGGAAAATAAAATGCACGACACTGGATCGCACGTACTTGCTCTTATGTTGGATCACATCGTATGCAAAAGATTCTTAATAGAAACGGTCAAATATATTCTTAAAGTAATTTTTTACTTAATTTTTTATATACAAAATTTCTTGAATTTTTTTTCTAAAAAAAATTGTATTGTAAATTTAATGATTTAATAATACAAAGTAAAAAACAAAATCACCCACCCGTTTTCGTCTGTGACTGCTTTTTAAAAAAGCGATTTTTCAAAAAAAAAAAAAAAAAACAACAAAAAAATCTATTTATTATTTAAAATCGAAAAACTTTTTTTTTTTTGAAAATTTGGGGTTGCTAATGTTTGCCCCAAACACATAATCCCCAAAAACACAATCCCCAAGTGAAAATGAAGCAAAGCATTGTCCAATGGGAAATTAAAAACCGCGTAGATTGCTTCAAAAACTCAGTGCTGTCTTCTGTCGTTAAAGCAGAACCCACTCCCCATGCCGCTATCCATGACCGGCACTTGCATTGAAGAAACCCATCAGCTTTCAGTCATCGGCATGTGCATCACAGACCACCTCCTGTGGTATGAACGCATATTTGATGTTGCCAAAAACGCTGCAAAGTGTTTGGGCTTTCTTCGAAGGTGCAAGAAATTCTTCTCCCCGTTTGATCTGGCGGTAATCTAACTATAAGGCCTTCATTCGTCTAAAGCTGGAGTATAACTCACACATTTGGGCAGGAGCTCCCAAAACTCATTTGAATCTTTTGGATAGAATTCAAAATAGAGCTCTAAGAATGATTGGCGATAGAACTATAGTGGAAACATTTACATCTCTAGAACATCGTCGAAATGTTATATGTCTCTCACTATTTTATCGCTATTTTTATAAACAATGTTCGAGCGAAATAGCCAGTTGCATTCCTCCCCTTAAACTTTTCAACCGTAATACTCGCGCTTCTAGGAATGCTCATCAGTTTACCCTTGAGCCCAACTTCGGTCGTACTGTTAAGTACAGAGAATCTTTCTTTAGCCGTACAACGCGAATGTGGAATACTTTACCCGGCTCTATTTTCCCCTCCCATTTTGATATTCAGAAATTCAAAACCAATGTGCATCGGTATCTCCTCTTGCATCCTTCCCTACTTTCCTAACGCTCGCGCTGTGCTTGTTCATTTTAAGGGTAGTCAAAACGCATTTAGTGCACGCATTCGTTAAAACAAAAAAAAAGTGATCCATTTTCGTACATTTCAGACTTTTAACTGAACAAAAAAAATTGGTTTAACAACTCACTTTGACATGTCGAATTCTAGCCCTATACTTTTGAAACCGCAAAATGGATAACCCTTTACAATTGCTTTAATTCATATTTTGTCAACATGGTAGACGGCCATAGGTCAATTACTTTCTAACTTAGGCAAATCCTTAATTGTAACTTATTTATTGAAATAAAGGTCAATTTAACATAACTTTACTCGTAAATAATAAATTTCCGAATTCCAAATTTCACACTAAACCATTATAGTACAAGCCGACATTAAATGAACCGTAAATAGTTGCATTTAAACTAAATGTCACTATACTCAAAAAGATATATTACTCTCGCGGTATAGTAAACTCGGTCAAACCGCCTCCAGCTATAAAAAAAACATAGCTTTTGACCTGTATATTTTATTTATTTTTATTACGAGTTTACTCGATGTCACACGACCAATAAGGACATTTGAAATTTATTAACTCCAGTGTAATGATCCGTAAAAAAAAACACACCAAACTGTAGCACCGGTCGATATAAAAACTTTGCCCAAATGTGCTACAGTCCGCCATATATATATGCCGTCATCGTCATGTATCGCTGCAATAACAAAACCTAAGTATTATTAACCGGCTCATTAAATTAAAATAAACCTTTGTTAAAGCGATAAAATAACATTACATGTCGGTTTCTGTGACGGTGACGGTGACAGTCGATTGGACCGTAATATAAAAATTAATTAAATTATAGAGCTAGCAAATTCAATTTGTGAGAGCCAGAGTAGATTTTAATTTTTGTTTGTCATTACACCATCACCGTTCGTAGGATTATTTTTTTAACTTTTTTAATTTTA
Organism: Philhelius pedissequus; assembly: GCA_910595825.1. Lineage (NCBI taxonomy): Eukaryota > Metazoa > Arthropoda > Insecta > Diptera > Syrphidae > Philhelius > Philhelius pedissequus. Next base: position 46,649,899 of record OU343161.1, on the reverse strand, counting down.
ATTTTAATGAACTCAAACATATGCAAAATTATTTAAAAAAAATTGTGGATAAAACAACAAACTGTGGCGACAAACGACGGCTATATTACCCGCGGTGAGTTTTAATTAATTTATAAATTTCACTGCTTTTGTTTTTGTACTATAATTAATTTTAACCCCGCATACAAGACACAGCATAGATACATGTCTATAAAAAGATAAAAATTATCATCTCATTTCAAGACAATGACCTATAAATAGTCGGATAAGACGTGCGCTTTAAAACCTTCCAGCACGATTTTGTACAGATACGAAATATTTCATCTGCACTCGCTCATATAATAATCATTGGAAGGAATCATTCGTGTTCTTAATTGCCATTCGCAGAGTCTGAACATCTGAATCTCTGTCTTCGACAATCCAATCCCATCCCAATCGTCCAAATTTCGAAATAAATATCTATACCTACTACGAGTAAATTGGTATAAGGTTTGTAAAGATTTAAAAGAAAGAAAAAAATCGCACGACTCTGAACTTTTTCGTGGCGCTCGTTATCGATAAATAACATCACGAATATCTCTAAAGAGATACGAGTAGAGCTATACATTTTTCAAACAAAGATGTAAAACCAAAAATTAAATAAATTTTCTTTTGGTCTGGGGATATAAATTATTTGGTCGTCTAATTAAAATGCCATAAAGTTGAACATTTTACAATAAAATAGATTTCCCTGTCGTGTGTATCTGGAAGGGTAAGAAGGGAATTGAATTATATAATTTACTGGATTGTTTTTATTATTTTTTTTTCTTTTAATTTTATTTTACAATTTTATTTAATTGTTTGTATTTTGGGAATAGGATGGGTGTGAAATTGGAATGGAAATTGGAACACCCCACGATTCCGATTTTTATTATTATAGTTATGTTAATGATTATGGTAGGTGGGTCGGGATTTATTATAAAAAAATTAAATATTGTTTATTTTTTTACATCGTGATTTGTGTTTTGGTATGCAATTTGTATTTAATCTATATTTACGGAGCATTACAACAAATTGTCCATATTTTATTTGCTGGATACATATGTTGATCAATCGATGGATGGATGTTAAATTTAGCATACAAATTGAATTATAGTCAATTTTGTAGTAATTTTTTATGTTTTGCTTTATTTATGTTTGTCACAAAAAAAAAATGTACAAGTAATAATAATATTTGTAGGTGTGATTGGTTTGTGTATGCAGTGTTGTGAAATTGAATTTTATTACGCGTTATTAATAAATATTACAGATGTGAATTTATAATCGAATAAAAATCCTAATTTAAATATTTTATTTTATTTTTTGTTTATATTAAATATTGTTGGAATAAATATTTAATTTCGAAAATATTGTAAAAAAAGGAATAAATATGAAATCAATATAGACAAAGAACTTAATAAAAACATTCGCTAGTTCTTGGTGAAATGCTATTGTTTGTAGAAGTCTATTTGACGAAAAAATTACCAATGATCAGATTGTATAGGTTTAATAATTTTTTTGAGAGTTCCGTACACAGTCATTTCGTATGACGTACATATATAAATAATATTTAGATTTAAAAAACTCTTTTTGCATGAATAGCTGCTACTAACATATAGAACTATTTACGTAAGAGCGACCAATGAACAACGAATTTATGAAGGATGTGATTTAAAAAGGGTGATTTTTTAAGAGCTTGGTTTTTGAAAATTCAAAAAAACACAGAAACTTGTAAAAAGTGAATGAAATTTTTATTTGGATCGATAAATCAATTTCTGCCATTTACTTTTTAAAAATAATTTCACTTAAATGTTGCCCGCGGCTACGCTTCAGGTGGTCCATTCTGAAGGTCCAATTTTGGCAAACTTTTTCACACATTTCGGCCGGAATCTCACCAATGACGCGTTCAATGTTGGCTTCCAAGGCAGCAATCGTGTTTGGCTTGCCCCCATAGACAATAGACTTAACATAGCCCCACAAAAAATAGTCTAACGGGGTCAAATCAAATGATCTTGGTGGCCAGTTGACTGCGCCAAAACGTGAGATCAACTGCTCACCAAATTCGCCTCTCAATTGATGCATGGTTTCGCGTGCAGTGTGGCATGTGACACCGTCCTGTTGGAACCACATGTCGACCGAGTTCAATTCTTGCATTTTCGGCAAGAAAAAATCTGTTATCATCGAACGGTACCTTTCTCCATTGACCGTAACCCTGCGGCCTTCATCGTCCTTGAAGAAGTACGGCCCAATGATGCCGCCTGCCCATAAACCGCACCAAACAGTGCATTTTTCGGGATGCATTGGTAGCTGCTGAATTGCCTCTGGCTGCTCTTCACTCCAAATACGGCAATTCTGCTTATTCACGTATCCATTTAGCCAAAAATGAGCCTCGTCGCTGAAACGGACGTAGCTTGCGAAACACATTTTTCACAGAGCACGAATTTTGATAATAAATTTCAATAATTTGCAAACGTTGTTCAGGCGTAAGTCTATTCATGATGAAATGGCAAACAATACTGAATCGAAATGTCAAATGTACGTGGAATTTGTCATGTGTGATCTGTCAAAAATATAAACGTCAAAAACCAAGTAGCAAAAAAATCACCCGTTATAAGATTCATGTGATTTTTAAGACATATATATTTATATATATAAATGTATAAGGGCCAACATTGTATTTAGTATTGAGTGAAGTACGAAAAAATTCGTAAAAACGGAATAATAATAAGGTAGAAATAAATGGATAATACACATAATTAAATATTTTTATATTGCTTAGAGGTTATAGTTTCAGGGAAAACAAAGATGCTAGATCGTTGGAGCGGTTTTTAATAAATTCATTTTTTATGTATAAAATTTTGAAAACTTTTTTTAGAAAAAAAAAATTGAAACGCCATTTTAAAGATATTATTAACATACATATAAAATTCAAATTTTATTTATTTTTTGAAAATCGAAAAACTTTTTTTTGGAAAATTTTAGAATAGTTTTATTTTTATTAACACTTTTAGGGAGCATTTGTATAAAAAAAATATTATTTTAATCGGTTCATCCAATGTTGAGAAAGTCGAAAATATGAAAAGTGGTTGTATGGGAACTACCGTTAATAAGTGCGCCAAAAAAAAATATGTTTATGTTTTAAAGTTGAGCGTACTAATTTAAGAACACACACATTTTTTCATAAAAATTCTTGGAGCCGTTTTAGAGAAAATACATTTTTTTCTGAACGGGTTTTTAACATTCGTATGGGAGGTTCCGTTGTTTTTTATTTTAGTAAAAACAGTTTTTTTACCTATTCAAGATAATGTCAAAAAACCACCAAATACGAAGTTTTGAAAAAATCTATTGAGTCGAAATTTTGAGTTTTCAAAAAAAAAAATTAATTTCCAAAAAAAAATGTTTTTGAAAAATTTTGGTATACAATAGTGTTTAAACTTTCTAGGAGCTTCTGCGTAAAAAAAAATTCAAAAAAATCAAATCAACCGTTTCCCAGAAAATCGAAAATCAAAAAAATGGTTCTACTAGAGGTACCAAAAAAATTATTAAAAGGTACACTTCTCTTCATTACTGATTTCAAACGGATTTTGTTTTATAAATATCGTTTAAACCGTTTTTGGGAAAATTAAGATTTTTGTTTTTGGACAAAAATAAATCCACTGGATCGCACGAACTTGCTCTTATGTTCGATCACATCGTCTGCAAAAGATTTCTGTTAAAAATCTAAATATATATTTAAAGTCATTTTTTACTTAATTTTGTATATATCGGTACAAAATATCTTTAATTTTTTTCTAAAAAAATGGCATGACAATCTTAAATATTATAATATAAACTTAAAAACAAAATATTAAATCGGCTTAATCAAAGAAAAAATAATTCAAAATTCTGAAATAAATACTTAAACTAATTTGAGCTCAAAAAAATGCCCCATTTTATTTCTTGGAAAAAATTTTAATCTATGAGAAAAACATTTTATAATTTGTGGAGTGGTTTTGGAGAAAAAAAGTTTTTTTTAAAACTTTTTGAAAAACTACAATTCATAGGTATTCAACAAATACATATAATAATAATGTTTTATAAAAAATTTAATAAGCAGTTTTCAAAATATAAATTTTTTAAATTCTTTTTCTAAAAAATGTTTTTAAAAATACTAAAGCTGCACTGATTTTTTTTAAATTAAAATTGTTAGAGCCGTTTCCGAGAAAAATAGGCTTTAACGAAACGGTTATTATGGCAGGCACCGTTATTTTTTGAGCTAAAAAAATTTCAATTTCCCCTCTATACAATACCTAAGAAACTCTATATACCAAGTTTGAAGCAATTCGGCCCATCCATTTGGGCTGTAGGTGTCTATACATACAGACGGACAGAATTTTTAGAACATCTTTTTTCTTTGTCACTATCATCGTAATGTCAGGTTTCATTGTTATCTTAAAACTTTTTTTTCGACGAATGCATAACTTGCCTTAGAGTACCTATAATCGAAATGAGCTACTGTTATTTGTCGTCTTGAAAAAATGAAAAAAAAAAACGTGTGGGCATATTACCGAAAAAACAATAAGTACAAAGTTTGAAGCAAATCTATCAAACCCTTTAGGCTGTAGACTCGAGGACAGACAGACAGACTGACAGACAAACGGAATATTTTATTCTGTCGCATTTTTCCCCCGATCGTGAATCTTTCACAAAAAAAATCCTTCGAATTCTCGTATGAAATGACAGCAAGACTCCCTGAGAAAGTTAAGGCCCGACCCCAAAAAAATTCCGAGGGAAACATTTGAGAACCATTCACGTTTTCTTACTTTGTAAATAGAGAACAATTTCCACGCATTTTTCGCGGTAACTTATCGTGTAGAGAAATGAAGGCCTATTGCAAAAACAGGCATTTTGTAAACAGTCACAAAATACAATGGAAAAATGGGTCCTAATTTTATTGCATAATTTTGGCGAATTTATTCAAATTTCATTTTGTAAAATGAGCTAAATAAACATTGTAAAACATTTTCGAAGCCAATGGAAGCTCAATATAGCCAATACCATATCTAAACAAAATCAAAATTGAAAATAGATAGATATCTCATCATTTAAATAAAATTAATATCTTTAAATTGAATTTGGCACTTTCGATATACGTCTTTTATCTCCACCAGTTAGAAATTAAAGTAAGAAACCATTCCTTCGCAAGACTTCACCATGTATAACGCCTCTAAAGAAGACATATACAAGACACTATATTGATTTAAAGATGATGAGAATTGATGCATCATCAGGAGGATTTTAGCTTAATCAATATAAGCCTCGTTTATTTTGAATATCTTAAGAGTTAATAATGTCTTTTTTTTATAGTCTTAATCTCGTTATCACATCATCGACATAGCTATAAATTAATCCATAAATAGATTCTTGTTTGTTTTCAGTTATGCGCGTATGTAGATATGCTTGCTTGACAAAAGGGCCTATTGTTATCGATTTAAATTTAAATATATGTATGAGATAAAGATATTCCTCAAGTCAAAAAGATTATTCGATAGCGTTTAAGGGGAATATTTTATAAAAGAAAAAGAAGACAATATGAAAATTGTTGTATTATCAGTTTTATTGAAAATGCATTAAAATCCAAAAGCTTTTTATTTATTTTTGATTATATCACAGAGGAGGCGTCTGCTACGGGCAAGCATACTTTATCTATTTTCTGTACTTATTTACGACGTATATGAGTATTATAAAACTTTTCCGACCTATAAGTAAAATATGTGAAAATAAAAATATTTTAAAACCTTAATAAATAGATACCAAAATTGAACAAATAAGTTTTCTTTTATTGAATAATTCTTATTAGAAATTCCATAATATAAAATTTCTTTTTTTCTTTCTTAGGTCTGATCGTGTAAACAGGATTTTAAAAATGAAAGCTTCTGAAAACTGGGCACGTCAAACATTTTGTTGGAGAGTTTTCTTTCAAAAATGTCGTTATTTCTTAGTTTTATTAGAAATTTATATTTTATCTTAAAAATAAAAAATTTATTAAAAAAATGGACGTGGCAATTTGCAGGCAGTGAAGAAGTGGGCGTATCAGTAGACAGGCATTATTGCTGGTGATACCTTCTACTTTTATTTATTGTCCTAAAATTTCATCAAATTCGTTACAATGGTTCAGAATTTATTGATTTAAGACTGTCTCTCCATAGAAATGAACCATTCTTTCGGCCTTACCTACAGTGCGCGACTGTACAGCAGGCAACAAAGTCCAGGGCTTCGCTGTAGAGTTCCTAATACGAAAAAATGTCTGCTTCTAGAACATTATAATTGTCAGACGTGAAAATTCAAATTTTGACAACCGACACGTTCGGAAACGAAATATAAGGACCTTTATCAGAATCTATAAACACTAACAGGTGATACAGCAGCAATCCAGAGTTTGCTCTAGGATCAAGAGAGTTTATGAAGAATTGAATTTGTGATGTATCAGGCTTTCATAACGTAGGGACTTATTAAACAATGAGACAGGCCAAACTCTTACTTGGCATCTTTAACCAAAAGCATCTTGAAACCTGCTTTAAATTGAATAGGAAAGACCTTAGAATCATAAGGGGCCTCTTGAATCGGTCTATTTAGCAGGTTGATGTGCGATCTCTAAGAGGAAACACCGGTCCACATACCTAATAAGCAAATGTGATGCATTTATGCGCCAAAGGCACAAATATTTGGGAAAACACCAAATTGAGGACCGTGAATTATACTTCTTAAAAATACTCCAAGTAATGAAATTTCTTAAAGTAGTTACCTCAAAACACTGTCACTGTCACCAAGATAGCTTTTGAGTGCTCTTTCTTCGAAGAAAGACTTAAAGTACATAATACTAGATACATAGAGGGCGCTTTTAACAATTTCGACACATCTACAATCACATCTGCACTGTTATAAAAGAAGGTAGACGGTTCGCTTCGTGAACTGATAACTCAAAAGCGGACTAGAGGGATTATCAATTCAGAACTTGGCATTAAAGGAGATACTAACATGCCTGGAAAGTTACAAATGAATTCCTATATGCGGATGATGTTACTAATGACGTATCAGAAAAGCATTCCATTATCCATCCTGAAAGAACTCTTACAGAAAGCCTTAATCACCTTAATCAAGTTAGCCAATTGCACAGAACGATAAAGACTAGGCGTCAACCCTCATAAAACCGAACATCTTCTCTTCTCCAGGAAATATAAAATTCAATTCTTAACTACGGGGTGGCAGTAAGGCGGACTGTTTCTGATTAACCACGCTAAATTAAGTAAAGTCAAAGGGTCAGCTTTGTGCATAAATGGAGCCCTCGATATATTTAGTAAGCCAACGACAGCAAGCATAACCATCCGCCTTAAAGCCTCTGCACAGTGGATCAATAATGGAATAGACCGCTCAATTATTCTGCACTCATTCACATCATTCCAAGTATCATCGAGAACACCATTCCACACCTTCAGTTCGACAAAAACTTACAAGTTGACGTTCATTCAAGATCCACATGGGAAGACGTTACGATCTTGGAGGATAAATCGATACATTTTTACACGAACGGATCAAAAACCGAGGATAGAGTTGATGGAGGAGTCTTTCCTTTCGTCTTCCGTCCGTCATTGTAGCGTGTTACAGGCGGAAATTATTCTCGGATAGGCAAGCTGCTATAAAATCTTTGGACTCGCCCTCTCTCCTTACAAACTCTATAACAGCCTGTAACTGTTGAAATTCTCTTCTAGACATGGTAATTAGCAATTGCATAGCAATTCAATATTCACCATTGTTGGGACCATAAGGACATTCCAGAGAATTGTAAGGCTGAAGAACTTGGCTAAAGTGGAACAATCAATTCCTCATCTTCGATTGACATATCTTGCCCTGACCTATCGGAAAGATGCAGACACCATCTGGGAGACTTCATCTACAATGACCAAAGTGATCCAGCCACTTCAACCTAAGCTAACCTGTAGCAAGTAAAGCATTGTCCTTAAAGTCTAAGTATACCGTGTTGCTTGACAATTGGGTTCAGCTGTATTCAGAGCATATTCGAGCCAAGTGCATCACTTGAATGTGTTGGAGAAAATGAAACGAAGAGCTTTAGGTTTCATATCACCGGGCATCCGGTGAGAGAAGAGAAGAAGGATATGCAAGGTGTGTGGAGCGTTGTCTCAGATTTTATCCCCAGGGATGGCAGCTGAACTAATGCGGACAAAATTACTGTGTCTTATTTATTTATGTCTCTTATAATTCGCATTATTTTATTTTTTTTCGTGGACATATTAATGAGTAGTTTACTCAATCACATGTTGTTAGTGTTATGCCTGGAGAGCATGTAATGAGTAAACCAGCAACCAGCAATTTTTTGAATAGGTTTTTAATGGAATATAAGAAGACATAGACAACGGCAGTAATCGAAACTGCGACCATGAGGTTGACAGGCGAGCACACAACTATCGCGCCACGGTCACCCCTTCATATCTACAGCAATTTCCATAAAATTTGAAATAAAGCGGGTCAGATGGCAAGAGCAGGTCGAGCGAAGAATGAGCTCTATCAAGCTTGGAATACATTATTATTGTTGGACCAACAAACAGGAAGACCCCAACCAACTTATTTTGCTCACTTTCTGACTTTTCACTCAAAAGACTGTTGAACTTTATCACGACCTTCAAATAACTTGATATTTAATAGAACTTAACGTTTTTTTTAGACGGCAGTTACGCAAACTTCTATGGTATTGCATCGATCTAAGTTTAACTGTTATAAGACCAACTGTCAGCCCAACAAACTAACCTAACTTATTATGCAGAAGTAGCCGAACGATGCTGGATGGAAGCGTAAGTTTTTTTCTTGAGATCCTGCTTCCATCAGATACACTAAATGACAATTATACAAAAAAAACAATGCTCTAGTATATTCTCATAAATAACTCGCGATGGCAACTCTAATAATTGTAAAAACCCATTACACTTCCTCTACGACATTCATTACTTGATTGACACTTCAGCGATATGCAAAAAATCGCAATTACAATTAAGATGAACGATTTTCTTGATGAGAAACGAGAATCTTCAATCAAGATTATTAATAAAGAAAAAAAAACTGAGGTGTACATTAAAAAAGTATTAAAAATAATTCAACTTTATGCGCATTAAAGTATAAAGTACTTTGTAAGATTGTTGAAAAAACACTATATATACTATGACTTTAATGACTATAGAATGGGATGAACTTACCATCTTGCCTAGCTGCCATGCATTTCGCTGATGTGAATATATACAAAATTAAATACAAAGCTGTCACTGCTGTCATCGTTTTCTTATCCTTTCGCATAGAAATGTGGAACTTCCTCAAGACATCGGGCACCGCGGTCGCAATCACTGCTGTAAGTGCAGATGAAAATGCTGATGTTGATGATGATGTTGTTTCGGAGTTAGATGCCGATGACGACGACATTGCTGTTGCTGTCGGGCAGCAATTCAATCTTCGTGACATTGATCCCACCATGGTAGTTGATGTTGTCGCTGTCGACGTTAGGGTTGTCCCTAGAATTATCGTTGTTGTTGTTGTAGCAGTCATATCACTATAATCACGATGATGATCAGAAGCGCCATTGGCGGATTCATCAACGTCGCTGTCACGGTCGGTGGCATTGACAGTAGGGTCTTCCACAGTCCACCACGACCGAACTGATGGTGGTGTTGTTTTTCTCCGAACCGTCGACGTCGCGGTCGTCACCGATTGGCTTTCATTAAATTTTATAACTAAATTCTTTTTATTAGATATTCTATTATCTACAGGAAAATTTTTAGTACATGTTCGTCTATTGTCCTTAGTTTCGTCCTCCTCATCATCATCATGGTTCAATCGTGTTGATGTCAGCATCAGTAACTTCGAGTCATGCACATCGCTGGGCGATGATGTCACTAACGAATCTGTTTCGGTATTCTGGTGGTCGTCTTCCTTGTGTAGCTCGTCGTCATCTAGCTGTGTTATCGATGTAATCGATTTTGAATTTTTAAAATTTCTATCGATTTTTTTGTCATTAGAATTTAGGAGTAGAGGAAGGAGGTAATGTTTCTGCTGGTGCTGTTGTTGCTGTTGTTGTTGTTGTTGCTGTTGCTGCTGATGCTTCTGGTGTTGATGGTGGGTATATTTTAATAGCAGAGGAATACGTGTTGGCCCTTGGCTATTGCCATCTCCTCTGCTGCCATTAAATGCGAAAGCAGAATCCTTCTCGTCATCATCGTCTTGATGTGAAGGAGGCGGTGTCGGCGATGGCGGCGGGAGCAATGATAATTGTCGAGTATCGTGCACTAGTTGTTGATGGCAGTTAAACGAGCTATTGTGAGCGTTGTAATCGTCATCGTTGCCATCGTTTTTTGCTGCAGATGCACAGTGATGCAACTCCATTCCTATGTTGTATGGCAGTCGATCCCAAATTGATGGTGCATTTGTTGTTCGTCTATTGTTTGTCTGTAATGAAAAGGAAAAATAAATGATTTTTTTTGTCTGCTTCTTCTTCTCATTCAAATATGTACAATCGCTATAAAAGTTTAAGAATACTAAATTGCAACAATAATAATTAAAAGGCATCGAGTTTACGAGTAGAATGTAAATTGCGGCATTCAGAAGTTAGATAAAACATACATAGTTTGTGGTTTTTAATAGACGTATCAACTATTCTCCTCGGAAAGCAACGGTCGGTTTATCTAAATTAAACTATGTCTTCGTATCAAAAATTAAAGTCAATGAGAAAGAAAAACAACTTCTGAGTAACGACTCTTTTCGAGAAATAACTAGAAAGATGCCAAGTAACTTAACCCAATGACGATTTTCTACTATCTTGGCTATGGTTTCAGAGTGGTCCTAAAAGAGTTTTTTAAAAACATTAAAAAAGTTGAAGCAATTTTTTCTACTCTTAATTATTGACTTTTAGTCAGTATTTGTAAAGTAAATGTTTTACTTTATGCAAGTACAATTTTATGTCAAATTTTCCTAGTTTCTTCCTTTATTTAAGTGTTGCTCCTGTCGAAAACAACATTTCAAGGATTCAATTCTTTTAGTGACGAAAATTAATTTAAAAATTGTACCGGGTGCTTTTTCTTATAACCCAGTTATAGTTTCAGAGAGTTATAGAACCTTGCTGTCAAATCAATTGACAAATTGCGGACTATCAGTTCAATTGGTAGTCCTAGAAATTTTATCAGTCTAACTTACACATGAATCGGTGATTGCTAAAACAACATAAGCGACATTTTAATTTTTAAACAGGAGAGTCAAAAAAACCTTTTATTTTTGACGACGCGGTCGCATTGACAATTTTAACTTTAAGATCTGATTAGTGGTTGTTCTGTATTTCAAAAAAAAATATTTTTAGCGACGGAGATTTTTAGGAAACTAACTCTATTTTGTATGTTGTTTTAACACCAAACGTTTTGTTGAGAGCCAAAAGAACTTAAATACTTAAAGTTATGTTGTTTTAACACTCAGTTTGCCTCTTAAGTCTTAGCTAAAAAACTGAAAATGAATAAAATAACACATTGTTAAGAGTTCAGCACTTTATTTTTTTGATGCAAAAAGTATGTAAGTAAAACCCGTATAAGTGCCTCACGTTAAATGTCCCACTTTAATATGCACTTATGCGGGTTAGGCAGTTATAAAAAAACCGCTTAAGTGCACATATGTACTTATATCTATATTTACATATACAACAATTAAAACAAACATTTTTGACAAAAAAAAACTTTTAATCCTTTAGTCCATAAGTTGGCTAGTGAGGGCCATACCAATTGATTTTGACAAGAAACCAATGTGAACTATACCCAACAAGATTAAAATTTTTAACCATTAAAATTGGAAGATTTTTTCCAGGTTCAGAAATAGTTAATTAGGAATGTGTTTTGTATTATATTTAATCAGACGTGTTCCATTATTAATTCAAAATATATTTTAACGGCCTTTGGTTCACGAATCATTATAATAGATTAAGATTATTACTTTTTTATTTATGAATTTTGAAGCTTAAAACAAATGGAAGCGCTAAAGGTAAACAAACTGTTGTATTTTATCAGCTAATTTCAAATGTGTACTTAAAAGAATTTTTGTCAGTTAAATTTCAACAAAAGTATACAAAATAAAATGCAATTAAGCGGGAAAGGTCGTTAAGCGGAAGGTACTAATCCAGGTATTACTGTGCACTTCTTTAGGTATATTCTACATTTTGGGCCAAACGATACTACCAATTTTTTTTTTATTTCGACTTTCTCATAAACGGTAAAAATTTTTGTGTTGGAGGTCCTTTGAATTTTTAATAATACTGCATACTAAAATTTTCGAAATAGTAATTTTTGGATTTTTGAAAAACAAAATATTTTTTTTGGAAAATTCAGTGTCTATTTCAAAAACGGGATTTTTTTTTAAATTCAGTTCTTAAATTTATATTGTTAAATAATTTAAATCCTCACAGCAACATTTTTTTAGAAAAAGAATTCCAACATTTTGTATACGAAAAACTACGTTAAGATCGACCTTAAAATAAAATTTGCCGTTTCTACTAAGAATCTTATGGTTTCGATGAGATAGAACATTAAGGCCCATTGGCTGATACTAATCATAATTATTTATGTTCAACTTAAAACGCTTATGGGCTACTGTTTCCTTTGCGTAAACTGTCACATAAGCGCTTAAGTAGAACTTAAATGCTTTAGTTGTGTACCAGCAAACGGGACTAAGAGCAAGTAGGTACGTGCGATACAGTGGTGCATTTTATTTTAAATTTCTTTTGATCCACCCAAATGCTCGGTCAGATGGCAGAAACGAATGTCCTCTTATTGAAATATCTGCTCAAGTTTTAAAAATCTCCCAGTCTCTACAAACATTGCTTGCATTGGATTGTTTGATCTTTTACGTGGCCTTATCTTTAAACAAGAATTTTCACTATTGTTCTTTTAAAGACACCGCCCGAAAGACCACGAGCAACTGACTGGCTATAATTTTCAAACTTAAAAAGACAACAGTTGACCAACTACGTTTTGCCAGCGTTGGGTGTAAAAAGAAATTAAAATTAATTGTGTTTTAGCGCTCATTTATCAAAATGGCAGAACAGATATGTTGTTTTAACACTAAATGCCGATTTCGCGCTCGAATTTCTGTGTGTTTCAGGTATAAATTTATGATAGTTTTGCTCTGAACCTTTAGCTCTACCCCTAAGAAGTGCAAAACCATAATAAAAGTGATTTCAAAAAAATTTGTTACTTATGTTTTAACAATCACCCAACAACGTTATAAAACAACCTCGAAAAGTTGTGTTCAGTGACAAGTGTCATTTTTGGCCCAATTGGTAGGTTAATAGGGCTAATTGTCATATGACATTATGGTCGCAACATCCCGAGAAATGCACGGTTTGGTGCACGCATAGTTATTTAAGAATCTCTCGGTTCTTTTTGTAAAACAGGTGTACCACTGAGTTCTTTTCTAAGGCCGTTACTTTTAATTAACGATTTACTGTAGGTTTTAAAACTTTGGAAACCATCAATAATAAATTAGAGATGTTTTTTTTTAGAGTGACCATTTTATGGTTTTTAATTGTCTATGTAAGAGCCTGATAACTAGAGCCCACTAAAGGTCCATCAACATGGAAACTAGATCTTCGGATCACGTTATACAAAGGTAAATGGTCTAGGCTCCAGAACTGAAATCTACTAGTGGTTGTTGGCGGAAACATTGAGGTTTTGAAACGTTAGCTGAACGATATGATTAAAATAAAGTAGAGGGTATCTTTTATAGAGGTAGAACACTGTAAGTTTGGCAGCACTGTTTTCATTGACTCATTTTGTCATCTGCCATGTGATTTATTTTATTACAATGAATTGGCTGACGGCTACCGAGCACATCGTACATTCGGTGAGCATGTGCGGATTTAGATTACAAATTTTCACAAGAAAATAGTCAATAATACTAAAGACCTTGTTGAAATGCCATTACATCCAGAAAACCTGACAGTTTTGTGTGCTTTATGGACTGGTGAAATAAGCGGTCTTTACTTCTTGAAAAACGATGTCGGCCAAAGGTTTCAGTCAATGGAGACTTTCTCGTGACTTTCTCGTCTCTAGATTGAGCCTGTGGCTTCAACAATACAGCGCGTACCTCATTTGATTTGTTAAATGAAATGTTCATTCACTGAGCGCATAATTTCGCGTTTTAGAAATCATATTGAAATAAAAATGGCAAAGAATTATTCGTTAAATAACAAAACATCTATCAAGTCAATTCTATGGCGATTAATACAATTTAACTGTGTTTCATTTAATTTTAATAATTCTATACAACTCAAGATTTTAATCAAACTTGATGATAGAGAACACCAAAAAAGTGGGTCCCGCAATTCCGTCTGTCTGTCTGTCTGTCAACTCTCTACAGCCTAAACGGCTGAAGCGATTTTTTCAAACTTGGTATTTAAGCGTTAGATGATTGTGATAGATTTTTGAATCGTTGTTTTAGCCCCAAAAATAACGGTACTTGCCATACAAATTTTTCTACCATCTTAATTATCATTTTATTGATTTTCGATTTTCTCATAAACGCCTCAACGGATTTCGATCAAAATTTGTATGCAGGATCTTCTTTAAATTCTTATTAATGCTGTATTTCAAAATTTTCGAAAAATAGTTTTTTGCATTTTTGGAAAAAAAAAAATTTTTGGAAAATTCAATATTTCGACAACGGGTGGACTATTTTTTTTTTTGAAATTTTGTTTTTGAATTTATAAAGGTTATCCAGTTTGCGGTTTCGAAAGTATAGGGCTGGAATTCGACATCTGTCAAACTAAATTGTTAAACCAATTTTTTTTTCATGAGAAAGTCTGACATTTACGAAAATGGATCGCTTAATTATCGCACAACGCATAAGAATGGTTAAAACCTACTACAGAAATGGTTATTCTGCCACAGCCACATATCGTGCTTTAAGAGGAGATTATGGTTTACATAATCGTCCAACTACGCAAGCAATTGGCAAAATTGTGAAGAAATTTGAAGAGACTGGATTGGTTACAGATATTGTAAGGCCTGTGTATCATCGTTTTGCTCGTACCACTGAAAATATCGCTGCCGTAAGTGAAAGTGTTGCCGAAGACTAGAATGTGTCGATTCTTCGTCGTTCTCAGGAATTAGGACTGTCTTACGGCAAATTATGGCGTATTTTGCATTTGGATCTACACCTACATCCATATAAAGTCCAGCTCACACAACAACTGAAGCCAGCTGACCATTCACAACGTCGTAGATACGTCGAATGGGTGCTTGAACAACAGGCAGTGGACGGCGATTTTTCGGACAAAATTTTCTTCAGCGACGAAGCACATTTCTCACTTGGTGGTTATGTTAATGAACAAAATTGTCGTATTTGGGGTTCTGCGAATCCTCAAGTAATTTAAGAGAGGCCATTTCTTCCACAAAAAGTTACTGTTTGGGGCGCTCTTTGGTCCGGAGGTGTGACTGGGCCTTACTTCTTCGAAAACGACGACGGAACGACTGTCACCGTCAATTCGGAGCGTCATGGTCACATGATAACCGGCTTTTTTTTGCCTGCTATTAAAGAATACGACTTGGAGAATATGTTGTTTCAAAAAGACGGTGCCACATGCCACACAACTCGAGCAAATATGGCTTTATTGCAAGAGACATTTCCTGGCCGCGTAATTTCTCATCGTGGCGATATCAACTGGCCGCCAAGATCATGCGATTTGACACCGCTAGACTTTTTTGTGGGGCTACGCGAAAGACCGTGTTTATGCAGATAAACCTTTAACTCTTGAGCACTTGAAAACTGAAACTATGGCTGAAATACCGCCCAATATGTGTCAAAAAGTGGTTGAAAATTACCTCAAAAGAATCTATGCTTGCAACAATTCGCGTGGTGGTCATTTAAATGATATAGAGATGTCACACATAATTTCAACGTTCAAACTTTATAATTAAAAAGAAATATCATGAAAAAAAATTGTTTGTATGTGTTTTATTTACGTTTACTTTTGAAACCGCAAAATGGATAACCCTTTATTATTAAATATTTAAAATTTTCATACCAATTTTTTTTTTTAGAAAAAATTTAAGAATTTTTATATTTACAAAATTAATTGAAAAACGACTTTAAAAATACATTTAGCCGTTTCTATTAAGAATCTTTTTGCATATAATGTGATCGAACATAGGATCAAGTACGTACGATCCAGTAGCCATTTTATTTTCTATACGCATTAAGAATAAATATATCGAAACTATTGTTCCATATTCCAAGTGGCAACAAATTCTTGCTGAATTTCTTGTGGTTTTCTTACTAAGATTTCATATTTAAGTGTTTTTTGAAGCCTATGAGAGGGAGTGTAAGTTTATTTTGTGTTTTTTTTTCTATTGATTTAGATGTATTCCTTACTGCAGTTAAACTTTTTTAGCTCTTACAATTACCGAAGAAAAAAATAATTTCCACAGTTTGTTTTACCAAAATTCTTTGAAGTAGTTTTTTGCAATATTAATTTGTTAATAAAAAGCCAAACAAGTAGATATTAGGTATAACGGGTATGGTACACCCTTTAATGAGGCAAACAATATAGTACGCTATCTGTATCACGTTGCCTTTTAATTTTAGCCGATTTATGTTTCAAACTTTAGTCACTCTGCGAGAGTTTTTGAAATACAATACAGTCAGGGTGAGAAGCGGATAACCTCTCTTCCCCTTCTAAAATGTTTGCTGGGCAGATTAAAATATTTGATTCACTTTATATTGTACAGAGTCAATAAATGAATAAAAAAATCTCATTTTTTTTAAACTCAATACATTTCTTATCGAAATTCCCTCCAAAAATTGCACCAAGCAATTTCCATAAAGTCATAACATGGTAATTTTTTTTAATGTACAAAAAATCGACTTCACCAAGCCATACCATCAATAAATCAAAGATCTAAATAATGTACATACATCAAATATCGAATTCCTTAAATAGATTTTTATTGAAGCTCATGTTTGTTTGAGGGTAACTTTTCTTTAAATAAACTTTTGATCTTCAAATAAAATTCTCATTAATCATTTCCAAATTGACAGTCAGTTTTTTTTTTTTTTTGATACTTACATATATCATATATCTGTTCTATGTCCTACAATTTAGGTATCTATATCTATTTTCATGAAATAATAAACAAAAGTTTAAAACACCTTTTGAAAAGAAAAAAAAAACCATTTACCATTTGAAGACTTGGAAATAAAGGCACATTTAAGATTTAAGACTCTTTTGAGTTCGTTACACACTTTTGTGGTGTTTTTTTTATGTTGTTGTTATTCAGTATCTTTCATTCTAAAAATGCTCCATTTTTTGTTGTTGTGTTTTTTGAGTTAAAGGCCCAAACACAAATTGAATTAACTTTTCGATATTTAGATTCATAAAAATATATATACAAAAACCACAAAAGAAAATACCTTTTGAAAACTGAAAAGAATATTCATCATTTTTTTCTTTTTTTTTGTGCTTTGTGGAGAAAGAAAAAAAAATTTGGTACATGTATGTTTGTATGAGAAACCACGCAATGGCTCTATTTAATATTTATAGCCGTAATCTGGCATTGTGAATGTGTTTTATTTATTTTTTTTCAGTTATTTATATTTTTTATTCTTTTGCTTTTTATGTTGTGAAAACTCATAATTTTGATGGGTGTATGCTTTTGTTACTGCTAAGAAGTACTTATACAAGAAAATACCACAAAACCGGCAGTGGGTGGAATTGATCACATTTATTGTACAAAAAACCGAGAGATAATAAAATGATATAGTCTGCTGTTAATGGTTTTTATTACCACATTGCCAAAGAAGGCAAAACAAAATGCTTATCAGTGCAAGGCTCGTAAACAGTGTTGCCAGAGTATTAACCATTTTTTTTAAAATTAATATTACTGTATTTGCATAACAGTACCTAAGAGACTGAGCTCGAATTTCGAATTTGACATGAAAACGTTATGTTATTATTTCCCGTAGGAAAAGTTATTGCTTGTATTCCAATAAAAGACAAGATAGATAGTTACATATTTTTAAAATAAATTTAAATTAAAAATATATTTTATACATACGATTAGAAGAAGTCGGTTAGAAATGTATCTAATTGAAGAATGTATTGGGTAAGACCGAAATCATGTTTTATTTTGAGGATTAATTTAGCATATTGAATGATGCCCCCTTATAACACTGTTTTTTTTAGACGTGTGGTTTTCAAGAAGAAATAAAACGCATATAATTTAATGTTATGGCCAAGAATTTAGCTTTATTATAAGGACAAGAGTTTGCAATTATGTTTTAGAAATGATTTCGGGCAAGTGGTCGCCGGGGCTAGTTCGAATAAATTCCAGCCGACATACAAAATTTTCGACCACTTTTTGCGACAATTGGGGCAGTATGTCAGCAATAACGCGCCGAATATTTTTCAAGGGGTCAATTGTCTCGGACTTATCTGCGCAGACAACACAACAACTTCACACAACCCCACAAAAAATAGTCCAGCGGTGTTAAATCGCACGCCACAACACAGGCCCACAACGCGAAATAATGTGTTCACCAAAAGTTTCCTTCAAAAAATTGATCATTTCGTTGGCTGTATGTCATGTAGCGCCGCGCCGTCTTGTTGGAACTAAAGGGCGCCCACATCAACATCCTCCAATTCAGACACAAAAAATGATTCCCTCTGTCCATAGAGGACACCAAACAGAGGCTTTTTGATGATGTAACGGCGTCTCAACAATGGCTTGAGGATTATGGTCACTCGAAATACGACAATTTTGCTTATTAACAAACCCAAAATTTTCTTGTGAAAATCGGGATCGGTGGCCATCTCGTTTTGGTAATAAATTTGCACGATTTGCAAACGTTGTTCAGGAGTAAGTCTATTCATTATGAAATGGCAAGCCAAACTGAGCATAAATCAAGTCACAGCTGTCAAAAAGACCACCTCCGAAAAAAGTATTGCCAGATTGAATACCAGACGTCCAAAAAAAAAACACCCGTTAGTACAAAATCCGACCACATATTATGTTAAGTATGATATCACTTGCCAATACAATTAAGGAAAACCTTAAAAAACGTCTAATCAGAACCGAAAAATCAACATTTCTGGACAACGGCTTTAAATAATACCTACGTACTAAGATAAACTTGAAATGTAAAATATTATCGACACATAAAATAACATCTCCTGCCATTTCCAAATATATACGAAATAATAAAATTAAGCGTGTCAGTTAGCGGATACTCAATCTAATTTTTACTTTTTCTCTCGATCAAAAGAGCAAACTAAAATTTATTCAGATCATTAGAGCAGTGTCCAAGAAAGCAAGAAATGATAAAAGTGGGTGTGGCAGTAGGCGGACTTTACTAAAACCAAATTCTTAATTTTTTTTCAACTCCTACACATAAACTATGAAAATTTCATTGAAATCATTTGAGTCGTATTCGAAAAACTAAGCAATAAGTAAAGTGGGCGTGGCAAGGTACGGATCTTACTAAAAACATTTTTTGAATTTTCTTCTTGCTCATAAAAACAAATTCTGAAAGTTTTATAAAAATCTTTAGAGTCGTTTACGAGAAACCAGGAGATGATAGAAGTAGGAGTGGTGGTGGACGGATTTTACTAAAATATTGTTTTTTCAATTTTTCTCTTGTACAATTTCTCTCATAGCTAACTCTGAAAACTTCATCGAAATCATTTGAGTAGTCTCCAAGAAATAGAGCCATTTCCATTAAGCCATGAAATATAATAGTGGACGTGGCAGTGGGTGGATATCAAATCTAGAAAACGGGAGATTATTATACGGCCTTGAGAGTACAATTTAGCAATTTGTGGCAAGAAAAATAATTCGGAAACTTCTTCCAAAATCAGTAGTTCATCAAATTTTTGATTGCAGGCGCACAAGATGCGATGAACGAAGAGGAAAACCAGTATGAAAATCCAGCTGCAATGCTCTATTTCCTGATATAAAATTATTTATTATTATTTTTTATATACACAACATAAATGTCAAAGTGCAATGGCATTTAACGCCCTTTTCAGTATGATGACATTTTTTTCTAATTGCTACTTCCTTACGCTTATATTCTTGCGAAGATTTTAGCTGTATTTTTGTTGGTAATTTTATGTCTGTATAAATATTGTATATATGGTCACACATGGCGATCGAAAAAAGAACGTGTCAATGCAAAAAAAAAAGGACAGAAGCCTGTAGAGATAGGAATGGAAACTTCGTAGTAGAGTCACAGTCGGTGCTGAGTATATGGCAGGACCATTTCAGCAGCCTAATAAACGGCGATGAAGGAAAAAATCCCGCTGTCAGGCAGAATGAACAATTCATCATGGACGATGACACACAAGACTTCCGTCCACCTGACCAAAATGAAGTGAGGATAGCAATATCCAAACTAAAGAACAACAAAGCTGCTGGCCGCGATGACTACCCGCCGAACTCTTTAAAGCAGCCGAAGATGACTTGGTACAGTGCATATACCAACTCATCTCTAAAGTCTTGTCAGAAGAAAGTATGCCTGATGAATGGAAACTCAGCATGATTTGCCCGATCCCCAAAAAAGGAGACCCTCTAAACTGCGGCAACTATAGTCTGCGGCAAAATAAGTCTTCTGAATATCGCGTACAAGGTCCTTTCTGCTGTATTATGTGAACGTCTGAAACCATTTGTCAGCAACCTGATTGGACCCTATCAGTGCGGTTTCAGGCCAGGAAAGTCCACAATCGATCAAATGTTCACGCTACGACAGATCCTGGAAACTACCCCAGAACTCCAAATCGATACCCACCAGCTCTTTATCGATTTTAAGGGCGCGTACGATAGCATTTATGGAGACGAGCTATACAGAGCCATGTCTGATTTTGGCATCCCCACAAAACTCACCCGACTGTGTAGGTTGACGATGGAGAACTCTCGCTGCTCCGTCAAGGTTGGTACTGACCTCAAAGAAGCTTTTCTTCTCAAGAAAGGATTCCGACAAGGTGCGTTTTCTTTAACTTAATACTTGAAAAAATTGTAAGAAATTCCCAAGTTAACTCTACTGGAACAATTTTTTTCAAGTCTGTGCAATTGTTAGCATACGCTGATGACATAGACATCATTGGCAGAACCCAGCGAGCTGTCACTGGGGCATTTGCTAACATTGAAGCTGAAGCGGCTAAGATGGCACTAGCAGACAATGAGGCCAAAACGAAGTACCTGCTGTCCACAAAAAGGGACACACAACACCGGCGGATTGGACAAAACGTCACAACAGACAGGTACAACTTTGAGGTAGTTAGGGATTTTGTCTACCTCGGATCCGCTATAACATATAACAACAACAAAGCAGACTCTTTATAAGACTCTAATGATCCCAGTTCTGCTCTATGTCGCGAAGAACTCTATCGAAAGCGGATGAAGATATACTTCGTTCTTCGCAAGATTTTTGGCCCTATCTGCGTTAATGGGCTTTGGAGGAGAAGGTTCAACCACGAACTATACGAGCTGTACAGCGACATTGACCTGGTACAAAAAATACGTATATAACGTTTAAGATGGCTAGGTCATGTAGAGCGTATGGACAGCAATGCACCGGCTCGCAGGATCTTCGGTTACAAGCCAGAGGGAAGACGCAGTTAGGGAAGACCTTGCCTAAGGTGGCGCGCTCAAGTAGAAGATGACCTCAACCAACTTGGAGTGCGTAACTGGAGGCAGCTAGCCAAAGACTGATTTAGCTGGGGAAGCGTGTTGGTTGATCCCCAGGTTCGTCCGGATCTGTAGCGCCATCTATGCAAGTATGGTCACCCTATAAAATGAGCATATATTTTCTATTCAAAAATTGAAGTTATTTAAGTAAATTATTAAAAATCGATGGCTGCTAAGTTTGATAGACTAATTTTGCAGAAAAATATACTGTAAGGGAATGCGACATGATTTTTAAATGAGTTGCTGTATTTTTTTAAATGTACCACTCAATATCTTATATCTGATCTCTTAATGGAAAAGATTTTGTACAATGTACAACTCAAAATTATTGCAACTCATTAATTTATGTGTGTCATTTCCAATAGTGCAAAGGAAGACATTTATAAAATTTTGTCTAACTCATACGAAAAAATAGTACCTATTTTGTTCCTCTTATTTTTTAATTTGTATTTAAAAATCTAAAAACTCACCTGGGACATTCAATTTTGAACAGCTGTTTGCAATTCATTTATTTAAAAATGTACATGTGATTTTTTATCATAACAAAACAAAAACCCATCTCCGCTCTTTCAATTAATTTCAGCTTTTTTCTTTAACTCATTTTTTGTTTTTGTACTTTGTTTGTATTTTGTATTAAAAACATAATGTATGAGTTACTGACTGCTAATCAAAATTACATCGAAAACTAGCATTGATTTCATAATACAAAATTATAAACAAAATGTTTCCATTGAAAAATTAAACAATACAATGGCAACGCTGCCATGACGATATCACGACTTCAGATTAACTTTGAATGAGGCAACAATATAAAACTCACTCGCGCGGATCATTTAATTCTCTTCCCTTCAATCATCTTTTAGTCAAAAAATTATACATATAAGCTTCCATCAGATTCGACATTTACACGACACACGAAGCAGCACTAAATCAGCTTTGGAATAAAAGGTTTTGATTTTAATTCTAGGAACCCTAATTGAGGTGTTTAATTAAATGGCCACTTCAATATATAAGGACGGTGGGGTCGTCTTCGACAACGACGCGACGATATGACGATTCCAACAGAGAATCAGAGGGCGAGAAAGGATAACTAAATTAACAATAACCACTCACTTGAGCACCAGGATGAGTGACGAAGATCTATATCGGTGCTGTTGTGCTATATCACAATTAAATCTATGATTACTATATACTACACAGCATCGCAGAGATACAGATTGGAGTATGTAGTACATAAGGCACTTTTGAGGAAGATTGTAAGATTCTTTGTCATATGAAGTAAATTATCTTAGCATCGTGATGGAGTAATGTTGACATAACAAAGGCAATAAAGTGAAAGAGGATAATCGCTTGAGGCTCACAACATCTGAATGTGTGTGTGTGTTGTGTGCTTCTACATCATAGATATATATGCCAATTAAAAGAAGGTTCTCTGAAGTTTTGCCGAACTTCGGATCAATGTTGTTGTTTTTTATTGTTGAAACACACAAAAACAAAATAATCATTTTGCTGAGCATCATATGTATCTGTGAATCTGTCGATAAGAAGTGTTGTCTGTTTGTTTTCTATATTGTAGACTTGCTGATGTGAATCTTACAGCGTATGTTATAGAAGACCAAAAGTTGTTAGAAATCGTTGCAGATCTATTTTGATGGAGCAGATTGAAATTGCTTACAGAAATTAGAAGGGATGTTTGTTAACATGACAGAATGAGAGATATTTGATGAAATAATGGCAGCACGTCAAGTGGTCAATAATTTATTACTGTCATTTCAATAAGCACTATTCATCAATCAGCTATGATCAAAGTGTATATAAATTGCTCCCAGTTAAATTGTCTTATTTGTATTTCAAGGAAAGACGACAAGCAAAAGAATAAGAGGTAGAGTAAAATTGTAGAATGAAAGAAAAAATAAAATACGATTTTTTTATGACAACATTAAATTTTAGCTTTTATCAATATTGACACTTCGATTCTAGATTTTTAACGACGACAATTAAAATATAGAAATGTAGGCTGCAGCACAGTTGCTCTATAGGGAGCTGGTTTCGTTTTTGAATTTCATTAATCTTTACTACTTTCCTAATGAATTTCTTAATGGCTCTTTATTGATAATAAATTTTTATATAGTTCGATCTGAGAAATAAAATTGTTTAAAGATTATTGCAATTAGGAAAGAAAACGACTACCTACGCTAGGGAAAATAAAACTTAAGAAGTGGGAACATTAATAGTATGAGCGGAAGTGGAGTTGGATGTACCTACATAATAAGTATTGACACTTATTTAATATTTAGTCGAAACGACAGTTTATTTTTGAATTGATGAAAATATGAAGAGTTTTAAACGTAGTTTATTAATTTTGTATTTAAAAATAATTGCCTTTAGGTAGATAATGGGAGAGATATTTTAGTTTTCTTTTTGACATGTATCAACTTGAGAGTGGGATCACTGAAATAACAAAAATACCACACTCTTCTGGGAAATTTGTTAAGTTTACATTGCTATACAAAAGCTTACGGGCTGAAGTAAGTAAGATGTGTATGGTTCGACGCAGGTAATTCGCGAATTTTTCACTCATAATGAGTCAGTCATCGTAATGACCTTTGCATTGGCGGTTGAGAAATACTGAAAGTGCGGTGATTTTTATACAAATGGCAATGTTCATAAACAGAACCCTAGATACTTGTGCCGGAACAACCATAAATAACACCATCATTGTCCAAAAATGAAAGTGTAAGATGAAATTGTTGATCTTTACTTTTTCACTCAGGAAGACCGTCAATGATGCTGACGTTTATTGTCGAATGGTTGATGAGTTTTCGGTAACACGATTCTAGCCGTTTCTCGTTTTCGACTACAGACAACAATATGAGCACAATGTGCCATTCTGCACACATAGAATTTCGATGGAGAAGCTAAGGACAAATTGTTCCAATAAATTAATCAAAAATACGGAGACATACCCAGGTCCCCTCGGTCATCGATCTATCGCTGTGTAGATCGATCTACACCCGAAGTTGAAAAAGTTATTACAACTAAAGGATGTACGCAGGGAGGGGTTTTATCACCTATACCGTGGGTAAAAAAGTGAATAAATTATTAGATAGTGTTACTTCTCAATCGGCTTTTCTGGTGGCATTGTTATAAGAGCCCAATGGAAGTTCTAAGAAACCATAATTCGAAGAGAACTGAGTATAGCCAGGAAATGGTTTTCTTATAATTTACTAGATAAAGACTGCTGCCACGTATGAAACCCATTCGGTTGGCTGGGGAAGTAGTCGACGTCCAGAAGAGCTCAAATATATAGGAATCAAACGTGTCGAGGTAACTCTCGGGAAAGCCACTAACGCTCTCATCACATGCAATAAACTGGCAAGTAAATCATGGGGATACAAACCTAACATCCTGAGATGGTTAGTAGTACTACATGATGGCAATACCTATGAGGCGGTTCCATTTCAGAAGAGAACCAACCGAAATTATAACGACTAGAAAATCACTAGAAAAAATACAAATACTGTCATGCTTCTGCATCACCGGAGAAATGAGAACGTTTCCACAGCAGCAATGGAAGTCATTATGAATCTGAATACACTGTACGTGGTAGTTGAAAACTCAGCTAAGGACACAATATTGAGATTTGCCAAAGAAGTCACTGGGACGGGAAATTTAATAGAAAGACAAAAAGAATCGATTTTTAAATCTACAGGAATAAACAATCTAGACTTTCCGAGAAGCAGACTTCCTAGCAAAAATAGGAGCAACGTTACCTTTCACGGGTCCAGGACCCTATATTGCGAAATGGGAGAAAATGTGATCAAAAACAAGTTCAAATTTGAAGAAGATGTCAAAAGATCAAAAATTTGGAATGAACTCCCCAGACTGAGATAGTCTAAATTACTGCTTGGGGGGCTACAACCAAAACCATATTTTATTCTATCCACTGTAAGGCAAATAGGCTAGGCACTCCTCAACATCCTGCGATTAGAGAGCAATACTCTCTGTAGGTTGTGTATATTTATGAGGAGATATCAGACAATATGTATATTAGGTAGATGTAATTCCACTATTTACCTAAGTCACAGATTTTTAGTACATCACCTAATAGAGGAAAATCAACTTTCTGCAAGACGTACTGTCAAAAATGTCTTCCAGTTCTGTTTCCCGAAAATATATTCATTCAAAGCGATAAAGCGATTTTCTTCAAACTTGGTCCTTAAGCATCTTGGGCGATTCCTTAGATTCTTTTTCTAAATTGTTTGTACAACCAAAAATGACAGTAAATGGCATAAGATTTTTTGTAGCAAAACAGGTAAATTTTAATTATCTCGAGGACGACTCTAACGATTTTGATAAACACAATTTGTATAGGCTACAATCGGGAAAAAAATGTTTTCTAAACTTATTATTAACGGTAGGTACCTGTCATGGAATTGGTTATTTTTTTTATTTCCTTTGTCTCAATAACGGCCCAACGGATTTCGATGAAATTCTTAATATTATATTGCATACCGAAATTTCGATAGTATTTTAGATTAAAAATTGTCCAGTGCTGTAATTAATTTTTTAATTAATTCGAAATAACCCCTAGAAGTAACCTCTACAAAATAAGTATCATTACATTCCATGAAAATATAATTCACAACTACTATGGATATATGAAATCACCGAACACAACATTAATTAGGATTTTAGTTTATCAACCTAATAGCTCGTATTCAGTTATTACCGAAAAACATTACATAAGGACCTATAATAATGAATGATTTCACCACTTCGACCATATACTTGAAGTATTTGTTAGTATTAGTGATGTATCAAACACAGTATTTTTCAAATCCAGTTGAACGAATTTGCAAGTTAAGTCAACCTAGTTGAAGCGAAATCGCTAAATACATTTCATGCGTTGATTTCTGAGCAATTAGGTTAGGTTTCCTTGAAGTTGGTTCGATAGACTGTGAAAATTTCTGATTTTTTTTAAAGTTTTTAATCCATCTACATCGTAGACATCCTTCGATTGAATTTGACACTTAAGTGCTTGACAGATGGTTGAATAACTAAATTTTTGGCCACATAGTGTATTTCGTTAAAAATATGCTGTTAAAGACAGATTTTTTCCAAAGCATTAAACTGATATAATTTCAGATTTTTCACCTGTCAAAGTTTGTCTTTCAATATTAATATGGTACAGAAAACAATTTTTTTGCTTTGAAAAAAGTTTAACTCCTTAGCTCAGTTGAATAGGCTAAACTAACAGATCACTAGGTATAAATTAAATTCGATTTAACCGATGACCATTAACGGGGTAAGTCGATCTGGTCCAGCAATTGCGTGCGGATTTCCACCCACCAGCGAAGGAAAGGGATTTTTACTTCGATATGGGACTCCGGTACTTGTTGATCTACCAGAGCGATTGACTAACCGCCGCGCGAGTAGAACCTGTTGAGCAAATAACGGGTGATTTTTTTGCTACTTGGTTTTTGACGTTTATATTTTTGACAGATCACACATGACAAATTCCACGAACATTTGACATTTCGATTCAGTATTGTTTGCCATTTCATCATGAATAGACTTACGCCTGAACAACGTTTGCAAATTATTGAAATTTATTATCAAAATTCGTGCTCTGTGAAAAATGTCGAAATTATGAAATTATCGCGAAATTGTCTTCAGCGACGAGGCTCATTTTTGGCTAAATGGATACGTGAATAAGCAGAATTGCCGTATTTGGAGTGAAGAGCAGCCAGAGGCAATTCAGCAGCTACCAATGCATCCCGAAAAATGCACTGTTTGGTGCGGTTTATGGGAAGGCGGCATCATTGGGCCGTACTTCTTCAAGGACGATGAAGGCCGCAGGGTTACGGTCAATGGAGAAAGGTACCGTTCGATGATAACAGACAGATAACAGACAGGACGGTGCCACATGCCACACTGCACGCGAAACCATGCATCAATTGAGAGGCGAATTTGGTGAGCAGTTGATCTCACGTTTTGGCGCAGTCAATTGGCCAATAAGATCATGTGATTTGACCCCGTTAGACTATTTTTTGTGGGGCTATGTTAAGTCTATTGTCTATGGGGACAAGCCAAACACGATTGCTGCCTTGGAAGCCAACATTGAACGCGTCATTGGTGAGATTCCGGCCGAAATGTGTGAAAAAGTTAAAGTTTGCCAAAATTGGACCTTCAGAATGGACCACCTGAGGCGTAGCCGCGGGCAACATTTAAGTGAAATTATTTTTAAAAAGTAAATGGCAGAAATTAGTTTATCGATCCAAATAAAAATTTCATTCACTTTTTACAAGTTTCTGTGTTGTTTTGAATTTTCAAAAACCAAGCTCTTAAAAAATCACCGTTTAGTAGGTACATCACAATACCTTAAATCAAGAATTTACAGCAACAATCCCCAAACAATTCAGGACTTAGAAGATAGTATTCCCCCTGAAGTTGCTGCTATTAAAATAACGCTTTACCCTCGTAACTTAATAGGGTTGGATAACATATATTGAGAGGAACAGATGGTATTTGCAGAAATAATTTGGCGCTCTGAAAAATTGCAAATGTATTTCATGTTTGTCGTTACATCTCCAGCGATCAACATACGAATCAGAAAAAACTCAAGCAAATCAACAAAAAAAAAATTATGTAAGCTAACGAAAGAAAGCGCATATTTTTTTAATTTTTTTTTAACTATATGCCTGTAAGACATAAGGTCTTTTAAATGCAACCTGAATTGCACGGCACTAGTTCGGCACAGTGGATTTGAGAACTAGATATTGACTGTGTCATTTTAACCCATGGGGGGCATCCAATTCAAATTGGAGGTATAGAAAAGAACGCGATCTATTTCGATATCCTCGATGTCCCTGATTTTTAGAAAAATTGCAAGGCAGATGTTTTCTCTTTACGAGTATCTTTTAACATTTAATAAACTAAAATATTTGTTAGCATCTTACTAAATCCATATATAACAATTTGACAATTCCAAATTCCAAAAAAATATGATCGCTTACCCCCAATTTCACAGTGGGAGTTAAAACTTAAGATCAGCTGAACCTTAAACTGAATTTAAATTTTTGGTTTAACTCGTCCGGCTTCACAGTGAAATCTGATCTTCAGATCAGTTGAACTTGGTTTAACTAGATTTTATGAATATAGTTGGCAGCGTTTTTTCTTGCTTTGTCTTCGCTTTCGCTCTCTGGCACAAAAGGCACGCGAAACAACAACAAATGCTTTATGCTATTGGCAAGTGAGGGAAGATTTATTTTATTTCAAAGTACCGTCACTATTCTGATTTTAGTCAACGATAGCGAAACTAGAATACTAAATAAAATAATATTCAAAATCCGTTTCACAACTCGATAACATTTTAATACATAATTTTTGTTTTGTTAATAATGTTTTCTGAAAAAAAAAACAATAAAAACGCTAAACTGAAGTTTAAACGGCAGAATAATTTCGTTTAACTTAAACTACAAATTGAACTCAGTTCAAGGTTTAAACTACACTGTGCAACGGAATAAATTGTTGATCTGAAGTTTAAACCAAAAGTGGAGTTTAAGCTTGTACTGTGAAACTGGGGGTTATATGTTTTGCACTGTTTAAGGAGCTGGTGTTAGTCAAACAAATAGATTTATAATCTGTTCAAATTTATATTTTCAGTACATGCCTTATGGGATAGCTTTTTCAAATAACACTGGTGCCTGTCGCTGAAATTCACACTGAAAATAACCACTGAGTTGCTAACAAATTGTTTTTGCAATCTTGTTAAAACCAGCGTATATACCATCATGACCTACGCACTGCACTTCCAAGTTGCACACTGCTGCTTGTGTGCCTTCACCATGCACTCAACCCTCGTTGTGTGCTTTTAAAATAAACGCATTGAATCAGAGTTACCACTGCTACGTTTGTGGTAATTTAGTATGCTTGCGACTGCAACCCTGCAAGAGCTTTAAAACAGTACGAACTTATTGGTATCTATTACAGTCAGAGTGAAACGCAAATATCCTATCTTCTCTGCACTGAAAATATAAATTGAACAGAGTAAAGTGAGGTGCTGGTTAGTATTTTTAGTATTTTATTTATTTATGTAATGCTTACACTGTAAGATATAATATCTTATTTAAAGTGAAGCTTTATAGCTACAAGTTGTTTTATGTTTGGTAAAGTTACAAATTTAAGTGTTAATTAAATTAAGTATTTAAATAATCAATAATATCTATAAATTTTTTAAATGGATTTTAAGTTTTTTCTTCAACAGAATCGTGCTGTTCATGCTTCTTAAATGTTGTGGTAGTGAATTCCATAAACGTGTAGAGTTCACAAAAAACTGGCGTTCAGACGTCAAACAGCTAAAGCGGGGGATCAATAAATCCACAGATCTGGTTGAATTCAAGAATGTGATTTTACAGTATAGATCAGTCGGTTGATGAGTCATGAGTATATCCGAAAACAAGACTAAAGACATAAATTTAAGGAGGCTTTCGAAAGACATTCCAAGAAAGTTTAATGAATGTTGTGAAATGCTGACAAAACGGCGTAATCCATGGACGTATCGTATAGCACTATTGAATGCAACTGTGAGTTTCCTTTTACTTGAATAGTCTAGATTGCAGAATAATTCGCAGCCGTAAGTAATGAGTGGCATGATTAGGGTCTTAACAAGTAAAATTCGGATTCTATAAGGGGTGAAGCACTGTGTCGACCAGAGTGTGCGAAGGACCCGGTATGTCTTGCCGACTACATGATTGACATGGTTATTCCAGGTTAGACTGCGATTGAAGATAGCACCTAAGTTTTTAGCAGATTCTGCATAATCAATAGCGGAGCCATCTAACAAAATTATCGGGAAATAAGAGATATCAATTTTACTCTTTGATATTACTAAGCATTTAGATTTTTTCGGATTTAGCATTAAACTATTTTGGTGTGTCCAGCATACAACTTCTTCTACGTCTTCATTTATGCAAGTCACAAAGTGCTCAATAAGACCCAATGGACAAGTATTGTATAGCTGAGCATCATCGGCATAAAGTCGTATTGAACAATGTTTTAAGATTTTTGGAAGCTCATTAATATACAGAGAAAAAAACAGTGGCCCAAGTACAGATCCCTGAGGGACACCGCTGTTATTGAAAAAGAAATTTGAGATGATTCCGTTATGTTTTCCGTTATGTGAAAAGTTATAATAACCGGAGAGCTTTTCACATAGAGTGGAATGATTCACTATATCGAATGCCTTCGAAAAATTGAGTAATGTAGTCGTTGTCTATAGATTTCCTAACGTCCTCTGAAACACTAACTAAAGCAGTAATGCAACTGTTTTTCCTACGAAATTAAGTTAAAAAGGGTTTAACATAGACAAATTTTAGTGACTTGTTTTAATATTAGCATACTGTTAAAAAATATCATGCCAAAAGCTTAAGATCAGACTGCCAACAATTTTGCGCCATTGTATCTGAAATAGTTTTAAGACCCAGTCTCCATAATAATTTAGTCAGGAAACTCTACGAAAGACAAGGGTGAGAAGCACTCTGGGAGCAATTTTTTAGTTGGCATATGCTGGGATTCGAACCCCCGATCACTGGCATCGGAGTCCAACCTACTTACCATTACGCCACAGTAGAAAAATTTAAGCAATTTGTATTCATTTTAACTAATTATCTATAGGATACATCTCCGTTGGCATCTCAACCTCAGACCATAGCTACTCGTAATTATAGCTAACCAAGACGAAATGGCCTTAAATCAATCTCCCACTCAAGGACTCTGAACTTTATACCATTTTCCAATGGAAAACGCAAACAAAAATAAATGTTTGAAATAAATTTGAATTAGTTACCCATAATCTCAAAACGGAAAGGAAAATTATTTAGGGTGACAAACAAAAAAAAAAAAAGGAACAAAAACTAAGACCAATCAACCATAAACCGCCCCGAAATTAAATTAAAACAATTCTGCCAAAATGTGTCCAATAAATCACCATAAAGTAATACACGTTTCTTTTTTTTCTTTCTTTCTCTCAATTCACGTTCTATATGTAGAGTTTCGGTAGCTAATTCCTGAAAATTTCTAATTTTAAGACCCTTATCTTGTTTAAAGCTACAAGGCATTAAATGAAAACAATATAGATATATATATGTATATAACGCAGCGACCCCTCAAGTCTATCTTTTGCAACAAAAAAAAACTGAAAATGACATTACGACGACGATGCTGATGATGATGATGACGACGACGATTGCACCCTCATGATGTAATGTGTTTCGACAAAAATTTTTGTATATATATTTTGCTTGTGTTCGAAGGCATTTCCGCGGAAATTTTATGACTTCCTTTTTAAATAAACATCCTTCAATATAGAAAAACTGCTCTCCTTCCCTTACCCAATAGCTTTTATATTTTGTTTATACACTTCGATGTAATTGATTAGATATACCTGAACATTTCTTACTAATTTAAATTTTTGTTCGTACTTCCTTTACTATTTCACTCTACTCAGACTCAACAACCAAGCACTATCGCTGTCCTTCAGAGCAAAATATCGATGTATTATTTACGACACATGGGTTAAGAAGGAATTCAAAGCATTCGACGGATGTACATAAAATTTTTGTAAAATGTGGGGTCTGCAGTCGGAGATGATCTTGTGTGCACGTACAGTAACGAGGAAGAAAACATCCAACGGTCACACCAAAATCAGTTATTATTGCTTTACCTTTCGTAACGGTAAAATTTTGTTTTTGTTTTTGGGATATTTGTTACCATTCTATATTAATTAATTACATAGTATGTAGGCTCGGGGGTAAAAGTAACCCCAGATACAAAGTTCCGAAGATCAAACATGGCAGGGGATAAGCTATGTTGTGGGGTAAGCAATTTTGGATATTCTTGAAATGAAATTTGTCCTAAAGATTGTTTGCAGATTAATTTTCTTGTTAAGGAGTGGGCCAGTTATATCAGATTAGTAGGCCGATAAATGCCCAAATGTATAAGGAAATTATGGAAAACCATTTGCTTGCACATTTGCGGTCGAATATGCCTGAAAACAGCCTATTCCAACACGATAATGAACTCAAACACACCAGCTGGTTAGTAAGCAACTTTTTAGAAGAGGAGAATGTTAATGTTTTGGAGTGGTCATTGTGATCTCCCGATCTCAATCCCATAGAACATTTATGGGATGTCGTAGATCGGGAGATAAGAAAGCGAAATCATTCAAATTGCATCGAGCTGGTGGCATAAATAAGGACAGAATGGGAACAAATTTCACCAAACTTATTGGCAACTTTGTCAACTATTTCAATTTCAAGACAAAACTATACTATTTGCTTTGCATTTTTATTGCTCGCTGCCTTACAAATCCGTGGAAGGACCAATCCTCATATGCGGTTCAGACTGTCCGATGGCTCACAATATCGACACACTTAAGAAGCTTCAAGAAACTGCTAGCGTTGGTACCACAGATTTTATGAAAGTTAACCAACTTATGCCTTTACACACCAAAAATCTAGAATCGAACTCCTAGACCTAATTTGCTAAACCCTATCGTGGTGGTGGTAGCAATATCACAGATCCAGGTATGGTTGAAGTGGCTGTTAGCGTTGTAGCTAACAAACTTAGACCAGTGTTGGTCCATTGTGACACCACATGAATCATCAGATAAGGTTCATATTCGTTGAACCATTTGGAGCTCCTAATGAAGCATAAGAGACTATAGATGCCTATATTGTTTAGATCGCTGAGATCATATAAGAAAAAGTCTCCAAGATGGACCTTACGGCTTTGAGATAGAGCAGGACATGTGCACAGAAGATGACGAACATATTCCACCTCCTTCTCGTCCATGCAGCTTCTGGAAAAATCGTTTGAATATGAGGCAGTGTCCAGTTATGACACCAATTATATGTTGTATTTCTCCATCTTCGGTTTGTCCTTTCTACAGCATCTTGTTTCAGCATTAACTTACATGGTGCGATGGGTATACATATATTTGCCATTTCAGGCAATAGATCTAATTCCTATTGGAATATTTTGGACAATGTACTGGATCCCTACTCTAAACACTGGTGATGATTTTACATAAGTTATAATTACATCGAGAAACAACTGCGCCTGTCGGCACAACTATCTTTACTAATGAAAAAAAAAGAAATCTTCTTTGAGGCTCTAAATATCTCCTTTCGGCTACCCGACTTTGCTAGTATCATTCAAGCTGAATTACTGGCAATTATAGGATCATGCAAGTTAATCAAATAAGATCCAAGCCAACCCCCGAACCCATATGCCTAAAATGGGTAGCAGCACATCTGACTTATGTATAGAGGCTGAATGGAAAAAGAGGCGAAAGAAGGCTCAAATTTCATCTTTGAATCCCCACCATAGACTAGACCAACCCTTCCAACCAACCCTGAAATCCATCGCAGAATACTTTTTCGATGAACTGGGCGATGTGTCTGCTTAACCACTTAATTATATCCTGAAATTTACTCAGAGCTCAGGATGGTTTAGGGAGGCACTCTACGCCGGTTCTCCCCCACTTAATCACCTTCAGTTTTTCTCCGCCTTAAACTATTATACTCCTACCCTGAGGACCGCAATGGATCCACTGAGATCCGAGTGAGGTGAGTTGGCTGATCGTAACCTTTCCTAACCAGAACCCGAATAGACACTATTGCACTGAAACTCGAAAAATGACAAAAAATCTGAAATTTTTTTTCAGTTAAACGGATTTTTCACTTAGCGAATTTCAGTTGAACGACGTAGTTTGGACACTCTAAAAATAAATCGTGTAATTTTACTATCGAAAATCGAGGCAACTGAATTGCAGTATTTTTACGCACGTATTAATTAATGTATAAGTGTTAACTCTTTTATGTGTAAATTCAAACAAAGATTTAAAGTAAAAATGTGTATTTCTACACCTAAGTATTTAAACCTAATGTATATATGTATACGTATATGTGTATACTTAAGTTTTTATATGTAAATTTAAAGCGAAATTCGACAAACAATGTGTAAACTCCGTATAAAATTAAGTATGAAAACGCTTAAAATTAGACCTAATTGATTTATGTGATTTCGCTTTTAAAGATCTTAGTTTTTTGCAGAGATATATGTACTACTTAATATGTACAAGTATACACAATTTTACGCTTCTCTGCCTATGTACGTTGCTTACAAATTTGTACAAATTAACACAAATAAATAGATCCCTAAGGATAATACATACTAAAGATAATGCATCACAGTTATCATTTTTATATACATATTTTTATTTAAAAAAAACTGTTATTCGTGAGTTTCTCACAAAAGTATAGCTTCGTCTAATAAGAATCAATGAACACATATTCATTTGTAAGCCATGTTTAACCATCACAAGGTAATCAACAGGCTTCGCAAGAAAAGAGTACGATTTACAGTTAAAGCGAAAAAAGGGTAAAAAGAAACGATTTCACAACTTGGGTAATTTTTTTTAAACGAAAACGATTTTATAAACCTAATCTGTGTTCGACAACGGTCTGATCATAAACGAAATGAACTTGCAAGCGTTTCGTTATCGTCACAAACGAATTGCAAATTTACACATAATATCTGTAACTTTCATCAAATGGTAGTAAATGTAACCATTAATTGTTTAATTTCAAAAACTTTATGTGTAGTTTTCATAAGGTGTTTGAATTTAAGCATTTCATTAATTATAAACATTGTGGGTGTATTTATTAGTTTAATATACTGAGCAATGGTGATTGAAAGGTGAAAATTTGCATATCGAAGATAATGTGTTCGACTTTTTTTTAACCTATTGTCATGTGTATAAATACGCAACTTGCCTATTTTCACACTAAAAATTAAATACAATTTCATGGTAATTTTACACGTACTTTTTAGAGAGTATGTAAATATACACGGGGATATGTGAATGTTTTTAAGTTTTTTTTATAATCTACACGCGCTTCAATGGATTATGATTACCCTCTAAATGTTTCCACACAGCGCGGCCGTGAAGTGAAGGAAGTGAAGGTATAAGAAGGATAGGAAAGATGTGTGGCACGTTGTTCTGAGACTGAAGGTGGTGGTTGTCTCAATAATGATTGTCCGAGGATGGAGGCTGAACTAATTCGGAGAAATAGTGTGTTTAATTTTGTGTGTCCCTTATAATTCGCATTATTTTATTCGTTGTGATAATTGTTGGGTATACTAGTTTTTTACTCAGTCACAAGTGTTGTTAGTGTTATGCCTGAACAACATGTAAATGAGTAAGCCAGCAACCCATTGGCGACAATTTTTAGAAGTTTTTAATGGAATTTAAGAATACATAGGCGACAGCAGGGATCGAACCTGAGACCATGAGGTTGGCAGGCGAGCACATAACCATCGCACCACGGCCGCCCTCAGAATGAATAGGTTTTTCACTTAAGCTAATTTTAAGCTAGTTTCACTGTATCACAAACAGCTAGACAACTATTAAAGCTATTGTTTCGACTGAAACATCATCCAAACTGATCCAGTTATGCCGAAAAAAGCTTGCGACTCTGCATATTAAGCTCTATGTCACTCTTATCTGGATCCAGGCTTATGGTGGCATTGAGGGAGGGGAGTAAACGGGCGATCGAGGTAGCCAGGCAAAAATCTGTCCTTCACTTGCCGAAACAGCCAATCTACCACTCGGAGTTATGGAGGCCAATAGTTCCTATATTTTTCTTAACTGCAGGCTGGGTAGCTTAATAACTGCATTATATCTAGAAAGATCTAACCCAACTGTAATAACACCCAAAGCTAGGCATTCATCACATGTCGTGTAGCTATTGGGAGCAGCCGCAAAAGGAAATAGTTATTCATTTCCGCAGCGCATATACGTTTTAGAGCACAATCATTCGGCAGGACCGAGTTTGACGACATTGACGAACTTTCGGAAATGAAGATCAGGGAATTGAATTAATTATGTGGCTAGGGCGAACTATGGTTACTTCTGCACAGTGCCCTTCGTTGGATTCCTAAGACTGCATGCTAGCGGTTTGGGGTTTTTGACGGATGTTAGTGGTGGGGCACAGTGACAGGATGATAACTCATACTCGCACAGTATGGTTAGGATGTGAAACACATACAAACCTATTCTTCCTATTTTAATTCCAACTGTTCGACTCCCTGATATTTGCACAATCTCTACAGCAAATCCATCCAGAAGTTTCATAGGAGTTATGGTATCAGAACGATGTACGTCAGGCTAATTTCTACCACCCTCTATAAATTATATATATTTTGTGAAGTAAAACTTCTTTTCTTCGTTAAACTGACCGACATATGACGTGACCCGAAGTCTGACCATACACTACAAGCTCTGTCAGTCAACGAAATGTTAAAGGTGTAAACAGTTTGCATAGGGAAATGGAGCCGCACAATTTTTAAGTTGGGATCCACACGGTATATTATCCAATTAAGTGGAAACCTTCTAAAATCGTTATCTTTAAATATTATTTTCTTAAATCTCGTCGTGAAAAGTTTCATCCCATTGAATTGGGAAAGTACCGACGATATCCGTACTGCCATTGACAAAGACTTTGTTACATTATTAACCCTATTAGATTTTTCCAAAGCATTTGACATGGTTAACCACAGTTTACTTCTACAAAAGCTGAAGAAAGATTGTGGTTTTTCAATTTCTGCTCAAAGATTAATTAAATCATATTTGTCAGATAGAAGGCAGCTAGTTCAGGTTAAAAACAAAAAGTCTGAATTCATGCATACTTCAGTAGGAGTTCCACAATGATCAATTCTAAGTCCACTTTTATTCTTAGTCTTTATAAATGATCTTCCTAAAATAGTGAAATATTCATCAGTACACTTGTATGCTGATGTACAATTATATTTAAGCAACGAAATTGGAATGCGGGAAGATACAGTTCACCGATTAAATGAAGATCTATCTAAAAGGAATTGCCTTGTGGGCCCAAAAAAATGGCTTACGGCTAAGCCCAAATAAATCCAACTGTTTAGTAATATACAAATCCGAGCTTGACTTAAATGGTTTTCCAGAAGTATACCTAGGTGACTCAGTTCTTGAGTATATAGAAAAAGGTAATAATCTAGACATTTGGTTTGACAGAACCCTAAAGTGGAATGTAATCGGTCATTGGGAAGGTATATGGTTGTCTAAGAAATCTTTCTATGTCAGCAAAGTCTTGTATTATACCAATACTATACCAATACTTACTTATGGGTGCCAAATTTTTGTAGGACATAATGCTGACTGTAAAAGAAAGTTTGAAGTTGCATTCAATAATATAGTTCGCTATGTCTTTGATCTAAAGAGATATGATCATGTTTCACCATATATAAAAAAGATACTTGGATGCACGTTAAATTGTTACCTTAACTTTATTTCATTCTTAAATAGAATCATTAAAAGCAAACAACCCAAGTATTTATTCGAAAAAATTAACTCTCCGTTCTCAATACGCCCTTTCTGCATCATACAACCTCGTTTTACATGTTTAACATCTGAATGTCAGTTTCTCGTTCATGCAGCCCGCTCCTGGAACTCGTTGCCCATTAGCATTAGACAAATGTATTCCGACAATAAATTTGACGTTATATTGTTTAAATATTTGGCTGAAAATTAGCTTAAGATTAGCTTAAAATAAAAGTGTTTTTTAAATTATTTACTTAACTCGTTTTATGATTATTGTTAGTAGAAGATACATAGTTTAAAACAATTTTTTTTAATTTTTCATTTTCTGTTTTACTTCTAAATTATAATTTCATTGATAACTCTTACTAAGTAAAGATTGATGCAATCTATTGTAAATGATACGCACAATAAATAAATAAAAAAAAAATGGTTATATAATTACAAAATGCTTACAGTGAATCTTGTCACGTTCTTGTCTTATTTTCTTGGGCATTGTGAATCATTTTCTTTTGGCAAATCTCTCCGTTAAAATTTTCGGTCCATTGTCAATTATGTAACATTTATACATAACTACTAAATTGTTGTGGCATTTGATCCGTGGTTCAGTGAATTTAACTGCCGATTTCGTCAGATTAACTGAGGTTCAACGATGGGTTAAGCATGTATGGCACTCCTATTATATACTTGTAATTCGAATTATCGTTGAACTCCAGTTAATCTGCCGAAATCGCGAGTTAAAATTTCTGAATGTTGGTTTAAATATTTAAACCGTGTTAGTACAATTAGCCCTCAGTAAACTCATGGATTAGATGTGGAATAAGCATTTTTGAAGTAAAATTTCTTTTGCGGCGTTGAGAGTAAACAAATTTCTATGGAGCTATCAAACCGACCTACTATATGATATACGATATGACCGTACAACATGACACCATACGATATGTTATTGTTGGAAGCATTATTTTGGAATTTTGCTTTGTTCGTTTTGTGGGCATTCATAGATGAGCGCAGATATGTATGTATCTGCATTGTGAGGATTCGCTGAGTATTTTTATTTTTATTGGTAGGTACGTGTTGAGGATTCTCATTCTGTAGGTATCTATATACATACATAAATTGTGTGTAAACGAGAAATTCTTTTTTTTTGTGTTGCTTTGTTTTTTTTTTCATAAAATTGAAAAAAATATATATGTTGTAGCGGACTTAGAATTACGAAAGAAAAATTTGTTTCAAATTAGAAAAGTTTTGCTTCTGGCGCGTAAGCATAAGTACACAGACTCATATTTTTTATTTTTTTTAATGTGTCTAATCGAGGCATCTGCACTGTATTTTCGGCTATATGGCACCAATTTTATGCAAACAAAATCTAGCAACAACAACAAAATAATAAAAACAAAGAAAAGTCATAATACGAATCTTGGAGATGTCATTTTTTTTTGCTGTTTCGCTTGTTGTTGTTGTTGTTGGTGGTTATGGTGATGGTGATGGTTGGTGGAGGTGGTGTATTTCATCTCATCTCGCATGGTCTCGATGGATGGATCCATTTATAATTTGACAATAAAAATGTCAATCCGGTCTTTTTGTTGTGTCAACAGTAAATTGACAAATTTATGAGCACTTTGATGCCTTTTCTTGGGTGAATAATTTGAATTTACGATTGATGTGAGTTCATGCGGGTTTCATATACGAGTATAACGCCGTACATACATTAGCATGTGATGGAATCTTGCAGGGAGTGTGGCCCTTTTGTGTAGCCCCGTATACCTACATACGTAAATGCCACACAGCACACGGGGCTCCATTAGGCGCTGAAGAGTCCATGATAAGGAGCATTATATTTGTGTTTATATATTTAAATACCACAAAGCCAAATTGAACAAAGCCATTAAGATTAAACTTAAGTAAATGAGATGATTACGACAACGATGAGAATACATGGAGAGGAGCGGTCCGGGCAGTGCTGGAACAATTTGATGTTTTAGGAATTTTTTTTTTGTTCATTCTCATTTTATTAATTTTTATTACTTCAGCTAATTTGCGTTTACTCGTATAAATAAGACTCAACCTTCTCCATTTGAGAATCTCAGGACTTCGACTCTCCGACTGCGCGAAAATTAAATTTTATTTATCGTTTGGGTTTTGTGTTCACGATGGCTGGCTGGGCTGGTCGGATGGCTAGCTGGTGTTGTGTTCGTATTTTAAATGCGAACAAATTGCTCAAGCAAATTAAGTAGATTAAAGCAGCAATTGCGGATCAAGTTTTTTATTTTTATTTTAAATATTTGTATTTAACAGAATAACATTTTAGCAGAGAATAAAATGATTTGAAAGATCTGATTCAGTGACTTGCTGCCGCAAAGAATTATGCCAGATGAGCAATCATAAGAAGAAAATAAATAAAAACAAAAGATTAATCTCTCGTGATTTTATGCGATTCAAATTGTCGGATTATGATTAACGTGGAATTAAACTTTTTGGGAATTTATGTTTTATTTTTTGTTTGCAGATGTCAAAATGGATGTCGCTATAATTTAAAAAAAAAGGCCGATTGTAATCTCAGGTGTTAAGGGTCATACGGGTTTTTTTCTGTGAAATATTTACATCCTTCAGGCCGCAAAAATGAATATTTCTTATTTGTAGCTGAAAAGTAGATATTGCACATAATTTGAGCTCATTTGAAGGTTATGGTGAAATTAGGTTGAGGTGTCTGACAGGTGAAAATTGACACATTTAGACCATTTTATGCATTCCTCCCCATTCGTCAATAAGAGCTTCTGATGAACCGCGCAAGATCTTAGTAAAGAAGAGCACAGAAGCTCCTTGTAATAAAAATCTCGCATACAAAGATAGAGCGGGACTTTTCTTCATTCATACAACATCTATTTGATTGTGGCAAAATTCTCTTTTAGCATCTTTCAGATAGGGCATAATTTGAATGTGTAATATTTGTTTGAAAATGCCGAAAAAATTTTATTGATATTTGACATGTCAGGCTTTTGAAAGATAAAGAAGTAGTTGACAACCGGCAATGGAGTTAAGCATACACACCTGAAGATCGCGTAATCATTGATAGGTATTACTTATTTTGTCAACTTACCATCTTTTTACTTGCGATATTCATAGGATATAATTATAATTCATAGGATATAAAATAAGATAATTTGAAGAGACTGAATTGGTTACAGATATTGTTTCGCTTGTACCACTGAATATATCGCTGCTGTAAGTGAAAGTGTTGCCGAAGACCCGAGTGTGTCGATTCCTCGTCGTTCTCAGGAATTAGGACTGTCTTACGGCACATTATGGCGTATTTTGCATTTGGATCTACACCTACATCCATATAAAGTCCAGCTCACACAACAACTGAAGCCAGCTGACCATTCACAACGCCGTAGATACGTCGAATGGGTGCTTGAACAACAGGCGGTGGACTGCGATTTTTCGAACAAAATTTCCTTCAGCGACGAAGCACATTTCTCACTCGGTGGGTATGTCAATAAACAAAATTGTCGTATTTGGGGTTCTGAGAATCCTCAAGTAATTGAAGAGAGGCCATTACATCCACAAAAAGTCACTATTTGGGGCGCTCTTTGGTCCGAAGGTGTGATTGGACCTTACTTTTTCGAAAACGACGATGAAACGACTGTCACCGTCAATTCGGAGCGTTATAGTCATATGATAACCGACTTTTTTTTGCCTGCTATTGAAGAATACGACTTGGAGAATATGTGGTTTCAACAAGATGGTGCCACATGCCACACAACTCGAGCGAATATGGCTTTATTGCCAGAGACATTTCCTGCCCGCGCAATTTCTCGTCGTGGCGATATCAACTGGCCACCAAGATCATGCGAGGACTTTTTTTGTGGGGCTACGCGAAAGACTGTGTTTATGCAGATAAACCTTTAACTCATGAGCACTTGAAAACCAACATTCGTCAAGTTATGGCTGAGCTACCGCCCAATATGTGTCGAAAAGTGGTCGAAAATTACCTCAAAAGAATCGATGCTTGCAACAATTCGCGTGTTGGTCATTTAAATGATGTAGTGTTTCACACATACTGTCAACGTTCAAACTTTATAATAAAAAAGAAATATCATGAAAAAAAATATTTTATGTGTTTTATTTACGTTTACTTTTGAAACCACAAAATGGATAACCCGTTATATTTAGCTTTTTCTACTAAGAATCTTGTGCATGCGTTGGGATCGAACATAAGAGCTAGTACGTACGATCCATTGCAGCATTTTATCTTTTTAAAGGTGATTCTTAAAAGTATAATTAATAGTGCATATTTAAATTTTCAAAAAAGTTTTTAAATTCGATAAAAAAAATCAATTTTGTTTTGTGAAAAATCAATTTAATCAATTTTGATTTGATTTTTTTAATTTTGGTGAATTTTTTTGAAATTAAAATTTTATACGCATATTAAACTACTCTTTATATACTTAAATGATCTAATTTTTTTTCCGAAAAATGTTACGAAAATTTTAGACAAAAAAATATTTTTAAAAAACCACTCCAAAAATGTTTGGATATAGGATTCAATATATAAATGGAAGTTTTTTAGTAGGCTCCAGGTTAATAAAAAGACAAATTTTATATGGTGTGCATTGTTTCGAGCGCGAATACACTCTTCATCAGGCAACAAGAGCAAATAAATTTAATATCACGGCATTAACACAATTGTTCGAAATAAACATTAAAAGGTGAAATTTTTCACACACAATTAATTTTTGACTACTACACTGCTGTCTTGTTTTCTATCCTACATAGATAGAGTCAAAAGCAATTCCTATTTGTGTTATTGATATAACCTAGCCAATACACAACTTGATAAGCAGGTTGCCAGTTTATTTTATTTTCCATATTTTCTGCAATTCGTCCCTACTTTCTTTTCAACTTTCAATTTGCTCCTTTAGTATGTATCTTTAGAAATTCCATGCCATAAGACGAGCAAATTTGTTTGGTGATAGATAGATAGTAACAAACTCTGTCTGTACTAGTCTTGCAACTTGCTTGCCAGTACCCGATTCGTTTAAGAGTGTTAATAGTACGAGTGTATCTAAATGATATGTGTAGAATTTTATATTTCATGGATAAGATACCAAGATTGGTATCTATGTTTTAACGTCTAGTCCATTTTTAAGCCTCCAAATTAGAAATCGCGTTGCACCCCCCGCTTCGTTAAAAGCGCCCGCTATAACGATTAAAGCATCTATTCTCTCGTACTCCTATAATCGATTCATCCCTTCGCCTAGCTGTCTATATCCTGCTGGCATCCAAAAACAAAGATTTCATCTAATAGGTTTCTGCTACAATTTAGTAACCTGAATAAAACAGAGATTACCAATCAGCCAGTAACAAGTGTTTCTTAAGCCGTACCCCGCGACTGTGGAACGGCTAACCATTTAGTTTAATAATACAAACTTTAAGTCTAATATGCATCGACACCCTTTTTGAATGCTTCCCAATTTTTCTGGAGCTTAAATATTAATCTTTAAGTTTTTAGTGCGTGAACATCACAAAATGTTGACAACAACTTCCTATTTGTGTTCTATACAATTCAGAACTGTCAACATTGTAGAATTGATTGAATACGAGTATGCTTTAGACAACTTAAAAAAAATATCTGGGGAATTCTTGTTTCTTCAAAAATTGCTTCTAACTAATTCCAGGAAATTAATGTTTTAATTTCCTCCTATGTTTGGTCGGTATTCATTTCGTGTACAACATTTTGATGTTAATAAAAAAATCCATGTCAGATTATTCTCTAAGTTCAAATCAAAGAACAAGAATACATAACAAATCCATTTTGATTCTCAAGTTAAACCACATAATTCCTGATGTATGTCTTGACTTTTTATATTAAATCGAATAATGCTCGATGTATCTCTTTTAAGATCTAACATACTCGTAGTTAGATATCTAGAACACACAGACAACATAATGTCATGTACATAAATGTATAAAATCTACCCACAAATATCATCGTAGTGTGGTTGCATTGGGGCAACATCATCCTAAAACCACAAGGTGATCATCATCACCAAAGAACCATTCGGTGAGCATCT
The DNA here is from genome assembly GCA_910595825.1 of Philhelius pedissequus. Lineage (NCBI taxonomy): Eukaryota > Metazoa > Arthropoda > Insecta > Diptera > Syrphidae > Philhelius > Philhelius pedissequus. Next base: position 46,605,659 of record OU343161.1, on the reverse strand, counting down.
AACCAACCATCAAAACCGAAAATTCTGAAAAACCTCAATCCTACTATATTCCCATCAAGCAAGACAATACGAGTATGTATATTGTATAAGTACTTAGATGCATATCACCGAAGCACATAGTCTGGAAGTTGAAGTTGCCAATTATATAATAATTTTATTTGGCAGCAGATAGTGTTTATATTTGGAAGAAATTTTTGGAAATAGTCTCCTTAAAATCCTGCAAGTTCGTAATTGTTGCTATAGATATTTTAATTTATAAGGTAACTAGCAGACCCGGCCGCGCGTTTCTGCGACTTTATTATATTGCGTTTCATTATTAGATATTAAGATTGGTATTGCTAAGGAAGTGATTGGTAAAGATTCTAGTTAATATCAGTCAGTGCTTTTCATTAATTAAGAACTAAATGATGAACAATATGACTCGCTAATCTGTCTTTAGTTAAAACAAATAAATTTGATGGTTTTCCAACGCATGAACATGCAACATACAACTGCCTATGGGCGAAACACGGATTCTCCAAGTCCAAGCCTTAAATTGTCATTTGCTGCACTTGGTAGATTGGCGGCATTCCTGGCATAATCCAGAGAATTTAAAAATTCAGTCCGAAAACTGACGATCTCATTTTCATCAATAATAGTGTCAATTGACTTAAAAGTCATAAAATCACCTGGCAATAAAAATGTTAAAAGAATAAATTTAATGTCTCAAATTTACGTTTTTACTCTGATGAGTACGATGCTGGTAAGAACACACAACCAATGTTATGTTTATTAATTTGTCAATATTTTTCTTTGATTTCAGTGTGTCGTAAAAGAAAAAAAAAAGCCTCAGTACAGAGGACGAAGCGAGGGAAGAATCTTTAAAATCGGTAAAATAATTGAATGAAATAAAATTAAATTTAAAGTGTATACCTTACCTATGCCATTTTTCCAGACACCCTCTAATGAAAATATGTTTTATGTGTAGTAAGTTGTCTCAAATCGCAATTTTCACAGTTTCATGAAATTCATTCCACATTCAACAAAAATATGACTATTTTGTAGCAAATAAGAGTACGTACGTACACATTCAAATTTTAGTAGTTATTTCATTGGCGTAGTCATCTTGGATTTACTGGAAATAACATAATCAACATCGCTGTTGATCAGTGTTGCCAATCATTAAATTTTCTTCTGTGAATTATACGATACTGAATCTGTACACGAATTTCCCATAGATATACGAATAATTGTTTGGTTTTATGAAAACTGAATTTCGTATCTAAAATACATTTTTGGTTATTCTTATTCTGGGACCAAAAGCCAATACTCTAAAAGGTGGTGTCATTCTATTTTTATTAAACTATATACTAAATAAAATTAATGAAGTGTGAGTCCTGATTGACTCACAACAACAACGCAGAGAATCGTACATATCTTTTGTTTTCACGTTTCTCTTTTTTTGTATATAAAATAAAATTGACAACTGGATCACATGTACTTGACTTTTTGTTCGATCACATCGTATGTGAATGATTTCTATTAAGAATCTAAATATAAAAATATTTTTTACTTAATTTTTTATACACAAAATTTCTTTAATTTTTTCCTAAAAAAAATTGATCTGACAACTTTAAACATTTATTAATATACACTTAAAAATGACATTTTAAAAAAAATCATTAAGACATTTTCGAAATATTGAATTTTCAAAAAATATTTTTTTTTCAAAAATCCAAAAGAATATTTTCGAAAATTTTGGTATGCAGCATTATTTATAATTCGAAAAATCTCCTATGTAAACATTTTTATCGAAATTCGTCTAGGCGTTTATGACAAAGTCGAAAATAAAAAAAATGTATGGCAGGTACCGTTAATAAAATAATATTTAAAAAAATGTTTGACCAAAATGTAAACTATACCTAAAATAGTGCACACACTTTTGTTTATCAAAATCGTTATAGCCGTTTTCGAAATAATAAAGATGGTAGACAAAATTGTATGACAAGTACCATTATTATTAATATTAAGTGTTAAAAACTATCCTATCTTAGGAAAACCAGCAAAATAAACATTAAAAAAAAACATTAAAATCGGTTAGACAGTTTCGGAGTTTATTCAACACATAAACGTGACACGAAATTTATATATACTCGTAATATATGAACACATTAATTTAATTATGAAGAGCAAAGGAACTGACAACTTTCCAACGAAATGCTTACAGTATTTTAGCGCAAGAAACCAAAATTTGGAAGAAATTGTATTTCTGCCCAAATGATTTCTCGGTCACAAATTTAAAAACTACATCTACACACATGAATTCAACTGAAATTTCTGATTTTAATGTCAAAATAACAGCTTTTTTTTTACTAGATGCATATGAAATTTTATGGTTTGATTGTTTCGGGAAATTTCGGAAAGGGCTGGACCGATTTTGCCTAGACCTTTACTGGCTGATAACTGATTTTGCAAAAAGTAGCTAAGTCTATTTTAGTTACCCTCTAGGAGGCGCTGAAGTAGCTTTATTTCGAACATTCGGATTTATGAACTGATTTGGCTGTAATTTGCAGCAGATAATATTTAAAAAAAAGAAAGTTGACGCAGAACAGAGTTTTTGCTGGGTCAGCAACTACCTATGTTCATTATGTAATAAATTATGTTTTTTTTTTTAATAACAATTTGGACTGAAATCTCAGGCAGAAGAGTAACGTAGTGAACGCTACACCTTGTCGCTAAGCCACTCAGTATACATAAATGTAGTCCTGATATAAGCAGAACGTTATTTCGTATAATGGATACCTAGCAGGAGTCACAGAAGAATTCCAATTCACAGTAGGTGTACACCAAGGAAGTGTCTTAAGTCCTCTGCGTTTTATTACCGTCTTTGACTACCTACTCGAAGGTAAATTACCGAACACTGTACATCAAATATTCTTTGCTGATGATGGGGTCATCATAAGCAGGGCCGAGGATCCTAAATTTCTGCAACGAGAACTATACGTTGGGGTAGACGTTTAAGAAAGGAAGTGGGTATCGCAACAGTCCGAAAACGAGTGAATATTTAGGCTGCCCATTTTCTAACCCGTACATTTCTATTCTAGGCATTTATTTCAACTGAAATGTCGTTCCCAAGTGCGAACAATTTAAATATCTGGGATCTGTGACTAATGGTAAAGCAACTTCTGATGACATCGAATAAGCGTAGGTTGGATGAAGTGGCGTGAAAACTCCGATATCTTATGTGATCGAAAAATGCCCCCTAAGTTGAAGGGAAGACTCTACACTGCAGTTGTGCATCAAGCACTCACATACGGTTTACAATTTTGGACAATGTCCAAAAAGTATGAGAGTAAGTTGATATGAAGATGCTTCGTATGACAGCAGTAGTAGCAAACCATGATCGAATAAGAAGTACTAAGAGCCAAGGAATCATTCAAGTCAAAAAAATTCCTTCTGGCAAAAAATAGAGCACGAACGGCTCAGTTGGTATTGTCATGTTCAAATGAGAAGTCCGAAGAACCCCGTCAAAAAGGCAATATCTTACAACGATTCAACACGATCGAGAAGAAGAAAATGGAAAGGCAGTCCAAAACACTCCTGGTACAAGCAAATGCAACGAAATCAGTATTTGGTTGGCCTTAGACATGGAACAATTCAAAACCGAGAGTCTTGCCCTAATTTTCTGAGGTCAAGACGGCGCGGCGTACCCCACGGGTGTATCCCTAGTATGAAGAAAATAAATGTGAGAGTTGTGATCCCTTCGACATCGCAATAGCGCCCACATTAAGAAAAATAAGAAGAAGAAGAAGCAGGTAACCTGGCGAATAAACGGCAGCACTTTGTCAAATGATCTTCTTGAATAGAAAGTCAGACGAATACAACGAGATCACCGAATTCTTATCGAAAAATGTCCCTAGCACACAACTTGGGGAATGAAATGTACGGTAGGGTATTATAGGAAGCCCTTCTCGGTTGGAACAATCTAATAGATTGTTGTCGAATTAGCTATTTGTATTGTGAGGAATAACTGGCTAGTATTCTTAAGCTAACTACATTCATATATGTGTTAGAATGGCTTATATTAAGAGGGTACACTCCACTTAGCACGTATATCTGTTCACTGCAATACGAAAAGATTGATTACGGCCTGACTGACATATGTTATCTGTACTTCGATTGGTCCCCACACACTGACAAATTTTGTCGTATGTACAATTCTGTCTTATGAATTCTATTGCCATAGGCCAGTGTGAACTGAGAGAGGAGTTGCGAATTTGTTTGGAAGTCCTAATTTGTATATAGTATTTTCAATTGAACGCTTACTGGAAACTATAGTATACTTCTAGGAATTTTTATGTCGATGGATAAAATATAGCCTCTTGATGCTTAATAAAATATTATCCCTCTTCATTACACATTCTATCTCAATTATTATTTTTCGACCCTTGAAAAAATAAAAACCAAGAATTTCAGACTTTTAGTCTTACTGTTGTTGAATTATTTCATTGAATTAAAATTTTGTGTAGTGTAGATAATTGAGGTTTTTATCGACGGAAAATCAACCCTCAGGGAACAGACTATACTTAATGAGTACCTATTACATGTACTAGAATACGCGTTTTCCTAAGAGCGAAGTAGTTTGAAATTAATCAAACTAACAATCGCATCAAGAATATGAAATAACTGCTAAAACATCAACACTTTACCTTCCAGACTATAGACAAAAGCAAACACAAAATACATGCATGTACTTCCTGAAACTAGTTCAAGCTCTCTTTACCAAATAGCAGCAACCATAACTTGATTATCCTGCAACTGCGATTTACAGCAGCGATTTGCATTCGCATGGATCACTTAAACCAAAACTACACTGACAAACATACCCTATATATACAAGTAGACTGACATTCGCACGTTTTGCAGGTGTAGAATTGTGTATTGTCATGATGTATCTGAGCGATAATTGAACGGAAATATGGTGTACTAGTGCGATTCCGTTCGTCCTATTCTTTCGGTCTCTGGCACTTCTATGACTGCGAGTGGCGACATGGCGCGACGACTCGACGTTGACTGTGGGAAAAGTTCACCTTTATCAATTTATGTGTTGTATATACCAACCAACCTACAACAACCATCAAGTCCGGGGAATGGTTGGGTTGAATAACTTCAACCGTGTCGACCCCAACTCAACACCCATCAGACAAGCCGTGAAATGATGGAATGCAAATGCACTCACATTGTATTGAAGTAGATGCAAACAAAAAAAAGAAACCAAGTTATTCCACAACAAGATTGATGACATTGACAATAAAATATGTAGATGGCAGGCGAGAATGCAGTTGGTTGAGATATATTATTAGACTCATATAGATATTCAGCGACGACCGACAATCAACGACGACGTGTGGGTTTGCTGTTATTAGTCATCATCATCGTCATCATCATCATCATCATACATATAAGGAAATTAGTCTAGTGACGATTGTGACAGAATTCAAAACAAAGGAAATAAGAATTGTTTGACGATTGACAAGATTTCCGTGCTAATTGGGTAAATGAACTCGATTTGAATTTCAAGACGGAAATTTCGAAATCTCATAATGCAATATTGTTGTTACATACTAGTTGACTCAGTTCTTTGAAATTGATATAATTGATGTCGATGTGCAATACATAAATTTAATTGGAATACCCGAATACGATATTGCATTTGGCAATTATAATAATTCGCACGGGTGGGTTTTAGCTGCTTGAAGTTATTCATTTTTGCTTTTTCTTTTGGATATTATTTCTTGTCTTGGATTTTGTAGTATCAGTACAATGTACCTTGTACCTTTTTTGCACAGAAGGGCTCTACTTTATGGATTGCTTACCCAATAGCAAGTAATTGTGTATAGTTTCTTAGTAACCGATTTCTACATCGTCATAAGGTGGGAAAAGTTTCAAGCAGTTTGTCCAATTTTATTTGATGAGCCAATTGCAGGAATGAGTCCATGTGTAAAATTAGGAAATGGTCTAACTCAGGTTGTTGGTTACGTAGTAATGTTGAATTTTAGTAAAAACTAGAACACATTAAATTATATAGGCGCAAAATTTTAGTCGATTTAGTAATAACGGGTGATTTTTTTGCTACTTGGTTTTTGACGTTTTAATTTTTGACAGATCACACATGACAAATTCCACGAACATTTGACATTTCGATTCAGTATTGTTTGCCATTTCATCATGAATAGACTTACGCCTGAACAACGTTTGCAAATTATTGAAATTTATTATCAAAGTTCGTGCTCTGTGAAAAATGTGTTTCGCAAGCTACGTCGGTTTTTTTTCCGCTCATTTTTGGCTAAATGGATACGTGAATAAGCAGAATTGCCGTATTTGGAGTGAAGAGCAGCCAGAGGCAATTCAGCAGCTACCAATGCATCCCGAAAAAAGCACTGTTTGGTGCGGTTTATGGGCAGGCGGCATCATTGGGCCGTACTTCTTCAAGGACGATGAAGGCCGCAGGGTTACGGTCAATGGAGAAAGGTACCGTTCGATGATAACTGATTTTTTTTTTTGCCGAAAATGCAAGAATTGAACTCGGTCGACATGTGGTTCCAACAGGACGGTGCCACATGCCACACTGCACGCGAAACCATGCATCAATTGAGAGGCGAATTTGGTGAGCAGTTGATCTCACGTTTTGGCGCAGTCAATTGGCCACCAAGATCATGTGATTTGACCCCGTTAGACTATTTTTTGTGGGGCTATGTTAAGTCTATTGTCTATGGGGACAAGCCAAACACGATTGCTGCCTTGGAAGCCAACATTGAACGCGTCATTGGTGAGATTCCGGCCGAAATGTGTGAAAAAGTTTGCCAAAATTGGACCTTCAGAATGGACCACCTGAAGCGTAGCCGCGGGCAACATTTAAGTGAAATTATTTTTAAAAAGTAAATGGCAGAAATTGATTTATCGATCCAAATAAAAATTTCATTCACTTTTTACAAGTTTCTGTGTTTTTTTGGATTTTCAAAAACCAAGCTCTTAAAAAATCACCGTTTATATTAAATCATTTTTAGTGTGATACCAGGCTAAAAAGAGGATTTTAATAACTTTAAACCAGTTTAGTATCGTACTATTTTCTTAGCATTTTACTAAAGTTAAAATCACAAAATTGCTACTTTATTTTCTTAGTATCGTACTAAATCCATACTAGCAGACCCAGCTCTCGAAATTCGAGTGCCAATTTATTTATTTAATTCATTATCATTCAATAAAAGACAGAGAATTCATGATTTTTTTTAAATTGTTGAATGCAATGAGAAGTACCTACTAAGCACTCAATCTTGGAGTCCAAAGGAAAACAGTTAATGCTAAACAAACTTCTAAACCTATACACATTCTTGACACATTAACAATTTTTGTTTCGATTCTTTCATGTCATTGTCCTTCAGCTGTTGCAATGACCATAATATTGAAATCGAACCCACGTCGCCGGAGTGACGTCAACCTGTGAATTTTGTGTTACATCTAAAAATTAAGGTTGTTGAAAAAGTATCGATATATCGATATTTTTATTTCAACGATATTTTTGGTCGATAAAATTTAATCCGATATATCGCTACAAAAACTCAATATCGTAAATTGTATGAAAAACAAAATTTTTTTATAACCAAAGTTTTGAGAACCCAAAGCCGAATAAGACAGAAAGAAACGAACAAAATTGTCTATGTTTTGTTTGCGTTGTTTTGTCTGTATAACTGTATAACTGATATATCGATATTTTTTTCAATTTCGACATCCCTACTAAATATTTCACTCTCACAATTTTTTTCATATCACGGCAATACAAAAAATATTTATCATTCTATTGGGACTCGAAACCACGTCGTTGGAGTGACGTCAACCTATGAATTTTGTATTACATACATGTGTATTTTGCTACATTTTAAAAATTCACTCATCATTTTGTCATAACGTGCCTAAAGAAATAAAGCTAACTTCAAAAACATAAATTCAATTTACTTTTGTAAAACTTTTTATGTTTGCACATGTATCGGCCAGCTGTTTAATGTCAACAAAAAATGACATAAATGGAAGTGTTCCGAAAATGAGGTAGGTTTGAGCCCATGAAACGCATTCAGCCATGGTGATTTAAATTTGTATCGTAGGTCGTGTTCGTCTGCATTCTTGACGACGCGACGTCTCACGTCTGCATTTTCTATCTTCTCTCTTTCCCTGACAAATACATTTCGAGTATTTTGTATTCTCTATTTTCCCAAATCTTTAAAATTCAAATGCAGACAAATGTAAATAAGTTTTGAAAATAATTGAATTATACAAATAAGCAGAGATTACACTTGCATGAATACCCCTATTACTGTAAAGCCATAACTGCAATGAACTTGAAAAGTGAAAATGTAAAAAAAAAAATCTGTTCTCCTTTTCTAACTCAATTAAAAATTTTGTCTCCCATTTCAAAAAACTAAATAGTACATATTTCACTTTTTGAAAACACTTTTTGAAAATGACAGATAGATGTTGCCAAACTAAAAGCAACAGATGTGGTTAGCGTATGTGTGTATTCTTTTTCACTTTTTGCAAAAGTGCCGATTGTAGTTAACGCTTAATGTTTCAAAATTTTATTGTAAAGTAAGGTGCACATTATCAAACCTGCGTGGCATTCTTGTAGGATATCGAACATGCGTGAAAAGTTTCGGGTACACATTTATCAAATTTGTTGTCCGCGCGCCAAACAAAATTTTCATTTTCAATCAAAATCTGGCTCAATAAACAGATCAAAATATTATTTTTCTTATTCCATACTGACAAAAATTCAAAAATCAACTAACTAACAACAAAAATAATTGTGGAATGTTGTTCGATGAATGAACGCTGCCTGACAGGCAATATCAAACAAATTTGTGAGCAGTCCTACATGCGTGTCATGCCATCATGCAAGTGTACACATTATCGATCGTGAGTAAAACTGTCACGCAGGTACTTAAGAGCTCAAATACTAAAAAACTAATGTCTAATTTTTATATTGATAATATTTTCTTCATTTAGGAAGGTTCACATTCAACATTAACAACATGTTCATCAACTTCTGTCGTGTTGGCAAAGTTGTGTAATGTGAACACCACTGTGAACCCATCTTAATGTTTCGGGTTCTGGCTTTGGGTTTTCGCTGAATGCTTTCATTTTTCATATTATGGATTTGACATGTGTCAGTCGATTTAACATTTCTAATTGTTTTTGTTTATGTTTTCAGTTCATTTTTTTGCAATTTTAATTTATTGTTTTAAACAATTTATGTGTAGTATATTTAAATAATTTTGGCATTCTGCATATCTATGCAAAAAATGCTTTCGTTTAATATGTAATTTATGCCCCTTCGGTTAAGGCAAAAGCGCATATTCTCACAATTAAAAAAAATATATTAACTTTTTTTTCCAAAAATGTTGAAATTAGTTTTTTTTTATCAAAAAAAACATTAGATACTATCCGTAAATATTGATTGATTTAAAATTTATAAGTATTACCTACGCCGATTTTTCTTTATTTACTATTTTCTCCTTAACGGATCTAAATATTTCTATAATAAAATTTAACAAAAGGTTCTTAATAATATAGCGTTTTAAATTTTTCGAAAAAAATAATTTTGGATTTTTGAAGAAAAAATATTTTTTTTGTTGAAAATTCAATATTTCGAAAACGGGTTGACGAATTTTGTCCATATTGTATTTTTTACTTCCGATATAAGCACTATAGTGCAAATTTTGAATTTGGGAAAATCGAAATCGAGACTTTAATCAAACTTGATATTACAATGGAGGACACGTAAAATGGGTCCACCGATTTTGCTTGTCTGTTAGCCTGTAAGTTGATCTGCAGCCTAAACCGATTTTGATCAAACTTGGTACTTAAGCTTTTGAAGATATCCATGAGATGGAGCTTCATCCAGAACGAGTTACCCCAGTTTCATCTAACCGTTATCTAAAGATGTTGAGAGAATTTTTTCCCTGAACAATGCAGAAATAGAACTCCTTTCAACTTTGCCCTATTTCAGCAATATAGAGCAAGTGTGTCCATTGGCAGGACGATTTTGGTGGAATTGGAACAAAAATTGCCAGCAAAGTGGATTTGAAGGAACTCCACTTGCCGTTGGCCCTTAAGGTCAACTGACCTGACTGTACATGCCATTTTTGTGGGGTTATTGCAAACAAAAAAAATTTAAATAAAAAAACAAACCAATTTGAATGAATTGAAATAATCCATTAAAACGATAATCAATGCGATGCTCTTGCTTTCTTCAATCTCCGGACCCGATGAACTACCACAACTATAGACGAATAAATTATCAGCACAGTATTACTTAAAAGCTTAAACTTTTAACGAACAGATTTTGCCCCGTAATCATATTTAAATAGATAACTTAATTTAATCTGAAACTCATTCGACAGAATTCGCTTAAAATCATAAATATCTCATGTTAAAAAGGATTTACCGTAATAATTTACACAACACCCAACTCCATGAAAACCTTAATGCACAAAAAAAAAACAACACGAATGTAAATTTTCGCACTCTCAAAAATCGAGATAACCCGCTTAAGTGCATCATAAAACTACAACAAGCGTGATACCAGTAAAATTAATTCAAGCCAAGGAGTCCACACTTGCTGCGGTTGGCAGCAAGGCCCCAACCACCAGCAGTGTGAATGAAAATAAGTTAACAAACAAACAAACAAAAAATACATATGAACCCCGTTGTGCAACAAATTTGCAATTTCCAAGTGAATTTTGCTCCCCTGTTTGCTCGCACTTCAAGGAACATTTTTTTTTAATCGAATTTTCGGAAACAAAAAATAACAACTTTTTATAACCAATAAATGCCAATCAGCGGGATATAATCACTCTGGCTTATGCGAAGCAACTTGGGTGTCCAAAAACGAAAACCTGCCGTACCTTATATAAAATTTAACAGCCTACATTAAACTGAATAAAAGTTATTACATAATAACTTTTTATTGAATTACTTTGTTATAAACAAAAGAGAGAATGGTAGATTTGAGTGATGAAAGACATTATTTAAGCCCTAAGAACCCATATATTCCTACTTATAGGTTGCCTGATGTTTAATGAAAGATTTTATTACCTATACAACTTTTGGCACGATACTGAGTACTCAATCAGGTTAGCATTAAGCTGATTACAGTTTAGCATAGCTAAAAAGAATGACTAATTCTTTCGCAACGAACAAATAAATAAAAATTAACTTAATTTAATGCCCTCAAGTATAGGTGGTCTAGGTATGTACATATCCTGTGTATTGTACAGCAAGGGTATAGCTTGGCAACACCTTTACAAAAGGTGTTCAATTTAGCTAGAATTGAATTGAGCGTAAATGTCAAAGGAGGGGATATAGGCAGCTGTCCATTGACTTACCTACCAAAAAAAAACAAAAAAAAAATAATTATGGTGGAAGAATTCCAATCGAACACGAAACAATTTAATTATACAAGTTCTAGTGCCAAATGACAGCTCAGGTGAAACTGCGGGATATACGCCAAGACACGAAAAAAAAACTGCTCAAAAGAAGACTATTGCCTGTTTCGAAGGGTTTACGTGACACACTATATTCACAACACAATAGGCTTTATTTTGGGAATAACTATGTAATTTAATTCGATGAAATATTTAAGCATACACAAATAAGTTTAGAAACAATTAATCCTCGAAGCAGAAGTTATTTCGTATTTTGACTTAGTCACGAAATTTGAAAACTTAACCGCAGAAATACTTCTTTTTCCAAAAACTTTCGGCAAAAACTTTTTCGGAAAACTGAAAAGTTGAACAAAATGCCAAAGAAATATTTGCAACTAATATTGGATGATTTTTTTTGTAGAGTAGGTAGGCGCCTATTTTGTTCGTAGTTAATTGAAATGAAAATGTTTAAATTTTTAGAAATTTAGAAAATACTAGCAGACCAGGCGAACTTCGTCTCGCCCCAATTTTTTAATTTTTTTTTTATTTTAACTATATGCCAGTAAGAATTAGGGTCTTTTAAATGCAACCTAAATTGCACAGCACTAGTTTGGCACAGTGGATTTGAGAACCAGGTATCGAATGTCTCATTTTAACCCATATGCGGCATCAAATTAAAATTCGAGGTATAAAAAGAATGCGCCTAGCGTGGGGATCGAACCCACATGCCCTAGTTAGCAATCAAGCACTTCATCACCACTGCGCCATTGCCACCCACAAATTTAACGCCTTCAAATGAACTGCAGAGCTATAATAAAACACAGATAGTTCAAATGTCAATGTGATTTATCTGAACGGAATAAAAAAGGGATAGAATAATATGATAAACAATGTTTTTCGAACAACAAAGACCGTTTACCAAGCTATCGACGACGTCCTTTTTGTTCGCTACTAGTACTGCCCGCTCACAAATCCAATCGAAATTTTTATAATTTTTTGCAATGCCGGGGAACACTTTACTTTTGTGATGATTTATCATTAACAGAAATTTGGTCATTGCCAGGCGCCAGCAGTTTTCTAGACATCGTACAGCAAACAGATTTCTTATATGCACTCTCCAAACATGTCCTTAGATCTCCTGAAAATTTTATTCAAATCGATCAAGTCGAAAAAAAGAAGATAGCGCAAAAACATAATTTGGATTGTTCTTTATATATAAGAGATATAAGAATAAGAAGATTGTTGTTTTTCTATCAGATCTGTATCTTCGAACAATATCCCTTTCTTTTCGATAGAACAACAAAAACAGCCGGACAAAGACCAAATACTGTTGAGCTCAATTTCGGAAGTATTGTCACTTAAAGAAATTCCTGTATGACAACTTCATATTTAACGTGGAATGCTATAATGTTATTAACCTTCCTCCCCCCTTCAATTCTGAATTCAAATATTCTGAACTTTAAAACCAATGTACGTCGATATCTTTTTTAAGTGCCGTATTTACTTTCCTAATGCTAGAACTTGTAAGGGTAGTCAAACCCCCTTTAGTGCCCACATAATTATAAAAGAAAAGGAGTTATGTTCGATCATAAAGGAGTCGCTTAAATTTTCAAGTAGAAGATGAGTAGCAGTAGGAGGGACTTCATATAGAGGAACAAATTAGCAACAATGAATAGTCTCAAATTAATAGGTGGTAAGGTATTGAAAATAATGGTTAAAAAATCTGTTCTATAAAAAAAGAGTGTATATATGTATTTTTGTATAAGGACAAGCCCTAGAAGTATTTTTTTAATTTTTTTTTGTTGAGTCCTAGCACTTAGAGCACTTAATTTGAAACTGCTAATTGTTTTATTAATCTTAATCAAGTAAGTATAGAAACTGTCATCTTTTGACATTTGACAAGTAAAAACTACGCCATTACTAAAAATGCAAAGATGCACGCTTCAAAAACGAATTGAAATTGTTAAAATTCACTACAACATGCACCGTCACATAAGCCACGAAACAATCGCAATTTGGCAAGAAAAGCTTCCTAACCGTGTTATTTATCGTAGAGGTGATCACAAATGGCCACCGAGATCTTGTGATTTAACACCTTTACAATTTTTCTTTGGAGTCACGTGAAATATTAGGTCTATTTCAATGCTCCACTGTTCGTTGAAGACCTTTAGATAGAATTCGTGAAGTTATCGAGGACATACAGCCGCAATGAGGGAATTGGTCATGCAAAATTTCGTTAAAAGGCGGCCATTTGACTGATATGTTTTTTCATTGTTGATGGCATAATCTCTATGTGAGTATTAAGTATTCTATACTTTAATCTCTAAAAAAATGACTAATACAAACAAAATTTTGTAAAAAAGTTGCATAGGTATGTTGAACAAAATTCAGTATTTTCTTGAAAAATAATATTTTTGATCCACCCTGCTTTGAAACTATTTTTTTCTTTCATAGTTCTATATCTGCTACAGCATGTATGAATTTCATGGCAATCGTTCAAAGAACGGCCCCCTAATCTAGGCACGCAACATGAAATTTTTGCGAAGCTAGATAGTTTAATCACTAGTTGAACGATGATCGTGCACATAAGCAACTTAAAAATCAATCAACGAGATAAACCAACACAAAGACAATATTATTTATTCAGTTTTTGTTTCTTTTTTTTCGAAGAGCCACACACTTTACATGCCGAAACTAAGAACAACCCTATAAAATCAAAACGAACACATCAGTAGAATATATTTATGCGTTTATAAGTCATTACACTTATAAGAAAATCGGAATGAAATAAGCTAATACACACACATCGCCGAGAAACTATTTAGTTGCATGTGCGCGCATCTACGTTTAATCACATAGGATACAGGATTTTTTTTTAGTTGGAGCAACTGTTCAATCTTTGCAATCAACAGCTGAAAGAGAAAACGAATGATATTGGGATGTTCCCTTCCCTTTTGGTGAAAGGGAACTATTGACTGCAACTACTTTCTCTCTTGCACTTAAAGAAAAAAAAAGTTTAACTATTTTGTTAAATGTGCGCTCAGATACATATAATTCCGTGTGACACAAACTGAAGAACTACTTTGGGGTGATCGTTCGATTTATATTAAACTTTTTAGTTGCTCAAATCGACGACTGAATAGTTTTTGTATGTACGCGCACTCTCATATAAGTACATTGTAATCACTTTAGCAACCAAACTGTAGCAAAACTGAAAGCCGCATAAACACAAATATACAAACGTCACTGTAGTTCAAACTTTGATCCGTCGTCGTTCAGAAATTTCAATTCACCGATTTCAGCTCACCGATTTAATCTCACTGATTTACTTCAGTAAAATCTCCAAAATATTTTTCGCTTTAAAAATATGTTTTTTTTTTGTTTTAATATTTATTGGTGGGTAAGATTTTTTTTTAGAGAGCTAAAAAATTCTGTCAAAAAACAGGATTTTTTTGTCAGTTTGACATGTCACTGACAGTCTATAGAAAATTGTTACCCCCAACGCAACGCTACAAAAGAAGTTTTACTTCAAAATGCTATATTTCTTGTTAAAATGGGATCCCATGAAGCCAGAGTTTTTATTAATGATAATAATAATTTTTACATATATGCCTGCAAGCTCTAATGTCTTTATAAGCTTCGATAATTGACCAATATGCACTAAGTTATAATGGTTTTGTTTATATTTTTTCAATACAATCATTTCGAAAATTTGTTGCCCTATTTATTTCTGCAAAAACTAAACATACCCTATTTTCTTTTAATTGAACGAAAAACAATCCAGCAAAAACGAATAAAATTCGATTGCGTGTTACTTAAGCCCGAAGCGACCAAACTCTATAGCCCGATTTGATTAAGTGCAACTAAAAAGAAGGAAAAAAGAAAAAAAAACATTTCAATAAATAAGTGGGTATGTACAGAGTAACTTTCACCAATCCGACACCGGACCGATCTCACCACAGTAAGCACGATTAATTCCTTTCAGCCACGGTTATCGTGACCCTTTAACGCCAACAGCGCCAGCGGCTACAGTTGTTATATAGACAAATTTCATCGCGTCGCGTCGTGTCGTCGTGAATGGCACACCGAAAAACGCAATTGGACACACGCAATTCATTATTATCTGACTTATTTTATGTCAGTTAAATATTATATACCGACATACGTATATACTATACGATTTATAAACATTTTTTAAAATTTAGTATCTGTTCGTCCATTCACTTTTCTTTCGAAGAAACAACAGTGCTTAAAAAGATATTTTTGCACATTGAATAATCCGGCAGGTAGAGTTGCAAATATCGTAGTTATTTTATAACGATTGTTGTTTTTTTTTTTAAAGCGTGTTTCACATTACTGAACCTAGTCAAGATTTTTTCACAAAGCTTCTTTAACATTCTATTAGCTTTTAATAAAAGAAAACATTTTTGTTGGTTATATTGTGAGCGCACTAAAGGGGGTTCGACTACCCTTAAAATGTATAAGCACAGTGCGAGGATAAAGGAAATTACGAAAGATTTGAACGTAGATACCGCTGCAAAGTGGTTTTGAAAGGGAAAAATAGTCGTGTAAAGCAGTTCACATTCGTGTTGTACGGTTAAAGAAAGAATATCCGTATTTAACAGCAAGGTCGAAGTTGGGATCAAGGGTGAAATGAAAGAAGGAAAAGCATTTTAAAAATTCAACTTCCAGTGACAGTTTTTGTTTGTCATATAAGCTAATTAGTCCTCTATTAAAAACCATTATATTGCACTTGAAATGATTATACCCAAAGTAAACCTATGCTCTTATACTATAACAAAAAAAAACTTCCGACATCATAATAAAAATAATAACTCAAATGATTCATGAAATCTGCGCATCCAATTCAGGCCCTTTTCTCGAAAGAGATGGACAAACAAAAAAATATCTTTGCGGTTACACAAACTTATTGAAGAAATTAACAATAATTCGTGAAGTTATTGTATTGTTATTGTTTCTTTTCAACGGTTGCTGGTTGAGTCAGTGGTATTTTTGTTAAGGGTATTTTTGAAAATTAACACTTGGATGGTAAGTCAATAGATGGATGGGCAAATCATGCATTGGAACACTAATTTACTTACACAAAAAAAAAATCGTGCTATAATTTTTGCTTTTAATCAAGTCGGTTTGGAGTTAACACGAAAATACAACAAAAGGCAATATTTTTGAAAGCAAATATATTTTTTTTCGTTTTTCTTAATAATTTTGTTGGTTAGTTAGATAGCGTGAGTGTATTTGAGAGGTAATTACTAGCTTTGTTGATCTTTCATAACCTTTGATTTGCCTCTAAATTTATCTCCTCTGAATAAGTGTAATACCAGTAAAATGAACAAGCAATTATCTATACCTTTAAAGAAGAACCGCAGAACTCAGAATAAAAAAGGGCAATATGTTATTAAATTATGTATTGGAGACCTTTCGAACTCTAAAAACATATTGCGAACGATATAATCAAATGATAAATAATTACTGAAACTAAGTGACCTATTATGATAATTTGCTGACTTTTTAAATTATATGTCTCATCCATTATTTGATCCTGATTTGACACATCACATATCGAACTTTCATCAGAGACTACTGATCTGTAGTATAGATTGTTTAAAAATGATTCTGAAATAGGTTCCTGTTTTGTGTTATCGAATGTGTCGATTCCTCGCCGTTCTCAGGAATTAGGACTGTCTTACGGCACATTATGGCGTATTTTGCATTTGGATTTACACCTACATCCATATAAAGTCCAGCTCACACAACAACTGAAGCCAGCTGACCATTCACAACGTCGTAGATATGTCGAATGGGTGCTCGAACAACAAGCGGTGGACGTCGATTTTTCGAACAAAATGCTCTTCAGCGGCAAAGCACATTTCTCACTCTGTTGGTATGTTAATAAACAAAATTGTCGTATTTAGGATTCTGAGAATTCTCAAGTAATTGAAGAGAGGCCATTACATCCACAAAAAGTCACTGTTTGGGGCGCTCTTTGGTCCGGAGTTGTGATTGGACCTTACTTCTTCGAAAACGACGATGGAACGACTGTCACCGTCGATTCGGAGCGTTATGGTCATATGATAACCGACTTTTTTTTTACTGCTATTGAAGAATGCGGACTTTTTTTGTGGGGCTACGCGAAAGACCGTGTTTATGCAGATAAACCTTTAACTCTTGAGCACTTGAAAAAAAATATTCGTCCAGTTATGGCTGAGATACCGCCCAATATGTGTCAAAAAGTGTTTGAAAATTACCTCAAAAGAATCGATGCTTGCAACAATTCGCGTGGTGTCATTTAAATACTGTAGTGTTTAACACATAATGTCAACGTTTGTGGGTGGCAATGGCGCAGTGGATAAAGTGCTTGATTGCTAACTAGGACGTGTGGGTTCGATCCCCACGCTAGGCGCATTCTTTTCTATACCTCCAATTTTAATTGGATGCCGCCCATGGGTTTAAATGAGACAGTCAATACCTGGTTCTCAAATCCATTGTGCCAAGCTAGTGCCGTGCAATTCAGATTGCATTCAATAAAAAAGAAATTTGAAGTTTTATTTACGTTTACTTTTGAAACCGCAAAATGGATAACCCACTATAACTTAAGTTTCTTAACAAAATAAATTTAAAAAAATCGCAATCCTAGAAATACAGCTTTTGAAAATTTGAATTTGGACTATTAATTAAAATTTAAAGGACCTCTTGTATAAAATAAAAATTTTGATGAAAATCGGGGGAGAATAAGTTGACCAAAATAACAGATTCCTAGATTTCTATCAAAATCGTTTCACAGATTTTAGAAATAATTAAGTTTGTGCTAAGGAATCACCTAACACGTTTAAGTACCAAGTTTGATGAAAATTGCTAATGCGCTCAGGCTACAATTCGAGATACACACAGGCAGATGGACAGACGCAATTGTGGCATATTTTGTTATGATGTCATTGATATAAATATTTCCCTAGAGCCTAATACCTATAACAACGCAAGATAAGTAATATGAACGCCTTTGGCAAAAGAATTGAACAAGACTTGTTTTTTTGGCACATTTCGACGCAGAAAGCTCAAATTGTAAAAATGTTAACAAGCCCAAAAACTGAGCCCAAAAAAAGAATTGTCATACATTTGAAGGTTTGGCCGTTATGACGAATTACATTTTCTTCCGTTCTTGAGACCTTAATTATAAAAGTTCAATACGCGCAAAAACTAAGACAACGTCCAAGATCTTATGAAGAAATCGTCAAAAGGCCCAAAAATTTCATATATGTACATATGCACAAGGTACTAATTGTCGAAAGATGTTGATAAGAACGCCTGCCTGTGACTACATAAGTTAGGGTTAGGTTAGGGTGGCTGGCAAACTCAAAAATACTGAAAAACTTAGACGATAAGTTGATCATTTTTAATACCACGTGAATCTGGAAATTTTCCCCCATGTAGTTAAACCCAGTAGGACATTCTTATGTACGTCACCTTCTGGTCGACTTTATATTATAGGTTATGACATTTACTTTGAGACTTGTGTGATTTGTTCTGTGTAAGTTTTTGGGCCAATATTTTTAGGCATACCAAGGCCAAACGCCGAATTCAAGCTAATTTACGTCATAAATCATAATACTCAACATAAATGTTATACAGCCCAATGTTTTGGCATTGCAACAAATTGTAAAAAAAAACTCAATTGTTAAAAACAGTCTGTGCACTTTGTTAAATTTATTATTTGGGCTTCACATTGTACTAGGTGTTGAGGTATAATGCCTGCTTGAACATTGACGTTTATGCATGACCAATTTTTACACAATATTTTCTTCTATAAAGCCAGATTCATACACGTTTAACATAATCGGTCAATAAGTTGACTCTCTGTTATAACAATGACGTCAAAATCTATTCTAATTGTGTGTTGTGATTTTCAACGAAAAATGTTGACAAGAACGTTAGCACCTGCGTAGATACCAATTTTTTGATCAAAATATGTGAAAATAAATTGTGTGATGACGTCAGAGTCAACCGATTAAGTCGACCGTACAATACTAGCTTAAACAATACGGATATAGAAATAGGTGTAAAGTTTCAAGGATTCGGCAGAATGAAGACAATGACTCTGTGAATATATTGCTAACTTAAACGTGTGGGTTCAAGCCCAACTCTAGGCAGAATTCTTTTTTATACCTCCAATCCTTATTGGATGCCACCCGTGGGTTATAATGAGATAATAAGCATCTAATGCTCAATCTACTGTGGCAACTAAAAAAGATCTCTCTTTTTATACCTTCTAACTATAGTACGGTGCAATTCAGGTTGCAGACGGTCATTACAACGGATACTTCATGATGACTTAAACTTGTTTCCGTACAAAGTCTAAATTACAAGCAAGTTAAACCCTTAGGATTTGCCTGTTCGCCTGGAATTTTGCCGAAAAATGATTGCAATGGCCGAAGAAGACAACACATTGATAAATTGTTTGTTCATGTCTGATGAGGCCCATTTTGACTTATACGGCAATGTGAACAAGCAAAATTGCCGTATATGGAGTGAATCTAATCCAGAAATGCTATATGAGACGAAGAAAACGGTATAACACAAACTGTCAATGGGGATCGTTATTTTAAGATGTTGAAGTAGTATTTTTACCCAGAACTTCGCCGAAGACGTATCCCTTTCAGCAGGATTTGGTTTTAACAAGATGGATCAAGTGCACACGTAGGGACACAAGTTGTGGCGGAGCTCCAACGAAAATTCCCAATCAAATTGATATCCAGAAACTGCACTTTCCGCTGGCCCCTAAGGTCACCTGACCTGACTGCACCAGACTTTTTTTTATTGCGTTATGTCAAGCAGGAAGTGTACAAGACGAATCCCAGAAATTTGACTGAATTGAAGCAGTCCATTAAGACAATAATTGAGGCGATCCCAATTTCAACCCTTCAGGCCGCAATGAACAATTTTCTGATCAGGTGCCGCATATGCGTGGATAAGCGTGGAGGTCATTTGCGGTCTATCATCTTTAAAAACCATTAGTTATTTAAAATAAAATTTAATTTTTAATCCAATAAAAAAAAATTAATGAAATACATCGATTAAAATAAGTGTTTAAATTTCTTATTGTAGCACTATTCGTGCGCCACCCTGTATTAAAAGACCTATTTAGCATACTTAGAGCCTAATCGAATCCACTTAGTTCTTTTGGCATTTAAAAACACTCAAAAATATCTCAAATCACAACACTCTCCAAGATTGCTGAGCAATTTATTAACCTTAATCTCGGATTTAGAGAAATCTAATGTCTGAATTTAAATTTTTTATCTGTTAACTGTTTTCCTTAAATTGGTTTGCTTACTTTTTTCCCTACTGTTTCACTTATAGTCTGAGATTACTACAGAATTGGACTTTTAAAGTAAAGTACAAATTATATTTATACACATTACCTCAAATTAAAAGTTCATTTTTCAACAAACAATTCTGAAACACACTGTACAATTTATTTTTGAGATTCACCAGTTTAATAACTTTGATAATATCCTTGAAGATAAAAACCAATTGTGAAGAAATCTTCATTCGTTTAAGAGTTATCAATTTTAAAACCCCAAAGGTCAATATAGGTTGGTTTAAGTTTTCAAAATAGTAGGAAATTTAGTAGTAGGAAAAACTGTTCGTGTAACGCATGACGCACTACGTCAATTTTATGGTCGATTCAATCGTCCATCAGACCAATTAATTCGATAACGATGGAACGTTTTCGCACCACGTTTCAGGTTTACTCTTAATGATAAGACCCGAGGAAGACCCGGATTAGTGTATCCGATATCCATCCACTTTACGAAAAATTTTGCAGAAATGACCTGATTCGCCGGGGAACGAGCACCGGACATGGTGTACATTGGTGGACGGCCTAGAAGTGAAATTGCTTATTCCGATTTTCACAAGAAAATTTTGTTCGGCGTGAAGCTCATTTTTGGTTGAATGGCTATGTCAATAAGCATAACAGCTGCATTTGGAGTGAAAATAATCCTCAAGCCATTGTTGAGTTGAGACACCGTTATACCCAGAAAAACTAACGGTTTCGTGTACTTTATGGACTGGTTAAATCATTGGTCATTAGTTCTTTAAAAACGATGCCGATCCGAGGTTCACAGTCAATGGAGGCAGTGACTTTTTCGTCCCTGAATTGAATGGCCTTGATGTGGTGGAACTGTGGGTTCAACAACACAGCTCATGCCTCAATTGACTTGTTGAAGGAAACGCTTGGTGAGCGCATAATTTCGAGTTCTGTAGGTGTGAGTTTACCTCCGGGATCGTCCGATTTAACATCGCCAGATTATTTTATGTGGGGGTATGTGAAGTCGCTATAATGCAGACCGATAATGCAAAGACGATTGACGACTTTCGCGGCGTTATTTCGAATATTGATTATTTAAATAATAAAGGCTTGATGGTGGGAAACCCCACCCTATCATACCAAAAAAAAAACCTGTATAAAATATTTTAATTTTTGTTTTGGTTCAGTATTTTAACAATTGGCAATCGTACTTAAGCCTTAAAAAAATGAAATGAGGAAACTTTAGAAACATTTATGCATCCTTCTACACATTCAATCGCAAAGTTCGATAGGGAGCACAAATGTTGCAAAGTTTTGACCTTACAATTTATTTTCGTACAAACAAAATTTGGAGAATGAAAATTATGTCGTAGATTTTTGAAGATGTCACTGAGGCAGGATGTATCATTGAATCCTTGTATTTCTTAAAAGGCTTTAGACTTAATTGAATTCTGTCTTTTTTTAAGAGTAAGACAATTAAATGTTTTCTTATAATTTTCTAAAAATGAAAGCTATTGAGTACAACTTTCATTACCCTCGAGTCTGTCTATACACAAAATAAACAACACAGTGGTAATTAAATTAGTCGACATACCATTTACTTAACCTCGCTAACACTTTTGTCTGACATCTTTCCAATCCAATTTTAAAACTATGTACATGTATACACTAAACGGAAAACAAACCAACACTACGTGCGCCTTTCACCATCTCATTAATGAAATCCGAGAGTATACCTATATGGCAAATGCAAAATCTGAAACTCAATTCTTATTCCATTAAAATATTAAGCTCAGTTTCGTTTAGCAAATGCCATCACCTGTTCGGCTAGATTGGACCTTGTTTAGGTTCGTTCAGTCTTCAGTAAACAAGTGAAAAAAAAAATAAAAAAAAAATAAAAGGTATACGAAACGGAGTCGTTTAGATTCAACGACTTGACATAGAATTGATTTTCAGATATATCCTCAACACACTCCATTGCATTCTCTTTCAATTCAAAACACAAAAGCGATGGGTTTACCTTATAGAAGCGAGAATTTTCCATGTCACACAACAGCAGCAACTAACCAACAAAACAAAAAAGAAAAATGTAATTTTTCACGACGTTCACGCACAGTGGGGTTGTTTTTTTTTTAAACAACCCAAAAAAACAGCGATAGGTATAATTTTTGTTTTGCAAAACTTATGATTTAATCGAAAAAATTAATTTAAACAAATTGTAATTTTAAAAATGACACAAACTTCTTACTCCACTTTGTTCCAATTTCCAAATAATAATGTCCCACTGTTAGACGACGACGAGTAGTCTTAACGCTAATTGAACGTGAAAAATGCAAATCCGTTGTTGCAGCAGTGCATCGTCATCGTAGTCGTTATGTTAATTCCAAAAATGTTTTGTCGTAGAGGCACTTCCTGGTGTTATAGTATGTTAGGATACGAAACACTATAATGCAGTGCTGCATCTCACCACACCACACTAGCGTCAAACGTCACTTAGGCTTTTGCAAATCTGATTGACAGTCGGAAGAGCAGCGTGGAACGTGTGACTTCATATACATATATACTCATAATGCAGTGATTATGTGACACTGCTTCTGCTGCTGCTGCTGCTGACGCGCACTGTTCTATAAAACCATCAGCTATTATAGCAGGTGAATGTATCTTTTTATCTCTCTAATCCCCCACTTGGACACAATAATGGAGTTTGAAAAATGCTTCTGATGTGATTGGGGATGACGCGCGATTTAAGTGAAGAATTAATTTCAACAGAAAACTACACGTAGCCTAGCCATTCTCTCCGCTTATAGATTTAATGTCTTTTGTTAAAAAAAAATATCGGATTACGTCGGACTAGAAATTTATAGATACAAACTCATAGATACTTTCCTTTCAATTGTGCGGTGTGACAAAAAAGATGCTTGCGACAAGATTAATGTTTATTTAATACATTAACTGTCGAATAACAATGTTATGTCAGCCAGCAGCATTGTTTCCTTTTTTTGAAAAAAAAAGATAAAAAAGTATAAATAAAATATACAAAGTATCTATATACACGCAAACCATATCTGTGGATGAATGAATCAAAAAAGGGGGTGAATGTAATCAAGAAAACTCATTACACACTGGCTGACTACTAATTAAAAGTAAATAAAGGACAGAACATTAAAAAAAAGCAAAAGCGGCACAGAATAGGTCGAGAAGTCATTAACATGTTATGGATAGATGAATATAAATTTAATGCTTATTTTTGCTGCATTGTTCTTTTGCAAAAGACTTAAGCGCAAGAAAGTTACAGTGGGGTGTCATTGCACGTCTAGGGTACAGATTTTTATTTTCACAAGGACGAGAATAAACACAATGGAAGTGAATGAAGATTTAAAACCATAGTTCGGATACTGCACTGACCATAAGCTGAGCTATGAATCTTAATATTGGTCAGAGAAACAGCAAGCAACTAGCTCTCACCATCAATCTTTGAAAAGCATTGTAACCTATTAAATTTGATGTGCCGACAAGTTGGAAGTGAACTATTGATTATTTGGCAGGAATGATGAGTACCGACAATTTTCTGTCGATCACGAACGGCTTACGGATGTATTGTCACTTCATCAAAAATGTCACAGTTAGAAAATACTTTTTTAGTAAAAATATACACGTTATAGGTTTGGGGATCGAATGTCCTTCACGGTCCGAGGAAAAAAAACATTACTCCACGAGCTAGCCTATTAGGGGAAACTTATGTTTTCAATGCTGATTTCCGTCCCATCGATATCGAATGACGCGCTAGCCTTGAATTTTGATTTCCGTTCTAAATTAAATATCATTAAAATGTTATTCTTTGACATTAATACAAAATTAGATAACAAGGCATTACCATCCAAAGTTGACACATTCTTCAAGAAGCCATCAGAAGTTTCGAAGATTTTTGGGTATGTAAAACTTTTATTAAACGATCCCTCAACACGCCAACAAATGAGAGACCACCTTTCACACGGAAGTATGACAATCAGCAGCACGGAACCTGAATCCATCGAAAACCACTGGAGTGCAGTGAAAAATGTTCTTATATCAGGTGCTGAAAAAATAGTCGGTCGAGCGAGGGGAAACAATAACGCTTGGCTTTCTGAAGAAACCTGGGAACATATTGACGAACGGCAAAAACTCAAGGCCCGTATTGCAGCTGCAACTGAAGTAGAAAAAAAGAGAGTTGGAATCCCTGTACCGCACGAAAAAGAGAGGTTCACCGTAGTGTAAGACGTGACAAGCGTAACCACATCAACGCTTTGGCCCAACAAGCAGAAGATGCTGCTAACAGATGCGACAGTAGAACCGTCTACAGAATTACTAAGAAATTGGTTGGTGCTCGCAGTTCAAAACAACACCTCGTAAAAGACTCAGACGGCTCGCTACTTAGGTCGGATGAGGATCATCTGAGAAGGTGGAAGGACTATTTTGCGTCGGTAATAAATCGAGTTACCGACAGCAACGCACAACTAATACCGGCTGAGCTGATAGGAATAACAAATTCCCGAATCCGCAATGCACCCCCCAGTAGAGATGAGATCTTCCAAGCAACCAAGGCACTGAAGACCAAAAAAGCAGTAGGACTTGATGGTATTCCTGTAGAGCTTCTACAAGCGGCGCCAACGACATCGATCGAATTCCTGCATCCACTCATAAAGAAAGCTTGGGTCTCCGAAGAATTTGCGAATGAGTGGAAAAAGGGAATGATAGTCAAGCTCCTAAAAAAGGAAACATAACACAGTGCGAAAACTGGAGGGGGATTTACGTCCTGCCTGCCGTTGCTAAAATAGTAGCGAAAATAGTACTGGAACGCATCAGGGAACATCTATAAGCCACTCTCGATGCTGAACAAGCAGGTTTCCCCGCAGGATCCTCATGCATTGATCATATCATTACGTTAAGGATCATAATTGAGCAGTGCGTCGAATATCGATCACCACTTCACCTGCTATTCATTGACTTGAGAAGGCTTTCGATAGCGTCAATAAAGAATTTATTTATTTATTTATTAAGGCAACTTATGATGGATCCAAACGTTACATTTTGCACGAAGGGAGGCTGTCAGAAGAGTTTGATGTCCAGAGTGGAGTCAGACAGGGCTGCAGTCTGTCACCAATATTGTTTCTGTTGGTGATAAGCGATGTTCTTCGAGCGGCCTTGACGGGAAACGGAGGGAATCGATGGACTCTGACGTCTCACCTGAAACATCTGGACTATGCGGACGGCCGGCGTATGTTTGATCTCTCATAGGATCATAGATCTCCACCTAATAACAACACGAGTGGAGAGAGAGAAGCAGAAATCGTGGGGCTGAAAATCAACTCCGGAAAAACAAAGATGATCAGCCTCGGAACCCAGGTATCTTCCCTCATAAATATTTCTCAATTACCGGTAGGGAAAGTACAGAGCTTCCAAAGGGCAAAGGCTGCTTTCGGTATGCTTAGAAATATATGGACGAATAACTCTCTAAGCTTATACGACGTCGAAAGTGGCAGTGGATCGGGCACACGCTTCGAAAAGGCGACAACTGTATTGCGGCACAGGCAATGCTGTGGAATCCGCTCACTCAAGAAGGAAGAGTAGTTGGACGACCGAGAAGCTCATGGAGAAGGACAGTAGAGGATGAGTCAGCCCACCTAGGCAAGAGTTGGAGGGAATTGCGACACATATCCAGGAACCGAACATGATGGCGAGCAGGCGTTGTGGTTGCCCTATGCCCCACTAGGGGTCCTCCACGGACAGAAAAGGTCTGAGGATCTCAGTAAGTACGTAAAACTTTTACTTTTTTATTTTTTCATTCCCAAAGCTACTCAAAGTCAATCTCCACTGCATGTTTATTGTGCATCCATAGCATAACAAAAGGGCAAAACTGTAATTCATTGAGCTCTATTCGCGCACTCAGTCGAAGATATAGCATTGTCAATCATTGTGGTTATATCTAATATTGCTGAGAGCAAAGGATTTTCTTAAAGAAATTTTAGCTCACGCAAATATAGTACAGTCATTACCCTTACACTTTATGCTCTTAGCTTCGCTTTTTAGCAAAGCAAATAAATAAAAGAACAATATAATCAGGCATCAACTAAGCCATTAAGCTACCTTAAGATATTTAACATTAAGACTTCAAAGAGCTTCGGTAAGTGAATTAAGCTGTGATAAGACCTTACCGAAACTTTATAGTAGCTGAAATATTAATTGAGCAATGCCACATCAGACCTAGATATATGGAATTCAAGAAACTGCCTACACTACACTAGCGTTGAAATCGTCCGAGATATGTCTACAAGTAAGACACCGCAATATGAACCAGGACCTCTAAGATGCTCAGATTTCGAGATGATTCCGAACTTGTGTTCAGAGAACTCCCCAATTCATAGTAACAGGATTGCCTCGCAAATTGTCTCAATTGCAAAAATAAACACGATCCAGTTGGGATTCAAGTCTACAACCGGCAAATTGTTAGACCTGCCAATTTCCGGTGGATAAACATTATGTCCTTACATGCACAGATTTCTTTAGAATATGGCCAAAAATTTTACCAATCATCGTCAGAAAAATTGGTGAAATAGACTTTTGTGACGGATTTCAAGGTTTGGTATACCTAAAGAAATTGTCCTCTCTTTTAAACAAGCTTTCTAAATTTCTGAGAGACTGATCGTCCTAAGACATGGTTACTTTATTTCACCGAATCTTGAAGACACCGATCAAATGTAACGGAACAAATAAATTGGTAAGCAAACTACTACTTATTCTACTAGGCATTAGATCTACTCGTACAAAAAGACTAAAAAACCAGCCTAGCTAACCCTGTCTCTACATGGTGCTACATTAAGGTGATTTGTTCACTGACGCTGCTACGAATCATGGTTCTTTTACAATAAATTTCATGACGAAACGTAAAGTCTTCAACCAATTAACTCAAACCTCAAGGCTCTTATAAGGGAAATTTTAAGCAAAAAACTCCATGATTTTAACCATGTTTTTGTTCTCCACGGCGACGTACTGAAAAAAACAATACTAATATTTCAGCTTCTATAAGGTTTCGTTAAAGTCTCATCAAAGCTAAAATGACCTAACGAAACATTATCGAAGTTGAAATGTTATTTTGGCCACGTAAGAAAGTCTAATACAAACAAATAATTCAAGCTAGATTATAAAATACGTTAATAAAGTATCTCATTTGAACGTCTTAACCCAGCTTTTCTGCTAAACGTACAATATCCAAATTTTTTCCAATTTGAAGCCAATTGTATCCCATAGTGAGTGTCTTATCCAAATTCATTTAAAATTCTCGGAAGCTATTTTGGTTAAGTGTGCAAATAACAATACCAATTATATGTTTTATACTTTTTTCTGTTTTTGAATAAGTAATGACACAATAACTATTTATTTACGATTAATTCTAGGTTTTTGTTTTGCCAATTACTTTATTCTACAGGAAATATGAGCAGACTTAATGGCGACGGACGTTAGACCGCCATGGATTTTGGCCTAACATGCGATGTATGCCATATTTGCTCTGGAACTGGTGTTTGAGTTTTTTTTTTTATTTTTTCTATGGTTAGCAAGAATTTACAAACAAGCACAAATTTTTAAATGGGTAGGAGGAAATTGCATAAAAGAACAAGTATCTATAACTAAAAAAGATATTGACAAATCATTTACCCGGACTTCCGTGTGATAAGTTTGATGAGTTTTTTTTTTAGAAGACAGCATAAAGGAAATGCCTTTTTCGTCCTTTATAATCAAAAAGCAGACACAAAAAAAAAACTCCTTCCATGGTACATATACCATTATGGAATACTAAGTCAAAAAAAAGGTAAGTATGTACCTATGTCAGAAAACAATTCCCTTTTTCGATTTTGATGTCAGATTGAAGTGAATTCTTTGGTTTGGCTCCGAGAATTGCAATGAGTTACACATTTTCTAATGAATAAATTTTACTGCTGATGAGAGCTTCGATGAGTGATTTTTCAATTTTATTTAGAATTCGAGAAATGTCACATCTTCATTTGCAAGTGACCTATGTTAGCCGAAGCTGTCTAAATATCAAAAGAAATTACAAATGATACCTTTGTAAAATGATAGCACTGGTTGTTTCTGTCGTATGGTATGGTATGTTGATCTATTCAGGTGCGGGTTATGATCTTATTCTGCTAATTACAATACGGATCCACTTCAAAGCCCTTTCTTAAACCCCGCTTAATGATATAAAAATTGGAGATAGGTCCTTAATGTAGAAAGATTTCTTTTAGAATATACCCACAAATTACGCCCTAAAATAGTAAATATTAACGAACTGAGGTAGGTAGATCAAAAGATACATCTGATTGTAATGATAATTTCCTAACTAACATTTCAACTTCGATAAGGCTTCGGTAAGTCATTTTAACTTCGATAAAACTTCGGTAAATTTGATTGATGTTGCCTACATCTGTTAAATCCTATATCACCAGATTTATGCTATCAAAACACCCTGCCCACCCCATATTGCTAACGGGGTCACCGAGTTAGGTTGCTCGTGACCCAATTACATCTTTTTCAAAACGCGTAAATTCATATTTGTAATAGAAAGTTGTTCCACGAGTAATTATATTTTTAAAATATCTTCTTACATGTACGATATTAAGGACCCTTTAAACTTAGTAACTGCAGATGATGATGATTACTCTTTGATAATGTTTTTTTTTTCTACAATTATTTTAATTTTTTTTAATGATATTCTTCAATTACGTGTATAATTATAATAAATTCATACTATGGACTTACTTTTTTATTTTAAATTAAAATTGATGTCAAGAAGTCAAGCCATCAAAAGATTAATATTGAATGAAGAGTCCTTAGAATGAATTTTTAATTTGCAGATTATTCATACACATCTACTTTCAACTTTTGTTAAGTAACCTTCAACTATATCTACATATACTCTCTCTCTCTCTTTCTGTCTCTGCTAAGTACATTATCCATATATACCTACGAAGCAATTATGAACAAATTTTATCTTCATCATTTTAGCAATCATGTCCTCATTTATTCCTCTCATCCTCTTTTAGGTTTTTTTTTTTTTACTGTTCTATACAAGTATGATCATCTTCAGAATCCATTTGAGATAGATTTGAAATGATGCGACGACCACTTAACCGGATGACATTCTAAGGTTCGCCTTTCATTCATTAAAAGATATCATACTCAATGTCAAATTATGTTTTTGAAAGAAAATCATAATGGGTTAGTTTTTTTTTTATTTTTCTTAATTTGATAAATTAATAGCGTTCTCTTAAATGAATATTTTTATAATAAAAAAAAATGTCAAGTACATACTTTATTCAAGTCTAGGGGCGTACTTTCGGTATACGTAGATGGGTGGTCCGATGCGGTTGGTAAGGAAGGATTTGTTAAAAGTGGGTGCTCTTTAGAACCTACTTCGTTATGGAAAATATTCTATCTCTAGCAAGATTAAAATGAATGTGTAAGGCTACTTATTTTTTTTTCTTGCTTTTCGATGACACACTTCTCTTAAATGAATTTATCATAAGTTCAAGTTTCAATTTATACTGTTTATTAGATGTTAGATACTTTGGTCAATTATAATTCTTAGGATGATTTAAATCTTAAGGTTTTACTAACTTAACTAAATCAAAGGGAAGGAGAACGAAACAAAACTTAGAGTAAAATTAAAAAATGTCCTTTGATAAAGATTTTTTTTTAGAACAAAAGTGACCCGATAATGCCGATAGTCCAAATTTGTTAAATGCATACGAATTACCAAGGTTTCTAATCTGGTCGCATCCAAGTCGTGATTTTATGTAAATTTACCTGAAAAGAAAGAAAAATAATTAACATTAGTACATGATTTAAAATTGTATTTAAATACAGTTTTTTTAATAACAATTATAATAATAGATCGGATAGAGCAAGGTCCTAGTGACTTTTTGTCGACAGGCAAACCAACTTACTGGCCAACTTGTAGAGCAAAATCACCAAGATCTCTTAGACTTTTTTTTGGCAAAAGGATTAGATACAAATGATACGAATGTCTTGGAAAGCTGTGACGTTTCTAGATAGTCATGTAAATGAGACTTTTAACTAGAAACAACTCCATATTTAGCTGACAACTGCTACTGAATTAAGTGAGAAGATTTTTGAGAAAAAAATATAGCTCTTTATATGTCCCTAAAAATACCGTTCGAGATAAAAGATGCAATCAATAAATTTATTAAAGTCATACAAAATGCTGCATGGGACAACTCTTTACATAATAGTAGACAATCCGTAAAATGCACAAGTAAAATTTCTCCGGAAATAAAAGAACTATTTTTTCGAAAAAAGGAGAGCGCGATAAATGGCAACAATTCTGTGCTTCTCAGCAAAAAACTATATTAAATCTACTCTCTCTACTTATCTTGAGAGCCTGACTACAGAGAAAAATTCAAGCTACTCTCTCTGGAAAGGGATACAGATTCAAAAGCATTCAGCACCAATCAGGAAAAATAATGGTGACTTGGATAAAGCAGATTTATTTACTAAACATCACGCGGAAATTTTCAAAACCTTTTGACAGACGGGAATTAAAAAATTAATTTTATGAGATTCATTCGTCATCTGAGAACTTTATTATTCAAAAAACTTTCACCACTATCCGAGTTTTACCAGACAATTAAAAATCTTGAAAATAATAAGGTGCCTTGATACAATTTAATAAATACTTGTGTCCTCCAAGAACTGCTGAGAAAAGCTGTAATCAAACTTTTGTACCTCATAAATACGATATTAAGGTTCTCATACGTTCTATGCCAATGAAAAGTTCCAGACTTAATAATGATTCCAAAACCCCTGAACAAAAAAAATCGTATAGACCAATTTCTCTCTTGCCGCTGATCTCCAAGGTAATTGAGAAAATCGTACTCAAGAGCATGCTTCTCATAATTGAGCATCAGTTTGGTTTGAGGAATAGGACTGGCAACGAGATCGAGACAACACTACTTTAAAAGCACCCGAGAGAGGACCGTTTTTTTGGTAGCCAAATTCGATCTCGGCGATATCGGTTGTTTGGTTTCGGTTTTTGCTAGAAGAAATATTTTTTTATTTAAGTGTTTTTTAGTCAATATAATGTTTGTTGCCTACCTGTGAAGTGATGAACTGTCAAAATCAATTAAGGGATGGCTTTAAATGGATTTAAAAAACCTCTACAAAATTCAAAATTTACGTCAGAAAATTCGAAAATTTTCTGACTAAGGATGAGACAATGGGTGAGGAGAAAATCGGTAAGGCGTACCGAGACCGAGACAGAAATGAGACTCGCCCATAAATTTGATCGTATCTGACGCGGACCCAACGTCATTTTGAGCGTACATATGAGTGGGATTATTCAGAGTTACCCGTGTCCATTTGAAAACTCGTTCAGCTTTCTTTCCTTGGGTTTCTGTTGAGGTGCTTTTGATTTCAGACGTAAAATAAAAAAGTTTTTAATGATGAATGTTATCGTGGTGTTTTCATTTTAGCATTACTTTTAATGTGCGGAAAATACGTTAAAATGCAGTTAAAAATTTTTAAGCTGTTTAATTCGTAAAAGAATATTATTTGCGAAGTAACGTTATTTCCGAAGTATTTTTAAGTAAATTGTATTTTTAAAAGGTGTATGTATGTATTTTTAAACATTTAGTGCAATTTGTTTTTTTTAATTTGTGTATTTTTGAAGTGTTGTATTTTTTTAGAGTTTTGTGCAATTAGTTTGAAACGGCTTCGCAGATTTCAAAAGATATAAGTTCCGAAAAAATGCGAGAAAAAAAAATCATATGCACGACTGGATCGCACGAACTTGCTCTTATGTTCGTTCACAACGTATGCAAAAGATTTCTATTAAAAATCTAAATATATTTTTAGTCATTTTAACTTAATTGTTTGTATATACAAAATTGGTATGACAATCTTAAATATTTAATAATATAAACTTAAAAACAAAAGATTAAATCGGCTAAATCAAAGAAAAAATAGTTCAAGATTCTGAAATAAATACTTAAACAAATTTGAGTTACAGAAAAAGTCTTGGATACATTTTAATTTATGAGAAAAAAACTTTTGAAATCTGTGGAGCGGTTTTTGAGAAAAAAAGTTAACTTTTTAAAAACATTTTTTTAAAAAAATTCAGAAACGCCAATTCATAGATATTCAGCAAATACACATTTTTGAAAAAAAATTAATGAGCAGTTTTCAAAATATAATTTTTTAAATGTTTTTAAAAATACAAAAAAAATATTAATTAAAAATATTGATGTGCGGTATAAATTGGGATACGTACACCTATATAATGTGTGAAATTTCGAAAGAATTGGTTGATCCATTTATGAGATAGTCGAAAGCAAAAAAAAAAACGGTCCTATGGAAAGTATCGTTTGTATACATTTTTTTTTAAATTTATTTGTTCAACCATATGATCGGTCGTACCTTAAAAGCTGCACTAATTTTTTTAATGCAAAATCGTTAGAGCCGTTTTCGAGAAAAAATAGACTTTATCGTAACGGTTATATGGCAGGTAACGTTGATTTTTGAGCGAAAAAAAAATTCAATTTCCCCTCTGTGCAATACCTAAAAACTCTATATATTAAGTTTGAAGCAATTCGGCCAAACCCGTTTGGGCTGTAGGTGTCTATACATACACACAGACTGACAGGCAGACAGACATATAGACGGACAGAAGTTTTACACTATCTTTTTTCTTCTTCGCTATCATCGTAATGTCATTTTTGATAGTTATCTCACAACTTTTTTTTCGACGAATGCATAACTTGCCTTATAGTACCTATAATCACAAAAAATTAAAAAAACGCGCATTTTATCTTACCTCATGGTGGTGTTGAAAAATATAAACGTGTTTTAATTTTTATAACTAAAACAATTAAATAAAAATCCCTATCTAAAAAAAGGGAGGTAACCCTATTTCATATATGGGTCATTTCAAATAAACAAAACGAAAACCCTGTGAGAGCTTTATTGAATGACAGATTTATGGAATCAACTGTAGCTAGAATGAGAGGCAAATAACCTATCTTGCCTATACTGCATATTTTTTTTTGACATATTCTTGGACAGAGTATAGGTGAACGATTTCGTTTACCGCACATAGAATATACACTTGGTACTAATTAGAAAGAATTAAATTCCATTGAAAATCAAGAAAAAACACCAACATCATTACTGAGCTGAAATTACATAAATCCCATCCCCTACTGCAAATACCATCATTCAATAGAACTTATTCCGATCGGGAACCAGTGATTATGCCAAGCTTCGTATAAGAAACTAAAAATTCCAAAGCATAAATAATTCTAAAGAACAAAATCCCTAACTAAAGGAACAAAAAACATACACTTAGCATTGAACAGCATCTCAGCTAAAAAAAATACCTGAAAGGTAAAATTGTGTAGCGAAAGAACTAAGACCGAACAAAGAAACCATCACCAACTAACTCAGTCTATTGAGCGAGCACCATCATCAGAACTCATTTGGGGGACTTAATTCAATACTGCGATGGGTTGGGTACATCTTCTATATTCCTTAGCATTATGTTTGTTGTTCAGTACGAGGATTCTGTTTGTGTCCATTCCCCTATATTGCCAGATGCAGATAGCTGCGATGGGCCTCTCGCTTTTATCCCGCGTGATTATAACAACAAGAACGCTCGTTAAAGTCCCAACATTTATTTTAATACACCAAACCAGACCAACATGGAGATGGCGACGCCTGCCGCCGACTATGGACAACAACAAGCACCAATTTCTGTCTTAAATCACCATTCGGCATTCAACTAACCAACCAACCTACCAACTAACCATCAGCCCCAACCAACTGAACCGAACCGAGAGAGACGTTCTCAAGAAGTTTTTTTTTCGAGGGCTCCAGCGAGTTTCAGTGATATAATGACAGGAGTGTTGTCTTTGGTGGTTTCGGTGGTGGTGGCGATGGCATGGCGGCGGTGCAAAAAAGAATAATGGCAACCAGTCGAGCAGGACAAGTACTTCTTGAGAATCACGATCTCCACTTTAATCGCCGAGTCGAGCCGCGCCACACCGAGCCGGCCATCGCAACAAAAGACACAACGTGCAACAAGCTCGCTGAGCGTATATAAACATCTCTTCATCCGGAGATAAGACACAAAAAAGTACAAAATGTAAAAAACAAGAAACGTGCATTCAATTCGACAGCTTTAGAGATAAACCAAATGAGCAGGCAATCGCACTCAAGCCCCCCAAAGACAATCCCAAAACAATGAAACATCTGAGGAGCACTACAAACAGAACACAAAAAAAAATAACTAAGAAGGAGAAAGGAAGAAATCCAGGTGAAGTGGTTCTCTGTCGACAATCCTTTCTCCCCATTTTGAAAGGTTAATTTACATGTACAGACGTTTTGATAGATATTCTTGTCTAAGCCGATTAAAAAAAAATACAAACAAACAAACCCGCTGAACCCAAGTAAACCGACCAATAATCAACCACTCTGAACGACTCATCAAACCATTCATTCAATTCGAGCTGAGCAGTTTGAGTGACATTTTTTCCAAGAAGAATACAAACTCGAGACACAAAAAAAATCACGAAAAAAGGTTCGCTTTTAAGCTCCATCAAATATGATGCTCGGAAGGCAAACATTTCTGAAAGGACTATACCGAAGATGGGATTTATTTTTTTAAGGAGAAGCAGGTAGGTTTAAAGGTCGTCCTTGCCTTTTTTTATTTACTGAGGGAAAATGACAATTTTACAAAATAGATAAAAAAAAGTTGTTAGTTAACAAATACGACAGTTTGTTGGCAGCAAATTTTAGTTTTTTTTGCTGCAAAATAACGATACACAAAATCAACTAAGAACTTAAAAAGTTGTACAAGAATGTATTAAACCCTTCAATCAACAAAAAAAAATAATAGAGATTGAGTATCGGTATACTCTTTAGGTTTGCTGCTTTAGACATTTGCCGCTTCTTTCTTTAGCCACACTTCACGAATGTGGAGTACTTTATACTTAATAATGTACTTAAAAGGGGTGTTGATTCATGAATCCTGGCAGTTAGGCAGATATGTTAAGATTGGGTCCACGGCCACCCAAGCCCATGGGCGCAATTGCTGTAAGTGCGCAATTTCGGTACTACAACTTGTTTTGAAACTGTGGAATTGATAGTGGGAATTGTGGAAATATCCTCAGGGAATCGCCTGTTTGGATTGAAATCAAAATAGTATTGATAGGTTTTGATGTGTCTTATGGTTGAAGTAAGGTGTAAGTTTGGTTTAGTTCAATCGACGGGAATATGATCACTTACTCTACAATGTGCCCTACTAGGATTGATCAATCTACCACAGTAAATCATGA
Source organism: Philhelius pedissequus (assembly GCA_910595825.1). NCBI lineage: Eukaryota > Metazoa > Arthropoda > Insecta > Diptera > Syrphidae > Philhelius > Philhelius pedissequus. The sequence continues at coordinate 46,569,492 of OU343161.1, read as the reverse complement.
GTTTCCGTCAAAACCCAAATCCGCTAGATCGCGGTCTTTAGAATTCGAGGAAAGGATAAGTGCAGGAGTACACGAAATTTGTCTCAGAGTTACTTCGTCGAGTTGATATACAAGACCAAGACTTTGATCGTTATTTCCGAAAGGTCGTCAATGTTGTAAATAAATGACCCTACGAATGATTGTGCTTAAAGGTGGTCACAGCAGAGAAAATAAATTACTGGTCCCAACAGCTCCGAAAGTGCATATTGTGGGAAATGCCCAGCTTCACCACAGGTTCTCCTATTGGCCAATGTTCGCTACTGGTGACAACGATGCTAGTTTGCCTAACAGATCAATTGTTCGGGATTTATTGTAGGCGTACTAGATCTTCTTAGATATACGAGTAATGCAGTTAGTTAAAAAGCTACACTAGTGACTTAGTACGTTAAGACAAATTTGAGAAAATATTGCCCTTCTTTACTTCGAGGGAAATAAGGTCTCTTTCTTTTCTTGTCTAGCCAGCTCGTCAACCAATTAATTTCCCTAAAAAACACTATGACTCTGATTCAAGATAAGAGTGACACTGAGGTTAAGGTTCAAGCTCTCAATATCATTCCGGAATTGCTGGAAAAATTTGGAGGAAGTCGCCGATTGACTGTATATGATAATAGCAGTATTCCGGTTCTGTTTCGACTTTGTTGAACTCTTTTTGAAACTATCATGCTTCCCTAATTGCCAGTAATCCGGCTTGCAAGCACAATTAGCTAGTTAAATCAGGAACTTGAAAGGACATAGAGATGGTCTCTATTTGATACTTTCTATTCTCAACGATTCCGGCCATAAGTTAGTTTCTTAGAGTTCGTCATGCTCCTCCATTAGAAATCAGAGGTTTGGTAGAAAATAGAGAATTGGGCTAAAGTATTTTTGTCCATTCGCTCGATCTGAATTAGTCTCTTCTCCACCATTAATATGAGTCAAGTTATTTCGGACGAGCCATTTGCTGCTTATCGTTCAGCAGGCGATACTGTAAAGCGGGACTGATATTATAATAGACCAAGATCAGATGGCCGGCAGACATACGTCATTTTATCATAGCTGATTATTTTTCTGCGAATAGATACCATAGTAGATAATAACGAATGGACATTCGGAACTTTCAAAGCTGGGGCTTATCGGAGAGATGCAGTTTCTCTTTAACAGATTTCATCTTAAAGCTGTGTGCCAGACGAAACGCCCTACTGTAGGGGTTTGACAAGTGTCAAACAAAGTTTGAGACACTATCCCCTTAAACATATCAAAAAATCAGCTTTGATAAAATAACGTGGTTGAGAATGCACTGTTAAAACTGCATATCTCCGAAAAGCCCCAGCTTTGAAAATTCGGAATGCCCATTCGTTCTTATCTACTTTGGTATCTATGATAAAATGACGTATGTCTGCCGGCCCGGGGCTCTTACTCTATAAGGGATTTGTACTTTGCATGTACTTTGGGTACAGCATATGTGAATCAATTTGTTTCAAAGCCAACTAGCAGGGCCATCTCCACTAATGAGTATTTTGTTATCCGAATTAGACAAACTCCCTAACTATCCAGAGATTGTTGATATCAATAGTAAAGCTCAGTTCTTCCTTTCGGACAGTTATTGGTTTTTAGCATATATTTGGTCTTTTTCTCATTTCCATCAGAAGCTACTAGTTTTGCATGTTCGCCAATCACACGCCCTGTAGATGGTTGTCGCAACTTCTAGCAATTGGAAAAACCGTTGAAGATAATGCCCTGCATACTATTTGCTTCCGAACAAGATTGAAGAAATCATATGATAGCGAATATCCTTATGCGAACTTGAATTTTGATACGCCTTGCGAGAAGTGCCGTTGTCAGAAGAAGAAGTCACTTCTTAGTATTTTTTCCAAACACATTTCGTCGATGTTTTCAACTTTGTTGGTTGTTAAGTTGTTTAACTGTATTTTAAGGACTTGCAGGAAAAAGCGATCAGAAAACAATGCGCCGAATACCATTGTTCCAAATGGCCGAACACAGGATAACCCAAAATATAGAATGAAAAAAATTCAAATACAGGATTAAATTCCCACTTTCAATACTCTTAGTGCAGTACTTTCAATGAAATCTAAAGAACAACCCAAGGTATTGTTCATTAAGAAAACTGCCGAGGTAATTGGTTAACGACTGACAATTTTTTAAGAATGGCATCGGAGTTTCGCGATTTTGATAGGGGCTTAAAATTGTAGAGGGTAGGTAAAAAAATCTGTTAAAATTCGTCATCATTTTGGGTGTCCTGGTCCGTTAAAGTTGTTATTCCGAGCAGTTTTCATCCACATTATCAGGAGTGATTGTTATAAGCAAAAAAGTAATACAAAAATTTGGTATGTAATGAAACATATTGGGTTTTGGCTATTTGGGATTTTGGTGATTTGGGATATTGGTCACATGGGATTTTGGTACCTAAGTCGAATATAGTAATGAATGAATAATGCTAACAGATAGAAAACCGAAAAAAATCAACAAGCAATGCGGTAGAAATCTATAGGAATTTCTGGTAAGCTTTTGACGCCGACCTTTAAAATTCACAATTTGTTTTTTGACTAAAAGAAAACTACCAAAGTAGGTTAATATCCCTTTCTAAGCTTTTGGCCTATGTACTATGACGATCCAAAAGGCCTCGAACTGTTCGTTTTTTTTCCGATGAAAGTATCGCCGGAGGTGACATCGCGTGAATTTTTTTTCCATAAAATTCACGGACAGCTGAGCTATACAGAATCATGAACATACTGCTGCAAATTAATGCATTGCAACTGACATACATGTGTTTGTAACAAAGATGTGCAATCGCCCAAAGTCTCGAGGAATTCTAATGGTAGAACAGAAGGGTTGAGGTCACACACAAAGGAAATTTGTATTACAAACAAAAATCCTGCGAATGACATAATGCCAAGTCCAGAAGACAAAATCGATGCGTTTTAATGAACAATTAGAAAATTACATGTTTCTGCTCAACATTGAATATCTGACGTTGATGCACCCCTTTCCCGCATCATCCCATAGTATTAGCTAGCTATACCCATACCTAGTTCCTGTCGTATGTGAATCATACAGCTGACAAAATGATGACGAAATAACCAAATTCGAGACAGACACCACCACCAATTTGATGACGACTATAAGAATGAATTTATAGCGAAAAATGAAAGGGAAATGAAATTTCATTTCAACCGCGAGGAACATATTAAATCCGGGTACTTAGTTTCGACACAAAGGGATAAATGAGTCTGCATTATATATATATGTATACACACATGAATGTACTTTCATTCGTTCTATGAATTTGCTGCGGATGGGAATCGACAAATTGTGGTCCATTGTCTTTGAAGTTGTTTCTGATGGCAGAATTAAGGATTCAATTTGGTCTCGGGCTGTTTTTAGGGTTTTTGGAAAAAGTCAAAGTTTCAAGGGTGTTTTTTTTTCGATGAAGTGGTTTTTTTCCAGCCTATCCATATACGTGCAGCAAGGAGCAGATGGGTGTGATGATGGTGATGAGAGGAATGCTTGTTTCGCTGGAATTACATTGTCGTATTCTAAGAAACGAAATGATATAATGAGAGGAGAAGTAATTTCAAATTTAAATAAATGTCATATTGCATTTTGACAAGAGAAAGTAATAAGAATTGTACAATGGAAGGCATTTCAGGGAATCCAGCGAAATCGGCAAAAAAAAAACATATCTTTCTGTTTAATCCGATATTATTGAAAACGAGTGGTTAGTGGGTTTTTTTAACAATACGAGAAGATAAAGAAGCATCTCAAGGATATATTATGAGTTTTACAAGTTCTGCTTGGCGGAATGGACTTAGTATATTTCACTTGTGGTTGCGTTAATTGGTGAAGTTTTCTGTATTTTGCTTAATGAATACTTTTACAATCAGATAATGTGTCAGAATCATTCCAAACAAAAATATCAGGGGTATTATGTCCTCTAGGATGAGGTAGGATATGTTGCGGTAGTAAAAAAAATCCTTCCTTTTCGAACCAATACTTTTCGTAGTAATGTTGTCGTTTTCAGTTGAAGTTTGAAATAAAAAATAAAAATATGATAGCAAATTTGATTGAAAATTCTTCGAAGTTATTTGTACCATTTTTTCGACAGTGAAACAGCTCTTTTACGCCATGTTTATCTATATATAAAATAGCATCGAACTTAAGCATATGTAATTTTTCTCAAAATGTAATAAGGTGCTCGACTGGATCGCACGTACTTGCTCTTATGTTCGATCACATTTTATGCATATACGGCTTAATATATTTTTAAAGTGGTTTTTCACTTAAATTTTTATATAAAATAATTCTTAAATTTTTTCCAAAAAAAAATTGGTATGCAAATTTTAAATATTTAGTAATATAAATTTAAGAACAAAATTTCAGAACAATCGTCCACAGCTTTAGACCACAGCATAGCAGCTCTCATAAAACTTGT